>OX638075.1:25895351-27327705 GCA_951804385.1 Trifolium dubium | reverse complement strand
TTGTTGTATTTTGAATGAAATAAATCATTTAAGCATTGTTTGTTTTTGTTGTGAAGAAAACAAACTTGTTAAGCCTGTTAAGTCATTGTTGATACGAATTAGTTACGATATATAACTACAAATTTTGGATTTCATAATCCAAATATGCTAAAACCTCCACAAAGTTTGGATCGTAAAATCCGAACTATATTTTCACATGAAATTGAAGAGAAATTTTGAATTTTAGAGAAATAATAGAAAAGGATAGGGGGCGGAAGAGAAATTTTCGCCTCTGCCATTGTCTGCAATGAATGTCATCTTAAGTCCCCATGTTGTGTGTCATTCTAAATGCCAATGCAATTAACCAAGCACTTTTAAAGTTCACAAAAATAAGTATTAGAATTTAGACAACATAATATAAATATCCTAATAAACTAAAAGGTTGATTGTAATTGTAAATCATTATTTATTTTTTTCGGAGTTTAAACATCGATTCCTATACATAAAATACGATGTTCTTATCAAGTGAGTTAAGTTTATGGAGACCATTAACTATTACTTTAATGAATATACACTTATGAGTCTCTTTAAACTATTGTTTGAATAAATTTATTTAAATTTATAATTTAAAAAAAATTGAATTTATTTACTAATGTATTTTTTTTTTTGAAGAAGCTAAAAGGATACTGTTTATATTAACAATATAAATATAATCAGTTAGAGCAATTTTAATGGTGGTGCACTAACAATTAGTTGTTAATTAGTTGATGACAACTATAAAGAACTTGCAGTAAAGAACATATAATTTGACAAATAGGTAAATTAAATTTAGTTAATGACAACTATATAACCAACATACACTATCTATTTAAAGAATACACTAGGTACACTTTTTAACATTTGTCTATCCAATTAGTAGCACTGGCGCAACATGGTTGAAAATTTTGAAGCTAAGTAAATGGAGTTAAACATTTGCCTTCCACGAGAAAATTGAAAACTTGTTTTAATAGGAAGTAAGTCATATTCACCGCAGTTTCAAACATGCTATAAATGGTAAAAGAGATGAGATAAATGGGTAGCATTTTTACGGCAATGAATTCCCAAAATTAACAACCCAAAATAATGATTAATTAAATGATTGAGATTTAATACAACATTATTATAATGTTATATTAGATCTCAATTATTAATTTAATTTTAAACTAGTTTGAGACCCGTGCTCGCACGGGAAAAAACTTGCGTAGAATTTTTTTATATGTTTTAAATAATGTAAAATTATCCACATTAATATGATTTTTAAAATATACATAAATGAAAATTATTCATATACAAAAATTATAATTCTCATTAATAATACAATTAAAAAATAAATTTTAAAATATACAATTTAAATATAATCAAATAATTGGTTATTTCTTGGATAATTGTGTTAAATATAATTATAGAGGAGTAAAATTAGTTCAAAAAGATAATGATAAGAAACTTATTAATAACTACATTTTTTCTTTATTATAAAACACACATGCACATTTTAAATATATTATACTAATATTGCTAATTTTAAAAAAAATGAATATGTTAATAAATTATTTCCACTATATCATAGTTTATATCATTTGTTCATATGTAAAATGCTCATCCCCGTATAAGACTTTATATAAATTATATGTAATACTATTACATTTTTTTCATTTACAAAAAGTGAATATGTATTAATGTAATTTCTACTATATTAATTCAAATTAGTTTAAATAATAATGTTAGTTCATGTAAATGTTCAATACATATTATTGGATCGAGATATGTATTCCAGCTCCCACAATTTAAGATAAAAACTTGTATACATGTTTTTTTAAATCAAATGACCATAGTGACATATATTTTTTGTACGAAAAATTCTTAGTAATTACAAATAACAATTATGAGTTATAAAAGAGTAAATGATTGAAATAAAAGAAAAATCATTGGATAAATAAAATGTCAATCAACTAATTAACGTGAGCACTTTGGTTTAATTTAGATTGATAGACAGAAAAAAATTAAAGAATTTTTTAAAATCATGATCAGATTAGGATTGCATGCCATGATAAAAATCTAAAAAAGTAACACAATGAAATCAGATTCAAATTTTATAAGTAGAAACTAAAATATGATATTTTAACTAAATAAAATAAAATGTAAGAACAGAACATAAAAAACTTTTGATTTCAAATTGAATATGTTTAACTCTAATAAACTATAAACTATTTTTAAAAGTTGTGCTTTTTCACATTTGTGTTCTACCTATTTATAAGTTCAAAATTTAGGGTTGCAAAAAGCCCAATATGTTTTTAAAAAATTAGGGATGGAAAAATCAGAGTTATTAATTATTTTTCTTGCATCTCAAATTCTGAATGCCACCAAAAAAATATTCTGATTCTGATTTGAAAATGAAATAAAAGGGTTATTCATCAAAAATGGATACTTAATTAAATTGTAGTAATGGTGTTTCCTTTTCTAATTTTATGAATGACAATATATTCCTCGTTTTGCAATTAAGAACATATAGTTCATTGCCATAAATAATTAAAAAAATATATGCATTATTGCCACACATAAATTTTTTTGAATTATCATAGACACGAAAATAGTGTTGGCAAATGATGTTATTGATAAAAAAAATATTTCAGACTAACAAAAATTATTTTCATTGTCAAAAAATTATTTCATTTTAAAAAAAGTGATTTTCAATAATTGTTTAGCATTTCAGTTAATTTTTATAATTTAATTATTTTTGCATAGCATTCATTTATATGGCCAAAATTATAATATTTGAATAATTATACAATATTTGATAATAATATTGAATTGTAATATTAGGCAAAAATATTTAGGCCAAATTATTGAATTGTATTATTAGCCCATTTCTTTTAAAATAGGCTACACAAAATATATTATTAGGCATAACAAATATAGATATTAAATAAACTGTACATATTAAATAAATTACAGGTTTTATCCAAATTAAAATAAATATGAACAATTATACAATATATGATCAAAATATTGAATTGTATTATTAGGCAAAAAAAAAGAATATAAGAATAAAAGTAATAATAAAAATAAAATTGAATGATTCTAGAAATGGTGCGGTTAAAATGAAATCATAAGAATAAAATGAAAATAAATGTTTTTAAGAATCATAAGAAGAAAAGTAATAAAATAATAATAATAATAATAATAATAATAATAATAATAAATAAAAATGAAAAGGTGGGATGGTGATAATGTGACACGTGGTAATTAACATAGGAAGAAGGCATAAGAATGATTTTGCATTTAATATGATCATTATAACATCCATCCTAATTGTATATAGTATAGATAGATAGATAGATTGGATGGTTCAAATCAAGGTGCAGAAAATCATGTTCTGAATTTTGTACTCCAATTACATGTGATCATCATTTCTTGGGGGAGAAAACACACAGAGTACAATTCAACAGGTTGGTTGTTGCCGACGTGATAAAGCTGAATCAGCATTTCAACATGTCAATTCATAGCATTGCCAATGGGACCAAACTAATTATGTACTCTGAACTATGAAATAATATGAATGAATACTACAATAACAATTCACTTTCAAATGACTTGGCCATATTATTCCATGGTGCCTAAAATCTGTACCACCCAACTTGATGTGACTCACTTTTTTTATTTGCTATTTACTTACCAAATCAATCATAAATATTACTCCTAGTTGCTAATTTGCTATGTATTGGAAAATTCAAGATAATTAAACACTCAACCTGTGTTGATTATGTTGGGTTTGCGGATGGTCTCATGAATTTTTTATGATTTTTTTTGGATTATCATAATATTTCTACGAATTTCTACTACTATTATTTATCAGTGATTAATTACTTTTAGAAAATATGTAGGATATAGAGGAGAAATTTTCCATTCTAATCAAATTATTTCTATATGTATAAAATCGAACTTATATCCACTTATTTAAAGAGTCTAAAAATCTCAGTGTTTGTTTGGACAATTGTTGAAATTGATATTGTCATAAGAAGGAGAGTCCCTATTATTATCACATGTGTTGTGATTTGTGAATATCCTAACCCTTTACCCTTGTGTACATGAATCATCTTATTTTGTTATTGCCTCTCTATCTATACTTGACAATGTCTCTTTCATTTCAAAATTTGAATCCTTATTAGACAGACACACACATTCTTTATCTGAAACACTTCAAAATATCTGATTAGTGCTATATATAGAAAAGAAAATAGTGATGGAAGCATCATATGAATGGTTGGATTCCACAAACAGAACTTCAATTCAAGTTAGCACTTGTCACATGGTCAACAAAAGAACAAGTGGCATGAGTAAGTACTAAAGTTAGAGGGTGAAATGAATTTTGTCCCCCAATTTAATTTCATTTATTATTTTAGTCTTTTATTTTAAAATTTGTAATTTTAGTCCTTCAATTTTATGAATTTCATAATTTCCTCTATAAAATTGAGACTAAAATTAGGTGATGAGTCAGGTAAAATGTTAATATGAAGTGTAATTCAGTAAATAGTTATCAGAGATATTAATAGATGTGTTGAATTTTAAATTTTGAATTTCTCATTTGTTCACATATAAATGTGTATAAGTCTGGCTACCGGACTACTTAAAAAAAATGCTATTGTGATGAGTAACAAGGGATCTATGTCCACTTTTGAGCTAGAGAATCCATCAAGGGAGGCGCAACATTCCAAATCCTGCACCTGAAGCAATTAGACATACTATAGTATACATGATGAAGAAATCAATACACATATTTGTTTCTCTTAGAACATGATGAATATAAACTGTATAATATCTCTTCATCAAATATGATATCAAGTACAACATCATAGCAAAATAAATCTACTAATATGGTGCATTAAAGTTCAATTTAAGTGTGAAGAAGTAGAAAATCATGAGTTCAAACTTAAATCTTTACAAATTAGTCTTTATAGTTATCGGCTGAGTTAGCTGTATGTGCGAAACTAAATGATTATATATAATGTAAACTATGCACACAAAAATTATGAAGATTTGATAAGATAAAAAATGCAAAGCAAAATATACCCATGTACAACTGATATAAATTGAAAAAAAAATCATAGAATTTTGTGGGGTTTGTATTTCTAGCATGAGGTTCTGAGAGGACTATTTTTTTCCCCAATAATCTGATGCAACCATTTGGACTTTTGTATAGCTGAAGACAAGAATAATTTTATTCGATGGAAGATTCATATGCATGATTGCAATGTGCAAGTGGGAGATATATGAAGATGGAGACTTATAGTTATTGCCATATTTGAATAATAATTTTTTTTTTTGAATGTTGAGTTTTGTTATATAAAAAAGTTTAACGTCATAGTTTGTTGTCTGTTTACCTTTTATTCATGTGTAATTATCTTAATATATATTAATATATTGTTAATATATCATAATCATTTTTTATTATATGAGGATTATAATTGATTGCAAAAAGTGAAAAAATCTTTACATATAGATTAAATTCTCTTTTTATTTTTTTGGTGCAATGGATTAAATTCTTTTAATAATTGATAAGTTTATTTATTTTCTGGGGTGGTTAAGTTTAACCTAATCAAAAGGGTCAAAGAGTCCACTTAGTGGACACACAAATTGGACAGCATTTGACAGGTTCTGCTTTAATTTATGTATTTTGGCACACCCTTTAATTTCCAAAATATATGGTTCCAAAATTTTCCAATTAAATTATTTGAAACTGTTCTACATTGTACAAAAGTACTAGTAACATAAAGCCAAGAATATTAAAAAAAAAATCACCTTGCCAAAATAATTGCAAGGTAATTACAAAATATGAAAGGGGAAATAAAATTGAGGAATCATTTGAATATTCCTCACCTTGAATAACTTTCTACTGCAAAAATGAATATTGTATAGGATTTCCTATGCTACATACATTTGAACCCTCCCTTGTTCTGATCATGATCCTGAAAGCTTCCAAGTAAAAATCAAGCATGTAATACATACAAGCAAATTGAAAGACAAAACCTGCATAAGAACATAGATCAAAGCATTAGATACATTAAATTAAAAACTACTAATTAAAAAAACTGGAATGTCAATAATCCAATACATTTAATTCACACATACTATCAATATATATATAAAAAAACTTACATTGTCTTGTCGAAAAAAAAAAACTTACATTGTAAATCATAATGTTTGACTTTAATTGAAACTACCGTCACACATACGATTGATTGTGATTTACAAACGGTATAAAGATTTGACATTGACAATATGTATAAAATACTATTTACATACACCTAATCACATCTCAGCATATAAGTATTTAGGAAGATATTTTAAGAACTAACATAACAAATTCGTGTAATAGTGTGATTTAATTGAATGCATCTGTCAAAAAGTTTGAAAGAACGTCAATGCATAAAAATTAATCTAATAAAACATTGAAGCTAGGTGATGAGAATTTTCATTACCTTAGATTTAGAAGGCACAACCATCTGTGGAAGATAACCTTGCAATCCAATGTTATAAACTGGTCTACCATTAGGATAATAAAGTCCATAGTTTCTCTCAGAAGCAGGACCAGGTTTCAAATCTTCATTAAAAAGTGCAAAAACATAAACATCAATTGGAACCAAAGGTTTTGAAGGAGTTCCTTGTTTTTCCTCAATTCTTCTAAGCAAATTTCCATTATACAATTTTGCATTTTGTGATGTAGCTCCAATTTCATCACTATCACCATTTGAAGGCCAACCTGTCTCAGAAACTCTAACTTCAACATTGTTATATCCTATAACTTTTATTGCAGCATAAACAGCATCAATTTGTGCATACAACATGTTATCATAATTTAAATTTGTATTTGGATCAACTAAACCTTGATTTGGTTGAAATAATACATAGTTTAATGATACTTCATTAGGGTTATCTTTGTATGCAAAAAAAGGGTAAGCATTAATAAGAAAAGGTGATTTAATTTGATCAAGAAATTCAACTAGTGGTTGAATATATTGCATTAAATCTTGCTTAAAAGAACCTAATGAAGGAGGGTAAGAATTTTCTAAAATGTTGAAAGAATGAGCTGTTGTGACACTAATTAGTTGGTCTAATCCAAGATTAACAAGAGCATTATGGACATTTTGCATTGAAGGTAGAAGGTTTAACATTAATTGAGTATCATTACTATTGAATACTTCATTTCCTACATTGATGCAAGTTATTTTGGTTTGTGAAAGATAAGGTAGAACATGATGTTGAATCCAATTTTGAGCTTTAGAAGAATTTGTCATATTTTGTAAATGTTCATTTCCAATTCCTATAACAAATTCAACATTTGATTGAGAGAAAGCATGTAGAACATTTGGATCAGCATCATAGAGTTTAATTCTTGTCACATTCATTGATCTTATTAGAACAGCTACTCTTGAAGGTGATGGTAGATTATTTGCTAGTTGTCCATAGTTTATTCCAAAACTTAGGCCATTGATTTGCATAAATGAATCTGAAAAATCATATCATATTTAGAAACAAACATCAGAAAGAAAAAATAAATCATATTCATCATATAGTAGATAAGTGTGAATATAATAAGACTAGCTAGTTAGAGATAATAACATATGAAAATTTGGAATCAAAAAGTTGGAATCAAAAGGAATGAGATAGATGAAGTACCTGAAATGGTGAGAAGAAAGAAAAGAAGTAATTTGAAGAAAGAAAAACTTGTCATTATTAGTGATCTGATCTCGATTATACTAATAGGCAACAATATCTAGGCACAGAAAGTGGGGTGATGTAAGCATGTAAGGTTGGATTAATAATGTGTGGACTTTGTTGTATATATTAATTAATTTAGTTATACTTCAATGTGGAGGAAAAGGAAGGGTAGAGGCGTAGAACAACTCTGTTTTCAAAGAATAGCGTGAACTATTGGTGCTATGATTTTTATATAACAAAAGGGTTTGGATTTTGGTCACATTGTTCGACTTAATAATTTCAATATTTTTGTCAGTTGAGTTAGGATTTGGAGACTATTTACTTTATTATTTTGATTACAAGTTACAACAAAGTTTTATTACTTTCAAGATTTGATTTTACTTTGGTTTTTAGAAAGGCATAATTGTGTAGCTGCCACTCTCTCGAAAACTATATTTCTTTGTTTTTTTCTTTGTTTTAAGATCAATTTAGACAAGCATGTTGAAGATGCAAAAGTCATTGATGGCCTATAATAACGGCTGACACGTTATTTCAAGGTACACCGTGAGCTGTTGGATCAAGTGACTGTTGCGTTTCCACTCGGATTACATCACAGCCATTGATCATGGAAATACCACAACTGTACCGTGGCATCACTTAATCCGAACTGTTGCCAATACTGTACATATATCAAGATAGATATGTGTTCTTTATTATAAAAAGAAAGTGAAAATTTCTCAGACCAATTATGAAAGGTTGGTTATGTCATTCATAACTAAAATGAAACCATTGATGATATTTTAATAATTAAATGCCAAATTTATCATCTAAAAATTACAGTGCTTGCTTGCACAAACAAAATCCATCATCCCAAATAACAAATAATGCCAGAGGCAGAACAACCAAATGAGCTGCAAAATCTACCTTAAATTACCACTTTCCACAAGTAATAGTTTTAACTTTCAAGGCCAACATTTCTCAGTAGAGATCTCCTTCCTTGTGAGTTTCAATTACGACGTCTGCGGTTGGATAGGAAACACAGGTAAGCACAAAACCTTGCTTAAGTTGATCATCATCCAAGAATGAGCCATCAGACTGATCCACTGAACCGGAAACAATCTTTCCAGCACAAGTAGAGCATGCTCCAGCACGGCAAGAATAAGGGATTTCTACTCCGGCATTCTCTGCTGCATCTAAGATGTAAACATCATCAGGGGCTTCAAACTCGTTCTCTTTACCATCTGGACCGATTAGCTTAACCTTGTAAGCGGCCTTTGCAGTTGTTCTATATGAAGAGGATGACTTCAAGCTAAACGATTTGGAAACACTATTTGTAGACCCAAAAGAGGAAGGACACTTCACTCTTGTAGCACTGGTTGATTGATTGCGGCTTGCAGTTTGAAACGTGCATAGTGGGGAAACGTTCACAGATGACATTGATGCCATAATCTCCCTGAAAATCAATGGATATTATAAAATTAATATTATACAGAACAAAATAATTTTTCATATAAATACAAGGCAATAGGTTTTATATACTAATGAAGAAAATACTCGGGTCTCAATTGGAAAGAGTTGAAGTTCTATAAGAATGACAGTAATATGATGTACTTTAGTAGTCAAAGTTTATACATGAAAGATGTTTCACCAAGAGTCTAACAACCATAGGGAATATTTATCATTGCACACAATATAAAAATTATGCAATTGAGGATAAGAAAATGTGGAATTAACTAAACTATCCTTAATATCTACAACCTCATTTCAAAATCATCCTAAGAGACAATTTGTAGAAGAATTTGATAATTGATCTATATATTTCCATGCCATCATCCAATTGGAACATAATTGCAATTAAATATAATGTAGTTAAGAAAAAGATTTTAATGCAAAACAAACTGTAAATTTATAACACCAATATTGTTAATTGTTAAATGAATTTATGCCATAAAAATTGACAAAGAATAGAATCTGTTCCACTCCTGTTTATAAAACGGCTTCAGTTTTATGGAGCAGTATGAGAAGAAACAAGATGGTAGCTCTACGCTCTTCACTCGAAGCTCCAAGTTTACATTCAAAACAACTTAACAAAACCAAATCACATCATTTTACAACCAATATCTGATCTAAAAATTAAAAGTTTAGAAGCTTAAAACAATGCCACCACCATTGCAGTAGCTAGAAGCTTCAAAACTTAAAAGTCTAGCTTTATCTGATTGGAACATAATTGCAACAAAATTTAATGCAGTTAAGCAAGAAAAAGATTTTATAATGCAAAACAAACTGTAAATTGATACTATAACACCAATATTGTTGATTCTTAAATGAATTTATGCCATAAAAATTCGCAAAGAATGGAATCGGCTCCACTCATGTTTTATAAATGGCTCTTGATTTACGGAGCAATATGAGAAGAAGCAAGATGGTAGTTCTGTACTCTTCACTCGAAGCTCCAAGTTTACAATCAAAACAAGTTAACAAAACCAAATCACCTTATTTTATAACAGAAATTCTGTCGTCTAAAAATTTAAAGTCTAGAAGCTTAAAACAATGCCACCACCATGTATTAGCTAAAATCCTAAAACTTAAAACTCTAACTTCTAACACTAAGATTAGGCGTGTCTCAGTGTCGGACACTACATCTATCAGTGTAATGTCGGACACGACGCATGCCGGTGTCAAACACAAGCATTTAATCTAAAAAAAGAGAAGAAAAAAGATATAAGCAGAAAAAGACAAAAAAAAAATAGCAAATTGTGAAATAAAACCCTATCAAAAGTAGTTAAAATAAATTGCAGAATATAATTATTATTATTATTATTATTATTATTATTATTATTATGATGTATAGTAAGATAAAAAAGAGACTGAATTTAGAGAAAAGAGAGAGTAAGAAAATTGAAGGGCTTACAGAGACGGTGGCGTTGGATGGATTGAGAAGGAAGAAGCGGAAAACACGAAGTGAATGAATGAATGAGGGTTTAATGGGAAAATAAATACTAAGCTCAGTCAGCTGTTGAAACGGTTTAATCAATGCCAATGGGTCTGTTTTACTTTTACCCACAGATTCGTTTTTCGCCGCCTAAACCCACCAAACAAACAATGCTTCCTCTTTTGTCAAATACTACTATTGTTATGGTATGATTTTTTATTTTATTTTTTTGACTAAAGTTTAAGAATAAAATTGAAAATTAGAATTTTAATATTAAAGTTTTTTTTTGGAAGATATTAAAATATTAAGTTGTTTGATATTTTTTACCAACTTAAATACTTAATAGATACTACTTTAAGTTTTTCTTTTAAGTGATAGATGCTTTTATGGTTTTTTCCTTGCAAGAAAGTTAAAATTTGTTTGATAAAATATTATTACAACAGCTTTGATTTTATAAAAAAATTATTATAATATGTGAATGATAATGTTATTCACATGTGAGAATTTGTGGAATATGAAAGCGACCTTAAAATGATTTAAATTAGTGTTATTAAAAATTGAACTATTAATCTTTAATATAATTGACCCATAAAATATAATTTTACACAATATTAACTTTTAGAGAATATCGGCCCCTAATATAATAAATAATTTTTTTTTTGTTTTTAAATGTTTAGTCTATTTAATCAACTAATCTGATTCATGACAAGTTATCTGATCAAAGTCTAATTTTATTTTTTTATTTTTTACTAATATTACCGTGTATACCTAATTCAAAGCCTAATTACAATTGCACCACCAAAAAAAGGCTAATTACAATTTGAGAAAGCTTTTACCTTTCTCTTCTTTGCTTACCGAAACAAAAGCTTCTTCTGTCTTTCGGAGGCACAGAGCATCACAGTAACAATGGCTTCCAATAAAAACAACATTCGATGCCATCACTGCGCAGGACCCCTTTCAAAAGAAATGGTATTTTTCACTTCTCAATTCAAAATTTCAATCCCTTTTTTCCCCTTTTGATTTCATTCTTCTTTTCATTTTTTTTTGCAGGAAACTAGTAAATGGACTGTTGCACCCCCTATTAGAGATAGCTTTTCTATGGTAAAATTCTCAACACCCCACTTTTTATTTGTTGTCAAAATTCAATCTTTTTTACTGTTTTCTTGTTTAATTGTTGTGGGTTGGATCTAATCTTGTGATAAACTTGGAACTTGTTTAATTTTCTATATGGGATTTTTTTTAGCTTTTTATTGTTATTTGAGAGGTTTTACATTTTAATTTGGTTTTTGTAGATTGGTTCTGCTGTTGGTGGCACTGCAAGTGCATTCTATGGATTCAATCATGGTATGTGTTTTTTTTTTCTACTTTATTTACTTTACACACAAACATGTAAATTTGTAATGTGATTGTGATGTATTAGCTTGATATTGTAGCCTATGTAGCACACATGTCACCGGACACGACACTGATACTCACTCGGATACTAACTATGACGCTGATACTAGTAATATGTTCGCACCAGTAGTAATAACTTCGATAAATGGAAGTGTTTGACTGTAATCACATGCGTCCGTGCCAATGTTCTCTATTACAAGTTTACAACCTATATATCGTTATAGAATAACAAAATTTTAACAAAACACTATTTTTTTTGTAATACGTGATTTAGTACAAAGTGTGTCAAATAGAGGCCATGTAATAGCACTCTAGCATAGTAGAATTTCAACTAACCGCTATTTTCTGTGATCCACGATTGACAACACTAGTTGGTAGTGTGTTAGTGTCCTTCATCAACACATGTAAGACATCGGACAAGCCATCAGTTTAAAGTGTCGGTGCTACATTGATGGTAGCTTAGTATGCTGCTCTAAAGGGTAACTTTTGTTTGAAGAATGGGAAGAACATGCGGATATTATGTACAGAAGTTTGTGATCATTACTATTATTTTTTATTTTAAATCAAAACTTCATCCTAGTAGATTGTTATATATCTTATTGGTTTAGTCTATCAGAAAACTTAAAGTAATGTCATTAAAACAACTCAGATGCACTGCATTCAAACTTTAGTAGTTAGGGAATTTGTGGGCTTTAATTATAAGATGGAAAGGAATGTGTAAGTTTGATTGTTTCTATACTGTAATTGAATAAGTAGTTCATGTTCCAAACTTGAAGTATGAAGCTTTATTGGTATTGTTTTTATTTCAGCATAGACTATTATTATTCATAAGGATTTTTCTTTTCATTTGTAATACAGTTATGCCAGTTGTCCATAGATATGTAAAAGGACCGATGTGGGTACATTTTCTCGTGGGTGTAAGTTTCTTGAGCCTTTTGATCCCCTTTTTTCATTTATTTCATCAATTTTCTCACTATAGTATATGTATTCATTTTACATTTTTTCCTTTCGCTCTTCTACACCTTTTCTTCATACTTAATGATTTCTTGAGGCACACAGTATTTTTCATCACTAGCTTTAAACTCTTAGATTAAGCATCGTAAACATATCTTAGTGATAGTATTATTTCTGACATTTAACTGTTTATGAATTATGTTCTATATAATTTACTTCTGCTTCCTTTTTGTTAAAATCATGGAGATACTTTTAGCCAGTGTCAAGTGCGAAAAATGATGAAATTAATTGTAAAATTTCGAAGGTATACCTTCAAAAGAAATCATTTGTCCCTTGAAATAGTTCCTATTGGGTATTGAACCGTTTTTGGTTGTCTATGAAATACTTTGAGAGGTATAGATACCATGTATGATTCCAGTGATATTTAGAGAACATTCCTGCATATGCTGTGACGTAGACACCCTTGCTTTCTTTTATGTTTAAAATTCATTTAGTGTTGTATGTTTCAACCCTAGCGTAGAGCCGTAGAAGTAAGTGTAAGTCAACTTATATCTCGTTCTAAAAATAGCAAACTTCTTACACAAGTGTGCGCACACAGTTTTTCTATCAATTGCATTGCTTTAAAAAAAATTCCAAGAGGAAATTTTAGTCACCTTTTCGAAAACACTGAAAATGCTGTCCCCACCAACTTAGATAATCATATCTGATTCCATATGGATCAGTCCTGTTTTGAAAATGCTGTCCCCACTCCCCACCAACTTAGATCATCATATCTGATTCCATTTGGATCAGTCCTGTTTTGATGCAAAAATCATTGGTTGTCCTCATGGTAATTTTTATGCTTTTATATTACCAATGAGTTAAGGTTGACTCTAAATGTATTTTTTGTTTACCTCTTTCTTTGTTTAACTGTTTAAGTTGTTTCATAATGTTGCCGTCATTCTATATTTTGTGGTATAACTTTGGATTATGGAATATAGTCTCTTCCGTCCTTTCTTTATATGGCTATCCTTTACATGTTGGAATACCAGAAATGTAGTTCATTGGTATTAACCATTGTATAGCTTTTACACATAGCAGAAATACTGCTACTGGATTTTTCTTATCTCAGCAAAACTTGCTTTTTTTTTTTACCATGAAACTGAATGAAAACTCTCTTGATTTCAGACACCACCTGTGATAGTATTCTCCTCAGTATGTGCAGGACTCGCAGGTGAATATTTATTGTACTTCACTTGTTTTGCTTGGCTTATGTATTACATGTATATAAATGAGCTATTCCTAACTTTAAACTTGAGCTATGCCTAACTTGGTTGGGTAAAAAGTTACATATACTGACCACCTAAATTTCTCACGTTAACAAGTTCAAGAATAAGTGTTAAGCTTTGTATTGCCATTCTTATTCCTGTGATATAGATTTTCTCAATCTTTTCAGTATTCGTATAGTAGAATAGTGTTGCAGCATTTTGACAAACCGCTATTGTTCTGCGATATGAAGCTTAGTACAAACTACAAAGTGTTTTCAAATAGAGGCTATAACATTGTAGCGTAGTAATGTAATTTGAACAAACAACTATTTTCTTTGATTTGTGATTGACAACATTGAATTTACTATGTTGCTGAAATGATAACAATATATTTCTTTCGAAAAACTGCAGGTGGGGCTCTTCCTGCTCTAGCACAACTTGTTTCTTCATCTTACCATGCAGCAAAGTCATCACCTCCTTCAGACGATGATAAGATTCAGAAGTCAAGAACTTCATCCACTCTATAATATATTTATCTATACACATGCATATATTGGCTTAATTCTACCATAACCATGCATTCCATTCTACAGTACAGTATGCCAAGAGTTTTGTTTCTCTCTTGTAAATACTATTTTTCAGCTTTAGTGCTCCACTATGTAATTTCACCTCTCCTCAACTAGTATAAGTGAAAATGCATCATCCAATATCTTATAGTGTTGTTTATTATGTTGTCACTTTGTCCTTCAATTTGATCAAGAGTTTTCATAGTTACACTCTTTAAAACGTTCAGTTACACCCAAAAATTCATTATTTTACCATTATTTCATTATTGAGACAGGCTAAACTCATTGAAGGTTAACACAATATATATCTTTTATTAATATTCCATTGTATATAAATGATCATTTGACTGTTTCTGCTATTTTTTTTGGTTTCTGAGAGTCGTACGCGTAGGCAAGCTCATTTCATGTACCGTTTGTAAATTTGAATTTACTAGTGGTATATGAACTCATTTTGCGCAGGTGTATGTGAATAGGTTGCAATTAATATACGTGAATTGTATGAATTATTGTATGTAAACTCGTTGATTTTGTTTAACCAATATGCAAACTTGTCCCTTTTTTACCAATATACGATAACTCAACACTTAATGTATGAATTCACGTAGTTGTTTGAATTTACTTTCTAGAGAGTCAAATCTCAAAAGTAATTCTGAAGTCATAAAACTGATTTTGGTATATCTTTGAGATAATTTTTTTTCCCAAGAAGGTATGTTTGAAATTGTTGATAATTTAAATTTGTAACTCTTACCTTAGATTTGAGTTTTAAATTTATTGTTTAATTCACTTTCATGCAAACATATCTAAACAATCATTTTATCTTAACTCACTTATAACTAAAATTAATGGTACAAAATCAATTCAATCAAAGTCAATTTTCACCATGGTACGACCGAATACACACTTTGGAGTGGTCAATATATGCAAAGCGGAAGCATGACAATGTGCAACCAGACACGTTTTTCTCATAAACAACTTGGGGACTTAATTCACATGATTTCCAATTCTAACAACATATCCTCTATCATTCTACTCATCTCTTCCCCAAGGCTCTTCCAGCACAAATGTCCTTGTTGAGTGTAGAATTCACTTTCCAAAGGAAAGAGTTCATCTTTGATGCAATGTAATTGTAACCAATGTTACTTTGTGCTTGATATTGGTGACTCACTCTCTTTTAACATTGTGGTATATATGGCGAACAAATAGCAGCGAAACTCGGAAACTAATGGCACCAAATATCAGAAAGAAAGCATAGCATATGCATGCATTGTAGCCAATAAAGAAAGATAGTTGTAAGAATCCACTCATTCTTGATTTTGCATAGAAGTAGATACCATACCCGAACATGAAAATGGCTGTTGAACCACCACACAGCACAGATCTGCACACAAAATAAGTAAATAAATAAGTGCATAAGGTGGGGGCTAGGGGATAGGGAACAAAACAGTAAAAGGGAAGCAATAAACAAGCATTGATGTGAGCAATACAACATACCTCCACCACCATTCATGGTCTTCGACAGATAGTTGAATGTATGTCAAGCCAATGTTTACGAGTGCAACAATCACAACGACGGTGATGAATGTAGCAATCAAAATGCCAGGAAGAGTATATATTTTGTAGCCCCACAAACTAGCAAACACCTGATGTAATTGCAAGACAATAGCACTAAAAGGCACAAAACCTCCAATAAACATTTGAAATGGTGTGCTCCTGTACCAAGGAAGCTGTTGAATCTCTTTAGGATATCTCTTTGTAGCAGCGGGGCGCTGAAATGCAGACCTAAAACGGTATCCAATTACTCCACCGAATGCAAGCAAAGGGATTGCGACAAATGCATATAAACTAAGAATCACAATAATGGAGCCCAATGGGAGTCCAGCTGTAACCCTGTAAGATATTGCAATAATGTTGAGGATAGAGAATGTAACAAACACTGGTCCAATGTAAAGAATCCCTGCTAGACCAACACTCCTCTCCTGGAATTATAGTCAAGAAACAGAACTGTTATAGGTAGCGAAAAATAAAATATAAAATGGAACATTTTCTTTTCCTTGTGAAATAAATATAGAATTACCCATCCATTCTCAGCAAATTGGCCATGGAAAGATGCTGTTGAATACCCAGCAAAAACAGATGAAACAGTGAATAGAAGGACAAGACAATTTGAGAGTCCGCCACGATTGTATGGATAGAGGGTGCCAATAAATGCTAGGAACAATAGAACACAAAGCCTGAAAAAATGTCCATATTAGTTTTTATAAAAAAATATGAATGAAGTTAAAAGTTAAGAATTTATGTTAGGAACCTATAAATTAAATGAAAAGAAAGGACTATTTTATTGAAAGATTGAGAGAAAATGAGAGACTAGGAGAGACAGAGTCACAGAGATCTCCTCCGAGTGTTTTCCCTTCTACAACAGAGTCACTGCTCTATTATAAATGATTATAGTACTCAATGCCTTCCCTCTATCTTTGTAGCCTTCTATTTATACAAATACTAGTGCATGTTTGGTATCACTTTGGGTTTAACAAAGATCTCCCTCTATCCTTGTAGCCTCCTATTTCAACAACATTTCTCTGCTGACTAACTAACCAACCTCTTTAACTACTCTTACTATTCTAATTCTCCTTTATTCTCTATCCTAACAGTTTACTGTTTACTTGTAATTTGTTTTTGTCACGTTAAATAAATGAACAATGATTATGAAATTGCAGTATGATAAGCTAGATATCTAAAGCACTTCGATTTCTATTTAATGAACTTATTTCAACATGCATTATATGTGTTTCAACTTTCAAGGAAGAAATCAAGAGAGACAGTAGAACAAACACAGCATTTTGCTCACAAAAGAAAACTTATTTGTTTGAATAATGATGTTCAATTATTAAAAAGATTTTGTATCCATGGCAAAGATGCATTTTTACATCAGTTGAAAAAATTAGGGTAAAAAACATTTGTCCTATTCTCTTTTCTTGAGACTTCAATAGGTCTAAACATATGTCCTAATCACCTATGGCAAAAATCCTACCCCTTTTCCTCAACCAGTGGTACCGTGAATTTTTATCTAATTCATGCCTAATCCTCTCTTCTTGTCTTGTGTCTTCTCTCTAATGCATCCAAAACTAAAGTCTGCCTCTACTTATAGTTTAAAAGTTTATACTTAAATCAAAAGAAAGTTTGATCCACACCATAAACATACCAACACAAAGTGAGTACACACAAGTGAAAGCAGAAAGAAAAAAATAGTGTGCTTCTGGCACATAGGTTGGTTGATGCAGAGACGAAAATATATATATGACATCTTTATATATCGTTTTAATGACAATGCCAATGTAAAGATTAGAGGCAGCCACCAAAAAAATGTAAAGACTAGAGGCTGAATATTTGGCTTTAAGTGAGAGACGCGAGGAACATGCATTTAAAATTCAAACACTAAAGCAGCTTACAAGATTAGCAATTGGGTACCCATTCCCACAACAGCGAAAAATAAGGACGAGTTTGGAGGATGTTTGAATACATCACCATGAATGGACTTCCAACCGACCTCCCTATCTTCTTCATTTGCATTAGCATACCTAAATTGTAAAATGTAGATAGTTAAGCTAACAAATGAAAAATAGCCAACCAAAATAGTACTATTGTAAAGTTATCGGAAAAAGGAGAAGAAAATTACTTTTTCAAATCACTCTTCAAATGTCTTGTATATAGCAAGGCAAGCAAACCGATCAAAAGCAAAATGATGACAATGGAGTTAATGAATGAGAACCAATGAATTTGACGATATAAAGGAAGCAACGAAGCTCTCGAGTATCTCTCCATCCTATTCTCAAACCGAAGGTCAGTGGCATTCCAAATAACAGAATAAGTGAACTTAACACCACCAATATCAACATCCTTGGTTATATCTACAGCGCGATTTGGATCACCAAATGCTTTTACTTCCACAACTCGGTTCCCATTGTAAAGAACATCAAATTGAAAATGCGTAAAAAGGTAAAAATTTGATCCTCTCCCGCCATTAATCAAACGTTCATCTTCAAGTTTTCCAATAAACCCCCAAAATGGAAGATCATCCAAATAAAACTGGAAATAAAATTCACTGCTTATAGCTTGCTTAAAGATTCCAATTTCATCAATTGTAAGCTTCTTTTGACACAATGCTTGATCAATCTTGTCTTCCCTAAACTTGAACTCATACAAACCATTGCTCAAACGATCCCCATTGAGAACTTCACCAAGAGATTCTTTCTTTTTCACTATTGGGTCTGTAAAAAACAAATCCTTTTTACAATCAATGTAGTTCTAATCAAACCCTTAATTATTTCATTTTCATTTTTTGTTTTGTTTTCACCACCAGATTAATCTGGTAGTTTCAAGTTGCGGAGGATTGAACTGTGATCCTCCCTACCAAGTCTAGTGGCAATCACCACTGGACCAACTACCGTTTGGTATTTAATATTCATTTTTCAAAATCATGAGATCAAAATTCAAACCTAATTAGACTTAATTGTGACATACCTGGAATGCAGAATGGTAATTCATAGTATTCATATGTCTCACTGTAAAAGATCATCACATCATATAAATACAAATTCAGTGAAATTCAATAAAAATGGGAGTGAATGAGTGAAGTGAAGGGAATTGACCTGGGATTGTTGAAGGGTCCTACTTTATTGACGAAGAAAGGGACATTATCAGCAATGTTGTAGATGTGATTTGAGGGTGATGCAGAAACGGAAGGAGAAGAAGAATGTAGAGTGGTGAAGAAGAGGAGAAGAAGGAGAATGAGGTGATGGGGTTTAGCCATAGATGGAGATGAATGATGATACTGTCTGTGTTTCTCCAACTCACTGAGTCAACTGCGACATGTTCTAAGTTCAGGCGCACAATTAAAAAGCATATGGGAATTAGATCACAAAATGATCTGTGAAACTCTATCAACTTAATTCATCTTTTTTAATATGCGCACATAGATTAGTTGTTCGAGCTCCTTTTTTCGGTGAACTGGTTCAGTGGTGATTAACATTGATTTAAAGACCTTGTCAAAAAAAAAACATTGATTTAATAACAAGAATTACAGTTTGATTTCGTAACTGTATTTAAAAGAACGCTGAAACTGACTAGAACTAGATTAAACTTGTGATAGAAAAATGAAAAGAAAAAGGATTTTAGTTATTTATTTAGTAAACAAAACACTCATTTCAACATTATCAAACTTAACATTACCATGCTTAACCTTTAATATATTTTTCTAGAACACAAAATTAAAAACATTTACAAAATATTTACATAGAGAAACACAAAAACAGAAGAAATAGAGTTAGTTGACGCCTAAACAAGTGAGCAGACTCGACCATCACTGATGAGTGTTTGTAACTAAGGTTATGTTCTTATCTTTCAGCCACCAATACGAATAGAATAGAATAACATATGTAAAGACTTTGCTGAATTATTGAAAACTCTACGATTCCTCTCATTTCAAATCACTCAAACACAAGCTAACCAAACAAGTCGTAAAAATGACCAAAATTTAAAATGATTTTTTATTTAACCAAATAATTTTTTTGATAAATAGAAGAAATAATAAAAAATTAAAAACTCACACTCATACACCATATTAAATAGAGAAACGAAGATTCAAACATCAAACTTTAATCATAAACATTCGGTCTAATAATTTCAATATTTATTAACAGTAGAAATAACTTATTTTTGTTACTCCCTCCGTCCCATTTGTAGATTTTTTAGTGTACTTTTTCTTTTACTAAATGATTGCTTTAAGGGATAAAATAGTAAAAACTAATGTTATAAATAGTATATGACACTTAGTGTGGGACAAACAATTTTGGCAAGTATGACACTTATTTTGGGACACAGAGAGTAAATAATTTTAGTGACTATAATTTCAATCAATTGAATTAAGTAGATACTGTAAAAAAAAAGTGATTTTTTATAAGCAGTTTGATTGATATAAGAAACGGAGCTATATCTACACTTCTTACAATACAACATCACTGTGTGTGTGTGTGTGTACGTACGTACGGATCTTCTTCTTTCTCTTCTCTTCTCTTCTCTGTAAACCCAATCAATCCTTCTTCATCATTCCTTCCATTTCTACTTTTCACTTTCAGGTCCGTAATCATTTTTTTCAATCTCTAACTTCTCATTTTTTATTTCTTTCCAATCTATTATAATTACTCTCTTTTTTATTTTTAATTCATTTTTAATTCCAATTCTGATCCCAAATTTATATGCTTAATCAACCCTTAAATTAATTTTCTTATTTTTCTAATGATTTCTCTTATGAATGTGAATTAATCATGTTTAGATCAAAAAATAACATAATTTTCTTATTCATGATTCTGCTATGGTTTTTCAGATTTTCAAATTGAATTGAATATATTCATGGATTGAAAAAAAAGGGTTTCCTTTTTTTTGATTGTTATCAACACAAAGTTACAATTTTTGTGTTTATGTCTTGTGTTGTGAGGAATTTGAAAGTTGTATTGAAATTTGCAACATATGGAGCAACTTCCTGTTGAAGTAATTGGAAATATACTGTCTCATGTTAAGGCTGCAAGAAATGTTGTAATAGCATCAGCAACATGCAAAAAATGGAGAATTGCATGTTGCAAACACCTTCACACACTCTCGTTTAGCTCGAATGATTGGAATGTTTATCGCGATTTGTCAACCACCCGTCTTGAGATTTTGATTACGCAGACGATTTTTCAGACGTCGGGGTTGCAGTCACTTTCGATTTTGATGGAAGATGTTGATGAATTCTCGGCTTCTGCTGTTATTGCTTGGCTTATGTACACTAGGGAAACTTTGAAGCAGTTGTTTTATAATGTGAAGACTATGCCTAATGTTAACATTCTTGAAATATGTGGTAGGCATAAGCTGGAAATACTTGATTTGGCTCATAACTCTATTGTTGGGGTTGAGCCTAATCATCAGAGGTTTCCTTGTTTGAAATCTCTTTCGTTGAGTTATGTTAGTATATCTGCGTTGGATTTGAATCTTTTGGTGTCTGCGTGTCCGAGGATTGAAGCTTTGGAGCTTGTCAATCCGGAGATTGCAATGTCGGATGCACAGGTAACCGTTGAATTGAGTAGCTCGACACTGAAGAGTGTTTATGTTGAAGCAATCAGTTTGGACAAGTTTATATTGGAGGCTGATAGGATTGAGTGTCTCCACTTGAAAGATTGTGCGCTTGAGGTTTTTGAACTCATTGGCAAGGGGACCTTGAAGAATTTCAGGATTGATGATGTTAGTGTTATACATCTTGATATTGGTGAGATTGTTGAGAATCTTGAGAGTGTGGATATCAGCAACTTCACAATCATATGGCCAAAATTTTACCAAATGATTTCTAGATCGTCGAATTTGAAGAGGCTTAGGCTTTGGGACGTGATGTTTGATGATGAGGATGAGGTTGTGGATTTGGAAACGATTGCCACTTGCTTTCCACACCTTACTCATTTATCTCTGAGTTATGATGTGAGAGATGGAGTTCTTCACTATGGTTTACAAGGATCTTCACATCTGGAGAATGTTGTTGTCTTGGAGCTTGGGTGGAATGCGATTAATGATCTGTTCTCCCAGTGGGTTGAGGGGCTGCTTAAGCGATGTCCTATTCTCAAGAAGCTAGTCATTCACGGTATTGTTTCCGAGGCGAAGTCTGATGAAGAATGCAAGATGTTAGCCAATTTCACCACATCCATGGTTGAGCTGATGAGGAGATACACAGATGTTGATCCACATTTTAAATTTGAATAGGATTGTTCTTCTAAATTCCTTGCTATAGCTTAGGCTTTCTTTTAAGTCTGATTATGTTGGCACATTTGCAGGTAACTTACAAAAATCAAAGAGTTTGTGCAGAACTTTAACATTCTTATTGGTTTGAATCTCTATTTAAAATTTGTGTGATTGACCAACATCATACCTCATAGCATACATTCGAGACTTTGATCACTTTGTTAGCAAGACAAAAGTCATTAATTATGCACTATTCCGAAAATTTAACATTGTCAGATGTGTTCTGGGAATTTTAGTCTTATAACAGATTTGAATTGTTACAGTGAGTGGTGGCATTCACGAGGTCTTCAAAGTTATACCATTAGGAACATGTTTCTCAGTAGTTCCATATCTGTTTGTTTCTCTTCTATTTGAATCTATTTTAAGGTCTGATATGATAAAATTGTGCAAGCTTGAATAGGCAAGAAGGCACAAAATTGCTTTTGGCTTTTCAAATCATGACAATCAATCTCAAGCCTTGTAACGTGCAGGTTCTATATTGTGACTGCGGGCAAATGGGTCCACAATTATTGTTGCGTTGCCAAGACTTCCAAAACCTTTATATTGTGCTGCATTTGCAGATCGCAATTTAGAATTGTTATTACCCTTTCTTTTTCTACATCTTGTTATGGTTGTCTTTTCTTCTCTTTGTATGCATTGTGCTTTCCTCATCAACAATTATGTGTTACTATGTGCTGTATTGCCGCAATTTCTGCTTCACACTGGGTGGAGTAGGCATGGAGAGCGGTGATAACTTTGTGTGATGCATTCTTACTCATCTGTTCAAAGATTTGATGTTGATGTTTTTAACACACACACACACACAACAATTAGGAAACAAGGTTTATCTGCACTATATCGCTATATTTGACAATTTGATTCTCTCTTGTCATCTATTTGCTATACCACTATGGCGGTTTTGGGCTTCGGCACACTGCTATATGGGATTAGCAACATAGACTATGATGCATTCATAGTATGCTCTCTTTTCTCTATCTCTATTATGTAGGGATCTGCAAAGTTACTACATTGTATCTTGATTTGAAACGAAATGAGTCTCGATCCAAATATTCATTGCATTGGTCAGACACTAAATCATGATTATGTTCTAAATATGAATCAAGACAAACAGGGTGAACCACAGAAACAGGCAATGTGGCATGACCCAGTTATGAAAAATCCTGTCATGGTTGATTTTGTTTGCGATTTATCCCTTAAATGGGAATAAAATATTTGAAGTTGATTGCTCCAACCTCCAAGTAACCCAAATCAAAAGCACAAAACAAAAGATAGCTCTAACAGACACAATGCATTTTTTTCTCCTACATGGTAAACACTAAACAGTTTTTGTTGTTGTCTGCTTATATAGTACTACACATCCATTGCAATCCTCTGGTTTCTTAGTTTGTGGTCCCTCTTGTCTTGTTGGATGATCATGATGGTGCTTTCTCTTTCTACATGTATTTTAGGAATTGAACACTTGCAATTTGTGCAGCTAGTCAATTTGATTTGTAACTTTGTATTATTTAAAAGTTTATACATATGATATACTACCAACTTATGTTTTTTGTTTAACACTTTTTTGTATTTAAACTTTTTATTGATAATTTATCTTAAAAATCATAATATGATTCGATTTAAGATTCAACAATTAGGTAGGTGTTATGTTTCGTGATTCAAATCCATGATCAACAATCACGAATAGTCAATATCATTCGTTTTTTATCCGCGTCAAGGTAATCTTAAATATGTGCGAAGGTATATAAAAACAAAAGTAATTGAACATTAAATTGTGTCTTGAGTGTTAAAGGAAGATGTCTTCTCATTACAACATGCCCTATTGTATGGATAAATCATACAATCCTCTATCGCATGTCTTGAATTTTTGGTCAATATTTTTTACTAACAAGATACTCATTTTGAGACGGATGGATGGAGTAATTAAAATCACACACATGACATATGCATATCTGCTTAATATAAATGGCCATTCACCTTTGGCAATATAACTTGCCCTCAAGGCAAAAGGAAAACAATGTTTTTTGGTTGTTTGCTTAGACAACAAGTAATAAAATTATCATCAACAAAGTAATAATTAATTCAAGAATTTAAATTTGATCTAGACAAATCACCTCTCCATAGACAGGAACAGCTCCAATAATTAATTACGGCTAAAGGTAATGCCAAATTCATGGAACAATCTATTTGTCTAATAAAACCTTAAAAAAAAACATTTCCATGTGATGAACAACATATATTGTAAGGTATATTGGGAACAAATGTGTATATACTTAAAATACATATTGAATTAAGCTTATAAGATGTTTCATATTTTTAGCCAAACCACTTTTTTATGACTAATCAGTGGCCTCACAAAGGAATAATATTGGTAGGAGGCATATTACCTATAAAAGGAGCTAGCACAAGATTTTTAATATTTGATTGATTTTACCTCTTTGTGGGGGTAGATAAGGTGCATTGCATAAAAGTTCCCCTCATCTTTGATTTATTCCTCAATAATGTATGTGCTCTAGAACTAACATCTAATTAAGTGCATGAAAAATAATTAACTAGGTATATATTTATTCCTCAATTAATCCATGGTAGTTTGAAAGAGACAATATAATGTTTGACAGAACATAAACTACATATATAACAACAAAATAGAACACACATGTTCTTTTATTGTATAATTAGAGCTGTCAAAACGGACTAATCTAATATATTTATAGACAATGCAAACATATTTTGGACTTAATCGAAGTCGACAAAAAGCTTAATTTAAATATAGACTCTAAAAAACAATCAAAGTCATATACACTATACATGTTTGTCTTATACCGGCTAACATATACCACTGGCACTGCCTCATGACTCATGAGATAGTAGCACTTTTTGACACTCATTTTATTTTCTCAAAAGGTGTTGAATATACTTGAATGCATGAAATGATCCATAATCCAATTACAAAGCAAAGAAGTTTAAGTTGCAAATAATTTCATGATTACTCTATGCACCATATAGTTCTGCAAGTCAATATCATGATTACCCTATGTACCATATTTGTCTGCAAAAATGTCTATAACTAGAAAAGAATCTTAACAAGGCATGTATTAGGTGATGACAAGGAATGGATGTTGACCCACCAACAAAGGAAGAAAATACCAAACAAATCCATCTCATAGCTAGGATTAAATACACAAAGTGGGTATGCTTGTGGAATATTTTTTATTTTAATTTTTAATATAGTATGCTTGTGGATTATTATTTTAATATTTTGGTAGACATTAATGGTATGAGCACAAGTTTATGATATTAGATATATGATGTGTAAAATAACTCACTTTCTTTTAAATCTTAATTGTATAAAAAAGTTAATCAAATTCATAGTCTCTTCTTGAGTGTGAAAGGACCAAGAAAATTACCTTTGAACCTTTATCTTTTCATCTTTTTTATTTTTGACATTTTTTTTTGAATCATATCTTGATCTTGTATTGAATTTGTCTTATTGATATATAAATAAATAAATAGGATTTACTTTCTTTTTTTTTGTTATAAAAGGCCCACAGAGAACCAATAAGAAAAGACAAACGGTTAGGGAGAGAGATAGTGTGGAGTAGGAGTCAGTGATTCTAGTGGCTTCCTACATAGGACCCACTTCTCTAGTTATATTAATTTGACTGGTTTTTATTTAAATTTTTAATCTTATTTCAACCACATTTCAAACCCCACAAGGCAAGAGTACAAGAGACAAGTTACTGATCCTTAAATTGAGTTATTTTAGGGTTCGTTTGGTTGGAAGGAAAGAAAGTAGGAATGAAAGAAAATAGGAAGGAAGAAAAATACGGAAACCAATGCATGTATTTAGACTATTTTATAATCGAAATACATCCCTCGAATTCCGTGTTTTCTTTCCTTCCTACTTTCTTTCCTTCCAACCAAACGGACCCTTAATCTTATTTAAAGGTCAACAAATTTTTATTCCTTGTAATATAGACGATTTTCAGTTTACCTAGCTCAATAAAAAAAATGTTCATTATCTCTAATGTGAAAATTCTTTAAAGTTTTGGATTATGGTGTAGCATCTAATTTATTTATGAAGTTGTTTAAGTTTAATGTGATGATCTGCTGATCCTCTTATAACCCCAACAATATGTAAACTATATATCTTAAATCGAAATACACATTAATTTTACATATAAATTTATTGTTTAATTTGCTTTTAGAAATATGTATATGAAGCTTAACCAAAAAAAGAAAAAGAAGTTTGTATATGAAAATTTTTTGACGCAAACAAAATTATTTTTTATCACGACAAAATTATTTTTACTTTCTCAACCCCACATGCAGTTTTAATTTTATTGGGGCTAAAATTGATTTAAATATATAGAATTGATTTTTTATATGTTTGATTTCTTTAAAGTAAAATTGATTCTATTTTTACAGTTGATTCTACTTAAAACTAGAAAATATAGTTTTTAGTTATAAAATTGATTTTGATATATTTGATTTTTGTAAAATAAAATTGATTCTACTTTTACAGTTGATTCTACTTGAAACTAGAAAATATAGTTTTTAGTTATAAAATTGATTTTTACACTCAAATTTAATATTCAACTCATTTTTATATGAATGTATCTAAACCCAAAAACATCAATGAACTTGTCTGCTACTCTGACTATTTACTCTGTGTTAACCTCATCAAATGCCCACAAGTTAAATATCATATTTATGTCGTGTTGATCCAGGATATTAAGGAGCTGCTCTCTCAAACCAATGGTACTCTCCATCACACACTAAGAGAAGGGAATCAATGTGCAGACTTTTTTGCTAAACTTGGAGCATCATCAGATGCCGACCTCGTGACTCATACATCTCCTCCAGAAGGCCTCTGTGAACTTCTTAAAAATGACGCAATGGGAACTTTCTTCCCTCGTACTTAGTTTTTCTTTTTTCTTTTATTAGCTTGTATACCAAAAAAAAAATGTATCTAAACTTAAATCAATTTATCTTCAACTCAATTTTAATTAACTAAAATAAATAAAATTTATTCAATCAAACTTTTTTTTTCTCACCACATAATCAAACATAAACTATAAGAAAGAGATAAAGTAAGCCAAACACACCTATCAATAAGTTTTCTTCCATGAGAGATAAACTGTTACAAAATAGAATTCATATATAAGATAAAGACTGGACTAACTTCTTCTGGCAACTTATATATTCCTTTGACAACAAACAAGCTTTGATCTTTCTCTCCATTGCTACTTTGTTCACATAGGATTCTATTTCTGCTTAGAATTCCAAAGAAACACAGGTAATTAAATGGCTTCTATATATATATATATATATATATATATATATATATATATGGACACACAAAAAATATACCAAAATTTATATTTTTCAACTTTTTGTAATCAAGTTTTTCTCTAGTAATTAACTTGAGTTTCTAGTTTTTTAACCAAATGAATTTTTTTGAGTTTTCAGCTTCAAGGAAGATGATTAAGCTAGTTTGAACTTTGATCATAGTTTTGCATGGCTAGTCAAAGAATTGGAGAAATTGGTTTATCTGAATCAGGACCATCAAGTCAGCATGTCCCTTATGGAGTTCTTCATGGAATCAATACCTCAACATCAACCTTAATGTATATTCTTCAATAATTTCTCCATCTTAGTGCTACTAACACTTATAATTTTTTTATCAAACATAATCTAATGTTAGTATACCTTTTTATTTTTTATATTATAAAATTTGCTTTAATTTATTTTCTTCTTTTAGGAATCAAGGTTCTGCTTTTGATTTTGGTGAACTTGAAGAGGCAATTGTTCTTCAAGGAATTAAGATAAGAAATGATGAAGGAAAAGCATGTATGTTAATTAATTTCCCTTTTCCATGGTTTATTTATTTTATTTTTAATGTTACATAAGCATAACCAACTATTTCCAAAAAGCATAGAGAAGAAAAAAGAGTGTTGGAGGAAGAAAAATATGGAGTAGGAAGAGTTACCATTTTGAGTACCATAAAATCTATAATGATTATGAAGCAATAATACTAACTTCTCTTGCATGACTCCAAAAGGAGGATTAGGTTCATCCACCTTTTGATTATATAATTGAAAATCTTATATAGTTTTGTATTATTATTATGATATGAGATTATAATTTTTCTTTTTGTGATTTTTTGCAGCAGCTTTATTCACAAGCAAACCAGCAGCTACACTTGAAATGTTTCCTTCATGGCCAATTAGATTCCAACAAACACCAAGAGTTGTAGCTTCTCTCACTTCTCCATCTTTGACTAATCCATATGTAAATTTTCTCATTCTTTGCAACTAACAACTTCTACTACTACCACTACTACTTCAATTCAATAAAAACTTTTTTAAAAAATTATTTATGATTATTTAGTGCATGTTTGGATTAAGGTGAGTCTGATATTGATATTGTGATTTTGTCGAATCTCAAAAGTATTATTAAAATCACGATGGCAATATCAGAATTTGAGAGTCAAATTCACTAATATAATTCAATCATATTCGGTGCATGTTTGATATTACAATGAATATGTTAGAATCACGATGACGCACCGTGGTTACGCAGAATTACAACTTATAAGTGTGACCACCAAGCATGCCCTATAATTTAGATCTTCATTTTCAAGAAAGTGATAAATTTTCAACTACCCTTTTTCAAAAAGAAGGTAAAAACAAAATAAAAATGAATATTTTTTTTGGTTGGTTTTGAAACATAGGGAGGTTCAAAGTCAGGAGGGGAAAGCAGTGATTCAGGATCAACAGAGCTACAATTTGAAACAGATTCTCCAATAAGTGTAAAAGCATCTTCTTCATCAGATCATCATAATCATAATCATGCTTTTGATCAGCAGCTTCAACAACAGGAGACAGCAACTGATGATGGCTTAAGAACAGGCACATCACAAAATCAGTCAAAAGCTAAATCACTTCAAGAAAAGGTTTGTTAATCTCTCTTTACATACATGTTTCCTAAACTGAGACAAAACTTTGGTCTCTTTAATGCAACTATTAATAGTACTGAGTTGTTCTTTCTTTCTTTCTCTCTCTTTTTTTTCTTTCTTGTTATGCACAAAAGAACAACACTACGGATCCCAACAACTCTCAGAAAACCAAGATAACACAGAGTTTTCCTGATTTCTGAAAGATTTTCTGTTGAATAATCTCTGACATGAAATATGAAGGAGAGAGAGAGTGTGTTTAAGAGAGAGGTAGATCATAGATGAACATGAAAAAAGAAAACAAAAGGAGAGAATCTTTTAAGTCATTATCAATGCTACTTAACAGTTAACAACATATAATTCACTTGTTTTTATTCCAAGTTAGTAGTAATTTTTTAAGTTAGAAATCTAAACTTTATATTAATCAAGGTAGACAGAGATGCTTTTCACTGCATGAAATATGTAAATTAAGGTGATATCTCTAAGTTTGAATTTGAGTAATAATAATACTAATATTTAACTATATGAATACATACATAATTTATATTCCCTCCATTTCAAAACGAGTGTCGTTTTAGCCTTTTGTACACATGTTATTGAAATGGAATTATTAAGTCAAAAGTAATAACATTTTTACTAAATTAACCTTACTTTTTCATTTGGTTTTTTGGAAATAATGTATAAAATAATTATTTGAGAGTAAAATTGAAAAATGTTACATTGGAAATTAAAAAATGAAAGTCATTCTAAACAAAAAAATTTGAACTAAAACGACGCTCATTTTGAAACAGAAGGAAGAAGTAGATAACATGTTTTTGTTAAGTTCCCTTATAAAATAATCCATATTAAATCATTTTGTTTTTATTGCAGAAAAAAGGAGCTTTTTCCACATCAGAAAAGACACTTGATCCAAAGGTTTTAACACATGTCATGTTTATTTATAATCCATATATAATATACTATTTTATTCAATGTAGTACTTCAATAATTTTACTTAAGTGCATGTAGTGAAGATTTAATTTAATTGTTTGTTTGTTTGTTTGATTTGTGATATATCAGACACTGAGACGATTGGCACAAAACAGAGAAGCTGCAAAGAAAAGCCGTCTCAGGAAAAAGGTGTGTGTCTACCATTGCACATTCTGCCATATTATTTTATAAGCAATTATTTTATACATGTATAATGTATCCTATATTATAATCGATTACTATATTATAGATTAATATTAATATGTATAATAGCATTATTTAAGCTAAGGTTAATTTGTGTAAATATTGGGTGCATTTTATTAATTAAGTTTATTATTGAAACAGGCTTATGTGCAGCAATTAGAGAGCAGTAGATTAAGGTTATCCAATCTTGAACAAGACCTTCAAAGAGCACGCTCTCAGGTACGTACAATACACTCTTCTCTCTTTTCACTCACTAAATATGAAATTTTAAAATACATTAATTTGCATATAAGTACTTTTCTATATAGTCAGTTGTGGTTTTTAATTTATTTAATTTTTAATAGGGACTATTCTTGGGTTGTGGTGGTGGAAATATAAGCCCTGGTAAGTACTGTGCTCTTATTATTGATTTTGAAAATGCAGTTTCATTTTCTAATGAGACTGGTTATGCCATATAAATGATTATGCCGCATGCAAAACACTAAGGGCATGTTTAAAATGATTACCAACGATGAATTGATTCAAGTAGTAAGGGTCTTGTGTGTGCTATGAAATCTTCGCACCTATATCATAGTATAAGTTTTATTGTGTTTGTTGTTGTTTGACTTGTTGTAGGAGCTGCAATGTTTGACATGGAGTATGCAAGATGGCTGGAAGAAGATCAACGACACTTGATGGAGCTGCGGGGAGGATTGCAGGCGGCATTACCGGATAATGAACTACGAGTGATTGTGGACGGATACTTGTATCATTATGATGAGCTTTTCCGATTGAAGAGTGTAGCTGTTAAATCAGATGTTTTTCACCTTATCAAAGGCATTTGGGCTTCTCCTGCTGAACGACCCTTCATTTGGATTGGTGGTTTCAAACCCTCTGAGCTCATTATGGTATATATCTCTATCTATCAGATACATATGATTATTCAATAAACGTAAAAAATGTATTATTATTTATAAATGTGACCGGAGAGACTATTTTTTTTTTATGTTCGAAGTAAAAACTCGTTTTGATTAGGAAAATCTTTTGAATAAGTACACCTCACATCACATGCGTTTCGTTAATAACGATTTAGAGGGGGTGATTATAGATATATGTTGTGCATGATTAGTGAAATTACTAATCAATCAGTTAATTAATTATATATCATTATTTTGGTTAGATGTTGACACAGCAGTTGGAACCCCTAGCTGAGCAGCAAATAGCAGGGATACTAGAGCTAAGGCATTCATCACAACAAGCAGAAGATGCACTCTCTAAGGGCCATGAACAGCTCCACCATGCTATTCTTGACACCATCGCCGGAGGGGACATCATTGACGGTGTGCAACAGATGGTCGCCGCTATGGCCAGGATTACCAACCTTGAAGGATTTGTCTATCAGGTAAACAACTTATATCTACAATAGACTCAAATTATTATGCATACTAATTAAAATAAATCAATGGAAAATCTCAAATTTAAGTGTCAACTTTTATATATATATATAACACTATATAATATTATTATCAACTGAATTATGATCGCGGAACATGACATAATTAATTAATATGAGCTGAAATGTTATTTTCTAGTCCAATATTCTAAATGTCCTCCTTGCTTATTCTTCTCTTCACTACATGCATACATGTTTTGCGCCGCAATTCTACCTTGTCTTTTTACTTTTTACACCTCCCGATTACCTCATATATTTAATAAAAATAATAAACCAAATTAAGCTAGTCAATAAAAAAATATAATATTCTCAATCCTTACACAATTGTCAAAAGATAATATTTGCGTTTTAGTTCTTTAATTTGTAGGCAACATGAAATTGACATGTAGACTCGATCTATCTATATATTGCAATTTGCATATCAAGCTATGATCAATTTCTTTCAATATGATTAAATGGACAATATAATTTTTTTTATTGAGTAAATTGTTTTGACTTTAAGTGTACCTACTACTTGATTGACACGTATGTTTTTGTAACCATATAAAATTATTAACTATTTCATTATTATATTTATTAGCATTGTTAATTCTTGGATATTTTAGTTTATTACTTGCTGAGAACGGTGCATGAATGTTAATCAAAACATTGAGTGCCAGGTATTTTATGTAATTTTTCTATAACTTCAAATATTTCAATCAAAAGTTGGTACAAGACAATGATGGGTGGATGGTTTGTATATAGAAGCTTAGTGAGGGAGACTTATCATTATCAATATTTTAATTAAAAACTAAATTGACTAATAATGGTTTTTCCATTAATTAAATTTCAATAACATAAAATTAAAATGCTAGAGTTACATACTATATTGTGTTTTTAATCCCTACAAAATTATAAACTTTAAAGTTTTAATCTTTCAAAAAATTTATTCATATTTAATCCCTAATTATAGACTACTTTACAAATTTTAATAATATAGAGGACTAAAATTATCATTAAAAATTTAATAAAATTTAATATTGAAAGAACATAATTTTATAAGATTTAAAAATATATTTGATTAAATATTATATTATATTTAAAATATATTCGAATCGGTCCAATTCAAAGATAAGACAAACTCAATAGTTTTATTTCAACCCTTTTGATAGCATATCATGACGTTCTTGTCCCATATGTATGTGTTAGTCCTAGATAAGGGACTACCCATTTATAGGGTGGTTGGAGTTTTATTATTTATTTATTTTAGTACATATACAAAATAATAAGCCATTAATTAAAATCTCAAACAAATAGATCAGAGGGGTGGTAGGTTCAAATATAACTAGTAATTTTCAGCATTTTTTTACATGTTAAGCTAAGATAGTGAGATTTATAAATGGAGTTTTATTATTCTACTTAATTTTGAATTTTATATTAAAGTTGATATTATTTATTTATTTATTAAATGATGAATTTGTGACTGAATGTTTGTAATAAATAATAAAAATGAAGGCTGATAATTTGAGGCAACAAACACTTCATCAAGTATGTAGAATATTGACTGTTCGTCAAGCAGCAAGGTGTTTCATTGTGATCGGAGAGTATTATGGCCGTCTTCGAGCTCTTAGTTCTCTCTGGGCTTCAAGACCACGAGCCGATCAGTAAGCAATATAACATTATTTGAGTAATATTACATCGTTCAATAGCGTCATATTAATTGATTTTGTACTTGAACAGGAACATGATGAACGACGATAATTCATGCCAAGCAACCACGGAATTGCAAATGCTTCAACCTTCTCAGCAAACTCATTTCTCAACTTTCTCAAATATATAATATATATAATGTAATTGATAATTTGATACTACTAATTATTAATCAATTTGCCTGAAAGCTTCTTTTTGCAAGTGGATATTTTTGTGGTGAGGGTGATATATAGTTTTTGCCTTGGTGCCTCTGATCTTGGACAAGTTTTGGGTTGAGTACAATGCTATAGGATAGTACCTTATTATATATTGTACTCGTTTCCATTTTTTAATACAATTATCTTTTGCATATTCAATTTTTTTGAGGGAATTTAATTAAGCTCCATCTATTTTATTATAAAAATAACTTTTTATAATTGAGTTAACATTTTGTGGATAGTAAAATTATTATTAATATTATTGAAAAAAATTAGTATTATTTTAATGGTTGAGTATACCAAGCAATTATTGCACTAACAAAGGATTAAGAATTAGGCTATATTGCTGTCTCTACTTTTGTTTATATTTTTACATTATGCATTCATAAAGTGTGTTTGGATGAATCAATGTAAATTTTTATTTGTAAATTTTAGGCTTAAATACACTTTTGGTCCCTTAACTTATTTTTTAGTTTTGTTTTGGTCCTTTAATTTATTTTTTGGTTTCGTTTTGGTCCCTTAACTATTAAAAGTTTCATTTTGGTCCCTTAACTTACTTTTTGGTTTCGATTTGGTCCCTTAACTCTTCCTACGTCAACTACTTTGATCTTCATTTCAAGGGCCCAAAACAAAACCAAAAAAATAATTAAGGGACCAAAATGAAACCAAGAAAATAGTTAAGGGACCAAAATGAAACCAAAAAATAAGTTAAGGGACCAAAACGAAACTTTTAATAATTAAGGGACCAAAACGAAACCAAAAAATAAATTAAGGGACCAAAAGTGTATTTAAGCCTAAATTTTATTGTTTAGATGATTAGATATTGATATTTTGTAGATAAAATAGATTTTAAATTTAAATTTTACTTAAAAATAAATATATAAATATGATATAACATTGATGAATAATTCAATGATAGATACATATATTCCAACCGAATTTTAAAGTATCTTTCGAGCATATACTCTAATACTCGTGGTAGAATTACATTCAAATGAAGTTAAGTTTTCATCTCATCCAAAAATAGAGAAAACTAAACAATAAACTAATTAGAACTCACTAAATATACATTTTAGTTTAGTACTACAACAAACAAATAAAGACTAAGACTGCCATAAATAAGTTTACAAAATTCCACCAATGTTTTAAAACAAACATCTCAATTTTCAACCAATGAGCAATCGTCAAGGTCTTATTACCTAAAATGTAGTCAATTAAAAATAACCTCAAAGTGACATATAAAAGACAAAGTGTAGTTGATCATAACACATTTTATTGTGTGTCCCTCATACTTAATTTCATATAATAAATATTATATATATTAGAATCTAAGACCTTCAAAATATTGTGGTTAGATTCAATGTCGAAAATTGTTTGTGTTGATTCAAGAATAAAACATCACCAAAGGGAGGTGCATAATATGAGATTTGAAAGTAAAAGATTTTTTGTGAGACGTGGATGGATGTTTGTAGGTGCTTGTAAGAGAGGGTGGTATAGACTAAGGATGAACCTCAACTTTTGAGATCATATTAGCAATGATGGGTTTTAGTGTTGGTTATGCTTGATTTTTGTGCAACATCAACACTAGCATGGAATGAAGAAAAAGATGGCTAGATTTTCATGACTCTTAGTTTCTTATAAGATTTGTCATGATGATTAAGTTAAGATCAATGCTTATATATAGCTTTTGGAGTCAGTTTCTATATTAATGTAGGTAGGAGAATGTTAAAATGTGCCCTCAAAGCATATGTTAAGAAACTTAATATAGAAATTCTGCCTTAAAAGTTGTGCATTCAACTTTTTACAAGTTAATATGTTGTTTTTTCCAATACAAAATTACTATTTTGAGTTCCTTAACATATGCCCTTAGGGCACATGTTAACATGACCCATATATGTATATGATTTTGTGTACTCAATGTGTTTGTGGTACTCAATGTTGATTACAATTAAAGATGTGTTTGCTTTTAAATTCAAATTACCTTCACAATTCCATGAGTTTATAATCATTGTTAGTAGATGTGCTTATCATAATAAGGTTGCTCATTGACCATCGACATCTATTTATAATTCACTTTCTTTTTGATACTTATAATTCATTTGTTACAACTGAATTTGGGCATCAAAATTATATTTTTTTATAACAAAAAACAATTCTCTAAAACTTTATAAAACCTGTTTAAGAATATTAACATAATAATACATATTATTTGAAGCTCATTTTATTATTTATGCCTTGAGAATTGAATATAATTGTGAAACACAAAAATGACTAACAAACACCACAAGAAACTAATGTCAAGAATTCTAGTAGGCCCAATGATAACACTAATGGCAGAACACAGATTATGGATTGTATTAATGGTGAATTATCTTGAAAAACATTATGTGAATCAGGTCATTGCAGTTTAAGAAATTAAAAGAAAGAAGTAATTGCAAAAACATTCATTGACAAAATTGTAAGTCATACATAACCAAAATAGTTTAAAACAACCAAGAAACTAATGTCAAAACGCTAAAAGATGTTCGAATGTTGAACAACATATATAATAAACTGAAGCACAAAGCATCTTTGTTGGGTACTAGTCTCATAAAGCAATATCAAAATGTAGAAACAGTACAATTAAGCTGCACCCTTGCCCTTCTTCTTCTGGAGCTTCTTCATGTAGAACTCTAGTTCCTTACCTTCCAGAATGTAACCATCAGCCCTGCCGCATTGGCCAGGTCTAGAAGAAATGCATGCAAGCAATCGTCCGCCACCAAACTGCTCTTCAATGTGGGCATCAAGCTGGCGATCTTTCTGGCGCTGCTCCAATTTTCTTTGAACATGACCACTCTTTTTCACTTCTTCGGTAACAGCTTCAGCCTCCTGCAAATCATACATCAGATACAATTCAGCTACTATAGAAGATTATAAACAAATTAATTAATACTCACCGGAATATTACTATAAAACTATATATCTAATGCTTCAAACACAAACTATACATCTAATGCTTCAAAATAATACTCATGGGTCATCAGAGTAAAATTTGCTTTCAGTTTCAACATATACATGCGCCGGTAATACAATTTGACAAGATAAGAGACCCTACCAGTACATCGAACAAAAATCCACAACATTTAAGATTACAATTAAACACAAAGATGACACAGTAAATACATTGTAGAAGTTAACATATTACTCATCTAACACATCAAACATATACTAATACACATCAGAGTAATTTGCTTTCAACACTAACATATCTCAAGCCCACAATTATTTATACAACCAAAATCAGAAGATAACATAGGCGAGCATAAATATGCAAGAACAAAATGTGAAAATGATGAAATGTCTATAAAAATATACATTTACACAAAGAGAAAAGCAGATAAAAGTCAAATAAAATCACCTCTGTAGATTCCTTCTTGCCAGCAGCATTTTTCTTTTTCCTACCAATTTCAACACCATAGTGTTGAAGATACCACTGCTTGAAAGGAGCAGCATCAACCTGCACAATAGCCCCCTTCACAAGGGTCTGAGTACGGACAAGCTCATTGTTGGAAGCATTGTAAACAACATCGAGCAAACGGGTTTTGCGGGTGGTAGCTTCACTTCCCCAGGAAAAGTTTCCAGTATCCAATCTCAGGGCTCTCCACTTCACATTGCCTCCTCTAACACGGATCCTCCTTACAGTTTTGTTGCTTGATAGCTTGGTGTTAGCTGGCTGGCGACCGAGCTCATACCTAAATAAAACAATCAATATATCTTAGATCAAATACAATCATACAAATGGATGAGAACAGACAACTATTAAAAAAACAAAAAACTAAAATTAGGAGTAAGATAATTGCAAAAAGAGCCCAGCTGTCAAATAATTTTTCACCTAATAAATAATTATCCGAATCCAAAAGTATGTACAAACCAAGTATAGTGCTTGTGAGAAAAAATTATAGCAAAAAAAATTGGAATTGAAATGGTTTGTCATCATTTACATCGACACAGCGTTTAATTTCAATCAATTGTTCAAGTAGTGGCTAAAATATGAACGGCTAATGTATAAAAAAGCTTAAAAATGAAATCCAAAATTTAAAATCTTTGATTTTTCATCAAAAAACACAAATCAAAAAGCCAATAAATTGACTATGACTAGATCTTGTAGACATTATATAAAACATTATCATATCCCAAATCATAATAAACTGCAAAATCTGAAAACCCTAAAAATCAAACACCAATAACAAATTGAGGAACAAATCAACGAAACTCAAAGCAGCAATAAAAATGAAAAAAAATCACAACTAAATAAAAAGCTAAATTAAATTAAATTAAAAAATAGTAAAAGGGTTTAGAACTGACTTTCGCTTCTTCCTCCAAGACTTCTTCTTTCCTCCAGTTTCACGCCTCTTGTGCATAGAATCTCTGGAAATACCTGAGATTCAAACAAACAAAAGCCATTAGAGATGAATGAAGACGAAAATAGAGGTAATTAGGGTTTAGAAATTGAACAAATCGAAGATGAAATGGAGGAGAGAGTCTCTACCCATGATGAAGGCTGGAGAGTTTTCCAACTGAGCTAGCTATCGGGTCTGAATGAAGAAGAAATAGGGTTTGTTAAACCCTAATTTATTGGATTGGGGCTTTACATTCACTCACCTAGCCCATCACAAACAGGCCCAATTTTCTTTCTTTTGATTTTTTTTAGGCTTAAATAAGAATCTTTGTCATAGATAAATAAATAAAAATGGAATAATATATTTCAAGTTATAATAAAAATATACTTCAAAAAAAAAGTTATGATAAAAATAATTATTAGAGCACGTACATAAAAAATTATTAGAGCAAATAGTTTAAACATTCATTTTAGAGGAAATTTTAAATAGTTCGATTGTGATTGATAGATTAGATTTGATCAAGAGCATATTCAATCAATAATTTTGGAATTTTCAACGTTATATGTTCAGAAGCATGTGTATTCCGGACACTGCAACTTAATCTGTAGTCTTTGTGACATTTGTGGCATTTTATTGTTGTATGTTATTAACATGGTCAATATGAGTTTATTCGCAGATTCATCCATTTCAGTTTTTAGCTATTTTGAATCTTGAATGTGTATTGTTCGATTATTCCACCAATTTAAATAAACTCCATGCTAAATGTCTCTGTAGATATCATTTGAGTTGCACTTACAAAATAAATTTTTGAGTTTTTGTTCTTCATGTTATTGTTACAAAATATTCATTTTTCACCACCATTTAGCATGGTTACCGGATGCTTTTTTTTTTTTTTTTGAGATACTAGATTCTATTCTTAACAATAAGTTAGAAGACTTTTTGAGTCATCTTTAGATAGTTTTTTTTTTCACCATTTAGTTCTTTGAGGAAAGGGACTCTAATAGTTCAGAGTTCGGTGCGAGTTCTAATATCGAGTGGTTACAATCTTTTTCCAAGCGCAGTTAAAAAGTATCGGACAGTGGTTTTCCCTACCAAGTCCAGCGTCAATCACCATTAAGTCAACTAACGTTTGACTAGATAGAAATATTTTAGCAAAACTACATCTTTAATCTTTAACTTAATTTCGGATTACAATTTAGTCATTTATATTTTTTACATTTCAGTCCTTTTTGTTATTCATCCATATTTGTATATGATTTTTGAAATTTCAAATCTATGATTTATTTTTACTAGTTGGTGGAATACAAAACAATCTGAAATTTTCTTGAATAAGTCTTTTAAAGAAATTCAGAGTTCGAAAGAACTGTTCCTCTTGGATGAAATGCTAAAGGAATACCCGGATACATTTACAAAACCTTCATATCGAAATCTTCAAAGAAACCATCCAATTGGACGTAAGATATATTTATGATTGAACAAATGGTTGAAAAATCATATACAAACATTTGGATCCTGCTATTTTAAATTGAACAATTAACTTTTAAAATATAAAGCAAGCATCAACCATCAATCAATAAATCAAAGTATTACATCTAGAAGCATAATTAATCATAGACGAGATGGAGTATAACTTTGATTTTCTCACTTAATAGGATACGAATCAATTATATTTTACATTGCATGGTAACTGAAGTCCCAACATGGGAAAGGAAGCCACCCTTAAGCACATTTTTTGCCTAAATGAATGGCATAACTTCATATTAAAGATTATGAAGTTACATTTCTCAAAAAAATTACATTCCAATTGCAGGACTTTAGCACAGCATAACCAATTAGATTATGAAGTTATGATGAAGATAATAAGGGATCTGGAAGCAATGTCATGAAGTCCATGACTGCAACAGATTTTTTGAATTATTTCCTATATTTAACTTTTTACGAAATGATCGAATTGGTTTGCCCAACAATTGAATCAAATTCCAATCCTAACCACAAAAATTATATTCATTCACATAAGCATATCCAACGCTGATAGGTCATCCATTGGAATTTCAAGGCCCATAAGACAATCATTGTCTTGCAAACCATCATCATCATCAAAGTTCAACCAAGAACCAAGATCTTGTGGCCCGTCAAGTTCACCAGATACCCCAAATTCGTCTATTGAGCTTAAATCAGGTAGCGGCAAATTCCTCAAGTCAGAGGATTCCTTTACTTGAGTAATGTCCTGGTTAACAGATAATGCTGTCCCATCTTTTCTACCATTGTTGCTTGCATTAGCCACAGATAGACTAGAATCATAAATCGGTAAACACGAAGATTCCTTTACTTCCATGAACCTATCATGTCCAGCAGAAGTACTCTTTTGTTTGGGCCTAGCCTTTGGCTTGTTTTCATTTTGGCTACTGTCCAATGACGGGCAACCAGCTCTGGAATTAGAATTTTGTCTGGTCTGATCCCGGATCTGATTTCTATCCCTCTCACTTCTCTTTCCCCTCACTCCACCATGAACAGTGCCATCAAGATTTGATGCTCTTGAAGAGCCATTGACCAGCATTTCCCTCTTCTTCTCCTTGATCATCACAGACACATTCTTGGATGACACTTGTTCTAATGAGTGGATTGAGCCTGAACCTTGGAAAGAATCAACCAGTCCCCTGTCTGCGTAATCCCTCTGACCATCATATTTCTTAGAAGCACTTGAAACTGCACCTGTAGCAGTAGATGCACAACAAAAGTTAAATAGAAAATAAAAAACTAAACCAACACCCATGAATATTTTAAGTATTAGCAAAGGTATAGCTAAAAAAACAGTTCTTGCATAATCAAGGAAGATAGCCTGATTACATGGTAAAGATTTCAAAGTCTAAAGGGTAAAAGGGTAACAAAAGCAAGCAAAAGAAAAAATGAAATACCTAGTTTTCTGGTTTCAATTTGATGCAAAGCTTTGTTATATGTATTACTGGCTGTGCCAGAGAGAATGCAATCTGCAGGCTGTGCACCATTCTCACGTGAATGAGGGGCAAACAAAATATTTTGTAGAGTAGGTTCACTAAAGCAGCTAACACCAGCTTCTTCATATCGTCTACATCTTCCAAGAGTACGTTTAAGAAAAGCCAGAGCAACTTGTTTTGAAACCTTCTGAACAGCACTTCTTGAATTTCTGCTTCCACGGCATGCCTGCCAAAATTGGCGTGGAAACAAACACGGGGTTACAACTTATGAAATGCCTACCTCATTCTTCAACAAAAAAAACAACCAAAGCCTATTTGCACTAGGTAAGGAATGTATGCCTTAATCAAAAATATCATTTACCCATGATCTAATAGAAATTGTCTGTATCTGAGCACCAATCACACAAAAGATAGTGAATATGATCAAATAAGGATTATTGGGAAGGCAGCAAAGAAACGGGAAAGGAAGAGATGGAGGTATGCAAAGTATTTCCAAATACCCTTGAAAAGAACAAAATACTTGATTCCACAGAAAAATACCGTTCCGGCGGTCAAAACACTACAGAAAATATTACCAAATGGGCTACGTGCATGTATGACTCGGGGGGAAAAACCAACAAACCAAACTGAAGGAAATCTATCTATTGAGAGACAAACCTAATTACACAGTATGTTACCTATAGATCAACATAACTAACACATTTCACTGAACAAAATTTGCCAAAAACAGATAAAAAGCAAACACAATTCAAATTGCAATCTCTATAAATCCAAGATACATTCTAAATTAGAGGCATCTGATAATGAGACCACTTGTTTCAGTTTTTTTAAGAGAAAGCCTCTTTTATTTTGGAAAAAAACACTTCAAAATTTTCAAGGCATTTTTGTCCAAGTTTGAAAAACATCAGTATAAAAGAATAGCTTCTGAAAAGACAATTTTTTTTTGCAAAAGTAAAGAGAATTTCATTTAAAAGAAGTGCAATTTATTTCTGAATATTTTTGACAGACTACTTTGAATAACTTCTAAAACACGGTTAATTATATGTATCTTTTAAAATTAGGAGTGCTTTTATGATTGTAACCAAACAAAAACATAGCTTTGACTTCACATATAATATCTACACTGAAATTAGGAACTCAGTCCCTACACTGAAATTAACTCAACAAAGATCCTATTTAAGCATGTACGAAGCCAACCCTAGCACCCTCATCCCTGTGGTTAGAATGTGGCAATTGAATCTCTGCAGTGCAACCAAATATGTTGCTCTGCATTGGACTATATGCAAGATAAGAAAATGGTATAGGAGTTTGTAGAGCTCAACAAAATACAAGTTGGTAAGAGAGAGCACAAAGTTTTGAGTTGTTGTGTGACTAAAAGGTCATGAATTCAAGTTATGAAATCAACCTCTTGCATATGCAAGCAAGGTAAGGCTGTCTACAACAGACCTACAATGGATATGATCCTTCCTTAGACCCTGCTATGGCAGGAATTTTATAGCATCATGTTGCCCTTTTAAAAAAAATGGTAAAGGAAAGCTTATTACCAATCTCTTTCTGTAAGCCATTTCAGTAAGTTGGTCAAATGCAGCTTGCTCAATCTTCCTGCACCATAAACACATTATCTGAATAAGAATCAATAATATCTTCAGCAGTAACTTGAGAAATGGAAAGTCACGACTCATGAATGCATGACAGAAATTAGATTGAATAGAAAGAATACTTTTATTAAAAAAGTATGAAAGAAAGGAAAAGAAAACTCCCCTCCTGTCCTCCAAGACCAAGGGTTTTCCCCTTCTACAACAGAAGCACTGCTCTATTCACAAAATATTAACAAATCTGAATCATTCTCTCTGTCCTTCTATTCTCCTATTAATACATATATCTAATCAATTATTTAACTCCTTATCTCATATCCTAATAAACTAATCCTCTTTATACTATATTGTTACACTTGAAACTGAGGAATAGTCTTTTTCATATATTGAATGGGAAATATACAATGTATATATATAGATACATGAGTCACTAAAATAAATAAGAATCTAGATATAAAAATATAATATCCTAAAAGATACTAGTCATAAATATAAAGTATAAATATAAAATATCTCAACAGTTACTAACACTTCCTAATCCTTCATCCTAACAAACTCCTTATCCTATATTGTAACATTAGGACATATCTATAACATAAAACAAATAAAGAAAAGATCACAAAGAGGGATCAGATTTGAAACATGCAAAGCATGATTAAGATATACCGTTTTTCCATGTCCCTCCCTTTCAGAATAGCTCTATCAATTGTGTCCAAGTTGCTCTTCTTCCTTCCATTCTATTATTAGGCAATCAAAATAAGGGGTAATGATATAGGAATGGACCAAATTTGAGGAAAACTAGATAAATATGGCTAATTTATCAAGGACAATTCTTGCAGTGCAAACCTGTTCATATAGAGTTTTCTCAAGTTTCACAATGTCTTGAATTATAACTTCATCTTCCTCTCCTAAATCAGGCTGCACCAAGCAAAGCAAGTATAAGGAGTCAGTTATAAACCCAGTAAGCTTCAAGTACCTAAAATTAGTAACTCCATATAGGAAATAAAACCCTACCAGTATTTCTGGATATATACCAATGCTCTGCAACTCAAGCAGCAGCCTGTCATCCAGAGACATCAGCTGATACTCGCCGTCAGGAGAAGCAAAGTTAGGATTACTAAATTCAGGGCGCAGTTGATCAAGATCATTTGAACATATTTCACTGGTGTGTGTGATATCAGAAAGGCAAAATTCTTCATCTCCCTGCCAAACTCCAGTGCTTTGTAAAGAACTGGGTGTATTTGGGTACCTAAATGTGTTGGATGTGGTACTCTTATCACAAGATAGTCTATCCAATATACAATTCTTCTGAATTTGGAAATCCACCTGCGATTCAACTTCAGATTCCATTCTATCCCGGTCTTTGGGTTCAAAATCAACTTGATTACAAGAACCACAGTGAGAATCATCACTAGCACACTGTCTAGATATATTCTTTGCTTCGCTTTGGTGGTATGATTCTTCATTGTCGTCTTCTTCAATTAGAGCACACAGAAGTCTTCGGAATAAGGGAACCTTGTCCGGTCTCTCCATGTCACTCCTCCCACCAACAGCCTCAAACTTGGCTGATTCTTCATCAAAGTGGCTTCTCCTTCTATCCTCTGAACCTTGAGTGCTTTTGTTATTTATAACAACACCCTGAGGAAATAAAAACTTACAAGTTAAAACATTTCTCATATTTAATTTGTACCATTTCCCATTTATATGTCAGACAAGGGAGTCTGATGGCAATTGTGAAGATCTTATCAGTAGTTTTTCATTATTGATAAGCAAGATGAACAATGAATGCTTATGTATAATGCTAAAAACTTACCAACAAATCATGATCAATGGCAAACATATGAGATAAACTTTTTTCCAAATTGTCAGCAATATTGAGCTGATACAGCAAACAAAAACAAAAAAACAGTACATCAGGAACTATTCAACATATTGAGAATCAACCAGCAAACCTCACATTTCCAGAAAAGCATTGCATTTTCAAGACCTACCTGTTGCTTCACAAAAGATGCATCATCCATGCTGATGGAAGCAAAAATATACTCCATTTTACTCCAAAATGGACCCGAAGCAAGACCTTACATAAAAAAAAGGCAGCAAACTAGTCAGACAGAAAACTGAATACAAAAAGGAGAAACATAATGGAGACATATAAGAAATCTTGAAAGTTGGTAAAAGGTTCAAGTACACACTGCTAGCATTTAGAGCAGCATTAGCAGCTTTATACAATTCTTCGCGATCATCATCGGATTCACCTAGATAGACATAATTCAATATGCATCGTGTGAAAACATTATTAAAAGAAAATAGAATATAATATCAAGAGACTATATATTAATATGAAGAAAAAAAGTATACAAGAAATGTAGAAAAACCAATTTACTGAGATGGAATTTAGCAGCCTATGCCATAAAACTAAAATCCCCAAACGGAGGAGGCATAGTTTTTACCTCCAAAATCAGAAGAACCAATTTTCAGTTGCTTCCCTGTACGAGTCAAAACCTTGCGTTCTTTCTGCTTTTTTGAAGGAGGGCGTCCATATTTGCTGCATTAACAACAAGGTATGACGAAAGTTATGAAAAATAGGAGAAAGGACAAATCATATCTACAAATAAAATCAACATACATTTTATTCTTATCAGTAGGCCTTGTGTCCGGTACTGGCTTCAGTAGTGGTACATTCTCGGACTTCTCCCTCCCTAATGGAAGGCCTGGTCTTATTGACGATAAATTCCTTCCAGTTCTTCCTTGTCTCTGCACACCATCACCTAATTCATCTGTTGGTATTTTATTCTTCCTCATTTGTAACACGGCCATTCCATCCCTACCCGCAGACATAACAACATCACTACCATTCATGCCTTTCTCTTTTATTTTGATTTCCCGAGCATCAGACTCTTCACTTTCAGATAATCCAAAGGGAGAAGAAACATCATCAGATTGTCTTGTATATTTTGGTGTACTGTTATCTGCACTGCTAGCCAGTTGGAATCCATTGTTGCCAACAGAAGAAGCTTTAACATTGAAATCAGAAGCCAGACAGCCTTCAGATGAGACCTGAACTTCAAGGTTGCGTGAGGCGGGAGGAACTACTTTCACTCTTCGTGAGCGTGAATTTTTAGGTGGTCTCTGTCCACCCCACTGGGTCATTGGATGTATAGAAGAACCTATATATATTGAAATCTTTTAATTATTTGCCATACTAATCACCATGACTTCAGAATTTGAAAATTGTTACCAACCTGGAAAACTTCCAGAGGGAGACTGATTGTTAGACAACTCTAGCACGCTAACTGAACCCGTTCTTGGTGCCCGGGATACCTTGTTTATAATTGGTGTGTTCAGGCTGTTTGTTGGGTCCTCCTGAGTGTATGCTCTATTATAGAAAGATTGAGGATTAATAAACTTAATAACTATCAATGTAAAAAGGACCAGACTAAAAGCTTATTTATTGGGAATCTCACTATAGAACCTCACAAAATTGACTGGTAAAAACTAGGGGACAGAAATAAAGAAGACCATGGTGTGATAAGATGTGTAAAAACCTGTTGTTTCCTTTTGCTACAACTCTCTGGTCAGCTATGTGGTCCCTGCGAAGAGAAACACTTTGCTCACCGGTAAGCATTACACGCACACCTGTAATATCAGGCTCTGAAGAGCTCTCAGACTTGTCGATTCCACTAGATCCAGGAAGTGATTTTAATCTACACCACAAAAAGATTATTAGTAAAACAAGATTAGTTTTCTTTTCCTGTTCTTGAATAATAAAAATTATGTCAGACTATTTGACAATGATGTGACTACCTAATATTTGACAAGCTACCCAAGTGAAATAAACAAACACAACATTCACAGAGGAGAATAAATAACTGGGGAACATATTAGCATGAGAAAAGAAAACAAGCAATATAATACAGATGAACTCTTGTGACTTGTGAGTTTGTCCAATCCTGATTACAATAGGTTAGTTTCCACAATATAAGCCAACAATGTACATGTAATTTTTCCAACTGAGTCTACTCTATAGCAGTGAAGCAGATTCAGCATAATTAATCTACGCATGGAGGGGCATGCCATCATTCATTCATATGACATTATTATCTATGATTGTCATGGTCTCTATTCGAATCCTTTCTGCAATCCAATTGTATCATTATTACACTCCAGAACACAAATAGAAAACAAAATGTTTAATCTTTCAAGGTATTCAAGGTTTGAAGTGGCTTTTATGCCATAAGAAATTTTTCATAGTATGGGAAATTTTAGAAGAAGACTTCTTAATCCAATTATGATTTTGCATAGAAAAGATGATTATCAGAAGCATCTGGGTTAAATATAAAACAATTTTTCAGTTAACCAAATTTTCAAATCGTAAAAGCTACACATTATGGGTATCATTCAAATCATCTTAAATAGTGTTGTGTCCAAATTCCATTATGCAAATTAAATAGTGTTGTGTCCAAATTCCATTATGCAAATTTTCCTATGAGAACCTGGCAAGGGATCATCCTAAAACATGGAGATGGTGAAATTATATTTACATATGTGATCTTCAAAAAGTACTAAAATACCTCCAACACACTCGTCATCTAAAATTAACATCACACCTGAAAAAAAACATCTTGCAATCTAAAAGAAAGACCCATAAAAACTACCTGAAACCCTGAGCATCATTAAATCGCATCGTCAAATCAGCATTTCCCTTTGGAAAAGTAGCTCGTTTTACGTCCCTTTCACCGGATATAACTCTGTTTCCTACTGTTCCAACGGACCTCTTCTTTTTTATTTTTTGATCTAATCCCTCACCTCCAGCAAGTAATCTGCGAGTTTTCTCTTCATTTCGAACAGAGCCCCCACCAAGTGTCGGAATCAGATTCCCATCCTTCTCAGTGAGCGTTGGCTGCCTTCCGATAGCAGCAGACCTACTTTCCTCCTGGTAACACGGCAGATGAACAAAGTTATGAAAAAGGATTGAGATTGAATATAAAGAGATTATCATCAATACACAATGAGTGTAAAACTTTATTTTTAAAGATTGTAGCAGAAAACATAATATAAATATTATATGTCCCATTTTATATCTGACCTTAGTGTTAAGAATGCCTTACATGGAAACTCAGATGATAAATTACTCAATTTTTTTCATACTGAAATGTTTAAACTAAGCTTAAAGCAACTTCAAATCACTATTTTGAGAAGAAAAAGTGGGCCTCAGTCAGATGTGTTGAACCATTATGCATAAAATGCATTCCTGTTAGGGCCTTAGCAAAATTGAAACTTCATATTGTTAGAAGGGATTTAACAATATACTGGACAAAACTCTGCAGTAAAACAACTTAATATAGCATCTTGGACAAAGCAAACAAAGAATAAAACCATAGTAATATGACTAAGTTGGTGTAAAAGATACCCGTGTGTCTGCCACTGCCATACGAATTCGCTTGTTCAGCATTGAATTTGAGGTCTTGAATTCTCTTTGAGTCATATTATCATTTGGGATTTTGTGAATCTGGCTACCCAACTTTGTTAAGTTTACTCCACTTCCCCTTTCACTTGATAAATCACTCCTTTGCCGCTTCTTTGAATTTAAGGTCTCTCTATACCTATCTATTTTAGATATAGATTCCCGAAACATTTTTGATCTATCCCTGATCAACATATTCCACACTTCTATTAGGACATCAAAAAATTAATATTCCACACATCTATACGATAGAGGAAAGTGTTATAGAATAACAATTAGTATATACCTAGCCTTTCTGGACTCATCTTCAACACTTTCTTTCAAGTGCTTTAACTCTCCTGGTCCCATTAATTTAGGATGTGGAACTCCAAAAGAATAGTCTTCTGAAGTGTTAACACCTAGAACTCTCCTAAGCTCTCCTGTATATTTTTGATTTCCTACCGTAATTAAATCTAGCGGTAAATACTGCGGCAACGGTGGCATATCCGATGAAGTAATCCCACTTGTGTTGCTGCTGCTGAAGCTGTTCCCAGAACTCAACATTAAGCTGTCAACCCCAATTTTCGGCAATAATTAGATAAAACAGAACACATATAAGCAAAGCATATATTGAATTTACCAAATGCAGCAGCATAAAATCACATGATTAGGAATCTGGAAACAATTAAGATAGAACAAAATCATAGTCATACATTACATAGTGTCTAAACCTAACGTTGTAGTCCTAAATAGAGAAATTGACAATTAAGAAATAATTAATAGGTTTGGAAACTTACAATAAATAATGAATCAGTTGAAAAATTGAGAAAAAGAAAGCATCGAAGAAGAAGAAGAAATTGGTAATGGGGAGCGTAGAGAGGTGAAATGAAACCCTAGGTGTGGGGATTTAGGGGGGAGTTGAATTGAAGAAGAAAGGAAAGTCGTCAAGTGTAAGAAGATCAAAGTCGCGAAACCCCAAAGCCAGAGAAAGTAGTAGTAAATAACGCGGGACTATAGGATGTGATAGATTAGGATAAAATTAATAAATTTACTTGCACTTCGCCTGCCTAAAATAAAATTAGGTCTTTAAACATACTATTTAAAAAAAAATATTTTATTTAAAAATTAATTAATACAGTTTTTAATGCGTTGACTTCATATATTTTTATAAATATTTTATAAAATTTTATTATTTAAAGGCTTAAAAAGTGTCTCGGTGACACTATTTAGCATTCGCTATAAAATTACTTATATTAAAATAAATCAAATCAAATTAGTGATTGTTTTCACAAGTACTCTATTTCTATATTTAGATTTAGAATAATTATTATTAGTTTTTTTTTATTTCAAATAGTCTAGTGGCTAGAAATTTTATTTTAAGGTGAATCAGAATCTTCTACATATCAACTGAACTAAATTCACGGGATATTATTATTAGTTAAATTTTAGTTAATTGTTCTCTCTTCAATTTAGTTTTTAAAATGTTAAAATATATATATATATAACAAGTTTTCATTTTCTTGATGGAATAAACTAATATAAATAAATAAATAGTACTCCTTTCATTTATTTTTAGCTGTCATTCTTGCACAATCGTTATTCTCTCATTAATATAAGTTTTGATAAATCGTTATTTTTGGACAAGTATTATTTATTCTCTCATTAATATAAGTTTATGGCAATTAAATAAATAAATTTAGTTTTGATAAATTAAGACTATACGTTGTCAAATACTCCCTTCGTCCCTAAATATAAAACTCTTTTTGACCAGTGCACGTACCACAATTTTGTTCACAAATATCTTTAATTATCTAATAGTAAAAATTATAAAAATTTGATATTTTGAAAATATTCATCAAAACAAATCAAACAAGATCTTATATGCTAATATTTACATCTATGTATTATTAAAAAAATACGGTCAAAACAAGATAAATGAATAGTGCAATTTTGTTAAAAAGGATCTTATAAAAAGGGACGGAGGGAGTATATCATTATTCTCTCATTAACAATACAAAAGATGGTGCATGTTGTGCAAAAGAAATACTAATTATTGATGAGTGTGATTTTTTTTTGGTCAGGTAGTCTAATGGCTAGAAATTTAATTTTTTAAAGGTGAATAAGTGGGCATACTGAACCCCAGTCCTTGTACTCTCGTGCAATATGTATTGATGAGTGTGATTTAAATAAGTGTAAAATGAGAAAAACCACCCGAAAAACTCACTATATAAATCGGAGAGTTTTTTGTTAAAATGACAGTTAAAAAGGATCAGAGAGTAATAAAAAGTAGACATAATTATTTTCACCTGTACTCTTTTTGAGAAATTCTTACAAATAATAATTCTTAGCATAGTGTAGAGGAACTAATGTTGACACGTTTCTGAAAAAGTGAGACTAAAAGTTGGATTGGAAACTAAATTTCACCCAATAATAAAAGAGATTCCTTAACAAAAAAACATGTTTCTAACATTTCTTTCAAAAAAGAATAAAGACAGTATACATGATCAATGATAGTTTCCTCCTTTCAACCAAAGAATGTGATTTACATATATCATACATTTTCCCAAAAAATAAACCAACAATTAACATATTGGATTATGATAAAAATCATGACAAATTAAGATACAGATATTGATGATCTAGGTTTATATGAACTATCTTCTTCCCCAAGTAAAAGCGCCTTCAAAATCGCCTCGCCTAAACCACTATAATGTACAATCAAATGGCCACCATCTACAACTTCATGATATTGTATCCATGGTAGCTTCCCAGAAATGAATCTTTGAATTTGAGAGGGCACTACTTTATCTTCATAGCCCTGCCATATGTGAACTGAATTTCTGCTATTGTTAGGGAATGGATTGCTAAGCTTCATTGGATCAAATTCCCAATTGCCAAATGCTATCATCCAATCACCCCTGAGTGTGTCATAAACAACCTGGTCCCTCAACTTATCCTGAAAATATGAAAATACAATAATTACAATTACCATCACAGAAGAAGTATTACTAGTGTTTCTAGAAGCAGACCGAGTCGGTCGGTTCAGCTGGTTTAATCGAGACTCGGTCATTCTGCTGGTTGGTTCAACTGTGGTCGGTTCTCAGTCTATTGAAATCGAATTGAAAGTGAATCATGGTTTCAACTTTCAACCACGACTGGTTCAATCATTCGTTTTATTTTTTTAATATTTATTTATTAGTTATCCGGTTTAGCTGTGGTTCAACTAGTTCGACCAATTGAACCATGACTTGGGTTGTCTCCCCAGATCAATCCAATCTCCGATCTGGTTTTTAAAACTTTCGTTATAATACAAGTTTAAAAAAATGTACCACAATTTAGGCCACAACATCAATAGTTTTGATGGTGCTACAACAGTGATTGAGGCAATATCAATTGCATTTGCCTGCGACTCAAGGATTGTGAATTTGTGATGCAGGCACAACTTAAAACCTTACTATAATACTCTACACTAGTTGAAAGAAACATGTAATATACCTTAGTAAGCATTGGAAACCCGGGAATTCTCTCTAAAATTTCTATATCTCTTTTGTTGAAAAATGCTGGATTTTTTTCTATGACAGAATTTGAAGGGAGCCACTTTTGCGTCACCCACCAATGTAACAGTTTCGGAAAATATCTCGCAAGCCATATAGCCATCTTGATAACTCTCCTTCTGTAGTCATCCCTTAAAAGACTCTTAGGAAGAGAAGGCCATTCATAGTTGATGGTTGGTGCTATCATTGCCACACCAGCTAGCCTTCAAATTAAAAATGTTGAACTTGTAGTCAAATTGCAATTTTAACATAAGAAAGGAAAACATAGAAAATTAGGAATACATATTGTGCATATAAATGCATTTTTGGTCCCCTTATTTACACGGATTTTACTCTCCTTATTTCTAAATTCAAAAATATGGTCTCTAGAATTTAAAATTTCAGAAATTTTTGCCATCGCTGCATTTGAGGCTTATTTTTACTGATGTGAAAAATTGAATAATGAAATGAGAAGTCATTGCGTGAATCTGTGATATGACGGTGCATATTTTTTAGAAAATCTATTTTTTCTAGGATTTTACATTTTCGTCATTTTAAGATTCAATGGACATATATGCAATTTACCTGTTAGGAATATAGTTGAGACAACTCCATGTAGCATATGATCCCATTGAAACTCCAATCACATGAAATTTCGCTCCAATTTGTAACTGATCAGCTAGTTCTTCAATGTCATGTGCTTCACTTTTCAGCGAGCGTTTGGGGTTCGGATCACTTTGTCCATAACCTGCTCTATCATAGTGCAGAATATATACTCCCAATTCATCTATTAGTTCCTGTAGATTCAGTGTCATTGTTATTTAAGTTAGCATATTTGAATGGATATACGATGTCTAAGTCTCATATATTAAAAAGATGCTTCAAAATTCAGAGTTCAAAATCAATTACAATTTACATCTCATGGGATAAAAAAAGCTCAATAAAAAGACTAATTGGTGAGATTCTCAGATTGAATAGTCTTCTGAATAAGGCTATCTTTCGCTAAACAACTTAATTAAGCATTTATACTTCATACTCATAGCATACATGTCTATCATATAAGTGCTTGTGTATAAACTATTTCAATAACAAAATAAAACATAAAGTCAAACTGTTTTGACATAAGTTGTAAGTTGTGTTCATAAATTCTCCTGGAGAGCTTATGGAAATAAGTTGAAAGCAACTTATCAACATGTCTAAGTTTTTTTTATCACAAACGACAAATATTAGTGTCCTAAAAACTCTCTCCGTAAACTCTTCCAAAACAATTTCGCAAGTGCTTATACCAGTAGATAAGCTCAAATAAGTTCTTTTTTAAATCTGAAACACCAAGTGCTTATACTTAATCGTACAAAACTGATTTCTTCGATTAAGTTAAACCTAGTAGTCACCAATTCCACACATTCACACACTCAACACGTTAGTGCCAACGAATCGAGATCAGCACTCCAAATTTTGATTATTTTTTGAAACCTAACTACCTAGATTTTAAAATTTGGACAATTCGACCTCAATTCAACGATCATCAATGTGCTGACAGTGTGAATGAGCATATCGTTGACCGCACCAAATCCAAAAATTACGACACCTTTTGACTGGATTCAAGAATCTGAATATACCTACTCTATCTACTAATTTGTGCATAGTATCCCCTAACATTCTGAATCTATTTCCAACCATTCCCCTAAAAGAGATTAACAATAAAATTAGATCTAATCTAAACCCGTTAATCCAAAATAACAAATAAACAATTCTATGATCAATATAATGAAAATAAAGCAAAAAGAAATCAAGGGTATTACTTGGGATGCAGGAAAGTTCATATCTTTAGAGCTTCCAAATCCATGAACAACAATGATACTATGTTTTGCTATATCCTTTGAAACACCTCTTTCTCTATAAGCAAGGTACCTTCCATCACTAAGTTTAATTCTTGTTGAAACCAAATCATAATTTTCATCATCAAATGAATCATTATGATTTTGTTGAGTAGCTTGATAAGCCATTCCTACAAGAAAACCTATGAGTAAAACTATTGATGCTTTTAAAATCATTCTTGAAAAATTAACAATAAAGGGTATATAGATCTATGACACTTTTATTAAAAAAATATTATTTTTAGCATAATAAATATAATTATGCAGATTAAGATTATTACTAATGTGAAGAAAAATGTGAAAGTGAAATTTTACCTGTCAAAATTCAACCAAAGATGTTTTGCTTGCTTTTGACTTATAGATCTTATAGGTTAAGTAAACTTTGAATTAATTTGATCATAAATTTGGGAGAATAATCAAAATTCAATGAATGTGTGTATTTTGACTTTGTGGAATTATTATTATAATTTTGGTGAAAAGGAATATTTCTTCTTAAGGTTTGATTTAATTACTAGAGATAGTATCATAGCAGCATCTTCTATTACCAAAAACAAAGATGACTGGTGGCAGCATTTTCATGTTAGTTTTTGCAGAAATGGGCCATAGCCCATATGAGTTTAGATTCAATGAGAACTGTGTCAGATTGTTTAGAAAAGTTTCTTTTTCTTCTTTTCTTTTTGACTGCTTATTTGGAAAAGTTGATTTTTTTCATCTTCTTTTTGACTGCTTATTTGGAAAATTTATGATACTCTCTTTTTCTTTTTTTGTTGAACAAAGTTATTATGTTACTCTCTAGTCTCTACTAATACTACCTCCGTTCCATTTTAAGTGTTGCAGTTGACCAAATTACACACTTTAAGAAAAGTGTCTAAAAAAAAAAGGGAATATGATTTTTACTAAAATATCATCTCTTTTTATTGGTAGTAGACATTGGAATACTAAAAAGTAGATTTTTTAGTGTACTTTTTCTCTTACCTAATGATTACTTTAAGGGATAAAATACTAAAAATTAATGTTATATATAGTAGTATAAGACACTTATTTTGGGACAAACAATTTTGGCAAGTATGACACTTATTTTGAGACAGAGGGAGTAATAAATTTGTTTTTTTTTTTGAAAAAATAAATTTGATTTTTAATTTTTGGTCGAAACCGGGGTATCCACCGCCGAACGGAGTGACTATTCCCTATGTATATTAAAAAAAATTAACCAAAATATTACAGTTTTAGATATTTTTTCCATTAATTTCTTTAAGATATTTTTATATAGAGGAGGGATCTATTGACAATGAATTTCATTAATTTAATCGTTTAATTAAAAACTCTTACTAAATAGATCAAATCTACAAAAATTTTAGAAATTTTAAAATTATTTTATACATCATTAAATAATTTTAAATGAATATATATATTAAACTTTTGAAAAGTACAAATGAATATTAATGTTTAGATTACATAGTTACTAATTTCAAACTTATATAAAAATGTGTGGACATGATCAATGATATATATTGATAATAATCAACAGTTAGATTAATAAAACTATCCTGAATATTGAAATATTAATTGGAATAACTCATCTCATAATAACATCTTATAGGAGAGATATGTTAACTGCAAGAATAACTCTGAGATGAATTACTCTGCTTAATATCTCATTACGCGTAATGTATTTCTCATAATCCAAACTCATAACTTCTTAAGTCGTTCTATATCAACACATGACCCAAATACTTTTTAGGTCATCCTTTCCCGCTCTTGGTAAGTAGAGGCAGTGAGACTTTATTACCTTAATCCTACCAGAATTATCAACATTTCTCTCTATTTCCTAAACATATAAAAATAATAAGAGAACAAGAAAAATAAGAAAATAAAAAACATGAAAAAGAAACATTTAGCAACTCTATGAACATTGTGAGATTTAATATTTGAACATTAAAAACACACAGGTTTGAATTTTAAAATTCGAATTATACCAATTCATGCGAAGAAAAACTTTCAATGAAATGAAAAGATTATTAAAGAAAATATGCATTGACCTCTTGTTTTTCTTTTTTGACAATAACATTGACCTCTTGTTTAAATGTACAAAATGTGACAAATGAGATGGATTAGATGTAACTTTTGTGAAAAATAAAGCATTTATAACTGGTTCTTATGATTTTTAGACTTCAGAGTTTTTGAGAGTGAAAATTAAAAAGTGAGGAGAAAGAGGAGAAATTCAAACTACTATGTGTTTTGGATTCTAAATTATAAAAAGAAGAGGAGTGAAAAATGAGAAAAGTAAAATTGTTTAAAAAAAGAAGAATAATTTGGCGTGTGTGTGTGGGGTTAGGGGGGTTAGTTTCACCAACAACGTTTTAGAAGGCCCAATATTATCGCACAACTTATAATCAATAATTCTATAATGAAAATTTCTCTTTAGTCTTTACCTCCCGATGTTTTTTCTCCACCCCAAAATTTTCCATACAATAAAGTGAACAAGTTAATATATCATAGTTTCAAACATGTCCTCTGTACATAACATGTAATATTTTTATCAATTGAGTTATGTTCACGAGGACTTATGGTATATGTTAATGTTTTTGTTGAGTGTATTTTTATTTTGGTAAATTTTGTTGATTGTGTTTTAATGGTATATATTAAGGCTTTTGTTGAGTATGTTAAGGATATTTCATCTCAACCACTTTTTTCATCTGCAAGACTGAATTAAAGACTCAAAGATTCAAATCCAACTTCATTTTTTTTTATCAAAACTTGGCTTCACTTGAACCGATGTAATGTTTGTCTTTTGAATTTAATTTATATATACCAACAATGTAAAATATTTTACGCATGCATCAAATTAAATCACTAGATTATATTGATATATAGTGCCTATTTATTAACTTTATTAAAACGATATTTTATTAATATGGTTGAGAAAGATTGTCACCATAATCATATTTTTTTCTCTTTTTTATTTAAAATAATTTTCTCAAAAACTAATCTATAATAATTTTATTTTCAACAAAAAAAATGAATTTTGAAAACAGTCTACACATAAAATGTGGAACCCATATGTTCAATGGAGTGCCAAAATAGGTCTAGACTTTAAAACCCAAATTTTTTCTTTTTTTTAGGGAAGACATTCAAACCTCAATTCATTCCTTAATTTTCTAAAGCATCGGGTGATCTTCTTCATTGAAAAAAATTCACATCTTTGATTGGTATCCTTTCATTCATAATTTCAACGGTTTAAACTGCCATATACTAATAGGTCAAAGTCAAAGTCAATTGGGCAGGGATGTAAAAACTAATTCCATTAAGACTTAAAGTGAATGATTAAGTGTGTTCAACATTTTAATCAAAAATAATAATTTGCATTCAATATTATACTAATCTGATTGTAATTTTTAAATTTATTAAGTCGCTGATAATAATCCATATATATATATGTGTGTGTATATTTTGAAGGATAATAAGTTAGCATGATCCTTAAAAGTTTAATGTAGTTGATATATGGATTGAAGTTGGCTTGGGATACATGTTATAAAGAAATAATATGCTAATCTGACTCCACATTAGCGCTACAACTTATTAGTAAAGAGGTCAATCGATGGTATCATTATGCAGCTATTTTGACAAACATTGCAGCCTTGATGAATAGAAACTGGACTGTCAACTTCAAGCATACAATGAGGGAGGCGAATGTTGTAGCCAACCTTCTTGCTAAGACAGGCGCCTCTGGCACTACTGCCTGTACTGAATTTCAAGATCCTCCTCCTCCAGCTCTTCCGCTCCTTCAAACGGACGCCTCCCGGGTTATATTCGCAAGGTACTAGTCTACTGTTTGTTTTATCTTTCCTGTTCCTTTTTTCTTTTTTGACCTCCTTGTTACCAAAAAAATAATCTCAAAAAGTTTGTCCTCCACTATCACTACCTTTCAAAATAAACTTCATTTCCAAAAGGCAACAAATGACTCAAAAGTTATTGTTTTGTGTCACGGGAGGGAGGAATAAAGTGTAAAAGACATACTAGTATCTAGGTAACTAAACAACCGATCAAAAATACATTTCCAATTTACACAGCCACCAATTTGTTTCCAACCAAAGGAACAAACTACTCCATAGTCCATACCAAATGGGAATGAAATGTGGCATGAAAGTAGAGAAAAAACCATTTTCAAAAAAGAAGAATTATTGATAGAGCAAATGAAAATCGAAAATCTCACATCAATTAGTTGAGACAAATGAAGTTCGAATATTTTATAAATGAAATGACTCATAAATTTAGTGTTTTAATTTTATTTTTTTAAAGATATAATGTCAAACTCACTTGTGTGATTGATTTTGATCCAATATAGATGATTTTCGGGTCTAGTGGTATCAAAGTCAATAGACTCCCCTCATTACCCAACAATATGGATACTTTGACATCATAAGTTGTAGTAATCTTATATATATATATATATATATATATATATATATATAAGTTGGTCGTTTAAATTTTTTTTTGAAAAGTTATAGGAAAAAGAAATGGAAAGAGAAAAAAATGAAAAAGGTAAGAAAGAAAGAGATTAAAATAATAAAGAGTAAAAAGTAAAATTTCAAAATGACTAAATTGTTTTTAAAAGAAATTAATTTCAAATATTTGAAGGAAAAAAATTAAAGTAATTATATATTTTATTACTTTTCTTATAGTGGGCACTAATTAGCACGACTTTTAAAAAATAACTCAAAATAAATACATCAAGTTGGCAATAACACAAATGTTCATGCAAATAACGCAAATGCCTATAATAATAAGGTGTAGAAATATCATGCCCAATGTTGGGAATGAAGATTACACCGTACACAACTAATAAATAATTATGTTCAATTTTTACCGCCAAGACTTTTGAAAATGCACAAAAATTATTTACTCATGGTTTGACCTTCGATAAATAAGTATTCTCTCTATTTTAAAATATTAGAGAAAATTGGTTAAAGAAAATTAATGTAGATTAAAATTTTAGTTCTAATACATTAATTTTTTTATCAATTTTTTCTTATATTTTAGGACGGAGAAAGTATAACACTAGAAGTATATCACATTTATTATTTACGTGAGGGTCAATCTATTATGATTTTAGGGCTTTGGCCCTCAAAAACGAACATATATATATGGTTCAATCGATTATTGTGCATTTTCAAAGTTAAGTCACTCAGCTCATAAATAACCTGTCTTTTTCTAAGGTCCAAATTCCATTGTAATCTTTATCAAAAAAAAATTTCCATTGTAATTAATTATGGTAATATACATATGATCAAAATTATTTTCTAGATACCTAAATCCCTTGCACCGCTTCAAGTTCATTAACAAATATATATCGATATTGCAATATGAAAATTTGAAAAAATAGAGCATGGAATGTTGAAAATAGGGGGAATAGAGAAGTTGTGATAATCATAGAAAATTGACAAATACGTACCGACGTTATGCTTCCATCACAAACTAAAGGGAATTAGAAAAGAGCTAGCAAACAAGCATGTATGAGAATTTTCCTAACAAAGATATTTAAAATTTTGTGGCCAATTCTCATTGGTTTAGTGTCCTTAATTTGGGATCTTATAACTTGTTTCTTTCAAGAGTTCAGATACAGTTTTTTTATATTAATTTCAGTGGATTGATGCACATAGAATTTTACTCTGACTTCAAATAAAACCCCATAAATGTTCGGAGTTTTTTTTAATATTTTTTAATTATCAAATTAGTCGATCTTTATGCAAGATAAAAAAATATTTCTTCATATACACACATGGTATATACTCAACTCATGAGATAAAACTAAAGTTGATATTTACATTGTGAGACAAATAGTACAAAATTCAATTAAAAATGAATGTAACTGACAGGATGCACCGGTGTATCTTGTCACATTGGTTTTTGTATAAATTAAAATTGGACATATTCTTTTCTTCCTAAATTATAAGGGAAAATAAAAAAATCACACTTATTAAAAAATTCAAAACATTAACATTTGAAAAATGATTTTGTGTGATTTTTTTTGAAATAAATTACATAGGAATATGTAAAAATATTTTTTATTAGTTGTTGTTTATTGATAAAAGGAGAGAGAAAGAAAATTATATGTAATTTGTATTTAATTTTATGAAAATAAGTAAAATTAATATTTGGGAAAGATAAATATTTATTTTTTCCCCTTATATTTTCGGACAAAAAAAAGAGTGTTTTTTCCTTTATATTTTGGGACGGAGGGACGTTATTAAATTCTCGTTGTTAGCAATTTTATAACCAATGAAAAACACATACGAGGACCAAATTTACAGTCTAAAAACAAATTTAGACTAATAATAGAAACATTACAAGATGTTTGTATTTTGAATAGATTTAAACACGAATGTGACACTAAATTACATGGTGAAACATGCACAATAAGTAGACATTTTCATGTGCCAAACACATTATAAATATGTTAAGTTTTCTATAAATTACAGCTTAATAGGTAAAACATGTCAAAATTGTTAGGTTGGATGTTCATGATTAAAGTATAAATTTTAACCCTTTAACTTTGTGTGTGTTGATTCTTAAATATTTTATTATTTTATCTACGCACAAAAAAAATATTACTATTAATTTGGCATAGTGTAATATTATGTTGGTCAAAGTAAAATTGATTTTATGTTTTATTAAACAAAGTCTCAGATTTAGGACTATATGATAAAAAAAAATATGGTTGAAGTTAAAAGGTGGTGAGCTTGAATTTTTGGTGAAGATTAGTCACCAAAGTGGATTAGAGAAATAATTTGTTTCATACTAACATTCTTTGTAATAAATTGATGAGTCATATGTTGTGGATGCATGTCATTTTCAATTCCCTCCATTAATTACTCTCTCTTATCTCTCCCTATAAAACAAACAAACAAAAGACCATACAAAAGAAAAAGAGAAAGCAAATGTTAAAATGAAAAAGGCAAATAGAGAAAATAAAGTCCATAAAGAAACAAATAAAATCTCCTTAATTAATAATTATATTAACTCCCTTAAATCAAACAATCATAATAATTATATTAACTCCCTTAAATCAAACAATCATATAAGTGCTTGGTTTCACACATCTAGGTAAAAAATATGACTATGATGGAGTTTGAAGAGGACAATAATTTCATTGAGTGGCTCAAACCATCTAGTTCCTCACTTTCATATCAAACTTCATCATCATCAATATCATCATCTTCTTCTATCACTCAAAATGAAACAATTCAATTCTTTCCTATTTTGAGCACAAAATCATCAAAAGAAGAAGAACATGAAGTACCACAAATAATTGAGGGTTTTGATGTGGCTTTGCATATTGGATTAACTTGTGACACTAAAGAAGATCTTGATTATAATGATGGGAAGAAGTTTTTCCATGCTAAAGAAGAAGAAAAGCCTTCTAAGAAAACTTTCCAAAGGTTTTGGATACCAACTTCAGCACAAATCCTTGTTGGTCCTATGCAATTTGCTTGCTCCATATGCAACAAAACCTTCAATAGGTATAACAACATGCAGGTAATATATAGTTTTTCTTCTTAATTAATCTAATCATGGCATGCTATCAAATCCTTAGTTTTTTTTTTATAAACAAAGAGATAATTGAAACGAAATCAGGAATGAATTTCTTTTTTTTCGTAATTAATTAATTGTTGTCATTGGAGTTGAAAGTATAATTGATAAAGTTTTTAATTACTCTATATGAAAGTTCCATATAAAAAGCAACAAAATAAAATCCTACCATGAAAACCCTAATCTACTTCAAATCTTTGAATAGATTAATATCTACAGTTACATAAGAGAATATGTGGAAAAGAATTAATTTTTTTTTTCAAAGTTTAATACAATTTAAATTAATATTATCCCTCCACAACCTTTTTCTTCTTGACAATGATTTTTATGTCCATATATATATGCAGATACATTATTTCTACTTGATGTATAGTGTTTTCCCATAGCTTTTTCTGGGTTACTTTAAAAAATTATTGATAATTTGTCCAACACCCAATAAAATTTAGTCACATTACCAAATTCAATTATAACTAGAGTAAAAATTAACTTATTATGGGTGTGTACCATTACAAATTTATACATAACTTTTTTGAAGAAATTTATATACATAATTTATTTTCATTAAATATTAAATAAATTATCCACAGTTCTTCAAAATAAATGTGATCCTCTCATCCTTTCCTAAATTTTAAACTTTAAGAAATTTGAGCTAGGTGGCATATGTGTCCCTCTAGTCTTAATTCCCTTCACTTTCATCCCATATATATATATATATATATATATATATATATATATAATTAAGATCATTTCAAAGGGTGTACTTGCAATAATCTTCATGCATAGTTGGTTGATTTCGTTTACTTGTGTTAGTCACATTTTTGAGTTGAAAGTTAACACTGGTAGCTAGTGTGTTGGTTAGTTAAGGGATGCAGAACTAACTCTATTTTATGCTATATATATATATATACATATATATATATATATAGCATATAATTGTTGATATTTTTGAGTTTAAATATGAGTATTGTGTTCAACTTAATAATATTAACATTATTAAGTATTTAAGTGAGTTAGATCTATGGAGAAATGCGAATCATACTCTTTTTATTAAACTTTAATAAAATATTACATATATTTTTCAATTTCTATTTTAAAATTAATTTTTTACATAAATAGTGAGAGTTTTTTTTTCTACAAATAATTATTTTATTAACAATAAAGTCTAAATTTAATTAGAATCATATTGAGCAAACAGTGTTTACCTTCTATAAAAAATTGTAGAATGTCCACAAACATTTACCCTTAGATCAGTAGAAGCCAAATATTACATACATCCATAATTATACACTAATTCACTAATAAATGTTTAGAATTTGAAGATAAATTTAATTTAGTAACCATAAAAATTAGTTATTTAATTTAGTAACCATAAAAGGAGAGGGGGCATAGTAACTTGTAAAATGGGTATGTAGGTGTAAGATAAGTAATTAAATTTAGGCCAAATCCAGAAAGCTTTAAGACAACAATATACCCTCTCCATTTTAAATGAGTATCGTTTTAGTTTTTTGCACATATATTAAAAAATATAATCATTATATCAAAAATATTAACATTTTTATTAAATTAATTCTATTATTTTAACTTGTTTACTTGGAAGATGGTAAAATTAAAAATTATTATTACATTTAAAATTAAAAACGATACTTATATTAAAACATAAAGTTTAGACTAAAATAACACTCCTTTTTTGAAACGGAAAGAAGTAGTACAAAACTTTGGATTCTCCTTTTAATTGTACTAATTAATTGCATATATTCTTGACAGAGAATTCAGATTCCAAATAGATTTTGTTTTTATTTCACCATTCATGGGGCTATAAGTTGCTTTTTTATTATAATTTGACTTGTCCTACCCCATCAGTCAAAAGATTAACAATTATTTGCAAAATTGGTAATCATAGATAGGTCAAATAATGCAGGCTCCAACTTTTATTTTTTATGTAAAAGCAAGTAGTGGTTAATTAAGATAATTTGCAAATAAATTGTAATTTTTCTCAAACAAACTTGTTTCATTCATACTAGCCCCATATAGTACATACTAGTTGGACCATTTTTATCTCATACTAGTTCATAATCATTATTAAATAAAATGTATTATTCATTAGTCTTATATTCTAAATGTCACATTTGAGAATATGCACTTTTTTTTTTTTAAAATTACTTATATCAATTTTTAATGCAAAATAATACAGTGTTAAAATTAAAATATTCTATATTTTGAAGTAAATATAAATATATTTGTATGTGTTTTTAATTCTTTCTTGTTTTATACTAAAGTATCATCCTCTCAACTTAAATTTGTTATATAAAAACAAAACAAATTTTTGTGCTTCATTTATTATTTGTCCATATACTTGCAAATTTAAATAAATAAAAATAACATTTGTAAAAAAAAGTGATAAATACTATATTGATATTAAAATACAAATAATTCTAAAAAATGATATTTAAAATGAGACACAAAATACGAACCAGATATATTTACTCAATAAAATGCATGCATGAGGTCATATAATTATTTATTGAATGTCAATTAGTACCCACTTAATTAGTTTTTATCAATTTGGTAGATGCATATGTGGGGGCATGGATCTGAATTTAGGAAAGGACCAGACTCACTTAGAGGAACACAACCAGCTGCAATGTTAAGGCTACCATGCTATTGTTGTGTTCAAGGTTGCAAGAACAACATCAATCATTCAAGAGCTAAGCCATTGAAAGATTTTAGAACACTCCAAACTCACTACAAAAGAAAACATGGGACAAAACCATTTATGTGTAGAAAATGTGGGAAAACTTTTGCTGTTAAAGGTGATTGGAGGACACATGAAAAAAATTGTGGCAAGTTTTGGTTTTGCACTTGTGGTTCAGATTTTAAACATAAAAGATCTCTCAAAGATCATATTAAGTCTTTCGGGAAGGGTCATAATCGACTTCCGAGTCTTGATGATCGACCATTCGAGGAGGAGAAGGAATGTGTTACCGGTTCTGATGAAGATGAAGTTGCTCGTAAATGATATGAATATATCAAGCATTTCTAAATTTTAATTTCGTTCTGTTTTATATATACACTAAAACAACTAGAAAAATTTAAATAACAACGAAAATTTTGAGACAAAAAGCTTATTATCTCAAATTTTGATTGTTATTTAGATTTTCTCTAATAATAATATAATAAATAAATGCAGGTAAACTGTTGACTACCTTTGTGCTCGGTAGCAAAACATTTTCAACTATGTTTCTAAGACATGAATATTGGGAATGATTTGCTACCGAACACTTCTAGGGTAGTGGTCAGCGCGCTATCATATCTGCAAATGTTTAATTTGTGGTTAGTTTTTTTAATAAGTACGGTTGCCTCAAGTGGTGAAGTAGATGAATTTTCTCCTCATATAGCAATAGAGGGTAGTCATGTTCAATTTTCTTCAATGGAGAAAATTTGTCCACTTCATTACCAAAAGGATTTCTGTATGTAAGTCTTGTTAACATCTTTCTGAATTTCTGATATGTAAACCTTGTCTCTTAGATTATTATTATGTGTTTTATAATCTTCTATATATTATACTGTTATCTTTATAGATCATTTTATATAAAAATTTAAATAAATTTAAAATCATTTATGTACATCAATGATTAATGTTTAAAATAATTTGTTATATATATATATATATATATATATATATATATATATATATATATATATATGAATCCCACCATGAATACACACACTTCCTTTTTAATTTTAAGAACTTGTTGAATAACTTACGATGTGAATTAAAAAGTTTATTTTGACAGCAATGAGGATTCAGGAGTTTGAAATTTGAGTTTTTTTGAGGTAGGTTTGACAAAAGCAAAATAATAATAATTGGAAAAAAAATAGAGAGCGTGTATTTGGTTCTTTTATGCATGTGAGCGACCACCACCATGCTTTGTCGGGCTATGGTAAGAATACGTTGGAGAAGGGAAATATCAATCACAATCAAATCAACCACTCCTATCTTAATCACTTGTATTATTTCATTTCATTCATATCATGCTATTTAAATACTTTCTGTTGTTATTGATACTTTCTGTTTCATACTTAAATACTTTCTGTAGAAAAATTTTATTGATACTTTCTGTTTTAAACAGAATTTAAATTTATTTGTGAGAAAAAATATGTTTTGATTCAATTGTTTATTTTAAGGTTAATTCGTCATGTTTTGTCTTTTGTAAAAAATGTGTCTCGGTTAGTTTGAAGAGTGTGGTGTATTGTATATAAGTTAGTCTCAATTTTTAAGCGATGCGAGACTTATAAATAAACTAGAACAAATGCACTCAATCGAAGCTAAGGGGTTAGAGGGTGACATCGGCTATATTACATGACATTGGCTAACTTGCATTTGTGACAATGATAGTTTTTTGATTTTGAACAATAAAATGTCTCATCTATAAAATAATTGTGTTTAATTTGTTAAAAAAAAAGGACTGAATATGACAACTTCTGTTGTACTGTGTTTGATTTTAAAACTGTCACTGAGACTAGACAAACAGAGGATTAAAAGACTAGACAAAATTAGATATTCTTCTCCCTCACTGAACAATTTGACAACTTTTTGTCCTAAGCACAACTTATCTAAATCACCAAAATAACATTTTCTCCTTCAAGTATCATACAAGACAAAATTTGTTCAATACTGTAAATATTTGTCTAGTGTTGTTGTGTTCTATACTATTCTGCCTAATACTTTTATTTTGCAGATCAACAAACCTAATTAATTATAGAAAAAGTATAAAGAGTACTCTAACAATCTAAAACTATAGAGAATCGGCAAAACTCATTTTAATTAAGGGAAATGTTAACATGTGCCCTTTAATTAAATAGCTTTTTAATAAAATTTACATTAATTTATTCAAAAACGTTTAGATGAGATGGCGTAAATTTCTTCTAGTTAAATCAACGTTCTAGATTCAACTTTTTGGGTCGAGATCGGGATATCAAACGCCAAATATAATGATTAATTTCTTGCTGGATTGGCTAAAAGATGAGACAATCACCTCAGATATTTAAAACTTTTTCATATCCAATGTAAGGATTGAACTCTCAACTCTAGATTAAGAAATGATAAACTTCAACCGCTCAACTACACTCTTTAAGTTTGTTCTAGGTTCAATTCCTTACAATTTATCATTCATTTAAGTCATACAAAACTCACAAAATCAGTCACTACAATTACACACAGGTAATACTTAATTTACGCAAATAAAACAAAATTCACATCAAATCTTTAAAATGCATGCATATACATATTTAGAGAAACTTCTAAGACCTTCCAACATGCATCAGAAAATCCAACTTTAGCAGTGAGTTTTTAATAATTTAGAGTTCGAAATAAGTTCTAACATTAAATGATTTTAATTCTAATTCTATTTTAAATACAGTTGTAGAAATTATACCGCAATCCTCCCTACTAAGTCAAACATCAATTACTACTTAGACTTATTTTTGTCTACACATAAAAGAAAAAAGAAACCGTTTATCATCCATCATCATTATCGATTGGATTGCACCGTTTGATGCCAACCGAATATTAATAGAATAATCAAAGACAACAGAATCAGAGAAAGGATGAGAACAAAATAACCAAACACAAAGGAATGATATTCTATTCCCACATGTCAGCATTGTAATGCATGAAAATATACATAGTTGTCCACATGTCAAAAACATGAAAACTTATCTGACGTGTCAAATTAAGGTGAGGACATGAAGATTTTGTTTCTTAGTGGAACTTCATGCACGTGGCAATTCAAGACTATTGCTGTCTCATTTACCACCTATGATCATGTGAAAATGTGCATAGAATCAGAATGGTTATTTAGTGCATATACCATATCCAATTCTAAAACACTCTAAACTATATCCTTTTCTTTTACTCATTGTTAAAAAAACAAGGAAAAAGAAAGAAGAAACTTTCATTAAGTAACTAGCACTAAGATGAAGGTATGTTAATGTTTTTTTTCATTGATATATTTTGTTTCATATAGTTCTATATTGGTTAAGGTGTTTATGGAAAATTTGAAGGTTCATGAAGCGAGGTCCCATCATCATGTTCATGGACATGGGGAAGAAGAGAAGGTGATGACAAGGAAGCAGAAGGCAGAGTCCAAAGCACATGAGAAAGAAATTGAGCATTCTCCTAAAAAGGCAAAGGTGGAAAATGAAGATGGTCACACTAATGGAAAATCTGCAACTAATGTTGTAGAAGAATATGATGAGTTTTGTAAAGCTACTAATGAGAAACTATCTTTGGAGCAAATAAAAGAGATTCTTGAAGCTAATGGTCTTGATTCCTGTGGTTCTGATCTTGAAATTACAAGAAGATGGTTGGTTTGATTAGATTAGACTATTTTTCATGACCAAAATGTTCATATATGTTAAATGGTGTGATTAAATTGTGCTACTTTGTTTACCAGCCAAGACTTGCTGTTTTTTGGTGCATTAGAGAAATGCATGGTTTGCAATGGCAATATGGAATTTGATGGAAGACGTTATGGTTGTAAAGGCTTCTACAGTGAGTGGTCTAGTTGCACTTTCAGCACAAGAGACCCTCCAAGGAAAGATGAACCTATTAAGCTACCAGATTCTGTTCAAAACTCACCAGTTTCAGATGTGATTTTCTCTGATCTATTACCATTTTATTTCTTCATAGTATCTATGTATATACGTATGTATAGCATTGTTGTAACTTGTCACCTAAGAAACTGTCATGTGTATGTGTGTGGTGTAGTTGCTGAAGAAATATCAGGACCCTAGTCAAAGGCCTCAAAGGGATTTAGGCTTAGCTATAAAGCCTTTTACAGGAATGATGATTTCTTTGATGGGTCGTCTTAATAGAACACATGTAAGCACTTACGTTGTTATTGTTGCACTTTATGTCTTTTAGCATCTATTACTGAGTTTTGTTGATTGATTTTTTTTTTTGTTTTTGGCTACTTAGCAATATTGGAAAAAAACTATTGAAAAGCATGGTGGGAAAGTGGCAAACTCTATTATTGGTAATTTGAAACATATTTATTTTCTCATCTTTCTGTTCTGTTCCTAAGAATTGCATTAACCTTGCTAGTTAAATTTTTTAGGTGCAACTTGTTTGGTGGCTTCACCTGCTGAAAGAGAACGTGGTGGAACATCTAAACTTGCAGAAGCTATGTGAGTGTACTAAAAACTTTAGAGTTGTTATTCATTCATAATTTACCATAGTAAAAAATTATCATTTCTCAAACTTTAAGGCAACTTTATATTGCTTTGTGTTGATCCTATTATAGAAGTTTTTAGTTCTAAGATATCATGAAAAGAACAAATAAACATGTCTAAGTAACTATCATACCTTACTATAGGGAGAGGAGTATACCTGTGGTTAGGGAGGCTTGGTTAACTGACAGCATTGAAAAGCAAGAACCACAACCTTTGGAAGCTTATGATCTTGTATCTGATCTTTCTGTGGCTGGCAAGGGAATCCCTTGGGACAAACAAGATCCTGGGGAGGAGGCTATTGAATCACTCTCAGCAGAAGTATATAATTTACTATTTCATAATGCATTTTTTGGTTATTATTTTATAGAAGAAATGTCATTCCTTTTTGTTTGTGTTTGAATGTTTGATAAAATTTGGTGAGTGATAACAGCTCAAGCTTTATGGGAAGAGAGGAGTCTACAAAGACACCAAATTGCAGGAGCAAGGTGGAAAGATATTTGAAAAAGATGGGATACTATACAACTGTGCTTTCTCTGTTTGTGACCAAGGGAGAAAACTTAATGAGTAATAATACTATGAAGATCAGTTGAAACTTTAGTACTTAATTGACATTTATAATACAATTATTTCTAATTAATGTTTGTTAATTTGGGACAGCTACTGTGTCATGCAACTGATTGTTATCCCTGAGACTCGTTTGCATCTGTATTTCAAGAAAGGAAGAGTGGGGGACGATCCAAACGCAGAGGAGCGATTAGAAGAGTGTGAGAATATGGACAATGCTATCAAAGAGTTTGTAAGACTCTTTGAGGAAATAACAGGAAATGATTTTGAATCATGGGAAAAAGAAAAGAAGTTTCAGAAGAAGCCACTCAAGTTTTACCCCATTGACATGGTACATATTGTTTCCCTTAAATAGTAAATTTTATTTATCCATGCCACTTTTGTTTTTCGGTTAAACATAGATAGCATTATGGCATTGAATAGGATGATGGAGTTGAAGTTAGACATGGGGCGTTAGGTCTTCGACAGCTGGGGATAGCAGCGACACACTGTAAACTTGAGCCTATGGTAGCAAATTTTATGAAGGTTATGTGCAGCCAGGAGATTTATAAGTAAGCACAATAATGAACACTGCTATGTATGAATACTATTTACTTTAATTCTCAAAATAACTTTACATTGAATTCAGGTATGCATTAATGGAGATGGGTTATGACTCTCCAGACCTTCCAATAGGAATGGTTACAGATCTTCACCTAAAAAGATGTATGTACATAGGAAACACTTCCTTTGCATATCTATTTTCTGTTATTTCGAAAGACTGACAATTGAACTCTATCAGGTGAGGAAGTTCTGTTGGAATTCATTGAGAAAGTGAAATCATTGAAGGAGACCGGGCCGAAGGCTGATGCTATTTGGTCCGATTTTAGCCAGAGATGGTTCACTCTGATGCACTCCACAAGGCCTTTCATTTTTAGAGATTATCAGGAGATTGCAGATCATGTAAGCCCAATTAGTCACACTACTTTATTGATTGAATTCAACCACTTATTTTTAGATACTTAATCGTTGTCCGAATTTTCCTAGGCTGCTGCAGCACTTGAGGGTGTTAGAGATATCACCCTCGCTTCTCACCTCATAGGAGATATGAGTGGCTCTACTATTGATGATCTAATATCAGACACGTATAAGAAATTGGGTTGCTCAATTTCTCCCCTGGAGAAAAATTCAGATGATTACGCGATGATTGTGAAATACCTTGAAAAAACTTATGAACCTGTCAAAGTTGGTGACATTGTAAGAATAGAACTGTTTCTCTTTGTTTTATGACTTGCAAGAATACTCAAACCTTCTTTGAGTGTTTACTGATTACTTCTTATGAACTTCAGGAATATGGGGTGTCAGTTGAAAACGTCTTTTCTGTGGAATCAAGTGCTTGCCCTTCTTATGAAGACATAGTTAAACTGCCAAATAAGGTTCTTCTATGGTGTGGTAAGACAGCTAGAATATTGTTCAAATTATAAAGAAAAAAATGAAGTACCTTGGTTCTTATAAATGACCACACTAATTATATGACTTTAAATACGGAAGGATCACGAAGCTCAAATCTTTTGAGGCACTTGCACAAGGGGTTCTTGCCAGCTATATGTTCACTACCGGTTCCCGGATACATGGTAATTGGAAGTATAAACAATTATCTGTTCAATTCTAATGTTGGTGACTATATTTTCATCACTTGTTGGTTGTTCTTGGCAGTTTGGCAAAGCTATTGTTTGCTCTGATGCAGCAGCAGAGGCTGCAAGATATGGTTTTACTGCTGTTGATAGGCCAGAAGGTTTCTTGGTTTTGGCCATTGCTTCACTAGGAAATGAGATTACAGAGTTGAAAAGCCCATCTGAGGTAGGCAAAAGTTATAATCCTTATGGTTTTTTCACTTGAAGAGTTATATTATTGATATGGTTATGAAAATAATTCTGGGACAGGACACAACATCTTTGGAGGAAAAGAAGATTGGAGTGAAGGGGCTTGGAAAGAAGAAAACAGATGAATCAGAGCATTTTGTTTGGAAAGATGACATAAAAGTTCCTTGTGGTCAAATAATTGCCTCAGAGCATGAAGATAGTACCTTGGAATACAATGAGTATGCTGTCTATGATCCTAAGCAGGTATAATCTACATATGCTAATGTATGAGCCAGATTTCAAATAAATAACACCTTGATTATATTATATCTGTGGGTTTGAGCACAATTTTGTTTTGCAGGTACGCATAAGCTACTTGGTGGGGGTGAAGTATGAAGAGAAGGATGCCGTGATGGACACGGCAGAGTAAGGCACAACAAATGATGATCAAGGGAAAACTTTTGGAATGCATAAGTACTTCAAGATTATCTTGTTTGAAGCTGTTTTTTGCTCTATCAAGCTCAACAAGAGGCTTTTGTAGGAAGATATGTCATTTTGATGTAAATAAGTAAACTATGTAACAGCAGAAATATGTCTATATGCTATGTCACGTTTTGATGTAGTATTGTATAGGTCTTGCTTATGAGTAGTGGGACACTAACTTAGAGTAAATGTTTTGTGCTACTTATGTTTAAGCAACAAAATGCAGTTAATGTAAGTTTTAGTTGACTACTTCAATATGAATGAAATATGAATGGACAAAGTAATACAATGATCTGTCTTATGGTGTAACTGTAAGTTACTATCAATAACAAGTATCAACAAATATTCTCATCAAAAGGGTATCGAGCTCTAATGAGTTACAAAAATTGAAATAAAATGAAATTCATAGAGAGTAGTTCTTCCTAGGTGATACCTCAAATTCAAAGTAGCATTTTGTAGTAGTCAGCTTCTATGGATCATATTTACGGTGGAATAAAGTTCGTTCCTGGATGCCAACAGAACCCTGCAATATTTTGAATGGGAAAATCATGTAATAAGAAATAAGCTGTGCAAAAAAACAGAAGGTTGCGCATCACAACTCACCTTTAGTTTTGTTCTGAGTCTTCAAGAGACTTTCTATAACAGTGATATTAATTAAAGGCTAAAATGGTAAGAAAGATAATGTTGAACACTTAAGGAATATTAGTTATGATTTGATTTTAAACATGTTATAGTAATTCATAGTAACTGTTAGAAATGTTAGTAGAGGTTAGAACCAAGTAAGGCATGAATAAATATGGAATATGGTTATGAGACAAACAATAATTGCAAGTGAAACATACTAAAGAAGAAACTGAAGAATGATATCTAACACACATAATAGATGTGCATGCTTCATAACTCTGTATTAATCTAACCAAAATTTACACTTGGATGTTGCCTTGAGGCTACATTTGAGACGAGTACAACAAACTTGAGAAAACAAAAAATTCATCTCAAACCAAACTCAGTAATCCCTTCCACCTATCTATTCATTCCACAAGTATTACAACAAGAGAACACTCCAACACTCAAGATCAGCAACAACAAAAGTTCAGTGTCATCTATACATTACAACAGGAGGAATCTTAAAATTCTCCGATAGAAACGGTATCGGTTTACGTCCATCAACAAGATCACTATAAAAAGCATACTCAGCTTCATAATCATGCAAATGAAGTTCAGCTTTCTGATTAGTATGATAATGATGTTTAGCAGAAGATGATTTACCAAACCCAAAAAGACTAACTTTATCACATACACCTAAAGCCAACATCACAGCTTGCATACCAGAACTATAATGAAACAAAGCACCATCATGAGCTGAACCCCATTGTTCCAAACTCTTCCCTGTTTCCTCCACAAATCTCTTCAATGAGTAATACTTCACAACCCTAGAACACAACACATCAAACCTAGGATCTGTTACCAACAATGGTGACTTATGTGAAGCATTACAAACAGTATAATCCAAGAAATGCACAGCTTGACAAATATACATAACAATAGGAACATTTGCACCATAAGGGTGACAAAAACACCCTGGTCTTCTTGCACATAAATGCAAAATGTTGCTATTCACAAATGAAATACTTGTTTTTTTCCCAACTTTTGATTCATAGTTATCAACCCTAGCATTGTTTAACCTTATAACAAATTCATGTGCATCAATTAATGAACCATAGTTTCTATTAAGCAAAATTCCACTATTACCAACAACAGCACAAGAAGAATACTTCTTTTCACCAGAATCAATTCTGTTATACCGATCGAGCGGAATTTTAACCGATCGAGTTAAATCCGCCATAATTCCTGGTTGATACCGACGCTTCCTCGCCCAATCATGCAAAACTCGTCGAAAATCAAGCCAATACCGATAAAACAGCGGCGACCGGAGTGTAGCCGGAAAATTTCTATCACCGTCATGATGAATAAATCTCCGCCACGAAACAAAAGTTCTGTGGCGTGCTTGACTGGCAAAGTTTCCATCAAGAAGCTGCTGAATCTCTTGCCGCGATTTCTCCTCGCCGATCTCGACGGCGGCGAGTTTGAGCAGCGTGGCGTTTAACGGCGGTGGATCGCGAGTGAAGACACGCGTTTCGAGCTCGATTGAGAGTATACCTTTACGAAGAATGGCGCGTGAGGTAAACGTAGCAATGAAAACGAGAAGAATGAGAAGAATGAAGAAATTGCGAACGGTGCGTTTCATTGAGAAATTGTTTTTAGGTTTTGTTGAAGCTAAATGAGTGAATGAATCTATGTAACTATTTGGTGTTTCTGTTTCAGATCCATCTTTTTCTTCAAAAGATTTAGGCATTGGAAGATTAGTAATAATGATGATGATTAAGAATAATAATGAGAAGTTTAATTTAGATTTGAATTTGAATAATGTAAGGGATTTGATATGGAAAATGAGAGTTGAGTTTGAGTTTCCATAATGGAGAAGAAATGAATAGAACCCTAAATGAGGCGAGGCGCAATTCACAGAATTAGAAGCTTTTGCACGATTCTCTTTTGATCTCGATAAAGCTACGCTACGCTATGCAATGAAATAGCGAAGGAGTGTAGATGATAAAAAGATGAAGAATTTGGTGTAGGAGCAGAAACTGAACATTGAACATGAAAATTTGTTTGTTTTTTTGTTTTGTTTGGTTTGGTATGGGTTCCAATTTCCAAGGTAGAATGGAACCAAAACCAAACCCTAAATGGAATGAATGATGATTGTGTTTAGTTATAGGGAATGATGAAAAATTAGTACTAATGATAGTAATATTGTTTGTTGCATATGAGTGAGGGAGAGAGTGTATTTTTGTGTGTGGAAAGGTGGGTGTTGTATAAGTTGTTAGAGCATGGTTTTGAGGGATGGTGGTGTTGAGAGTGTGTGGGGTAAGGGGGGCATTATGGCGTGAGAGTTGGGGTGGGGGAAATGATGTGAAGGTTATGATGGTGTGCTTTGCAAGTGAATAATCATGTGGAGGGAGATCAAGAAGGGATTATAATTTCTATGTGGGTCCATGTTTATGGGTTATGGCTGCGTGATCACAAATCTAACATTATCTTTTTCTATATGTGATGTGATGTGATAAGGTCATGCCTTAACTACAGTATATAAGAAAATTCATAATTAACAAAACAAAAATTTATCATTATGTAGTTCCTAATATAAATAAGTGTGAATTTTGACATTAAGTAACATTTGATTTTTTTTTCAAACGCAGTTATGAAAAATTGTATTAACACTAATTACTATTAGATCAAGTAATGTTTCTTAACCATAGTACTAATTAAGCATATAAGAAGTTTTTATTTGTTTGTTTTTATTTTTATTTCTATTAAAGGATTTGTTCTGTAGATCAGATTAATGATCAATCAAATTTAATGAGTTTTGCAAGTAGTTGTGTTATGCTATTAAGATGAATTTTGTGAGTTGTTTGTAAATTTTATTTTTATCAATTTTGAATTTATATTGTATTGTTATACTCAATCAATTTTTTTAAATAAATAACTCAGAAGATGTAGTTGAATTATTAAAGTTCATCTTCTCTTAACAAGTGTTTTAACAACATCATCTATATTTATGGATTTGTTCATGCTGGCAGTCAATTCATAGTCAATTCATCTGCCATTCCCCGACGTTGCAAATCTCACTCAACACCTTTTTTCTTTACTAATATTATTTCTTTTCTTGGGTTTTGTTAATTAGTGCCCTCAAGACACTACTAGTTAAGATTACCAAAAGAAATACTCCATTCCCTCCGTACCAAAATATAAGTCGTTTTGATCATATTACACAAATTAAGAAATGTAATCATTGTTGTATGGAAAAGATAAATTATATGTTAGTTTACAAAATTGTCCTTCATTAATGGTATAGAAAAGATAAATTGAAGAAGTAAAAGAAGAAAGAGTAATAAATAGTTAAGGGTATAAAACGACTTATATTTTGGTACAAATTTTTTGGTACAAATTTTTTTCTCAAAACGACTTATATTTTGGTACAACGACTTATAAAACGACTTATATTTTGGTAATGTAAAACGACTTATATTTTGGTACAAATTTTTTTCTCAAAACGACTTATATTTTGGTACGAAGGTAGTAATGTTTGTTATTTTCTTTTCTTTTTTGTTGTTTGAACGGCAACAGATATTAATTTCTAAGATAACCACTTACCACCCCCTTGATGTCACTCGATGCACGCAATAGAAGCATTTATTTTCCCCTGTTTGGCAGGAGCACGCGATAGTAGAAAGCTACTGCTACTACTACTACTAGTGATTAGGGGTGGCAAAATAATCCATTAAGAAAAAATTCATCTAATCCATCCATTAATTTATCCATCCAATCCATCCACAAGAAAATTATTTTGTAATTGGATTGGATTGGATTCATCCACTAATTGATTGAATGGATTTAATCCATCCACCTTAGTTTCAAAATCCAATTGGATCATTAATTATAATTTAATTTTTTTACCTTCTAAATCTCTTTTTTTTTCTTAGTAATACCTTCTCAAATTTTTTTTGGTACATAGACTAAATGGCAAAGGCCACCAATAAACTCACACACACAAGTTGAGTGACCGGAGTTCGAACCCAAGTCATGGACGTCTAGCCTAGCAATTTTTTTTTATTTTAATCTAAAGAATATCCTAGTTTTATTATTTATAATTCAAAATTAAATATTTTGAGAAAGGTTTTTTTTTTTGTTTATGCTAATTGTTGGTGGCCACCGTACAACATCATTCAAGATAAATAGGTTTTTTGTGCCTATTATATATGTTTAATTAAGATTGTGTTGCGTATGTATGTTCTAAATAGAATACAATATGCATGCAATGCAATAGACTCGTTTGATTTTACATTGGATAACTTCAAAATAGGTTTAGGCAACATCACAAGGGGTCTAAGCAGCGTTGGGAGGGGTTTGGGTACTGTCCGGAATGGTTTGGGCATCTTAAAAAATGTCTGGGCAGTGTCGGATAGCTTTAGAAGTGTCCGGACAGATGTCGGTCAATGTCAGACAGGTGTTGGGCAACGTTACAAGAGTTCCAGGCAGCTTCGGGCAGTTTTAGAAGGGTCCGGGCAGCGTCGGGCAAACTTGGTTCGACCAATTATTACAAAGTACAATTAATTATAATTTTTCATGAAATTATAAAATAAAAATTATAATATTTAAAGTAATGGATGGATTGGATATTCATCCATTAAAATGGTGATAATGGATGGATTGGATGAATTTAATTTCCAACGGATGTATTTGATTGGATTTTATTTTAAAAATTTTAATGGATTATTATAATCCATTCATTATAAATCCAAGTCCAAATCCATCCATCCATCCATTTTGCCACCCCTACTAGTGATTAATGTTTACTCCTTCCGCGCGCCTTGGGGATTAACTAAGTAAATAAGAGAAATGATAATTAATAAAACTTCGAAGATGGGTATATTCGGCCAAACTCCAATTTTATATTTTACATATATGTAGTATAAAATTATTGATTGTTGAAAAAAAAATTATAATTTGTTGAAAGAAATGCAAGGTATACGTCCTAATTCGTTGGTTTCAATCAATGATTCGTCATGCCATTTAGTAAAGCCTATTAAAAAATACTACTACTGTTAATTTTAATGCTAAGAAGATGAAAGCAATGTTGAATGCAAAATTATCTCTTATTTAAATGACTTGTGTAATTTTCATGACAACTATTTTGTGAAGTATAGTTCTTTCGCCCAACGTCATTACAATTCTTACAAGACAAATTTTTATCTGGACATGAATTTACACGTATTTGTCAAAAAGAAATAAAAAAATGAATTTACATGTAGTCTTTAGGAACAACGAATAGAAATAATTGCTTCAAAATAAAATAAAAATTACACTCATTAATTTAAATAAAAAATTATATTTAAATTTAAAAGGTCTTTATTTTTTCTTTATTCAACAAAAAAAAAAATATCTGTAGTTATACATGACCTATGTGTTACACTGTAAAAATATCATACATTAAAAATAAATAATACTACCTCCGTTCCTTTTTACTTGTTGTTTTAGAAAAAAAAACTAAAATAGGAGGGTATATTTTTGCACCTTATTTTCCTAGTATGCCCTTTTTTTAAATATATCATATTTTTAATCTACCAATAAATTCCTTCTTTTTCACAAACATTATCTATTTTCAAAAAAGTTGTAACAAATTTTATTTAAAAACAAACAAAATTTATATACAATAAAAAAGATTTTATTGTTTCAACAAAAACAATTATACAAAATTTAGTCAATAAAATAAATTAAAAAGGAGGATATAATAGGAAAAATATAACCTAAATTGCTAAAACGACAAGTAAAAAGGAACAATTTTTTTCTTCTAAAACGACAAGTAAAAAGGAACGGATGTAGTATAAACTCTATTTTTCTCGTCTCTTGTTTATTTCTATTCTTTTATTCTTGCACTTATTTAAATTAATATAAGTTGAAAAGTAGTAAATTAAAATTTTTCAGATAATTTGTGTCTTTGATCATGTGATCTTGAAAAAAAAAAGATGGATTTTGTTGGTATAGGTAGTACCTATCAATTCTTACAAATCTTCAACCCTACAGTCTTGTACCTGCACAACCTCAAGATCTCTCTCATTCCGATGTGAATTCGATCTTTGCATAGAAGCTGTCAGAAGCCGCTCATTGTCATTTCTTATGCACCGGGCTCTTGTCAGCTTCGAGTATTACATGTCCACCAGCTTCCGCTTGGTTCGTCTCCAAACCACATCGTACTAGGAGAAGTCTGCTCTGATACCATTTGTAACATCCCACACAAAATCAAAACATGACAATCTAAAAAATCAAAACATGCCAAAATCAAAGCTGAAATTCATGAAATTTTTGTTTACTAGAAAAAAAAATGATTTTCTAGAATGAGAGTGAACAACCAAGAAAGTAGAAACCAAACTCCTATGATACCAATTGCTAATAACTATAGATGGTAAAACTAACATGTCCGTCCGTTTAGGCCCGCTCCGTTTAAGTCCGCTTAAAAATAAGATGAGATGAACCGAGTCAACTTAGATGGCCGAGTCTAAAATCCAACATCGCCCTGTTTATTCGTAGACATGTGAGTTAGCGGGCCTGCAGTGTTTACATATCAAAAGTTATATTGAATATTGATGTTTTTTTTAAAAAATAATAATTAAATTTGAGAGAAACTCAACTTATAAGACAAATACGTTATTACTAACAAATATAGCAACGTAGTTAACAAATTTGACATAAGTAATATAAAAAATGATATAGAGCGGCGGCAAAAACAATCCTAAAGTTGGATCAAATTAAGCCACTTATAGAGCGGTGACAAAAACAACCCTTGTATGAATAAATAGACAAAACATAAGTTTCTTAAATAAATGTTCTTATCAGAACAGATCAAGTCACTTATTTATTTAATACATTTTATGCAAATGTTAAAATAAAAATAAAAGAGCGTGTTAAACAGGCAGGCCCGCCCCCGCCTCATTCCAGCCTTTTTTCGGCCGAGGCAGCTTCATAGAAAAACTCAGTTCAAAATTTTAACTCAGCCGCCAAAATTAACGAGTTAAATTGACCAATCTAACGAATTATGCCCGTTTTACCACCCCTACAATAACTAAACTCAAAGCTTTAGTAAAAAAATAAATAACTAAACTCAAAGTTAACACAAAAAACAAAATAAATCATCGTATGAATAATGAAATTCAAAGTATCGTATGAATAATGAAATTCAAAGTTTACACCAAGATGAATCCACAACCTAAGCCAAATTATGAGGTAAAGATGATCAAATGAAATAATCACAAGGTGGCAAATTAGACTACTTGAACGAACTATTGAAGCTCATTGTTTGAAATTAAAATAAAATAGTTTTTTTGAAAAAAATAGATTTATTTTGTAGAGATTTTGAAAAAAATCTAAAGTTGTTTTCCGTTTGTTTACAGTTATAAAAATCATTTTTGAGAACAAACACATGGTCCTTATTTTTTTTAAAAATAGATTTTGAGAGAATCATTGAAAATAGCTTTTCATTTTAGACTCAAAAATGATTTTTTTAACAAAATAATTTTTATGAAAATCTGAAACAAATACATCAAAATGAAAAAAATGATTTTATTTATAAAAAAATAGATTTTTTTGAAAAAAATACTTAAACAAACGGAGCCTTAATCAATGATCGAAAATTCAATCCTCATTTTAAATATGAAATAACTTTAAATCCTTCCATTACACCCTCTCTTTAAAGTGCTTTCAATTCAACAAAAAGCTATCTGTTATGGGGTGATCGCGGTGCGGTTTGGTTCAGTTTTGACCAAAAAAACCAGCCGAACCGCGAGATAAAAATACATGCGGTTCGGTTTGGTTTGGTTGAATTTTAAAAAGTCATCCAAACCAAACCAAACCAATGCGGCTTGGTGCGGTTCGGTCGCCACGGTTTATCGAAATATAAAAATATGAAAATATTATCAACTTATAACAAAATAAACGTAAAAATATTAGTATTTTATTGTTTACTTTTACATGAAATAATACGTATATACATAAATTGCATATATCCTAAAACTTTTCTATATTTTATAAAAAGAGTTTATTTTTAATAACAACATTATAGTTCTTAATCGTGTAAACTGACATATTTTAACAATCTACTATTTTATAGACTCAATTTTGATTGAGCTTGTTAAGTTGGATTGTGTAATAGGTTGATTGTTTATAGTTGATATAGTTAAGTTAAGTATTGCAGTTTGGTTCGGTTTGGTTTTATGAAATGAAAACCGCGAACCAAACCAAACCGTACGGTTTAGTAGAAAAATGATCCGTGCGATTTTAATTAAATGCGGTTTTTTGCAGTTTCGGTTTGGATTGGTTCGATTTGCAGCTTTACTTTTGGATTGGTTCGGATATGATCATCCCTACTATCCGTCTATAAAAAATTAGACCAAATACAACGTACTATCTCTCTATAAAGTATTATCAATCAATTTAAACGTGACATGTTAATATCTTTATGCCTAATTTAATTAATTATATACAAATCACCCATAATCAAGACACACTAAAAACATGATAAAAATGTCCATAATCATGATATCGATATTATTAGATCGAACATCTCCAAACAAAATCGTATCTGCATGACTTTTGTTCTTGATTGCAAACATGTTTTTTCCGACAAACTATGTTAACATGATCAAACAAAAGAAAACAAAACCATAAAACAATTTTGAAACTAAAATCAAATATTTTATTAAACTAATATTAACACATGAAATAACAACAACAACACAACAACAACAACAATTAATTTCCATAATCCCAACCCAACCCAACCCAACCCAACCCAACAATTTTCTCTTTAACAAATAAATCATAAGTAAATTACAATAATACCCTTTCAGATCTTATTGAGTTTCTCTCCCTTCACCACAGGATTCGCCTTAGCAATCTGCTCTCTCCCCATTCCCTTAAAATCAAACCCACACTCATGCTTCTCCGGATACCTGTGGGACCCACAAAACGTCAATCCACATCTACATTTAAATCCAGTCAGCCCCACGCGCCGCCTACAACTCCCACACCTATTCGCCTGCACCACCGTCGTCGTCTCACAACATTTTTTTTCAACCGACTCCACCACCACCGCCGAACACGAAGAAGAATCAGAAACCTCTACAAGAGGAACAATCTCCTCATCAGATATCAACGGTTGAGAACAAATTAATGTGGTCTGGTTCATAACCATTTTCGCCGCAGAAGAAGAACGTTGTTCCTTCATCTGCAAGTCACGGTAACATTTCGAACAAAGATCTTGCATGGCAGGAATACCAAAGAAACCGCAGTTATTAGCACAGAGACGTTGAGCAGCTTGACATCTATGTTCTTCTGCCATTGTTGTGTGTGATTTTCCTTTTTCTTTTTCTTTTGAGAAGAATTAGAAGAAAAAGGAAAATCGAGAAAATATGAAGAGAATGGGAAGAGAAGAAGAAAATATGCGTAGTGGAATGGAAAAGAAAGAGATGAATGAAGAAAATGAGAATGGAATGTGTTAATAATAGAGAGAAAGAAAAGCACCTTTTATTATTATTATTATTACCACAAATAACTAAACACATTTAGGTCGGTTTTGTTAATGGTTCTTTTCTTTGCCAGAATTTTCTACACACCGTTCAACTTTAATTAATTTAATATATTTATAGATACACTATTTTATGGAGTAATCATGTTCAATTTAATACTAATATTTTTTTATTTGATTAATCACTGATGTTGTTGTTCCGGCAAGTTTTATATTGTTTGAAATTCGAAATTAATGATAGTTTATATACAACATTTCAATTCAACGAAATATTTTTTACAAAGAATAAATCTGTGAGATTCAGAGTAAGCTCAAAGCGGATAATATTTTGTAATGCCGTGTGACGTACTTAAGAATCGAATGGAACAATTTTGTAATACAGTAAAATCTCTTTAAATTAATATTCGGTAAATTAATAAATTCTCTAAAATAATAAAGTTGTTCGGACCCGACTTGGACCAGTGTAAAAAATTGAAAAATTTGATAAAATAATAAGATAATAATTTTTCAGGAGATCTCTTTGTAATTTTCAGTTCCAAGAAAATCATAAATTAATAATATGACAAACTTGTGAGATATGATGTTAATACTCTATCACATTCATGTAATTTATATATGGCAAACTTGCTTAAGAATACATTGAATCCATTTGTTCCTCTTGTTTATATCAAAAGTCATTATTGATTTTCAATGCATATTACTAAAGTCATTATTGATTTACAAGTCATTAAAAACGCTTTAAATTAATAATTATTAACTTATCGATAAATTAATAACTCTCTAAATTAATAAATTTCTACAGTCCTAACTCTATTAATTTATAGAGATTTTACTGTAATTTTTTTTTTTACTAATGTTATAATAATGGTGTCATTGGTGATTCATGTCAAAAATTGCAATCAGATTATTTGGTAAATTTATTTTACAGCTTGAAGATTTTGGATGTTTTTAATTAATAATTATGATGATTTGATTTGATAATGCGTGTCATAATCAAGAATTATCAAACTTACCAAAAAATCAAGAATTATCAAATCAATTCGGTTAAAAGAAAACTAAGAGTTACCTAACTAATTATTTTGACAGCTAGCAATTTTATTTTATTTTTATCAGTTTTGACAGCTCAAAAGAAAGTTTGATAAGTAAATTTGGATTTTTTTTAACCAAAAACTGACAAAGTCGTTCACATTTTTTAAAAGGATAATGTCTATGCAGATTATTTAGCTAAGTTTGATATTACTAACTGAAAGATTTATTCTTCTATAACTATTATGTTTGTTGCAATGAGTTTCTTTGACTAGTTGATGTTAATGAGACTTTATTTTCTAAATAGTTCTCTTCTTCGTTTCTTCCATATAAATAATATATTTAATCTAATTTTTTACACTAAATAACTAATTTAATTGTTCAACAAATTAATGAGACTTTAGTAAAAAGAATTTGAATTTAATTTTTTAAAAAATATAATTTTTAATTAAATTTTTATTTATATTATGATTAAATTCTGAATTACCAACTCTTTTTTAAAATAGTTTTGTCAACAAAAAAAATACAAACTGTTTAGTGTATAAAATTAGAAGTGTTTAAATTCAACCCAATCAAAATGATTTAAAAAACCTAAAAGTTACTCAAAATAAAATATTTTTAGATGCACATACATGTTCTTTTGTGAAAGTTGCTAAATCAAATAGAATTTTGATTGATTTTCTCAAAATCGATTCAAACCAAACCAAATACTACATCCGTTCCTTTTTACTTGTCGTTTTAGAAAAAATATTTGTTCCTTAATACTTGTCGTTTTAGCAATTTAGGTTATATTTTGCTTATTATATGCTTCTTCTTATTTTATTTATTGACTAAATTTTGTATAATTGTTTTTGTTGAAACAATAAAATCTTTTTTAATGTATACAAATTTTGTTTGTTTTGAAATAAAGTTTGTTACAATTTTTTTGAAAATAGATATTGTTTATGGAAAAGAAGGAATTTATTGGTGGATTAAAAATATGACATATTTAAAAAAAGGGCATACTAGTAAAATAAGGGGAAAAATATACCCCTCCTATTTTGGTCTTTTTTTTCTAAAACAACAAGTAAAAAGGAACGGAGGTAGTACATTTTAGTACTTATCACCTTTTTATTTGTATGGCATATTCCATTAACCTATTATTTGTTTGATTTTTAATTAATTTTTTTAAAACTTATTAGGTTGCATGTGTGGTTGGGTTGATCAAATGACAACATCTATTGGATCAAATACGAATAAGCCAAGGTCATTGAGACACAAGTAATTATGCCATTATTCACTATTAAGGTGATGAACTATTAGGTATGTGGCATCAAATATTATGAGACATTAACCCATTTATAAAGTGAAAGTTGATGATCCATTAAAATTCAATAATATCAATTGTTGAATACCAATTTTCAAATCAGAGTTACATAAGAAATTCAAAACAATATCACATTCTACATGCCCTTGTTATGTTGAAATCTTACAACTGTGCCTTCTGAAAAGAATCTCTTGAATAGAGCAAATCAACATATTTAAGGGTTCAGCTCCTTCCTTCTGGTTTGCAGCTATCAGCTCCTTATCATCAATCAAAAAGGTGGTGACAGATGACAAAGGAGCAATAGCTGGAACAAACCGTTGTTGATGTCACAAGATGCAGTAATATATGATGTGAATCTTTGGGTAGAAACCATTCTCAAAAATCATATTTTGTTCTTCCACTTTCCAAAATGAGGCATAACATATCAGTAATGTCACGAGTTGACGAATAAAAATTCCAAGATTCGAGCATTAGACGTTTTCTTGATCCTTTAAAATGAACAACCTGCATCACAGAAATAAACCGGGAGCGAAATATTGTATCACAATTTAAGAAGATGATATATCATAAACAAAAAATTCAGAACCAAAATTCCAATTTAACTCCAAGCATTCATAGGTAGTGAACTGTGAACATACATAAATACTAATGTTGCAAGTGTTTATTATACCTTAACATCCAATGGCATGCCATGAAATTGACCAGCACCCTCAGGTGGAGTCCAGTTGTATAGGGAACAGGGTAAGAACAATATCGAAGTACCGCCAATGTTGTCAGAGAAAGCAACTGATTTAGTAAACCTGCTAGCATTAAAATGAGGTTTTGATTTCACCACCCAAGCAAGGGCTAACTGATCACCCAGCATGCGTGATGCACTCATGTATTTTGAGACATAAATTTTCAAAACCTCTTGTAGGAAAAGCTTCGCCCTGCGTTGATTCTCAAATAAACTTTAATAATTAAATACCAGAAAAAGGGGAGAAATAAATCAGGAAATTTATGACATACTATCCCTTTATCTTGTAATACAATATTAAGGTATAATGAAGTCAATCTATTTATAATTAAAACGTCTCCTCAAAAATGGGAAAAATGCTTTTCAAAATTAAAATGGCTCATGGATAGTATATATTACTGTATAATGTAAACTTTTTGCACTACAAACGCTCATAATTAAATTTCAAAAGTACATTGGTTTCATCTCCTCATAAACCTGAAATGAGCATGTCAAGAGTTTAAATGCTCATATATGTGATCCAGAAAAGGTTAAGTCCATGTCGGATCCTTGAAACTTTGTGAAACAGTGTAAACTTCATAAATACTAGCCATTTACACAATCATTCTCCAATTATTGAACTTTTTTTTATAGTAATTGCAATTAAACTAAAACTAGATATAGTACAGTTTAAATACCTTAAAATTCCATCAGGGGTACCCCTTACTGCAATGAATCCTGAATTCAAAGGTTGATCCTTGTTGTTCCTGAAGGTCAGAGCCATATGAAAATTAGGATGGTCACGAAAAATCTGCCCCAAATCATCAACCACTGCTATATCAGAATCAGTGAAGATGTAATGAGTGATATCCCTTGGATTCTGAGAAAGCTTATGAAGTCTTGTTTCTAAAAATGTCTGAAATGAAGCAAACAAAAGGTTATTTATCAATATTTTGACATTCTTATAGTCTTCACAGATAATTATGAAACAAAACTACTAGATCTATATGGATGACATAATGCAATGAATCTATTTTGGTGCACGTGATCGAGAGAAAAGGCAACTATTGAAAAATAAACCACAAGTAGCCGCTGATGGGCAGCTATTTTTAACTTAAAAAATCTCTATATTGTGGATGCAATGTGATCTTACAATGTAAGACCTGATCCTTTGGAGCATCAACTTGTCCCTTGAATATTCACCTTGTATGGGATACAGAGAGACCTTATTTCTGTGCACTGAAAGGTCAGAAACTGGATCTGTGAGAATAATCACTTTGCTCTGCGGCATTGCTACCTGCATGTTATCCATACAAAATGTTGATGTCTATTCAGTATGACCGTAAAAGAAATGAGCTCAAGGCTGAATGACAAAATGAATTGCCCAATATTTGGACCATTACATGGACTTAAGATTTAAGCCTGGATCGGAGAATGTGAAACAGAGGAAAACAAATATAACAAACAATGATTTGATTGATAGACAGAAGCAATATACGCATCTTTCTGAGTGTATATTTTACTGACCAATGGATTCAATTTGGGTGCAACTAATTGATTAAGAATTGTAATGATGCAATTCAGGAAACTTAACTTCCACTTAAATTATATCTGTAAAAATCCACACCTTTCAAATCCTCACACTAATATAGACTCTTGTATATACAAAAAGAAAGAAAAAACTCAACTTAATGCTGTATTGTTATCTGTAATAAGTCACCATTATATTTTTGCCAATATAGTGAAAATAAGACAGTTTTCTGAGTTTCTATAATGAATTTGTGCTGAAGTTGTGCATTTGTTTCCCTCAAATACACAATTCAATTTAAATAATATAGAGTTCATGCCGATCACTTATGGTATGTACACCTTTTCAAATTGTATAGGTCTTACATTGTAAGATCACATTGTCACATTGGATCCACAATGTATAAATTTTACAATGCCTTATGCTGATAAACTTATTCTATGTTCTATAATGAATAATACAAATTCAATGCAGTTTGTAATTGTACAATACAACCCGAAAAATATTTACTATCAAAACCAATCAAACTACATTTAACGCCTATCAATCAAAACTTATCAGCATGCAAAGGTTGAAAACTACATATTTGAGGGAATGTGACAACAAATAGTGTCAAGTTTGTACAAAAGTAAAGAAGGCAAGACCATTTCACTATTTCCAGTTGACAAACTTCAAAAAAATTTAATTATCATTGACAAGAACAATGCACTTAACCACACTATCCTGGATAAAGTAACAGTAGACAAACCCACAAAATTTATTCAATAGTTACCTGAATGAAGTTAATGAAGACATTCAACACAGCCATTGACCTGTCCACTTTATTATATGAAGTGTTGCCAACAACTGTTTTAGATGATTTGTCATCTATTCTATCGAGAGAAGAATTATAAATGGTAAAAACAGTTACAAGTGCAATATTTCCATCTACACCAAATCTGCCAATTGAAGAATGGGTCCTGTTGAGAGCTTTTGATCCTGTGAATTGTGGGGATGTAAAATGCATTATAAGAATATATAGAAAACAAAATATCTCACTCAAATGCTATTAACTCACTCATGGTGCACAGTGGGTCCTCACTCCTCAATAGCATTATAAGATACAACAATGGATTCTAAGATAACCTATTTCGAATCACATCATTCTGAGCAAACAATTCAAGAATTAGACCATAATTTAAGTAACTACTTTATATATAGACAAAAGGAACCTTGGCATTGCAAACGATTGGACAAGCCTTGGCCAGCAGCAGGACCAAGAACCAAATGATCAAATTTCTTGTTTAGTTGCTTACGGGGTTCCACCATTTTCGAGCTGTTCAACTCTCTAACTGATGAGAATACAACCATGTTCACTTGTAAAGCTCAATTATACACGAAACAAAATGATTTGTATTTACAGAAGAAAGTGAAAGAGATTGCCTACCAGAAAACATATGAGTAAGGAGGAACATTAAAAGAACACCAAAAGCATAACGACGCCAACCACTGAACATTTTCATGCTTCATAAATGCTCACTGGATGTCCAACAGCATGAAAAAAGAACAGGAAGAAACTAATGTCTTGCAACCAAAGGCACTATAGCTGCACAAAAAAAATTGACTTAGGATGATGCTTTAATGCTAGAATTACAAATAGATGACAAAATGGATAAATTATGGCAAAATTAATAATTATAATTTAGCTCTGCCAAAATATGCAAGCGCAGGCCAGCCTTAAATGGACAGGAACAAGCTAGTTGGTGATCATCCATAATAGCCGAACTTAGGTGCCTAAAGATACTGTGTGTTGGAATTAATATTAGTATTGGGATATATAGCAATTATATCAGATTGTTGTATTCAGTTAGCCATGTATATATATACCTATGGAATATCATACATGCACTTACGAAGTAATAATATTATTATTATTGATCTCCTTGTATATGTAAATTATGTTTGTAATTGTATTTATTTGTAAATAGAATATCAGCTGAGAAAGTTCTTTCTAAGGAAGTCATCAATAGAGCTGTCAGCTGAGCTCTAATCATCAACTAGTAGAGATCTTCACAAAATCTCTATGGGGGGCAAGAATTCAATTAATTTCTTCCATGCTTAGAGCATTTTCACTAATTAGGATTTCATTTATATTTTTTATATATGTTTTACTGTTTTCCTAATTCTCTAAAATTAGATATTATAAATCATGTTATACACATTCAACCATGGTAAAATTTGCAATAGAGACAGAAAATGCAGAGGAAACTTGTAAATTGAATTATATATTATGATCTGAATAATAGAGAGAGATTACATGGTATTTATACTAACAGTCTGACAGTACCTGACAGTCATTAACAGACTGGAAAACTACTTGATGTTAATAACTAGAGTTATCATAGATGTCAATAAAAGATAACAGTGTCTAACTAAGAATAACTATGACAATATCATTCCCTTAGGTGATGGCAGTCTTTCATCCACAAGCAAATCAAGTATCTTTCCTTGTTCAGATCAAAAAATGCACAGGGATGCAAGTTTGGGCAAGTAATGGGGGTTGCAGACGAGAGATTGAGAACAGCCCTTCTTTGTATAACCATGTAACCAAACAAGAGGAGCTAACAATAAAATACTTCAGTATGCGATGGGTGAAGGTGACAAGTAAGCCCTTCAATCTGTACAAGGTGGCGTTTAAAGTGGGCTTAACAGGTATTTTGTCATTGACAAAAATCAAAGACAGGGCAGTTAATCACAGCCACGATATGTCCACAATTAACCACTTTTGTGGCCACAATTAATTCAACACTGAAAATTCTACACAGATTGCTTAGGCATGGCATCATTTCCTCCATGATTTACAGCGACTGATAACCTTGTTAGCAATAGTACCAACCAACTAGTAAGGTTTAAAATTGCCGTCGATAACCATAATTGCATTTGTCTACAATTAAATCCTTGGCAACAAGCACAAAGTTCCAACACACTACATGATAAATACTTTAATTCATGGAAATTAAGTTCAACAAGTAGCTCTTGCATCCAATATTTTCCAAAGGAAACGTCTTAACAATCAGTGTGTCAGTCGCGACAATCAGTAACTTGGAAATCTGGTTTCATTTTTATGTTAGATAGTTTGAACTAGAATCTACTTCAGGTTCAGTAGCCAAGCATCAATTTCATCACCATCATCCTCCTCCAAATCCAGTTGCTTACAGTGATTCTACGACTTCGTCATGAGGTGAATGTACCAATATCTCATACCCATCACTGGATGTTTCTTAATCAGAAATTCATTTCTGTAAGCCTCCCTAAGCACAACAGTCTGAGTCCTAATTTTATTAGACTTGTAAAATATACCAGGATGATGAACCAAAGCCTTCTTAAATCTCGAACCCAACCCCAAACACTCTCCGTAACACATCAAATTATCTCTTTCTGTCTTCTTTGACACTAAAAGAGAAAGCAATTCATGCAAAATTGCCACTGTCCACTTCTCTGCCTGGTCACTATTCGAGTCAAGATGAAATGCATTTTCATATGGAGAAATGTAAGGCAGCATTTGCCAACCCTCGACCCAAGTCTTCACCCTCTTCTCTAAAGCAAAACTTTTGGGCAAAAACATGGGAAATTGAATGTCATGTCTTCTTTTATCTGCACCATAGTTCAAATTCATCACTCTCTTCTCTAACTCAGACACAGAAAGCTCTTTTCTCCACGAGACAAGTTCTAAAGCAAGCACTTCTTTTCCAGAAGATGGATCTTCTACAACACAAACATCAAAATAATCAGGGTAATAAGCCAAAAGGTTTGTAACATAATCATGAGGAAGACCCATGTCCCATTTTAGCTTCTCAATTACATAAATCGGCAATTTTGTCATGCCAGCAAGCATTAGAAGCCTTGCAAGCCTCTGAGCAGTTTCTTCACGGTTAGTTCCCAAATTATGGACAGCCATTTCTTCTTTATGAAGTGATAAAGCCTGAGGAGTGAGCTTGACACGTGGAGGGAGACCAGGACTCGGTTGAAATTGAATGAAAACATGACGATATTTCTCAACGAATTTGATAGTTGTAGTAGGAAGGTTAAGTGAAGATTTCAACATAGAAGCATTGTAGATAGATACGGATTTGGAAGGAGATGAAACAATGTGGTTCTTGAGAGAAATAATCTCTTTGAGATTTTTCTCTTTGAGGACAGCAATATCAAGATCAGGGTCTTGAACCCATTTAACCCTCGCATTCACGAAAGTCCTAATGTGGTTGAACTGGTGATAGATTTTGGACGAAAGAGCCATTTAAAACGAGCTCACTACCCTGTAAAGTGGAAACACTCCGTCATAGGGTAGAAAATAAAAATCTCTAGACTAAAACTACATAACTCGTGTATATCGAAATCATAAATATAACTGCTCACAGATCAGTCACTGTCTCATCAACTTAGTCGTAGCATTATAGTTGAACCGATATACGCATTAAAAAAAACTAAAATATTATAAGTTGTAAATTTGATTGTTGCAAATTATAAAAACAAATATTCATCTAATAATATTCTTCAAAACCCTAAAAAACATCACACAATACAGATTAGCATAACAAGCTGGAGAGTGTGTTTCTTTATACATTATAATTTAATTGAATTGATGTAAAATCAAAATTGAAGCTGGAAACAGAAAGTATCAACAATTGAACAATACAACATAGAAATATTGCATACTATTACTATACAGCAATAGCAATTGTGCTGCATTAGCGCACAATGGTAGTATTGTGAGGAATGTGCGTTAGCTTTTACTTACAGCGGTGGGGCAAATCGCGGTGGAATCGCATCCTCGCTCGCGCGCTACAGAGCAAAAGGAAAATCTGAAGGAAAAGAGAAAAAAGGAAAATTTGATTGAGTTTCTTACTGTTTATGGCGGCTGAAGACCAACTATGTTTTCCGGCGGGCGTTGGGTTTTAACGGCCAATTCAGATCAGTGCGACTCCGACTCGTATGGTGGAAGGGTAAAATGGCTTGCACTTTTTTTATTTTTATTTGCTCAGGTAGGTAGCCCGGCAAGAAATTCACTTAAGTAGGTGTATCGAGTTTGAATTTAGATCCTAAATATTTTTTGTGTAATATACCAATTGAGTTATGTTTATAGGACTAGCTTGCACTTTCTTATTTTTATATAAAGCGGCTGCATTTTTTAATTTTTTTTTTTCATTTCATTTTACATTGCTCTATACTGTGATTTAAATTTTAAAATTCTATACAAGTGTAATAAAAAGTCTATACTCTATACAAATTTTTTTAAAAAAGAAAAACTAAAGAAATTATATTAAAATATGTGTCAATTTTTTGTCTCTTGATTTCGACGACGGTGTTTTGTGGTGGTGGTTTCGGGTGGTTTTGGTCTGGATCTACTTGATGGTTAAGGTGCTGGAGCTGCCGCAACGTTTTTTGGGGTTGGTTAGGCTGGATCTTGTCTGGTTTAGCCGAATTTTAGTGAAAATTGGTGTCGGTTTCGTCGTTGTGGTTTTGGGAGGCACTGTGGTGGTGATTCTGGTGCGTAGGTGTTTTGTGATTCGATGTCGAGATTGGAGTCGAGCTCTGTCTCGTGGTGGCGGTGGTGGTGGTAGGTGTTTTGTGTGGCAATCTCTTCTCTTATGGTGGTCCAAGCTTCCACGTGTTTCCCAACCTCTCGTCGTCGTTCTTTGGTTCGCCGTTAATTGCATGTCCGCAAGGGTCGCATGGTGGTATTGTATCTTATCTTTGTGGTGTGTTGTGGTGGTTTTGGACTTTTGGTGTTTCCGTGATGTGGTTAATGTCTTATGCGTCTTTGGTTCTTTTTTATACTGATTTTCTGATGGTGTTCAAATATGTTGAGATTTGCGGGACTCTTTTTGAGTATCTCAGGGTTTACAAATCTGTTGAGATTTGTATATTTCATTGTATCTTATGGACCTTTATCGCGTCGGTGTTGAGACTTGTCCGCCTAGGTTCTCCTTCTACCGTTGCCCCCTTCAACTTTTGTCTAGAGGAGATGTCATTTGGATTCTGATTGGCCAATATCTTTTGATTCGAGATCGGAAGTTAGTGTCTAGTGGCATTTTTTAGTTGGGTTGATGTTTCTCTAGCGGTCTGGAAGCTGATGATTGTCTTCTAAGAATGAGATTAGAAGTTATCATCTTTTAGGTAGTGTAAGTTTTAGTATTTTCATCGGTGCTCCGAATTTATTTGTAAACTTCTTTTTATTGGTCTATATTCTTCTTGAGCAAAGACCATATTTTAATAATAATATTTGCCGTTAAAAAAAATATATTCAATTAAATTATATCATATTTATGAATGACAATATGATGTAATTTAATTGAATGCATGTGTAATTTTACATGCATAACAATTAATATCCAAAAAATAATAGAAATAATAATAATATGTAATAAAGCAGAAAAATAATAATAATCCTTGTCAAAAAATAATAACACTGCCTTTGGATAATAGTACATGGCATGCAAGCAAGTAACAAGGATCAACGTCCATAACTGAACTTAAAACCCAATTTACTACAATGCCACCGTATTCTCAGTTCCTTCCTCTTCAATCAATCAATCAATCAATCTTCAAAACAAATAACTAACTAACTTCCACACCTTCTTTACTCTTTCCTCATTTCCTCTCTTCTCTCTCTCGCTCCATGGATCGAGTAAACCTCGACGGAAAACCAATCCCGGTGTTATCAATATGCATGATCGGCGGTGGTGGTTTCATCGGATCACATCTCTGCGAAAAACTAATGGCTGAAACTCCTCATAAAGCCGTTGTCGTCGATGTTTCCTCCGACAAAATCAATCATCTCCTTGATAGGTCTCTTCCTTGGGGAAACCGTATTGAGTTTCATCTAATGAATATCAAGAATGATTCTCGCCTTGAAACTCTTGTCAAATCTACCGATCTCGTATTTTTCTTGTTCCACATTTCTATTTACTGTAGACTTGGTTTTATTAATAATATATTTGCCGTTTAAAAAAAATCTATTTATTTTAAATTTTTTAATAACTTTGGATCTTGTTTGTTTATTGTAGACGATTAATCTTGCTGCGATTTGCACACCGGCGGATTATAACACGCGGCCTTTGGATACTATTTTCAGTAATTTCATTGATGCAATTCCGGTGGTAGGTGTTTTTTTTTTCAATTTTGTTTTTGAAATTTTATTGATGCATTTTGAATATACTTTTTGATTTTATGTTTTTATGAGTTGCATGTGTAATTGTTGTGTGTAATAATGCAGATCAAATTTTGCACTGAGAACAATAAGCGTTTGATTCATTTTTCTACGTGTGAGGTATTTGGGAAGACTATAGGTAGCTTTCTTCCTGAGGAATATAGAAAGGTACTTGATCAACAAAAATATTACTAGAACTTACTTGAATGATTTGGGTAGTTAATCATTTGGTTGCATCTGAATTATTTTCTGTTTTTGTTTCAATTAATACATATATTCATCAGTGTTAATTAAAATATTTAGATTTTCATGTCGTTAAAACTCTTAGGGAGAGTTTGTCACCCATTTGAGTCCTACAAGACTCGAGGGAAGACTTGAGTAATAGTCTCTGCAGTTGTGCAGAGAGGATACATGGTTTATGCCAAAAAAAATATTTAGATTTTTTTGCCGAGTTGGGTCCTCCTAGTGCTCATCAGCTAAGAAAAAAATTCAAGCTCAGAGACCCTGCTTAAAGATTAAAAATCTTGTTTTTACTATTTTGTTCACAAAATAAATTGAATTTTTTAAATCATAATGAATCAAATTTAGTTGACAAAAGCAATCAAATGTCATTTTCTGATATTAATTTGTGTACTTGCTTGCACATATTTGAATGGTGTAGGACCCTCAATACTACAAGCTCAAAGAAGATGTGAGTCCTTGTATTTTTGGTCCAGTTGAGAAACAGAGATGGTCTTATGCATGTGCAAAGCAAATGACAGACAGACTAATTTATGGTAAACAAAGAGTTGTGCTTTTCTTTTGATTATGATCTATAAAGCACTTGAATGTCGGCACTAATTATAATTTGAAAATTAAAAGTAATTGAATGTAACTATTGCATATGTCAGTGTCGTGTCTGTGCTACATAGATCGCGATAGTTATGGTTAGGTTTTCTTGTTCATCTAAACTTACTCTTCAGTGTTAATCTATAGCCGAGTATGCGGAGAATGGCCTTAAGTTCACTATTGTGAGACCTTATAACTGGATTGGACCAAGAATGGACTTCATTCCTGGTGTAGATGGCCCAAGTGACGGTGTCCCCCGAGTTTTAGCTTGTTTCAGTAATGTAATTACATCAGTTTCTTGTTCATTTCTTCATGTTCTTAAAGTAAAATACACCAACACCACAGTGTTTTCACAAAGCTTCTTGTTTCAGAACCTCCTGCGTGGCGAGCCACTCAAACTTGTTGATGGTGGACAATCAAAGAGGACCTTTCTCTATATCAAAGATGCAATTGAGGCTGTTTTGTTAATGATTGTAAGTTCTGACGTAAACTTCTAATAATTTTTAAAAACCGAATTGAACTAGACAGATCAGCTGGTTGAATCGTGAACCATTTGTTCGAGTAGTTTATACTCATAGTAGTTGAACCATTACCTAGAGATCTCGCTAGTTCGATGATTGGTTCAATTTTTAACACATTGCTTGCTTCTATGTTTCACATTGAGCTTACACTTATGTATATGCTATCATGTCACATGCAGGATAACCCTGATAGAGCATGTGGACACATCTTTAATGTGGGAAACCCAGATAATGAAGTATCTGTGAAGGAACTAGCCGAGCTTATGATAAAGGTAGCTTTAAAATTAGTCTTCAGATAGGTTATTGCCTTTGTTTTTCAACTCAAGAGGAATTAACAAATTTAGTTCTTTTGCCTTTTCATTAAGGTATATGCAAAAGTAGCTGATGTACCCGCCTCTAGTCTATCAACTTTGGATGTGAGTTCAGAGGATTTCTATGGTAAAGGCTATGATGACAGTGATAGGCGCATCCCTGACATGACAATTATCACCAGGCAACTTGGTATTGTATCATTAATTCTTTTGAATCTATGGTAGTGCATGTCTAGAATCACATTGAGTTTGAAGAAATCACGGTAGCACCGTGATTTTGTTGAAACTCTAAAGTGTAGCTTTTGCCAAATCTTAGTCACACAATGTAATTCTGTCAAACTCATTGTCGTTCCAAACATGCACGTATTGTTATTCATAATTACAACATTTTTCTTATTGTTTATTCTTCTGAGGTTAGGTTGGAAACCCAAGGCATCTCTTGATGAACTGTTGGATTCTACCCTTCAATATCAACATAAGACATATTCTCATGCTATCAAAAAAGAACTCTCAAAAGCTTCAACTTGATTAACTACAATTGGAGATTTAGTTTACTTCTTATTTTTATGTAAACATGTCACTGCCATGGGAAGCAATCTGACAAAATGTATATGATGCACTAATTGTGAAGTCTAGATCACAAGTATAGTGTATACCTATAGACAAATATTTTCTGGTAATTCTATCTGTAACTCTAGCTTTTAAAACGCATAGCCTTCCCTTTTATGTCTCTTGCTTTCTTTTAAATCAACTTCATTTGTAAGGAGTTTAAACTACATTTTCAACCCTTAACAGATTAAATTATAGTTTCTGTAAATTTCAGCATCACCAAAACTCACTGAGCAAGTGTACAAGCCAGACTCAAATAATTTATCATTTAAATTATTCTATTTACAGCGGAAAATGTAAGACGTTTCGTTATTCTAATATATACATGAAAATACAACTTTATTTCCGGCTTTCCGCAGTAATAATTTATGAAAATTTCACACCAAACTTAATATGGATGTACCTGTAAAAGCTTGTTAAGCTTCATAATCTCAAAATAAATTATTAAAGAAAGAAAAGTGAGTTACAAGCAAAGAAACTGATTACAAGTGTTTTTTTTTTTCTAGTTATGACAGAAATAAAGCAGCAAAAACTAAGTTAAACATCCTAAGAATCTATGCAACACCAACTATGTAAGCATTCCAAGAATCTTGTTGCTGAAAACTTGTTGCCTCTTCATATTTTATATCCTTTCCCGCACCAAATCCTTCAGTTCTTGTTATTTCTGAAGTATCTGGCATCTCTCGAACCCAAAAATGAACGGATCGAAATCCAGCCTCTTCTAAGCAATCCTTAATCTCAGGCAATGTCCACCTGAATAACACATTATAATGTTAGAAACTTCGAATAATACAAAATATAAACAAACATACCATAAATGTTTGATATATTGGAAAATATTCTTTCATGAATTTCATGAATTGAAAGGAGACAATGAAAAGCAACTTACAGCCGCCAACTGTATGAAAATGCATGGCGAATTTTTCTCTGTTCCTTTTTCAAATGAAAATGAAGACTAATCCTTGTTTTGCGTTGAATAATATCAAATTCAGCTTGCTCCCATACATACTGCATATTTTGATCACAAAGTTCACATCATAAAACCATTATCCAGGAGAATATTCACACATCAATTCCATATTGGTTTATTATTAATAACTTCAATATTTTGATAGTCAAAGAAATGTATATACACAATACCATTCTATTTGAACAACAAAATATTTTTGTCCCAGTTATAAAGGTATACCTCTTCAAGTTTAGCGTCATGCAATGTATGTTATATATCCAAAGATTCAAAATCACATAAAAAGAACACGGTAAAGGTGAAAAGCTATAAGCAATTGTAGAAGAAAAAGAAAATGCTAAAAAAGAAATGGCATTTTTTTGTCTTGACCCTTTGGCTCCTTGGGGGAAAGGGCATTGTCAATCTAGAGTTCGACCGGGAAGTAAATAAAGTCTGACAAAAAAGTTGTTTTAGCTAGGGTTCAAACTTGGGTACTCCCGATGGATTCGACCTCAACTAAAGCTCATTAACCATTGAACTAGCATTGGAAAATTAAAAGTGAAACTCTCATATACCTATAACGCGAGAGGTAAATTATGAAAGACAAAATGAGTGAAGAAACCATCAAGGAAAGGCTAGGAAGTGGGAACATTATGGATCATGGGGCAACAAAGTTAAAGTTTTGTTGAGGATTGAAAGATTTTAGCAAAGAAAATAGAGTGATTATGCTTTATGTATTTCAATTGTTCAAATTAACCTCAAGAATCATATACCGTAAAATTAGGAAATCTTCTCTGAAGCTTCAACTTGTTCTCTGATGATGTACCTCCATATAAATCCATTACGAAAATTCCACCTTTCGTTGACAAGGCATCAAGTGCATGCTTGAAATACAAAACTAGATCAGCACGCTTGTGGAGACAACAACAGCTGTAGTTAAAAGCACACACAATATCTCTTCCATTCTGTGGAAAGTTTTTCAAAGTCATCTCATTATCTTGAGCAGCAGAGCTAGTTGGAACGTCAGACTCGAGCACATCGGTCTGAAGATTCTCTGTATTATCTGACAGTGAAATATTCCTTACCAGCTCCTCAGGATCGACTTTCACAAGTTTAGACTGAAGTGGTTGTAGGACATTCCCATGAAAGAGGGATATTCTAGAAAACCCATCAGCCCCAATTTTTGGTATATTATTTTCCAGACACCAATTAATGGCCTCAAGATCCAAATCTAATCCTATAGCTGTCTTTCTTGGATCACTGCGGAGCCATTCTGCACTGCAAGGCCGACATAAAATATTAAGACATATAAAAAAGATAAAAGAGTTAAGTGAATTGAAACTCCTCTTCAAAATAGATTTTATCAATCTGGTGCTTGGAATCATAAAAGGAATAGAATTCCATGTAGCATACAAAGCAATCATGTATTTTAAAATCAAACCAGAGTTTATATGCACATAAGTATTGAAATAACACAAATAGAGTTTTCTTTAGCGTAATGAAAATCACTATTTTTAAACAAATTGTCTACCAAAAATGATTTTCAAAAGCCCTACTCAAAACAACTTCTCATTTGAAGCAATTTTTAGAATTTTTTCAGACCCTCATTTTTATAAAATATTGTAACAAACGGATAAAAACTTCGAAAAGTGATCACTTCTTTTAAAAAATATAATTTTTTATGAAAAAAGCTGTGGCAAAAAGAGAGGAGAAAGATCAAAATATTATGTCAAAAAGAGGTGAGATAAGATAAACTAAGATAAACAAACATTCAAATGTAATGCATTATAAATGTTGATGACAACAAGAAGAATATAATTTACCTAAGAAGTGCAGTGCCACAGAAATCTTCTTGAAGATGAAGAGGCATCCTTCCACCAACATACGTGAGAAAGAACTTTTGCAAATAACTAATGTCGCCTTTGGGAGACTGCAATAACAAAAAGCATCATTCACAAAAGCCACATTATGAACTTCTCAATCAAGTCAAATAAGAATGTGTTTCGAACTTTCGATTAATTTATTTTAGTTTATCTACTGACATAAGCACTAGTATTTAGAAGAACTTATGAAAACAATTTATGACTTGTTCATAAGTTGTTTTTAGCTTGGTTTAAAAAGCTCCCCATAATAATTTATGAAAATAGTTTGACTTTTTTTTTATCTTTTGTCATAGCATTAACTTATACAAAACAAAAGCCCCTAGATAGGACGTGTTTGAATTGACTTATTTGAGTTTATCTACTGGTATAAGTTTTGTTCAGCTTATTTTCATAATTTCTCCAATATAGCTTATGAAAACAACTCGTAGCAAATATAAAAACCACTTATCCTTATTATTTTATCTTTTGCTATAAAATTTCAAAATAGCTCGTGTAAGCTTATAGATAAGCGCTTATTATCATCATAAGTGAATAAGTTGTTTATCTAAACATGACTTAAATCACTAAATTAAGCACCTATATACTAATTAGTAAACTTTAATTAGTTAATTTGTTTATTCAAACATGACTTAACTAACAATAACCAATTAATATATCTGCTTCTAAGTTCTAAACTAACACACACACACACTTAAACAGCAAGTTTTCATGATTATGATTCAATGTATGACATAATAAGAAAAGAAAGAAAGAAAATATAACCTGGACAGATTGTTGATAAAGGAGGAATTTTGAAGGCAAATCATGTGATGGGTGTTCATCATTTAGTTCGTTTTCTTCTCCACCACTGTTGTCTTCTTCTACTTGTTCGTTTTCTTCTTCTTCTTCTTCATCTTCATCTTTTGAAGTAGTAGTGTGATGAATGTGATCTTCTTGAAGAAGATAGTAATCTCTACCACGTTGACTTCTATCATGTTTCTGCTTTTGCTTCTCTCGTTTTCCCATTCCGCCGCTATCAACCAAAACAAAACCCCTACTACTCTGTTAATCTACACTGTCTGCTACACACCAACAACGTTAATACCATCACCATGTGTCACTTTTTTATTTTATTTACGTTATATATTTTACATTTTCTAAAAAAAAAAATTACCTCATTAACTAAAAAAGAAATAGTAGAAGTATATTTTTACAAAGAGCATAGAAGTATTTTACTAGAGATACAATATATTTATTTTTTTGGTATGGAGAGATACAATATATTCATGAAAAATCACTTACAATTTATATTTCCATTCATATATGGTATTAGTGAAATTTGAACTCCTGACATCATAAATATAAAATATGTTTAGTCAAAAAAATATATATATATAAAATATGTTTTTCTACAACTAAATAAAACATTTGGTCTCATCGAATGAAAAAAAGATAAAATATTTGGAGTTGGATTAATTTTTGTATTCTCCACGCACAATTATAAAGACTAATCGTCTCGAGGTAACTGAGATTTAGGTTGACCTCTCCCAACAAATATTTCTTCCTATGTACTTAGAGTTGGATCCACTTATGTTAATTTATATCATATATTTACATTTTAATATTAATAATTTTAATTGATGAAACAAATATTTTACCACGAATATTTGAGTTCAATTTTAGTTTCTTTTATAGAAATTTGAGTTGTTAATAAGTTTCATCTGAAGTCGTATCAATCGAATAATAAATTAGGGTTAATAATTAAGTGGAAGCATTTTATTATTGTGAAAAATGAGAATTACAACTATCAAATTCTAATTAGTTTAAATTAATATTACATTTTTATTAAAAATGTCATGTGAGAGAATTGGGAAGGTTTTCCCTTACAACTTTGTTTCAGCAAAACTCGTGATGCAAAGGGAAACTATCTAGGCTTTAATATATTTTTCTCATTTTGAAATCCACGATTTAAGTTACTAGTTTTTAAAAGAGTTAATACCCTAAATATAAGATTATGTGTTTTATCCCTTAAGTCAACCATAATATAACTACTATAAAATATAATTTTAGTGAAGCTTTAAACCGCCACAAAACAGAACCGCAGTAAAACTATAATATAACAGCTACAAATTATACTAAAAAATTATGATTGACTAAGTCATAGGAATAAAACACATAATCTTATATTAGAGGAGTAAAGCAACAATATTTTTTACAGAAAGATAAAATAATTTTCGTATATTTTACAGAGTAAAAGAGTGTTAACCCTTTTTGAAATGTCTAACTTTTTCCACCTAAGCATTTTGGGGTTGAACTTCGATGATGTGGATGTGGTGAGTTAAATGTTTATGTTGACGATGTGATACTCTTTGGATGAATTCTCATTTAAGAGTTAACATGAAAATAAGCATTAAGCATTAATCAATATTACAAAAGCAAACCAAATTTGATGTATGACATAAGTAAATGTCTCACTTGTCGCATCATAAAAAATTCAGCCTCTGCATAAATAAATAAAATGTCTCATATAATCAAGTGATTGAACTCAAATGATTCATAAACTCAATATAAAGATAAATTGTTATTGTTCATAAGAACTCAAGTTTAATTCTTAAATGAAATAATTTTTTTGTTAGTATTTCCTTACCAGAGTTCTCTTCCCCTAAAAACTGACACATAGGAAAGTGAATGAACTGTTTGAGACTTATTTTCAAATCTCATAACCAATATAAAAGGGGCTATAATAAACTGCTCCAAATGCAAGAGCCAGAATCAAATACATTAACCAGATCTTGCATGCTTATGGACCATTCTTCGTTTAAAGCAAAATATTTTCGTCATCATACAAATTAGCAATAACAAGAAACTCTATCCACTGTCTTTTACTTTCACCAACACGAGTTATCTAGAATAAGTAAGTCGACAGAGAACAAGTACTTCAACAAAGTAATTATATAACTTCTACAAATATAACATAATGCCTCTAATAACTTCATCAACCCGGTCCATGGCTTAGCCTCAGAAAAGAGACTCAAAAGCACTATTCCCTAGCAAAAGAAAACATAAAATCAGAAATTGAAACAGAAAATGGAAATTTTCTGCAGGCCATTTTATTGTTTCCCAGTCAGTTAGGAAACAATTCAAACATGAAGGTAAAAAATAATATAATACACTGCACAATATGTACACTTATCGGTTATCATCTCTCAAAATGCTGGGAAAGAATGAACTGTGCAATCAACCCATGATAAAATGACACATTCAGGAAAAACAGCTCAACTTTCATGGCAAAGATGAGAAGTTTATGAAACAAAAGATTGTAGAATCTGTTTAAAGCAGAGCTCAAATACAAAACACTGGATTTGACATAAGATTATAGAATATCACCGCTTTACATAATACTCAATATCCATGCATTAACGGATGGCAGCACATCATAATCCGATGGAAATTTACCGCATGATATGACCTCTCTTGTGCATCAATTCACTAAAGAACACTTAACCACACAATAGCGGTTCAGTATGATTATCATGTTGAGATTTAAATAGTGAATTGGATTTTTTCGAATTGGGAAAACAATCTTATAAAGAGCCGTATGATGCATAATCAATTAAAATATGACATTATTAAGTGAAAACAAAAGACATACACAAAAACATAAGGAAATATATCACTCCCTCCGTACCAAAATATAAGTCGTTTTGAGAAAAAAATTTGTACCAAAATATAAGTCGTTTTACATTACCAATGAAGCATTTAATGCTATTTTTCTTATTATACCCTTAACTATTTATTACTCTCTCTTCTTTTACTTCTCAAATTTATTTTTTTCATATCATTAATGAAGGACAATTTTGTAAAGTAACTCATAATTTCTCTTTCCCATACAACAATGATACATTTCTTAATTTGTGTGATATGGTCAAAACGACTTATATTTTGGTACGGAGTAGTATATACAAATCTCAAAATTATTCAAGATTAAGGTCATAAATAAAAATAACAAAAGAAAGTGATTGGCTACACATCTTACAAAAAAAGTGCACAGCTTCACAAAGTTCAGGGGCAAGTTGTGATTCATCATAATGAATTGGGATTGTGTTACAATAGATGTCCAAAATATATAAGCCCGGTGATTCATATTAATTGAGTTCATTTGTTTTGAATTAAGATAAGATATGATTCACGTGTATCATAAGATACTGATAACCATGTGATTCAATGCAACAAATAGTTTTGGAAATTCATCAACAAGCAAAAACAGTTGTAAGACCATGCAATCATGTCCAACTAATTGAAATGCATCAACAATGGCAACAAAAATTGCTAACATCAATCCTTGCTTGGATCAAACACTTTATATAAATTCATAACTAAAACTAAAATAATATCAAATTATTTGCCCAATAAGTCAATCACATGGATGGAGAACACACACACACAGTCATTAATATTTTCAAATTCTTACAGGTCTGTTTGGGAGTTTAGGAGGGGCGGTTGGAAAAAAAAAAGAAGGAATAAGTGGAAAGTACGAAGGACTTTGGAAGGGGAGCTTTGGAGGGTTTATTTTCCTACATAATAAAAAATCAAAATTTGGGGGAACTCAACAATTGTATTGGATGGTTTTGGGGGGCTTGGATAAAATTCTCCAAATTCAATCTATGTTGTTATAATGCTGTCAATATTAAATATATATTGATCATAAACATTCATTTATCGTTCTCTACAAAAACTTTCTCAAAGCTCTCCTCTCCCCTCCAAACTCCCGAACAGAGCCTAAGAGAAGCAAACGAGTTTTTAGAACAGTTCAAAGGGTGCCTGAAAGAGTTTAAATTTGGTAGGAAAATCACAGCCCATGTAAATTTATGAAGATGAAATTTATCCGAAAGCAAACACAAATAATAAATTCAATTTCACAGAATTATGTCTTTTTTTGACAAATTGACATGCATTAACTCAATCAAGGCAGACAAAGCAAAAACATATTATCTGATTTCATTACATAAATTAACCCAAACAGTTACTTGTTTAATAAGATGAACACTGGTTTGCACGCTAGAGCCTCCATAAATGATAAGGCACAAACATATAAAGACTCGTGACCCGCACACTGAACTGTTCTCAAGGTTGCTGATCTTGGCAGCAAACAAAAGTAATTGGCTTTGGATTATTAGTTAACATATTATAATTTCTATGGAAGGAGCTCCAGCAATCTATCAATTTCTAATTAAATGGGACATGACTACAACTTGCAATGATTCCTGATCACAGAAATCAGGGTGGGGATCTCTGAAACTCAACATGAATTACGATAGATTACACCCCCATTGTTTACATTCACCCTTTGGGGGCAGATCTATAAATGAATTAATGGAAGATGACGGATTATGGCGGCCAACCAAAAATCTGCAACATAAACAGGCATTGTGGCCTATCGCAGAAACATTCAACTATAATTGGTGTTGCGGCCTATGACGGCTGCACAAAATCCGCCATGGTGGGAATTTGACGATTATTATTGAACATTTTTTTCATCAAAAACCTCTTTTACTAATTTATTCTTCTTTAAGATGATGGTTTCATCTTCTTAATCTGTATTATTTACCTATACGGGGCACATGATCAACACAGGTGTGAAAAAACCAACAAGAATGAATCTTCTGTCATAGTGACACCGATACTTGCTCTATAAAACAATAATGGTAAATGTCTAAGTGGCGTCTCTTCCTATTTACGGTAGATGGAAATGCTACCATGTAGTGCGACCTATATAACTAAACTATGTTTTATCAATAGTAGCACGATGTCCACATTCCATACAACTACAAGTGAATAAACTAAACAAGCAAATAATCAACTGAGGTTGGGTCTGGCGAAAGGACTAGTTCCTATGACATGACAAACCACGGTTCAAATTATTACTGCGAGATACCCTAACACTCCTCAAACATAATATTCTCTAATGGTTTTACCCAAAAAATACCTCCGAGTCCGACAATAACAATAAAAACACACATAATCAGTCAAATAGGAAAAAGAAGCAAAACAATTGAATAAATAGAAAAACCAAGATGCACACATACCACTTAATAAGGGATCCAAAAAGGAAATGCTGCATAATAGGAACCTTCTCCAAGATTTCAGCTTTATACATCTTAAGCAAACCACTATTAACCTTCTTCCAATTAGGCACCCCACTAATATCATCCAACATAGGTGAATGCTCAGCAAAATGACCCTTCTTCACCTTAATAACAAAACTAATGCAACCAAGGTAAAGATACTCATTAGAGTAATTTTCCAATATATCCTTATTATGAATCGATTTCGGCTTCATATACTTATGATCAATCAATTGTGAAGACCCAAATATAAAGGGCAAAAAATGATAATCATCAAGCCCCCATACACCATGTGAACCAGCAGGTTCCAAACAATAAACCAATTGCAATTTCCTCATCAAATCAAGATATTTCACAAACACTCTGCTTACTACAGCTTGATAATCTTCTTCTTTTATCACCCCTAATCTCGCCAAGCAATACAGCCACGCCGCGAAATTAGTCTCGTGCCCCGTTCCATAATCGATTCTGCTCGAATTCCCGAAGCCATCGGAGAAATAAGGAACAAGCTCCAATGTCGCCGGTCGGAGATTCTCCGGGAGGAACTGAAACATGAGTGATTCACCAGAATCAACAAGGCGTTCATGCCAGGTTCGATAAGCAATGTTTCCATAACGTGCAGCTTGTTGAACAGGTGGAATTTCATCAATCCATTTTGTTAGGGTTTCGAGAATGGAAACTATGGTGTTAGTGGTTTCAGATTGGTGACAAGGATCAGAGATTTTACGACAACGGAATGATTCCGATAACGCAACAATGAATCCGAGAAAGTTCTTCCCGGAATCGGAGTCGTGAAATCGGCGAATATCGTCGGGAGTTTGAATCCGTTTGATCGGGATTTGAAATTGGAAAGGCGGAGATGCTATCGGAACGTGTTGTGCTTGTGGAACCGGAGCGAGCATGATTGCACGCTGTAGATTTTGGTCAGGTGGAATCGCCGGAGCACGAATTGGACGGTAAGTCGGCGGTGGTGAAATTTCTGAGAAGGATGGTGATACCGGCGGCGGTGCGAATATTGTCGGACCACCGCACTTGCAGCATGTTCCGGTGGTCGGTGGTAATTGGTTACAATTTGGTGAGTTAGGGTTTTCGTTGTGATGGTGGTGATGGTGCGATTCTTCTTCCATTGTTACTCGTTTGAAGATTGCAGAGAAAGCTTTGAGGGAGAAGAAAGAAAATTGATGAAGTATTCGTTTTTTTCTTTATGGGCTGGGCTTAGTTTTTATGAATTGGGCTATTAGCATCGTTGATATGTGTCGTCGATAAATTTTCTCATCCCACCCCCTCATGTTTCTCTTTTCCGTATCATTTTTGCCCTTAGATATGAATAGGGAGAGATTTAGGCTAAGTTCGGGGCGCAGAACCCGAATTCCATTTACTACGAATTAGCTAAAACCCCCCACCAAGTTCGAATTATATACTCTGAACCTGCTAAATGATGGGTACATTTTCGGTATATATCAATGATGTGATTTTCATTTTGTATTGCGGAATTTGGTGGGATATATGTTTATATGAAGAAGCTTTGGTGAATGGAAAATATAACAAATATATTATTCATTGTTCTCATTCTATTCCTCTCATTATTATTCATGGTATAAAGTTCTATTTATAGAGCTACAAAAATCATATATATCTTAAATAATAAATAAATTCTAAATATTCTAAACAAAAATATAAATCTTAGATCTAATATTAAATATTAATTTATTTTAAATATAAATCTAAACTATATTTTACTCTAAGATCTTCAAAAAATATTTAGGCATTATTCTCAACACTAAATCACCACAAAGTTCAGGTTCACAGAATCCAAACTTCTTTTAACTACAGATTAACTACGAATTAGCTACAAAAATCATCATCGTAGCTAACAATACATTATAGTACCACTTGAGCATGACCATGCTTTGGAATAATAAACTTAAGAAGAACACACAATACATTACACCAACCAACATAGATGTTAGATAAATATAGAGTAATATCTTTGAAAATAATTAACTAGGGCTTTGTTTAGATTGGTGGTATGTGGCGGAATGGAATGGAATGGGATGGGATGGAGCTAGATTCCATTGTTTGGATATGCAAAAAGTGAATGGAATGGAATGGTATAGGATGGAATCCATTCCATCCAATACCACTCATTCTTCCAATTTTTCATTCCGCCCAATTTGGGGTGTATGTGATGGAATGAGACACATTTATTTTATAATTACATTTTTATCCCTAATTTTATAAAACCTAAACTGTTCTCATCTACTCTTTTTGCGCTTATCTACTTCTACTGCGTTTTGTTCTCTCTTGTGCGCTTCGTCTTCTTCTTCTACTGATTTTTGCTTTTTGTTTTGGGGTGCATGCGTGGTTACTTGTTGTGTAGTGCCTACCTTTTTCCGTCAAAAAAAATGGAAATAGATAGTCTCAAACATATAAATAAGATGCAGTAAGTAAACAGGGACAACAACAAAAAAAAAGTAATATAATATACCTTTGGGTTGTTGGTTCGGTGGTCAGTAACAATAATAACATTTATATGCTTTGAATAGTTGAATAATGTAACTATGGTTTGAATTTGTTGGGTGGATTGTAAGTATATCATCATCTATTATGCTACCATGTTTTATAAAATTCATAAATTATCATTTTATTTGCTATATTATTACGTTTAATTTTATGGTTTTGGTACCCTATTGTGGTAGTGTTGTTAGTTGTTGATAATTGAAGATGATTTTATTTTTTGATTTGTCATAGATAACCAATGAAAATATAAAGGTAAAATTGGAATAAAAAAATTATAACACATCCCATTCCGTTCACTTTCCAAACAATGGAGTGGGAAATTTGTTCTGCTCCATCATAAAATATCCAAACAATGGAATGAAATCTCCGTTCCATTCCATCCCGTTCCGTTCCATTCCGTTCTATTCCATTCCGCTCCGTTCTATACCATCAATCCAAACAGACCCTAGAGGAAAATCGAACAGGGTTAAGAGTGAGAGTTGAAAAGATAAATTGAAATTTTCATTCTCAAATCATTCAATATAAAGAAGACCAAACGTATAATAAAGTATTGAGAATCCATACAAATTTAAGAATAATTTATTTTATTTATCCATACATACATACATAATAATAATAATATTATAATTAAACGTAAAAATAATATAGAATGACTGAACTAAATCATATAATAATATAAAAACGCCAACAAATATTTTGTTGACACAATCTTTGAAATAGATTATTAAAATAATAAACTATAATAAATAAAAGTGATTAAATAATTCCGTAAAAAAAAAGTGATTAAATAATTATTCAAAAATATAACGTGTCCATGCATGGACTATTCCTCTTCACAAATAGTATAACCCTTCAGAATTCCGTGACGATTAGTCATGTGGTTGTAGCATTCTTCATAAGTAGAAGATTTGCTAGGACAAAAAATACACTCACAAGCTTTTTTCGGTGGAATTTGTTGATGTGGTGGATCATACACTACTGTATTGTGGGAATTCCTATGGTGAGCACAAGTTTCAGACATTGTGAATAGTTCACCACATTGATCACAAGCATAACATAATACATAGCCTGTATAACATTATCCAGCATTGTCTTTATGATTAATCTCTATTACTAATCTTATTCTTATCATCTTAATGTCATGTTGATTCATGACATAGGTCATGTCTCTACATATTGTCTCATGAACTACTTAGATATTACCACATCACAATCATAATTATCTATGATTTAAGTCATATGATAAACTTCCATTTTCATATATAATTCATAATTTGTATCTTGTTAGTAAACACTCGATGCTAGTTTTTAATTCTAACATTAAGGGTAGCTTACTTAATGTTCATGATTCATTCATTCTTTTACCTAAACAAATAACATAACCTAAAACTAAGAATTTTCCATAAATCCATAAAATTAGTACTATTTATCTTGCAAGTCTAAAATTAGCATAATTAAAGTCATGAATTTGACTACCCAAAGGTGGGCCAGCAGTATAACCCCCGATTTACGGAACAAATTTGAATTTGAGTTCAGACATTTAAGTTGGTCCATTCTGCTCCATTTATGGGCGGACTGTCCGTTTTGACACCTCTAACTACAACACAACATTTAAGTTCTATTTGAATTGAATGGAAACAAAATACCCCTTCCATCTTAAATTATAAGGAAAAAAACGTCTTTTTTTCTTCTTCTTAAATTATAAGGGAAAAAACAATTTTAAAGGATTTTTTTACTTATTTTAATAAAATTAAATGTAAATTGCATTTAATTTATTTTCTTTCTCATTTTCTCAATCTTTTTTACATTTTTCTTTAGAATTTATTTCAAAAAAAACCTCACAAAATCACACTTCAAATTTTTATAATTTTTTTAATAAGTGTGATTTTTTTTTTTATAATTTGGAATGGAGGGAATAGAGTGGAGTGAAAAGAATGCAATGAAATAATTTTTTTATTCTATTGTTTGAATACTCTCTGATGAAACTATAACAAATGGTGTACGGTGTATCACTTATGAATAAAGCTATAACAAACATAATTTTTACAAAATTTATCGTTAGATTGCAAATTTATACTGTACCATTATAAATTACCCATACAATATTTTAAAAAAATTAAAAATTATTTGATATATTATACAGATGTATCAAAATTAACTGTTTATAAATTTCTATTGAATACTGTTAAACTTAGTATGTCTGAATAACATATTAAAGAATTTTCAATATCTTAAAAATATTTACATTAGTCTACGTGATATAATTTTTTAATTCAACGATATATTTTTTTTATAAAATTTGTATTCGTTAATCGATAAGTGCACTGCTACTTGACTTGCTGTCCCAACGGAAAGCGCATCCTCGGTATTCTGAGAAATCGAGTATTCAAACGTGGAAGTTTCACTTGTCTCTCGTCACAAGCCGCCACTTATATTATCACCATAACAGCTTATTCCAAACGCGCTTTTCTTTCCACACACTCCAAACAAAACTCACTCTCTAGGGTTTCCAATTTCCATTCCCCAATCACAAAATCAACCCCAAAATTCCCCTAAAATATGTTACTATTACACTTCTAGGGTTTCATCAAGATCACAAAATTCACGAATTCACAATCAGTATAAGCAATTATCATCAACCCTAAGAACGAGAAGAAGAAGAAGAAGATGTATAGCAATTTCAAGGAGCAAGGAATAGATTATGCGAGACAAGCAGTAACAGAGGATAATGCGGGAAACTACGCAAAAGCGTTTCCTTTGTATATGAACGCTTTGGAGTATTTCAAAACGCATCTCAAGTATGAGAAAAACCCTAAAATCAAAGAAACTATTACTCAGAAATTTACGGATTATCTTCGTCGTGCTGAGGAGATTCGTGCTGTGCTTGATGGTAGTGGACCGGGTCCTGCTTCTAATGGAGATGCTGCTGTTGCTACAAAGGCGAAAACTAAGCCGAAGAATGGTGGTGAGGGAGATGGTGAGGATCCTGAGCAGAGTAAGTTGAGAGCTGGGTTGAATTCGGCCATTGTGAGGGAGAAACCGAATGTTAAGTGGAATGATGTTGCTGGGTTGGAAAGTGCTAAGCAATCGTTGCAGGAGGCGGTTATCTTGCCTGTGAAGTTTCCTCAGTTTTTTACAGGTGAGTTTCTCTTCGAATGATCATTTGCATTTAGTGCATGTTTGAAATGATTGGCGAGTTTGAAAAAATCACGGTGTCATTGATTTTGTTGAAGCTTTAAAGTGTAATTTTTACCTAAATTATAGTGGCACATCATGATACAATAAAACTACAAGTAAAGATCCTGTGCATCCAAAAGGGCAAAAAAGAGAGACATGAAACTCTACCACATGACATCAGGGGGAGAATTTTCTTAGGATGGAAAGATAGAAGATTGGAATTGGTCTTAAGATTTTAAGTCTGCTTAACTCAACCTTACAAAATCATCTTTTAAGGTGAGGATTGTGCCTTGATAAACATATCTTCCGGGCATCCAATGTGACCGAGGCCAAACTTATATGTTTGGTGCTGGGACCGGATCCATGGATTAGGATGAACAAACATATCTTCAGGTCATCTCTCATCCAATGTGGGCAATATTAGCTTTGGTGGATATTAGCTTGGATAAAGAGTTTACTAAGCTTTGATATTTCATCTTGTGTCCGGATTGGATTTTTCTACGTTTGGTGTTGGGACCTGATCCATGGATTGGGATGAACAACAAACAATAGAGAAAACATTAGGGTTTAGGGTTTCACGAATATCTACTCCTTTTTCCATTTCTTTTATTGGCACTCGTTACACCCGTTTAAAATAATAGAGATAAATAGAGGGGTGAATATAAACTACAAAATATGATCATGTGCATCTACTCATTATATTATAGGACTTAGTGCCAATGTCTTAGAAAAACTACTCTATACAACAGCAAAGATGCAAGATGCATAAAGTTATCCATGTTCCCACTAGTGTTTTCTTAAAAATGTACTCCCTCTGTCCCATTATGATTGACGTTTTAGCTAGCTAATTTTTTTTCATAATAATGGTCGTTTGTAGTTTTCAATGGATGATTAAATTTTGCTTACCCAATTTGCCCTCAAGCTCTTACACTAGCATGCTTGTTTTTATTGGGCAACGAAAAGGCAAGAGACTAGTCTAGTGCTATTAGCCAATCCTTTCATTTTCTTCTTAGACTTTAACATGTGTGTATTTTATAAAAATATAAAAAGAAATAGTAGTAATAAGGATAGTTTAGTAAAATTAATTTGTTTGTTGATATTTTTAATGTTTTCTTAATTTGTGTGTAGAAACCTTAAAAGACAATTATTTTGGGACGGAGGGAGTATAAGGCCCCGTTTGACCCGGCTTATTTTCAGCTTTTTTATTTAGCTTAAATGAAATAGAGAAATAAAAAATTGAATTTAGTCATATTTCTCTTTAAAAATATTAAAGAAATAAAGTAAAGAAGTATTAAATAAAGAGAAATGGAGTCAAACACATTTTTTTCTTTCTTTACTATTTTTAAGGAGAAGAAAATAAGTAAAAAATAAGCCGGGCCAAACAGGCACTAATATTCTTTAGTCTGCTACGCATCACTCACTCTAAGTTGAATGTCTTTTTAAGAGCTTTACCAAATAAAGTTAGATATTCGGTATTATACGGACAGCAAAGCTCGATTGTCTTTCCCTTAACTCTTCAAAGTGCTCATATACTAAATAGATTCATGCATCGCTCAGTGTTTTGCTAGTATAATCTTTTGAAAATTCAGGCAGGAATGATAATAAGATCACGAGCATTACCCTGAGCGCCATATCCATTATATATAAATCTTATCATTGTCTCAATTTTTTTTACATTTGATACCTTTGATCTCTTTCTCTATCACATCATGCACCATTTGAAACCTTGAAAGTGTCAAATCATCGGAAGTGTCAAACACGTAACATTTCTGATGAAGCAATCAAACGAGTTTTAAGAGCATACAATTGTTTATTCAGAAATGTTACATGTACTAATTGACATTCCAGAGTGTATTAATTGTAAAGAGATATCAAATGGGAAACTTTTGGGTTGATGATAAGATTTTGATATGATAGGGTAATGCTCATGATCTTCTTATTGCTACTGCTCTTTATGTTTTACCAACTCACAAGACTTTGCGAGGATAAAATTGCTCAGATATATTTTAGAGTGAGTGATGTTTAGTAGGCTAATGAACAATATAGTTTTTTTAAGAAAACTCTAGTAGGAACGTGGGTAACTTCTTGCATCTTGCATCTGCGCTGCTGTATAAAGTGGTTTTTTCTGACACTGGGATTAGGACCATGTAATGAGTAGATTAGCTGATCATATGTTGTAGTGAGGATGACCTCCACTTATAAACACATCTTTAGACCATCTCTCATTCAATGTGGGACTTTTAACAATTGGAAACAAGGAACAATTGATTATTAAGTGCTATTTGTTGAAGTGTTTAATATGGTTTGCCATGGTCTATTTCAGGTAAAAGACGACCTTGGAGAGCGTTTTTGTTGTACGGACCACCTGGAACAGGTAAATCATACTTGGCCAAGGCTGTTGCAACTGAAGCTGATTCTACATTTTTCAGGTGAATTGTCTATTATTTTAAACACTGTGTACTGCTGCATTATATGTTTGATTGATGAAATTGCTTTTGTGAATAATTTTACATCTACATCATTATTATTATTGTGAAGTTTTCACTTAAGTAGTATTGACTATTTTGTCTGGACTTTCTGGCCATAGTTTTCTCTTCAATTCAGCTGACAAGTGAAAATTGAATGACAAACCATAGCTCAATACATTTTATAAGGTAGGATTAGGAATGATAGCATTAGAAAGAAAGTTGGATTAACACCAATTATAGTATTTTTATGTGAAAAGATGGCAGGGTGTTATCCTAGGTTGTTTGGGTGTGTGTGGGAAAGACGTTTAAACCCAGTAAGAATGAACTACATGTCATACCTTAAAGAATGATTTTTTAATTAAAGATGGTTTGTTACTCAATATGATTTTTGATTGGACATTGTGGCACCACTTCTTGCATGAAGCTAATTGAATCCCACATGGTAGGAAAAGGTTTCTGTTGCTGGTGTTGTTTTTCCGATTTTAATCTATTTCTTGTACATGTCTGCATGCAAATGTTCCCACTTTTCCCTTGTCAATGACTGTGTTTGAAGAAAGGTTTTTTTATATTATTATGAAATATGAATGTAGGTTCATAGGTGAGCATGTATATGCTAGCATATTTAACATTTGAATACTTTACCAGTGTTTCTTCATCGGACCTTGTTTCAAAGTGGATGGGTGAAAGTGAAAAGCTGGTTTCAAACCTTTTTGAAATGGCTCGTGAAAGTGCGCCTTCCATCATATTTGTTGATGAAATAGATTCTCTATGTGGTACTCGTGGAGAAGGCAATGAGAGTGAAGCTTCAAGGCGAATTAAAACTGAACTTCTGGTGCAGATGCAGGTAATAAATTTATGGTGGGGATATCTTGATAAGGACCATAAATGGTTTTTGTCGACATTTGTTTTATATTATTTTTACCAAATCAAGAAGCCCAAGTCCCTATATCTGAATCATTTTTAGAAGAGCACACTTGGGGAGCTAATTATAATAAGATGAAAAAAACTTATGAACATATCTTTTATTTTCACTTTTATCAATAAATTTATGGTATACTATGCCTGAGGTGGCAACATAGTTAGGATTTCTTGCTCTATTATGATGCCTTTGCATACCATTTTTGTTTTAATTATTTTTATGAACATATCATAAACCATTTTTAGAATGTCTCTAAACACTCACACAAGTGCTTATTTCATGCGAGATAAGCCCACAAAAGTTCTCCCAAACTCCCCCTTGAGCTTGTGAGTTGTGATAGTGGTGGATTTATGGTAAATTGGTAATACTAAACCAGTACTTGACCTAATTTAATGGTTTACAATAAATATAAGCAAAAAAATTGTGGCCCACAAATTAAGAATTCAATTACTTTTATTTGTGTTATAAAAAAGAATTAACTACACTTCCCAAGTTACCCTTGCCTCTTTATGGTGTTACTCCTATATTGTAAAAAGTGAAACATTAATCCTTTTACTGTTTCAAGCTTTCATATCTCATCACAAATGCAAAGGAAATTACAATATCGGCAGTCCTTCCAACAGGAAAAATTATTAAATGGTCACATTTTATATATATTGAGTTGAGATTAAGATTTATTTCCAGTGTCATAATGTAGTTTATTTACTAACCTTGTAGGGTGTCGGGCACAATGATCAGAAAGTTCTGGTTCTTGCAGCAACAAATACACCTTATGCTCTAGACCAGGTAAGAGAAAATAATGATTTATTTGTTCCCATATGGAGTCAATGAGATACTGTTTTGATTGATCAACTTGTAATGGCAGGCAATAAGGCGGCGTTTTGATAAGCGTATATACATTCCACTGCCAGATTTAAAGGCTCGCCAACACATGTTCAAGGCAAGGGAAATATTCGTGATTACTTTTATTCACTTTATTGAAGGACGGGTCTTATTGGTAACAAGCAACTGTCTTACCATTTTTTCCCTTGTTTGATAAGAACAGGTCCATCTAGGAGATACTCCCCATAACCTGACGGAAAGTGATTTTGAACACTTGGCTCGCAAGACAGAGGGGTTTTCAGGTTCAGATATAGCTGTCTGTGTAAGTTTGACTTGTATTTCACTTGAGTTGCAATAATCATTTTATTTAAATGGGTTTCAAGTTAACTCGGACCTCTTCTACAGGTGAAGGATGTTTTATTTGAACCTGTTCGTAAAACCCAAGATGCCATGTTTTTCTTTAAAAATCCGGAAGGTATGTGGATACCATGTGGACAGAAGCAACAAAATGCAGTACAAATTACAATGCAGGATCTTGCCACAGAGGGACTTGCATCAAAGGTATTCAGATGATGCAGAATTTGGTGTTAGTTCTTAGTCAAAATGATAATTGGGGAATAATAGTTTTAATTTTCGTGTTTGCTATGTAGATCCTTCCACCACCTATATCAAGACCCGATTTTGACAAAGTACTTGCTAGACAAAGGCCTACAGTAAGCAAATCTGACCTTGATGTTCATGAGAGATTTACAAAGGAGTTCGGAGAGGAAGGTTAATGCTATGATGGATTTTGTCTCAAAGATCCACACTTGTTTAAACATATTGTTATAATTTGTATAACTTGTAATTTACTGAGCTATTGGATCTTGCATCTTTTTTACTTGTTATGGTGGATGTGAATTCCCCTCATGTACAAAAGTGGATGCTGATTTTACTACTCTAAAATTGTGTATAAAAAAGAATCTGAAATAATCAGAAAAATAATTTGTACTTGATGTTGGTTTCTTATGTTTGCCTGTATTTTCTTATATCTTGATTTCTTAAACATGAAGATAGTCATAGTCTTAACTTTGAGTACTAAACTGTTCAAAAATTGATAAGAATTTTCGGCTGTTATACTTCAAGCTACTTCAACACCAGACAAACTAGTTTCATTATAACATCCTGGTTAGGATTTCATTTATTGATTAAGATTGATTGTGAACAGTTTGATCACAAAAATGCTTGTAAATTGTCCAAAACCTTGTTTGTATCTTTGAGGAAATTACTCGAAAAGGTCAAAGTTTATCCTAGAAGCAGATATTGTTTGATGTCCGATATGAACACTTTGGATGGCTGGGATGGCATTTCAGGTTGTGATAATCTGCCATATGAACATCTAAGAACAACTTTAAGGATTTATTCACTCTTCTTTCCATACAGTTATAGTGTTCCTTTTTTAAGCAGCACCAGCATTTTAGGTACGATGAAGCCGTGACTGTTTACTCTGCTGAAAGAATGGGAGAATAAATCATATTTGCTAATCCAACATGTAGAAATGTACCCTAATGGTATTATTTTAGTGTCCTATAGCTTTTTGTCTGTATGCATTTGTAACTTATTCTCTTCCCTAATTTAAGAGAGAAACATTCCCCACACTAACATGAATTCAAATTTACACATTTGGAAAAATCACAAATTTTGTGCCATCGTGCATTTTTGGACAATTTATGCCGTCTAAAAGTGTACTTTTAAAAAACAATTTTTTTTTTGTAGTGAGGGCGAGATGAGAAATTGCGTCATACATACTTTCGTGTTCGGACAAGGAGAAGATCTGTCCTTTGAATTCATCAATGATCAATGTTAATAAGCTGTATCAGTTAATGGTATAGTTGTGAATGATGGATTTCTATTCTTCCAAATGCTGCATGCACGTCCAACATGTATATATTTTGATATTATATTAGTATAACCTTTTTTAGCATCCCAAATGCACACTAAGTTATAAGCAGAAACATTTAAGCCGGCAACTGATTTTTTTTATATGATCATGACATATAAGTTAGCTTGTTTTGGCTTATAAAATGGGAGAATCACTTACCATAAAAGAGTCATCATTTCAGCATCCAACTTTCTGTCCTTCACACCTGTTTTGCATATCATGGAGTTTGCCAAAATTTTAAAAAGTTTCACCATTCTCTTGTTTATTGGATGTACTTTGGTGAATGGATCCAAACCAAAGGTAAAAGCTTATTCTCAAAGTTGATATTGCTAAATCAAGTCTTATACAAACAACACTTTGACCCTATTTGGATAAATAGTTTAAGTGCTTATCATATAAATGCTTGTGTATAAGTTTTTTCTATAACAAAAGATAAAATAAAGTCAAATTATTTTCATATAAGCTATAAATGGTTTTCATAAGCTTGACAAGAACTCGATGCACGTTGTCTACATAGGCTGCATGCATCTATAGACTATCAGCTATATCGTATATTGTTGATTTTTTACCTATATCGCGCAAGTATATTGCAATTTTTAAATCAAGTTACCATACTAGCAAGATTTAACCTCTTGATTTGCCTTGATGCAGCATTATATAATTTATATGGGAGATCATTCACACCCGAATTCAGAGTCTGTCATCAGAGCAAACCATGAGATACTAGCTTCAGTCACTGGAAGGTATGCCAATAGTTTTAAGACAAATTTTTTGATCTTATAATCATTACTATAATTGTGTTCTTTAAAGCTTGATTTATGTGTGTGAACATTTCAAAATTGAGTAATTTAGGCTAAAATAAACTTGCTGCATATCACTTGTAATTAATTCTTTCAACATTTCAGTCTCAGTGATGCAAAGGCAACAGCATTACACCATTACAGTAAGAGCTTTCGAGGCTTTTCGGCCATGATTTCACCAGAGCAAGCTACTAAGCTCGCTGGTATTGTTCTTTCTAATTTTTTTATCTTCATTTTAAAGATTTAGTTTCATTTTGATAGATTGTCAGTATAAAACTTTTTACTTTGTCAAGCGATCACAATCAATCTTATATGTGACTTTTAATATAGTTTTAATAAATTCAAACATTTTAAACGATCCAAATGTCCAATGATTACAATTGATTAACCGTGTAAAAAATCTTTACACAGAAAGTGCTTACCAAATAAATTTTTAAACATATTTGATAAGAGATTTTCAAATAATGTGGTGGCTCCAATGTGGAGCCGTATAATCCATATGGAACAACCTAATATTCACTTACTTGATCTGCAAGTATCTTCTGACGGATGTTTTGGATTATGTTTCAGAATATGATTCAGTGGTTTCTGTTTTTGAGAGCAAAATGAATAAGCTCGACACTACACATTCTTGGGATTTTCTTAGATTAGACTCAGTCTACAATAGCAACTATAAAGCTCTAGACTCCACATCCAATGTCATTGTTGGTGTCATTGACTCTGGTAATTACTTTCTTTGACACTTTCTTGCTTTTCTTTCATTTGGATTATTACATTGACTCACTTGACATGGATTTTCAGGGGTGTGGCCAGAATCGGAAAGCTTCAATGATTATGGATTAGGTCCTGTGCCTGAGAAATTCAAGGGAGAGTGTGTTACTGGTGATAATTTTACACTTGCTAACTGCAACAAGTAAGAACACATTTTGTAATTCAAAATCTATCATAGACTAGTTCTTAAGTTTGATGCACCAATTCTCTATAATCACAAATATTCGATTAAGTTTTACATTGATTATCAAAAACCTGTATATTTAAATACTTACACAGTATTCTATGTTAACACGTAGATATCAGTAATAAATTAAGAAAATGAAAGTGATTGAATGCAAACAAATGTCAGTACTACATAGTATTCAAGTAAATATATCATGAAAATGAAACTTAACTATATTGTCTTATCTTGTGATTCGACTTTCTAGGAAAATCATCGGTGCGCGATTCTATTCAAAAGGGATTGAAGCAGAAACTGGTCCTCTAGAAGGCGCTGTCAACAAGATTTTCTTCAGGTCAGCTAGAGACAGTGATGGACATGGAACACACACAGCTTCAACAATTGCAGGATCTGTTGTAGATAATGCTAGCTTATTTGGCATGGCCAAAGGAACCGCTAGAGGCGGTGCTCCAAGTGCAAGACTTGCTATCTACAAGGCCTGTTGGTTTGGATTTTGCAGTGATGCTGATGTTCTTTCTGCTATGGATGATGCCATTCATGACGGTGTTGACATACTTTCTCTTTCTCTTGGTCCTACTCCTCCACAGCCGATTTACTTTGAGAATGCAATCAGTGTCGGAGCATTCCATGCATTCCAAAAGGGAATTCTTGTTTCTGCTTCAGCTGGAAACTCGGTTTTTCCTGGCACTGCATGCAATGTTGCTCCTTGGATCCTCACTGTTGCTGCTAGTACGATAGAAAGAGAATTCAGTTCAGATATCTACCTCGGTAACTCAAAAGTTTTGAAGGTAAACTTTAAAGAAAAACCATATATAAATATATTAATACACATGATTTTTCAATAGCAGTTGCGCTATGATCCTTGATATTATGGCCAAATGCAGCCTCAGTTGCGCTGCGTTGCAATTTCAAAAACATTAAAAACTGTTATGTCGCAACCATAGATCTTTATTTAAAATCCTTATGTGCCTTCAGGGTCTTTCTCTGAATCCAATAAAAATGGAGGATTATCATGGTTTGATATATGGAAGTGCGGCTGCAGCCTCTGGAGTTTCAGCAGCGAATGCTAGGTATGGCATTGCATGCAAACTTTGTTTGGTTTGATATATGGTTTGACATTTTTTTAATCAAAATTATTTGATGTATTTTGTTACCAGCTTCTGCAAGAACAATACTCTAGATCCTACCTTAATCAATGGAAAAATTGTTATCTGCACAATTGAAAGATTCAGTGACAATAGAGAAGAAAAATCCATAATAGTAAGGCAAGGTGGTGGTGTTGGAATGATACTTATTGATCATAATGCGAAAGAAGTTGGTTTTCAATTTGTCATTCCAAGCACTCTTATTGGTCAGGATGCTGTAGAAGAGCTTCAAGCATACATAAACACTGATAAGTGAGTTCTTTTAATAAAATCTCCAACTATGAAACACGGACACAGACACCAGACATTAAACGGACATTGACACGTTGACACCGATAAGAATTTGAAAATGTTAGACATTGAGCCACGCCTAATTAAAGGAGTGCCGGTGCTTTGTAGATCTCCAATATGAAAGTTAATAACACTTCGATGATGTCATAAGATTGACCGGTGAAAATTTGTTGCTAATGTTTTTTTCTTTCTATTCTTAGGAATCCCATTGCTAAAATCTACCCAACAGTAACTGTTGTTGGTATCAAACCTGCTCCAGAAGCAGCAGCTTTCTCTTCCATGGGGCCAAATGTAGTAACACCAGATATTATTAAGGCAAGTTTACACACTGAACTATGTCTTGTTCGGATAAACAGTTTAATTAAACGCTTATAAGTTATAACATGAATGCTTATCATATAGGTGCTATAAGCTATCAATCTGTTTAGATTGACTTATTTGAGCTTTTTTTTTGGTATAAGCACTTGTCAGACTTATTACCCTAAGCTCTCCAGGATAGTTTATGAAAACAGCTCAATAAGCTTATTTTTTGCTTTTCGAACAATGCAGCCCGATATCACAGGACCTGGAGTGAATATTTTGGCAGCATGGTCTCCAGTGGCTACTGAAGCCACAGTTGAACAAAGATCTGTCAACTATAACATCATTTCTGGAACATCAATGTCTTGTCCACACATATCAGCCGTTGCAGCAATTATCAAATCTTACAATCCTTCCTGGACTCCGGCCGCCATAATGTCTGCAATAATGACAACAGGCAAGTTTATATAAAAGTTTCTGCAGACAACAAAAAAAAATTACAGTTTGTAAAATCCATTATCTCCTATAATTCTTATAATTAAAACTCATAATATTGATAATCATTGTAGTTGTACTATAAAAACTCCAATACTAGGTGCTGATTTATATTCTAAGAGAATTGATGTATGTAATCATCCTAAGTTGATGTCTTTGTTCTGATGTTACAGCAACAGTACTGGATAACACAAACCATATCATAGGAAGAGATCCAAATGGAACTCAAACCACTCCATTCGACTACGGATCCGGACACATCAATCCACTCGCATCACTCAACCCCGGATTAGTATACGATTTTAGTTCACAAGATGCTCTCAATTTCCTCTGCAGCAATGGAGCAAGCCCATCACAGCTTAAAAACATCACCGGCGAACTCACTCAATGTCAGAAATCTCCTACACCTTCCTACAACTTCAATTACCCTTCAATTGGTGTATCCAACTTGAATGGAAGTTTATCCGTTTATCGAACCGTTACATACTATGGTCAGGAACCAGCAGTATATGTTGCAAGTGTTGAAAATCCATTTGGTGTGAATGTTTCAGTTACACCGGCGGTACTGAAGTTCTGGAAAATAGGAGAGAAGCTAACTTTTAGGATTGATATCACTCCTTTCATAAAAAGCAATGGTAACTTTGTGTTTGGTGCCTTGACATGGAAGAATAGTTATGGTAGACAAAGGGTTAGGAGTCCTATTGGTGTTAATGTAGTATCCATATAGAGTTGAGTGCTTATTGAATGACTTGTACTACAAGAAAAGGCATTTACATTACTTTCAATATATGCAAAAATTTGATTGTTTTTATTTTTATGATTTGTGATGTTTTAATGAAATTGGATATAAATTAGTCTGCACATTATGCAGGTGTGTGAACTTGTGGAATTCATAAAATTCTCCTACATCCACAATGACATTTACTAATGTGTTATTGAAGTGCAAAACAATAACCAAATGGCATAATTGATATCACGAATGTGCTATATTTTTTTTTTACTCAAACAATCTCATAACATTTCATTCATAATAATAGATCGAATACAATTTGGAATACTCATAAAAGTACTACGAGGAGTAAGGAATCTAGGAGTATGATTTTATCGGAGTAATTGTAGTCGGGTTGATTATAATTGAAATCTTGTTTGACTAATTGGGTAAATCACTTGTTGGAGGGGATTCGACTAGCTACTAGTTAACGTAGTGAATCAATATAATAATCACCGTGTAGTTTATTGAGTCGCAAAAGTCTATGCCCTTAATACTTTGTATTTTCTTTTTGATTTTTTCTTTTTATGCTTAAGAAAACAATTTTTTTATGTGGATGCTTAATTAATGACCAAAATGTTCTAGTTTATTTTTACCAATAACTGCAAGTTATATTTTCTATTATGAAGGATACGAGCGCTCACGATTTTATGTGATCTGTTTAACCGGCGACCCAAATTAAGCAAGTGCTTTTAAATAAAAAAAATTTAAATAGTAAATTTTATCTTTGATGATTAAATAGTAAAATATTCATATAATTAAATAAAATATCATTCAACTAATTTATTTTTTTGGAATTTTTCAAATAATATTTCTACTCTTTAACTCAATCCAAACCTACTTATTCATCATCGAATTGGATGTTCTAATTTGAGATAAAACATACACATTTTTATTCAAACTAAACTAATTAAATTTGATCGCATTGGATGATAAATTTTGTCAAAACCAAATCTAATTCAATTTATGAAAAATTATAATTTTATGTGTCTTGTATGTATTCAGTATTCACTATTGTAAAAAGAAAATGTATATATATTTTTTTAATAAAATTTAAAATAAAAAAGTTATCTAATTTTTTTTTTCACTCAAAAACAAAAATAAAAATCCGAGTATTTGGATTTTTTTTAGGTCAACCAAGTAGCTACATTTATTTATATATATATATATATAAGAAAATGAAAAAAGATTACACTTCTTGTCTCATAACACACATCATCATATTCACATTTTTGGTACAATATTCTTGCAGCTTTAGAAGACATATCTGGTTGAACCCAAAATCACAGGTAAGTTACCATTCACAATCACTTCTACTCTTCTTAAGTACTTTTTGTACTGTTTTCTTTATGTCTTCTCTTTTTCACTTTTTAGCTTCTTCTCACAATTGACCGTTAAAGACAACTTAACCTCTTCATCTTCGTCAACATTTTGTAGGGTTTTTGTTTTTGTTTATGTTTTTTCACTGAAAACTTTCATTGAAAATAGACACAAAAAAAATCACTTTTTTTTTTCTGGGTTTTTCTCTATCTTTGTTTTTCTTTAAAACCCATCAATATAATTGCTTGATTCATTGGTTTTTGTTGATTCTGATTCTCACAATGCTTTTGGGCCAAAAGGGTTGTTCTAGAATAATCCCTTTTTGTAGGTTTTGAAGGGAGTGAAAAAAAGAAGATTTTTTTGGAAGATGAGAGCTGAGAAACATCTTTGGGTTAGGCATGAGGGTATGCAAATTTTCTCCATTGATGTTCAACCAGGTGGGCTTAGGTTTGCTACTGGTGGTGGTGATCACAAGGTATGGTCTTTTTTCTCATCCATGGTGTTTTTTTGTTTTGATTTAGAGTCTTGATTTATTGGTGAATTTGAATTTTGGGTTTGTTGTTATTTAGTGCTGTTGTGTGAAATGAGACTCCATTTTTGTGTTTAATTTAATTTGTTATGTTAGTGAGTGTAGTTTTATGCCATTTTGTACTGACACTGGACAGGTTTCTGAGACAACGGTCGATACGATACTCACACTAACTTCGGTGATAAATTTGAAATAATGGTGTAATTGTGTTAATATCGTGTGGGATAACAAATATGTCTTCAATCTGAAACGTTGACGCTAGATATGTTGTTAAAAAGAGTTTTGGTTAGATGTTTGATGCTTTGTTAGTTAGGTGATATGTCATGCGAGATATGATTCGAGATTTTAAAAAACGGTTCGTTACCGCGAAAACGGCCACAAAAAAGGTATAGGTGGTGTCCGTTACCGTTTTGTCTGTTTTAATAGTGTTTATAGAAATCACAGAAACGGCCGCGACAAAACGCCGCGACAAGACTCTGTTACAGCCGTGAAAAATACGATGGAACAAATTTACTGTCTCATTTGATTTCTTTATGTTATTGTCTCTTCTAAAAACAATAAAACCTGAATTTCTTGTGTTTAATTTGGTTTTTAGATGAACAAATTCACTAAAAACTTGTGAAAAGAAGGATATTTATGAAATTATGAATAAACAATGACATATTATACATAACATGATTGTAATAATAGTTTTAATAAGATTTGTGCAATGTTTGTGATTTATTCACACCGTGACAACCACTATATGTAACACAACATCTGTTACAGATGAAATTGCAGAAACCTTAACGCGACCGCGACTGATGTTTAAAACCCATGATATTGATTTTCAAATAATTATCTTTTCAACTATGTGTTTTATGCAGGTTCGCATATGGAATATGAAGTATGTTCCTAATACTGATTCAACAAATGATGAGTCTTCTCAGATGCTTCTTGCAACCTTGCGGGATCATTTTGGGTCTGTTAACTGTGTAAGGTGGGCTAAGCATGGAAGGTATGTCGCATCTGGGTCGGATGATCAGGTGATATTAATTCATGAGAGGAAGCCTGGCTCAGGTACCACAGAATTCGGTAGTGGAGAGCCACCGGATATTGAAAACTGGAAAGTTGCAATGACATTGAGAGGGCACACTGCCGACGTGGTAATTCCATTGCTTTTACAATTTCGTCCCGTTGTCCTTTATAAAAATATTTGTAGTTCCATTTAACCAATATTTTCTCTTTGAATGTAAATAAACTAGACGTTCCATTTAAATAGTCGTCTATCGCTTTTTGTTTTAATCATCTTGAGTATTCGAATTTCACTGTTTTTTTATCCGCATCGTTAACTTGAGATCTGCTTGTTCATGTGTAAAGTAGGTGGATCTTAATTGGTCACCTGATGATTCAACATTAGCTAGTGGGAGTTTGGACAACACCATTCATATATGGAATATGAGTAATGGCATTTGCACTACTGTTCTAAGGGGCCACTCTAGCCTTGTTAAAGGGGTTGCTTGGGATCCTATTGGATCTTTTATAGCTAGTCAATCTGATGATAAAACCGTCATTATCTGGAAAACTAGTGATTGGAGTCTTGCTCACAGGACAGATGGTCACTGGGCTAAATCAGTAAGTTTCTTACTTTGAAGTCTAATTACACTATGACGCACCGAATCTTCACATTTAAGGCATGTCAAAATAGAATAATTTGACACATGACATATCTGACCCCGATAATATGATTACATTAAATTATTCTATTTTCTGAAATTATTACCGACATGATTTGTATTTCCTAATTGAACTGTTCCCTTTTCAGCTTGGATCAACCTTCTTCAGGCGACTTGGTTGGTCTCCATGTGGTCATTTTATCACCACAACTCACGGTTTCCAGAAGCCAAGGCATTCCGCCCCTGTGCTTGAGAGAGGGGAATGGACTGCAACATTTGACTTCTTAGGGCACAATGCTCCGATTATTGTTGTCAAGTTCAACCATTCGATGTTCAAAAAACAGTTGTCTAATGCTCAGGAAATGAAGTCTGTGCCTGTTGGGTGGTCCAACAGTGCTTCCAAAACTTCCAAGAGTGCTTCCAAAACTAAAAACAAAGAGCCGAAGCCGTACAATGTTATTGCAATTGGAAGTCAGGATCGAACTATAACCGTATGGACTACTGCAAGTCCCCGTCCTCTGTTTGTCGCAAAGCATTTTTTTACTCAAAGTGTTGTGGATTTATCCTGGTATGGGGTCTTCATCTATGGTTGCATTACATATGTAGTTTAAATGTTTTATTTTTGCTAATTAGTTTGAATTCTTCTTTTTGCTAATTGTTAATTAATTATTTCGTCTTGAAACAGGAGCCCTGATGGGTATTCACTTTTTGCCTGTTCCTTGGATGGCACTATTGCTATATTTCATTTTGATGCGAAAGAACTAGGTCAGAGACTTAGTGACGCCGAGCTAGATGAGTTGAAGAGAAGTCGCTATGGTGATGTGAGAGGCCGTCAAGCAAACTTAGCAGAGAGTCCAGCACAGTTATTGTTAGAAGTAGCTTCTACAAAGCAAACACCAAGCAAAAAGGTGGTTTCTAGTCAGCAAAGCCAGACAATTGCAAAAGCTTATGTAGATACACGTGTCGGTGCAAAGAATGTGGAGCCTCAAGTTGATAATATTAAGAAGGGTGGAGGTCCTGTTGCTGACGCATTAAACAAAAGTACAACCAATGCGTTAAACAAAGTTACAACCTCTGCGGCTGCGCGGATTTCTAGTCCCGTCAAGCAAAGGGAATATAGACGTCCCGATGGAAGGAAAAGAATTATTCCAGAAGCAGTTAGAGTGCCGGTTCAGCAAGAAAACATTTCTAATGCGGTTCAATCCCAAGCACTTGATTTCCCTCAAGTGTCTTCTGATCACCAAAGGGGAACCAATGGAATTGTATCAAATGACGGTAGCGTAAGAGCAAGTACCTTGGGTGGAGCACTTGTCAGGAGTTCTGATTTAAAAGAACGTTCCGGGGTTACCGCTAGGGCTACAATTTCTGAGAGCCTAGTGATTGAGAAGGTTCCGGCTTCTTCTGGCGGAGATGGAACCATCAATGTTGAGCAATTGGGAAATTCGACGACTACTGGTTCTCATGCCACTCTTTCCATTAGGATATTTGACAAGAAAGGCGGGGAGGATACTTTACCTATTTGTTTGGAAGCACGACCGAGAGAACATGCTGTGAATGACATTGTAGGGGTTGGAAATGCATCCATGATGAGAGAAACAGAAATTGCTTGCATGAGGGGGCCTCAAACACTTTGGTCTGATAGAATATCAGGAAAAGTCACTGTTTTAGCTGGAAATGCAAATTTTATGGCGGTTGGTTGTGAGGATGGTTGTCTGCAGGTAAACATAAATTGTTTACTTTTCAGTTTTCACTGCCTTTATTTCTGTTAACATTTTTGATATATCATAATGTGATTGTGCTGTATCATTCATTACCTGTTGTAGTTGCATGGTATCTCACATACTTTATTCTGAGTTTCCTTCATTTCTTAAGAATAACACTTTTAGATACTGAATCATCTCTCTCAATTTCAAAAATAAATACTAAAATTTTCAATTTTGAGATGTGCATTTGTACCCCATTGAAAAATGACTATTGTATATATAATGTGTGCTGTGGGGTTGAACTCTTGTTGTCACTGGTAAAACTATGGGCACAGTATATAATCCTATGCATAGCTATGATGTAGAACTTACACTTTATAATGTATTTGACTTGTTTCTGTTGCTGCGAAGATTTACACAAAGTGTGGGAGACGAGCAATGCCTACCATGATGATGGGATCTGCTGCAATATTTGTAGACTGTGATGAAAGCTGGAAACTGTTGCTGGTGACAAGAAAAGGATCCCTTTATTTATGGGATTTATTTAACCAAACCTGTCTTCTGAATGACTCGTTGGCTTCTCTCATTGCTTCAAGTCCTAGCTCATCCGCTAAAGGTACGACAAGTACCATATATTACCTACATGTTTGATATAGGCACTTTTTGATAAAAAAAATAGAGGATAAGCTAGCTGATAGAGGATGAGGTTATCGCGGATAGAGGATAAGTTAGCTGATAGTGGATAAGCTAATTGATTCAATTTGAAGTATTTGGTAATATAGCTGTTGAACTAGCAGATTAATATCAAATGACATACAAAATTATTTTTTATTAATATTTAATTTTTTCAATTAAGATCATGAGTCTAAAAAAGAGAAAAATGTACGCCATAAGCTATAACCTCTAACGCTACTTGAAGTAGAATTTCACAAAACACTATAAGCTCACGAGAGAATAACAAAAACCAAACAGTTATACAAGCTTATACGCTATAAACTATCCACTATATGCTTTCCAAACAGAGCTGCTTGAATTTTACTATTTTCTCACAGCTTATATTTTTTTCTGAGGACGACTGGTTTTGTTTTGCTGACAAGTTTTTATATGCTTTGGCTTTATCTCCTTTTATTTTTTATTTATATATATATTTTCATTCCAGGCACTATTAAAGTTATATCTGCAAAGCTATCAAAATCTGGTTCTCCTCTAGTGGTTTTGGCCACTCGTCATGCTTTCGTATTCGACATGAGTCTCAAATGTTGGTTAAGGGTTGCTGATGACTGCTTTCCTGCATCAAATTTCGCCAGCTCTTGGAGTTTGGGCTCAATTCAAAGTGGTGAACTGGCTGCTTTGCAGGTTGATGTTAAAAAATATTTGACCAGGAAGCCAGGTTGGACTAGGTGCGTATTTATTGGTTATCTATGTTTGATACTGCCTTTAATTAGTGTTAGATAATGAAATAATATCTCATAATATCTTGCATATTATATTACAGTATTGTAGTTTATTCCCTAGGATCCGTTTTCAATAATATCTTATCTTAAATTATCTCCTAGGATTAATTTCCATATATCTTACGTATTATATTATATATCACAATATCTTTAATATTATTATATTCTAACAATTAGTATTGGCCCTCTATTTGAAGATACTACTATTAATTATTGTATGAAATTTATTTAAGGGTACATTGAAGATGGGAGGGATATTAGACATACTGATTCATATAATTTTGTCATAGTTGGCTTCAGTTTCACTCTTAGATATTTTGTTCATGAATATTTCTGAAGATTTGGTTATTTATCTAAACACACTAAGTATATACTCCATCTGTTTCAGATTAAATTTCACATTTGGGTTGTGCATGATAAGAAAATGAAAAGTTGAGTTGATTTTAATGATAAAATAATACGTCTAGACTAATATGCCCTTATAATTAATTCACTTCATTTCAATTAGTATCATCAATGCTTTTTTGGCCGGCTATTATTAAATGCTTCGATTGCAGTGTTTTTGTGGGCTAATTAAATGCTTCAATTTTATACTAACATTAGTAGACCTTGCACTACTCATAAAGTGGACAAGAACATTTGAGAGGTGCTGTAACGTGAGAGAACATAATAGATTTGAGCTTTTTTTAAATGGAACAATTGAATATATTGAGTGACTTTAAATGGGTTGTGGAGTAAAATATAAAAATGAGGGTAGTATTGGAAATAAATAATAAATGTTGTATTGATAATTTGATTTTATACAATTACATTTGAGACAGAAAAACGACAAATGTGAGACTTATTTTGAGATGGAGAGAGTATTAAAATAAAAGGATATGTCCAAACATCAGTGAGTCCTAAAATGTGTACAATTATTGTTTGTGTTTCATATTTTCTATCTCAAGTCACCTGTTTTGAGTACTTCATCGTACAAAATGATTAGGGGGTCAAAACTGCAATTAAACCAAAAAATTGTAGGCACATCAAGAGAGTTCTATAGTTAAATGGTCTTATCTGTACATATATATGGTTTATGATAGACAATTCTAATTGAAAAGGCTTTGCTCAAATTTTTGTTTAGTAGGAAGACAAAGCATACCTCTAGTGCTTATCTCGTGTTTGTTATTTTATTCTTCTAGACTTGATAGTGGCAGTATTTTGACGTTTGAAGGAAAACTTTCTAAACGTGAACTTTTTGATATAGAATGACTGATGATGGAGTGCAGACACGTGCTCACTTGGAAGCTCAATTGGCCTCTTCTTTGGCTTTGGGATCCCCCAATGAATATCGCCAATGCTTATTGTCCTATGTTCGCTTTCTTGCAAGGTATTATAATTATTTCTGTTGTCTTTTTTGCTTTTATGATTCTCCAATTGCAATCTTGGTACCTTCTCATTCTTGCACAACGCATGCATGCTATCAATCTTAAATAATTTATTTATCAAGAAGGGTACCACACATGCAGTTTTTCAAACTTCAGAAATTATAGCTAGCTTACTAGCTAGTTACAAATGTACTTTTATACTTTTTTTCTGTAACTATTGAATCACATGCTGTGATATTGCAGAGAAGCTGATGAATCTCGATTACGAGAAGTCTGTGAGAGCTTCCTTGGACCTCCAACAGGAATGGCTGAAGAAGCATCGTCAAATAAGAGTTTAGCATGGGATCCTGTTGTGCTTGTAAGACTATTTTTTAATCCATGTGCATAAATTCATGTTTGTACCATGGTCATATATTTCTGCTAAAAATAAGTCAACCTAGGATTGGTGGATTACAACTGAATGGTTTATGAATATATATGATGTTATTGGCCGATGATTTTGATGACTTGACAATAATTAAAATGACTTTTTATTCGCAATGTATCTTATGATTCATAATAACACAATTCAGAAAATAGGTTATCTGATTCATGATTTGAATCTCGATTTGATAACCATAGCCTTGAATACTGAACCATCACATGTTGAGCTCATCAACTGATCAACACTTTCCCAATTGGAATTTTGCAGGGAATGAAGAAACACAAACTCCTTATCGAAGACATTCTTCCAGCCATGGCATCAAATAGGAAAGTCCAAAGACTCCTCAACGAATTCATGGATCTCGTATCCGAATACGAAATTGCTGATACTAATAATCATGATAAAAGAAAACCACTGTTGCTCAAAACATCTTCACCTATCACCAATCTAATAGAGAGTGGTCCATTATCAACATATATACAGGACACTCCTGAGGATGCAATATACAACAAGGACAACAATGCTCAGGTCGAAAAATGTCTCGCGAATTCCCCTCCCGCACTTGCAAATGAAGCAAGTGCACATGATCAAATTGTTCAGGATACACCAGATCAAGAATGAGGTTCTTGACTTCTGCATCTTATACTTTTTGGAGTGTTATTCTATCTATATAGGATTTTATCAACATGGATGAACAATGAATCTACTTTAACATTTGCATTTTGTTACATATATTAATATGCTTTTAGAAATTTTACCAATAGGAAGCAATGATAAGCTTTCTATTGATGGTAAAAGCAACTTTCTAGCTCAACACTTTGAGCTCTACTCTAAGGCTGATCTCACTAACTGGCCACAGTTCTATGGTAGCAAAAGTTGATAGATATTATATAGTTTCTTTCATCAAAATTAGATATTGTTTAAGCATACATATGGAATTTTTTTTTAATATATATCTTTTATAATATGTGACTACTGATAGTTTAGTTAACTGTTTAATTTTATGATTATGATAGAAAAAACGGAAACGACGAAATTAGTATATTTTAAAGCATAAAACTGTATAGTCGAGTGGTATGGGTATCCTCTCTACATAACTGTAGAGATAGGCGGAGGCATAAATTGAGCTTAGGGGGAGACCGGAGACCGATTTTAAAATTACAATTTAGTAAAAAAAAAAACAAAATTTTGGAAGCATGACATACAAAAAAACATAAGATCAATTCAAAGGTTTAGGTCACAGTTTTTAAGTTGAACTTTTTCGGGCTCTATTTTCACATTTATTGAAACTTTGGTCTCAACTCATGTGTTTTGACATACAAATTGTAACTTTTTTGCATAAAAAAAGTGAATTATAGTTTCAAGAGATATTTTATCATTAAATTCAATATTGACGATGAATCACCTTTTTTAACAAAAAAATACCACTTTAGGTTGAAAAAAACCGCTAGATAAAATTTACAACAAATATAGGGAATCAAGGGTTAATTACTTTTTACAACAAATATAAGATTATGCGTTTTTATCTTTGGTTAAAGTCAACAAAATCTGACTAGACAAAATTTTGACGTGGCATGTGCCGTTGCTTTTTTTTTAATATTTTTTTTATAGATTTGTTATTTAGCGGCGGTTTTTAGTATAAATTGCGGCGTTTATATTATAGTTAGCGAAAACTTTATTATATTTAATGGAAATTTTATTTTGCGGCGGTTTAATAAACCTCGCAAATTATGATTTTACTATGCAAAGTGCACATATTTAGCGAGAATTTTTAACCGCCACAAAATTATACTAAAAATCGACGCTAAATAATAAATCTATTTAAAAAAGTGCATCGATTATTTAGCGAGAGTTTTAAACCACCACAAAACATAACTTCTGCTAAATATAATAAAATTGCTGCAAATATACTAAAAACCGCCCTAAATAATAAATCTAAAAAAAATTTAAAAGGCTGAATTGGCTTTTTTTTTTAAAAATGTCATGTGGCACGCCACGTCAAGATTCTACCCAGTAAAATTTTATTGACTTTGACCAAAAGGTAAAACATAGAATCTTATATTACAGAATGTAAAACAACAAAATAATTCTACAGACAATAAAACAACTTTGACCTATTTAGTTGAGGGGTAAAATATAATCAACCCTTAAATCAATAACATAATAATATACTAGTATAACAAAAGTTAAATAATTTTAGGGGGATTGTGGCCTCTGTTGGTCCCCCTTCTAATTGACTGCAATGAGTGGTGTTAATGTTGTTGTATTTCGTAAGTTAATTTAAAGGAGATATGAGTCGTCTTACTCAGCGAATACTATAGTTATTCAATAAAATCAGAGACAAAATCAAACTATAATATTAATAATAGAATAAGTGGCCCTTTGATCTAATGTTTAATGTGGATTAATCTATCACGAACAAGTTTAATACTGTATAGTAGTCCATGTTAAAATCCATCTATCACAATTCTATAGGTGCGCTTATAAAAAAAAAAAAACAATTCTATAGGTGCCATTTTTAACTTAAAAATATGATCAATATAATTGAAAAAATAATTATGTCAACATCTTTAACAAATTAAAGCTCTCTTTTTCAACTATAAAAAAGTGTAAACTACAATGCAATTAATATTTGTTTTAATATATAATGGCAATTATGATTAATAATGAAAAATGGCAGCATCCAAGGAGTTCCTTTCAAAAAGAATACTACTTACAACTATGATTATGATTAAGAATACATTTAGTAATAGATCAGAGAATCACTTTATTAATTGAGAAATGAGAAAATGAGAATTTTCTTTTTGTTTCACTATTATAAGAAAAAAACAGACAATTTATGGGTGCAAATAGTTAGTAGTTGACCAACATGCATGCACATTGATGTCCCTGCACTGGCTACTACTGAGTCAAAAACATAATAACGTGTTGAAAGAAATAGTGAAGATTATGTCTACATAATCTGGCTGTTAGCTGGTTGGTTCAGTTCAATGGAACAGTCAATTCAATTGTGATGAAACAATTTAATTATGTTCTGATTGGTTAGGTGTTAGATAGTTTGGTTGATGAGTTGAAAGAACATTAAACGAGGTTTAATAAAAAGGTTTTGAGTACGATATGATGAGGGCCGGCTCGATGTCAAGCCACCTAAACAAAGGCTTTAAGAGTAAATCCAATAACTTAGAATATAATAGTTAAAGAAATAGGCCCGTAAAAAAAGTTAAGGCCTCACAAAAAAAAAAATCTCAATTATCTTTCACATAAAAGTTCAAGTTCAGACTTAATTTTTATTTTATGAAAATTCAATTAAGAGTAAAATCTCACTACTCTATATTCATCTTCATACCTCTATATTGTTTTCAATTTGTTAGACTTTTAGTTTCATCAAATTTTCCAATTTCATCAATAATTTTCTTTTAATTTTATAAACATGGGAAAACAACTCTACAATTGTACTTTGCAATTCAATAAACAATTGATCCAAGTAATTGAAATTGGATTTGTGTGTACTATATAACTCTTCAATTTGCAACAATTCAAGCAATTATAATCTTTCTTTGCTACTTTGTAATTTTCCATTTAAATTTGTGAACTATTTGTAAAATTACACAAGTTGAAGATGATACTCCTATCGGCAAATCTCATTATATATTATAAGACTTCGTTCTTTTGTAACCCAAAAAAAAAATTGATTCTTTTGGAAATGTTTCTATTATTTATAGAATAATGTTAACGTACAATTCATATAATCATTGCTTCGGTGGAACAAAATTTTTGAAAACAAAAAAGTAATAAAATTTTATCTTTGATCAACATTATCTCAACAATAATTAAATGAATTGACTTTATTATCGATTTAAAAAATGTTAAGTGAAATTAATAATGATAATTGAACAAATAATTTTGCATTTCAAAAACCTCGAAAAATAAATTTCAAATAATTTTTCATGATAATTTTTTTTAAAAAGACCTCATTTTAGAATTTTTTGCTTTAGACCTCAAGTAGTGTTGGGCCGGCACTACTACGATCACGGAAATTAATATAGGTTCTGTGTGTCTTCTTCTTAGAATGAGATTAGAATTAGACAATCTTTTAAGTTGTGTAGGTTTTAGTATTTTTATTGGTGTTCCGTTTATATACGTTACATTTGTTTTGTAGCTCCACTTTTGTCGGTCTTGATTCATCTTATACCGAGATTTGGTTTTATTAATTATATTTACTGTTCAAAAAAAGTATAACGACTAATTACTTATAATGAGAGATATACGATTGATTTCAGTTTTATAGTTATGACGAGTAGAATTGAGTTTGTCTCTATACTTGATTTAAATTATGAATTAGAGTTTGAATTATTTTTCGTTATATAGGTCAAATGTGTGTTTCTCGATTTAGTTAATTCACTATTGTCTTTTCTTAAGTTATCACTGACTTGAACATTTGAGACCTCCATTCCAAGCCCTAATCGAACAATTGAAGTCGTCGTATTGAACTGATCCACTTTAATTAATTATCTGATTAATTAAGGGGCCGTTTGTTCTCTCACAAGTGTTTATGAAAAAATTATTTGTTGGAAGATATCAATTTCTCAAAGATACTTGGACTGAATAAATTACATACACTAGAGATAATCTCTCGATTTTTTCATTCCTTTTATTTTTATTATTTTTCCTTGAAAACCCTTCTTCCGAATAATCTCTCGTGTATTTTTTCTTTAAATAATATGAGAGCATCAAATAATTTAACCTTACATATTAATAACTTTCCGTAATTTTTTGGCTCTGGGGATTGGTTTTCAAAATAATCAAGTCATTGTGCTTAAATGGTTAATGAATTTTATTAGAGGGCATATTTTGAAATAATTCATGTTTGATTCTTGGATAAATTAGTTTTTGGTAAAATTTTACTTATCTCGCGTCTGAACTCTAAATACTGAGTATAGCGGTCTTTAAAGTACTTGAATTAAAGAAGAGTACTGTAGGCCAGCAGTGAGTTTGGATGTTGATTAAACCCCCACTATAGCTGCCACACTTTTGTAGTTGAAGGTTAATGGGATAGGATGTAATTGTGAGACCTCATTTATTAGGAACGTTGATCCTCATCAGAAGTTGGTGTAAACTTTATGAGATGTTTTCTCTTTCATTCAACTCTCACTTCAATCAAGTAGTGAAATCCAATTAATTAGGAGACTTGTCTAAACACTTGTCTTGAAAGAGATGGCAAATACAAAAGTGGTTGATTTTTGTCATGTTTTTGATAGTGTGAATAATTGCATTATTAGATTAAATTAAGTGAAAACTCAGAACAAGAGAGGTTGAAAATATTTCTATTCAACCACATAATTTGCTTCATTCACATTTTCATTTCAAAGTTGTTTGAGCCAAACTTTTAATTATCATTTAATAAGTTTGGATTATTACTTATTAGTTCCCCACTAACAATAACATATAAAAGTTGGGTCGAATGTGAAATTTCAAAAAGTTGAGGGTCAAATTTCAAATATGGAGTATTTGCAAATTTATTAAAATTATGGAACATTTTGCGAATTTTGAAAATTATAGGGGCTACTTTGCATTTTTTGAAATTTATTAAGAACCTTTATCATGTATCACCTCAAGTACCTTTAGACTATTCTTATGTTTCAAAGTCATTATTTAATCATATAGTTATGATACATGCATTGACTAAGTCTCACTTTTTAATGGCTAATATTTGTAACTATCATTTCATTTTAAGTTTTCAATTATTCAATTCTAATAGTTAGAAGAAGGTGTTATGATAATCAAGAGTTCAATTGTGAAGTAAATGAATTCAGGCAAAAATTATTTTCACTAGTAATCAAATTCAAATTATATCAGAATTCATTCTAAAGAAAACTTATTAATTAAACACTTGAACTCAAGAGTTAAAAGAAAATTACTAAATAAAATAGGAAGCACGTCATCCAGCTTCTTCATCACATAAGTTCTGCATAATTACTCATCTTCAGCATCTTCACAATATCACACTTTTAAGCATTGTGATATCTCATCGAACCGGAAGTTCTGATACCACTATTGGGAAATAACAGGGCTGGGGAAGTAAAATAAAACAAGAGCGCGCAACCAACAACACAAGAATATAACATGGAAACTCTAAAATCGGAGAAAAAACCACGACCGTTGTCCAAACCGACAACTAGAGAATAAACATAATGTAAAAATTGTTACAACACATAAACTTCACTCTCAACCGCACCCCATGACCTCAGTACACCCACACTCCCCAAAATAAATATTTGAACTAAATCTCACATCTCACAATATTCTAAACCAAGAGCATAAGAGAAAAACAAAGACACAAATATAAACTTAAAATGTTTACTGGAGCTACTTCATGGTGTGTTGAAACAAACAAAATGATATCTCTTTATGTAGCATTAAACTCCTCCTACATTCACTTCGTTAAGCAATACAAAACTTCTCTAATATAATTTTTTTGACCTTTTTTTTTTCTTCTCTTTCTTTAACAATGCGGGACTAACATTGCAAATGTAACTTTCATCCTTACTAACAAGTTAAAAATCAAAGACTTGTTTGTCAATAATATCCTAAATTATTAATTGGAAGTTATCTTGTTCGAAGAAACAAATTGACTTAAGAAACTTGTGGTATTGTTCACCCTCTTAATTACTCTTTCTTCATCCAATAATTGATATGTCCAAAATTCACATTTATGAAGACAATGGTTACTTACAAACTCCAACTTAAAGTCTATTGATGAATGTCAAAATCAGCTTTGCTAATCCTTTCACACCTACTTCTTTTAAGTCCACATGGCTCAAATAAGACTGAGATTTTCTCATTCTTGCTCATTTGCACATAATTATCATGCACGCATAAAACACATTTTTGCGTGTTCAAGCCACTTGATTAAAAAAATGTGCATATTATGAATTTTGAAAAAAAATAGTATAAAGGTTGAAATTTTAGCAAGTATAAAAATGTATCTAATATGCACCAAAAAAAAATTAGATAAATAAAAATGTGTCTAATATGACCATTTAAAAATAAAATAAAAAATCAATGTTATAAAATAATTTTTTTGGTATAATATTTTAGACAAAATTACCTAATAATACTTTAACCTTTAAATTTGACTCTTATTTCAAAATAATCATTTAAGATATTTCCCGAGACCAAATTGGTAATTTATGTTTATGTAATTGCATTGTTAGCCTTTAAGTTATGCTTCTTAGGAGGAGTTTGGACTTCACCTCTAGTTGGTTCTCATGATGTTTTCTATGGTGTAAGTTTTTCATCGAGATCAAGATCTTTGGTCTGATATTCTGTTGTGTTGTCTATCTTCCCGTAACGATCTTATATCTTCTCTAAATTAAGTACTTTAGTTGAATTTGAGAATTTAAATATAAATAAAAAAATTAAGGTAGAAGTTAAATGTTATTTAAAATGTTAGATCACCTCGCTCTTCATTACTAAACACACTTATTAAATTGGATCCCCTCACGCTTCCTATACGAAGACCTATCATGAATAAATCTTAGAAAATTATCATACCATCTTGAAATTTCAATTGGTCAAATTTCAATCCTACAAAACTAATTTATAAAATGAAATTATAATTATCTTAATTTTATAACACACTTTTAAAAAAATTCATCCAAATGTGAGTCCTGTCTCTAGCTAATATAACTATAGGAACAACAATCTCCCTAAAACTATAAAACAAATTCTTTTACAAAACAAATTAATAGTGTATATATAAGAAATAAACTTATATATATTAAAGGCAAAATATTTAGTAATAGTCACTTAGAAAGAAAGGTAATATACGTAATATAGTTGGTCCATGGGCCATGACCCATATCCTTAACCAACGGGGACTGGCTAACTAAATTAATTAAATGACCTAACATGGCAAGCAAGTTTATTCTATAGTAATTTATTTTATATGACACTTAATAATGGTCCCCATCCTAGTTGACACATTCAATATGCATAAACCCTACCCAACTAATTTTTATATATTGGAACATTATCTAATCACAAATGAGTTCTAGAATATAAATTAATTAATATTGAAGTTGAAATAGTATGTGTACATTATGTGATTTTCTTGTCAAGTGTGCTCGTCATAATGTAACTTTGTCTTTCATGTCTGCTATAGAGTTTTTAGGTTGTTATAGTTAGTTAATTGATGTCTCCAAATTTGTTGGTAGTTTTTTGGACTTATAATTTGGTGTATGGTCCAAACTTGACCGCTAAATATTTAAATTTTGAATTTAGGCCACATTAGTATTGGCAATGGCTGAAAAGCCCATGGTTTTAGAGGGTAATATATAGCTATGCAATGGTCCAAACTTGACCACTAAATATTTCAATTTTGAATATAATTTAGGCCACATTGGTATTAGCAATGGCTGGAAAACCCATGGTCTTAAAGGGTAATATATAGCTATGCAATGGTTTTTCACATGTTGTCGAGATTTTTTTTTAGTTTTCACCATCTAATTTTTAAAGGAAGAGACTTTAATAATCTAGAGTTCAGTGCAAATTATGGCATTAAGTGGTTTCAGTTTCCTACTCTCCTCTCAAATGTAGTTGCGGCAATCAATCTTTGGTTATTCTTACCAAGTCCAACGTCAATCATCACTGGACCAACTATCGTTTGATATTTTGTCAAGATTTAAGCCTATATGTTTTTGGCTACGATTGGGAGACGTAAATTGATTAGACGGTTATTGCGTTAACGCAATTATTTTCTTATTGATTGTAATAAGTGTATATTCTTTTTTCTCTTACTTTAACAATAATATCACATTGTAGTGTTAAAGTAAATGCAACATATATAACCAAATTAAAATTTAAATTAAACTTTAAATCATTCAATTATTACCTCAGTACTATTTTATAAGATTCACTTTGACTAAATGCACTATTTATATGTTTTATTTTAACAATATTTTTTAATAGTATATAAATGTAAATATTTATATTATATGATTTATTTCAATGAATATTTTCAGAATATCAAATTTTTATAATTTTTATTAATAGACAATTAAAATATTCGTAATCAAAATCATTTATTAACATGTGTTCACAATGGTTGATGAATTTTTATATTTTGTTACGGAAATAATAAGAGCTAACCTTCAAAAAATAAGAGCTACTCCGAGTGGGAGTTAACGATTTTTATATTTTTATATTTTGTTAACAATTTAAACATATTGACTTTATAATGTCAAATTACACGGAACCAAATCCGAGGAACCAAATCCGAGTGGGGTGTTCTTCGCTTGTGTGGCATAGGGAAAAAGGAAGGAGGATATTTATCATATTGTCATATTTTAGTCCTCCTCTAGTCTCAAAATAATTGTAACTATTGTGTACTATTCGCATAATCAACTTTGATCGTGTTTATTTACTAATATATAAATGTAAATATTATCATATGAGATGTTTGATTTTTCTCGATCAATATTTTTAGAATATACTCTCTCCGTACCAAAATATATGTCGTTTTAAGAGCAAAATTTGTATCATAATATATGTCGTTTACATTACCAATGAAACATTTGATGCTCTTTTTCCTCTTATATCCTTAATTAATTATTTCTCTTTATTCTTTCAATTCTATAATTTATCTTTCACATACCATTTATGAAGGATATTTTGTAAATGAACCTATTATTTATCTTTTCCATACAACAATGATTACATTTCTTAATTTGTATGATATGGTATAAACGACATATATTTTGATACGGAGGTAGTACAATTCTTTTAATTTTTAAAGATAGATAATTAAAGATATTAATGATTAAAATTATGTTTTGACAAGCGTGAACTGATCAACTGCAACAATTATTTTGTTAGCGAGTGCTGAAAATTTAACATCTATTCAAATTCCAAATTCCGTCGATATATATATATTCTTTTCTTTTTGAACAAAAAATATATTATTTATAAAACCATGTATCTGTTGGGAAATACAATGGTTGAAGAAGTAAAAATAAAAGAAACAGGAACGCAATCAACAACACAAGAATATAATGTGAAAACTTTAAAATTAAAAAAAAAATCACGGTCGTTGTCTAAACCGACAACCAGAGAATAAACACTACATAAAAATTGTTACAATACGTAGACTTCACTCTCAACCACCCTATGACCCTAATACACCCACACTCTCCAAAGTAAATATTTGAACTACATCTCTGACAATATACTAAAACAAGAGCATAAGAGAAAAATAAAAGACACAAATATAAATTTAAAGTCTTTTCACAAATACCTTCATGGTGTGTTGAAACAATGAACTTGCGGTCTCTTTATATAGCACTGAACTCCTCCACTCTTCACTTTTCAAAACAATGTGTGACTTCTCCAATATAATTTTCTTGACCTCTTATTTCCTTCATTAGCAATATGTGACTTCCGTTGCAATCAACCCCAACAATCTCCACTTTGATTGTAATGGTCTTCAATCTTCATTGTCTACACCGAGAATCATTGTCTTCATCGACAATCAACCCAAACAATCTCCACCTTGATTCTAAGAGTTTCATCTTCCGTTCCATTATCTATACCGACAATCATTGTCTTCACCGACAATCATAATTCTCAATATCAAAACTGACATATTAAATTATCATACTCCACCATAAATATTACACTACACTTGGAACTAAACCATCTCAAGAATTTTTTTCACTTAGAACTAAACCATTCCAAGAATTTCAACATGTTGATGAATATTGGTGCCACTCTCATGTTAGCTTTCAAGAAGTTCTTCAGCCATCAACATACCTCACCATACACCTTGCATCAAATTCTAACTAATGTCCGTGTGTTGTTTTGAATCCGCTTGCAATAACTTGCCATTTTCCATGGTATAACAGAAATATCATCATAAGAACGTCACCATATCTCAAAATTAGAGAGACACTGCTAGCACTTAACTCAAAGTCTTTTTCACCATCTGGACAATTTCTCTTTATATGGCTAGACGTCTTGTGTAACCCCAATTGCATCAACTCTTCCATCCAGCTTCTTCATCACAAAATCACTGCAACATTACTCTTATCAGGATAAATTGTTCATCTCACAATACTTGAACCACATCTCACAATACTCTTTTTTTTTGTGGTACATAAGAAAGATAAATTGTTCGCGCTAAAAATTGATCCATGGACCCCCCATCCAACTCATGTGTCTCTCGGCTCTTAGCACTTGAGGTCTCTAGCTTTATATAGCATTGAATTTTCTTACTCTCCATTTTTTTAAACAATGTGAGATTTCTCCAATATAATTTTTTTGACCTCTTTTTTCCTTTAGCAATGTGTGACTTACATTGCAATTAACTCCAACAATTTCTACCTTGATTGTAATGGTCTTCAATCTTCGTTGTCTATATCGACAATCATTGTCTTTCATCGACAATCAACTCCAACATTATCTGTTCAAGACGAACATATAAAACGATATAAAAAAGAGATTACAAAATAAATTCGCCGAATTAAGCGAACCACCGATGAAAATACTAGAGAGCCTACACCTACATTTTGTAGTTAAAACTTGTGTACAGTAGTGACTTGAAGAACATATACTTGGCAATCACACTTTTCTAATACTATAGAATCAAACCATGATGGATAAATCTATAACAGTCAACATCAAAATGAGATCACATGAACATATACATAAAATGACATGCATCCTGTTCATATAGTAAACATTTTAATTACAGTACATTTGGTATACTGTATAAATTTTGACATTTTCTTAACCATAAAACACAAGAAAGATTAATAGCAATTAATTTAGTTAGCTGTTTGCGTACACTCTATCTCATAATTGCTAGCTATTTCTAGCTGATTTCTCTGCTTTATATAAAATGGCAAAATGAGCTTAAACTTCACCACATTCTTCTGTCGGTTTCCTCTGATAAACTCACTGTTCAACTTTATCCTCTCATTAATTGTTACACTTGCTATATTTTTTTTCCTGTACTATACTACTATAGTACTACAACTACAATGGAGTTGGGAAGTGTACTCCATTTTCTTCAAGACAAAACCATCTTAATCACCGGTGCTACTGGTTTTCTTGCTAAAAGCATGTCCCTTTTCTTTTATCTTCTCTTTATGTTTGTGTTTTATATATCTTATAAATGATACTATAATCTATATTTATGTTTTTTTTACAGTTTTATTGGAGAAGATATTAAGAGTTCAACCAAATGTTAAGAAGGTTTATCTTCTTTTAAGAGCTGCAGATGCAAAATCTGCTACTCATCGTTTTCAAAATGAGGTTCCTTTTCTTTCCTTTTGTTCTCTCTTTAATTTTTGTGTTCAATTTTTGAAACGTGTTGCATACTATGTACTCATCACATACTAATAATAATATTATAAGAGTTGAAGTCCCCGACCTCATCTCAATTGATAGGACGTTGCATTATATATGCAAAAGGCGGGGATTCAAACTCCAGTCATTCTTCTTATACATTTTAACGGTGAAATTTTTAGCTATCAAGTTATTTGACCAAAAAAAATAATATTATAAGAGTTGAATATCTTTTTGCTGATTGAAAATTATAAAATTTTGTTTATACAAAATTATTATGCACATGGTTTTAGTATCTACTATTAATATATTGTTTAAGTTTATTGAATAGTTAATGTATTTGGTCTATATAATATAAATTAGGATCTATAATATAGACCAAATACATCAATTTTTTAATGAATATGAAAAATATATTTTTACTTATAATTGTGATCATAGGGAGAGAGTAAATATTTATTTTCGAATGATTATTTTGAAAGTCATTTAGAATGCTATTAAAAATTTCTTAAAGAAAGCTCAAATTAAAAATGGTTTTTTAGACTTGATATTTTGCTACTTTTACTTTGATCTTTTGGAATTTAAAACAATTATATAGTTTAAATTTTTAAAGTTTTGTAAAGATATTTTTTATAGTGTTCTTTTTTTTAGTCAAGTAGTTAGTGGTTCAAAATTTCACTATTATGATGAATAAATACAATGCTTGAAGTGCAAACTTCGACCCCACATATATAATATAACGTCTCAACTAACTGAGTTAAACTCACGAAACATTTTTATATTATTCTAAATATGATTAAAAAAACCTAAAAGCTTAAGAATTACTCCCTCCGTCCCGAAATATAAGGGAAAATAAAAAAATCACACTTATTAAGAAAACCAAAACATGAAAATTTGAAACATGATTTTGTGTGATTTTTCTTAAAATTAGTTACATAGGAAGATGTAAAAACATTTTTTATTGGTTGTTGTTTATTGATAAAAGGAGAGAGAAGGAAAATTAAATGCAATTTGTATTTAATTTTATGAGAATAAGTAAAATAATACTTGGGAAATATAAATGTTTATTTTTTTCCCTTATATTTTGGGACAAAGAAAATGTGTTTTTTTCCCTTATATTTTGGGACGGAGGAAGTATTAAACAACCTTTTGAAAAAACAATAATTAAACTTTGAAAAATTTAAATAATAGCAGTGACTAAAATTGATTGCATACAAATTCTGTAAGAACTAAGACATCTCTTTTTTTTATAGGGTCGATAAACGAAAATTCATGATTTTTATGGACTACAAAACTTATTTAAGTATTATTATTATTATTATTATTATTATTATCTATCATTATAATTATTATCATTATTATTAAAATTGTTATTTTTTAAGTAGGCAAGTAAGCTTTCCTAAAAAATCTAGGGGTTAGCAAAAGGTGACACTAACTAATGACCATTTTCAACCATCTTTACGGGTATTTAAAACTTTGTATCCTAAGATTGCAAGGCTAATATCTTATACCATCCAACTATTATCTCAAGTATTTGCAGGAAAGTAAACTATTTTTTTTTGGTAGTGAAACTATTTTATTATTATATTACTATATACTATTTCAGTACCTTACCAAAAAAAATATACTATTTCAGTACAAATGTTGTGTAAGATCTTTTGTACCTTGTTTTGTCAGCTGGGGTTTTTGTTTTTCATTAGGTTGACTTTACCTTTACATGTTTTTACATGGAGGCGTGTATTAGTGAACGGTGTAATATGTTTGTGAATAAAAACGTGTAACAATATCATTTTCGTTTAATAAATATACAAAATCGTTTTTGCGAGTATAGTTTAGTTAGTATGATATATATTATGAAATTTTAGCCATTAGATGCTTGTTAAAAAAAGTATAAAATTGAGTAAAAAAAAAGTACAAAATCAAACTCCGTTACTTGATATTAATGACAATTTTATAATTGTTTCATTTAAAATTTGTACTCTTATACGTTGTTAATCAAATTATAAATATGTATTTTTTTTTATTGGTGTAGATAATAGGAAAAGATTTGTTTAAATTGCTAAAGGAAAAATTGGGACCAAATTTTAGTAACTTTGTTTCGGAAAAGTTGACTTTGGTTCCTGGAGACATATCTCTTGAAGATTTGGGATTGGAAGATTCTATTCTAAAAGAAGAAATTTACAATCAAACAGATGTCATTGTTAATTTAGCTGCTAATACCAACTTTGATGAAAGGTAAAAGATCATAAACTTTTTTACACATATAAAAAAACAATCGAAAATAATTTAAATTTTTTATTTTATGGAAAATTAAGGATAGACTAAAATTTTATTAACTTATGTTTCAAGAAATATTTTCTTTTTGTCAAAAATAAAAATGTTTCTTGAAATGAATTTATTAAATATTTGATTAAATTAGTTTAAATATTGTAACAAAATACATAAAAATTGTATTTAAAATCTTAAATACAATTTCTATAAATATTTAAGTATCGTGTTTTTTTTTAGCCTAAACTAAAAAGAGAAAAAAGTATTTGTAAATTGTACTCTTTTAGTTTTTGACCCTACTCTGACAAAGTATATTTTTTTTATTAAATCACTTAGCTTGTTAATATTATTTTCACCCTTATGTAGGTATGATATATCTTTGGGCCTAAATACATTTGGGATTAAGTATATTATCAACTTTGCCAAAAAATGTAGTAAACTCAAGGTTCTTGTACATGTATCAACAGGTAAGTACGTACTAAATACAGTAATAAATTGATGTCAATATCAATCCCAAAAGTTAGGAAAAACATTAATTAGACTCACAAATTTTTTGTACCTTACTAGTAATAATTTTATTTATTACAGCTTATGTATGTGGGGAAGGAGAAGGGTTAATATTAGAGAAACCACATCAATTGGGCCACTCCTTAAATGGTGTGAATGGATTAGATATTGATGTTGAAGTGAAAGTGGTGAGAGATAAATTGACTGAGCTGCAACAGCTGGGAGCAACAGAGGATGAAATTAAAATGGCCATGAAGAACTTGGGTATTGCGAGGTTTGTAAAATACTTTTTCTAGAATCATTTTTTTAATACATATGATATGATATGATAAGTTTAGTTTCAATTTTAGAGGAGTTATTAGAATTGACTTTGTTTCTACAATTAATTCTACTTGAAGTTAGAAATTGTAGTTTTTGATTTTAAAATTGATTTTTACACTAAAATTTAATTTTCAACTCACTTTTAGTTGAATGTATATATCTAAACATAAATCATTTTACCTTCATCTCAATTTTAGTTAAAACTAATTTTACAGAGTAAATTCATTCAAAATTAATTTTTTCCACTGCAGCCTTTTTTTTTTAACAATGAAAAATTTAACTCATATCATTAAATAAAAATGTAGTAATACATGAAGGAATAGACTGAAAAATATGGCGACTAGACATAAAATAGACCGCTCAAGCTAGAGAATGGGCGAACATATATTCGCTTGACGCCTAACAAACTTAACTTTAAAGTTTAAATTTAAATTTAAAACTAACAACTCTTTAAAGTGAGAAATCAACAAATTTAATTCAGAGATTTCTACTAGACTATAGACTATGAGAGATCAGACATTTTAAGCAAATTTTATTATTCTATGTTTTTTTTAGGTAATAAATATTTATGATTTTTATTAGAGATTTTTATAATAAAAGACAAAAAGTATTTTTAATGTAATTAATATTAACATTACCATTATATTTTTCAATCACTTTGCTTATGTTTTCATTCCCATAATAGTAGTTAATTAAACAACACATGTCTTGCCTAGTAGACAAAAGAAGAAAAAAAGCATGGCTGCCTATGCTCCATTAAATATCTTGAATTAAATCTTACCAAACATTGCCAACTCTTCTCTGTTGAACATTGAAGAGCTAGGAAAGATATTAAAACTCACTCATAGGTCCAAAAGTAAAATAGTGTCCACATGAACTCCATAATTGAGATTTGAGAGTGACATATACAGTACTACATGTTTACAAGTAATTAAGCTTAAAAAAATAAATCAAAAACTCCATTACAATTTATGTATTTTTTATATCGATAAAATGATAAATTATTGAAAACTTATATCATAAAATGGAGGGTTCGGAGTTCGAACCCCGATCATAGGCGTCCGACTTAACGATTTCAACATTTTCGACATTGTTAGACTTTTTTTAAGAGGTATATATAGTTAGCAATGAATCGAGCCAACTTAACAGAGTTCGAGACTAAATTTGATGATTGATTCGTTGAACTTAGTTCATGAATTATATGTGTCGAATTTCAGTAAAAAATTGTGTTCGTTGATTAAATGAGATTATAACTAATTTTTTATATTATGAAAATAATTAAGTTTATATATTATGAAAATCATATAGTTTATGTTGAGCTCATTTAATTAATTACGAACTTAGTTTTTTTTTTATAGACGAACTTAATTATAGTTTTCTAGTCAAATTCGACGCATATGGTTCATTGAATAAAGTTACCAAACATATCATTTTCTCATAATGAAATTATATCTAAGTTATAAGTTTAAAATTTGACATTGTCAAATAAAGCCATAATATGAGTTGTTTTTGTATAATGATGTGTTGATCCAACCAAAAATTTAAAATTAAATAATTATTTTTGAATTTTTTGTCAAATAATATGTGGCAATTTGTTGAGAATCTTATATTAAATGCTATAAATCTAAATTCTAAAATGTGTCAATAAGTGAGACACAACCCGTCAATTTTTGGTCAAATAAATATTGTCAACTAACAACTAGAGGCACATTGTCCTTTCGTACATGCACCCACAACTCTTAATTCGTTGTCTTTGCCTTTGTTTTGCTTCAATTTTAGCTATCAAATATAACTAATTTGTTGTCTTTATTTTGGTGAGCATCTATGTAACTATACATATGCCAATTCTAACTATGTATAATGTATAAATCAATGATATAATTATAACAAATATGAGATTTAAAAAATTCATTGTTAAATTAAAAGTTTATATCACATAAATTATTTTTGTTAGTATTGTTAGATTTTGTTGTGGATGAGAATCAAACTTATAACTTCCTTATCACTTATAATTCGGCAATTTGCTATCTCATCCACCCCAAACCATTATAACTCTCTTAAAAATTATTTCATATATTATTGATATCAATCAAAATTAATAGCTTATAATATTTTATTGAATATCATTACTTTTGCACAACCTTATGTAATTTTCCAGGCCAAATATAAAAGAGAATAACTATTATAACTCCTTTAAAAAATTGTTTGATATGTTATTAATATCCATCAAAATTAACGATTTATAAATTTTTATTTAATGGTGTTTATGTAATTTAGCAACCAAATATAAAATGAGAATAAATGTTTAACTTAACACAATTTTACTTTATGAAAAATGATAACAGGGCAAAGTTATATGGATGGCCAAACACATATGTGTTCACAAAGGCAATGGGAGAAATGCTTTTGGGTCAACTCAAAGAAAATTTGTCTGTTGCTATTGTTCGTCCTGCCATTGTCACAAGTACATTGAAAGAACCTTTTCCTGGTTGGTCTGAAGGTGTAAGGTAAATCTTTCTTTTTGTTTAATTTCATCCGAGTTTCATCCAAAATTGTAAATCGGTCAACAAACCAACTAAAATTGTTGACCGATTTACAATTTTGGTTCTTTAATTTTTAATTTTAAAATTGCAGCCTCTCAGTTTGAATTTCGACAATAATAGATATATTATACCTACATTTACATTGTCGCCGTGACTTGTCGATTTATTACTTATTACTGTATGATATATTAGAAAAAATAAGTCAATTCAGTAGAGAAAAATATCTAAAATTTTAAAATTATTTTTATTTAAAAAGGAAGACTAAAATTTGAAATCAGTAGAAATAATCAAATAAGAGACAAAAAAAAGTGCATTAAAAATAAGGTTTTTTTTACTCATTAAATCAAAGTGTGAATTCAAACAATTCATAAAAGGACTTTTTTTTCTTGGTGATTGTTAATTACAGGACCATTGACAGTTTAGCCATAGCTTATGGGAAAGGAAAATTAACATGCTTCCTTGGAGATCTTAATGCAGTTGTTGATGCAGTGAGCTTCTTCTTCATGAAAATAATTATATTTAATCCTAACTATAATTTCTCCATTTATTTTCTAATTTCACCATTAATTTAATAATCAGATACCAGCTGACATGGTGGTGAATGCAATACTAGTTGCCATTGTAGCTCATGCAAATAATCCAAGTGAAACTATATATCATGTTGGTTCCTCTGTTAGAAGACCTCTCATATATAGAGATCTTCAAGAATTTGGATTTAGTTATTTCTCAGCAAAACCATGGATAAACAAAGATGGAAAGCCTGTTAAAGTTAGCAAAGTTACAGTTTTTAGCAACATGGATAGCTTTAGACAATTTATGTTCATTCGCTACCTTCTTATGTTAAAGGTTAATTTCGATATATCTTGAGCCAAAAATTACTAGCATTGTTTTAAATTGTGGTCGCAGTTATGTTGTGAACTTTTATATTGTGAGAAATTATGGGAAAATGCGGCCCGGCCATATAGTCAATTCGTTGCAGAGACATCAAAATCATTTATATTGCGATTATAGACTACAATTTAAAAACCATGATTACTAACTCATTGTTTCAAATAGTTTTCATAGGAAATTTTTATAGAGGAGTTAATTAGTCTCACATGCAAGTTTTGAATTTGATAGGGGCTTGAGCTAGCTAATACTGCACTTTGCCAGTATTTCCAAGGCACATATCTTGATCTTAAAAGGAAGATTCAGATTGTTAATCGATTGGTGGATCTTTACAAGCCTTACTTGTTCTTCAAGGGAGTGTAAGTATTATTAGAATTACATTTGAAAAGGGATATTGTCTAAATCATGAATATAATTGCTCTTTAAAGTATTATGAGCTTACCAAAATAATGTTTATGTGCAATATGCAGATTTGATGACATGAATACAGAGAAGTTGAGAATAGCAGCAAAACAAGGTGGGGTGGAGACAGATTTGTTTTACTTTGATCCCAAAGTAATCAATTGGAATGATTATTTCTTGAACATTCACCTCCCTGGTATAGTCAAATATACATTCTGAAGTCATATATTATATAAAGTGATGAAATACATATATAAATATATATTATATATACATCTTTAATTTGTTTGGTGAAACTTGTAATTTTTATTAAGTTCAAAATCTATGCTGGAAGAAATCATTACAGTAGTGTTATTATTTGTTGCTTTATGGCAGTCTAAATTGTGTTACATAGCTGCCAATTATGTTAATTTCAATGATATGATCAATAATATGTATCAAGTGTATCGAATTAAATATCGTATATGTTACTTTTCTCATGCAAATAACTATCCAAATATATATAATTTTTCAGCTTGGTTTCTGGATAAACAATACTCGTTCATTATATTATATGTTAATTACCATAATTATTTTTTAAGCAAGAATATGTTGAAAAGTCATTTAAGTATAATATGTGTCTAAGAAAAATACAGATGTTCATAACTACAAGTCTTCAACCAAAAAATATGAGTCTAATTTTTTTAGCTCAGATAAAAAATGACGAAATTATTAGACTGAACATCTATGACTGAAGTTCGAACTTAAATTCTTTCATTTTATATATGTGAGTTTTTAATGTCTTGTCATTTAGTCTACGTAAAAAAAAAGTCAGATTAAAATAAAGTATAACTCATGTATAGTAGAAGAATCACTACAAAAATTGTCATTTTGCGACACCTCAATTGCGACATTTAGAAACAACCGTCGCAATGTGCTTTTTTGAATAATATTTTCGACCGTTCATGTATCATATTTCATCCGTCGCAGTTCTTTTATCTTAAAACGGGGAAAATTTTGGATTCTTTTATCTTTTATTTAAAACAAATTCAATTGAATTCAAAAAAAGAAAAAGAAAAAGAATCATTGTGACAAAAAGGAACACTCAGACCAAAACCCTTCATCGCCGCATCGCCGGTCCATTGTTGCCATTTTCTTCCATCGAACTATTCAGTTATTGCAATCACAAATCCCTAACTTGGTTCATAATCCCTAACTCGTTACAAATCCAAAACCCTAACTTGTTCATCATTCTAATCGATCTCTAATCTCTAAATATTTGGTGAAGCTTCTCTTTTTCTCGTTGAGATATTTAGAGATTAGGGATCAACTAGAATGATGAACAACCAAAAGACTCAAGTTGGTTGTTCTCTTGTACTTGAGCAGAGTTCATTGTTTTCATTTCAACCTCACATTTCATGTACGTGTTCTCACTACTGAATGAATTATATGAATGAAATTAAGTTATTAATATAAATATATTTGTGCCACATTTTAATTTTTTTGACTCTTGTATGGATACTGATTTGTTATTAAATAAGCCATCAAAATGAATAAAAAACATTTTAACTTAAAAAAAAACAATTTGTGACGGTTTTGTAATTGTTGAAACCTCTTTGCTCTCAAATCCAGTTAAATATGAGATTGAACATAGCGACGGTTAGAAACTGTCGCCAAATCAACTGCGACATTTGGAATGATGGTTTTAAAACTATCACAAAATGCTCTTGCGACACGCAAATCATCGACGGTTTGAAAACCATCATAGATGTACAATTGCGACAGTTCGAATTGTCGCAAACTCCAAATTTGATAGTCACAAAGTGCTTATTTTCTTGTAGTGAATTAATCCACCAAAGAGTCGTCTTAAAATAGTTTTTTTTATTCTTTGTCTTTAATCATTAATTCCTTCATTTCAAAATGAGTGTCGATTTAGTTGTTTGTACACATATTAAAGAATGCAATAATAATATTAAAAGTACTAGCACTTTTACCAAATTAACCTTATTTTATTTTTTGTTTTTTTGAAAATAGTGTACAAAATAATAATTAGAGGTAGAATTAGAAAATGTTGCATTATATTGAGAATTGAAAAACGACATTAATTTTAAAACAATATTGACGAAGTTTAACTTATCCTCTCTAAAATATATTTTTTTTGGATTATTCTCTGCCAGGGGCAGATTCAGCATAAGGGCTACTAAGGCTAGTGCTCAAACTTGGTCCAAATTTTTTGATATTTTAAAGGTTAATTTAAGTTAAAATTGATATTTTTTAGGGATTAATTTAGGACAAATTGGAGTTTTTTTGTTCAAAACTCAGATTTTTGACCACAATTTTTTTTTTTTTTGTGTTTTTGAAGTTAATTTAGAGTAAAAATGAGATTTGTAGAAATTAATTTAGAGTAAAACTGAGATTTTTTTTTCAAAATTGAAAATTTTCATTACAAAATTGAAATTTTATTTAAATTTAAATTTTGTCCGATTTATAAGTTTTCTGGCTCCACCACTGCTCTGCAATGCAGGCGAGTTTTGATTTATTCACTTTGTTAATTTTTTGTTTACGTGACAGAGAAAATCAACTGTCATTCCAAACCATTAATATTATTGTTTTGATGAGTAGCGCTGACAATGAACTAAATCAACTTGATAAAATTTAAAATTCAATTCAGTAACAAAATATAATAAACACAAATAAAAAAGTCAATGACCTCATATTTTTTTTGTATTATACATATACACACACATACATACATATAAATATATTTACAATTTCAATAAAATTTAAAAACGAATGGACATATGATACTTTGCAGTTTACAATACCAAATGATACTTTGTTCAAAAGGATATTAGTGGATAATAGGGTTTTACTTGGTTAACCGTTCTCTGTTTATTTGTTTATTTTGTACAAAGTTTAGTATTTCCTCCATATCAAAATATATGTCGTTTTGAGAAAAAATTTGTACTAAAATATATGTCGTTTTACATTATTAATGAAATATTTAATGCCTTTTTTTCCTCTTTATATCCTTAATTAATTATTTCTCTTTATTCTTTCAATTTTATAATTTATCTTTCACACACAATTAATGAAGGATAATTTTGTAAACTAAGCCATAATTTATTTTTCTCATACAACAATAATTACATTTCTTAATTTGTGTGAAATGATCAAAACAACATATATTTTAATACGGAGGTAGTAATATACATATACATATAACATATACATATATTTACCGTTAAAAAGTAACTTGGTCAACCTGTCAACAAAAGAACTTTTCTTTTTGCCGATATTCTTTCCTTGAATTGATATGCCAACATGATCATCATGGGAGATATAATTAATCTTGAATCATGTGATGTGTCCATTTGTTAGTTCCCCTAAATTACACGTTATTAAGAAGGGAAATTAGATTCTCTACTATCAAGTGTTTCTTATATTTAGACATTTGAAGTATGTGTGCTTATTAGATTGAAATTAAACGATTTAAATTTTATTTTAATTTTAACTTTTTTATATACAAGAAAGTATACAACTTAAAATTTGGACCTCTTAATTTAAATCCAACGATCATGAATATTTCTAATACATAGTGTTGTATTGTATCAACTTTTGACCATTGTAGATCGTGGTTTGAAAGATAGTCTTGCATAATTTGACTTAAATTGCGCGTTTGCTGCATGATTATTGGTCGGCAAAGAGAGTATCCCATCATTGATATCTTTAATTAATAATGTTCTTGCCATATTGCCACCACCACCCTATGTTTATATTTACATTATTATCAATATCTATATATTGGCACGTCCTTGTTTTCTCATTTATTCCGAACACATGAACAACTTAGTTCAAGTTGGGTAACAGCTTACTACATTGAGATATTATTTTAGATGAGTGTTATGGTGAACTACCTTTAAACATAGAACATTTTCAAATGAATATATCTCAATTCTACTTTGTATTTGCACATATATTTTTATTTATTTAAATATAAAACCTAGAATGTATGTAGTCATTTTTATATGTAATCTAATAACACATCTCTTTCAAATTTACAAAATAATCCCACAGATATAACTTTACATACATAAATAAAAATGCATAAATGAAGAGATAAAGTGTTCATTACTTAAAAACATACACCAATTACTAAACGTCATTTGGTTTAGTAGTTATTGGTATTGTGTTTGATAGAGAGAATCACGGTTTAATTTTACGCAACTGTGTTCGAGAGAGAATTAGAACAACTAATTGATGTCACAAACTGACAGTCGAACCAGATTAAGCTAGTGGTAAAAAAAATAAACTAACTCAAAGTTTTATTTATTTAAAAATGATGTGTCTATTTGGTTGATTCGAATTTAGTAACTATATATGTCATATAATTTTGGACCATATCTTTTTTATTCTAATTAAATTAACGATTGAGATGCTTTAATTAAAATAATTTTTTTAAGTGAAAGTATTTAGATTATAGTGGCAGGAAGTTAAATTATTTTCGATTTTGCCTCAACTAATTTTTAAAATTTCTGTTTTGTTATAAACTAACTCTTTAAAATATCAACATTTTTTGTCAGAGTTTAGGCTAATGCCAAGGCCAACTAGACTATTATTCGCCCATGCTTTTCCATATATATTACATTAAAAATTGTTTATGTTTTAATCTAGTGATATTTGTGTCATTCATTTACTAAATAAATACCTTCTCTTTTCTTTTACTTTTTTCTCAAAGTCAATCATACCATAAAATTTAAAAACTATATATTTATTCTATTTACTTACTACTTACTTTTACAGAGCCACAAATCTAACGAGAAGAATAATCACTGTGTTTGGCGGTAGAAACTCTAGTCGCGACTAAAAATAAATAAATATATATATATATATATAGTTTAAATTTTAAATAGATAATGATACTTTTTAACTTTTTTATAAAATATCTATTTTTAATATTCGAATTAGACTTTCAAATAGTTAAAATCAGTCCAAGGATTGGCCAAATGGTTAACCTCAAAAGCATAAACTCCCAAACTTTAAGGATATTTAATTATTTTAACATAATCAAACAAGTCAACAAAGTGTTACAGAACAGAACATGATGGCATTAATATTTGCAGAAGTGGCAGCTTGGTTAGGTTTGCTCAACGAACAGTTGGGAAACAGTTTGTACTATAGAAGAAGTTTTTCCCTCTTTCACACACTTGCATCTTCATTACACACTTCTTTTTTTAAAGGGTCTCATTACACTTGCATCTCATTAATTAGGACCACAATTATGCATCATACGTACTACTATGCAAAATAAATGCCTTGTCATATGTATGACTTAATTCTCTATATATATTTGCTCATTTGGACATTATTTTACACTCAAACTCAAATACTAGCAAAGTTTCTTGAAAATTATCATCTAGTCTTCTAATTTTAATATATCTTTGTGGTCATTCTTCAAGATTAATTTTTCTTATTATGGATCAATTTGGAAGCATTATTCACTTCCTTCAAGATAAGAATGTTTTGATTCTTGGTGCCACTGGCTTCCTTGCAAAAAGTAACACTCTATTTCTTAGCTTATTAATTAAGTACATTTATACGTATTTTTTCTGATCTTAAATATAAACAAAAAGTCGAATGTATTTGATTGAATGTTTTTTAATATGTTATTATTATTGTAGTATTTATAGAGAAGATATTGAGAGTTCAACCAAATGTGAAGAAACTTTATCTTCTTTTGAGAGCTACGGATGCTGAATCTGCCACTAGAAGAATGCAAAATGAGGTATAAATCCATTATAATGTTTACATTGCTGCAGCCATTTGTGAAGTGTTGGGGCTTTTTTGTTTCAACATTTTTCAGTAAGGAGCTCTTATATGTTGTTGTCTTCTAAATATATAGTGGAGTTAAACCAATAATAAATAAAATATTTTTCTATTAATAAATCAATGGTAAACTACAGATAAAATAAACAAAATGTAATAGTCAGGATTTTTTTTAATAAATAAAGGGTTAATAGATTTTTAACTTATGTGGATGCGTTTTTGTCACGTTAGAAAAAATTTATGGTCACGTCGTCAAAAAGTCAACTTAAAGATACATAAATGATGGAATCTCTAGGGGTAATCAATTTTTTTTATAGGTGTAAACTCAAACTTACCCACATTGCAGCGGAATCAAAACTTATTACATGATAAATAAATGTTAATTTTTCAATATATCATGTTGAACCTACAAAATATTAATTTTTAGAGATACATATTAGAGAATCTAAATTTTATATGATATATTTTTTTATACAAAAATTTTATATGATCTATTCCAACAACAACCAAACATTTTCTGCTCCCCTTCTAAAATTAATATGATTATTCATTATTATTGGCGAGACGGAGTATACCTATTTTTTTATAACAGATAATTTAATTTCTTTCATAGCTTTTAAGAAAATATTATATTATTTCAAACATTTTTAAAAAGAATTTGGAATTTTAAAATTAGAAAGTCAAGTTCATAATAAGCTACAACTTATGAGCCGAGAAAGAATCGTTATTTTTAAAGGTGTGTTTAATATAAACTAGCCTCTAAAAAGCTCTTTTTGTTTTTTGTACAAACCAGCCACTGAAAAGTAAATAAAATGAATAATTATATTTTTTTTTGGTAAATTTTATTGATTTAAAAATCCTTTTCTCTTTTTTATCATTATAAAATTAATTTAATTATAAAATTAATTTAATTTTATAAAATTTAGATAAACTTCATTTTTAAACCCATGCATGCACGTTGTCATGGACCACGATTGGGTGCATTCAACATCCATAACTGCATGCATGCATTCAATACTACTAAAATTGTTTGATCAAGATCATATAACATAAATTTAGGATAAAAATTTTAAAATATTTTAAAAAAAGAAAATACATTTAAAATTTGAACTGTCTAATTTTAATCGAATTGTACAATGACTGCATCAAAACTGACAGTTTCTAATCAATTTCCATCTTGCCACAGAAAATGCATACGGTTAAAACAGTTGGGCCTACTTTGGTAAAACAAAGGTTGGGTCTACAGTCTGCTGACCCAAGATGTTTTGTAACTCTTATTAATTGTTTTATTCAAAAATATTTTTCAATTTTATTATGGTATCTAGATGAAATGATAAACTAAAAAAGAAAAATTAGGATTTAAATTCTTATTATAAACATTCAACCTAACTTTTTTTTTTTTGATAACAACATTCAACCTAACTTTATTTCTAAAGGGTTATGTTAACGTGTGCCCTAAGGCACATGTTAAGGATTCTACTAATAGAAATAATATTTTAAAAGTAATATCTTTTCAACTTAAAAGTAAATGAAATGCACAATTTCCAATACATGTTTTCCATCTTTAGTATACTAACATATGCATCAAGGACACATGTTAACATTTCCTATTCCTAAATACTACGTAGTTAAATTCAATTAAATTAATTAATGAGTATTGTTGGATAAGGACATTAACGAATCAAAATAAATTTTTGTTTGGTACATTGATACTAAATGAATTTATATTATGACAGTAACTTTAAAGAAATAAGATAAAGTTCGCATTTATAATATTTAATTTTCTCACCCACCACAAAAAAAATGTATGTTTTGCTAATCAATTTTCGCCACCTAACATTATACATTTTTGGTACAACGTTTTTTTTAGTACAATGAATACATTATTTGATATATATATATATATATATATAAGTTTTAATGGTGATTTGTAAGCTATGAATCTCTTTCTAAGTATGAGATTAGAAATATACTTCCTCCGTACCATAATATAAGTCGTTTTGGAAAAAAAATTATACCAAAATATAAGTCGTTTTACAATACTAATGAAACATTTAATGCTAATTTCTTATTATACCTTTAACTATTTATAACTCTCTCTTCTTTTACTTCGACTATTTATCTTTTCCATACCACTAATGAAGGACAATTTTGTAAACTAACTCATAATTTCTCTTTTCTATACAACAATGATTACATTTCTTAATTTGTGTGATATGGTCAAAACGACTTATATTTTGGTACGGAGAGAGTATCTCTTTTTGGTAGATTTTGTTTTGGTTTTGTTCATTGGTGATCCGTCTATATACGGCACCGTTGTATTGGAGTTCTCTTTTTATCGGTATTTGCTCATCTTGTGCGAGACTTAATATTTATTAATAATATTTATTTGCCATTCAAAAAAATATATAAGATAATTACACTTGAATAAAAGACAAACAAATAATAAATTATGTTGTTATTCCTTTTATAATGTCAAATTCAATTCTTTTAAAAACTATATCATATAAAAATATGTTATAGTATGTTGTTTTTTTGACAAGACATTATATTATTTTAATTTCATATAAATGTAGATGTTGCGGAAGGACTTGTTCAGATTGCTGAAGGAAAATCATGGTGAAAAGTTCAATAACTTTATCTCAGAAAAATTGACTCTAGTGCCAGGGGATATTTCCCAAGAAGATTTCAATTTGAAGGACACAAATCTACTTAAAGAGTTATACAATCAAACTAATGTCATAGTGAATTTAGCTGCAACAACTAACTTTGATGAAAGGTAAATATAGATTTTAATTATATTCGGTCAAAATTGCATCAGTCATGAAGTCAGAAGAAATTTGACGGTCTATTTATAATTGGACAATTTAGATTTAAAATAATTTAAATAATAAAAGTTAATTTTAATTTATATCTCTCCTAACTGCATGCAATCGGGATTCGGGTAAATATATATATATATATATATATATATATATACTCCTCTTATTTTCTAATAAAAAAATAATATACTTTTTTTGAATGAAGCACCTTAATTTACTATAAATCTATCACTTAAAGTCAATAAATGAAAATTTTCAAATTCGATCCTCAATCCTTATCCTTATTATATATAAGTCCACTAAGTGAATTTTCCCTTAATTAACTCTTATATTATTATTACATGCAGATATGATGTTGCATTGGGTTTAAATACATTTGGAGTTAAGCATGTCTTAAACTTCGCCAAAAATTGTATTAACCTCAAGGTGCTTGTCCACGTATCAACAGGTTGGTATTTAAACCACTCCACTTTCCCATGGTGGAAAAGTAATAGATTTTCCTATGTAAAATCCCACCATAAATATATCTATCTCTAAACAAACATTTATAAATTTCAAAAGTTAACAGGGACAATAGTTTTGAGATAAAGAGAATACTAACCTAGCACAATTGCTAGACCATAAAAAATCTTCTACATATAAGCAGTGGTGGAACCAGGAAAAGATTTTGGGGTGGACCACTATTTTTTTTTTACTATCGGTTAATAGCAACCGTTTATTCTATCAAATCATTCCATTACATTCATTAAACATATTTTTTAGAAAAAAGATAGAAATTTTTCTTCTTTTGTAGTGATATAAGTAAAAAAGATATTTTTTGGAAGGGTTTAGAAGAGAAGAAAAAGGAAGAAAATGAAGAAGAGAAATGAAAATAGAATAAAGTGTAAAAAAGGCATGGGGCAGGATTTGATCCCACAACTTGCAGATCCATAAGCATGACACAAACCACTAGGCTAAAACATCTTTGTTATATTTCCGCAAAATCAAGAATATATAATATATATTTTGTATATTTATAAAACCTATCAAGGGTATTATAGTAATTTCCCATTTTTTCGGGGGTGGCCGCGGCCCACTCCAACCACCCCCTGGTTCCGCCTCTGCATATAAGACAGCTATTAGGCCCCACTATTGACAAAGTAAAATGGGAGCTATTTATTCTGATATTGTTATTAAAAATCTTCAATATTTTTTTTTTGCTTCATTGGAAATTAAAAACTTCTATATATTTTAAGAGTATAGTATATCTCAAATGTATAAGTATCTAAAAACACATCATTTCAAAAAAAAAAAAACACATATCTCGATGAGCAACGTTGTCTATAGGAGTTGTAATTCGAGTTTAAATTTTGAACATTCCACAATTTTACATTTAGTGATGAAATTTGACAATTAAATTACTTTGACAAAAAAAAATCTAAAAACACAATTAGATTTGTATTGCATGAACTTTGTGCAATTAGTAATATGAACTTGTGAAATGAATTATTGAAATAACTAACATATATAAATTCAGCATACGTATGTGGGGAGAGAGGAGGACTGATAGTAGAGGATCCATATCAATTGGGTGCATCACTAAATGGAGTGACAGGACTAGACATTGATGTTGAAAAGAAACTTGTTGAGGAGAAATTGAACATGCTTCAACAAGAGGGAGCTACTGAAAAAGATATTAAAATTGCTATGAAGGACTTGGGTATGAAAAGGTTAGTATATATACTATCTCTACTATGTTTCATGATTCCCCTAGTAGCTTATAATTTTAATGCCATGACATTTTTTTTACATATAATTTACATATTTGATTAATTTTGTTAATATTTATTGGTCCAGCTTGTGATGTACACAAATTAACAAACACAAAAAATTTGATGTGATTTTAATAAATTTTCAGAGCAAATTTTTATGGATGGCCAAACACATATGTGTTTACAAAGGCAATGGGAGAAATGCTTGTGGGAACTATGAAGGAAAAAATGTCCATTGTGATTATTCGTCCTACTATCATTACTAGTACTTATAGAGAACCTTTTCCTGGTTGGGTAGAAGGAGTAAGGTAATTATTAATCACTAATTTATTTATGTATGTACCTAATTATGTTTATTTTTTATTCCTTTAATTTTCTTTAATTATTATAATAATATAAATATTTCATCTCTTTTCCTTTTGCAGAACAATAGACAGTTTAATTGTTGCTTATGGTAAAGGAAAATTAACATGCTTCCTTGCAGACCTTGAGGCAGTTTTTGATGTGGTGAGAAACATTTGATATTATTATCTTAATTTATTTAAAAGGACCGATCGAATATATCAACATTTCACTTGCGCATCATCGAATATATATGTCACGATTTTACAAATGGACCGATCAAATGTCACATTTTTTTAAAATGGACAATAATCGAAATTGCAAATTTTATAAAGTGAGACAAAAAATGTGATTAAAAGTATATATAATTATGTTCATGGTAAAAATATGTATAATTAACTTTAATTAATCTTGCTTTGGTCAAAATTGATTTATTAATGGTGAGTTAATTTGAAACAGATTCCTGCTGATATGGTGGTGAATGTAATGCTAGTGGCAATGGTGAGACATGCAAATCAACCATGTGATAGCATATATCATGTGGGTTCATCTCTTGGGAATCCAGTTAGATATCTCAATTTCAAAGATTACACATTCAGATATTTTACTGCAAAACCATGTTTTGACAAGGAAGGAAAAGCCATCAAAGTTGGCACAGTTACTGTATTGGAAAACATGAATAGATTCCAAAGATACATGTTCATTCGATACCTACTTCCACTAAAGGTAATTCATCAATTTCTAATTCTAAATTACTTCTCTCCATATATTTTTTAACTAGTCTAGTGGCTTTATCGGTTAGACTCGCACATAATATTAATTGTGTGGAGAGTGGAAAATTTCGAGTTTATATCCGATTCTCTGCATATTAATACAATGTTTCACACAATGTTCTGTTAATTCTGGGTAAAGTTATGTCAAGTAAACAAAAATTCAATGCACGTCAGCAAAAAGTTGACTTTTTGTGTGTAACGTTAGTTAAAAGTCACATTGTATAGAATATAGATAAATTAAAATCAGTCCACATAACATGTACTAATTCATTTGTGTTTCAACAGGGGCTAAAGCTAGTGAATGAAGCTTTTTGCCACTATTTTCAGGGTATGTATTTTGATATCAACAGGAAGGTTCATACTATGATGCGGTTGGTTGACCTCTACAGGCCCTATTTGTTCTTCGATGGAGTGTAAGTTATTATACCAAAAAAATTATTATTTACTAGCAAAAAAAAATTGTGACAAATTTCGAATTTTTAGTTTAATTTTTATACACCACCAACAAATTACAATCTATCATATGTATGACTTCAAATTATTTATAATTAAAGCCATATGACCATTGTAAAAAATATTTATGCTTATGTTGTTCGGTCTATAAAGTAAATTTTAGCGTCTTATCTTATTTCAGAAAATAGTATATATAAAAACCAGGCCAAACCCAATAGGGGGTGCAGCATAATGCTGCACAAGGCGTCTAAAATATGAGGGCCTCAAAAAAAAAAACAAAAATCGGTATGACATAGAAACAATGTAAAATAATTTTATACGATTATTCAATAATAACTATTTATTCCGCCAAATCACTTTACTATACATTACCTTAATTATATGACATAGAAAAATATTTGATTTCTATTGAATTGTCGGTGTAAAATTAATTTTCATATAATTAATTAATTTAATGATATATATATTGTTTTGCATACAGATTTGATAATATGAATGCAGAGAAGTTGCAAATAGCTGCAAGACAAAGTGGAGTAGAGATGGATATGTTTTACTTTGACCCAAAAATGATTGATTGGGAAGACTACTTCATGAACATTCACATTCCTGGCATTGTCAAATATTCCTTCAAGTGAAACTATATATAAACTCTCAAATTTGAACTTAATTGTTTGTACCTTTTATCTTTCAAAACTGAAAAAACTCGATTGAGTTCAAATCTATGCCAGCGAGTGCTTGATGTTATTATTGGTGGTGTATTTTTAAGTTTTGAATTTAGGGTATGTTTGAATAAACAACTTATTTGTACTTTATAGAATAAACTCTTATTATGATAGGTGTTATGTATAAGTTTTATAAGCTATTTTTATAGCAAAGATATTAATAAATATAAATAACTTTAGTCAAAAACTTATGAGCATAAGTTGAAAAAATCATATAAAAATTGTCACAATCTGTTTTTCTAGTTATTCTAAAGAGTTTCACCAAAACTTATGTCAGTAAATAAAATCAAATAAATCAATCCAAATATATAGATCTAACATATGTGGCACCTATTTAAAGTTTTTATCAAGTATAAAACAAAATGAAAATTATTAAATTGTCATGAATACACATTATAGGAAACAGACATCCCCTGCAATTATTCGTTAGAACGTTCGATTAAATATTAACAGTTGAAATCGGAACTATGAGAAATTATGCCAGATGCATTATGGTTGTCCGATCATGTTTGTACGGCTGAAATGAATTATTGCATAGCAGTTACAACAATGAATCCATATCTGATATATATCCCATGTTATACTTTTTGGAGTTTTTTTTTTTGGATGGACAATATACTGTTTGGAATTTGGAACAATGATATTGTACTAGCTAGTATGATGCAAAATGCGCTGTAAAATCGTTTTCAAAATAAATGTAATCTATTAACTGCCTTACTTCTTCCTACTATCCATAATTGTGGGTGTACTATAAGTATGCTTCTTCCATTATTTTTGGGGATTAACCCTATAGTTTTCTAGGGGAAGTAAAGTATCATTAAAAAATTGTTTTATTTAAGAATTAAACTCAAAGAACCACTTCAGTTCAATGTCTTAATTTTTTTTCTTCCATCTTTATCATAGACTTTTTTATCAAAAAAAATGTTTTTAAATATATGATTATCTATATTTTAATATTAACTCCGTTATTAATTATAAGACTCTATTCAAAAAATTATTTTTTCCTTTTTAATAAAACTCTATTTAAATTTTGAACTACATTTACAATTTCTTTACATACACACCCTTACAAATTTTACTTTTTTTTTTCTACACTTTACAATATGCTATGATAAAACAGAAATAAACTCTCTCTAAATAAGTAAACTTATAAAAACATAATCTACTATCAATAAATTTATTATTACTTTTCACTTTTTAAAATTCTCATAGTTTAGTCAACGGGAATCTTATAATTAGAATTTCTAACTTAAAATGATCAAATTGTAGAACATTCTAATTTAAGGAACTAAAATAAAACAAAGAAACTTAGAGGACCAACATAAAACTTAAAATTAACTTTTTTTTTAAAACAACTTACTTAAAATTAACTTAAATAATCAAATGTGTAATTTAGCTATTTTTTGTTGCTCTCTTGAAAGTAATTTTTTTGTTTATAATCGTGTGGAGTTGTTGTCAGTTGAAGAGTTAATGTCAAACCCATCTATAAATATAATGCAGTGATAATAACCATTGAATCATAAACCTTTACATAACTTTGACCAGAAGTTATATAGTTCTCTACAATGAATTCAGGAACAATGGTAAACTTTCTGAAGGGAAAGACCATTTTGGTGACTGGCACAACTGGCTTCTTAGCTAAAGGTAGCATGCATACTAATTAGCCAAGTAATTAATATGTGTTATTATCATTTGAAATATGGTAATTATACTATCATTGTTGAGGTTTTATATATATATGTGCAGTTTTTGTGGAAAAGATATTACGGATTCAACCAGAGATACAAAAGCTTTATCTTCTTGTTAGAGCTTCAAATACTGATTTGGCCTCTTATCGCTTGCAAAATGAGGTGCATCTTCATTATTTTCATTTGATTTACTTATAATAAAAATAGTTGGCCCTCAAAAAAACATTATGAACTAAATTTTTTTGAAATAACAACAGAATGTCTGAATTTGAAATAGATATTTTGTCTCAATTTATTACTAGTATGTATAAAAATCGAGTCAAATGTTTATTTAGACACTATATATAATTCATATTCAAATTAATTACACATGTATAAGAAAATTGAGCAACAAATTATGTTACTAATTTCTTTTGAATGGCAAAATCAATCTTCTTAAAAATAATATTCATAGACAAATAAGGCAAAACGTTGATATGCATATTCACAGTCTTCTAGTGCTAAAATGCCATAAGTCACATATGAAATGATATATAAAAAACATGTTGATTGTCAGAATACACCAATCTCATTAAGATCAAGTGTTACCACTACACCGAGCAGCATATTATGATTTTATATTTCGTTAAAGCAACTTAAAGTGTGTTTGGTTTCAATTTTAAAAGAGTTAAAATTGATTCCGGGGGTGTAAAATTGATTCTGATTTGTTTGGTTTCTCAAAAATATAATTTATTCTGCCTTGAAGCTGAAAATTGTAGTTTCTAGTTGTTAGAATTAATTCTTACACTCAAATATTTTGTTGAAATCACTTTTGTATTAATATATTTAAACATAAATCACTTTATCTAACAATCACTTTTTATCAAAAACAATTTTACAGAATCAATTTTATCAAAACCAATTCTTTTCACCGCAGAACCAAACATACACATAGCCACTACTTTAAATGTTGGACCCTAATAAATAAAAAATTTGGGCTCAAAAAATATTGAGCTCTGGAGTGTAGGCCTTGTTACACAAGATTTGGGTTAAAAAATTCTCATCCCCCACCACTTTCTTTTCCCTCCCTAAAATGACTTTTAAAATGTTTGAATTGTATATTATGAACTTTTTTTCTCTAAAAAATCAATATTTAAACTAAAAAAAAAGTTCGGCATATATGACCCGAACTTTTTACAAGGAAAAAAATAATTTCAAGGAATAAAGAGAATGGTGGAGGTGGGATGAGAATTTTTTTCCTCTTGGTTGGCCTTAGTACAAACCCACCCCCCCAAACCTTAATAGGTAAACGAACAACTCTCTATTAATGATTTTTAAAAATGGACCTTCATTAACTATAATGTCTTCAATCGCATAGTTTTTTCCATGTGAATTGGTTGGCATGTCTCCGGGACGAAAAAAAGTTTGGAAATATTTATACATGATCGAAGTAAAAAAAACTCATTTTATAAATTTTTTAACGAAGAAAGAAGATGTATCAACTCAACAGTGTTAAAATGTCAAAATATATAAGAAATAAATTTCATTTTTATTCACTGATTTTTGTCATGATTTAAACTTTTTAGAGATATCATGCTTGTTAAGCTAACCTTGAAGCCATACCATTGCTTATAAATATCCATTTTATGAATATTATTATTGATGATGATGACTTATTACATTGCATTAATAGGTCTTTCAGAAAGATTTATTTCGAGTGCTACGAGAGAAGTGGGGTGAAGATTTCAATTCTTTTATCTCAAAGAAGGTTGAGGTAGTAGTAGGAGATGTTGCTCTTGAAAACTTAGGAATCAAAGACAATAACATTAAAAATGTGATGTTTGAAGAAATAGACTTTATTGTCAATTCTGCCGCAACTACCAATTTTGATGAAAGGTATGATGATGGCAAAACTAAGGCTAACTCAAACATTTTTTCTTGTCAAATTAATTGATAATTTTTTATGACAAAAAAAATGCATGCAGATTTGACATCGCCATGGGAGTGAATACAACGGGTGCTTTACATGTCTTAAACATGGCAAAAAATTGTCATAAAGTAAAGCTTTTAGTCCACATATCAACCGGTAAGTATCTAATAAAAAAAATTTAACTTGAGTACTGTCAACTCTCGATTGATATTTTATTTTGAAATTGAATATCTCCGCACGTAATTGCGAAGACTAATCTCTTAAATTTTGAGAGATTTAAATAAATGGCAAATTCTCCGTTCAAGTTCGAACTCGGGACTACTGGTGAGATATTAATTTGTTGGTATTCTTAGCTTATGTGTGTGGCGACACTGAAGAAGGAGAAACAATTTTTCAAGAGATACCATTTGTGATGAATCAATCTCTAAAGAGAACTTCACAACTAGACATACACAATGAAATGAATTTGTTGGAGAATAAAATAGATGAACTCCGAAGAATGAAAGTGGATGAAAGCACAATCAAATATGTATTGAAAGATTATGGAATTGAAAGGTTCATCAAATTCTTTATTATATTTTTTTTTTTAACTTTTTATTGTATGAAGATAATATATATGATCTAACATTATTTATGGTCTCATGTGAGCTAATGCCAAATTAGAGCAAATTTGTATGGTTGGCCAAACACATATGTGTTCACTAAAGCAATGGGAGAGATGCTTTTAATGCATCATAAAGATAATGTACCATTGATCATTATACGTCCCACAATGGTTACTAGTACAAGCAAAGATCCCTTTCCTGGTTGGATTGAAGGTCAAAGGTATATCTTATTATTTTTTTTGACAAAAAAAGGTATATCATATTTATCACTCACAAAAAGGTTACTTTAATTGTTGTAAAAAAGAGAGCTATTTAATTGTTGTAAAAAAGAGAGCTATTACTATGATCAATCTTTACTAATAAAATATAAGGGACAATTATTTCAGGTGTTTTTTCTTCATTTCTACTAATTATAAAATAAATATTAGTGAACGCATTATAAATATTAAAAAATAAAAAATGGAACATGTCTCCAACTCTTAGATCTAATGTTGAGTGAATAATAGTTTTTTTGTGTTCTTTTTTTTGTTGCTAATTTTAAATAATAATTATTGTCTTATTTTGAAATTACAGAACAGTCGATAGTATGATATGTGCCTTTGGTAAAGGGAAGCTGCCTTGTTTTCTTGGGAATCCCAAGACAATTTTAGATGTAGTAAGTTATCATATATCCTAATAAGTGTCTTAAGATTATTGGTTAAAATATTAGTAAAAAAATCAAAACAAGTAATTTTGTATATAAAAAAAGAGATGAACTTATATTATATTGGCGGCAAAAATATATTATTGGTCATTTATCTTATTTATTTGTAAGACTTTGATCCTTTATCTTTTGTTTATAATAAATTGGTCCATTATCTTTTATATTTGTAACATTTTGGTCATTTATCTTTTGTTTGTAACTAATTGGTCCATTATCTTTTATATTTGTAATATTTTGGTCCATTATCAAAAATAAAAGTATCAACCTTTTTAATAAAAAAAATGAGAAAATGAATTTATATGAATATGTTATAAAAGATAAAGGATCAATTTGTTACAAACAAAAGATAAATGACCAAAATGTTACAAATATAAAAGATAATAGACTAATTTGTTGCAAACAAAAGATAAATGACCAAAGTGTTACAAATAAATAAGATAAAGGACCAATGGTGTATTTTTGCCTATATTGGCCAAAGTAACAATTTATATTTTGAAGACAAAATTTCTTTTTATAGAACATTAATTTTTTTCCGAAACAGTTAATGTTAGTAACTAAATTTTGTTATAGAACCCTTAAATAATGTTTTTAGAACACTTATTAGCATTATATTTGTTCTTTATTAACTATCTTGAGTTGTTTTTTCTTATAAAATAATTTAATGATTAAACTCACACGCGTTTAAATGTAAAGACTTAAATGTAAAGACGTGAAGAATTCAGGATCCAAACCCCAATTAATTGTTATTTTTTTATCCCTAAAGTTATTTTTAAGCTAGAATTGTTTGGTAAAATATATTTTTAAAAGCTTAGATTTTTAGGACAAACAATATATCATTTAAGTATTGAAAGTGTCCAACCAAGTATGTTTGGACTCAAATCGTGGATGATCTCCATCTATTGATAACAAATAGTTTGAAAGAACTTAAATTTGAATCTTAGGTAGAATTATTTTTTATCAAATTCTACTTACCTACCAATCGAACTCCGAATTATCGGAGTCTCTTCCTCTTAAAACTAGAAGATTAACTTAACTTCAATCATAATACTATGTTTTTGCATGAAACTATTTTAACATGTTTGGATTTGGAATTTTATTTATTTATATTTTGACTCAAAGTTTGGAATTATTTTAGATCTTTGCATTATTGATGCATGACTTAATTAGATATGAACTAGTTATTTATATGGGCAAAACAAATAACTCAGCTAAACATTTGATAATATATGTAGATTCCTGCAGATTTGGTCATCAATTGTGTGATCGCAGCAATTGTTATTAATTCAAATCAAGCTCCTAAAAATTTGATCTACCATATTTCTTCTTCATTAAGAAATCCTCTCAAAATTTCTGATGTTCACAACATTTCCCATCAATATTTCATGAAAACCCCTTACATGAGCAAAAATGGAAAGCCAATAATCATCTCTAAGGGAGTTTCCTTGAAAAGTTTGGCAGCTTTCAACATTTATACAGAGATCCGATATTTCGTGCCACTTAAGGTTTGTTAAATGTAAAGTAAGTTAAAATTCAAGTAAGTTATTTTATCGGCACATATTTCCTAATGTGAAATTTTAGTCATTTACCCCTATTCACTTAGAGATAAATGATAGAATCTTCATATTACAAGGAGTAATAAAAACAAAGTTATCGAAGGTAAACTAAAATCCGCTCACTAGCAAGGGTGTAAAAGCTTATTAACCCTTAAATTTTACGTAGAACTCATGTGAATTTTATCTAATTAAAATGTGTGTCGAAAAATGTATATTAAAGAGTCGGTTGATAGCACAAATCTTTTGACGCATCCCTAAAGTATTTTTACTAATTAGTTATTTTAAAATGTTTTGGCATATTATCAAGGTTTTATATTTGGTGAACAAAATGATTTGCCAATCCTTCCAAGACGTTTATGATGACAACTACAAGAAAATAAGAATGGTGAAGCGACTTGCAAAACTATACCAACCTTACGTGTTTTTTAAGGCAGTGTATGTAACTTCATGACCTTAATTTTCTATTTATTAGAAGTTATATTTAATCTACTTTCTAAAATTTTATTCATACTCATGAAAGTGTGAATTAATTTTCATTTTAGATTTGATGATACAAACACAGAAAATTTAAGGAGGGCAACAAAGGGCTATAGCATGGAGAATGGGATACTAGAGTTTGACCCTATTAGCATTGATTGGACATACTACATGATGAATACACACATTCCTGGTCTAGTCAAGTATACAATGAATTGATTAAATAATTTGAATATCAATTATTACTACTTAAAAATGGTTTGAAATTGCTCTTTAGAGCTTGTGGTTTGAATTGTATTAATATTGTATTGTGCTATTTCATAATTCTGATTATCCAAATATGACTTTTGAAACATTGCTCTTTAGAGCTTATTGTTTGAAAAGTATTTTGAATTGATTGTACAATTTCATTGTTCTCATAATCTAAATATAATTTAGAGGCATTGCTCCTTAGAGTTTATTGTTTGAAAAAGTAAAGTATTGAGAATGGTGTTAACAATCCAAATTTGATGAGATAAAGTGTCCGTTTGTTATAGCTTTTTTTAGAAAATAATCACTTATTTTTAAAAAATAATCACTTTTAGGAAAATAACATCTGTTTGTTATAGCTTTTCAAAATAATCAGAATCTAAAAATAATCTAAAAACTGCTAAAAATCTGAAGCTGATATTAGTAGCTTATTTTTATAGATTTTTTTTAGAGGAGAGAGAAAACTTGTGTAAAAAAATTTCAGACGAAAATATCCTTAAATTTATTATAATATTCCAAAAATATCCTATTTAGAATTTATAAGATTAGTTTGTTATTTTTAGAAGATAAGATTTAAAAAAATTTGTTTTATTTTTAACTATATATATAAAATCATATGACCATAATGAAAAAAAAGAACTTGAGTATTTTTCATATATTTATTTTATATGATATATTATATTTGAAAAATTGTACTTTATGGTAATTTTATGATGCAAAATCACTTTTCTATGGTTGCATCCAAACAAGTTAAAGATTATTTTTTTATAAAAAATAATTTTTTTAATGGTAAACAAACACAAAATAGCTTTTGATTTTTTGTAAAATCTATAAAAAATAATCTCTAAATTATTTAATGACAAAATCACTTAATTTTTAATCTGTAACAAACGGGCCCAAAGTTGGACATAAGCTTATTGGAGGTAGTTTCAATCCTATAAGACGATTTTGTAAGGATGAATCGGGTTTAATCCGAATTGTAAGATGATCAATTCAGGAAGACGTCTCAATTATTTAATGGCACTAAATTAATTTCTAAACCATTATTATTTCAAATAAAAAGTCGATGGCATTTATATTATTTCCTTCAATATGTTGATACTAGTTAAGATCTTCTTTCCTTTCTCTGTTGAATTAAAGCCAAAAGATTAACAAATATGTTGGGTAAAGTGACAAAAGTCAAAGAATTTGATATATATAAATCACAAGATATAAACCAAGTGAATGACTAAGTAGCCACGATAACAAAGTAGAGTAAGACAGTTTGGGCAAATGAAACTTTTATCAAGTAGACATCGTCACGGCCAAGGTTTGTATGATTGAGAACAAAGACAGATGAATACATGCGCTCAACATTCAGATATATAGGATATGGCCACACGAAAAATTGAAATGGTGAACACCTTATGGCTTATACATGTGCAAGAGTCATTCATGTGACCAATTTGATTTTGAATTTCATCCATAGAAGAATGAAATCTACTAAACCTGCATTGAAAGCATTGTTCTTCTCAACAGATGACACTTTGCTATCAACTTGACCATTGCTTCTTTCGTCCCCCATGAAAAAAACCACTTCTGCTAGCTACTATTACTTTTGTATGTAGAACACTATATTCAGCGCATGAGGAGTCTGTGCATGTGACAGTTTCAACATCTCAAAGAAACATTGATACTTTGTCTCCCGGCCAGCATAAAATCAACACACAAAAGGAGCATGAGCATGGTTGAGGTGGCTGCAACTGAGGTCAGGTATTTGTCCTCCTCCGAGCTTGAGCATAGCCTTCTGAGCAAGCTCCAAGTTAGTAACTGGAGCACCACGAGTCTCTTCAATTACATCGAGTAAGGAATTGGTAAAAGCCCCATATGATGTGTGCTTGTATCCAGTTGGTGGAGGGAAGACTACTTCTGATACATCGTATAAGTTATCGGGGGAGACGTTATGATCACATGGGAAAAGGCGTGAAGAGAATCACACATGAAGGAAGGTGGGTGGTGGTGGTTTCTGTTTTAGTTTTAGCTTTGTCCTCCCCTTGGAGAGTGAGGATATCTACACGAGACAAGTTGGTGGTTGTTACAAAACCATAGTAGCCAGTGGCAACAGTGGCTTGTGAATAACGACGTATGTGATTAGACAGGATCTTCAATCCTTCCTCCCTACTTAGGAGAGGAGGTACTGGTTCTTTAGGACAAGGACAACGAGGTTTAGGTTGAACTAAACAATCAGATACAAATGTGAGATTACAACCCACTTTGGCGGCACTAAATATAAGTGCTCTGAAATATTTATCTGTTTAAATTGAAGAAAAATAAAAGCAATCAGCATCAGCAATATGATCATATGATATAAATTGAAGTAATGTAATGTAATGCAATGCAATAGAATAGTACATACCATCAATGTGTTTTTGATCTGGAGTAAGAATAAGACCATTAGAACAGCCATAGGCAATGAGGTGGATGAAGAGGATATCACTTGGATAAGAGCACTCAACCAGCCTGTACAGCTCATCACGTATGTATTTCCCGGTGGGTTTCGTGTCTTCGTCGTCGTCCTCCTCCTCAATTATGAGAATGATTTTATCCTCCGGAAACCCTCGCTGTTCAATCAGAAACTTTTTCATCCTCAAAATCTGCGCTTTAACATCAACACTACTAGAGTTCATGTTCATCATCTCAACCGCCGGAAGCTTCAATCCAACCAACACAGCCTTCTTCTTCGGTTTTCTCTTAGACTTCTCAGACGAAGATGACGTTTCCAGATCCATCTCGTCGGCCTTATTCTTCTTTGACGTTTTCATATCCATTTCACCCATCATCAGGTTTAACCTTTGCATATGATTCTCAGAGTCAAGGGTGCTGAAAATAGAAAGATATAGGATATGTTTTAAAGATGGTGACGGTGAGTTTTGGTCGTGATTGATGGTAAGCCGACGGAGTGGCGGCGGTTAGGGTTTGTTAGAGGGAAAAAACGTTACTTTGAAAGAGGAGAGAGAGAGAGAGAGAGAGAGAGAGAGAGGTGTTGATTGTTGAAGACAATACAATTACAAACAAAGAACGAACTATTTAATATAGCGGCCTATGTACTTCAAATTAAAGTTCAATCCAATTCCTTCAATTACTTTATCTTTATATATAATTTAACTAATCGAGCAATATCTTTTTTCTAATTCAATTATTAAATTAAATTAATGTCTTTACAATATTATAATCTTTATGGTACAACCCAAGGCCAAGGGTGCGGTTAGCGGTATGGGGCTCATCCTCCTTTAATCAGGTCGAGAGTTTGATCCTCACCTTGAGTATGAAGCAGTTTTATGATTAAAAAAATTAGGTTAAATATGTTTTTAGTCTCTATAAATATCTAACTCTTCTATTTTTTTGTCTTTCTAAATTTTTTTCTCACTTTTTGGTCCTCCAAATATTTTCGATCATAATTTTTTGTCCTTGTTTTTCACTCAATTATGTGTACGATTCAAATCTTTTAACGAGATTTTGTGATCATTTAGTCAAAATGAGTCTTATATATTAGGACGGATGTAGTATAAATTACTACTCCCTCCGTCCCTTAATATAAGACCCCTTTTGACTAAATTTTACTATTCATCTATCATGTTTTGACCGTATTTTTCTAATAATATATAGATGTAAATATTAGCTTATAGGATCTTGTTTGATTTGTTTTGATGAGTATTTTCAAAACATCAAATTTTTATAATTTTTACTACTAGATAATTAAAGATATTAGCGATCAAAATTGTACATTGACATACGTGTTGTGGTCAAAAGGGGTATTATAATTAGGAACGGAGAGAGTATAAAAATATGACATAATATTAAATTGTCTATGTAGTATATGAAAGGTTGAATTAAATTTCACTAGATTTAGATACATAATGTACTATGAATAGCATGTAAAAAATTATTGTTATTTTAGAGATTTTTTAAAATTTAATCATCGAAAATTTTTTGTCACAAAATAAAGAAATACATAAAATGATGTTTTATGATAAATTATTTAATTTAAACCAATTTTTAATTTTTTTAAAAAAAACTCTTTGTTAAAACAATTTTTAGAAAAAAATGATCCACTATAAAATCATTTAACACACCCTTATCTTGTTAAATGAATTTATTATGTAGAGGTAGATAAATATTATACTTAACATAGATAATGAAGTTCAACAATATATCATATTATATATATAAGACTCTCTCAAAACAAATAACCCTTTTTTATAAGACTCCTGCATGGTTAATTAAGCAATAGTTTCTTTGTAGGACCTCTTGCATGTGATAGAAAAATTGGTCAAATTACTGTGAAAACAAATAGAGGGGCCAAATACTCCATAATAGAAATGAGAGAATGGTAAAATGACTAAAAATAGAGGATCTAAAAAAATAGTGAGTAAATTTTAAATAAATTAAACGTCTTGTTCCGAATTCTAATGTATCATCTTTGGTGACATATGCGAGGTTTGCAAAGCAAGGGTTCATTTAGCTTGACAATTTAATTCTTGGGCTAATTTTTTTCACTATAAAAAAATGGGGAGTGAGAAAAAAAAATAGGACGACCTTACGTTGGTGTTTGAGATACATGGATCATAACTTACACAATAAAGTTGCTATTTTTTAGAAGAAAAAAACTTAATAATGGAGTAATTCTTATAAATATTTATAAAATTGATGAATTGAATCGAAGAATACAAAACTCTACAAAATTTAATATTTTAGTCATCATATAATAAGAAGCAAACAGAAAGACTTAGAAGAAAACCTTAGAAAATTACATATATTTTTATTCTTCTAGTTCAAGTAGAAAGAAATTATAGTAAATTGAAATAATATATATTTTTGTCAAACACATCAAACAATTATGTAATTAAAATAATGACGTTTGTATGACCTCTAGACTTTTAGTTAGGCTGATAAAATGAAGAATTATGTATAAATTTATCAATTTGTATTGTTACTTTCTTAGAAGTTGCGTTTTATTTGGTTGACATGTCAACAAAAATGAATTTCCAAAATTTGTAATGCAAACATGTAGCAATTGTGCATAAAATCATATGTCTGTAACAAAAATATAATGGTTAAGGATATAAAGACAAATAGTAAGATGTACCAAAAAAAAAAAAGACAAATAGTAGTTCACATTAAAAGCAAAATATAGAAAGAAAAGTTACAACTTAAAAATTAAAAGTGCGGCTCACATTAAAATGAAAACACTTCACATTATATTTTAGATGAAACTTTCAAAAATCATATCTATTCAAATTTTAGTACCAAATGTATACGTACCTTAAAGTTAGTTCCTAATGTACACTTACATTAGTAAAAAAAATATCGTAACCTTGTTTTTTGACAATAAAGTGTCATAATCTATCAACCGCTCAAACTTGAGTTTTTATAAATGATTAAATTATAAAAATGACATACCTCGAGATCATTTTGAACGGGAAAACCCCTCCATTTACATATATATTGCTTGTTCCTCAATATTTTGTTATGCATAAAAGCAATTTTTCAAAAAAAGTATATTTTGCACAAATCTCTCACAAACCATCTATTCAAAATTTAGTACCACACATATACTTACTTTTAAGTCAGTATCACACATACTAAAGCTCTTGGCGGTAATATTTAATGTTGACAATAGATATTTGGTCTATAACCTCAAAAGAAACACTAAAATGAGATCATTGAAATCGTATAAAAATATTTTAAGTAGATTATATCTTTTCAATTTCAACCTTTAAAAACCAAAACATAAATAAATAAAAGGAGGAATGGTACATTATCTCTTCTGTCATATTTCATAATTTTTCTCGATGATTAACAAATGAAATGTAAAGAATAAAAATTAATTATTTACCTGAATTTCTTTCCTTTTCATATTTGAAGATTCAAGTCTCTCTGATATAAATGGTGTATTTTTTGATTGAAGGGATGAAAGCAAACTCACAACAAAATTATTTATCTATTTACAATCAATAATAAAAAGTTTCCACAGTCCATAGAATGATCATTCAATTAGACCATTAAACTCGAGATATTCAACAACCAAAGTCTCACAACCATTAGTAAGAAAAAAGTATCATAACCTCTTTTTTACAATAAAATGTCGTAACATATCATCCACTCAAACTTGAGTTTTTATAAATGATTAAATTATAAAAATGACATACCTTAAGATAATTTTAAACTGAAAAATCTTCCATTTACATATAGCTTGTTCCTCAATATTTGTAATTCTGCATAAAAAAATTCAAAAGCAATTTTCAAAAGAAAGTATATTTAACATGAGTCTCTCACAAACCATCTATTCAAAAGGTAGTACCACACATCTACTTACTTTAAAGTCCGTACCACACATACTAAAGTTCTCAACGACAATATTTAATATTGGCAATAGATATTTGGTCTACACCTTCAAAAGAAACAATAAAATGAGATCATCAAAATCGTATAAAAATATTTTAAGTAGATTATATCTTTTCAACATTTCAAGTAACCAAACATAAATAAATAAATAAATAAATAAATAAATAAATAAAAAGGAGGAATAGTACATTATCTCTTCTGTCACATTCCATAATTTTTCTCGATGATTAAAGTACAAAAGTATAATTTGTAATCTGCAAATACACAAAAAAATCAAATCATTTCTTTATGTATCAAAACTAAAAGAAAATTTGCAAAAAAGAAAAAAAAAAGTTTCAATCAAAGACATGAACGTTCTCTCTAAATATATATGATCTCTTAAATCTTATTAGTTAAATATTTCAGCCTATATGCAATTGTTGAGCACAAAATCAATTTAAAAGAACTCGAAAGATCAGCATAAAAAGCAACCACCCTTCTGATATTACTATTGAGCTCTCTAATCAAACCAACATTTCTACTCAGAATATCCGGCATCCTAGACTCATTATTTTGGTTAATCTCGTTGATTAAAAGCAGATTCTGATTCAAAATATGTATCTTGTACTTGCAATAAACTCTTGAATTACTTATAAAAACCTATTATCTACTTGACTTGTATCACTTAATTCTCCAAATATATCACCTTCCATTTTTCAGTTACACTTACAATTCAATCAACAAATATTTCTGCAAAAAATAAATATGATCAATAAGAAAATAAAAACAAAACAAAAGTGCACAAAAACATAACTGAATAGGATGCTTGATCTATCAATTATTCAATTATAGCAGAAATGAAAAGCAAAATAAAAAAAAAAAAATTAGCAACATGATTTTTGATCGAGAAGCAAAATCAACAAACATGCTTTTACCATACTCTTTCTTCTATCTACTACCAAGCAATATTAGCTAAAAAAGATGGTTTCAATCTTTGTATCAACCAATTATAGAAGCTAAACAATTTCTCAGCCTTAATTCTTTTGGAAAAGGATAAAATAAACATTGCAACGATATCACTCATTGAATTAATACATAGAGAGATAAAAAGACACAATGAGATAACAAAAGTTTAAGAAAATCACCATTCTTCTACAACACTAATAATCCTTCCAATTTCCAAATAAATATTTCACATGCCCATATATGTATGAGGAAGTTAATTCACACAACCGTTTTTCAATATTAAGAGACCGAAAAAAAGTGAATAGGAATAGTTTTTAGCGGAATAGTTTTTACATCACTAACTCTTTAATTTTGACATCAAACCAATAATAATCAAACAATATAATAACATGTGCAATTTTTTTTTTGTAATAAAAGAATAAAAAACTTTGGCATATTAAAGATAAAATTTACCGTAATGCATATGAAAGGTCTAATGAAAAAGAATTAGAATTTCCCATCAATGAGTTTTCTAAAGAGTTTTATATTTCAAAGCTAAGAGACATTACATTAATATATAGTGGAATATTATAATACAATGAATTTAAAACAATAAAATAAAAAGTGAAGAGTTTTTTGTAGAGATGCACATCACCTCAATACTCTTCTAAGAATAAAAGTTAAAAATTGAAAAGCTTTGTTAGGTTGCCACATAAGCAAATTAAAGTTTGCTTTACAAGTATATATAGATAAATTTTATAGCTTTGATCACGAATGCGGAAAATTTACGAAGGCAACAAAGGGCTATAACATGGAAAATGGGACACTAGAATTTGACCCTACTAGCATTAATTGGACAGACTATATGATGAATACACACATTCCTGGTCTCGTCAAGTATGCAATGAAATACTAGCTTCATATTTATGGTGGTAATTGAGCTCTTTCCAACTATTTTAATGGTTATATTTTAGATAAAGTATCTATTTTTATTTTCCTCCAATGGTACCCTATAAAACATTGTATAATTTGTATTGTAGAAATATGGTTAATATTTGTAATTAATAACATACGTCATTATTGTTTCAAAAAGTGGTCTTTCACTACTATGGTATTGAATAAAATATTGTTGGAAAATGTTAACTGGTGTCTTCAGAGCATTGATTAAAGATGAATATATAGTAATAATATAGTACTCTCCAAAATTTTAAAAAATGTTATTTTTAATATAAAGGCTTAAATATATTTCTTGTCCTCTAATTATTTTCAAGAATTCACTTTAAATCTGTAACTATTTTTTGTTCCGTTTTGGTTTTCTAACTTTCATTTTGTTAACTAAATTGGTCCTGACCATTAGAAAAAAACAAAAAACATTAAGTTTTGCGTACGTGACAATTAATGATCTGATTCATTGGTATGGCATGGCATAATGTTAAGGTTAGCGATAATTTTAGAGAGATAAGCAAAGGACGATAGAAGAAGAAGAAGAAGAAGAAGAAGAAGAAGAAGAAGAAGAAGAATTGACGAAGGCGACAGAGAAGAAGAACATCGATCGGCCGGCTAACAGGAATTGTTTCTTATTAACCTTCAATCTATTTCTATTGTTCTGTCGTATCCATTTTATGGTTTTTTTTAAATAATGTTAGTTTAGGACTTGTGTTGATTTATACTGGTTTAGGGTTTTCGACGATTTAGGGTTTAGAAGTTAGGACCTATCTGATACAAATCAAAAACTTAAATAATTCGTAGATGCATTTGACTCAAATTTTAATATAAGGTTTTTTTTTTATAAGCAAATTTTAATATAAGTTAATTTTGCAAGCTAAGGATTAAAAAAAAAAGGTTATAATTTGTTAGATTTAAAAGAAATAAATTATTTTTGTCAAGATAAAATCAAAACTCAATATTTGTTCGGACCATTTGCATATTTTAAACCTAACCAAAAAAAGTTGCAATAAACACTCCAAGACGAGCAAACATTTAGGCCCTATTTAAAATAATTTTTCTTTTGAGTTTTTAAAATGTTTTAAAAATTAGTTTTCAAAACAGTTTTTAATTAAGAAGCAAAAATCTAAAATTTGTTTCTGTTTTTCAGTTTTAAACTATAAATCTAAAAATATATAATTTTAAAACATGATTTTTCTTTTTAAATTTTTTAAAACTAAAAATTTAAAACATGCCCTTAATTAGTTTTTGCTTAGTGATCTCAATGTACACTAAGCAAATTTTTTTATGTTGCCAGAATATCTTAACATTTGCTATCAAAAGAAGAAATTACATAGCAACATTGCAAATCACCATTAAAAATTCAGTATGAAAACTCAACTGAATCTTTGTCTCCTTTGTCGTAATATATACACTTGCAGCTGCAAATAGAATTTCAGCAAATGACCACATTGAGTGACATAAAATTGTTGGAAAATAAAAAATGTGGCTCCTTGGCTGTGAAAGATCGGTGCCATAAGGCACGTAGGCTTTGTGCATACCTTTACTTTTGGGCTAATTGTAGCACATTTATTGGGCCCAAATTTTAAAATTTGATATTTTCTTTTCACGCTCTCTATTTCTCGCGCACCCCCTTAAATCCGCAATTTTCTTTTCGCGCTATTTTATTTTCACTTTTTAAAAAAATCTGCAATTTTAAAAAATTTCCATTCTTCTTGTAAAGTGTGAACTGTTATGAATCATAATATTAGTGGATGTCGTTCATCTTCCGTTTCTCTCTTTAACTCTCATTAGTTAGTGACTTTTCTAGTGGTATTAAATTATCCTTATCATTCAAATGTGTTTGTGTCCTATAAATATGACTTATGTATTAGTGTAATAACACACAACAAAGGGAATAATACAAATTTCTTATCTTATCTTTCTCTTTTCTCTAGCTGATCTCTAAGTTTATTTTTAAAAGTTATCAGCACGATACTCTATTTTTTTTTTGGTACATATACACGACGCTCTAATCTACTGAAGTAATATATTGATTCTTTTTTGTTTTTGATATTCCTTGTTGTGTCATTTTAGTCCACATGCAGTACCAGCGTCCAGCCATGGCGTCCAGCCATGTATACATATATAGTATATACTGCTTGTTTTTGGTTTTTTATTACCTTGTAATATGTTTTACCTTGGATCTTTTACATAATACCTATTCGGTTTATAGGATTGAAACTGGTCTGAAATAGAATTGATGTATAATAGATAAACTTCTTAGTAAAATAAGCGAGATGAACTTCTCAAATTGGGACCAACAACAGTAAAACATAATTTAAAAACATAAATTAAACACAAATAAAACTATAGAATAGCCAAATTAATTGCTAAATCGTCTTCCTGTTGTTGCTCATGACTTAGAGAGATTGAAATGTTTTCTAAGATCAAGATAGAGAAACTAAGCATAAAATATGTACTGATGAGTATGAGACAGCAACAACTAATAAATATTTGCGTAATCGAGTGCTACTGCAAGTGAAGAACTAACCTTTATCTTTTTTTCGCATTTGAAATATATAATATAATTATAATTGCCGTTAAAAATAAAAAGCAAAAGTAATCTCTGGCAAGAAAAAAAAATCGATGTAATACTAGGAGTTCTTTAATTTCATTCTTGCTTCTTTCTACTTTTTTATTTTGTTTTTGGGTCATGTTTATGTCACTCCAATTTTCCATTTTTTTAAATAAATTTTTAGCTTATAAAAAAGGGCATTTTAATAAAAAAAACTCATTTTATTGAAATCAACAAAACTAATCATTTCTTTAAAAATTGTGAAAAATCCAAAGGAGATACTTATTATTGAGTTGGATGGAGTATCATTCTTTAAAAACAATGCATATAACTTTTTAATTTATAAAAATAATTGTTAATATCATTTTAAAAACCAAGAATATTGGTACACTAGAATACTAATGTATCGTAGAAACTCCATAAAAATTATCATGTTTTTAAAATATATATGTGTGTGTGTGTGAGACAGAGAGATTTTTTTTGTGTGCAGGTATTGTAAAGTTATAGTTAACTGCTCATAATTACTCCCATGAATTTGCTGCGCGGCCCCTCCCCCCCCCCCCCAAATTCCCCTTGCTCACCCCATTTTCTCTATGCCCCCCCCCCCAAACCCTTTTTTACTGTGCGCCCCCCCCCCCTTCCTGCACGCACCCCCATCCCCCCCCCCCCCCCCCCAACCCATTTTTTTATAGATTTTTTTACTTTATTTCTCCAACTTTTTTTTTATGTTTTTTTTAATCTTTTTTTTTAGTTTTTTTATTCATTTAAAATACTTATTACAAAAATATTTTTTCGATGTTTATATATCTTTAAATTGCATACTAAAACATGTACTATAATTATGTTTACATTTATGACAATTAACATAAAAATTATTAAGTGGAGCAAAAATGGTTTTGACATACTAATAATAATTTAACAATAATAATCTCATTGTTCTTTTATTTTATTAGAAACCATAACATCTTGTATTAATATTTGACTAATTTTTATTTTATTTTAGGATAACGAAATCATTAGACCATACCAATGGTTTCAGTTTATAACGTCTTGAAACCATTTAACAATGTTAATGGTTTCAAAGATCTATTTAATTAAAATTTAATTAAGTAAAAAACTCCACAAAATTTATTTTATGTATTGAAACCATTCGACCATACTAATGGTTTCAGTTTATAACATCTTGAAACCATTTAATCATATTAATGGTTTCAATGGTTTATTTTATGATTTCAGTCATAATCATTATTTAAAACTATTTTACAATAATATTTTCATTGTTCTTTTACTTTATTATACACCATATAATGTTTTAATATTTGACTCAAATTTTTTCTATTTTACGATAACGAAACCATTAGACCATACTAATGGTTTCACTTTATAACATCTTGAAACCATTTAACAATGTTAATGGTTTCAAAGATTTATTTTATGATTTCAGTCATAATCATTATTTAAAACCATTTAACAATAATAATTTTATTGTCCTTTTATCTTTATTAGAAACCATATCATCTTGTTTTAATATTTGACTCAAATTTTTTCTATTTTAGGATAACAAAACCATTAGACCATACTAATGGTTTCACTTTATAACATCTTGAAACCATTTAACAATATTAATGGTTTCAAATATCTATTACATAATTAAGTAGATGTAATAATTTATGAATCTATTTCACCCCAAAATGGTTTTGGTGTAATAGTTTATGAAACCATTCCACCCCCAAAATGGTTTTGGGTATCGAAACCATTAAACCATATTAATGGTTTCACTTTATAACATCTTGAAACCATTTAACAATATTAATGGTTTCAAATATCTATTACATAATTAAGTACATGTAATAGTTTATGAAATCATTTCACCCCCAAAATGGTTTTGGTGTGATAGTTTATGAAACCATTACACCCAAAAATGGTTTTAGTGTAATAATTTATGATAATTTACATAATATTCTGTAAAAAAATTTTAATCAATAAATTAATATTTGACTCAATTTTTTTCTATTTAAGGGATCGAAACCATTAGATCATACTAATGGTTTCAGTTTATAACGTCTAGAAACCATTTAACAATGTTTATGGTTTAAAAGATCTATTATGAAATTATTCCACCCTAAAATAGTTTGGGCATGATTTTAGTTTAATCAATAAATTAAATTCAATTAATAAAAAAAATGTAAAAAAAAAACAATTAAAAAAAATATATGGGTGGGGGGGGGTTGGGGGGCGCGCGGAGAAAGTTTGGGGGGTGCACGAAGCAAGTTTGGGTGGGGGGTTTGGGGGGTGCGCAGAGAATTGTGGGGGCGCGCGTGAGCAATTGGGGGGGGGGGGGGGGGTGGGGGGCGCGCGTGAATAATATGGGGGGGCGCACGAATAATTTTGGTGGGTGGAGGGTTGCTAACTTCCTCCCACATGATTTTAGGTGGGAGGATGTTAGCAGCCCCCATATATATATATGTGTGTGTGTGTGTGTAAGGAGGGATCCGTTAAAATAATTCATTATTCAAGATAAATTTTACTAATTCAGCCGTCCAATTAAAAGTTCTTATAAGTTTGAAGTAACTTATTTTAATTTTTCTATAGATTATATATATATATATATTATTTCCTATAGTTTTACCTTATTTTCTATGAAACAAAAAATTATCTTACAGATTTACCTCAAAGCAAATCCGCATGAAACTATTTTAATACAAAAAATATAGTGTTCATTAGGATTATCCTACAAACAAATTCAAGAAAACTTTAAATATTTTCAAACATTAATGCGTATGTAATTAATTAATTATTTTTAATAAAAAAATAATGCATATATATATGAGTTTCTTGTAGATTTTATAAAGGGAAATCCTCTTATTTTTCGATGTACCAAAAAAAAGGGAAATCCTCATAAAAATGTTGATAACATGAAGAAAAAATTGAAAAATATTTTTCATGTTTATTTTCTACGTATTTATTTTTGATCAAAAGTTGATAACACGAAGAAGAAATGAAAATATTTTTCATGTTTATTTTCTACGGATTTATTTTGGATCAAATATGAAGGAAAATATTTTAATATAAGAAATATAGTGTTTCTTGTGAATTTTACTACAACTTCTAATTAAGTCACTAGGTTTGGTTTGATGGTGAGGGGTTTGGTCGTTTGGATAGTATATTACATGTTATGAGTTCGATTTTTTGCTATATTATAAACAAACAAAAAAATTCCTACAAAAAAATCCACAAGAAACTTTTAATTTTTTTTGAAGATAAATTTGCCAGAATCTATTTTTAATAGAAAAAAAGTGTGTATATTTTCATGTGTATTTTTTTTTTGGTAACTTTTCATGTGTATTTTATCAAGAAAAATCTATTGAAAAACGTTGAAAAACATGATGAAAAAAATAACAAATATATATGTTTGTCATGTTTATTTCATAGATATTTATCTTCAAAATAAATTTGCATGAAACCATTGTAGTCAAAGAAATATAGTGTTCCTTGTAAATTTTTCTACAAACAATATAATATAATTCCGTAGAAGATTTTAAATATTTTTGAGCAAGCCCAACATTAGCGGTCCACGTCGCTGCCTCCTTCAAGCGCCCAACATTAGCGGTATTTTTTTACTAATTAGTGGAGTCAACTGCCTCCAATTTGAAGTCCTATAACAGTTTTTTGGATTACCTCATATAATGTGAAGTAATGTCTTTTTTATTTACTCTCATAAAAAGTTAATTTGTGTTTGGAAATATGAAAGTAATGTTTGATTCCAAAAAACAAAAAAAAACAAACAAATATATAGATATCTCGCATAAAAATGTATTACTATGCATAAACATATATATAGTCTCTATAAAAATATATTCCACATAACTATTAATCCTTTTATTTTCTCAAGTGTTTTTAGAAGAAATTTTTTGTCCCTCTTTAAAACGACCATTTAAATCTTTTGAAGTTATAATTTGCCAATTATTCTTTTACTTCTCAATAACTCCATTTAACATTTTCCATAAAATTAATTTTTTTTCTCCATAACCCTTGTTCCTTTTTCCAAATAAGCTAAGTGTAGAATAGAAAAGAAAGATTTTTTTTTTTCAACAATTCACTCTTTTAGTTGAAAAGTTTTATGTTAAAATAATAACGTTTAAAATAAACGAAGAGAGTATGTAATAACTACAAGACTCTAATGTAATCTTATCAAGTACCATTAAATTCAAGCGGTCTACAAATTTTAATTTAATTAATAAAAAATTATCAAAATTATTAAGTTGGATGTCATAATTAGAATTCTAATTAACTGCGCCCCTTAACTTATATGTGAGTTTATATATAATGATTTTAAAATTTTGTCTATATACTAAAATAAAAATTCAAGCACATGATTATTACGTAAAAACTACTACTACCTACTTGAAAGTTGTGATGTACGAGCCATTTCAATCAAATCATGTCCATATATAGTAAGATTTTCTTCGATAATTAATATAAGGAAAAAAAAAAACTACTTACGTATTGTTTACGGAATTTATTTAAGTGTAATTAATTTTCTTTATTTGACGTAAGATACCAGTTATGTTTACTGTATCGCCTTTTTAAATAAATGATGTTCTTTTAAAAAATGTAGTATTTTTTTTAGTACAATTTTTTTTATTAAAAGTTCATTTTAATTATTTGCTTAGAACCTCTAAATTATCAAGACCGACACTAAATAGTACTAATTATTTTAAAAATAGTTAAATTTTACTTATAGAGTTATAGGTGACCAAACTTTAAATTATACTTTTGTTTATAACAGTGACTGACTGTGACTGAATTGTGTTTGACACACTCAAAGTATATCTATTTTAGTCAATGATACAGCCGCCGATTATTATTGAACAACAAATATATTTTATTAATAATAATCATATCTCTGTATAACAAGATGAACAGAGCGGTAGAAAAAAATTACAAGACAGAGATGTCATATATAAACGGAACATATTAAAAAATTCAAATAGACACTACCTAATGAAAAAACCCAAACAGACAGCCGCCGGTTATTGATTAATGTTGTTGAGTAACAGGAGAACACCGAAAGCAAACGAGTCTCAAATGATTTTTGCAAATGATATGATGTACACATATCATTGTTACTGAATAAGGATTTGGATTGATTGCTACCGGCTATTTTACACACTTAGGATATTAATGGAGTCAAATCAAAATGAGACATTTTCAGATTTTAATTTTTTTGGGTACAATTTCAATTTAAATTGACAAAATTATAATACTTGTTCTATTTTAAAATGAATGTCATTTTAAATGTTTGTTTATATATTAAGAAATGTAATTATTATATTAAAAGAAATATTTTCTGCATACTAAAATATAAGTCATTTTGAAAAAAACAATTGTACTAAAAGATAAGTTTCTTTACTGTTGAAAAAAAATCTCTTTACAATATCAATGAAACATTTAATTCTATTTTTCTTATATATTTCAAATGCGAAAAAAGAACAGGAGTTTAAAGTACAAATAAATATGAAATATATTCACAAATAAAATCATTCACTTAAAGATACCAAAACCTGCATAAATCACCAAAAAAGAATAAACAACAAACATAGTCAAAAATAAAAAACAAGCAAATTAAGCTCAGTATTAACTTTTTTTTGATAAAAAATATTAAATTTTTTTGATGACATCTTATTCTAATTATTTTTACATTATCTCTATGTTTGTTTTTTTTTTCTGCTTCAAAAAAAAAATCTCTATGTTTGTTTTTAAAAAAAAAATCGTCGGTGCTTGCATGCCATTTAGTTTTTATAATAATTCACGTTCGGACTTTTGGATTAGAAATTATCGACAACACTCCACTGTCAATTTAATCTCTCCAACCACATAATCAAGTCCCGGCTGCTCCATGCATGTATATATATAAACTATGAAGTTGAGATACAGGATACGATACAGAAACGATACGGCGATACAAAAAAATTTAAAAATTTAAGATAGATACGATACAGCTATGATAATTTAATAATATATATATATATATATATATATATACTCCGTTCCTTTTTACTTATCATTTTAGAAAATAATACTTGTTACTTTTTATTGGTCGTTTTGGCAAATTAGGTTATATTTTGTCAATTATATCATTCTTCTTATTTTAATTTATTGACTAATTTTGTATAATTAATTTTTTTGTTGAAATAATACAATTTTTTTATTGTATACAAATTTTGTTTGTTTTTAAAGAAAGTTTGTTACAATATTTTTGGAAATAGATAATGTTTGTGAAAAAAATTGTAAATTGTTGGTGGATTAAAAATATGATATATATTTAAAAAGGGACATCATAGAAAAACAAAGTGCAAAAATACACTATCCTATTTTGATTTTTTTTTCTTTCTAAAACGATAAATAAAAATGAACGGAGGGAGTATAAGTATAACTAAAATTGATAATAAATAAATATTCACATTATTAAAATTATCAAAACAAGTGAATAAATATTTTAAGTACTATCTAAAAAGCGAGTCATGTGTATCTCCACTAATGTCTTATAATATTGTCGCTTCCTTCCTATATTCTTCATCTTTCTTTGATAAAAGTTAAAATGCACATAAACAAAAAATTTAAACCTTTTTGAATCCATTTTATTTCTTTTCAAAGAATTGAAAAAATATAAACATTTGATACTTCTCTTATATGTATCGGGAAATATCACACAAGTATCGCAGAAGTGTCGGTATTTTTTTATTTAAAAATTAAATTTAGTCATTGGATACTTTCCCGATACGTATCGGGAAGTATCCGGCGTGTATCAGTATCGGATATTGTATCTAACATGATACTTGATCAGTTTTAGAATATCGGGGCTTCATAGTATATAAGGTACTTGTTATGCAATAATAAGCATTTTTATAATGTGAATCATTTACATATAGTTCTTAATATTAAAAATTAAAAATAAAAGAAATTATAATGTGGTATACCACATCACACATCACAGATCACAGATTCTGTCTAGTCAAACTTTGTTGACTTTGACCAAAAATAAAATACATGATCAAGAAGGTGAAACAACAAAAAAAATTATAGTAAAATAAAACAACTTTGACCTATTTTACAGGAGTAAAAAGTAATGAACTCTAAATTCTATTGAATCATGTCCTTTGACTAAAGTTATTTTTTTTTTATAAAATAAAATATCATAAAAAAGTATCATAAAAACATCAAGTATAGTTTTCTTGTCAAAAAAATATATCATAAAAATATCATACTTTTTTTGGCTTGTTTTTGTCTAACATTAATCTTAGTTATACCAAAAAGTTGTCTCATAAATATTTCTAAAAAATAAAATAAAACATCTCATAATTGAAATAATGTTATGAGTGAGAATCGAAGAGTGGTATATTTTTTTATTGAATAAAAATATCATAAAAATTGTTATTTTCTCCTTGACATAAATTGAACCGCGTTCCTCTTACTAAAATTCCTAATTAAATCTATATAGTATAAAACTAAGGAGGCAATAATGACACCTAGAATTATAATCATTGAGAGAATGTCGTATAAAAAATATACCATGAGAGAGAGATTGCTAACTTACTCCCACTTAAAAACACGTAGAAGTAAAAACATGTCGCCTTAATTTTTAAATGCATCATAGGTACTAACTAATATATTTTAATTTTCCTACGAATTATATATTATTTTCTATGAATTTACTTCAGCTTATTTCCTACGGAAACCATAATCATTTCCTACAAATTCACCTTAGTAAAATCCGCAAGAAACCATTTTAATCTAAAAATAATATAATGTTTTTTTTATCATTTTCCTACAAACAATTCCGCAAAAAATTTAAATATTTTCAAAGAAAAATTTGTAATTTTTTTTAATCAAAATCATGTGTATATATATATATATATATATATTCATGGGGAGAAAATTTTGGTTTCTACGATGGAAATCGGTGGAATTTGGTACGAGTGATGGCATCAGCGATGGCGACGACGATGATAACGGTGAGATTGGGAGTGAGAGCAAGTTTCACGATAACGTGTTTATGAGAGTTTTTTTTCGTTTTTGTATATGAGAGAATGTGTCTATTTATTTATTTTCTAAAAAGAAAAAGAATATGGAATGTATTTAAACATAAAAAAAATTAAATTTAAAACTAATTTCAGTTAAATACAGTCAAATAGTAGTTTATTCCATTGGTATTCACTACCATTTTATTTTGTAACAGAATTTTGGTAGCAAATCAGATATTTTCTTGTAGTGGGAAAATGTTCATAAACAAGAAGAAATAAAGTAAAAAAGTGTATCATGTTTCAAAACAAATCCGTAACGATTTTTACAAACAATATATAGTGTTTTTGTAAATTTTCTCACAAATAAATCCACATAAACATTAAATATTTTTAATGATAAATTTGCATAAATCCTATTTTTAATAAAAGAACGTGTATATATTTGTATGCGGAATTTATTAAGGAATAAAATAAAAAAAATACTTATTCATCTTTAAAAACTTATTCTAATTATTTTTACATGATCTCTGTTTAATTTGTTTTAAAATGAATTCTTCGGTGCTTGCAACTTAATTTAATATTATTTTTTTGATAGATAATGTTAGTTACAATATTAGTTTTTTTTTTGTCTATGGCATACCGCTATTTGGATGATTTGAAAAGTTATGAATGAGGCTATTTTACGGGTAAGACTTTAAAAGTGGATAGTATTTTCGAATGTATCAAATATGTTGCTTAGAAGTGGTTTTTGGCTATCAAAGGTAACACTCATTGCCTCTCTTATAAATGGAGCACTCATCCTTTTGATTGTATTCTTAGGTAGCTTTTTTGAAGGGCAGGTGCCAGAGTTTCTTTTTCCGTGGTGGTGTTGTGTTGTTGTTGTTTTTTGATAGAGTACCCTCTATACTTTTTCTCCCCAGCGAGTTAAGTACCTCTTGTACTTTAATCCATTCAATAATATATATCTTTTTGTCATTTCAAAAAAAAATTCTTCTTTACCAAGACTTGGACCCTGGTCATTTTGCTCATTAACCCTTAATTCAACTCATTAAATCAGTTGAACTATCCAACTCCCTACTTAATTTAATTTTATAATAATTCCGTTCGCATTAGAAGATTATCGCCAAACACGCCTCTATAATTAAATCCCTCCAACCATAAGTCCTGGCTCCACACATGTATATATATATATATATATATAAGGTACTTGGTGTGCAATAATAAGCATTACAAAAAATCCGAACCCTTTACATATAGTTCTGAATATATAGCACTTTATTTTCTTCGTTCAAAATGAACTCTGGGATGATACAAAACTTCCTGAAGGGAAAGACTATTCTAGTGACCGGGGCAACTGGCTTCTTAGCAAAAGGTATTATATAGCAAAGTTTATGATATAAAAAATCATTTCAAACATGACAAATTCACATTATATAATATTATCTTTGAATTTATCTTTGTGTGTAGTTTTTATTGAAAAGATACTAAGGATCCAACCAGAGATACACAAATTGTATCTACTACTAAGAGCTTCAAGCACTGATTTGGTTAAACAACGTTTGGAGACTGAGGTGCTGATAGTATTTTGATATAATACTACTGGATTTTTTTTGTTTGCTTTTGTTTTTTTTATGGCATTTACCTTATTGTTCATAAAGAAAAGAGGTCTAATAGTCCAGAGTTTGAGATGAATTTTGTTGATTTCAGTCCCTCCTAAACACAATTGCAAGAAATCGAAGAGATGTCATTCTCACTAAATTCAATGTCAATCACCATTGAACCAACTAATATTCAGTGATTTTGTTTGTGTTTTGTATTGTAGAATTTGACGGATATATATATTTTTAAAGGGATAAGATATATTTTTATATAGGGAAATTCTCCTGAAATAGTGTTATATTGTTACTCATTCATACTGTCTTCTTGTTCATATTTTTCATAGCTATAATATTGCTTTATATATAAAATTACAAAAATATATTTTTAGATCATTTATATCTTTAAATAACAAACAAATCTCATCAGTTTTAAAACAAATTAAAAAATATAAATTTTAAATCATATTATATGTTAAAGATATATTGTTTTGAATATAAATTTAAAATCTTCTAAAAAATATTTAGACATAATATTCGCATCATCAATTGTCAAAGATATTATCAATGTTTGAGTTACTATTATATTTTCAAAATTTTAATTAAATCAAAAAAGACTTAAAATTTTTTGCAAAAGGGGTTTCAATATTAATGACATAACATCCACTCATGGGATAAACAAATTACATAATGTTGTTGAATTTTATTTTATGTTTTTATTTTGGGTTAGGTTTTTGTTCCACTGTTTTTTTTGTATTTTTTTTTAAATAATTTTTAAAAAATACTTCAAAAATTGTATGGAGTAATTTATTTATAAATATTTAATATCGGAAATTATTTATAAAATTTTGCTCAATTCTATTGGTCGGTATTTTTCAGAAGCTTAGGTTTTTTGTTTATTTTAATTTTAAAATGTCTCACTATGAATTTATTTTAGGTCTCTAAAAATATTAAGTTGACCATGTGTTTAATGATACACATTTTACTTTTCAAAACACTTTCTATTATATTTTTTAATAAAATGCTCCCATTATAAAAATAAATATTTCAAGTGATTTTAAGAGCTACAAAAAAGAAAATTAGTGTTATTTCTATTTATTTTTCCTTATAAATATAAAATAAAAATTAAGTGATTTTTTATCTAAAAGAAAAAAAACTTATTCAAACAGGACAATAATAAGGCCACTAGACCATATATAGAAAGTCTCTTACATTAGATCTTCCATTAAAAAATACATGAACGTAACTCTTATTTACTCTTTTTAATTATTTCTTTTTAGGTGTTGTTTATTTTTTAAAGTTTTATGTTCTCATTTTATTATGGGTAAAAAACAAAAATAGACGTTTAGAAGTCCAAGGTCAATTGATAATGCCGAAATTGTTAGGTTAGACGTCGTGATTCGGGTTCGAACCTGAGATCTCACAGTTGCGTGTGAGTTTAATTTCAGTAGACTACCACTTCATCAAAGACCAAAAAAAAAAGTGACATGTTTATTTATCAGTAAGGACTAATAAAACTGAGTGCATGATAATTTTTCAAAACAAAAATTAAGTAAAGATTAAGTTTAGAATATCACCATTTTGTAGGGATTAAAAACATATTTAATCCTATTTTTAATCAAAAAAAAAAATTTACTTATATTTCTTGACATGTTCTGTAATAGGTTTTTGAAAGTGATTTGTTTCGCGTACTACGATACAAGTGGGGTGAAAACTTTAGTTCTTTCATAGCAAAGAAGGATTTTAGTTCTTTCATATCAAAGAAGATAGTGACAATAGCAGGAGATGTTGCTATTGAAAATTTGGGAATAAAAGATGCGAAGCTTCTAAATGAGATGTTTCAAGAGATAGACGTTCTTGTACATTTTGCTGCATCTACCAAATTTGATGAAAGGTAAAATTTAATCTTTACAAAAATAAAAAACCAACATATAATTATCGTCTAATAAATTTAATCATTTGAATATATATATATAATACTCCATTTTTATATAGGTTTGATATATTGATGGGTGTTAATACAAAAGGTGCTTTACATGCCTTGGACTTTGCAAAGAATTGTAAAAGATTAAAGGCTTTGGTACACATATCAACCGGTAATTTATTTAACCAAAAATCATAAGTTTTTCTATGAGTGTTTTTTTGAATGGTAAATATTACTAATAAAAATTAAGTCTCGCACAAGATGAAAAAGATCGGTAAAAAGAGAATTATAGAATAAATATGTCGTATATAGGTGGAACACCAATGAACAAAACCAAAACATAATCCACCAAAAGAAGGTCTATTTCTTATCACAATCTTAGAAAAAACACTCCACAACTAACACACACCACCGATGAAACATCAACATGACCCACAAAAAATACAACTAAATATTAATTCTCGATCTCGAATAAAAAATGATCGGCCAACCAACATTCAAAAAGCAGTTCCGTAAGTCAAAAGTTGATGAAGAAACAGTAGTAAGAAAGCCCCAGAAATAAGTTTCAGTCCGAAGTCCTCAACCAAAACAGAGCAGTCAAAACCGACGAATTAGAGATCAACAAGATACAATAAACCTGCAAATCTCAAGAAATTTGGAAACCAACAGGAACTCAAAAAAGATTACTGCAAATCTCAACAGATTTGAAAGCGGTTAGAGAGTCCAATATCCAGACAACTGAAATACTCACGAGAATAACCTCACCCTGCCGGAACCACCGCATCCAGATCTCAACACCTCACCACCACAAAACCAAGCCAACACCTCCGCTCACAAACATCACCTCAACACAGTAGCCAGTAAAAAAACCACAAACCGACCGAGGGAATTGCCGGAAAATCACCACCACCACCACAGGCACATACCTGCACCAAAACCCACAAAATCACCACCACCATAGACCGACCAAAGGAATCGCCGGAAAATCTTTATAATCTTTGAAAATTGAATTAATTATAACATAGACATTGTCTTTATAATCTTTCAAATTTTACTAAAATATATGTTGTTTTGAGACAAAAAAAATTGTACCAAAATATATGTCACTTTACATTATCAATGAAGCGTTTATTTTTCTCTTATATCTTTAACTAATTATTTTTCTTTCTTTTTTCAATTCTATGATTTATCTTTCTTATACTATTAATGAAGAATAATTTTGTAAACTAATCCATAATTTCTCTTTTGCATACAACAATGATTATATTTCTTAATTTGTGTGATATGGTTAAAACAACATATACTATATATATTTTGATACGGATCCGTAACAAAATATAAGTTGTTTTGACCATTCTATACAAATTAAGAAATGTAATCATTATAATATGGAAAAGAGATAAATTAATGGTATTAAATACTTCATTAAATATTATTGTACAAAAAATAGCAAAAAAAGAAAAAGAGTGATAAATAGTTAAGAATATAATAAAAAAAGATAAATTAAAGAAGTAAAAAAAGAGAGAGTGATAAATAGTTAAGAATATAATAAAAAAATAGCATTAAATACTTCATTGGTATTGTAAAGTGGTTTATATTTGGATAAAATAAAATTTCGTATATTATTGTACAGAGGGAGTATAACATAGACATTATTTATAATTCGTAACCTTTTTGGGTATATATTAATTCTAGCATATGTATGTGGAGATGCTGAGGATGGACGACATGCTATTTTACGAGAGAAAGCATTTGAGATGGGTCAATCCTTGAAAAAGAACTCAAAATTAGACATACATCAAGAAATGGATTTGTTAGAGAGAAAATTAGCTGAACTCAAAGCAATGAATGTGGATGAAAATACAACGAAATTTGCAATGAAAGATTATGGAATGCAAAGGTTCATCAATTCTTATTGTGTTGTTTCTTTTTTGAAATTCTTTTATTTTACATGGTTATGAATGTAATATATTTAATTTAATTTTTTGTGATCTGATTTAAACTGTATATAACAAAAATTTAGGGCTAATTTTCACGGTTGGCCAAATACATATACATTCACAAAAGCAATGGGAGAAATGCTTTTAGTGCATCATAAAGATAATATACCATTAATCATTATACGCCCCACAATGGTAACAAGTACAAGAAAGGATCCCTTCCCCGGTTGGATTGAAGGTGTAAGGTATGTATTATATAGTCAAATATTAAATCTTATAATTGTGTAGTATGCAAGTCAAATACTATTTTCTCTTTTTATTATATATGTTTATTACGTTGATTCTTAAAATATTTTTTGTTGTTCATAAAAAAAATTATATATATATATATAGTAAGATGTGATTGAATTCACTTGTATTTACAAAAATAGTAGTAGTGCATATATAAAACTTAATTCATGATATATAATCTTATTATGATCACATTTTATGCACGAAAAACAAACTATTTTGAAAGCTGAACTAATCCTTATTAATTATTCTTAAAGCTGAACAAATCCTGTAATACTTATTTCTTTAATGTTTACGATTTACTTCTTTTTTTTATAAATGTCCAAGATTTTATTAGATGTAAGTTTATTGATGAATTTGTAAAATCTTTTTATATATAAATATGTAAGATAATTAGTCAAAAAAAATGTAAGATTAATTATACTTGAATAATAAACAAGTAGACAATAAGTTGTGCCGCTACCTTATTTTAAATGACAAATTTAATCTTTTTGAAAACAACTTCATGAGACCTAGAAGACACCACATTACTATGCATGACTCTTTGTAAAATTTTAAAAATTGTTTTTTTAATAGAAAAATATTAACATATTAATTATTATGTTATTATTTTCTCCTTTACTATATTTGAACCCCGGATCTTTTTAACTATTATTTGAACTCCTATATATATAACCAAGATTTGAAACAAATTGAACTATAACTCAAACTCAAGAGGTGTTGTTAAGCAGTTGGGGCTCATCCTTCCCTAACTAAGGGTTGAAGTTAAGGTTCGATCTTCACCTTGGGTATGAAGCAGCTTTAAATTATTGGATCTGCTATCGCACCCTTTGAGGTGTCTCCAATCTAGTGAGGGATTATTCACTGCGTTCGGCGGTGTATACCCCGGCCTCGACCAAAACAACAAATTGAACTATCAATCCTTGATAGACAAATTGCAAGTGTACAATTATCGTCAAGTAGTAATTAAGATATCGTGTCCACGAGGATTGACTTTAACTTTGAACTAAAACAATTAAACCAATATTAAAAAGGAAATAAAATGACAATTGGGGGAAATAGTTCATAAAACTTTGTTGAAATTTCGTTTGGGACTTTTATCAAATAGTTGGAAGGCGATTGAATTTCTTCGGTTCATCTCATGATAATTGTTTGGTGAATCATATTCTATACTCATGAATTACTTAACTAGTTTCAAGATTGAATCAATAAAATGATTATTCCCAATCTCTTGGGTAATAATCCTCTCACTTAATCACAATCCCCAATCTCTTGGGTGAATTTGTATTTAAGTGAGATTTTCACAAACATTGATTCTTTAATCACAATCAATAATCCTAAATCTCTAAAGTGAAAATCAATTGTTCAATTAATCTTAGATCCATAGTCAACTTTCATTCTCATGATAAATTAACTATCAAGTTCATCACACAATTTGGCCAAAATCATATGAAGCATAAAGTGCAAAGAATAATCAATTAAAACTAGTTCATAATCCACTCATATAGAATCAAGTTCACATAGTTCAAACAATTACATGAGAATCCCCTAAAAATTCAATCTAAGAATCTAGCAATGCATAGTAAAATGAGAAGTTACATGGAAGAAATGAGAAGATTTCATCATCAAGAGGTTTTGGAGTGTTTCCACCCTTTGAATCTTGCTTGAATCCACTTCAAATGAGCTCCAATCCTAAGTTGACCAACCCAACACAAGAGAAATGCTTTTCTAGTTATAGGCTGAAAACCAGATCTGAACCGCGTTGAGCGCGGTGTTTCTGAGCTGAGCGCAGCACAAACTGTAGCAGAATTGCGCTGAGCGCGGACGAAGCTGCGCTGGGCGCAGCTGGCAGTGGCAAACTGCCCTGAAATGCAAAATAATTGCGCTGAGCGCGGATAAGGCTGCGCTGAGTGCAGCTGCCAGTGCTGAAAAGACCAAATTTGCAATTCAATTGCGCTGAGCGTGGACAAGGTTGCGCTGAGCGCAGCAGGTAGTGTCAAACCTACAAAATTCATCTTTTCTTCAATTTCAAGCTAACTCCTTCACTAGACAAAGTCTCTTGTTTTGGGTCATCAAAATAATACAAAAACACCTCTAAAACACCATTAAAGTGACCTTAAAATGAAGTAATGACAAGAGTCATCAATCCTCCAAAAATTTATTAGATTTTATTTGTAATCAAAATTATTTAAAGGGTCATGTTAACATGTGTCTTAATGAGACATGTTAAGGATTCTATAAATAATAATTATATCTTAAAAAAAGTATTTTTTAAAGTTTGTAAAATTTAAAAGCATAATTTAGTTTTTTGCTCAGTTGATAGGATATTGTATTATATATGTAGGGAGCGGAGGTTAAAACACTAGTCATCCTACTTATCCATCTTAATGGTGGAGTTTCTAGCTATTAAACTATTTGACAAAAAAAAATTAAAAACATAATTTATAATATCAAATTTCTATCCTTAGTCCATTAACATGTGCACTAAAGGCACACATTAAGATTTTCTTTATTTTTTGAAAATGTTAAAATTTGCTTTAAGAACACTTGTTAAAGATTCAAATAAAAAAAATTTATTTTGAAAATTGTATATTAAAATTTTCAAAAATTACAACATTAACTTTATTTTAAATTAAATTTATTATTTTTAACATCTTAAAAATGTATCTTTAAACACATATTAACATGACTCTTATAATGTTTCCAGAACTATTGACAGTATGATATATAACTATATGGTCAAGGGAAAATGAATCTCTTCATTGGTAATCCGGACACAATTGTAGATGCGGTAAGTGTATATGAATTATTTGGATTTTTACCATATATATGATTTTGAAAGAGTTATTAAAAATAAAAGAAGTTTACAGAGCCATTTAAATAAATAAAAAACAATGATTATGATCTCATCATTGTCATCTACTAAGTTTAAAGAAATTGCATCATTATTTTTTAACTAATATAATACTCCTAAATAAAAAAACAATGATGCAATCTTTTTAAAAATAGAATATTTTCTAGACCCCTCACATAAAATAAAAATAGAATATGTGATCTTAAACAAATTGTTAAAGTATACAAGTTGTCAAATTTACTTTATAGAGTTATTTTAAATGAAGCTCTTTCAATTCATATTACTAGTATTTATTAACAATTGCATTTTTATGTGTACCTTACTCTACTTTGATATGCAGATACCTGCAGACATGGTCATCAATTGTGTGATTACAGCTATTTTTATTCATTCAATTCAACCTCCTAACAATTTCATCTATCACGTTTCTTCATCTTTAAGAAATCCTCTCAAATTTTCTGCTTTAAACAATATTTACCATAATTATTTTATGAAAACCCCTTGCATAAATCAAAATGGAAAGCCAATAGTCATTTCCAAGGAAATTATTTTGGTCGACAGTTTTGCTGCCTTCAACATTTTAATGATAATCCGATTTGTCTTCCTATTAAAGGTACGTTTAGTTAATTGTAGTATCATAGTAGTTATTATTTCCGTCCCAAAATAAGTGTCATACTTATACTTACCAAAATTGTTTGTCTCAAAATAAGTGTCATATACTATTTATAACATTAGTTTTTCTTATTTTATCCCTTAAAGCAATCATTAAGAGAGATAAAAAGTACACTCAAATATCTACTTTTTAGTATTTCAATATCTACTACCAATAAAAGAGGGGGTATTTTAGTAAAAGTCATATTCTCTCTCTTTCATTTACACGCTTTTCTTAAAGTGTGTGATTTGGTCAACTGCGACACTTAAAATGGGACGGAAGGAGTACATTATACTTCCTCCGTCTTATAATATAAGAGAAAATTTTTTAATATTTTTGTCCTAAAATATAGAAGAAAAAACACAAATATTTTTCTTTTCAAGAAAATTTTACTCTCTCTTACTTTTTCTATAATCAATAACCAATAAAAATTCTTTTTACATTTTTCCATACAACTTTTTCAAAAAAACATACTTCCAATCTTTATATTTTACTTTTTATACGATGTTTGGTGGAAAAAAATGTATTTTGTTATTTTAGACATCTTGTACTATGGACAAAAAGTTGTGTTGTGGTTTAGTGGAGAACAAAAATTTCTGTTTTTGTGCTGTCCCTTGCCATCTGATTTGTCCAGTCCCTGAAACAATTTCACAATCAAACACAGTACAACATGACTTGTCCTGTCCAGTATCTTGTTTTTTAGCAGATTAAACGTACTCTATGTGTTGTGATTTGTTGTTCTCATTAAATAGCATTTTTCTTGAAATTAATATATACTAACTAATCATACGCATTTTCAAGGTCTTCAACTTGATGAACAAAATCAGTCAAAATAGCTTCCAAGATGTTTATGATGAAGAAAGCAGAAATTTTAGTATGTTGCACAAAATGGCAAAATTATACAAACCATATGTGTATTTTAAGTCAGTGTACGTAATTTTATGGCCTTTTATTATTAGAAAATTTTACCTGCCTTTTTTTATTATTATTTTGAACTGCAAAGTTTTATCTATCTGATTTTTTTATTTTATGGCTTTTAATCATTTCAGCTTTGATGATACCAACGTTGAAATTTTGCGATTGACAACAAAAGGACATCTTAAGACACTGGATGATGAACTAGACTTTGATCCCACCAGAATTGACTGGAAAGATTATTTGATGAATACACACATCCCTGGTCTCTTTAAGTATCAAAAGAAATACTCCATTCGTTCTAAAATATAAAAAAATTTAAACAAAAACATATAATATATTTAGATAAATGGAGTATTTTCAAATAAAATATTACATTAAAATATATTTAATGGGCGTGCTTCTTTATTTTATTTTGGGTGATAATAAGCTTTTACCTTCGTAATATGAATGAATTTTAATTTATTCTCTTGTAATATAATATTTGTTTATTCTGTGTAGTGTGAAGATCACATCATTTACTCTCATTTGTTAAATTTTTGCTGACGTGATAGATAAAGAAGCAACTATTGCATTAACAAAAATACACTTCTACGTCAGCAAAAAATCAATATAAAGAATTAAATGATGGAGTCTTCACAATATAAAGAGTAATAAAAAAATATTGCAATGAATAAATCAAAATTCATCCACATTATAGAGAATAAAAGTCTATTAATCAACCTTTTTAATTTAGAGCTTGATGTTTGAATAAAATAGTTGTGTAAGTACTTGTACCATGCACGAGGAAGATATTTGCTTATAAGAAATCATATATACTAAAAATAATGTACGAGAAAGCATTTACATGAGAGAATGGAAATTATAAGGTTTGGCATTTGTAATATAAAATTGATTGATTAATGACAATTGTAATCATTGAGGTATAAATTGTTTCAAAATATATATAAATTAAGGTTTTTCTAGTTTACTCCCACTTAAAATAGGGATAATTACTTTCTTTTTTTTGACGTAAAAATGGGGATAATTACTCCATGTGTCTTTTACCAATGAAATTATACCATGTAGTTTTCTTGTTCACGCTAATCTTCAATGGAAGGAAACTTGGAAATCGGCGGTGGATGTTATGTCTCATCGGTTGAGTTTCTTGGACAGATCGCCATCAATCCTATATGGAGGACATATTACCCTTATTAACCAGTCTTGACTAGTATTCCTTTTTTTTTTTTCCTTCTTTAAGGCTCCTAAGGCTCCCTAAGTGTGTTCTAACACAACTAGTGAGGATACAACTAATTTTTCTATCGGGCCGGTGGTGGTCTTAAGGATAAGCAAATGTGTTGGGTTAAATGGGACTAAATTTGTCTTCCTAGAAGCACAGAGGTTTGGGGGTAAATTTTTTGGAGTTATTCAATGTGGAATTATTGCATAAATGGTAGTGGAGATTCTTAGTTGATAGAGAGGCGATTTAGACTGATTTGTTGTATTTTCGACATGGTCGCCTTCTGTCACGTTCTATTTTTGGGGCTCGGTCATCTAGTGGTCAACAAGAGTCTCTTTGGTGGAAGAATGTTATGAGTAGTGGCAGAGGGGGAAGGGTGAATTCTCAGGTTAGTTGTCATGTTGGAAATGGTCAAAATATCGGTTTTCTGAAAATGTAAATGGTTTGGTAATCACACGTTTTGTGATCTTTTTCCTAGTCTCTTTCTTAAAGAGGCTGATCAGGAGGTTATGGTGGCAGATCGAATTCGAGGGAATGGTAATTCTCAGACTTGGAATTGGAATTGGCGTGTTTCCTTAAATGTTACTGAACTTTCTCATTTTACTTAAATTTATAGGCAATTTTTTTCCAAATTATGATTATAAATAAATTATATAAGACGAAGCTTGTACAAAAGATGAAATAGATTTTTCAACTTAAGAATTGGGGATCTACTTCTACCGATCGACAAGTTCACAACAACGCAGAAATCTCATTTTTATATGAGGATTTGATTCTTACTCATGCTTATAAAAAGAAATCAATTGAAAAATGAGAATTCATCTTATCTTATGGTGTTTGACATATTTTTAACAGAAATTAATTATTGTTAATAATGATAAAAATTTATATCTATATCATAATAACTCAAAATAAATAAATAAGAATGAATATCAGTTTTGATCAATCACAATTTTTTGACCGTTTAATTCAATTATTGACAAAAATAAAATTGTATGCTAAATAGTTTTTGATATTTTTATACTAAAAAGAAATTAATCTCTTTATTATAACAAACTAACCAATGATTAATTTATCTTCAGTTTAAAATATCATAGATTAATTTGAATCTTATTTTTATTAAAAAAATTGACAAAAACTGAATTTAATTTCTAGAAAAAGCAAAAGAATAGAACTTGTCAAAAATACAAAACAATTGAAAACGTGTGGAAAATATTGATAAAAGTAATGTTAAAAAAAGTTTATAAACGACCGTGTGCTGAAAATGTCTTGTTTGTGAGCTAAGCTAAGCAGTCACAAAATGTCGACATGTGATATTATTGAATAACTCAAAGCCATCTATTCTTTCTATTAATTCTATATCATCTCCAAAGAAAAACGGCTGGTGGTACCTTCCATGTACAACTAGCAAGCAATTAATCTCTGCATTTTCATCAACTTGTTCATCCAGCTGATGACCCACTTTTGTAATAATCTGTTTCATCACTTGGTCCCTACCCCAGTACCCCTACTGTACATTTTGATTTAATTCTTATCTTATCCTTTTCAATTAAAAAAAAAATAAGAAACAAAAATTATTTCCCTTTCTGGATTTCCAAAAATAAATTAATTTGAATAATAATCTAAAATTTAAGAGTTTTTTCTAAACATAAAGTAGCATTAGCAAAGGTCATCAGCGTAATTTTGTTTTTTTAGTACGTAGATGCAATGATAAATTCATTATAAACTCACACATATATGCAAAATGGATAATGATTCATACATATAAAATGGAGCGATCATGGATCGAATTTCGGTCAATGACGTCTTGCCTAAGAATTTTGACATTTTCTGCCAGTTGAACTGAGAGTTTTGAACCTAAAATTTAAGAGTTAAAACTCATTTGTTCAAAAAACAATTATTTAAATATTTAAAAGATAAATGATGATAAAACAATTTTTAAAATTTTAAAAAATAACATAGACTAAAATTGACACTTTAAGTTTATATTTGTATGCTCTTGTTTTAGAATATTATGAGAATTAGTTCAAATATTTACTTTGAAGAGTGTGAATGTAGTACCGGGGTCATGAGACGGTTGAGAGTGATGTCTATGTGTTGTAACAATTTTCACATATTGTTTATTTTTTTGGTTATCCGTTTGGACAACGGCGGCCATGGTTTTTTCTGATTTTAAAATTTCTACGTTATATTCTTGTGTTTCTTGTTTATTTTTTTACTTCTTCAATTCTGCTATTTCTCAACATTTATAATATTGTGACAATAATGCCAGTTAATATATTGTTTAAAATAGTGAATATTGAACTGTTTATAAATAAATGAATTCATAAGTTCGTCATTGTCTTCAAATTTTGAATAAATATGCTGTGTTTAAATTATTTATGTTTGCTATTGTCCAATGTATATATATTTTTTTTTGAACTTGATGTGGCTAGAAAAGCCAACATCAATATTATATAAAAACCAAAAAAATAATGATACAAAGAGGGGGGACAGCGACCAAAACCTTCAAATTAACAAAATCTATAATAAGAGAGATCAAACCTCTTCTTGAAAAAGTCTTCCCTAATAACATGTGGTAAATCATTCCACCAAACAAAACTATGCAAAAAAAGACCTAAGTTAGCAAGTTTATCTGCACAATAGTTTCCTTCTCTAAACACATGAGTAACCAAAATATTCATACTTAAAGTTTTAAATACACAATTATTCCATTTATTTCTCAAATGTAAATAAACAATATAAAGAGACTTAAAAGCTAAAGTAACCAGCTTAAAGTCACACTTCAACCATAATAATAACATGATTTGCTTCAACTCATACAAGTTACATTTTTTATTTCCAAAGTTTAATCAATTAAATTATTATTTCAGTCGTAAAAATAAAAATGAACATTAACTTATCTTCAAACAACAACGCATATAATCATTATTATTTTTTTTCTTTACCATCAATTTAATCTGATTCAAATGTCACTTCTGACATAAACGAATTTCATACTATCTCAACATAATTACAGAAATTTAAAATATAGTTCTTCACTTCTTCCTACCATATGTCCAACATCAATCACTACTGAATTATTTAACGTTCGGTAAAATCTCTTACTAATACAAATTTTCCATTTAATGTAATCTTATCTAATGTAATCTAATCTAATCTAATCCAAAACATATAGGGACACGGACCTAAAGACAGAGCATGAGAAAGCAACAATCAAAATGCTTAGACCCACCACCACACATCCTCCCAAATATAGTTTACAATGCATCACGTGGGTGAAATAATTGAAAATACTATGAACAAAGGTCCCAACTCCCAACCATTTATGAGTTGTGTTGTGTTGTGTCTCAAACGCTGCTGCTTCTAAATATTTTTCACACGCGTAACTCGTGTGACTTGTCTCCCTATGGCTTCTACGTGTGCATATGTCAATTTTCATCTCTCAACTTTACACTATGTCATTACTATTTTTACATAAAAAAATAAAAAAATAATTGTTTACTTAAGTTTTAAAATATTTCTTTATAGAGAGACAATACAATAATAGAAAGAAAAATTCAAAACCACTGCACTTACTGAAAATGATGTTTATTTTATTTAGCCCATTGTATTGAATTAATAAATCAAGAAAATAAAATTATATTAAAAAATATTCCTCCTTTTTTGAGGCAAAAGAATAAAAATAATCCTCTTACACAGTGAACCAAAACTCATTATATATATATATCAAGCTATCCCCTTCCACATACATAGTTTTCTACCTACTCTCATCATATTCTCCAATTGCAAAACATAAACAAACAGAAATGAGTTTTGATCAAGATTCTATTTCTCTCCAATCAACAATGACATCTACCTTCACTTTCCTCTTCTTCTCTTTCACTCTTCTATTTTCTTTCTTCTCTCTTCTCATCTACATCTCAAGAATTAAACCATGGTGTAATTGCAACACTTGTAAAACCTACTTAAACATGAGTTGGTCACAAAGGTTCATAAACCTTGTTGATTACTATACACATCTTCTTCAAAATTCACCTAGTGGAACAATCCATATTCATGTTTTAGGTAACACTATAACCTCAAACCCGGAAAACGTTGAGTACATCCTCAAAACAAATTTCAACAACTACCCAAAAGGTAAACAATTTTCCACAATTCTTGGTGATCTTCTCGGCCGCGGTATCTTCAACGTGGATGGCGATTCGTGGAAGTTTCAACGCAAAATGGCGTCTCTTGAACTTGGTAGCGTAGCGATTCGTTCCTACGCTATGGAACTTGTTACTGAAGAAATCAAAACAAGGCTTATTCCTCTCATGTTGTCCGTTACAAAAGACAAAACTGTGAAGACTGACGCAGAATTCAGAGGAGAAAATATCTCGAAAAAAGAGGATGTTGTTTTGGACATGCAAGATATTCTTAGAAGATTCTCATTTGACAACATTTGTAAATTCTCGTTTGGATTAGACCCATGTTGTCTTGTTCCATCACTTCCTATTTCAAATCTTGCAAATGCTTTTGATCTCTCTTCAAAGCTTTCAGCTCAAAGAGCAATGAATGTTTCTCCAATAATATGGAAGATGAAACGTTTCTTCAACGTTGGGTCAGAGAAGAAATTGAAAGAATCAATTAAAATAGTCAACGATTTAGCAAAAGATATGATAAAAAAGAGACGAGAAATTGAAATTGGAGTAGTTGACTCGCGAAAAGATCTATTATCTCGTTTCATGGGTGCTTTGAATTCAAACGACGACGAATATTTACGAGATATTGTCGTTAGTTTTCTTTTAGCTGGTCGTGATACTGTTGCTTCCGGGTTAACCGGTTTTTTTATTTTATTGTCAAAAAACCCAGAAGTTGAAAGAAAGATTCGGGTTGAGTTAGACCGGGTAATGAACCCGGTTCAAGAGTGTCCTACTTTTGAACAAACGCGTGAAATGCATTATCTTAATGCAGCTATTCATGAAAGTATGAGGCTTTTTCCACCGGTTCAGTTTGATTCGAAGTTCGCTTTGGAGGATGATGTGTTGCCAGATGGAACTTTTATAAAGAAGGGGAGTCGGGTTACATATTACCCGTATGCGATGGGTCGGATGGAGAAGATATGGGGACCAGATTGTTTGGAGTTTAAACCGGAAAGATGGTTAAAGGAAGGTGTGTTTGTACCAAAATGTCCTTTTAAGTATCCGGTTTTTCAAGCTGGTCCGAGGGTTTGTTTGGGAAGAGAATTGGCTATTGTGGAAATGAAGGCTGTTGTTGCTTCATTAGTAAAAAGGTTTGATGTTCGGGTTGTTCGACCGAATGAGGAGCCACAGTTTGTTCCTGGTCTAACTGCTACGTTTAAAGGTGGTTTGCCGATTAAAGTTTATGAAAGAACATAAGTTTTAAGATTTAGATAAGATAAGATATTAGTTTTTTTTATAGGCAGATAAGATATTAGATTAATTGTAATAATTTTATTTAGATTAAAAATATTGTGTGAATATAGAATATATAACATATATTTCTTGTCTAATTAATCTCACGTTTAAGATACTTCATTGTTTATCATTATATATTCTAGCAAAGGCAGTACAATTACATGTTTTTTTACTTATGTGTTTAAATTAGAGAGAGTACTTTTTTTAACAAGGATATGTTAGTCAATCGATATACCCTATCATCATAGTGAATCAAATCAACTAGGGTCAAGATAAAATCAATTCACGGAAAATATTTGACATCCAATTAAAATCCTCTTTACATACACACTGAGGTGCACAAGGATATCATATTATCTATGGCACACAAATTTTACGATTACATAATTATGGTACGAATTTGGTAAAATTTACAGTTGGATCGAAAGTTTATATTATATAAATTATTATGTAACATCTTACAAAAAATAAAAATAATTTTATATATTATTGAGACTTATTAAGATTAACATTTTCAATAAAACTCATAATATATCAAATAATTTTCAATAATTTAAATTTTTTGCATCAATAAATATAAAGTTTCAATTCAACAATAAATTTTATAAAATTTGTATTCGTTATAAAATAAACAACTTATTTACACGGGTCTTTACCCTCTTTTGATTTATTTTTTTTGTTTAATTTGTTTTTAAATCATTATTATATAATTTAATTACATATGAATAGAAGTTAAACGAACAACAAGCTGCGCCGTCACCCCTTTTTGGATCGGAAAACTAGGAGAAACAACATTGCTATGCATGATCTTTTGAACTTTATTTAAAAGATCCACAACATCTAGTGCGAGAAAACCAAAATTGTCAAATATAAATGGTATAAAAGTATGTTGATTATCTGAACATGTTTTTTCATGTTTAACAACCTTGCTTGAAACAACTTTGATGACCGCATGTCCTACAATAAAATTGTGAATTTTCAAACCCACAAGTGAAAAAACCTCAGTCAAATCTACACACACATATTTTCCTCCTACTCATCCATACATCAAAATATCTGCTGGCCTAAATATCAATCTTCCTTCCTATGGGTCAATTAAGAAGCTTACAGACACATTTTTTCCCGCAAATACTCCAGCCCATTTAAAAATATCATAAATGACATATCTCATAAAATCGTGCCTGTATTTGAATCCTAAAAACTCTTTACGGTGAACAAATATGAGTCAAACTGATTTATTTTTAATGTATTAAGTCTCAATTTCAATGTCCCATGCGAAGCTAATTAACACACTAAATTATAAATATAATCCTCACACTTGAAATGTAGCAATGGTAGGCGCAGCAAAATACACGGTAGAGAATGGATTAACCCCTTTCTTGCTTTTGGATTAGCCTCGTTTTAAATAGCTAAGCTATAGGAGTAGGATGTTTAACTATAAATAAATATATTAAAGATTTGTTCGCATTAAGCTTCAAGCTAATTAATTGGTCCTAGTTATAGTACTATTTAACAAGTAGGCGTGGTGTTTTTCATGTGTATATATTCGTTCCACGTTACCATCATTTTCCTAGTTCATCATTTATCTAATATTTAACATAATTCCACCTCCTATAGAGCAAAAATAGTATTACAAATTTTGGTGTTTATTTGTCAATTTGTGTGTGTGTGGCTATATAACTAGAGAGGGGGGGTTAGTAGTAGGGAGAAAGATGTTTAAAGCTATGATGCTTGCAAATTATTGTAAAACAAGACTTAATTACCTTTTTTTACATGAATTTGTGCTACTCTATCATAGCTCTTAATTAGGAGGAACTTTTGAAAATTAGGAACAATATAATTAAGGAAGAGAAAATAGAATGAAATGAATGATATCAAGTTTCTCAATTTGAATGAGGGATTTGCTTCAAAAATTGGAAGAGAACATAAAAACATGACTTAGAAAAAGAAAAAAAATCAATTTTTTAATCTTTTTAAAATAGTACTCTTAAAATTGAGACAAAATTACTTTAACTTAATTTTAAATAATGATTCGCATTTGAATATGATAATAGTTTCTTCTCAACTGATTTATAATTTTTCTATATACAAAAGATAAAAATCAAAATTCTAACTTTTTATTTAAGTGATGTAAATCGCCACTACTTTGAATTTTTAACCACTTGCTTTAAAAGATCACTTAAAAGATCTAAGTCGCCACTATTTATTCAATCCACTGTTAAAAATATAACTTTTGTTGGATTTTAGCTTATCAGGTCTTTGGCTTAGTGACGCTTCTCTGACTAAACAAATTAGTTAGTTTTAACTATAATTTATCAAGTTGCTTATCAATCAAAATATATAGCTTATATATCACTTGTATTCATTTGTTATATTAACCTATAAAAGGCACACTTTAGTAATGAATAATCAATAGATTTACATTAAATCCTAACAACTTCATGTTTTACTAAACAAATAATTTCATTTTAGTAAGCTAATAAAGATAAGCATGCAGATGTGATAAATTAAAAAAGTTAAAAATAAATACGTATGACATGACGAAATGAGTTAGGTTCAGTGTACTTCTTCCAGCTTTGAAGTTTGAAGCACGCACGAGGGAGGGAAGATATCATAAAATGCGGTTGATATCATATGTTACAAATCCTTTACCAAGTCCTTTTGCAAAATCTTTTGTGTGTTCTCTTTTCATATTTTAAAATTATCAAGTCATCATTGAAGTTTTCTCTTTTCATATTTTACCCATTGTGTTTTCTCTTTTTTTTTTTTTAACCGCTAGGTTAACTTGATTCGGGATCAGTTCTGGTATTAAGTGGTTCTAGCCCATTCTCGATTATAGTTGTGGGGATTAAACCGTGATCCTTCTTATCTAGTTCAACATCAATCATTACTAAACCAACTAACGATTGATATGTGAATAAATGGTCTATTATACTTCTTCGGCCCCTTTTATAAGAACTAGTTTTATGTTTAATAATTATGGGAGTAGTATGAAACAAAAAATAATTTAATACTGGTACTATTCTAAAAAATATGTAAAGTAAATAAAAATAATTTTGAAAAAAGTAGTATTTTTTTGAGAAAAAAAGTAGTTAATGTCATTGATAATTGCAAAAGGATCTTACAAAAATAGATAATTTTTTTGTCAAATTAAATCTTTTAAAAAGGGACTGAAGGAGTACATTAGTATATATTTATATATTTTTGAGTTTAGTTCAGTTAGCAGCAATATCATATATATTTATTATAAGTAGGGATTAATGTTGTACCAAAAAAAAAGTAGGGGTTAATGTTATAATATTTGAATCTCGGACACTTTACATATTCATCTTAAGTGTGATATTTTTAAGGCTTAAATATACTTTTGATCCTCTAAATATTTTCAAGGTTTCACTTTGGTCTTTTAACTATTTTTTGTTCCGTTTTGGTCCTTTAACTATTTTTTCGTTCTGTTTTGGTCCTCTAACTTTTATTATGTTAATTTATTTGGTCCTAATTATCGTTAGAAAAATGTCAAAAACGTTAATTTTGCGTACGTGACACTTAGGGACTTGATGACTTTGGTGTGAAATCCAATAGGAAAACACCATGTGGCCAAAGACCTTCTTCTTCGTCGCGTACGGAGCTTCCTCCGTCACTGTCTCCGTCCACATCACAGGTGATCTTTCCAGTCAAGAAAACTAACGAAACGATACTCCAAAATCTCTCATGATTTACACTGAATCCAAATATGATGTATGTTTTCTCATTAAAGGCTTCTACCTCTCGTTTTTGACATTTTTCTAACGGTTAGGACCAAGTAGATTAACAAAATGAAAGTTAAAGGACCAAAACGGAACGAAAAATAGTTAAAGGACCAAAGTGAAATCTTGAAAATATTTAGAGGACCGGAAGTGTATTTAAGCCTATTTTTAACCATTAAATTACTTGACAAAAGAAAATAGATTATTATTTACAATTTTAACAATAATTTTTGTGAGTTAACTCAATTTTACTGGGGGTAAAACAATTTTCATGTATTTTACAAGGGGTAAAAAGGTATAACCCTTGTCCTTGTGAGTTAACTTAATTGGTAAAGGACATTGCACATTTATGCAGAGATCGGGGTTCGATCCAGGTATGTCGACTTATTCACCTTTAAATGGTGAATTTCTTGCTTTAGGCTACCTGACCTAAAAAAAATGTATAACCCTTATAGAATTTTGTTAAAAGTCCAAATAAAATGCATTAAATGTTTTTGAAGGATAAAACTTAAAATTCGTAATTTTATTCTTGATCAAGTAGTTTGATGGCTAGAATTTAAGTGGTGAATAAGAGAAGTGTCTGAAGTTCGATTTACAATATATAAAATGTAATGTTCTTACCAACTAAATAAAACGATAAAAATCATATTTAATCTAAAATTTGGTTCAAATACAACAACAACAAGACTTAGTTGATTTAGTGGTAATTGACACCAAATTTAATAGAAAAGATCGCAGTTTAATCCACCGTAACTATGTTTAGGAGAAGACTAAAATAACTCGATGACAAAATTTGTATGAACTACGGACTACTAGAACGTTTTTCCCTAGCAACAAGACAGTGGAAGAAATAAAAAACAACAATTTGGTTGAAAATACAAATATATACTATATTGTTTTAAATTGAAATTTGGGTGTCTTTGTAAGATAATTCAAGTGGTAAGAGTTGTGGGACATATGAGTTAAATAAAAAAAGGTTCAGAAGTCAAAACAATTTATATTTCTGATGTACCACGTTGAAATGTGAATAGATTCATATGGATATCGAAAGAAAACATGAAAAGTAGTGAATGAAGAAACAAGAGCCACAAATGATGATTGTGTAAAAGTGTCCGGTCGTGTGTGTATATGTGGCGGAGTGACAAGCGACTTAATCGCTTCGCTAACTAAAAACAAAGATAGATAGATAGATAGATAGATGGGTTTTGTTGGTAGTAGCTTGCACTCTCCTCCGCTCTTATACCCATTTCTATTCCCTTCTTCTTCTTCTTCTTCTTGTCATCGTCATAATCGAATCTCTAAGCTTCGTTCTTCTTCTTCAATTGTGTGTTGTTCTCGCCAGGAAGAAGACCCAACAATATGCAACAACAACAACAACAAGAGGAGGACATTTCTTTTCATGGGTGTCGCTGTTCTTCCTTTTCTTCAATTTAATAATACTGTCGCCTCCGCTCTTGAACCAATTCTTCCACCCCCAAGTATGTTTCTTTCATTCTTTCATTTCAACTAATATTGTTTATTTATTTATGGATTGATTTAATCGTTATTATCAATGACATTATCTTGTTTAGCTAAAAAAAAAAAAAAACCCTTTTGTCTCTGATGATTTATTTATTAGGGCTGTGTTAAAAATCCTATTTTGACTATGATTATTTATTGTTATCATTATTATAAGAATTTATTTTTTTTGGTGTTTTTGTCTAAGTTATAAGGAAAAAACAACCTCATTTATGTTGTTGTTTCAAGTGTGAGTTAGAAGTCTAATGCATTAAGGTTTTAGATAAAGATGTACTAGTATCCCAAGTCATTTGTGTTGTTGCTCTTAGTCTGATGCTATGAACCACATACACAAACACCGGACACGACACAAATACTAACACGCCGACATGGATAAAATTTTGATAAAATGGTGTAAGTCAATGTAATCGTAAGTATATGTGTTGTGTCGGTGTCGGACATGACACCTAATCTTAAGAGTGTCCGTGCTTCATTTATGATGTGATGATTCCCAATGTTTTAAGGCTCCCTTCAAGTCTCAACTATTGCAACTGCATTACTTGCTAGAAGCAATTGAGATATATGTATTCGAGAAACTCACATTTTGGGTATGAAATATTTTAGAGTTTAATAGAGGTACACTGACTGACAACCAAATTCCAATGACATTTCAATGTATTGCCACATAAGCCCGTCGTAAAACTGCATCTTAAAAATAATTGTCAAATACTTGATTCTTTGGTTGTCGGTGTAAAATTAGTTTACATTAACCGTGCATATCCTCTTTTCTCAGTATTTAATGTTAAGGATATATTTGGGAGAAGATTTCAGTTTTGTGCATTAAATAAGTTTTTGGTCTTGGTGATTTTCGTAATTTAATCTTATGTATGTTACAGATCAGAGGTAGTATTATTTATTGCCTATGCCGCATGACACTCATGGGTTTAAGTGTATCTGCGTGTCTGGCTCACGTTGGTGTGGGTTGGACATTGACAATCTTATGACACTGATCAGACACTTCAAAAACTCTTTCTTGGATTCGATACTTTAGAAGTTATAAAATAGTATTTTTTTAGTTAGGCATTTGAAATTTCCCGTGTATAGAAGTCTCCATCTTCTTTGGTTTTCATCTTTCTTTCCCAATTTCCCATTTTGATTCTCCATTTCTGGTCTCATAGTTCTCCTCTTTTTCAGTCTTCGTCTTCATTTCATCTCGTGTTCGCAGACAACGTCTCCCTTCCACTCGGGACACTGTTCGCAGTCGACGTCTCCGACCTGTTCGCAGACGACGTATGCTTTCAGACGATGCCTCAGTGCCTCGCTTTAGTCTCGATGCATCCCTCTCAGACGTTGTCTCTTCATCTGTATCTTCATCTGCGTCCACAAAGTCAGGTACCTCTTTGATTGGTTGCTTGGTGATTTCAGTAGTAGTTTCATGTTGTCTTAGCTGGAAACTTAGTTTGCAGTATTTTCTTTGCTTGCTATATATTTGCCAACATTTTAAAATGTTAAAATTAGCATTTACATGGTATATTTTTTAAGTATCCAGTGGTCATCTTGATTCTCAATATAGATATGTTATAAATGATGTTCAAATTTAATTCAATTTAATTACAATATAGATATGATGGTGTGTCAGTGCCGTATATATTGGACATTAGCAGTGTTTTTGTGTCTGTCTTGTCTCTGATATACATGTCTGTGTTCATGCTTCATAGTTTATTCTGAACCAAGTCATGTGTCCCCAACGGAGTTTTCCTAGTGGAAGCATGCTAAGTCTGCACGCGAGGAGAATCTGCACAAGGTTACTCCTTACTGGGAATTCTTTGATTTCAATCCTTTGGGAAAATTAAATCCCTTGGAGAGAGGTTCTACTCTTGTTGCTCTATCTTTTAGTACTGGTTAAGTATCTGCATGCATGGTGTGGCCCTTTCTTTGTTAGTTGTATATTCTATTACTCGTGGATGTCTTGTGAGGTCTGCCCTCTACTCCCTAAAAATAATTTTAGAGAGTAGAGGTCTGCCCTCTACTTCATATGGTTTGGCCCTTTCTTTCTTTGTTAGTTGTATATTCCATCAGTGTTGTCAATTGTGGACCACGAAAAATAACAGTTTGTTCTAATTCTGCTACGCTTAAGGGCTATACCGCTATTAATTATAGCCGCTATTTGACAATATTTTGTGCTAAATCGCGTATCACGGAACAATAGCGCTTTGTTCAAGTTTTCTTGTGTTATAGTACCGCTATAGTCACTATTTAATAACACTGTTTTGCACATCCTTAAATTTGGAATGTGGACTATGATTTGTTACTATTTTCAATTGTTTCTTAGTATCACAAACTTCTTTTTTTTAGTAACATGAGTAATTATTCATTCTCCTTTCAGACGAAAGTGAGGTGAAGATAGCAGAGGATAAAAAGCAAGCCGAGGTTTGTTTGCTGTAAAATTCAGATACAAATATTGAATATTAAATTTTTGTGTGTTGTTTTTGTCCTTTGGATGTTTATGTATTCTAAACTTATAGCTTCTATGGACAGACAGCATCTGAAATGGAGAAACCATCAACTTCCTTTGTGTCTCTTCTGAATGGAATTGGAATAGTATCTTCTGGTCTGTTAGGTGCTCTCTACGCACTCGCTCAGAAAGAAAAGTCCGCAGCTCTTGCAACAATTGAAACAGTAAGCTTATACAACTCTGGACTCGGTTATAATTTAAAAAGTGCACAAGTTTCTTGGAATACAAGCAAAAGTTAATGTTATTATTACCAAAATTGCCTTCATCTAAGAAATGTAGCATTGACACATTGAAGATGTGACCAAGTGTTTTGACATGTGCCAGTATCTCGGTGTCTGACACTCGTACAACACCGCTACATGTGATTACATTCAATCACTTTTATTTTTTTCAAATAAGTATTAGTGTCTAGGTGTCAGTATTGGTCTTGTGTTCAGTGTTTGTGCCTGTTTCAATGCTTCATAGCTTCTAAGTAAAGTCATGGTTTAAAGAGGGAAGTAACAAATTATTCTTCCTTTTCTGATGTTACCAGAGGAACGACAATGGTCTCATTTGATCTAGTTTGATTCTAAATGGTTTTTCTTTTTGAAAAAAAAAAATAGTATTTACATTTTAGTATGTAAGTCATATATTTTATTGGCCATTGTGCACAGGTCAGCAACAAACTGAAGGAAAAAGAAGAGCAGATCATTTCGTTGAAGAAGAACTATGAATTGAAATTATTGAACGAGCAGGAGGAACAAACCAAACTACTTGGAAAGGCAAAGGAAGAGCAGAAAGCATTGATTGACCAACTAAATTCTGGAAAGAGTACTGTCACCAGTTTGGGAAAGGAGCTACAAAGCGAGAAAAGATTAATTGTGGAGCTGAAACTTCAAATCGACAGACTTAAAACTGACCTTTCAAAGACTGATGCAGATAAGAATGATCTTGAAAACAATTTGAAAGAAAAGGTAGATTCTATTGAAACTTTACAAGAAAGAATTAATCAACTGAGTGAAGACCTTAAGGATAAAGAACTTGTTGTTCAGAGTCTGAATTATTCTCTTGCAGATAAGGAGTTGGAATTGAGTAATTTGAATTCTACCTATGACCAAACCAAGGATGAATTATCCAATGCTCGTTTACTTATTCAAGGGTTGAAAGATGAAATACTGAAAAGCCAAGAGGAACTAGAAGGAAAGGATTCCTTGGTGACGGAACTAAATTCAAGAGTGAGTTCCTTAACTCTTGAGAACAATAACATTAGGAAAGAATATGATGCGTTGGAGAAGAAATACAATGACCTACAGTTGATTTCTGAAGAAAAGTCTACTTTGGATGCTAAGGTTTTAAAAGAAAAAGAAGATGAGCTTCATCAGCTAAAGGATAAATTTGAACTCGCCCTAAATGAATCGAGCAAAAACCAGGTTGTCATTGCTGATTTAACCCAAGAACGAGAAGGTTTAAAGGAGTCATTGGAGAATGAGTCTAAGAAAGTGAATAGTTTGAAGTATGAACTTCAAGTCACTCAAGAGAATCTTGCAAATTCAAGAAATGACTCTGCTGCACTTGAAGATCAGCTAAGTAAGTCAAATGAAGTGTGCACAGAGTTTGAGCTTCTAGCCGGTAAGCTTTCATCCGAGCTCACAGAAGTTAAGGAATCACTACAGCGCAAACTTGATGATGCAAAACTTGAGGCAGAAAAACTAGCCAAGGAGCTTGTAACAGTAAAAGAACATTTGAAGAAAGCCGAAGAAGAGCTGCAAAGCACATCCCATGAACTAACTGCTACTCTTGAAAACCGTGATAGCCTACAAAGAGAATTAGTTGACGTCTACAAAAAGGCTGAAGCCACAGCAGAGGATTTGAAGGAAGAAAAGAAGGTAGTTACTTCTTTGAACAAAGATTTACAAGCTTTGAAGAAGCAAGTCTTGAAGGACAAGGAGTCGCAAAGAACTGTTGAAATGGATCTCGAGGAGGCCACCAAATCACTAGATGAAATGAACAAAAATTCGGTAATCCTTTCTGGTGAACTAGAACAGTCTAAAGCCCTCATTTCTAGCCTTGAGAGTGAGAAAGAGGTTCTTGCCAAGTACCTTACAGAACAAAGAAATTCAAGCAAAGAAGCCCAAGAAAACATTGAAGATGCTCATAACCTCATCACTAAACTTGGCAAAGAGAGAGAAAGCTTAGAGAGAAGAGGGAAGAAATTGGAAGAGGAATTGGCTTCGGCCAAGGGTGAAATATTGCGGTTAAGAAGTCAGATCAATACCTCAAAATCAAAAGTTGTTGTTAACAATGAGCCACAAGTACCAAAAGATGAAGCTGAAACCAGAGAAGTCGCTATAAGTCCACGGAAGATTGTTCGAAGAAGAAAGACTAACCCTTCATAACCAAGGAAATTGAGAGCTTCTTATTAGAAAAAATAAAATCATGATTAGGAGAATGATATTCTGTGATAAATCATTTGGAAGGAAGTTGATATTATTGCACTTTATTCACTTTGGATAAATTTTCATGTTGCAATATTATTGTACAAATGAAATAACACAGTAGGTTTTGCTGAGCTGAACTTTTAGGATTGTTGATTTGTAATAATTTTCATAATAACCTGAAAAGAAAAAAAAAAATGAGAATGCTAGGTTGTTTTTTACATTGAACACTGTTGGATGTTCCTTGTCTATCAAGAAAATCATCATGCTTCCAATTACCTAATATTTTCTGGTAGTGTTATCCTCATGTTATGCAACCTTTGGAGCATCATGGAGTTTCTTTATGCATTATCATTCCAAGCATGTGATGAAAAAGTTTTCATTAGTTAATCAAAAACGAAAATTAATTAATTAACTTAATAAAATATATCTATTTAGAAGACATCATAAATACTATTGGGCATACAAATTGCCTTGAATGCTCTATTGTTGCAACAAGACAAACATTGAATATTTAATATTGTGATTTGTGATGTAAATTTTAGGCAAATGAGTAATTTGATTTAATTTTTTAATCAAACTGACTAAGTTGTAATTTTACAATTTTGAAGGACTATATTGTCGGGCCTTCACAATTTCTAAAGAAAAAAATGGTGATTCACTAAGCAACAAGTGCTAAGCAGCATGTGAAATGATCAATGACTACTTGTCTTTTGAAATTTTGACTGTTCTGTTTTTTTTATATATATAAAAGATTGCTTCTATACAAATTATTCATCTAAAATAGATGTCATTAAATGGTAGAATCCTTAAATTTGTAAAACTACTCTTAATAAACAAGTACTTATTAAAAAATCATACAACTAATCCGAGTCAAAACATATAACTCTTACTTGAGATTGAGATTGTCTAGTCTTTCAAAAATAGAATAAGGTTTAAGAGATTTAGTCTAGCGGTTAAATCCACACACTTTACATGTAAAGTAAAAATGTGCAATTCAAACGCTGACGTTTTCAATGTTTTTGACAACTAGTAGCAATAACCGTTCGTTTATGCAACAAATACTTGACAAGAGAGCACATGTTAGTTAAAATTCTAATGATATACGTTGTTCGAAAGTATAAATTAACGATCATCCTTAATTTTACGACTAAAATTATAGCTTAATTAATACCAAATTAATTAAAATAACAAATAATAAAGATGTATCTCATGTTGATACCCATTTGATCCCAATTAGGTTAATAGCCCTACCTCTATTAATCAACTACAATACATACAAATATTTATACGTACCAAAAAAATATACATAAAAATGTTTATAATGAAATGAAAGAAAAAATTACAAAAAAAGAGGGTGTAAACCGAACCAACTGATAAAAATTGTGATATATACATATAGAATAAAAGAATTGATTGCAGTACTCGGGTACACTGTACATGATTGATCAACAACAAGCAGGTCAGCACAATGGTTGCTTTAGACTACAAGCAAGTTGCAGGGATCTGCTGTCTACACTGATAATATTACTTTGCACATCTTAAAGTTGTGTTTAGTCCCAACCCCTAGATGATTTCTTAAATTTTGAGTTCTAACATCCAGGAGGTACATTCTTGAAGAAGTTGGAATTTCTGACGATAAGCTATGTTGAAGATAACCCGCATCTTTTTGTGAAATTCTGTTGCATCTTCCTTGCATTTAAATGAGCCTGCGCATGCACATTGCTCAGACAAATGTGCAGCTTTCACCTGGTTGCACCTGATACACACGAGATCTTGCAAGTGGTATTGCCGCTCCCTTTGTCGAGCAATCTGAAGAAGAGCATTCCCCATCACCTCACGGTCATAAGGCTGGCCACACTGAGGTACAGCACAATGCCACTCTTCGGTAAATAAAGTCGGATCACGGCACAAGTCCAAATCTCTGCAGTCATTACAATAGCTGACCCAGAAAAGAGAAAAAAGAGTGTGATTATGGAAGGGTTATTTTATGGACCATGAATAACTTTGTTACATCTAACATATAAAAGGACAACAAAAGCTTCATCACTAATGATAAAATCATCAAAGTTAATGACCAGCCATTATTAAACAATTATAAATGAATGGTTTCTACTAAATTAAAAATAATAGCTTGGTAATCAATTGATATGATGGGGCAATAGAACCCTATGACTCCTAAGATGTAGTTTTAGTCATATAACCGACCAAGAAACCTTTTGCATCTGATGAATGAAAAACATTAACTCCCAATGCCATTGATATTCTTAAAATTTTAAACCAGCTGCTGTATTCTTTACTATTCATTTAATAAAAACCTATAACTTCTTACCTGCAGATGACGTTGGGTAATATGAAGGAATAACAAGGATCGTGAAACTCTGCTTCTGGAGCAAACTCCCTGACACGAACATATTTTAACAAATTTTTTCTCATGACCTGCCAAGTGAGACACAATCAGAACTATCACTTGATTCACCAGAGCGATATATAGAAGATCCACAGCCAATGAAAATATAAGCACTTCACTTAACCTATTAAGGCAATGCATGGAAGCTACCTACACCACTTCTACTTATCTTATTTCTTCATTGGGATTAAGAACCGAACAATGCTCAAATTCAACTTTCTTCTTTATATCCTAATCAACATGTCTTAATCTCTTATAAATTTTGATTTGGGATGAAATATCTTTTATGTGCAAAAGTAAAGTATGCAATCAGTAGCGTGCAGTAGTTATTTGTAGCACTATATATCCCAACGATGAAACAAGACACTGCAGAGCCAATATATTATAGATGTTGGTCTTAACTTCTAAGTAATCCCAACAAAGGTGTCATAAGGACACAGACAACATGTAAAAAATTTACCAAAGAACATGCAGAATTCTAAAAATATGAAAATTTACAAACTAGGTTATGAAACCTTGTCAAATGCAAGAACAAGAATCACACAACTACCAAAAACTCAAACAGAATAATCTCTTTAAAATGAATTTCAGATAAGATGAATCTCTGCATTGAAAAATATGTTATAGACTTCTAGACATACAAGTATTCCAAGTTTCTAACATAAGACCATAATGCAGAAGATCCAAAAGTATATAATTCATAATAAGAATTTAGATTGCAATATCCACTTTATTATTTTATTTATGGTTTTCAATTTGGGAGTGTTTTATTCTTATTTAGTTTTTAGGATTTTATTCATATTTTGCATTATCTTATTCTAGCAAAGAATAAGAAAGGTCATTAGGTTGTTTTCCTTTAGTGGGGTCTGTAAATAGGCCTTCAGTGTAAACTTTTAGACGCTTTTGAAGATTGTATGATCTACAGCATTTCCTAACAATATCTAAGTTTGAGCTAGAGGATTACTCCAACACCTACAGCTAAAGGAGTTCTATAGATGAGTTCTACCAAGAAGAGAGAACTCTTGGATTACACATTCTATATCAAATAGTAGTTGTTAAGCAGTGTCATGTCAATTTGTCTTGTTATGAGGTGTTGCTGTTGCCTATTAATAATTTTGCCGATTAAAAAAAAAAGAATTACATGAACATCATGCTGCACACTTTGGTCGAGGGCAAGGACGGCACAGACATGCTTGATAAACTCCAAGGCTGCATCCCCTCTATGGAGATCACCCGCAAGTTGAGGAAGGCCGGATGATGTACTCGGATCGGTTTCTGATGTGCCCATCCCCTTCATATGAAGAACTATATCACGAACAACTCCAAGGAGTTTGTCAGTGAAGTAAGAGCTAATCTGTGAGTAGAATGCAAAATGTAAGAATTCATTAATAATTCAAATCAAGAAACCATGCCACTTCAACTCCATATGCTACCATTGTAATACCTGCTCTTTAATATATGCAATTATTTCTGATTCGAAAGCCTCTGCAGCTCCAATATTAATTGATGGGGTGCAGGAGTCTCCACTCTGCACCGAAGCCCTGATTGCTGCTTGTTTTCGTGCATAGTTCCAAGGAATATACATGAATTGAGAAACTATGAAAACATAATGGTCCTGTAGAAAAAAACCATAATAACAAAAAAACTCAGACATGAAGCATGCAAAACAGTACCTGTATTAAATAAATAACCTTTGAAATCCGTTGAGTTGATCTTCTCATTGCATTTAGTTCTTTATTCGAGTTAAAATTCATCCTAGGTAAGGTAACTCACTTGGATTTGTTTTGGTAAGTATTCAGCAATATTCCAACTTGATATTATGTCAACTTGAGACTCATCATCTGTGGCTTCATCAGATTTTGCTGGTATTCCGCCGTAGTTATACTACATGAGAAAAAAGACAATAGTTTAAGCAATATATTATTACATGCAGGTTTGGAGTAAATAATGGAAAACTCAAATGTTCACAAGATTCCATAACTAAATCCATTTCAAATAGCCTGAAAAAACTACATTGAAGTTTCATAGGAGTATATGGTCAAATATTGATGTTCACAATGAATTAATTCATCAATTTGGTCACCACATAGGGCATTTAATATAGAACATGATATCTTTTTTTTGACGCATAGAACATGGGATCCTACCTTGAAACATTTACAGAAAGAAGTATAACATATTTAAGACCACTGCTTGCAGAAGCTATATACTATATATCTCACCATTATCAAATCTTAATTTTTTTTTTTAAGAAGCTAAATTAGCCCACCTAAATTGGCACTGGAGAGAATCGAACCTGAGACCTCGAGGAGGAGCATACTCCCAAGTCCCAAGCCAATACCACTGGACCAACCCAAGTGGGTTATCAAATCTTAAATTAATGCCATCAGGTAAGATAATTTCCTTTCTCTTTCTTGAGGAAATATCAGTCAATAAACTCAATTACACATTTTGGCATCAGAAACTAATTCTTGCCCATGAAGAAGATATTTCAAAAAATGTCAACATTATATTAACTCAACTTATTGAAAAATTATAAGAAAAGTTATATGTTCACCTCACATTATTGAATTTTCTAGTTGAATTCTACTTTGACCGTTCTATCCCCAACCATCAAGAATTATAATAATAAATTGTGCATGACAAAACTGTTCTAATTTATAATTGTCAATGACAACCAAGTCCTCAGACAAGTTCAAAGGTCATACACAAGGTTTAGAAAATTTTGAAGAACCTAAATATTATCTTGCAACCAAAAACCAATAGGGGGAAAAACAAAGCAAACCAAACCTGGTCCATGAATAATAATGAGCACCAAAACTGCAGTGGTTCAAGCTCAATCCACTCAAATAGGTCTCTACAAAAATATGCAATACAAAGAGTTAATAAAGGAAGATGAACCACTTTTAAAGTCAATTAAATAATAATTTGATTAAAAAAGATATAAGAAAAACGCCCGCAATTCTTTCACCACAACTTATGTTATTCAATTAAAAAATGTATATTTTCCGTACTTGACTACAGTTGTTCAGTTATTCTTAGTTTAAATTATCCGAAAGATTACAAGAAATTTTAAAGAATAAAACAAAAAATGTTAGGATTTTTTATGGCTTCTGAAAGACTGACCTAGATTGTATAGTTCTTAACAAACTTTCACAGTATGCTTTGGCTGTAGACAAATCATATTTTCCCGTGTCTATAATAATCTTTGAGAAGTTTGCAAATACAATTGTTGCACCCAACTTGCGGAACTCTGCCAACAACAACGCGAAGACATTTTGCATAACCTACAAATATCAATGCAATTGACAACGATACAATTAATATGGATGTTTAACCTCAAATATATGAATCAGAATTAAGTTAATTAATCAGGGCCAACAGGAAGAAGTATGAAAATGGTCTACCATCTCAGAGCAACATACGATATGTTTCAACGTATAATTGTTTACCTTATGGAGTAACTGGTGAAGAGAAGGATCATGAAGTTTTGATTGAGGGCTGCGATGAAGAAGAAATACAGTAATTATTCAAATAAAATAAAAATAGTGATAAGAAAATGAGATTAGTAAAAACCTGCAAAGCCATCTATACAGATGTTGCAATATTGCATCAGCAAAAACATTTCCAGATGTGACTGCATCTGAAAGGCACCGCTGGATCAAATGTTTTAGGACTCGAAAGGCATGTGTGCATGAAGTAGACTCATCAAAGCCACTCTGACCATTCACAGAAAATGCTTCAGAATCAAATTCATGATCCAATCCTAACAAAGCACCTCCTTCCATTTCATTAACTTGGTTGCATTTTAAAAGGGCATTTACAGCCAGGTGGTGTATCTGCAAATAAATAAATAATTAAATAAAATAAAACTCCCCCATTGAGTTGCAAAAACATGACTAAATTGGTATAAGTAGTTTCAAACGGTCATACCTTTAGCTCCACAGTAACTTTTCTATAAGCTCCAGGAAACGTACAAACAGGTTGGTGCACCTATTTCCAAATAGCATGGAAGTCAATTTCAGAGTTCCAGACATGACTATGCTAAATCATCTCATACTAACTAAATGGTATTGTAGCAAGGTTTAACCACCTCTACTATAAATCAGCATAATATTTGAATAACAACAGTTTAAAATCTGATCATTGTATCAGAGAGTGGATAATTAACTTACTATCAAATGGAAACTAAACCTAGTGGATGTCACCTCATGGAATAATAGCCTTTAAGAAAATAAGAATACTTTAAATGTGGTCATGTTATAAAAAGCAGTTTCTGCATCATAAAAAAGTAAAAGTATGAATAAAAAGCTAGAGTGGTTATTCAATTAAAGCAACTCCAACGAGAGTTACTTGTTGAGTTCAGCAATTGCTTAGACTTCGGTAATAAAATTGAGCCTAGAAGTTATGTGGCCCAGTGGAACCCACTTAATGGTCAGATAAGAATCAAAGTGGTTGCACCATTGGAGATGTTCTTATTTGTCACTACATAAAAGATAGGTATGGGAAAAAAAATAAAAAATAAAGTACAGCAGATTGTCGGGCATTTTCTTCCATAATAATAACAACAACGACAACCATAAAAATAGCCTAATAATGTAGAATGATCGAGCTCTGCATGAAAACATTAAAGGCCAGCAAAAAGTTGGGTCATAAAACAGACCTCATCTAAAAAACAGTTTTCTTCACCATTGTTGCCACCCAAATCTGGAAAACCATCATCAGATATCCAAAGCACCTGGATGATGAAAACATCTCATTAAGATACAAATGGGGTTGTAATGAATTTTTAGTTTTGGGTTTAACACTACCCTATAGAAAAAAGATACACCCATACTTGCATTGCAAAAGACAAAATGTATGGTTCTGGTAAGGGAGTAAAACATTACAAATGAAGAGAAGGCATTAAGTTTCAGTTGTTTATAATATTCAGATTCTAGATCACAAAATCATATAAAACAAAAACCTGTTGATTATCACGCAATGCTCTAGAAAAGAAGGTATCCACTGTAAACATAAGCCAATCAAATTCAAAGTTCCCTAGTGGTACCTGCAAAAGAAATATAAATGCATATAGTTGAAACTGATGAAAATGTAATACAAACATATATACATGAGCTGAACATGAGAAAGAATCTCCAAAAGTCAGAAGTTAGAAAGACTTCAGCTAAAAATCTAGTTTATCTATGTAAACTAAATCGTTCCATAAAAAGAGTAAAACACAACTAACACTCCTTTTCAAACTAGCATATAATATGTCACGCATACAAACAGAAAAATTGGTGTAATCTCAGAATTTGGATTGGACCTAACTAAACCTTATAAAACCAGCTTGTAAGGTGAAGATTGCCTCCACTAATAAACATATTTTTAGGCCATCTCTTTCCATTGTGGGACTTTTAACACCCCCTGGCCAAGCAATATTGAGCCTGGTAAGGGGGCACGATAGCAAAAAGCTGGTAGCATGCGGCCCAATAGATTTTGGAGAGCTTCTAATACCATTTTATAATTTGGGTTGAGCCCAACTCAACCTTACAAAACCAGCTTGTATGGTGAGGTTTGTCTCCACTTATAAACATTTCTTAAGGTCATCTCTTATCCAATATGGGACTCTTAACAGGGCCTAAATAGACCTCATAAAACCAGATTTTAAGGTGAGGATTGCCCCACTGATAAACATCTTCAGGCCATTTCTCATCTAACGTGAGACTCATGACACACCCTGACATCCAACACTGTTGGGCTTAGTGTGTGGATATTAGCAGGTGGTTTAACAGATCTTGGAGGAAGCTCTGATACCATGTAGAAAGAAATAGGGTGAATGTTGCTATATTTTATTCCTCACCCAAAGGGTGGTTTAAATAGTGAGAGTACAATAAAATCTCTTCCTTGAAACAAGGAGAAATCATTTAAAAGGAAACCAATAGAAGCACCTAGAAACATCTAGTAATAATCAAAAAGGAAATAATTAAGCACAGATTTTCCAACAAAAAATAACCACTTAAACTTAAATTTCTTTTAAAAGTTAATCCTTCTTTTTTGTAGTTTTGTCAAAGATTTGGAGTGCTTACATGGGCATATCTTGACAGAGCAATTCTCTCATTTAGCCACTGGACTGATGCCGCACAACGTTGCGTTCCAAGTTTAGCAGCAACTTGTTGCCATCCAAGTATCTAAAAAGACAAAATTAAGTATATTAAAAAAGCATAAAAGATATGTACATACAAACAAGATGGATATGGACCAGCAGTTTCAGAGCATTTTACCTGATACTGACTATCACGTGCATTAGAAGGAATACTCAGGCATGGAAAATCATCTAGAGCTCGAATGCCTTGTTTTAATAGTTGAACATCTGGGCATTCAATGACAGCAACCATAGGCCCATTATGTTCACTCCTATAGACATGATTATCAGAGAAGAGCAAAATAATTTAGTCCAAAGGATGAAAATAGAAAAATGGTTTTTATATCTATGACCTTTAGACCGGGAGTACTCGGGGGTAAATAGGGCAAGAAAACCTCAAAATCTTATAATGATCATGGAGACTGAGTTTAGTTAAAAATTCAAGCAGCTATCTATCTTAATCTTCTTTTGAACACTAGTTGATGTATAATGTAACATGTAGTTACGATGAACCTCGACGATACTAAGATTGTAACAAATATGGAATTTAATGGTCAAAATCAACATTAAAACAGAAATACTCCTGGGTTATTTAAAAAATTATTATAAACTCCAGAAAATAATAATTAGGGTGCAATGGTGCATACTGTTAACCTTATTTGCACTAAGCAGCTAAAACCATCTATAAAATAAAAAGGCATGGTCACATATGTTTGAACGAAAACCTAAGTTGTGATACTTTCTTGAATGGCAGGATCATAAACTTTCCGTGCTTCAAATAGCATTATAGCAAACTAAGACATAAAAATTAAAAATAAAAACCTGTGATCATTTATTGCGCTTTGCATTACTGTTTCTGCATCCTTGACAAGTGCAACATAATCCACCTAAATGTAGCGTGTAATTATACACATGAACATGAAAAATAAGTATAAAAAGCGACACTTAAGTGAACAAAATTTTTGAAGAAAAAATAATATCTAAAGATTAGATACTAAGATCCACTACAATGAAAGGAAATTATGATAAGGGAAATGTGGCAGACTTACCTTAAAATTAATGTCATTCCTCAAAGGTGGCTCAATAGACAAAGCTCTGCAAGCATCACGAAATTGTCTTTCGAGAAAAATTGGTGTTAAGTCCTTGTTTTGGTAGGGATTAACTACCACAAAATTTATTGCTTGTGACACAGGAAAATATCCAACATATATAGCTCGTCCCTCTGAGATACTGAAATAATAAAAGAATGTTGAGTATAAAGCAATTTCCTTCAAAGATACGTATTATGCAAGGCACAAGAAAGGAATGAATATATCTTCCAGAGAAAATGCGATTCTAATTTTAACCCAAAAATTTGTGACAAATAATTGAGAATAACTCTGTAGACATTAGAGCTCACTTACCTATGGTATAAGTAAAAAAAAGATAATGATTGTTCAAGATAAGCACACTCCGTTGTGGTTTTCATGTGTAATTCACTCAAATTCCATGGCTCTTGTAGGCTACGTTTTTTAGCAGTTTTATCCACCTTACATACACAACCAAGCTGGACTATAGTGTTGAAATCCAGTGGCACCTTGGTTTCATATATTCCCTGGCATAAAAATTGCACCTCCAAGTTAAATTCAATATAACTGCACCAATCATATATATTTGATAAAATGGAAGTAAAACTGGGTAATATTAGCTCTTCAATGAACCGAAATATCAGTAAGTGTGTGGACCTCAACATCAGGATCTGCTAAAAGAGCGGCAAGTTTTTTGCTTTCTTCTTTATATTGTACTTCATTAATTGTGACCTACAAAATTTTCAATTTAATATTAACACCATCATCTGATATAGAAAAAAGAAAAAAAGAATCATCAGGAAATCTTTCAAACAATAGGAGGGGGGAGCAATAACAATACCGGTACCTCATACAAATTATAACTATGTCTTCCATGAGGAAGAGTCTTGTTGACACGTTTGCCTGAAAACTCTTCAGTTGGTGATCTAGAATTAACGTAAAAGACTCTAGGAACAGAAATAGGAATCTTGAGCATAATCCCGTCAGCAACAACCCAAGCAAAAAATTGGCCAACTTGTGAACTGTGGACTAGCTGTATTATCTGAATCACACAAATATTTGAACAGAAAAGTTCAAAATCATAATAGTCACAATGTAAAAGTGACTATTGCAAAGTGAAACATTACCTGCCAGTGGCACCGTGTAAGGACTACCTCGTGCCTTCTAAAATATGAACTGACATTAGTTCTGCCATGCTTCATCTTACCATTGCTTTGTTCAAGACTGCCATTTAAATGGTCAGATTTCTTTGAACTCTCCAATCTGAGAAAATCAAATCTCATCCTTAATACCAATCAATAATATATTAGGGAGCTCATACATATAAATCACATTGATGAACACTAAGATATCTATCATGACAGTCAGATTTTCATCTAGTAAAAAATGTTCAATGAATAAGACAAAAAATGGCTGGCAGAATGGCAGATCCCTTGTACAGCAGTAACACAAACAATCAAGATTTGCCATTTTGCTGGTGCTCGTGCCTCCTTCAAAGAAAATAGTGTAGCCATTCATGATTATCGCATTTTGACTTCTCCGAAATTTGAAATAGTAGTACTCGGTTTTCAAGATGCATACCCGAGACTTTGATCATGCCTACTCCAAAATAAAGCAAATGCCCAATATGGGAAGTCAAACATATTAATTTGGCCAAAAGCCCCCTTTGAGCTATTGTCTCCGTTACCCTTATTGATTATCAACTTTTTAGTTTATCAAGGAAAAATTAAAGCATAATGCAGCAAACAAATTCATCTTTAGTAAAACATCCAGCAGATGTTAACTTAATACATTTTATCTCTTTCTTTCAAACAAGCCATGATTATCTTTTGGGACTTGCACTTTCAATGAGATCCACTCCAAAGAACAACCTAAATATTGATGCATAAACTTTAATATTTACCTAGCAAAGAGAACCTTACCTTTGCTTCTTTCTCTTTCCCAGCATATTTTTCCACTTTCTCTTTTTTATTTGAAGCCATCCTTGATAATCTACAGTTTTGTCAACATTTTCACATATTTCATTTTGTTGTGACGGTGAAAGTGGCTGATCTATGTTGCTACTGTCGATATGCTGTTGGTCTGAATATTCTTGACCATTAAACTTCTCTGAATGTTGTTTATTATTAGCTTCGTAATGCCGTATAATTGGTCTAGGTCCAGATGTAGAACTCCTGCCCCTGTTTCCAAAGTCCTCCATGTCATTAACAACCCCATCCTCCATGCCATTAGAATCATTATGCATTTTTGAGCTATTATTCTTGTTCATTGACTTAAAGGTATCATCTATTTTTCGTTGGCGAAACTTGTCCTCCTTCTCACGGACCTTCTTATGCAACCAATCGGGATGAACAATCCTAGGAACAGGATTTGCAACCTGCAAGCATTAAACTCTCCTTCATAAATCATTAGAACATACAATAATGGATTGTTTCGAAATTCAGAAAGAAAATAATTAACAAACCTTTTGCATTGCAGCAGGAATAGTGATAATTTTTTGAATTGCAGAACCAAGTCGCTGCTTGTAATAAGACCAGTCAATTATAGAGCGAATGCCAACATCTGATGAGACCTTGCACCATTTTCGGACATAGAACTTCATTACTTCTGCAAAAATTATGGATACACTTTCTTATTTAAAATGTAAACAAGAATAAAATAGCTATTTGTTCCTTAAGAAACAAGAAAGTTACCGGCATCAGTTTGAAATATTGCCACAGGAACAGCACGCTCACTTACAGGTGTTCCCTGCAAAGACAATGGTCTTTAGATGATAGTCATTAAGCAATAAACAAGCAGATTATTTGGATGAATGAAGCAAATGTGATTCATGAAATTTCCTAATTATTCAAAGATCACACCTGAGGTTCACTTGCTACTATGTACTGACATCGAAGACCTTTATCTTTGACCATTGTATCACCAAGAAAGTCAGCAAGACGTTTAGCGGTGGTAACAGCACAAGACTTCTGCTGACCATAATCAGCTAAAGACTTGCTCATGGTACTTGATTCTGATATATAGTCAAGCAACTCACTATCTGCAATGTCCTTTCCTTGGTTCTGTACAACAAGAAGAATTTATATAATGACACAGAAAAACGTATCTGGGAGAGACCATCAGTATTTTCAACTAATTTGAGAATAAAAATATATTAAAGCCCCTAATACTACAATTACAATAAACATTAAGCCATAGATCTTTCGCATACATCAAGAAGATCGAGCCAGCGATTTGCCACAAAAGCAACTTCTGAATAGCATTCCTTTAAGGTTGAGCCATGCAGAAAGTTCTCAAAAAGCTCAGCCTGTAGAAAAACAACAACTTCAACTGATCACTCTAACTTTGTATTAAGAAAATAGTAGCAATTAAAATGGCCCTGGACATTGAACTATATTGTGAAAAACACTATTTTCTCCAAGCTATCACATGAGCCAATCCTTTGAATAGGAAACCAACAAGTTTGAATCTGTTAATTTTAAAAATAATACAACAACCAAGCCTTATCCCACTAAGTGGGATCGGCTACATGAACTGAACGGCGCCATAGCATTCTATCAAAACAATGTTTTCCATCAACATATTTATCTCTAGATCCTTCCTAATAGTTTCTCTGAGAGGTTTTTCTAGGTCAATCCCTACCGCTAGTGATTTGACTCACGTTTATCTAATTGACTCTCCTAACTACAGAATCTACAAGTCTTCTCTCTACATGACCAAACCACCTCAGTCTAGCTTCTACCATCTTCTCTATTATAGATCTTAGAATTGAGTTTTGGGCCTAACTCATCCTCACAAAACCGGCTTGTAAGGTGAGGGTTGCCTCTCACTTATAAACACATATTCAGGCCATCTCATATCCGATGTGGGACTTCTAACACACACCCTCACGCCCAACACTATTGGGCTTGGTGCGTGGATATAAATGGTGGATGACCTGGTCGGATACCCGTTAGCAGGCAGCCCAGCGGATTGTGGAGAGGCTTTGATACCATCTTAGAATTGAGTTTTGGGCCTAACTCATCCTCACAAAAATGGCTTGTAAGGTGAGGGTTGCCTCTCACTTATAAACACATATTCAGGCCATCTCATATCCGATGTGGGACTTCTAACAATAGATACTACCCCAACTCTCTCTAATGTCGTCATTTCTAACCCTATCCCATCTAGTCTTACCACACATCCTAATTCTAAAAATAATAATAAGTATAATTTCTATCCCCCCTGCAAAAAAGACGGCAAGTAGTTAATAAATATAAATCCTTCTGCTTTAACTAGTTTTAGTTACACTGATGTATACAACCTTACCATCATTCGTGTAGTGAAGAGGGGTATAACCATCCAATCAGATCAGACGCATTAGGTAAAAAGTAAGATACATATCCTTGTCATTTCTTATTGTATGGATTGCACTCGTAGTTAATAATCTTTATTGAAATACATGGAAAACAGCTTTTACCAAAAAAGAATACCTGGAAAACTTTGATTAGCTTCAGTTCACCTCTGCGCTTGATCTCAAAACCTTTCAGCTCCGCGAGGGATCCATCGTCATTAAAAACAGCATATCGCTTCTTAATTAAAATTCCTTCCTCCTTGGAAGCAGGTATGATCATTGCCTACATAAAAGAAAATCATACAATTCAATTAAATATAGTGATACACATGATAATATTTAATCTCAAATGGCTGCACCATTATACCTTGTATGGTCCATCCACCTCAAATTCAATAGAGCATTCACTGTGAGTTGTATAAGTTTTCCTATTTGGATCGGTGAGTGTCTGCCAGAAAATTGGAAATAGAAAAAAAATTATGTAATTGCATATAAAATCAAAGTAGTTGAAGACTACTTAATTTAAGACAAAGAAACAGACACACTTGAGTCATTGTGAATTGAATCATTTACAATATAACTACAAGCTCACCTGGTACTGATCATTTGTATTATTTATTGCCACATCAACATTAAGCATAACACAGGGGTATGAGATTGTCAACTTCCTTTTTGAGTCTCTGAAATACATAATATATGAGTAAGCATCTGAAAATTTCTAACGACAGCATTTGAAATTGTTCGAAGCTTAGAAAGAGAAAAAACAAACTTTTTAAAAGATAAGCAGAGTGAAAAGCATGACGAAGCACATTTTCCTACACGCAACACCTTTAATTTTAGTAATGTTGGAGGAATTAACTAGAATATCTCACTATACTAATTAGCAAATAGTCACCAAAATCATTGACCTTAATTTTGGCTGTCACCAATTTCCTAAATAATCTTTTTATATAAAAAAAATTAAGCAAAGTTTATCTTATAATAGACAGCATTTATGCTGCTAAAATAGAAGTATTAAATTACGTCAAAAACTACTCATATTTGTGAATAATAAAAGCAACTCTTGCCATGCTCGATTAAATAATTATTTGTAAATAATAAATTTATCAATCAGTCTGTGAAATTGAAAATTCTCATCAACACTGGCAAGAAAGAAAAGGGGGAGATATTGAGGACAGAATATAATAGGTATGGCAAAGAAATAGATGAGACAGAACTTGTACAGTTTTTCAGATCGGTTTGTGGTTTTAACTTGGAACGGTTTGGATTTGAATACACCACTTGTACATCCCTCCCAAATATTGGTTCTCCCATTATTGCAACAAAGTGGCCAACTGAGGGATCCTTTTGTCCTTTTCTAATATCCTCCGTTTGTAACCTTAGAGTATCTTAGATTATCTCATAAGATTAGTTTTAATACTTAGTTATTATCATGATTGGTTTCCTCACTTCCCTATTTATTTAGAATTAGGAGTCCTGTATCCCTATAAATAATTCTTAGTTCTTAGTCTTTTGTATCAACTTAGCAAAAACTACGCTCAGGTTTAGTATTACCATATTACACCACAATCATATTTATTTTCCTTATTTTATCTAAAACGCATAAATTCAACAAAATGCATGAAATTTTGTGAACCTGATCTGTTCAATCATAATTTTCAAATTAGCAATTGGATTGATTAAATTTGCATTAAGTATAGAAATTTAACACCTGATATTAACAACTCCTGACTCCACATGTGTTTGTGTACTTAGGTATGCATAAAAAGACAGATAAAGTAATAAAGTGGAACATACATTGTTTTAAAAGTGAAATTTTCTGGAAACGATCCGGGAAGTGCACACCAAATACCATCGGTGTCAAGTTCAAGTGGTTTTCCTATTTTCTCTACCAGCAAGCGAGCATTCTGAATTATTTTTGCACCAGTATATGTGACAACACCAGCCATTTCCATGGAGTACCATCTTGCACCCCTGCAACATAAACATTGACGCACACGATGATTAAGAAGAAAAAATAGCAAATGTTATTGAATGAATCCCAATGATGAAACTCAAGAACATATGGAGGTCAAAGTACTCACTTGCGCATTACATATCCATAAAAGGAATTAAGAATACACTTGTGAGCAAGTTGCAATGAATCATAAAGCACTACCATGTCCTGAAGCATAAAATAATCAGATATGAAATCCCAACACTGTTAACATATTGTTAACAGCAAATTGAGTAAATTGTGCAAGAATAAACCAAGCCAGTTTATATCATTCATACTTGTGCTTCCTGGATCTTTATAGAATTTCCACTGGCCTTGGCCTCTGATAGTTTTCCCTTCCAAACCTTGTTAAGGCCTTTATATTCATACCTCCTATCCCGGAAACTTCAACCAGATAACACAAAACCTGGGTCAGTACTACAAGCAACCAAAAAATAGTGCAAGAGAAACTTAAGGGATTTTTAAGGGTCAACCAATTCAAGTTAAATCTATGAGCTGTAAATAAATAAGTTCTGCAAATTATAAACATCTAGGGGTATCTGCTTTGAACAAAATATTGAAAGGGTGAGCTTTTTATACAAAGACAAAATTACTCTTCAATGATCTTAACTCACCTGCGAACAGTGTCAACATAAAATGGATTTTCGCGCATGCAGATTCCAGCTTCACGGAGTTCGGTAACAGGCTTGTCAAGTACCCGTTTATATGCCTGAGGAAGCCATTATGGTTTAGTATGCAATGCATTACTTAAAAGAATGTTCAATAAATCAACCATAACCTTTTGGCAGTATTTCTTTAAACGCTCTTTTAGTCTTGTTTGTTGCTCAGCCTTGGGCAGGTCAAGAAAAGATTTTGATGACCTTTCATTTACCCCATCAACAAACTCTGACTCAATTTGCTTCTTTAGATGATAATAGTCACTGAAAGGATTTAAATAGATACCCTTGTCAGTCATTTATTGATTTTTGCACATATTTGAGCAAAACAATCTGCAGTGCAGCAAAATTAACAAAATGAATATCACACCTTTTCTTTGCCGTGTACGTTGATCCACGCCAAACCCACTCAAGCTTGCGTAGACAAGTCTTTCCAGGACGATTGAAGTCACATGCAGTGCAAATCTCATCTGTAACAATTGATGGAGGCTGCAATCATAAAAAAAAATCCCTTGGGCCTTAGGGTAAGGGAAATTTATATTGATTGGAAATTCAAAATCCAGGATTAAACTCAAAGTCCTAGTGAAACGGAACAAGCAGAAAACATGCATATCTTTCAATTATCCCCCAACATTTTTATGTGAAATACTTATCCACATTAAACTTTTGGCTAATAAATGCTAAGATGATAATCGCTATCATTTTATTTAAAATACTAATCACACCCTTGTGCTCTATGAAAATTGTTAAGCTGCGGATTTTTTTAGATACAATAAAGAGAAGAGAAATAATGAGGACTTTGAATATGATAATAGTGTAACATGATTGAAAATTAACTTGGTACAAAATAGTACTAAGCACTAACTCCTATTTATAGGAATACAAGACTCTTAATTGAATAGGGAAATAAATCATGATAATAACTTAGTACTAACAAAACTAATCTTAAGAGATACTCTAAGATTAGAAACTATTCCTATGATTAATTCAAAATATGCTAAAATATTATGAATATATTACAAGGTATTTCATATATTTAGATGCAAACCCGGATTACAGAAATTATAAAAAATATTCCCTCCCCTCCAATAACCCCCAACCAAACAGACCCTAAATGAAAAGAAACAGAGCAGTAAGGGAAAACAGTGTATTATTTCTAGATATCAGAGGAAAATATAATAGAATGAAGATCCTATTGTCCACAGATTTAAGCTCCTTCAAAGAACCAATGCTCTCTACTCCTAACAAATTCTATGATTGTTCTTGATACCTTCTCTCTCCACTCAATCTTCTTATAACAGAATTTCCCTTACACAAATCATCTCCCACTTCTCTCCTCTCACTCTCGAACACGTGGATATTCCTATTTTGTCCTTCTCTGTTTTTCTTAACATAAACTATCAATATTATGGGCCTAGACAACTTATGTAATAACTATCTCTTTGAACCCACCTTCTCACACTCTTGAAATCCACACTTGTCCCCAAGTCTAAGCTTGGGAATTTGACTCTTAATGTTGACACTGTCTTTCCTTGAAGCTAGTTCCACAACCTCCCCTTTCCACTGATTTAACAACCAATTAAATAATAGCTCACGAAAGTCTCCTTGTGCAACAGTCGTGGAAGACTAAGTCACGTCTCCATGCATCCCACTACTGAGTGTTTGATGAGCCAGTTTCAAACCTTTGAACTCTCCTCACAATTTCAACTGCACTGTGTTTGAGTGGCAGCCTGCAATTATTTTCTTCTACTTGCAGAGGAACTAATCCATCATCGGTCACAACATGAGAAAAAATAATAAAAAGCTTGTCTGAAGCACCCAATATATCAAATGATGCAACACTGTCCACAGTCTCCAACAACATGATAACAAAGTTTACTATAGCAATTTTGAATAGCATGCTACACCATTTACTATGTCAGTCGCTGAAAAAAAGCTTTATTTGCACCAGGAGAAAATACTCCTGCAGTATGGTTCAGCCCTTATTGTACTTACTCACCATTCATCTTCCACTTTTCTCATTTTTTGGCCACTCATCTGTTGTATTTACCATCCACTTTGTGTCTCTCACTCTCACTATTGTTGGTTTGGAACATTTTTCTACGATTTTTTGCACTTGGGTTTTGGGTTCATTGTTTGATGGTGAGGTTTCATTTCCAGCCAGCCACCCTGGCTCATTCAGTAATTCAACATTTTGCCGAGGGATCAAGGGTTTTAGATTATGGTGCTTCTGATAATGTAAGTGGTAATCTCTATTTATCTTTAATTTTCACCTCCTAAAATACCTCCCAACGTTACTCATGCTAATGGTTATAAGGCACGGGTTACTGGTAGTGGTCAGCTTCACCTTTGATATCTTTATCCTTGAAGTATGTATTATTTGTATCTGTTCTTATAATTTGATTTCATTGAGTTAACGCACTCGCACTCTCAATTGTTCCATAACATTTTCTTCTGGCTCTTTCTTTATTCTAAGCCTAGTGTTACTGTTATGATTTTTATGACTTCAAGCTAGATGTTCTTCTCAAGATAAAAAATGTATAATTTAATATTAGTTCAAGGTTAGATTTGATTTCTTTTGAATAAAATAGATCAGGCTTTTTAAAAACAAACAAAGGACATTTATATCATTTTAAAATAATTTGATTTATTTCTCAGTTTCTAGTCAGTCAAACAAAAGGAGAAAGTAAAACACAATCATCTCTCGTCTTTCTTTTCAATTTCTCTCAAACACGGCGTAAGAGACTGAACAATCACCTTTACTTGAATTCCTTAGTTCAGCTTTGAGTTGTATTGCTTGGCCGTGGTGTGTGCATGGATCTTATCACAAAATTGTAATGCATGCGAGCATCCAATAACATGATGCAAAATAACACATGGCAGAATTAAAGAATATCAAAAGACTCACAACCAAGTGAGAAGGAGCAGATCTTGAAGATCCCAATAAAGAGTGACCCCTAATAAATATACTCTCAAGACTCTTAACAAGTTTTCATTGGAAAAGCATACTAAGCATGCATATTCTGCTAAAGAACAATATTATATATACAAATATCATAATACCTGAAGTCGGTTTGTTAAAATTATGTTCGGATACATTGCAGCTACATCCAAATGATAAATGAGGGGGCATTCATCACGTATCGGTGCATCTCGTAATCCTACAAGCTGCATGCATAGAGAAATAGGTGATGATAATTCCCAATTGATGATATGCATATGTAATTTTCAATTGTTCACCACATAAAACAAATGTACTATTCAGGGCCACTGATAATATCAAAATAACAAAAAGTGATTTTGAAAAAATACGATCAAGCAATAAAATTACAAAATTAGATGGGATTATAAGAAAGTAACAATACATGACAAATTAGCCAGCCAAATATCATAATCAGTACCTTTTCCATGATAGCATTCTTCACTTCATCATAATTTGAGACAGATTCCAAATCCATCTTACCCTCTACCCTTATAGCATATTGTAGATCTCGATCAAGGTTGTTGATCAATTGCTGGAACCATGTCACTCCACAGTTAGTGAAGCATATTTACAGAAAATTTAATAAAGCATGACAGGCATGTTCTGTAATGAAATGAAAGGAGTGCACAATCACTGGTGAAGTAATTAAAGATGGAAACAACAAACCTCAAAGGCAGATGGTTCGAGTGTAAAACTACATGGAATATCAGATCTAAATACACCACTTTCTAGGCATTCAACATGGCCACCTATGTACGTCTCACTCTCGAGAAGATGATTCTTATAAAACTTCTCCTCATCAGATTGGTGCTTGTTAGGGCAGATAACATTAGCCTTGTATGACTGTAACACATGTGGAAATAAATAAAATGGAAATTAGAGGCCTTGAAATGAGAAAAGCAAAACAGAGAGAGAGAGAATCAACTTCAATAAAAACATGCAAATAGCACACCTGGACCATAAGCAACATTTCACAGAGGGTCCCACTGCCTTTGCGTAAAACCTCATCTGGTGACATGGGTATGATAGTGGCAAGAGAGAAAATAAAGGGATGAACATAAGTTGTATATAGGTAATATGTCGACACTGCATCAGAAACAGAATAGGAAGCCATCATCTGCAATAACAATTCAAAATAAAGAAGAAAAAATAAATAAAATGAACAAGATATCTCATGAGAGTCATGATCAACCAAATGCATAACTACATATATTGAAAACTCCAATAGTATGGCAAACCCTATGGAAAAAACAATGCTAACTTCTAACAATATAAAACTTACAGTCTAAACAGTTTCTTGCCTTTTAGTAGACAAATACAGGTGGTATTCTTGTTTTACTTTACTGTTTTGGCATTAAAACGGATCTTGTCATTTTAAAAAGAAATCATCATTAAACTTCAGCACTTCCATTAGCTAGGTATAAGGATAGAAAACATAATCCCAAAATGAGCGTCAGATCTTATTAGGAAAATAAGACAACTATTTCACCATCCATGCTTCATGGGCAGCACTATTGGGCTTGGTATGTGGAAAGTATGGTGGGTGGCCTAATGGATAGGCTCTGATACCGTTTAGTAATTACAGAGAAAGAGAAAGAAAAGAAAAAAGAAAGAGAGAAGACTCTATATTATAATTCTCTCAGTGAAAACTTGATTAATGATTACAATGGAATGAATATTTTTAAGGGAATTATCCTAACTGATTTGAACTCAGCTAGTTACATTGTACCGTACCGTCAACATTATAACAAACTTAGATTCAGTTATTGAGTAACTTTATTATTATACACTACTAGTGTGCAGATGGGCACTTTCATGTCTATCTCTTTGCTTTTCTCAGTCTTTCATTTTCCATTCCCTCTTTTTTTTTTCTTTGATTAGGTAATAAAGAAGGGCAACTTAGAAAGTAAAATAGTTTAGATAAATGATAGTTTGAAGAAATAAGAGTTATACCAAAAGTTATTATCCCATTTATTCATAAATAAAAAGGAAAAAACAAAACAATTCTTTGAATGAGTAAAAATGGGCAAAATTATAAATAAAATAGTTTAGATAAAGGGTAAAATAGAAAGTAGAAAAAAAGCTACACCAAAAGTTGGTATCCTCATTATTTAGTATATATAGAAAAATAGTTTAGATGAAGGGTAAAATTGCAAGAAAATACTACACTAGAAATTGGTATCCCTTTTATGTATAGTATTGCTGTATAGATAGATTTATTAACACCTAGTTTAAGGGGGATATGAGAGTGGTTGTGGTGGGGGAGTTAAGGAGTGGAGCGATAGGAGGTTGAGGGTTTGATACCCACCTCCTGCATAAAAAAACAACAATGCTAATATTTGCTGATTACAAAAAGTTTAAGCATAATCATAAAAAGTTGTGGTATGAAGAAAAGAAATGAAAAGAAAAAGACATTCAAATATGTTGACAAATGACAACTTTTCATACTCAATATTTTACCAAAACTCAAAAACCAAAAAATTTGTACCGTTAACAATGATCTACCTCTAGTACTACATATCAAACCAATATAACAAATAATAAAGACATCACTTAGGTCACTCATACCTGAGGCTTTTCCTTTGCAAAGCGTACCATGTCCTCAGGGTTCACCTCTTCTGGATCATAACCCAACTTGGCTTTTGTTACAGCCTAAAGAAAATCAGAGAAATTATCACATGGAGAAAGACAAACTTCGTTAAGCATAAATTAATGAGTATGAGCTTTGTACCTTGAGGCCTTGACTCCCCTGAGGAAGATAACTATCACGTTTAACCCATGCAAAACAATCTAAATGAGGAGCAAATTTAGCACGACATTCCCCTTGATTCATGTCACATTGAAACCCCAGTTCCTGCAAGATTGAACAATAACAGAAAAATAAAAGAATAGTCAATTAATAAACTAAAAGGGAAATAATAGAACTAATATGCTTCAGAATAAGTAGCAGATATAAAACTGAAACTTCAAACATACATGGTTTGTCCCATAATGTATATGCAAAGCAAGTTACTACATGTAAACAACTATTGCACAACAAAACCGAATCCAAGCTCAAATACTATGGGAATCAATGTCTTTGTCAAAATGATGAACTTTTGGTCCATTCAGTAGAGAGTTATGAAACTATTCTTTTAATTTCTTAAATTCTAAATCTTCCAGTCATAGATAGATCTATTTATAGATCTGTTAAACCTTCAGCATCTTTGAGTTAGTTACAAGAGTTGTTATAAGCTAAGTGTTGTCTGCTATTTACATACCATAACTAACTAGTTCAGTCAGTTATAGAGAAGTACTATGCTATGTACAGTCTACTGTATCTCTAATATCCTTCAAGTTGATAAGCTATTAATGAAAATGAAAAGAAATAAATAATTATGCATACACGGTGGCACATGTACTTGACTTATTTACCCACGCAACTGAAGCCAGTACAGCCAAAAAAAAGCAAAAGGTTAACAACATACATCACTCATTTTCAACCCGTGATGGGCTGCCCGTCGTTCCAGGAATGGCCAATCAAAGAAATCACCGTTATATGTCACATAGATACCAGGTTTCACCTCTTGCATATGAGAAAACCACAATCTAAGAAGCTCAATCTGCCAAATAACATAAGTCACAAACACAAAAAAATTAATAAAGCTGAACAAAATTAAAATCATCAGTATAAACAAACTTGGGGAAACAGATTTTCAGCAGACAAATGGCATATGATATACCCATCATTTATAGATTCACTTATACAATTACCTCATTTTGAACATTTGTCACTTTGAAATACCCTTCAAACTCTGGTTTCGGAGTGAACTCCAAATCCTCTATATCATCCCCAACACACTGAAAAAAGGGAGAAAACAACACTATTATTTAAGGTCGTTATTAGCCTATGATAATGACTGATTCTTTAAAATGCATTTGCTGAACATATAACTACAGGATCAGTTAACAACTACTTTTTGATGAATTAGAGTTAAATAATTTATTATTATTCCACTGATTCTTTGGCTACACTTTATGCACAACTTAGCAGTTAAATGGATTGCCAATTTCTACTTGTATGTCTCAAATTTTAAATAAAATCACAACATTGTATACAGATCAATCTTGTGTGCACCCAAAGTAAGGGTGTTTGGGAATCATGCAACCACTAGAAGGTAATGATATGAATAAAACAGTAAACTCTTGTGAAAAGAAAGAGACAGCAATCAAAAGCTATTAATGATCACAAAACAAAAGATATGAGGCTTCTGATGAAACAAGTATTTTCTAATTTCCTTTGTAATAATAGAAGAGTAATAGCATAAGAGGGATTGCTCAAACATTAACACCTTCCATTAATACTTACCTCTCTATTTATGATTAAATACCCTTGCTTATCTACCATATATGAAATCATCATAATTGAATCATAGTCGGCATCAGGAAACTTCAATGGAAGTTTTGTGGTTTCAATATCAAATGCACAAACACGAACTTCAGCACGCTGCAGAAGATCTGTCCTCTTCTCAAGTGTAACCCCATCATTAGACACGCCAACATCATACCACAGACCACACCGTATATCTGGGTCACATGTGATTAAGAGTATGATGTTAAATATGAATATAACATGGATATTGAAGATGGGATAAAAAAGCTTACCGTTGTCGATAGCAAAGCGAACATGATAAGGAACATCATATTCACGAAGATCAATTATGCAATCTAGAAAATCTTGAAGTTTCTGTTCTCTGTTAAGCAACAAGCGGGATAGGATCAGATCAGGTTGCAATTTAAAGTTAAAATCTACTTAGATAAAATGCACTAAAAATGAAATTGCATTGTTAATGGCGGTAACTTCAATCTAAAGATTTACTGTCCCGTGAAACTTGATTTACCTTCTCCCCGTTAATATGGACTCGTAGGCTTCTGCCGCATCAGACTTCGCCTTGTTTCTTTGAACAACATGCATCAGGTCATTCCTCACATTCATCAGTTGTTGCACGGTGTCAAACGAAAGCTTTAAATAAGATTTTCTCAATCCAGACAAATGGTTTTTCTGTTCAGAACCATGAAAAAAAAATTCAGGGTCCATTTATTAGGAGATACAAAATAAGCAACTATGTATGGCCTAATTGATTGTTGCAAAATGAAAAATCCAACGCAGACTGTGTCATGAACCATTTTAACTTGCCTTCTTAAACTCTTAGGGTGTGTTTGATCTGCTAAAAAATAAGGGACTGGACAGGACAACTTTTTGTACCCTGTTTGATTTAAAAACTGATTATGGGACAGGACAAAATAAGCAGCAAGGGACAGGACAAAATCAGGAATTTTTGTTCTTCACTAAACCACAGTACAACTTTTTGTCCACAGTACAACTATAAAAAATACGAAAATACCATTTTTATTTTCAAATATAAAAAAATTATCTCTCTATCTCTCTTCGATACAATTTTGTCCTGTCCTGTACTATCTTATTTTGTCCTGTACCATCTTGTTCTGTCATGTACTGGTCTGTCCAGTACTTACATCTTTGCGAATCAAACGCACCCTTAAAGGAAATACACAATGAAATACAAGAAAACAGATTATCAACACTAAAATTGTATAGGAGATGCATAAAATTCTTACAAGATCCAGGTCTTCCTTTTCTACAATTTTAATATCTGCAATCTGACTTTCATAATGTCGTCTCAGGTATGCGTCAACATCAATCTCCATTTTATTCTATTCAATTTACAATAATCACAATTAACACCATCAACGTTGTTGTTGTCATAGAATAAACACCGAATCAGCATAAATTTGCAAGAGCAATGAGCATAGACAATAGCATTATATACTCATTCACGCGAATATGCTCACTTACCTTTGTAGCTACGTAGAAATAAGGATGAAATCTGTATTTTGTCTTGAATGAGGAACCATCCTGCAAGCACACTCCAATCAATCAGTAACCTATTTAACAAACCATATCCCTCTTTAGATGTTAAAACTACCAACAAATCATTTTAGTCAAACAATACCTGTGTGACAAAGTAAAGATCAACGCAACTATACGCTTTACGAGTATCCTCATCCTCGTAAGACGACTGCAAAGCATAGTAAAGCATGTATAAGTCCGTTCCAAAACAAAATGTATCACATCAAGTCATCAACCCAACTAGCTGACTTCATAAGTAAAAACTAAAAAAAGCTACTTTTAATACCAAAAAAAACACAGAAAACTGAATTAGCATATTATATTATATTATATTATGTTATATTTCAATATACAATTAATTATTTTATTTTTTCACCATTAGTATCCGACCTACACCGACTAAAAACTGATTTACGAATCGAGAAAGCACGAAACAAAGTTAAAAGTGAAATTGACTTACGGATGAAAAAGTAAGTAACCATCCAAGACGTTTTTCGCCTTCTGAGAAAACATCAAACCCTAGCTTTGCTTCGAGTTCTTCTTCGGCGGTGTTGATTAGTTTCTGCTTTTTGGAAATTCGGTTGTCTTTCCGGTCCCATTTCCTGTTATCGGAGTTCATAGTTGGTTACTTGATCGGAGAATCTCCGATTTGGTTTTTGGAATGGATTTTGTGATTTGTGCTGATAGATAGAAACCCCCAAACCTTTGTGGCGGAATGTAAATGCTAGTGTATTTTCCCGCGCTTTTTCCCTTGTGTTTTTATTTTTTTTGGATAATAGAAAAATAATAGTGTCTGACTTGCCAATTACGCTTATGCCCCGCCAAATCTCAGTTTTCTTTTTCTTTAGCAAATAAACTACGATTATTCGTTTAAATTAGTAGAATACATTGAATAATATAAATTTAAAATTGCAAAATATTGAAAAATGATGAATCTACAAACAAACTCACAGCATCCACATTAATAACATGCAACAGCAAAATATTTACAAATGTCACAGTTTACATGTAATGTATGATGAAATTGAAGTGCTCAGAATACTCTTGCATCTAGAACTATAACATTAAATACGTCAAAATCATTGATTGAAAATATACTAAAGTAAATCTAATGTGTCACTTTAAATCGAACAAATATTTTACGAGAAAGCAAAATAACATTGTATCAAGATAACAAACAATACGCATTAAAAAAAAAAAAAAAACTAAAGGGTTAAATATATTTTTGATCCCTATAAATATTTGAACCTTCTGCTTTTAATCTCTCTAAACTTTTTTCCCACTTTTTAGTCCTTATAAAATTCTTTAACATGAATTTTGGTCCCTACATTTAAGTCAACTCATGTATAGTAATTAAAATTTGAAATTATGTATTCCAATAATGTTTAGTGTATTAAAAATTGAATTGATTTGCAAAATTTGAATTTTTTTAATTAGTGATGAATTAAATATGAATTTTTGAAGTGTTTGCACTTAAAAATTCATAGTTAATTCATCATTTGTTAAAAAATTATGAATTTTGGTTTGAGTAATTGTTATAATATTATAAACATAATCACAAAACCTCGTTAAAAAATTTGAATCGTACACATAGTTGAGTGAAAAGTGGGGACCAAAAATCATGATTGGAAACTTTTGAAGGACCAAAAAATGGGAAAAAATTTTAAAAGGACTAAAAATAAAAGAGTCAAATGTTTCTAAAAGACTAAAAACATATTTAACCCAAAATTAAATATACTATGAAAAACAAGTTTATAAAGAGAATTTTATTTAAGTGGATAAACAAATATTGGGTGCAAAGTTGAAGTATCAAGTGGAAGCTCCTCCATTGAAATAGGAGGAAAAGAAAATGAAAACACTATACATTAATGGAAGGAACCTTATTAATTTACCATTTTGCCACTCTTACCAATTCCTCTCTCCAAACCCAAATACCCCATTCCTCATTCCTTCAACGCATAGTAGAAAATCAACTCCAAAACCTTTTTCCATTTCCTTCAAAAAATCTCAATTTTCTCCAATTCAAGCTTCAATGGCTTCATCAACAGTCACAGACACAACCAAACCATTCTCTGTTCTCTTTGTATGTCTTGGTAACATCTGTAGAAGTCCTGCTGCTGAAGGGGTCTTCACTGATTTGGTTAAGAAAAGGGGTTTTGATTCTAAGTTCAAAATTGATTCTGCTGGCACAATCAATTATCATGAAGTGGGTATATCTGTAAACATTGTTATATGAAATAAAAATATAGTTTTTAAGATTGATTTTTTTTGTTGTTTTTATGATGGGGTTTTTCAGATTGTTTAAAAAGTTGATTTTTTTTTTTAAGGGTAATCAAGCTGATTCAAGAATGAGGGCTGCTTCAAAAAGACGTGGAATTGAGATAACTTCAATTTCAAGGCCAATTAAGTCTTCTGATTTTGTTGAGTTTGATCTTATTCTTGCTATGGACAAGCAAAATAGAGGTAGGGTATGAGATGTTTTAGTTTAAACTTTGATGGAATATTTATAGTTGTTTGTTTGTAAATGAAGCACGGACGCTCCTCAGATTATATGTGTCCCGGTGTCGGATACACATCGGTGTCCGACACACACTTATGATTACATTGAATTATACCATTTTGCAAATTTTTATTTGTGTCACTATCGTGTCCCGTGTTTGTGCTTCATTTTGTTTCAATTCATTCTCTTTTGGTTTAATGTGTCTTTGGTTTGGTGTGTTTAGTAATGGATTTTTGTTGTTTTTGTTTTAGAGGATATATTGGAAGCTTTTAATAGATGGAAATTTAGAGATCCTTTACCTGAAGATGCCCACAAAAAGGTGAGTAAGTTCATCGAACCCCTATATCCAAGGCAATATTGTTGATCCTTGATCGCAGAAAATATTGGTTTGTTTAAATTCCGCTAAGACACACTGCTATGGCGCTGCTATAGCTATTATTTGACAATACTTTGTAATAAACCGTGCATCGCATAATAATTGCGGTGTGTTTAAATTTTAGTACACTATAGCGCTGCTATTTGGAAACACTGAATTCCAAGTAAAAAAAATGAAGTTTCACATACTAAAATATTTTGAGTATTTTTTGATAGGCTTTAAGCAAGGTCTTTTTTTAGGTTACCTGAAATAAGGACTTCAGCCGCCTTATAGTTGGGTCAGTCTTGAATACAATTTTTGTTTTTTGTATATGTTTTTCAAGCATGATGGGGAATTTGGGATGGTGCAGGTTAAGTTGATGTGCTCATATTGTAAGAAACATGATGAAACTGAAGTCCCGGATCCTTACTATGGTGGACCTCAAGGTTTTGAGAAGGTATAGTGTTCCTTATAAGGTTTTTTGTTGAGAATTTGTTCATGACCGGTTATTGGTTGGCTCACTCGTATGCAACACTGACACTTTTCATGAAAGGCGTGTCAAGTTTCCGATATTGACACATTAGATACATTTAACTATTCCATTTTTTCACATTTATTATCAGTGTCAATGCTAGTGTTTGTGTCGGTGCTTTGTCTGATATGATTAGTTGAGGGTTGAATTATACTCTTAATACTATCATTCATGCAAGTAATACACTTCTCTTTGTCATTGGATTGCATAGATTCTCTGGTACTTGAACTTATGTGCTAGTCTTCCGAAGAAATCTATGCTTCTAGAGACATTTTTAATTGTAACATTTCTGCTTTTGCGTTTCTCTGGTGACTACAACCATGATATTTCAGAGAATTAAAATCTACACTTTGGAATCTAGAAATAGTATTTAAATAGTATGTATCAATCTCATACTAATAATTTGTCATAAGTTAATAACACATGTTAGATCTCACATTGTGATGTTGCAGGAAATCCATGTATTTGAAAAACACTATCTTTGCTGCAAATAATTCTTAACTCCTGGTTGATTATCTGCTTATTATCATTGTGGCACTTGCAGGTGTTAGATATGCTTGAAGATGCTTGTGAATCATTGCTGGAAAACATTTTGGCTGAAAATAAACATATACAAGATTCTTAATACTCCCTTTTTAGTAGCCTTTTTCTTCTCTTATTCATTGTTCTGTTACCCATTCAATACTGAAACTCAGCAGATTATGGCATAGTTAAGATCATTTTTAATCTGCTGACATGCACTGATGCACATGAGAAGAATGATTGCAAGGTACTGCATTGTGACACACAATGTTTGCATTGTATCTAGTAGTTTAAGATTAGATTTCAGCTTGAAGTTACTTTGGATTTTTTTATGTTCTTTTGCACTACCACTGATTGAGTGTGATGAGGGGAATTTATTTAAGTGATTTTCAATTTCAAGTGTAATTTTGATTGTTAAATCAGGGAATATTTAAATATGATAAAGACGCGAGGATTTTCTTTCTTACTAACCCTTTCAAAAATTAAGTATCAAAGTACCACCCTTTTTTCACTATGTATCTGTGTGCTATCGTTTTGTATTGGTTTAATTCACACACTGAGAAATTGAGGTTGATAAATACGATGACCACAACGTGGAGCTTGACTTTCTTTTGTATTAAGGTCGACATGAACAGTTGAAGAATTAGGACCTTGTTGGTTGATGTTTGATTGAACGCCAAATGAAAATAATGTATTCATAAAAGAAATAACAAGAGTCATAAATTCCTCTATTTAAGTAGACGCGTTTATGTTCAATATGTGATTATATGATGTATTCTATCATTTTGAATGAATGAATGAATATCATTTTATTTTTGTCAAAAAAAAAAAAGTAGACATCTATTGAACATAAACGAGTCATAAGATTGATTGATGTTAAAATGAACATAAATTAATTATTAGGTTCAAAAATTACTTATCATGTCATTAAGATCTCCAGAGATGTCAAGATTTTGGTTTCTCAATAATGTCATGAAGATAAAAATATTGAGTGTGACTTTGTTTTGAAATGTGCATACACTACACATTACTAAATTTATAGGAAATTATTGATAGTGTTGATATCAACGTTGACATCAGTGTTATCCTATCCAATATCCATATATGAGTCAAGCAATCATATTTTGATTGTGCTGACTGAGATTGCTGACGTCAGTGTTATCTTATCCATATCTCAGTCAACCAATCAAAATTCAATAGCACTCAGATTAGAGTAAAAATTAAATCAATACAAAACGATAGATAGTACACTAACAACACTGGTACATAGTGAAAAAAAGGGTGGTATGTTGGTTCTTAATTTCTGAAAGGGTGATATTGTAGTAAAAAAAAGTCTCCAATGTACCATTGTTTATTATACAAGATACTTAGGATAGGGGGTACCAATGTACCATCTTTTTGTATTGATTTAACTATATATAATGGCTAAGAATACTGAGGATACCTTGAGGACTGTTTGAACAATATTAATGAAATTGTTCGGATGTGCATTAGAAGTATGTCGCAAAAAAAATGATGAGAAATCTTTAAGCCACTTTTGCAAAGGCTAATATGGACCAAGTTGAACATCTCAATGGTAATGCACAAGGAATAACTTTCTATTGTGATAAATAAAGCTATTCTTACATGATGACCTGCCCACGATTTTTCAAACAGGACTAAGTTAATTGTCACTATTTTTTTAAACAAAATCTGATACTATATAGTTATAAATACTATATCTTTCTTCCCAAATAAGAAGACAAAAAACAAATGCAAAATAACATGTGTATTTGCCATTCAAATACCCAATATTGTGCAAATTCTTGATACGTACTATCTGGAATAGTTAATGTCTAGAAAACGGCATTGGTTCAAACGAAAAGGACACAATATAAATGAAGTTTTTGGCAAATTTACAAAATAACAACAAAAATCTAACAATTATACTCGAGTTTGGGGTTAGCCCTATTGCTTTCTTGATACAACTAGGTATTTCTATCTAGTCACATTTTTCTTGTCTCAAAAAAAGGCAACTTTCCCAACAAAAAGGATGCACATAGCTAGGGGCTATCGTCATGGAAGATCCATTTGATGATCATTGTCATTGTCACCTTCATAGTATTCATCGTCGCGCTGGATGTGCTTGTCTTGAGTGTGCTCTGGAAAAGAATAACCACATTTAATAAACTAAATTATGGCACCAAGTCAATATAAGGAATAAAGAAAAAATATTTTTTATCCTTACGATCAATGCGCTCATCAGGGTTCTGCAAATCTTCATCGAAATCAGGAATGTAGAAGTCAGGTGGGACCTGCAAGTAATCCACAAAACATTAGTATTGCCATTTGGAAAATATTATTAGTTTGTGTATTGGCTTGATCAACATTTACCAAAAGTTGTTTGATTATAACACCACAGAAGGAGGTTGAATTCAAACCACCCTAGTATAAAAAATATACATACTACTAACTAGAGATAATGACAGATTAATCCTTAAATTCTAAGTTTACTAACATTTTATGGCCTAAATGATAGATTTCATCTTATGCCTGACTTATAATCACCATCGTCCCAAATCTATTAACGATTGTCATTTAAAGTTAGAAAACCACCATGAAGGATTTTTTTACTTCATTTCTTTAAAAATAAACCTCTCAAAGCATATAATTGATTTATAGAAGTTTATAAAATAAGAAAGATGGAGAGCTGATACTCTGTTATTAAAACATAAAACAAATCATCCTGAAAAATAATTTTTTTGTAAAAGATAGAGCCTGCCTACTGGGTGGGGTGTCCCTATTTCAAGGAGGAACTCACCTCTTGCATTTGTACACTCGGAGCATGTTGGATGCAGCGAAGATTTTCCAAGACTTGCATTTTTATAGTGCTAAGATATGATTTGCTATTTAAATTTTCCTGATCAATTCAAAGAAGAAAAACAATTGAGAACATAAACACACTTCACTGCACATTGTAAAGTCTAAACTGAAATTATTGCAATATGTATATATATATTTGATCACATCTAATGTAAATTGGAAGTGTCATAATTCAGACAAGAAACTCAAAATTTCAAGTCAATTTAAAAAATAAAGAAATGTCTAGATAAATAAAGACAGTATTCACTAGATTATTCAGAAATACATACTATGTGCCCATTTGGAATCTTTAATGAGAACTCTGGTCCAAAATATTTAATATAAACATTCTCCGGGATCTCTGCACAAGACAGATTGAAAACAATAAGATATAATTTAGAAACAAGACATTATTCAAAAAAAAATTGAACTGCAGACATAATTTACATCTAAAATCCTGATTCAACTCATTAGAAAAGAGACACATGAAATTGCCATCAACCAAACATCTCAAAAGCTTAAGCTGATAGGTGAAAACATGTGAATAATTTCTAATAAACCCTCACATAAGAGATCTCTGCACTTCAAGTGTGAACAACCACATAAGCCCGCCTATTGTATGCTAAAAGCCTAAAACGTAAAATTTTAAATAAAAAAAATAGGTGAGGGCGGTGAGGGGCGAATGTTTTATCACTTGGTCGTAGAAGTTCTTAAGCCATATCATGAACCGATTATCCCAAAAGTTTAAGATATTAGGCAAAGAAGTACAAATGATTTATGTTATGTTTCTAAAAATATAATGTAGTAGTTTGCAGTGTGACAACAGTTACATAATCTATCAGGGCATAAACTTTCAAGCAAAAGCAACCGGTGAGGTTTGAAAAAGGAAGGGCAAACCATATTAGAATCACGATAGCCAGTAGGCAGGTCACAAATTATTCTCTTGGCAGATATTGCAGGAGATTACAATGAAGAAATTACAACAGTAAGGGATTGCAACCTCGTGTATCATATGCCTCGTAAGGGAAGGTTTCTCCAGCATTCCAATGCGAAACCCAAAATAGTTTTTAAAAAATACATCACAGTTCACATGGCAGCATCTCTGTATTTTATTTTATTTTTAAGTTTTAACAATAAATATTAAATCCAGTTCATGAAAGAAAATAAACTTCAGCAAAACAAGACACAATTCAACATTTGCAAAGAAGCTAACTTAATATACCATCTGGAAGCTCCGTATCTAGAAGAACTCCAGTTTCAACAGTCCAACATCGAGCAACATTTTCTTTTGTATATCCCCCACCTCCAGTGACCTGTGGCATAAATCCATTGATGTAAATCTGACTCATGGTACAAGTGAATGGAAGGCAAACATAAAGTGATATAAACCCACCAGTAAGGGCAAATTAAATCTCTTCACGAATCTAACACATTCAGCATGGCCTGTACAATAGGGAAAAATATTTGTTAAGAACGAGGAAAGGGTCATAAAAGAATGATGATATTTTCATCAGAATAGGAAATTTACAGGGAAATAAGCACCATCAATAGAGAGATTGAAGCAGCCCAAGCGATCTCCAGCAAGAGAATCTGCTCCACATTGGAGAACTATTGCACCAGGTTGATATGTTTCAACTACTTTGGAAATAATCTATATCACAAAAATTTCAAAAGGATCAGAGAACATACCATCAAGCCAGAAATAACACAATGAATGCCTTATTGAAGTTGCAATTCGGCCAAAAGAACATAAGAACTGAACTTACAGTCTTGAAAAGTCTATTGAAGCTAGAGTCGTCAATTCCATCCTTCAGTGGGACATTTATGGCATAAAACTTCCCTTCTCTTTCTCCTATTTCCTTCAATAAGGTAAAATCAGTTCAAATCATTCCAATCTATGGAGAACTTCCGAAATGTTTCAAAGGATATTAAATTTAGCATATACACAATGGGAACAGTGATAACCCGATCTGTTACAGTTATATAATTGAAGCATCAATCTTACAAGGAAACACACTAAAAGTACAAACAGAATAAAGAAAATCACCTTAGCGTCACCAGTTCCTGGAAAGAACATATCTCCGTACTTATGAAAACTGACAGTCATCACCCTGTCATGATAAAAATTTACCATTTAATCATTTATTAAGAAAATAGAGAAAAAAAACATGTGCAGTATGGCATAAATACCGTCTCCGCATATAACATGAAAATCAAGTTCTGTCTACCAACTCAGAAGTTTACATTTAGAAGAGCAAGAACAAGGCATGGTTGTTGAAAATAAGATATTCAAATCTAAGTATATGAATAAAAAATTTATACAGCAACTATCCTATTTGGATATTCCTATATCAAAATTGATAGTTTCAAAGAAAACACATAACATAAGGTCTGTTTGGCTAATCATACTACTACCAAAATAAAGTCGTGAAATAAATAATAATATTGTTTTGATAACTTGAAGATTCTCAACAGTTTCACCTTCCTAAATCTGATAAGATATAAGAAACTAGCAAACCTGTCAGTAAAGTAGAAGGCTTCTTCTACACCATCTCCATGGTGCACATCTATATCAATGTATAAAACACGTGGATGACATTTCAGAAGCTCTAAGATCCCTAAAACCAAGTCATTGATGTAACAAAATCCAGAGGCTTCGCATTTCTTGGCATGATGGAGTCCACCGGCCCAGTTTATAGCAATATCACACAGTTGATTGTTCAATCGACGTGCAGCATCTGCAGGTACATGTTAGTCAGCATAAATTAGGCAAAAAGGGCAAGACCAAATTCAAGGGAATCACATATAATTTTAAGAATATTTGAAAAATATATAATCATATATTTATCTTGGAAAATATACAGTATCCCCCCTATCTCAATTTCAAGTTTTTTAGTATCCTAAATTTTCGTGTCATTCATATAGCTTAAGCTTCCAAATGCCATTTTTAATGAATTTGAAGATTTTCTGTGCATAATATTCTTGCTAAGAAATTTCCACTTATGATCATTCAAGTACAAATGTACAGTTTCTTCTTCCTTGTTCATGCAACATTCCAATCAGCTTTTCAGGCTGGCAATTATTCCAGCCACTCAGTTGTAATGAGATTAAAAAGTAATAGACTTTAGCTTCAATAGGAATGTTAATATACATAAATAACTTGAAATATCTTTGTTGTATCTTAAACGACCATATTGATGCACATTATCTTATATTTCATGATCAGTTTCCTTATTTCAGGAGTCTAGTATATTATTATATACTACGGTTAATGCTTTATTTTCTGCACAACTAGTTCTTCATATCAATAAGCAAAATCAACATCAGTTTCTTTAGCCCCTTTTCTTCCTCCCCTACTTAAATCCCTTATCCCTATACATAAACAACAAACATATTACCTAGAGTTCCACCAGCATAAATCTGACAAAATTCGAATAAGTTGTCAAATACAGGGCAGTCTTCTCCGAGATTATCTGACAGAAATGATCAACAATAGAGGTAGAACTTGTTATTATTAGCTACACAATGAATAGAAATATTAAGGTAAAAATTAAAGTTGCAATAAAAGCATTGAGAGAGGAGAATGCTAACTTGAGAAGTTGGATATCAATTATTTAAAACAAGGACGCAAGCAATTATTGAGATGAAAAATAACAACTATTTCAGGGTTACATTTGCTATCTTCCATAAAACTTCCCAACTTCGTGAATAAAAACCTATTGCAATTTGATATAAATCTATTTTGCAGTTTGATATGCATAAATCTATTGCAAAAATAAAAACCTTGAAGCCAATCAACAGAACTAACAATATGAAAGAGTTTTTCGTGGTTTTAATGCTTAAAACTTAAGAATGCGGAACACAAGTCTAATGATTATAAAATTCAAGAATAATTATGTCGTGAATCTTTAGAAGCCAAAAGAAATTAAATCATATTATGCTCAAACTTCGGTCTAAGTTCGAAAACTTCAGTCTCTCTGTAAAAATTTATAGACTTCCTCATTCTTTCACTATTTCCCTCTGACATAGAAAATATCATAAACAGCAATAAATTCTATAAATGTTTCTTATTTTGTGTAAAATAAATAAACTTAAAATCACATGGAAATGTCAATTTAAAATTGAGGAAAGCGTACATTTGGTCAGTTCATTTGAGAACAAGTGCTGAGTGTCAGGCGTAATCCTGTGCAAAAACTCAACATAATCAGCGGAATGAAACTGGGCAAGCTCAACAGGATAAGCTTTGTGTGGGCGCTGCATCATATATAAAAAAGAAATAATCCAAATAACATTATTTATGTAATCAGCCACGACAATCAACAAATGGAAACAAAATTAAAAATGTACAAATAAAAATATAACAGAAAACACGCTTTACTGACATAAATTTCCATTTTCTTATGAAGATCATACGAGAGAACAAGATGGTGAGTCATGCAAAGGCGGTGAGGCTTCATGGGATGGTTAGGCCCAAAGTAAACACTGCCCGCATCACCTGCAACGTGAAGTTTGAGTAATTGAGTTCACGAAAAACATCCAAATAAAATAAACAAGGTCTATGAAATACATAAAATAAATAAATAATGAGTACTTAAGATCGAACAGCTCCTCACATAACTGGAGAGCTATAAAAGGTACTACTTCCCTTGCATAACAGCATGATAGTTAAGAAAAATGAAAATTGATTCATTGTGACTAAGTGGCAACAAAATTTAAAACTTGATTACATTTTCGGCCCTTGTAGTTTGACTTTAACAGATGACTATTTTGGTCAATGCAGCTTCAATTGATTAAATCAAGTTCACATACTTTATAAATCAGTAAAATGTGGCTACTATTATAACTATTATAAGTACAAGGGGAAAAAGAAGATAATTAAAGAAAACCTCATATGACATGATAGTCCATTGAAAGTAGAAATCCAGTCCTATCGTTATTCGTTAATGTTTTGTCCAATTACTGATGTAGTTAGTTAAAGTGGACAGACTTTTTGGATGTAATAACAGTCTCAGATGCCACAACAGCTGACTTAGCGGCACGGCATGTCCATCTAAATTCTAAAGTAGTTTCCGTATTATCAAAAAAATTCATCAACATTGGCTCACCTAATTAAAATGGATTTCAATAAACCTATCAAGCACTGACACATACACAAACCCTAAGTGCAACACTAACAAGTAGACACCAATAATAATTCAAGAACAACGAAAGTGACTTTATGTCTAGTTGACATGTATCAGACATCAAACATGTCTTCAATCTGAAGTACTATGAAGCACTGACACAATTGGACTGGATTTCAATAAACCTATGAAGCACTGACACATACACAAACCCTAAGTGCAACACTAACATGTACACGCCAATAATAATTCAAGGAAAGTGACTTAATGTCTAGCTGACACGTATCAAACATCAAACACGTCTTCAATCTGAAGTATCCGTGCTACATAGATAAGAAGTTAAGAACCTCATTATTGCTATTGATTAGCGAGGACTATAACAAATTTGCCAATCAAAAATGTAATTAAGTCGAAAAACTGCATCAACCTAAATTTCTCACGGTTACACTTTCCAAAACATGAAAAATCAGAAATCTATCTAACCACAACAGACCAAACGCAGGTTTCTCACCTCACTTCTAATTTCTCCAACAACTAAACACAATACTCGTCTAACTAGGGTTTCGACATAGAACAATAAACCGAGCTATAATTTTCGATATATATATCGATTTCGTGCAAAATAATTCGATTGCGCCAAATAAGAACTCGATTAGAGTATAAAAATGGATGTGGATAGAAAAGTAATGGAAAACGCACCGTCGTAAAAGTAAGAGATTCTGTCCTTGGAGCGCATGTTGTGAAGAGAAGAGGGCGTTGAAGAGTAACGGTTTTGAGAATTGGAATTAGCGACGGAAAAGAATTGTAGGCACCGAACTACGGTGCCATTATCGGTTGCCGGAGCTTTTTGTCGGTGGTTTTGCGATCAGTACAAATCCAGCACCGGTGATATACTTGCTACTTGCTAAGTGGCTCTTTTCTCGCAAACGATGTCGTTTTATGGTTTTGTTAAGAAAAAAAAAAAGTTAAAATATGTTTTTAGTCCCTATAAATATCTGACTTTTCTACTTTTACTCCCTCTAAATTTTTTTCCCACTTTTTGGTCCTCCAAATATTTTCGATCATGATTTTTGGTCCCTGCTTTTCACTCAACTATGTGTACGATTCAAATTTTTTAACGAGTTTTTGTGATCATGTTTATAATATTATAAAAATTACTCAAAACAAAATTCATAATTTTTTAACAAATGATGAATTAACTATGAATTTTTTTTGTTAAGAAAAAAAAAAGTTAATTACTTTTTAATAGATCAAAGTTGTTTTACCTCTTTATAAACAAAACTAGTATGTTAGCCCGTGTCGTGCACGAGATTGTTTTCTTTTTAATATTATTTATTAAATCATTTTAAATTATTATTTTAAATTTATTTTAATATTTAATAGTGAATTTGAGATATTTTTTTGATAAACCAAAGGTATCCTTCGCACGCAACTGCAGAGATTAATCCACTCGAGATATATGCAATCCATTTAAGGGGTTGACCTCTTCTAACAAATGTTTCTCCATACGCACCGGCTAGGGATCGAATTAGGGACAAAATGGTTAAGAGACTCAAATATCTACCACTTGTACCACACTATGTTGGTGTGAATTTGAGATATTATATTTTATGAGTTGTTTAAATATATATTGTTGAAGTAAATATATTGTTTTGACAGAAATTTAGAATAAATATATTCAGAATCGTATAAATGACATTGAATAAAAATAAAAGTTATATTAAAAAAATATTATTTACAAAGTTTTTTTTTTGACAAAATATTATTTACGAAGTTAAAAGTTGAATGTTAATAAAACAATTTTTAATATTTAGAAAAATAGCAAGTACTAAAAACATATTTAATATATTAAAATAAAATTTTAGATTGGAAATTGACATTTTAATCTATATTAAAGAAAAATAATATAATTTAATATTTTGAAATTTCAGTAGTCTTGATTCAATATGGCCCAATTCCTATATATTATACACTAAAGATGCGTTTGTTTTAGATATTTTTGGAAAATATTTTTGTAGTGTATTGTTTTTTTGTTAAAAAATTTTAGCAAATAATTTTTTTTAAAAAAAGTTTCAAATGAATTTTTTTTTATAACAGCTTCACATATAGTGATGTTCCTATGTTTATTGTATATTTATTCATCTAAATTCCATCAAACTGCATTTTTTTAAAATACTATGTAAATTAAGATATATTTTTCCATCGTTGTCCCACTTTGTTTGAACTTTTTGCATGGTAATCCACGTGTAAATTTTAAAAATAAAGAAAATAGATTTCTTAATATGACAAAACTTTTTCCCCGTAACATAACTCAGGTGGTATAAGCTAAAGGACGTATGGGTTGGAGAGCTCCAGGGATCAATTTCTGGGGGAGCAATTTATCTTTTCGATCTACCAAAAAAAATATATCACAAAACTCCCACATTGTGATATATTTTTTGTCCCTATAATTATTCTCATAATTTATCTTTTTATGGTTAAATATGTTTTTGGTCCCTATAAATATACCAAATTTTGGTTTTAGTCCCTCTAAAAATTTTCTTCGACTTTTAGTCCCTATAAAATTTTTCATCTTCTCTTTTAATCCCTCATTTTAAGTAAACTCATAAGTAGAATTCATATTTTTAAATAAAAAATTTGCAGAAAAGTTTTTAAAATTATAATGATCTCTCTAAAATAAATTAGAATTTTTTAACAATTTAGGAATTAAATATGAATTTTTAAACTTTTTGTGGTTTAAAATTCATATTTAATTTATGTTTGGTTAAAAAATTCCAATTTATTTAGGAAGAGATTATCATAATATTTTTCACATTTGTGCACAACTTCATTAAAAAAATAGAAAGGCTATATATGAGTTGATTCAAAAATTGGGAATGAAAGTGAAGATGAAAAATTTTATAAGGACTAAAAGTCGAAGAAAAATTTTATAAGGACTAAAACCAAAATTTGATATATTTATAGGGACCAAAAATATATTTAACCCAAAAAAATATCTAAAAAAAAATCTTAGAGAAGCTTTAATTGAATGACACATAAGCAAATTTTCTTGAGAATGCATGAGAGAGCTCCGTGGAACTATCGCAATGAATATAATAGAGATAAGAACCTCTCCCACAAAATAAGGGCAAAAAATCATGATAGGAAATATTTGAGGGACCATAACCTGCTGAAAATTGTTTTAAGGACTAAAAATGAAATATTGTATATTTATAGGGACTGCAAATCTATTTATTCCCAAAAAAAAAATCTAAAAAAAATGCCAAGAATGCAACTGAATTACCCTAAAAAATGAAATTTTGTATGTTTATAGCGACTGCAAAGGTATTTATTCCCAAAAAAAAATCTTAAAAAAACATGCTAAGAATGCAATATTACACTAAAAAAAATATCTAAAAAAAAATATAAAAAAAAATCTTCTTGAGAATGCATGAGATAGCTCCGTGGAACTATTGCAATGTATATAAATAAATACTAGTATAACTGACCCGTGCAATGCACGGGTTAATATTTAAATTTATAGTATATGTTATTAATTTTTTTTTTAAATTTAAGTTAATTAATATAATTTTTGTCAAATAGTTTTATTTTTCCAATTATTTGTGAAATTTATTTTATATTTCTATTATTTAAATATAAAAATAATATATATTTAAGAATTTTAAAGAGATAAAATAGGGTGGAGAGTGATCTCCCGTTCTCCATTTTGAACAATATCATGTTTCATTTCTAGTCCCATTGAAATTACAAAAAAGATAGGTCGTGTATTAATATATGAATATAAATATTGATCATCGTTTAAATTATAAAATAAAAAACATTCGTATTAATATGAGTGTAAATATAAATCATAGTATAAAAAATAGTTTTTCCGTATTAATAAGTGTATAAATATTTAAGTTCTAATAAAAAAAAGTTTTTCGTCTCATATTAAAACATTCGTAGAAAAAAATATAATTCTGTAAAAATTACAAAAAAAAACACGGTGAGATACTATTTTTGTTTAATGCAGTGAACACCCCGACTGTCCAAGCCGTCTGCAAATTACAAATAACTTCCTGACAGTCTATACCGTCGTAACCATCCATCAACTATATTAATATTTATTCGTAATGACTTCCCGACGGCCTAAACCGTCATCAAGATTAATTAATTCTGACACACTTTTATCGACGGAAATTACATGTTGTCGATGGTAAGGACTGTCAGAAAGTATAAACATCTCGACGGCTAAGGCTTTCAGGATAATAATTTCAGTGGACGATAATTTCCCGACGGTTAAAGCCGTTGGTATGTATTTTTCATTTATTTTTAAATATTCTCATAATTTGTTGACGGTTTTTTTCATTTTTTGACGGCTTGAACCTTCAAAATATTTCCTGAGGGCCTAAACCTTCAACTCCTCTTTCTCAATTTGGTTGGAAAATGAAGGTTTTCTTGTAGTGAAAAAAGGCACCTGTATTAATATATTACTATAAATATTGATCCCGTGTAAATTAAAAAAAATACAGGTATATTAATATAAGTGTAAATATTTTTCATAAGCAATAAAATAAAATATCATAAAATTGTCTCAAAAATAATCATAAATATATAATTTTAGTTGTTGGTGGAAATCGAACCGTGTGGTATTGAGCAACTTTAAATTTATGAGACAGCTATCACACCCTTTGAGGTGCCTCCAATCTGACGAGGGATTAGTCACAATTAAACCGTGTATCTCATACTAAATTTTGTTCGTGAGAGAGACATAGATGACACACATAAATTTTGGTTCATTATAGATTGTCCCGTGAAATTTTGTTCATGAGAGAGACATCCGTAAATATATATTATAGAGATAGAGATTTTTTTTGACTAATTATAGAGATAGAGGTAGAGATTATAGAAATTAGTAACTTTTTAAAAATGATGGTTAGTAACAATTAAGTAAAAAAGTACATCATAAAAAAAATTGTTGTGGGTGAAAATTGAACCATGTTCCTTTTGCTACAACTCCTAATTAAACCTACATAGTATAAGTAAAAATATATATTATAAAAATAGATTTTTTGTCGTTGGTGAGAATCGAACCATGTTACTTTTATTAAAGCTCTTAACTAAATCTAAGTAAAATAATATAAAAATTAGAAAAATGTTGTTGGAGGGAATCGAAGGGAGTATATTTAACTTGCCTAATTGCTTAAAACATAAAGCCTTGAAATTTTGCCACATAGACATATGAAGACTTGGTTGCTTGCCACATTGGATGATGATCGGGAGAGAGACATCCGTAATTATATTATACTAGTATAACTAACCCGTACAAATGTACGGGTTAAAATTCAAAATTATATTAATATATATAATTAATGTTAGAGTAAATTAATTTAAATATTAATTTTTGTAATTTAATTTAATTTTTATATCTTATTTTTAATTAATGAATTTTTTGTCATATAATTTATGTTTGTCTAATTACTTATGAAATTGATTTAATATTTATATTATTTAATTATAAAAAATAATTATATGTTTAAGGATTTTAAATGGATAGAACATGGTGGAGAATGATATTCCACTCTCCGTTCTCAATAGTATGGTATTTTCTTTTTATCCCCATAAAAATTACAAAAATAATAGGATATGTTTTAATATATAAGTATAAATATTGTCTTGTATAAATTACAAAATAAAAATACACTCATATTAACATGAGTGTAAATATAATTCATAGCTGGAGAATGATCTCCCACTCTTCGTTCTCAACAATGTGATATTTTTTCTCCCATCGCCGTAGCAATTTAAAAAAATATAAGACCTTATTTTGATATGTGAATATAAAGTCTCATTTTTTAAATAAAAAAAATAAGCTCTTGCATTAATATATGATTATTAATATTGATCCTGTGTAAATTATAAGGAATTCTAAAAAATAAAATAAAATAAATTGTAGCATAATTAAAAAAGTGTCATGAGCGGGAATCGAAGAGTGGTACATCAATGAACTCTAAAAAGTAAAATAAAATGTTTCATAATTGAAAAAATGTCTTGAGTGGGAATCGAAGAGTGATACATTAAGGAAGAATTTGTTTGTTATGTAGATAGTCTCATAGTTTGCCACATAAATATATGGGTACTTGATAGCTTGCCACATAGGATTACGACCAGGAGAGAGACATCCGTAAATATATTATATAGAGATAGAGAAATAAATAAATAAATAGAGATAGAGATAGAGATAGAGATTTGTTGTTTTACGCTCTTGTAATATAAATTTTGTGTTTTACCCTCTTTGACTCAAGTCAACTGCCGTAAAAAAAATGTCTCAAAATATAATTTTAACGAGAGTTTTACCGCCGTAAAACAAAACCGCCTCAAATTATATTAGGGTTGACTTGAGTCGAGGGGATAAAACATAAAATGAGGTAAAGCAACAAAAAATAATTACATAAAGTAAAACAATGTTGTCCTATTTTACAGAGAGTAAAATACAATTAACCCAAAAAAATATAACTTTAATACATTTTATTTATTTATTTGACAAACACTTAAATATTGTACATTTTATCATACAAAAATGTACAATACAAAAATGATAAATATTGTACATTTTATCATATAAAAATCGGTGTTATCATCCCACAAAATCATATGTTAAGAATCTTAATTGTAAAAATTATTTTAAAAAATATTTTGAAATATCACAAAATCAATATAATTCCTCAGATTGAAATATTAAATTTTTGTGCTTAATTACAGTTTTTGTCCCTTTATTTTGAGTCATATCACAGTTTTGGTCCATTTAGTTTTAAATCATACAGTTTTGGTCCCACTATTATATTTTTATACTTAAAAATGGTAGTTTAACATATTTTAAATATTGTGACATACAATATGATGATGTAGATTTATCAAGGTGGATTAATTGTTTATTTTTATTAATTCAATTACAAAAAATAAATAACTTCTTAAATTAAAATATAACTTGTTAACGAGCTTTCATTCAGTTTCATAACTTCTAATTATTGAATATTATTGAACTGTATGTTGCATCATATAAAATATGTTAAATCACATTTTTCGAGATCCTCCTTCTCCAGCTCTTCCGCTCCTTCAATCAGACGGCTCCCGAGTTATGTTTGCAAGGAACTAGTCTACTGTTTGTTTTTTCTTTCCTGCTCTTTTTTTCTTTTTTGACCTCCTTCGTACAAAAAAATCATATAAAATATGTTAAATCACATTTTTTATGTATAAAATTATGACAGAAAAACCTAAACTGTATAATTAAAAATAAGGGGACTAAGATTGTGAATAACTAAAAATAGGGGACTAAAATTTTAATTAATATCACAGTATTTCAAAATCTCAATCAAATAAGGGACCAAAGATTGTTTGAAAAATTTAGTAAAAAGAAATACTTAACTTTGAATTTCATAGCAACACAATTTGTTGAAACTCAAAAAGTGTCAAGTGTGAGTAGTATGGGGAAGAAGTCCCACATTGGAAAAATGTGTGGAGAGTTGAACATTTATAAGTGAGAGGACCCATAAGCCTATTGCCTTAAGGTTTTGAGTAAGAGTGTGGTGTCCAACCCACTTGTACTTGACTCTTGGTCATGGTTCAGAGAAAGGGACCGGCTAAAGTAATGACTCGTTGAGAAACAACGGTGCCGTTGAGAAAAGTAAAGTATCAACGGTGAGGGGGAGCAATGTGGTAGACTCACACTTGAGGGGGAGTGTTGAAACTCAAGAAGTGTCAAGTGTGAGTAGTCTGGGGAAGAACCCACATTAGAAAAATGTGTGGAGAGTTGAACATTTATAAGTGAGAGGACCCATAAACCCATTGCCTTAAGGTTTTGGGTAAGAGTGTGGTGTCCAACTTACTTGTACTTGACTCTTGGTCATTGTGTGGATGATCCCCCAGCTGCCCCCCGTGCCCTAACACAATTGACAACAAACAAACCCCCCTCATGATTGAAATTCTTCATGCAAGCAAGCATTGCCATTGCATGAAGAGTGGTCGAAAGGATAAACACTATTAGAGGACACAAACTAGTCAAATATTTGTAATTGGCATTTTCTGTTTAGGGTTAGGATTAGGGTTTGTCAAAATTAGGACTAGGGTTGAATCAAATTGAAATTGAGAGCAGAGGAAGAAGAAGAAGAAGTGTGAGAGATGGATATGGAAAAGTCGTTGGAGATAATACCGAAGAAGAAGGCTGTGTTGGTTGGATTGAAGCTTCCGGCGGTTGAGATGATGAACATGAACTCTGGTAGTGTTGATGTTAAAGCACAGATATTGAGGATGAAAAAGTTTCTTATGGAACATCGAGGTTTTTCCAGAGGATAAAATCATTCTCATAATTGACGACGACGAAGACACGAAACCCACTGGACAATACATACGTGATCATCTATACAGGCTGGTTGAGTGCTCTATGAAGGTGTGAAAAACACAAGAAGGGGGGGGGGGGGGTTGAATTGTGTTTTGGTAAATTTAAAAACTTCTTCTTTAAGTTTAGAAAACTTATCAGAAGCACCAGCGGATAAAGCAAACACAAGCAACGCACGTAACAGAAACAGAAACAGAAACAGAAAGAGTAAGAGATAAAGAGAGAGAGACGAGACAAGCAATTTTATACTGGTTCCTCTCACAAACCGAGAGTAGTCCAGTCTCCTTGCACTTCCAAGGGATTTCACTATAATCACTTTGATTACAATTGCTCAAACACACTAGTGAGAGACTTCCTAATGCTCAAGTTCTAAACAAGAGACTTCCTAACACAAAAACAAAAGATAATTGAGTTTTGAGCAGTTGATATTAAAATCAAAAGCTCTTAAAAACAATACAACACAACTGTAAAGACTCTAACAAATGATTCCTAAGAAAACAAAAGTCAGAAGCACAGACAGAATAACTTCAGAAGCAGTGCTTGCAGTCTTGTATGAAAAACAGAGTAGGTGTTGTTGCTTTTTGAATTTTTGCGTCACTTGATCTTCAAAAGTTGTTCTCTATTTATATGAGGTAGAAGAAAAAGAGACGTTTGATGTTACTGACCGTTTCAGAGGTCATTTTCACACCAGCTGTGTAAGGACAAAGGTAACATGAGATATTTGCCATTTCTGGTAAAGCTTATCCATTTATTCCTTTTGTATGAGAATATTCGCCCTTATGTAGTAAAATAGTACTAAAGTCACTATCCTGATGATAAGGATGTAGTACTATGATTTCACAATCAATCACAGCCTTTAAATTCAAATGATTTCCAATCACTGAATCACTATCAGTTAACACTGACATTCTCTGATAGTTTAATCAGACTTTTATGTTTCCAACATAACTTCTGATTCCTTAGCTTCTGAAATTTATGACCTTCAGACTCAACACAGCTTCTGAGTTAACCAGCTTCTGACATGGAGTAACTTCTGATCAATGTTGCTTCTGATGTCGTTGCCTCTGATATCGTTGCTTCTGATATCGTTGCTTCTGATATCATTGCTTCTGATATCAATTTTTGGCGCTTGTTTCAGAGCTTCTTATATCAAGTGTGAACATAGTATAATTTTAATCCTGCACACTTAAATAAAATATTAAAATGCCCTATCGTTCATTAATACTTTTGTTATCATCAAAACTTTAAGGACTTGGTTAGAACCACATTTGTTCCAACACTCTAATCCAGGTGATATCATCTTCATTCACCTCATTGCATATGGTTGTTCTGATGGATTAATTCTTCCTCCTGATCATATACACATTGATGGTATGTACTATTGCATTGCATTACTTCAATTTATATTATATGATCATATTGCTGCTGCTGATGTTGATTGCTTTTATGTTTATGATGATTAAACAGATAATTATTTGAGGGCACTTATATTTAAAGCCGGCAAACGGGGTCTTAATCTCACATTTCTATCTGATTGTTTAGTTCCATCTAAACGTCGTTGTCCTTGTCCTAAAGAACCAGTACCTTCTCGTGCCCAAATTAGGGAGACAACCTTGAAAACATTGAAGCTCATGTCTGATCCCAATTGGGTGTCACAAGCCATAGTTGTCACCGGCTACTATCGTTTTATAACATCCACCAACTTGTTTCATGTAGATATCCTCACTCTCCAAGGGGAGGACGAAACTAAAACTATAACTGAAACTGAAACCACCACCACCCACCTTCCTTCACGTGTAGTTCTCTTTACGCCTTTCCCATCTGATGAAAAAGTCACCCCTGATAACTATCATGATGTATCACAAGTGGTCTTCCCCCCACCAACCGGATACAAGCACACATCATATGGGGCTTTTACCAATTCCTTACTCGATGTAATGGAAGAGACTCGTGGTGGTCCAGTTACTAACTTGGAGCTTGCTAAAAAGGCTATGTTCAAACTCGAAGGAGGACAAACACCTCGCCTCAATTGCAGCCACCTCAACTACGCTCGTGCTCCTTTTGTGTGCTGATCTTATGCTGGGAGACATCAATGAACAGAAAAAAAGAAATTAGAGACATCAATGAACAACTTATTAATTAGGTTAAGTTGATAGCAAGGTCTCATCTATTGAGAGGAACAAATTCTTCCATGCTGGTTTCAAGTTGAAATGCTTTGAATGCAGGTTTGGTAGAGTTCATCATATGGACCTCAAGTTGTACCATGGATGAAATTCAAAATCAAATTGGTCACATGAATGACTGACTTATGGTTCCTTTTAGCTAGGAGATACAAAATTAGCATATATAACAGTATAAGTTTCTGTTTATGTTGGTTACATTTTGGTTTCCTCTTAAAATGACCATTCATGTATTTTTGGGTTTCTGTTCTTTTATTCCTTATGATGTGAGAGTTTGAGAACCCAGTCGATTATTCTTTACACTTTTTTGTTTGTTTTCTCTGAAATTATTCACTGCAAACAAGTTTGAGATATGCCCTTATGATTTAGAATTTTGCTAGACACTGCAGTGTTAGTATCTATTAAATGAGGTAAGTACATACTTGTGCACTATATGGTTAAATTCCAATGTCTAGTTGATAAAGGTTTCATTTGCCCAAACTGTCCTACTCTACTTTGTTATTGTGGTTACTTAGTTATTCACAATCACATAGTTTATATCTTGTGTTTTATTTATCAAATTCTTTGACTTTTGTCACTTTACACAACATTTTTGTTAATCTTTTGGCTTTAATTAATTGAACATATAGAGAGGAAGATCTTAATTAGTGTAACTTATGGAAGGAAGTAAAATAAATGTCATTGACTTGGCGTTGACACCGCTATTAGCTGAAGCAATTGTTTCCGATGGATCAAAGAAACAATTATCATCATTCAGTGAAAACAAACAGTTTGAAAGCTTTATAGTTAGGAAAATGATAACTAGTGCCCTTATCATTCATAACAAATAGCACCGTTCATGAACTAAGGAAATAAAGAGAGAATACAGAGAGAGACAAATGTAGAAGTAAATGGAAAGCAATTTGCTACAATAAGAAAAATACATGTTATAACACTGTTTCAATCTCGACCATTAATCGGACAATCTCAGCCATACATAACACATCAGACAATCCAAAATCAAAACTGCATGAAAAATGTTGAAAATATTTACCGAGTAATGGTCCGTTTGGTTGGAAGGAAGGAAAGTAGGAAGGAAGGAAAACACGGAAACCAATGCATGTATTTAGACTATTTTATAATCCAAATACATCCCTCGAATTTCGTGTTTTCCTTCCTTCCTACTTTCTTTCCTTCCAACCAAACGGAATCTTCTTCAGAAGAAAATGAAAAAGCATAGAGGGACAAGTTGAAAATTTAGGGGCATTTTAGTCAATCCAAAGTGTAACAAAAAACACTGGTAACTAGAAAAAAAAACACGAGGCAACACCGTTACATGTATAAACAAACCCCGAGAAAACGCGAGCAAAAGAGAGTGAAGCAATGGCGACGGAGAACGCCGTAACTGTAAACCCTAACCACGAACAACAACGACCAAAAGTGGTGGTTATAACCGGCCCCACGGGTTCCGGCAAGTCAAAGCTCGCCGTAGATTTAGCTTCCCACTTCCCAATCGAAGTAATCAACGCCGATTCCATGCAAGTCTACAATGGCCTCGATATTCTCACCAACAAACTCCCCTTCAACGAACAAAACGGTACCACCGTAACCTAATCGCACCTGATTCCTCTCTCCCCATTCGATTCTCTTTCAGTTTTTGAAAATTCGCTTTTGTTTGTTGTAGGTGTTCCGCATCATCTCTTGGGTACTGTAAATCCAAATTTGGAATTTACTGCTAAAACTTTTCGTGATTCTGCTATTCCTGTAAGTTTCGATTTTCGAAGAATCGAAGAATGAAGAGAATGAATATCCTTTTGTTTTGCAATTTAGTTGATTAATTATTTAATTTGTTGCTTAATTTGTTTTTCAGATCATTGATGGCATATTATCTCGTAATCACTTACCAGTTATCGTTGGCGGTACTAATTATTATATACAGGTGTGAATTTGGGGATTTTGAATTTAGCATAAAACATTTTTACATATGCATCCAATCACATCTCGCTGTGTGGATATTCGTTATGTGTTTTAGGAATTGACATAACATATTGACATTATGGAATGATTTGATTGAATGCATGTGTAGAAAAGTTTTACACGTAGTGTTTAGAAGTTAATATAATGATATGATATCACGGTGAGATGTTATTGGATGCATGTATTAAACTTTTTCCATGCATAGTTATTGAAGTTTATTATTTTTACCATCTTGCACAGGAATGCATTCTAGGGCTAGATTCTAAAATACGTGGCGTTTTATTCTTACTCTATTTAGATGTGTTTTGACGGCTAGGTTCTACACTTTATTTCTCATATACCAACACTTTTTCCTGTTTTATTCTCCAGGCTCTTGTGAGTTCGTTTCTGTTAGATGATTCAACAGATGATTTGAATGAAAGCTGTTTGGGTGACTCACCTGGTAAACTGTTATTTGGTTTTCTAATTTTTTTTCAGTTCACCTTACTGTATACTTAGCTTCAAGTATTTTTGTAATTTTGTAGGTGTCACAGGGTATGATAATGATTTTGGTTCTGAAAATGATGGTTCAAGCAACAGTTATGATATTCTTAAAGATATTGATCCAGTTGCAGCGAATAGAATCCATCCAAATAACCATAGAAAGGTCTGATGCATAATTTCATTATATATTCTTCTTTAGACATATAAAAATGGCCATCTAATGTAAACAGTTAGAGTTTATACATCACAATTTCATTTTATGCATATATAAAATTGTAATTGTTATGGTTTTAATGGAATTTTTTGAAGTTCTGGGCATACAATACAATATACATTTTTTTTACAGTAACAATACAATATATATGTATTAGAAGCATTATGCACCTTCAATTAATTTCTGGGATCTTTTAAATTTATTTAAATTTCTTAATTGAGATGACATATTTACACGTGGTATTCATTTTTTATAGATAAATCAATACATTAGTTTGTACTCTCGAACTGGCGTTCTTCCGAGCAAAGTTTTTCAAGGACAGGCAGCAGAGGTTTGTTAATCTTCTTTAACATTCATCGACTAATTGCAGATTCTGTATATTCTCTTTTTCTTAAGGCAAGGTTTGTGTCAACCTGTAAAAATGAAGAGAGGAGACTCATCACGGGAATAAAAATGAAGACATGGGAATGTCATGTCCCCTGGGATCAATAATACACGGGAAAATGTTTAAGTTTGTAGCAATCACAATAATCTCAGTTAAGTCCTTTTTCTTGTTTTCTAGTTTTAAATAATATTGGTCTTGCTTGTGGCAGGGCAGAAGTGGGGTCAAGCTGATAACTTAAGATATGATTGTTGTTTTATATGTGTCGATGCATCTCTCCCGGTACTGGACAGATATGTAGAGCAGAGAGTAGATGATATGATGGATGCAGGATTACTCAATGAAGTCTATGACATTTATACTATGAATGCAGATTATACCAGAGGTTTGCGACAGGCCATTGGTGTCCGCGAATTTGAGGATCTTCTACGAACTAGTGTTTTCAAAAACACAATTCAAAGAGAAGGGGAATTAATTGACAGATCAAGCTTAGAAAATAGTGAGCCATTGTTTGATGGCAATTTGATGGAGTGGTTGAGATCTTTCTCTGATACTAAATACACAACTCTTTTGGAAGAAGCAATTGAGAAAGTAAAGGTTAATACAAGAAGACTTGTCCGCCGTCAGGTAAAACCGTAAAAATAATGTCATTTGCTATATGGCTTTCTGAAACAAGCATGACTGCAGAACATTTCTTTTGGTCAGATATGTAAGGAAACTGAAACTGAGTTATTTTTCTGTTTAATCTGACCACATAAAATGGAAAATGACTCAAGATAAGATACCTTCTCATTTGAGTTCTGATTAAGTTTGAAATATATTTTCTGAAGGACATTTATTTTGCGTGGAAGTTTGCAAAACATTTGGGAATATTGTTTGTGTCTAAAAGACCTAGGCTAGCAATTTTAGGAATACCATAAGTTTCCTTTGGTTTTTCCTAAAATTTTGTTCTCGTGTTTGCAATCATAGTATGTTGTTGCTAAAGACCATGTTAGTTCGAAGAAAAAATGATATATAAATGATCAAATAGTCATTGATGACCATTGCCAAGCCCTACTATATTGACTTGACTGTAAGATTGATATGGAATCTTTGTTCATGACAGAAAAGGATGCTCAGTCGACTGCAAACATTGTTTGGTTGGGACATACACTATGTTAATTCAACGGAATCAATATCGAGTAAGCTGTCTCATTCTTGTTTACTTTTTCATCAATTAACCTTTTGAATTATCTATTGATCTTGATATTTTATGTTTTAGGCAGATCAAGTGATGTATGGAATAGCCAAGTGGTTGAATCTGCCATGAAGATAGTGACATCTTTCCTTAGTGAGAATGGTAGCTTGTCGGTGTCTAATGGCAATGGGACAAAAATAATCCAAAGGGATCTCTGGACTCAATACACATGCAAGGTCTGTTATGTTTTAGAATCCACCTGACATTGGGTATTGGCCCTTTCTGTTTCAGAAAGAAAAATGCATTATTTTGCTTACTTACCAATCACACTTGAATTAAACTTCTTTTATAATGCTTTTGAGGTCTCGGTACTATTCTTTACCACAAATTGCCTAGAAAAAGTTAAGGGGAAGCAGTTTTTTTATCTATCAGTTCAACCGAAAAATTACATGTGAATGCTCAATTTTGTTTTTTGTTTAAAATGCCCTGAAATTTGTGATGCAAAAAAATGCACCATGTGTGCTGTACTAGTGTAACAATGTTGCATATTCATTATGTTATGTCTTCCCACTCTATATCATTCATTACAGTTGACTTAACCTTATTTCTGTTTGTGCATTCTGATTGTGGCTGTTATATAGATAAGATAGAAAGAGTGACGTGGAATAATCATTCTGGCTCTTATATTCTGTTTCTTATTACCTTTCTATTGACAGGCCTGCGGCGATCGGGTTCTTAGAGGATTACATGAATGGGAACAACATATACGTGGTCGTGGGCACCGTAAACGTATTTCTAGTCTCAAGAGCAAGGCAAAAGGTCTTAGTTTTGTGGAACAGAAGCGTGAACCTTCTGAACGCGATTGCTCAGATATATCGTAGGTTGGAATACACTCCAGATATGAAAGATATGGGATGCATGTCATGGAAAGAATTGAGTATGTTGTTCTTCTAGATATTCTAGCTTATGTATCATCCTTTTTGTAACTTTTGATGATATTGAAACATGGCTAGAGGGGGAGTAGGAAAAATATAAATCTTTGTTTTCTGAATGTTATTTATGAATACAGTTGCAATTTCACTTTATTGGTGCTCTCTGTTCTTTACTTTATTTGTATCTTTTAAATATACAAACATTTAAAAAACCCTAATCTAATTTAAATTGAATAAGATATCTTATAAACGTAATCTTGAACTGAAAATATGTTATATATTCATAAGGTGTATCAAGTTTTCTCAAGGAGAATTTTCTCCATACACAAAAATCATAAATTAAATTTCTAACTACATTTGTTCAAAGTACTCAATTCTTTTATCTCTTATACCAATCACATTTTAGTCGTTAGAAACTAATCTAGAAGCATCTTAAAGCATATAATTGAGTAAAATTATCATCTTATCATTGAAATCATGGCTAGAGTGATTAAGAGAAATTTTAAAAACATAATTAACACACAGATAATTTGTCTTTAAGGTTTTTGTTCGATAATTTGTGATTAAGATGGATTACCAGTTGCATTATCGGTCTTATTCATTATTGGTCTTATATTAAACTAACCAATAAATTTCCTTGACATGTCATTTCATAACAAACTATATAAACATTACTGTAAAACAATAACAAGCAACCTTTTAATCAAGGGTACATAAAACTTATATAGCCAATGAGAAGAATAACTAACCAATGTAACTAATTAATTAGTATAACCACTTTTACATCTAATGATTTTGAATTCTAAAGTTATTGAATGTGTTAGAGAGAGTATAAACAAGATTAGAGGGAGTGAGGGTGAGGAACAGTCAGCCACTCTAAAATATTAGTATAAAAGAAGGGGTCTAGTTAACTAGTGCCCTTAGGGGTAAGGGCACTAATTATGCTATCATGGATGGAAATGTCTCATTTATTAATATATATATTTTAAAACATGGACTTAAAATTGTAAACTCGTGTTAAAGCTTTTATTTAACTTTCAAAAACTATTTGCCTATTTTTTGTTGATTACATATCAAGAAAATGACTACTAATATTCCAGTGGATTAGATACTGATGATAAAAATAAAAAAAATACTAATATTATGTTAACTCGACTAGAATCAAACTTGGATCCTTTCAATTAATATTCAAGTTCAATTTTGTGGATGAAAAAATGTGATTGAAAGAAGAAATCCCAACATCAAAAGTTTGTATGGTTGTCGGTACATACTTTACACCTATTATTCCGTTCCACCCTAAGTACGCCACTTCATGTTCTGAGGTCTCACCATTTATATAATATTTATTATTTGTTAAGTAATGATGCACATGTCTATAATTTTCTAGAGTACTTTTGTCTAGAATAAATCAAAACCACATACCTGACCAAAAATAAAATAAAATCAAAACCACATATGTATTAGGAAATATCATGAAATTTTTAGAATGTAGCAAAACCTTTGAGATGCAATGATAATAATAATATCATTGATGACTTCACCACACTATATCTCTCCTCCTATAATAAGTTGATTACTAATGTGCTGTTTAGAATCTAAGTTGAGAGCAATACAATTACAATCTATACTTGCTCTAAGTGATCTTCACAGTACTCTCTATTATCTTTCAACTATCAACAGTCATCTACATTATCAAACTACTTTTTAAACTAACTTGACTATTTCAAATACTAACAATATAGTTATATTGAATCACTTTTATTTTGGAACTTTAATGGAAATGAGGAAGGAACTTGGTATCAAATAAACACAGGTTGCAAGACTAGAAACTAATGTGTAAATTTAAGAAGTTGTATAAGTCCTACGTTGGAAGAAGGGCTATACACTTTAGTAGTATTTATATATGGTATAAGGTAGACTCTTGGGGTGTGTTCTAAGGGGCACCAATTATATATTATAGTGTTTATGTTAGGGTTTTGTCTAATGTCCGTGTCTGATGTCTGTGTCAGTCCTTCATATTCAATTTCAAATACCATAGGTCTTCATTCATGTGCAAAGACAATGGCATCAGACAAATTATAGTGTAGGATGTGCAGAAGTTTTCTCAATGGTGGGTCTATAAATAAAACCAGTGGTATCTTTCCAAATACTTAGCTGTGAATATTGTCTCCTAAAATTTGATGATTGGTCATGAGGATCTGACATTATGGTCAGATAGTGACTGTGAGAGTTGACAGGAAAATTGTGAAAGGTTCAAATAGTAAGATTTTCAGCATATAAATTTGGTTATTAGGGACTGGTTTTGGTTCAAAGGAGAGTTTTGGAGTTATGGGAACTTATAATCACTTTGTAATTGTTAAGTTCAAGGATGGTGTTGAAGTTGAAGAGCTTATCCAAGATTTGGAGAAGATGATTTCTGGGATTGAGCATGTCAAGTCCTTTGAATGGTATGACTAATATATGAGTTTCTTTCTTTTTTTTTCTTCATTATATTTTCCTTTACCAAAGAGTTCTATGCATTTATTTCTTTGGTCACTTTTTGTATTGGAGGAGAAAGTAGTTCTAGATGTATGAGGGACGATTTCAAATTGGATTCTCTACAGCCGGCTGTACGGTGTAGTCGTCTGTAGACTATTAGATTTAGAGAGTATGTTCAATCTCTAAATCTAACAGTCTACAATTGGCTACACCGTAAAGCCAGATGTAGATGATCTGAATTAGTTTTTTCTCTATGCATTTCTCTTTTTGTTTAGACTTTGGACACATCCTCTCCAGCATCTGTACCAGTACAGCGGCTGCAGAGCTTTATGCCTTGTACCGGTGTAGATGATTCGGTTGTAAATCAAAGGCGAAATTGAATCCTCTAACTGTTGCAACTATAGAAATTGTTAGAGTTAGATATTTTTTTCCTCTTTATATCTAACGGTTTCTATTGTTGAAACATCATACTGCGAGTCTAGAAGATCCATGTCCACTTTGAGCATATATCTAGTTTTCTTTAACTTTATTTAGCAACAGCTCGCTATTTCTTTACCTTTATTTAGCAACAACGTCTTAAGTCACGGTCATGGTAACTATTACATTCGCATCTAAATCCTTGATATTGAGAAGAATCACAGTCAAATGTGGTCAATGTAATCTCGATCATAGCCGTGTTTGCAATCACAGAGACATAAAAAACTCTGATATCACAGCCTGAATTGCGCCCACAAACCTTTATTTAAAATCCCAATCAACACTTTCCACTATTATATTAATGAGATTTGACCGGAGACGATTCAAGTCTCTCCCCATCTGCATCCCCTCTTACTATCTTATGTTTGTATTTGTTATACAACAGGGGAAAAGACATTGAAAGCCATGAAATGCTGAGACAAGGTTTCACTCATGCCTTCTTGATGACATTCAATGGAAAAGAGGATTTGAGTGCATTTTAGGTTCATCCAAAACATACTGAATTCTCCAAGATTTTTTCACCTGCTCTTGACAAGATTGTGGTGCTGGATTTTCCATCTTACATTGTCAAAGCACCAGCATGATCTAGAAGATATTAAAAGAAATTAAAGTTTCCATGTTTGAAGTGTATGCATGCATGTGTGTGTGTGAATCAAGTATCTTTAGCAGTACTAATTATTATATTGTGTTGCTGCAAATTCTCTTTCAATTTCAACTTGAAATGCTCTATTACTTTCTAATTAATTAATGTAATATTATAGATGTTGGATTGTTGGTATTTTTTCTGGCTTAAACTAGGCATCTCTGCGTGCAACTGCAATACTAATCCCTTGAAGTAAACATTTGAACTTAATCGGTATACTAAACTATTCAAAATTGAAGTAAACAACTGTTCATAAATGAAATCATTTGCTTTGTCTAATAAAGCCTAAGCACAAAAGTAACTTAGGAGGCTAGTACGTGATTATCAATACTGAAAGACATTAAATCATGCAAAACTTGACGACCAACTGTAAATAAGTTAAAGTACTTTATGAAGGATGGCCTCAAAAGTTCTACACTAAGATACCTTAAAGTAATGTGCCCTTTTTCTAGTGACATGAAAAAGAAGGGAAAAAGAATGTCTTTAATTCAGCCATGGGGCCAACATTGAAAGTCATTTGGATGTAGTGTTTCTCTAGGTCTTGACCAATGTTTTAAAAAATTAGACCGTAAATCGAATCGGACAGACTTTAAGTCATGTTTCAATCAGCTAAACTACGCTTGAACTGTATGACAAATAAATAAAAGTAAAAAAAGAAAACCAGTTGAACCAAAACCAACCGCGGTTCAACCCTAGTTCAATCAAATTACAATATAACTAGGATCAAACCAACCGGCGTATGACCGATCCCCAGTTCAACTTTCTGGTTCAGTCCGGTTTTTAAAACATTTATGACATTATGCTTTCTTGTCTACTATCTAGTATGATCCAGAAAGAAACACTATAACATTCAAACAAATATTTTGCATTGACATAAGAAAAAAGGGGATGAACATGAAGCTACTCAAAAAACTCCATCTTCTTCAATTCTTACTCCTATTCAATCTCATATTAGTTTCTTCTATACATCACCATAATCATACAAACTACTGTGGAAATATCACAACTCAACCACCTTACTTGACTCCAAATTCTTCTATACCTTCTCTACTAAGGATAACTGTTAACATTCCAAATCATGTACCAGAAATTTGCAAAGGGTGTGAAAAGCCTAATGGTAGCTGTAGTGCTGGGTTGAATTGTTTGTGTCATCCAAAAGAGTGCAGTAAGTTTCTTGATCCTTGATATGTATAAAGATTTTTATTTCATTTTATATTTCGATTCCATTCTCTTTAGCTTATGAGGAAAATATGTACAGAAATTAGGAAATGCACTGTCAGTGTAATTTTAAACTTGTTTTATACCGATGTCCAATGAGAATCAAACATTTTGTGGTTATTTTTAAACTTCTGTTACAAAGCGGACTAGTCATAAGATGTCAATGTAAAACTATTTTACACTGACGGTGCATCTCTGTTAAACTCAAATATGTAATGGCTTGGTGAATCAGATTAGTGACACTCTGATGATAATTTTGCAGCAGACAAAGTTATCTCCAAGGTTGGATCCATTAAGTCTACTGGAAGTGTGTTTTTCTCTTTGCTTTCTTTCATTGGTACAATAGCCTTTCTCATGAATGCCTAAGTCTAACAAGCTTATCCGAGGACCGAATTATTAGTATAAAGTTTTAATCCGCAGTCCCAGTTGTGTCATGGTTCTTGATGTTGCAGAGAATCTAAATAAAAAACGGATGATGCGGCTTCAATGAAGATCATGTTATGGTAGCAAAGCCATAAAAATCTTAATGTTGCAGCCTAAGTCACATATGTAGACGTTTATTAAAACATTATTATTAGGTTAGTGTCATTTATACATATGCTATTTGCTGTATGCATCTAATATCTATTGTTAGTGAATCTAAACCTTTTGATATGACTGGTATGAAACAGAAATTACTTCTGGCTAGTCCTGTCCGTAAATTGCGGTTTGCAACCACAATTGTCTGCAATATATTAATTTCATTACAAAACCTCATGCACCGAACTGAACATTTGGAGCGTGACCTAAGTGGTCTGATAGTCGAGACCTGATAGCAGGTGGTCCAATGGATCTTTGGTTGGATAGACTCTGATAACATCTTAGAATTTTAAGTTTGTCATAATTCAACCTTACAAAACTAGCTTGTAAAGTGAGAATTGATCTTTGATATATTATCTCATCATCAAATGTCAAACTCTTAACAAAATGTCAAACTCTTAATTAATTTTAACATCTTTGATATATGTAAACCTATGTTCATACATTATCTCATCATCAAATGTCAAACTCTTAACAAAATGATCTTGGAAAATAGTATTTATTTGGATGAATTGAATTTATACCAGTAAGAAATATAGAAAGAAAAAAATTAGCATACTTTGACATGTAAGAAATAAGATACAAATAAGATGGATCATGACTTACTAAAAAAAATTTAGCATACATAGACATGTAAGAAATTAGCATACCAAACTTGACATTTTATTATCTAACATTTATTTTTATAGTAAGGTGCTATATTATATATCTTCATCAACTTTCATATCCTTAAGGAACTCCATCTCCTCTTTGAACTTAGCCATTGAAGCTTTTGGAAGTGACACAAAGATCCTAACTCCACCTTTCATTGAAGGATCCAAGTTACTTGGAGGCAAAAAAAGACACAAATCCACAAAACCAAACATGTTCCAAGGAACAGGCACAATATTCATTGAACTCTTCCATCCAAAATCAACTTCATGCAACAAACCAAGTTGTCTCCAATCAGTTAACACCAATGATGCACCTGTTCCTTCAATCTTAATCTTCCTTTTCCTCATAGTCTCTAACATGTTAATTGAATTTCTTATGTATTCATTATTAAAAGAGTTTTTTTTACTCTCTTTGATTAGCTTCATAACTTCAAAAAGTGGTTTTTCATTAAGCTCATTTACTTCTAACACCACATTTGAAGCCACAAAAGCATTACCATAATACCCTTCATGCAATGGTGGATCCAATAATTTTCTCACACCTATTGCTAAACAAAACATAGTTTTTCCATCATTGTTCATTTTCAAAGCTCTAATCTTTGATCTCCAAACATATGCACCAAGTGTTTCAAGTGTTGTAAAACTTTCTTTAATCACATTATTTTCACCACTTTCCTTCATCAGTTTCATTTTTAGTCTTTTTATAGTGTCAACATTTATGTTAAAACATTCATGTGAAATTTCTTTTGTTGGTAAAAAAGGTGAAGTTGCTAATGAAGTTTTATCTATGAGAAACTTGAATGATTCATCACTTTTCCCTATTAATCTCTCTCTCTCCCAAACAGGTTTCAAAGAAGGTTCATTTTTTCCACTTGCAAGTTCAGCAAGTGCTCTATAGAATTTTGATGCACCAAAACCATCACAAACACTATGTGACAATCCCATTCCTATTGTGAAACCACCACAAAGAAACTTTGTCACCTTGAAAACCAAAAGATGAGGACTAGTTTGATCTTGTGAAGGGTTATCAAACACCAATTCTTGTGCTGTTGGAACATCAATCCCTTCAAGATAATGAAGACAAGAGAGTTCACAATTTGCATTTGATTCCAAGAATGGAACTCCGTCGCCGTTGCAGTTGATTCCAAGTTTTCCATCATCATCATCAAGTGTTATTATCTTGCCTGCAAGAGGATAATAGTAAACTAAAGCTTTTGAGAGTGCTTCTTTGATTACACAAGAAGGGTCTTTTTGATCATTTGTGAAATCATGATTTGCTTTGTAGACATAAATTGTTTGGCAAAGAATGTTGATGTTAGGATCACTGTCAATGGTAGAGAGTGGAAGAATTTCAGAAGGTGTGGGCTTGGAGGGTTTAACAATCACAACATCTTTGGTGTCAAGACAAAGGGGAATGGGTGTTTTGTGATTTTCCATATTGAAATATGTGTGGAGAATTGTGATGTGAGGAGATATGGGTGTGTTTCATGTCTATATATAGAAATTCTAAAAATTTGATTTGTACTAAATCTCCCTAGCACCGACACTTTAGATTGAAGATGTGGTGTTCTATACGTGTCAGTGTCTAACACCCACATGTGTGATTATGTTCACATATTTCAATTTTTTAAATTATTATTGATGTCGATGTATCTGCTTCACTATCGTGTTTGTCTCTTATAAGGCCGAACTCAACCTTACAATGTCTTTCATTTATAAATACATTCTTAGGTCATATCTCATTTATGTAGGACTTCAAATATTTCATTTTTCTCAAATTATTATTGGTATTAACATGTCTATGTTTGTATCAGTGTTCGCGATTTATAGAGCTCAACTCAACCTTATAATAATGGCTTATAAGGGGATGAAGACTTCTATTATATATATTTTGAGGTTAACAAATTATATCTATATATTTGTGTGTAACACTCTATTGGCCTTATCCATCCATTTTAAAATTACAATCATTACAATCCCAACTTATGAAGTGGGATGTGTTGAATTTTGACACAAATGGAATTTGGTTAGAAACCTTGATTTAGAGGGTAACGTGTTTTTGAAAAGATGAGCTTACAATCAAGCTACTATAAGTTTTAGTTCTCTTTCAATAATATAGACATTTGTGAGAATTTGGTAGGATAAAAGATTAATGGAGATTATATATGTTTGGAACTTATCAAGTTATCATCAATTCATCATTATTTATTTTGTAACTAGTCACATGCTGGTTGGACTCTTAGTAGATAATATATATTTTTAGGTATAAATGTATATGGACCATGGTAAGTGGAGATCAAAGAAACATGAATGAATGAATGAATGAATATGAGCATATAATTTCTGGATCGCACTTAAGAAGGTTTCACACATAGATCATGAACAAATTTTGAAGTCGGTTCCCATAATTTTAAGGTTGTGTCATTGAATACTAGAACCTCACGATTAATAGTGTTCTAAATGGGTCTAATAACATGTCCATATCATTCTTTTTTATCTTTAATTTACAACTTAAGCAGAAAATTCCACCAACCTAACACTTCTAAAAAATACCTTGCTGTACACTCTACATCTTCATGATATTCATATGACTCACAAAATTCATTCTTACCATCTGTTTGATCTATAAAAGATAAGGATTATACAAAACAATATAAGACAAAATTAAGTCACGGAGACGCAGACCAACCTGTGACCAACCTACGAATATGGGGATTTAAACTATATATCTTACAAGCTATATTTTAAACTTTAAAAGATCCGGCCATTAATGTTTAAAATAAAAGTTATGCATATCACAAACCAACATGCTCACCTTATGCGCCCCACAAATTTTTCAATAAAGAAGTCATCGTTCATGCTAGTGAAAACTCAGTATGTATAACATAGTAATAAAATAAAATGCCAACACGTGAAAATAAAATGCTAGTGAAAACTTGGTACGTATGCCAAATGACATATTTAAACAACATAATCCACAATTTAGAATTTAAATAGTCAAACATTTAAAATATAAAAATAAAAAGATACATGAATCGCATACCAACACGTTAACGTGCAAATTTAAACCGCATAACCCACGGGTTCACCTTTATAGGTGACATTGTTATGAGTGAATTCATTGAGTTCTTTATGTCAATTTTTTTTTTACTTGTAATATAACTGACAGTAAAAATAAACAAGTGTAAGCCCTCTTGTGGATTGGAGAGAGACACAGATCCAAATTGTCGCAACAAAAGTCTCTCTAACACATTTCTTAATTAATTAACTGCTATGCTATTTTTTTAACTGCTCGTAATCTCTCTCAATTTAATTCTTCCAACTTTTGCATTCTGTCTCAAGGTATCATTACAATATTTAGTCCTCATTCTTATAAATATTTTTACTATTAAGATGTTACTGTAGTAATGTTAATGTATGTGAAATTGATGTCAATTATACATTTGTGGATTTTTTTTCTTAACAATGATTTTTAATTGTATTAGGAAAATGGTTTTGTGACAATGATTAGTGTCTTAATTTTTGTAATTAAGGTTGTACAATGGTGGGAATAACATTACTATTAGATCTATGGAGGCAAAATCAACAAAGCTTTAACATGGCAAATGCTTATCCATCTTCTTGGCTTTTCTCTGCATCTGCCACTGCTGCTTCAATCTCTGCTGGGGCCTCTTTTGCTTCAAACCATTTCTTAGGGTATGATCTTTCATCATTTAATTATAATCACTAGTGTTATATGTGTTTGCATGGAATGAATGATAAACAAGGAGCATTTTTGTTAAATTGGATCTAAGGTTAAAATTACATTATCTTCTCTGTCATGCATCGTGACATGCATCAGCATCACGATGAATGACAGAGAAAATATTATTATATTTATGCAAAAATATTTATTAATGTTGCTTGAAATATATGAATAATAGAAAATTGAGCTTATAATTTATATCGATGTTTTAGAACATACAACACATGATTAGTTTCAGGACACCAATAGCTTATTCCGACGCTGGAGTTGCAGTTCCTAACGATTACCTTGGTGGTGTTCGAGCTTCGACCGGAAAATATTTTTACCATGATACTCTAAAGTATACTACAAAGAGTTACAATGTTGAACTTAAACCAATGTGGTCTGCTTTTGAATTGAGATCATTTGCACTTATTTCATTGAGATCATTCTTGATGTTTTATTTGCCTCTTTTGGAGCCTCATGCTAAGATGGAACAAGATTTTGATGACTTTATTCTAGATAAACAAGACGAAATTCGTAACAATTTGGTTGTTCCGTTCAAAAAATCTGTATTGCAAATTGCTCGTGAGGTATGCGTTATTGTATTCGGTCTTTTAAGTTGTTTAATTGTAATAAATTAATCGGTTTTTTCAGTTTTTCTTCCCCATTTGGTGTTTTAAGTCCCATTACATATAACGTTAACCTTTTTCGCACATTCTATTACAAAAATATATGTGTTCGATATGCTGCTGACGTTACAAGAACGATATTGATCACAGGTTACAGTTGTTACAACTAGACGCATTTTAGAAAGAATTACTTTCCATTATGTTTCAAGAAGAATGGCATGGAAACTTCTTAAAGGTCTTTTTTTTTTCTCTATATATGTATATAAAATTGAAGTTACTATATGTTTAAATTTTTTTTTTGGATAAGGTAACCAATAACGAACATAACAAAATCAAATAACCATGACTCTATGGTATCAAATTTTCTGCCTTCCATTAAAACAGATGTTCCTTCATCGGCGGCTCGCAAGGCGGGAAGGAGAATGCCAAATTATGTTTACTTCTATTCTGTGAGCAAAGCAACTTTTAGAGGTGAAAGAAATAAATCAATTTTATTTATCAAATTTTTACTATAAGGTCTATTGAATTTTTGTTTACATATAACTGTTTTTTGTGCTAATGTTTGTGTATAGGTCACATGATTGGTGTTGCAGCATCATGGATTGTTCAAGTAGGAGTAAGAGTATATCAATTATTTACTACAAAATCAACAAATGAAGATGGCAGCATTAACAAAGATGAAAGAAACAGAATTTTCAAAGAGAAAGTTTTCATAGCTACACTAAGGTGTAATGCATCTTTGATTTTTGCATCTATTGGTGGAGGAATTGGAGCTACACTATTTCGTCCTTCAGTTGGCCAATGGATTGGTAAGATTATCGATAGTTATTTAATCGCTATGATACAGTGGTTTAAGGTTTTTCTACACATATTAAGAAATACAATCAAACGGAGTTAATAATTTTATGAAATGTATGTTTTTCAGGTTGGGCTGTTGGTGATTTGACTGGTCCAGTTATTGTAGCATTTTGCTGTAATAGAGCTTTTGATTGGAACCTTTAGTGTATGTTGTTTATGTTTTTCTTACAAATTCATTTCCTAAAATTCAAATAAGACTGATGGTGTATCAAAGATTCAAGATGTTTTGTAGCACTTAAATGGCATCTCTAGTTCATTATCATTTACAAACTATCTTGTCCATTTACTATAACAAAGATAAATCAAATTTTTTTAGATCCATGATAATGTTCTACTTAGTGATTTAAAAATTCATATGAATGATCTTCTCAACTACGATGATACGAGAAGGGTGGTAAGTGTTGGTTATCGATGTCCAGTGATCGACTCATATGAACGTGTTCAGTTCACCAAAATAAAACTTTAATATGTTGTCAGTTTCTCAGTTTCTATGTTCAAGTGCACTCAAATTCTAAAATTTAGATTGTAAAATACATAATTTGAAGTAAAACTTGTCCGAATTATAAAATGTGTGCGAAGTATTTTGAATTAAATGAGCAGTGTGAGACATGTGTGGGAAAAAAATTTGAAAAGAAAAAAAGTTGAATAAAGCAAAAAAATAAATAAATCATTTTAATGGGCTCTATGCTTGAGTTAGGAAGCCCATATGGGTTAAATAGTAGTGAAGATCATGTCCAGTCCAAAGCATATTTTTTCCCAAAAACATTCATTAATTTTGCAAATGTGCTATTTATTTTTTCTCTTTTACGTAGTTCGAACTTCAATAAATATATAATCTAACAATTTTAATATTTTATATCAATTGAACTAGTATTTGTCGACTATCGACTACAAATACTATTTCTTTTAGACTATATATATGTATGTATGCACATGCACCCACAAAGTAGCTAGTAATTATTTGCTCCTACGAGTGAAGTTAAAAAATTGGAGGGACCATGTAGTCATAAACACATGTTAAGGCACCTAAGGACAGGAAAATAGAACATCATAGACAATCAAATGTTCCACCACGCCGGTAAAGACAAGCCAAACAATTATTTCAAATGTGAATGCTTCTTTGAATCATTTTTTACATGAAAGTGACCCAACCCTATTTTCCTTCTAAAGTTATTCATTCAATCTTAAATGTTTTTGTAAATTGCTATATAGTTTTGTTTTGATTATATTTGAAGTTTCAAATGGATTTATTTTTTCTTCTAAAGTTACTCTACTTTCTTGTCGTGTACTTTTCTTCATTAGTGGTGGCGAGCATTACCATCATAAAAATGTTTTCAAGTTTAAATTAAACAATTATTAGAATCTACCAAAATAGAATAAAATAGATACAAACATTTCATTAATCTAAGTGAAAATAAATTCAGCTCCTTTAAATAAAGTGACAAAAAATAGTTTGAGACTCGATAACTTTCTCAGTAAAGATTAGTTGTCGACAGAAGTATCGGAAATATTGTTCCAGTTGTAACATGGTTAATAAACATATATACATACTACAATTATTTTTTCCTTTTGAAGAAAAAATTATTATAGTTAGAAAGAAAATTGTAATGGGAAAATTAGAGTAAGTGGTCAAGATTTTGTTCATTCAAAATATTATTATCTCCTTTAAAAGGATAGCAATTGAGTCATGCCAATCAAATCTTTAATTTCCCTTTTAGAAATTTCTTGTCGACACACATGCCCACAATACCCAAAATTTTGCTTTGGCACTTTCTTTTTCTTGAAACAATATTAAAATTAAACTAGTATACCTAATTAGGACATATTTTCATGATTACTTGTTTGATAAGTGGTTTCTAAGCCTACAAATTGAGTTGGATTGAAGAAGACATGTATACAATAAAACTATTTCTTTTACATAGATAAAAAATCAAAATTAATATAAATTCACATACATAATATGGAGTGATCGAGGTGATGCCTCGTCTAATAATTTTGGTATTTTCTGTCAGTTGAGTTAGAATTTATAGACTAAAAATACTTTTTTATAAGAAAATGGAAAGAATATTGGCGGTTGTATTCAATTAAAAAAATTATATTAAATTTTAGTTCAAACTTTCAAGAAAAATAGAATTACTCTAAATAAACCTTTGATCTTAATTAACTTTAGAAAAAATTACACACTCATCACATTGTGGTGAACTTTTATTATTATTTTTTGTTGGTATGAATCAAATATTTTCTGCATGCAACTATGGAGGAGGTTAATTCCTCAAACTAGATAAAATTGCAAGGATAGAATAGTAAAGAGTGACAAAGTAATTTAACACCCTTCTTAGTTATTTCTATTATATTTATAGGCAAATTTCTTGTGCATCTATTTATCTCAATTTTGGTTCTACCGTGAGTAACATACGGTTGTGACTTGTGAGCAGTGAGCACATAATATTCAAACAAATATCATCTATAGAGCATAGAGTCATACAGTGCCGGCTCAAGGGTAAAGCAACCTAAGCAAGGGCTTTAAGCCTCCGAAAAATATAAAAATTTTATTAAAGAAAAAGGCCTCAAATAAGTTATAAACCTTTTAGAAAAAGCCTCAAAAACTAAAATATAAAGGCCTCTTAGAAAAAATATTATAGAAATGAGACAATAATTTTACAACTTTTCAAATAAATTTAAATAAAATTTATTTTATACCTCAGAAAAATTCTTCAAATAAAAATAAATGGACTTCACTTTAAAATTTGCTTTAGGCCTCTATAAACGTTGAGCCGGCACTGGAGTCATAGACCAGTACAAAATAGAGCAATGATGATTGTGAACATTTTTTTTTTGTTGCTAAAATCTTGTGTTATCAAGAAAGGAAAACTTAATAATTTGGAGTTTGCCCAAAAGATAAAAAAAATCTAATCTAATCAGTTCATCAATTCATTCTACATATATATACAGTTAACTTATTAATCGCTTCTTTTTACCGAACTCATTAATCACTTAAATCAAATTAATTGGTTATTGTGAAAATAATTTAATTCTTCCAATTTTACAAAATCAAAATGTTGACTTTATGCTATTGTTTGGTAAAAACACAATACATTTGACACCAACATTATAAAGAATCAATTTCACACGGCTTCTAGTTAAGGAAGAAAAACTGCTAAACATAGGGAGTTAATTTACCCTTAATTTCACAAAAATCAAAATGTTGACCCTTCATGTATCATGTATGTATGGCACAAATGCAATACTGCATTTAATTTCAACATTAAATTAAAGAAGAATCAATTCCAAACGTCTCCTAATTAAGGAGAAATACAGAACAACACAGAATACCTCAATTTTAACCTATACCCTAAATTTCTAAAACTCTAATTATCATTCTCATAAAATTAAAAAATAAATAAAATGAGTAATGTATCTTTCAAGGTAAAAGAAAAGGAACAAAAGGAGAATGAATCATGCATATAAAATTCAAAATTCAAATAATAGCTAAAATAATTTTTAGTCTGATCTTACTTAGCTTCAGATATTCAAATTCTTTTTCTCATATACCGGACAGTTCAGACAAAAATTAAATAAAATCAGTATGTATCTTTCAAGATAAAAGAAAAAGAACAAAATGAAAATGAATCAAGCATACGAAATTCAAATTACGGTTAAAACAATCTTTAGTCTGATCTTACTTAGTTTCAGATATTCAGGCTCTTTTTATCAAAATCCTGACTTTTTCTTAGAAATCGGACAGTTCACACAAAAATTAAATAAAATGAGTATGTACCTTTCAAGATAAAAGAAAAGGAACAAAAGGCGAATGAATCACGCATACGAAATTTAAATTACGGCTAAAACAATCTTTAGTCTGATCTTACTTAGTTTCAGATAATCAGGCTCTTTTTCTCAGAAACCAGACTTTTTCTTAGATATAGAACGTTTCAGATAAAAAATCAAACAAAATGAGCATGTACCTTTCAAGATAAAAGAAAAGGAACAAAAGGCGAATGAATCACGCATACGAAATTCAAATTACAGCTAAAACAATCTTTAATTTAATGTTACTTAGTTTCAGATATTCAGGCTCTTTTTCTCATAAACCAGACTTTTTCTCTGAAACCAAACAATTCAGACAAAAATAAATAAAATGAGAGTGTATCTTTCAAGATAAAAGAAAAGGAACAAAAGGCGAATGAATCACGCATACGAAATTTAAATTACGGCTAAAACAATCTTTAGTCTGATCTTACTTAGTTTCAGATAATCAGGCTCTTTTTCTCAGAAACCAGACTTTTTCTTAGATATAGAACGTTTCAGATAAAAAATCAAACAAAATGAGCATGTACCTTTCAAGATAAAAGAAAAGGAACAAAAGGCGAATGAATCACGCATACGAAATTCAAATTACAGCTAAAACAATCTTTAATTTAATGTTACTTAGTTTCAGATATTCAGGCTCTTTTTCTCATAAACCAGACTTTTTCTCTGAAACCAAACAATTCAGACAAAAATAAATAAAATGAGAGTGTATCTTTCAAGATAAAAGAAAAGGAACAAAAGGCGAATGAATCATGCATACGGAAATCAAATTACGGCTAAAACAATCTTTAATATGATTTTACTTAGTTTCAGATATTTAGGCTCTTTTTATCATAAACCCGACGGCTCAGACAAAAATAAATAAAATGAGAGTGTATCTTTCAAGATAAAAGAAAAGGAACAAAAGGCGAATGAATCATGCATACGGAAATCAAATTACGGCTAAAACAATCTTTAATATGATTTTACTTAGTTTCAGATATTCGGGCTCTTTTTATCAGAAACCCGACGGCTCAGACAAAAATAAATAAAATGAGAGTGTATCTTTCAAGATAAAAGAAAAGGAACAAAAGGTGAATGAATCACGCATACGGAAATCAAATTACGGCTAAAACAATCTTTAATCCGATTTTACTTAGTTTCAGATATTCGGGCTCTTTGTCAGAAACCCAACGGTTCAGACAGAAATAAAAAAAAATGAGAGTGTATCTTTCAAGATAAAAGAAAAAGAACAAGAGGCGAATGAATCACGCATACGAAATTCAAATTACGGCTGAAACAATCTTTAATTCGATCTTACTTAGTTTCAGATATTCATGCTCTTTTTCTCATAAACCGGACGGTTCATACAAAAATAAATAAAATGAGTATGTATCTTTTAAGATAAAAGAAAAAGAACAAACAACGAATCAAATCACGAACACGAAATTCGCATTCTAGCTAAAACAATCTTTAGTCTGATCTTACTTAGTTTCAGATATCCAGATTCTTTTTCTCAGAAACCGAATGGTTCATACAAAAAAAATCAAAGAAAAGTATATTAAAATTGAAAAAGAAAAAAGAAATGAAAGGATGAACAAAGTTATTTTATGAACTCTTACATGCATAGATCAACAAAGAGAATTCAACTCTGTCTTTATCTTTATGTGAATGTTGTTGCTTCTCTTCTAACCACAATCTACTATCCAATCCACTTCTTGTTCTAAACATGAACACAGCATAACCAGAAACTGGATTGAAGAACCAATCATGAACATCCCAAAGCAAATCAACCAATAATCCATCAACAAAAATTGTTTGATTCCCTCTAAAATTCCATTGCAATCTCTTCACTTTAATCACATTCTTCTTATCAATATTAACACTTAAAACTGGTGATTTTATATTATTACCACTACTGTTGAATCCTTCATTTTCAACACTGCATTTAATCATAACATCATGAAAATTTCCACTATCACAAAATTGAGCTTTAGTTGAATAAAGGGTATTTCCAGAACAATATTCTCTTCTTGATAAAAGAGAAATTTTTGCTATGGTAACATTATCTTTCATCTTTTTAGTAACGGTTTCTGAATCGCCGAGAATTAAACCGATTTCTGAATCGACAATAACAACTACATAAAATCCATCAACAGGTTCTGGTCCTGTTTCATATTTAGCATTTGAAAGATCCCATAAAACAGTTACCTTAGAATCTTCGAAATCGAGCAATTTGCTACCTTTTTTCTTGCGAAAAAACCGCGAATTTGTGTTGAGTCGAAATGATGGAACAGATGAAGGATCATCATCACCAAAACTTATGCTAAGTCCTTGATTTGAATGATTTTTACACCAAGTTACAGTGATTAAAATCTGTTTCAATGTTGAGAGTACTAATTTGTAAACACTTGAAATAGTGTTTTGAATTGAAGGTGAAACAATGTTTTGTGAGATGCATGTGTTGTTTGAATAACTAGAACATGAATAGTTTGAGACATTTATTGAATTTTCACTGAAACATGAAAATCTGTCTCTCATTTTTTTGGGTTGTGAAATTGAATTCAAAGATCTGAACTTAATGGTGAAATGAGAGATGGGTTGGTTTTGTTTTTGTGATTGTGTTTAGAATTTGTGAGTTCTATGAATCACTGAGATTTTGGTTTTGGATGCAGTTTGTGAAGTGTTGTTGAATTTTTGGAAGAAAGAAATAAATGTGATGATGGAAGCTAATGAAGCCGGTTTCTATGCATATTTATTTTTCCATTTAATGTATATAGTATCTCTCTCATATTATATATCCTTTCGTCCCAAAATAATTGTCACATTTGATCAGTTTACTTTAGTCAATGTAAAATTTTGATCGTTAATATCTTTACATAATTAATTATGTATTTCTAAAAATTATAGCATATCTTAAAAATATTCATCGAGATAAATCAAACAACATCTTATATGTTAATATTTGTATTTATATGTATTAATAAAAGGGTCTTGCTAACTAGTGTCTTTGGGGTACTAGTTAAAGTTACCAAAAAAGGAATTACTGATATTGGAAATTATGTTTAATTATTTTAGAAAAGTACAATGTACATATTTTAAGAGTATTTTTACTATTTTTATTTCCTTAATCATTGCCTTAAGAGCACCATTACCCTAAGACAATGTTTATCGTTTTCCATTTTTATATTTTTATATTATAAGAAGGAAAAGATTACTAGAATTTAGAAGGTTGAGGCAGAAACCTTGGTAGGTGTACTTTTGATCTGATTTGCCAGTTAATGCACGAAATTAAAAATTGAAAGTAGTTAAAGACAGAAAAAAGTTTGCCAAAAAAGGATGATCTATATTTCAGCACACAAGTGTATTGTGTTTTCATTTTTATTTTGATTTGATGTATGAATTTCTACTATTTCTTGTCAAATAAAAACTTACATATGAATATAGAAGCTAAATGGGCAACAATAAAAAGAGATTTATAGATATTAATTATGAAAAATTTAGAAAAGGTTTATAATATTCAATATTTTTATTTTAAATAGAAAAAAAAGAAGAGGGGATTCTGATTCAGATAAATAAGACATACATTTAATTCTAGAATGATTTGTTTTCATTTACGAAACAAATGTCTTTTTATTTTATTTTTTATTATGATTTTTTGTTTGCATTTAGATAAAATAACAAACTATTGAAAATTCATATATATAAAAAATAAAGTGGTCAGGGTTTACACAAAATTGACTAACCAAGATTCAAATTTCAATCATAAACACCAAACTTAACAATTTTGATATTTTAATCCATATATTTTATAAATGAATAATATATAGCTAAAAGTTAAATATAAGGTGTGCCTGAAAAGAATAACCAACAATTATAATAGTATTATTTTTAAAAAAAACGATTATAATGGTATGAAAAAAATCCAACCAATAAGAAATCGAAAGTGTTAAACAACAAGTTAAGGGATTAGAATAGGAACAATTCAAATCAAAATAAATAAATAAAATCTTTTTAGCCTTTGTTATTTAATTCGTTGAATAAAATCACACTAATAAATTTAATGTATGGAGCAAAGTAAACAAGCAACCAAAATTAAAGAGTATAAAGATAATAACGATAATCCAAAAAGCAAAGAGAGAATAGAGACGGAGCAAGAAAAAGACACGATCTTTGTTTACACAGTTCAGTCAAACCGACCTAGTCTTGGGGAGAGAACAAATTCTTCCTTTCATTATAATCAAAAGAGTCGTTACACAATAAGTTTTAATAGAGTTACAAGAATTAGCTTTCAAACCTATTTCTACCATAAATCCGAATCTCACTCTTGACTAAGAGACGCAATAATATAGTGTTTCCAATCAAGGTGAACCAATGATAATTTGTCCAAAGCTCTATGATTAAACCAAGAGTAATTCTCCATAAAACCTAGCTTTGTGATGTAGCAAAACTCAATCATAATATCAAACCTTTAGGCCTACATGGTTACATTCCTTTTCTGTCTTGTTTTTTTATGAAGAAACAATATATATTTATAGAAAAATATATCAATTAAAAATATGAACAAATATGTTTTAAAAATAAAACAGAATCTCACTTTGTTTGAAATATATCTAATTTAAAACTAAACAAAATACCTTTGTTTTCAAACATACCCGTTTAACCGCACAAAAAAAAACATAACCAGTTTAAAATCAAACATAATCTTTATCCTTGATTTTCAAGACAATCTTCACAACTTTCAACCAAGAGTCCAAGACCAAACATGATTTTCACTTTTTTTTTGTTGAGTAGTCTATAACTTTTTTTGTCCATTTCCTACAAATTTAATTTACTATTTGTGTTTATCTTTCTCATAAATGAACAATAAAAGAAGAGTTGAATTTGAATTATACTAAAATATTTTAATAGTCTTTTCTACCTTAATCAATGTCTTGGATTTTTGATATATGACTTAAACATACAGCATCGTTAAATCTTAAGAAGAATTTATCGCTCATTTGAATCTCACAAAATTCGAGAAATTAGTGTATTCACTTGCGCATAGTGGATACCTAATTTACGCAAAAAAAATATTTTAATAAATAAACCTCGCTAATGAATCATATTAATCTTCAATTTATATCTATCTTTTTCATAAACGAATATTTGAAGTGGTTTGTAGTTAAGTAGTGGTAAGAGTTTAGTCTCTTAACTTCATAGTGGTGAGTATAATCTCATCGAAATAGCTGTAAAATGATTATTAGTGTCGCTTTAATTAATTTATTTTTTAAATTGAATAAATGTAAAATTACATTTATTCCTTTAAATTAATTTCATGTAATGAATTAGTCCTTCATCTTTCTTTTATATCATTTTTTACCTATTTGTCCTTTCATCCATGCTTGTACACGATTTTTTAAGATTCAAATCTATCATATTCTTTAACGGCATAAAATGTATTTGTGATTGAAAGCGAACAGAGAAAGAAAACTGTAAACTTAAAGCTTGAAATTCACAAAAAAAGTTTAGAATTGTTTTTTGAACAAGTGTTCCTCAAAAAAAGTTAAGGAACTAATAAAAATGTAATTTTCGCAACACTTGCTCGTGCGTATGAAAAAAATTGGTTGAGATGGGAGAACTAATTTTATGTGCTCAATAGATTTTCCGACGGAGATTAATCATCGTTAATAACAGAAACTTTGTAATTCGTACATATATTATAGTAACTAAAAAATATAATTTTCGCTAGAACAAATTTGAATTCTTTCATTACTGTTACTTTATTTTATTTTTGTAAATGCGGATAATCCAAATAAAAATGTTGATGTGGCTTGGTTGGGTGATTTATGAAGATAACAATTAAGGAGAAAATGTAACTATACTAGAGTAATTTATTAGGTCATACGTAAGATGGTTGAAATTGAACTAACGGACACACAAATGAAAAAAGAGAGATAAAATCTAATAAATCTCATTTATTTCTTGCCATTTGTTATTTTACTTTATTATTTCCTTATTTTTGGAAGAGTGTTTTTAAAGAATAAAAGACAGAAAGTACTATTTAGAAATTATAGTTTAACTGACAGAAAATGCTGAAACTGTTAGGTCGAATATTCATGATCGGGGTTCGATCTCTGATCCTCCACTTTAGGTATGTGAGTTTATGATAACTTTGCAATCTCATATCTATGTACAAAAAAAAAGACAGTAAAAGACATAAAGTACTTACTGAAATTAACAAAAAAATTAAGTTGTGAATTGGATATTCTTGAGCCAAATAGAATTATTTGAGCCAAATAGATTTATAAAGAATGATAAAATCACCACTAAAGAGATTTAAAATCCTAATTAATAATATTTAGGAAAATATTAACCGATGCTCCAGGACTCTAGTTAAAGTAGCAAATATAGTAATATGACATTGAAATTTGTGTAGTTAAATATTTAAAAGTCTAAAAAATGTTATTTTTAATTCAAAATTTTCTTTTCTTGAGTTTCTTAACCAATGTCTTAGAAGTACCGGTTAGCATGACTCATTTCATTATTGAACAAATATTGGAAGAACTTGTTTTTGATTTATGAATATAAAACAATTTTGAATTTGACTTTACTTAATTACGATCGAGCTCTTAACTATTATAATCTCTTCCCCTAAAATATAAACAAAAGCAAAGGGATTGTAAATTTAAACTCAGTTTTTTCTTTCCTGGTTCTAATTTGCCTTATTCTTGTATTAAATAGGGAGATATCCAAGAGGACTATGGAATTTGAAGCAAAAAATAAGAAGGGATAAATATGTTTTTTCCTTTTTCTTTGATTTTAAATTTTTTAACCCTTTTCTCGCAATAACCGACAAAATGAGTAGTGTAGTGGGCATGTCCTGAATATGTGACACTGATTGTTGGCCCCTCAAAATAAATTTGCTCTTTAGATCCAATAAAAACCCCATCTCTTAAAAACAACATCAATGCCTATAATTCTAATGACTTTCTATGATTTTCCCATGTAATATTAACTTTTAAAAAATCAAAATGAAATATTAATCGTCAATTTAACGTAGGGTGGATATTTTAAAAATTCAAATTACACTAATAAAATACTTAAATAATATACTATTTAATAATATAAAAAATAAGTTACATATAAAAATGAACTGATAAATACTATTGAAATTCAACCGTGTATTAAGTAATAGAAATGACAAATATTAATATAATCTAATTTACTCTGTTTTTCTCCCCTTTAAAATATTAAAAATGTTGTATACGTAAACAAACTGACAAATATTACTAAATTTTAACCGTTCATTATACAATAGAACTGACAAATATTGTATTTGTCTATATCTAATTTATTCTATTTTTCTACCTTTAAAAGATATGAAAAAAAAATATATATACTTAATTAAGTGAACTGACAAATACCATTAAAACTTACATACACTTAATTATGAAGTCTCATATACTAACCAAGAATATTATATATGATAATATTAATTGAGTTAAAATTTATGGTCAATAGATAAATATTTTTAAAAAGAGAAAATGTAAAAAGTTCTTGTATAGTTGTTTCATTTTTTAATTTAAAGTATATAAATAAGATCATGTGCTGCAGTTGGGAAAGAAAAAAGTATTTGAATGAATGCAAGCCCATGGGATAATTAAAGCATTCACTGTCCAACTCCAATGAGCCTCTCTCTCAATCTCCCTTTTTGGTTGTTGTTTTTCTCCAACCAAACTACAAACATTATGAATTATATTAGTGAAGTTGGTGACATAAATTAAAGTTGTATATATATATGAAAGGTTTGAGAAACAGGAAGAGGAAGAGGGACACATGGGACAGTTATAATATAACAGCTTGGCAATACTTAAATTTTTTATTTTTCTCAAAATTTATCCTCAGCAGTATGTAAATTAGATTAGATATACTAGTCAAAAATTGATATAAAAAATGTTAATTGATTAAATTATCGAGATCCAAATATTTTTTTATTTGTGATGGACCTAAGATTTTTTATTTTTTAATGTGAATTTTTCACTTTAAAAATATATTCTATGTGAAATAGTTAATTAGATTCATATGAGTTTTATCTATTATAGAATGAATATTTGAAAAATGTTTAAAAGAAAATGTTGATATGATTCGTATTATTTGCATTTTGCATTATTGTTTTGTAAATAAAAAGAGATAAATAAGAAAGAATGGATAGGGAATGGAGAATATGTGAAAGACACAAACCAGCTAGAGCATAAGGGCATCATTACTTTGCAATAGTTGATGTAGTACAATTGTTGTGTGAGGCCATGTTGTTTGGGACATGGACCCCATCAAGTAATAAATTTTGGTCCATGAAGCATGTTCTAACTTTCTCATTATGAATCAACATTCAACCTTGCTTATGGTAAACGTAAGAATTATTTATGTCACACTTATTAAGTGTAAAAACAAAGATTACAAGCACCTAATTTGTACCTTATTAATTTTTTATTTTCGTCTTCTATGTCTTAGAGGAAGAGAGTCTTAGTACTTTAGGGTTTAAAACGAATTCTGATATCAAATGATTTTAGTCTTCTTTCAAACGCATTTGCAGAAAATCGATATGTGATCTTTCCTACTAAGTCCACTGTCAATCACTATTAACCAACAAATATTGCGTTTAGTAAGTTGTGTACCTTTTAATAAAAACAATTGTAATTGGTTTAAAAAAACAATTGTAATTAAAAATTTATGAGAAACATTTAAAGAAATATTTTACAATTCTCTTCTTAGTTATTGAGAATTAATTACCATCCCATGTCATTCTTCCACATCACCAATAATACTTAAAATATAATCAAAATATTAAACCAAATCTTTTTTTAATCAAAATGTATTTATCAAAATTATTAATTTTATAAACAATTTATTCTAATTAAAGAGATTTCTTTTATTTTTCTCGCACTGCAAAAATTATTTTATATTAAAACTATGTTAAATTTCATATAAAAATATATTGTTTGCACGACTATTTAAAAAAAGAGAGAAAAAAATTAAAAACTATAAAAAGATAGAAAAATAACTATAAAAAGGTGAGTGAGAATGCATGCTTCTTATGATTTGGGTTATAAAGAGGGCATGCTTAACTTTTCTTTTTTCATCTAGCTAGCAATACTATTAACTTTCCCCTAATAAAGTAAAACAACCATATATTCCTTCAACATTATATGATTTAATTCTCTCGACAAAAATCCCTATATGTAGTTACAAACTTCAAATCAAATGCAAAATTCCTAGCTAGCTGGAGAATATAATTAAAGGTATATAGTACGTACTACATATATCTTTCACCTCAATAACATCGAAATTCCTTCTTAAATCTTAAGTCTTAACCCTCTTTTGTTTAAACTAGTAGACCACATCTAGCTAACTTTATCCTATTTTATCTTTACTCTTTAGGCATATACTATGTCTATAGTAGTCGATAAATAGATGAATCAAATCCATCTTTCATGATTAACCAATAATGCTCCGGCACAAAGAGATATAAAATATTTTTTGTGTATAGTATGTAAATGTATCGAAATGTGAATATTATGTGAATATTAGAATATCTAAATGTATCTCAGTTATCTTGTAAAATTAGTTTTTACGGAAGTGAGATATATTTGAGTTGTCGAAACATATCTAAATATTTAACAAATAAATACTCTAACAAAAATGATGACTTTATTTCAAAATTTGATTTTTTTTTGTAACGAACTTGGAATTTTACGCATCCGCGCACGGTCAACACATTAATCATGATTGTTATATAGAAATTGAATGATTCAAATTTTGATATATTTTTGATTTTTTGTTAAAATTGAACTTTAAATATGAATCGTCTAATATTAATTAACTTAACGACTATTAATATACTGACCGCATAAGCGCATGAGATTCTAGCAGCATAGAAAATGAATTCCTTTATCTTGTTCTAGTGGTTATGAGACCAAGTTGGACCCCATTGCTTTTTTCTTCTCTCTCATTTGATGCAAAACATTGATCACAACTAAGATTCTAAAAGTTGATGATATATCTATTATCTAAATACTAACTAAACGAGCAAGTGAAGGTGACAATTCAAAAGGGCATATATAGTGGAATGCAACTGAAAAGGATAATTATATTGTGCCTTTGGCCTTATGTAATGTAATACCAAGAAATTCTATCCAAACTTAAATCAAAGGAACATCTTAGAGCAACTTTTACTGACAAATTTGAATTTGAACAATTTTTTTGGCAATAGAGTTTTGTACATTTTTGTTGGTGAAATTAGGTTGAAGGATGATTGTAACATATTAGCGGGAATATTGGGAATTGATGGACCAATTGGGCCAACCATCCAGCTAGCAAGCTCATGAAGAATTAACTTTATATATGTTGTCCATTTATTTAGTTATATATATTCCTTTGGAGAATTCAAACTTCAAACCGTGTGTTATATACTTGTTTCAAAAGGAATGTATAGTACTATATATATTTGTATATATTATTTTTTTAGGATAAAAAATGTTGGATTGTCCCGAAGTAATAGTTCAACTGACAAAAACTGTTAAAATTGTAAAGTTGGATGATCGAAGCTTGATCTCTGACTGCTCTACTTTGTGTGTGTTAGTATACGATTGTCATCTATATATCCGAAAAGAATACTTGGATTAAATATGTTTTTGAAGTAGTCACAGCACAGTGACGTTGGGAGTACAATTTAATCTAAATGAAATTCAGTTTACTTTGGTCCATACATATATACATAGGTGAACTTGGCTTTAAATAGGGTATTCAATGACAATACTGTAATTTACAAACTGAAGTCACTGTTACAAAAGCCCCACTCTTTTATGAGGGTTTATGTTACCAAATAACTGCTCGTGCTATTCAATAAATATTTTAAGAACTATATATAACTGTTTTTTGTTTGGCAAAGAAGAACTAATACTTGAATATATAATGTATATGAACTCAAATATAAACATAATAATAATAATAATAATAATAATAATAATAATCCAGTTTAGTGGATTTAAAATATATAAGTGAAATTTACTAATTTCTTACATATTAAAAGTCGTTATATTCGATCATGAAAGTTGATTCTGTTGGTTTTTATGTCTTATGTCTTATAGCAATGTGAAATTAACTCTCATTGTTAATGTGAGAACATTTTTAATGAGTGATCTATAAATAGGGACTGTACTATAACTTCTGATAATCTAATTCATCTAGAGTTTTGATTCTCAAAATAAAATTATTATACCAAAAGTATTATAGAGAGAATAACTTAATTATCTACAATATAAAAATTTGTCAAGGACTAATTGAATTTATTTTTTGTCAAAAACTGAATTAGACGATAAAAAAATATAAAAAATCAAAATGAACCTTCATTCTAAAAATAAAATATCACTAATGTGTGTGTGTGGAGTATTATTTTATGAGGGTAGCATAGAGTGGAATTTTGTTTTTAATTCATAAACTTCTAAAACAACTAAATTTTTTAAAACAAAAATAATAAATTGAAACTACCAAAACAATCCAAGGAGGATTTGATGGATGGAGTAACTGCCAAGCATTTTCTTGACTTACATCGTCAGAAGGATACTACGGGTGGTGCTACATAACTAAAAGACAAAACGGAAATAAAAATATTACTAGTAGTATATATATATCACAAGTGAACATGTAATAAACTAATATTGAAAAAATTTAGGGATATGATTGAGTTGTTGAGGCTCATTATTTTTTAATTAAAGATCGATATAATATGATCATCATCTCAAATATGGAAAAACTTTAAAATTTTGAGTCAATTGTCTCATCTTTTAAAATATTTATAGTCCAGTGAGAAATTAGTCATTGCGTTCGACAGTGGTTATTCTGGTTTTGAAAAAAAAAACTAATACTACCTCCGTCCCTAATTATAAGACCCATTTTGACCACTGCACGTACGCCAATGTACAATTTGACCACTAATATCTTTAATTGTCTAATAATAAAAATTATAAAAATTTGATATTTTGAAAGTTTTTTTGAAACGATTGATATTTTGAAAGTACTTATCAAAACAAATCAAACAAGATTTTATATGCTAATATTTACATTTATGTATTATTAAAAAAATACGGTCAAAACAAGATAAGTGAATAATGCAATTTTGTCAAAAAATGTCTTATAAAAAGGGACGGAGGGAGTATTGAAAAGAATCAAAACAATTAATTTTCCTTAAATTAAATTCAATGCGTATCATGTTATATGCATATGCCATTCATTTAATTAGTTAGAACTGACAACATGGTGATCATGCCAAACAATTCATTAGTTGACTTAAGTTTCATTTTAGATTAACTTTTAATAAGAATTTATAGCTGAAATAAGTATTTAGTTCCTAATTAATTTATTGAAAGAATGTTAAATTTTTTCAATTAAGATAAGAAAGTTTTTTAATTAGTATAATAAAATTTAATTTCAATTTATGTAGAAAAAAAAAGCTATTAGTGTTTGTTGTAGTGGTTGTGTAACTTGTGTTGTGGGTATCATCTGATACCAACTTCCCTCAAAATAAATATTCATCTAGCTAACAACTAGTGAATGATTTTTTTTTTAAAGGAATTACAATACTTTTAGCTCTTTCCTTTTTTTGTTGAAATATTATAAGGAATAGGTAGAGGATATTAAAATGATGATATAAAAATTCTAGACACAAAGTCAATGGACTAAAAGTTTTCTATTAAATTTTCTATACTTAGGCAAGATCCACTACATGTAGTTGATTTTTTAGATAAAATTTAGGCGTGTTAGATTTCGAACTTCATCGAGATTAAAAGAAAATAATCCGAAAATCGATGAACGCTAACACAATTACATACATATTATTTACTGAAAATGTTCTCACATTGACGATAAAATTCAAATTCAGGTTCTTATATGTATCAACTAAACGAATAATCCTAATTCTTAAGTTGTTTATGATAGTGTTTCTGTTGGGTCTCTTGAATTTTATTTATATATTTTTTTTATACTTTGAATAATCTATGTATATATAAATAGTAATAATCAAAACAAGTATAGTAGTAACACGTTATCTACATAAGCATGTGCAATTAATTAATCTTCCAAGTCAGTCTCCTCCAAATATGAGTAAAAAATTACAATGTTATATTAATTAAACGTGAAAAAATTAACGAATCTTTGTTTAAAATACAATTAAGAAAGTAAGAAACATCATCTATTGATGAGATTTTGCATTTCTTATTGAAAGTTTGGTGATGAGTCCATTTTCATGTTAGCAGAAACTTGGATTAAATTTAATTGATGAAAATGACACTTAAAATTCCACTGCAACTTTCTTCCCTAATAAAAAAATAAAAATAATCCATGAGCATTGAGCAATTATACATATATTTCCTGTCTTAAAATATAATCGAAATGAATCAACAAAATTAATGTATTTTAGCTTTAGTACAAAATACAAATTAGATCGACATAAGTTGATGGATTTATACAAATTTTGCACTAAATACATTAATTTTTGTTGACCCAATTTGTTGAGTATGTATTTTAAAACTAATGGAATATATATATATATATAGGCACACACTACAGCTGACATTGTCGGTAAAATAAACAACTTGTTCCGTGTGATGGGATTGATCAAATGATATATTAATGATTGAATCTCAATGTGTATAAACTTAACAATGTAACCAATTCATATAGTTGAAGTACTTCCTCCGTCCCAAAATGTAAGAGAAAAAAATTCAATTTTTTTGTCCCAAAATGTAAAAGAAAAAGTGTAAACATTTATCTTTTCAAAAAAAATTTACTCTCTCTCTTACTTTTTCTATAACCAACAACCAATAAAAATTGTTTTTATATCTTTCTATACAACTTTTTTCAAAAAAACACACTCTCAATCATTGTATTTTACTTTTTCTTAATAAGTGTGATTTTTGTTTTTTCTCTAACATTTCGAGACGGAGGGAGTAATTAATGACTTATGAAATTCTTTTTTTGTTGTTGGTGAAATGACTTATGAAATTCTACTAGTGTATATATAAAATGAAAATGAACATTTCATGTCTAAAAATAAGCCTGCACAACATGTGTATCACATATCTACGGTCACAGTCAACAACAGCATAAAGAAGGAATTTTTTTCCTTTATTTTTTTTATACAAGTTGCAAACAGAAAAATGCTATGCCATAATTTCATATGTACAAATTGTCATCATCAAACAAAATAAATATTACATTGGTCCGAGTGAAACTGGGCTCGAATCCTTTAAACAATATGATTGGGAGGGACGCCACTAAAGATGATAGGCCACGTATCTCAGATTGGCAAAATCGGTAGATACTTTGAAAAAATAACATGGTTATATAAAAATTTCCATTATCAATGATTAATGAATGATTCTTATCATTCCATTTATTAAACAACTACTTTATGTATCTTGACATATTCAAATTAAGTTCTGTCAAAAATTTATTGCACTTCTGTAGTTTGTTCAAGCCTTGAACATGGTCAGCAATCACCAAGAACCAGCAATCTGTAACATCAGTATTTTGAATTGCACTTAGAAAAAGAAAAATTCATTACAGCTGAGACACTGACCTTGGATGATTGGACTTATGAACGGCACAAAATACAACAATTTAAAAGGGCATATGAGTAAACTTAACCAGATTTATGTTTAAGTTAATTATTATATAGTTGAAAGGAATGGAATAAACTCTGCATCAGTAACGCATAAATTGTTTCTTTATATGATATGGTAGAGTTTGTGAATATAAACTGAAAGCAACGGATATCATCCGTTATTTTTACGCGCTCTTTCAAATAATTGCATGATTGTTTACGTCATACAATAAGCTCAAATAAGCTCTTGAAGTGGTAAATCATAACTTCGGAAAGATGAAAATAAATGCAATTAGGTCACATTTACTGAAAGATTTCAGTTTTACTATCATGCCTCGAATCATGCATTTACAACTGAGTGTTGAGTGACATTTCAGATTTCAGAATCATAAATTTACAGTTAAAAATCTTCATCATCCTCTGTTGGTCTTGTAATAGGGATGGACCATCTCCCTAAGTGTGCAGTATAATTTATGCACCTGATTACGCCTCTTCCCTTAGGTCCATCAGGGAAGTCAACGACACTAACACTCCCTGCGTCAAGATGAAATGATCCCAGCCATTCTTTCGTTAAGTTAAGGCAGTGTGCCATTAGTCCTATGTGAATCGCAGGATGAGAAACTGCAACTACAACTTCTCCTGATTTAGATTCATCAGCAATTTCATCCAATAAGGATTGCCAGGCATTTCCAGATTGATCCCATAATGTTGTTCTCAATTCATCTTCAACTTTATTTAACCACCCAGGTTGAAATGGCGGTAAACTGGATTCATCCTGCAATAAATGAGAAAATATTTTAGACAGAACATAGCAATGATTCACAAATACACTGTTCACCAAGCTTTTCAACTTCTTTTTAACTAAATGGAAACTAATGACCATTTACAACCGTCTCTGAGGAGATTTGAACTATGTCCCTTAAATTTACAAAGGCAAACACTAACTGCACTAAGTTGAAGTAGTGACTTATTAGAATGAATTGTGATTCATTATGAATCAGGATTCATCACAATGTCTAATATAGATAAACATTAAAGATTCATGTTCATTTGAGTGCCGTTTTGTATCAAATCAAAATACAACTCGTATGTAACATAAGATTCTGATAAGCACGCTTTTTAGTACATTAACATGGCCATATTTTTACTTCTATATTTCAATACTGTTGAGTATTTTTGTATACATACTATATCTTCAATTGGTATTTGAAAAATCGTTATGATCATTGCTTGGCCAAGATCATTCCAGTACATGAAATACTTAACTAATTAGTAGTCTTCCATTTCATTCCTAAAATCAAATAATTTGCGACTGACAAATCATTCTTGCGGTCATATAAATACACATCTAAACTGTAAGTTACTTGCCGTTTTGGATTGTTTAAAGATAGTTTCAATATCAAGGTACCCCACTTGCTTTGTCTCAACATAGCGTGGCACACAGTCAGCACCCAAGCAATCTGCAGCCTCTTGTACCTAAAACCATGCCTAAAGGATTAATTAGACTATAACAATAATAAAAAAAATATAAAATCCAAATTCACTAGTTCAAGCATACAATTTAATAAGTATATCAAAACAAGAGTCTATTCAAATGCATATGCAAATAATTGCAACTTTTAAATTGGCCACAATATAACAATTTTAGAGGTCTCCGCAAAACCTTCGCAACCGTAAATGCAGCCGCATCGACTGCATTTGTCTGCATTTTACCGGAATATAAATGTTTACAACATAACCGCAATTTAAATGATGCATGCAACTAATAGAGTAACATAGGAAATAGGACTTTGTCGGCACGGCAGAACTAAAAGTTTAGCATGATAGAACAATGTAAAAAGTGCCAAAAGTGAGCTTACCTGGGATATGGCCTTGGCTGTCTCAGTACAAGATTTGGTAGGACTGCTAATTATGGAAGTCACCTTCAAATCAAGAAGTAGCTCCGCAGATTTCTGAGACTGTTATACATGAAAAATGTCAGATGATATAACTTCTTCCCTTCCCACTTATTTCTGATAAATGGATTGATACCTGTATAACACCAAGCATGTTCAATGGTTGATTGCGGGCAAAAAGAAAACCGTCCTGTTATAATAAGGTAGTTTGTTTAGAAACATAACATAATAACTGCATTTGAAATAAAACTTGTAGAAAGTTTGTCATGAATCAACTATTCGAAAAGCTTATGCTATTGGGTGAAATTTTCTCATAAATGGACAATGTTTTTAAAGAGGCGTTCACACTGTTTATTGCTAATTAATACATAAACATATCAATAGTCACTATATGATAATCATAATTATGTAATGTATTTGTGATGATCACAACAAGTAGGCATAGCGTGTTTGTTTTCACCATGTGTTAACATGTTCTAGTCCTTGCTTTACAACTCGTTTTAAAGTCCAATTGGCCGTGGTTCTAAACACAGAGATAGTTGAATATCTTTCCCCCCATTTATATCAGAATAAACTCTACTATACACGCGTCACAAAAAAAAATAATACAATTTTGTGTCTGTAGTTAGTAAGATGTAACAAAGATGTATCGTATCCGGAAGTACGCATCTTAAATTATTAGACGTGTATCAATATCGGATAAATGTCGGACACTGGAAGTTTGTCATTTTGAAGTATATGGGCTCCAATACCCCATCATGCAAGAGCCATTCAAGCTCAAAGTGTGGATAACACATAGGGCCCCCCCACATTTACCTTGTTCTAAATGCAAAAATATTACTTGGAAGAATGGGGTTAAAGTTAAAGGGGAGCTTCAGTGTAATGATTGTAATTGCTTCTATGTGACTCAAATAATAGACTCGAATGTCGCAAGTCTGAGTTGTGCAATCAGTCTCGTGCTAATCCAAAGTAAGATTACCTAACATAGACCCCTAATAGGTCGGACACGTCCTTGGACCTTACCATAGCCGGAGCATTATAGACCAGAATGCCCTTTTTAAAAATAGGGAAATGCATTTTAGCCATTTCATGTTACCTCGGTATTTTCTTGAGTAGATCCGTTACAAACAAGTACGATCCTCTTACTTGCCTCTCTACCTCCAGATTTCCCTCCGGCAACCGGTGAACCAGGCGTCTGCATTAAAAGTTTGGTTAAACAATATTTGTTTTAGAAAGGGGGAATAGATAAAACAATCTACAAGTGCAGAAATTGACATCAGCTTATAATCTGAAGCTGTCAAAGGGATAATAAAGCCAAGACCTACATCCATACCTCTAAATTGCGGTCAGCAGTAGCAATTGCGTCCACAACATAATAGTTTTTGAGGTTTCTATAACAGCATCACAATCACAATTGCGGCCGCTTTTGCCCGAATTCTAACCAATAAATAATTTATATACCTGGTTTAAGCGATTAAGGCAAATATGGGGAGAGCCACCGTCCGATCTTGGGGTGAAATCCAGCACACTTACACCACAATTGCTCTGAAGTAAAGTTCTGAAGTACTCTGATTCCAAACCTGATTGTTTGGAATGAAAGTAAATGTGAGCACATTATTCTAATTGACAAAATTAGAACCTTTTGATCATCAAAATTTCCTTAGAGGGAGAAACAGGTACCAATTGCTGTGGCAACAAGAGCCTGATTAACAGCATTGTGAGCAACCACAAGAACAGACCTGCTATCATGAGCTAGGATTTTAGTCCAGCAGCTCCTAGCACGATCCCATAGCTCTCTCACAGGATAATGACCGTCAATGATGAAATTTGAAGCATCCACCTGCCATTGATGAAAGGCCGGACCAAATCTCGCTTTTCCCTCTTCCTTCAACAAACCCTACGACAATGATAAAAACGACAATACCTGTCACACCAATTAATCAATAGTCCCTAAAAAGATACAAAATTATTCAACTCAGTTAATTATGGATTTAATTCACACTCTTAGTATTTTAATCCTTCCACGCCATTATACATCGCTAATGAGAGGAAGCCTGAAAGAGCACGAGCAGAAGCTCTAATCAATGGGCTGAAGTGAAAGACCACTAAAATAAACAGCTACCATGTTTTGACCCAAAACATTAAAGCATTGGATACATGGGTCTCATACTTATATTATCTTTACTTAACCCATTGTTAATCACTGAACTTATGTGGGACTTTCACAGCTCCATCCTTGCATTATAAAACTTATCCAAATAATAGAGCAAAATAATGTGTGAACTACACTTAGGAAGTAATTTGAGGGGCATATTTGAATTTATCTCATGACATAAGCACTTGTGTATGTATTTGGAATTGTTTACAAAAATAGCTTATGATGTGTTGATTTTAGCTCATTTCAATATGCTAGTCAAGATAGGTCATAGAAACAGCATAAGCAAAACTTACCTTGTGTCCTATCTTTGATTCCCATCTATTATTCTTATGGTAAAAACAAAGTTTGACAGCGTAAATAAGTTTTCAATATGCATATATAACGAAAATGCCTAATAGCAAATTGAACACAATTATTGTCATATTATAGGTGCTTATGTTTAATTAAGTTATGTAAATGCAGACTGTGATAATAAAAACTTGAACTCTGGAGGATCAAAATTAATTTAATGAATTCACAAGGGAAGCCAATTTAATAAAGCTGGAGTTAAATTAATCAACAAGAAGCTTACTTGAAAGGAGTACAAATCAATTTCCCTTAGGTCAAACTCGGGAATAATTTGTTGTTGGCGAGGTCCCCAAATGATTTCAGCAGTTTTCTTTGATCTTGCTAAAGGACTAAAAAGAAGAGACAAACAAAAAATGCAAATTCAGTGCAGTGGCATTGGCAACCAATAAACCATGGAGGATAATGAATGTTAGTTTAAGAGAAACTACAAAAGACCTCTTGCAAGATTGTACATAAGCATAAAACAGTTATGTGAAATTCAATCACTTGTTATTATTAGAAGAAGACTTTTTGTAAGAGTGAATATCCATATTAGTTCTCAAAAATGTAAGCATAGGTCAAAATAGGCTCTCACTTTTGCAAATTGACAAATACATCTGGGAAATTGTAAAATGTTAATCAAAACGGCCCTTATTTGTTTAGCTTTTAAGGACAAGAATTATAACACGTCACGTTAACTGAATATGCAGCTCCTCCACATTGTTCCCACATCAATGCTACCACACTGGTGATTAATTTTCCTATGATTTATTAGGTCTTTTAGAAACTACTTTGTTAGTAATTAGCCTTTGTACAATTGCAATTACAAATAAATTTGTTTCTAAGACGAGCTAAATTCCACAAGCAAATTAGTCCTCAGTGAACTAACATTGATATGAGATCAACATATAATGTAATGTGATATGTCACGTCATAACTTCTAACGCCACAAGTTAATAAAGCGACCATTTTGAATAACATTATGCAAGTTCACTTCACCAATATATTTTCCAATTCAAAAAATGAAGTACTATTTTGTTTCAAAATGAATGTCGTTCTCACTTTCCAATGCAATATTTTCCAATTCTACCCTCTAATTATTATTAGAGATATACACTATTCGCAATTAAACAAACCAATATAACAAGGTTAATTTAGTAAAACAGTCAAAGTGTTATTTTTTAAACCACACTCATTTTGAAACGAAGAGAGTAAGACAGACAGACCTGGAGAAACAAGCGTCGAAGTTATCGTCAAAGAGCATTTGACGTGAAGTTTCAGCCTGAGATTCACCTTTCTTAGTAAGAACAGAGAAATCAGAACTACCTTGAATCCTACCTTCCGCATTCCACGTGCTCTGTCCGTGTCTAACAAGAACAACTCTCTTAGCCAATTTCAACGGCGGAAATGAAATTGAAGTCAATAATTCCACATTATTCTTCTCCGATTTCTCATCTATCTCCTTGATGTTGCTGCTGCTGCTACGAGTACATCGAACGACGACGTATCGAGTTGTGGAATAGTGGAAATGATGATGATGATCGAAAGGAACAAGACGTAGTAGAGAGAAAGAAGAAGATGTTATTACTGAAACCATTAGTACTTAGTGTGCATCTGTCACTGATTGACTGCTGCTTCGGGGTTGTGATGTATGGTTGGTTGTGGTTCCATATCGATCTGTTTTGGAGGGAGATGTTAAGCCAAAAACACTTGTGTGTGGCTAGCACTAATATTGGATAAATAAATTCATAACATATTTTAATTGATTCAAAATTTACTCTCTATCTCTCTCACTATCAAAATATAAGTTTGTACCAAAATATAAATCAGTTTATAATACTACCCATTAAACATTTAATATTATTTTACTTATTATATTTTTAATTATTTATTATTCTTTTTTTTTTTACTTCTTCAATTCATCTTTTTTACTACCTCCATCTCAATATATAAGATCCATTTTGACTAAATGACACTATTTTCATAATTTATAGATGTAAATATTAGCGTATAAGATCTTGTTTGATTCGTCTTGATGAGTATTTTCAAGATATTAAATTTTTATAATTTTTACTAATGCACAATTAAAGATATTAATGATCAAAATTGTGCATTGGCGAACGTGTAATGCTCAAAATGAGTCTTATAATTTGGGACGGAGGTAGTATATTATTAATGAAAGACAATTTTGTAAACTAACTCATAATTTATTTTTTCCACACAACAATGATTACATTTCTTAATTTGTGTGATATGGTCGAAACAATTTATATTTTAGTACGGAGGTTGTACTATATAAGTAAGCATGGCAATAGGGCGGAGATGATTAATTAATAATTATTTTTACCTAAACCTGGGCATGTCGGGCTCTAAATACGCCATTGCTTGACGGAGTTAAAGTATATTTGCCTCGATATATTCTAGCATGAACTTAAACCGTATTTAAGGATCTGTTTGAAACAATTATGGTTTTTAGTTTTTAAAATTTGTTTTATAAATGTGTTTTAGAAAACTGTTTTAAAATGAAAAAAACAAAACTCTTTAGTTTTAAAAACTGATAAATAGAAAACAATTTTTAAAAACTAAAAAGGTGTTTTTGAGAAGAGATTCTTTCTTTCACCACCAGTCTAATCTGGTTCGGAAGTCAGTTCTGACGTCAAGTGGTTCCAATCCCCTCCCGAGTTCAACGTCAATCACCACTGAATCACCACCGTATCATGGAAGAGTGATATCAATGCTACCGAGTTCAATGTCATTCACCACTGAATCAACTAACAATTGGTTATTTTACTTCTTTTTCTATTTAAATATAAAATATAATGTTCGCAAAGATGACAAATATAAAATATAATTTGATGTTTTTAACAAAACAAAACAATAAAAAAAGACTTGTTTATAGTTTACCTTAAAAATAAAAATAAATAAATGAATATAATAGAGGGAGTTCAATGACAAGTAGTACAACTACATATGGGACTGAGAAAAATAAAATGTCAGTTTTGCTTCAAACTTTGTAGAAAAATAAAATGTGACTGAGAGAAGTATCCAGAAGTTTCTTTGTAATATAAATTTACCATGCGATTGGATTGAATAACGAATAGTACACTCATCATAGATTAAGATTTTCTCTAAAGAATTATAGGACTTCATGTTGGGCAACTTCCTGTGCTTTATAGTATAATAGTAGTTCACAATCTCACAAGTCATTAAATCATTATCAGAAAACATCACAAACATATTCTTAAAGACCACAAAAATCTGTTTCAAAATTTCATCATTGACATTACTGATGAGTGAAAAATCAACTTGTAACTTGGGCCACATTAAAAGGGAAGTAGCATTGATATCACTCTTCCATGATACGATTATCATCTGATTGTGGTTGGAACACCACCACTTTGATCTTGCCATTTGTAAGCGCGGAGGGATCTTTAAGTATATGGATGTCATTATCAAACTCCCTAACATCTTCCATCTGCATCTTCCGCTTATTGCCCTTCGTTCTACGGGAGAATAAATGTCAGAATAGAGCAAAAAGAAAACAACCTGTAATAAAGCTTAGGGATATGAATAAAAGTTGAGTCGAAGAATAACCTATTCTTGTGGTGTATTTCTTCTCTGCTGACTCTGATCTTATCAATCTTTGGAATGGCCTTGAGGACAATTTCAGCAAGATTCCTGTCATATCTCTCAAGCCTGTTGCGCTTTCTCTCAAACTCGAAAGTTGAATCCTAAAACAATACATAATAGCGTGAAGCTTCTCCAAACCAAGAGAGTAATTTACTCACAAATAAGACAGGACAACAAGAGAAAGAAAGTTCCAATTACCTGTGTCATATCCTTTCCATGCACCCGTCTATATGCCTTGGTCCATTTTACTTTACGAGGGTTTCTCTTCATTTTAAAGTTTTTGTGGCACTTAGATCTACAAAATCGAAAAATCTACAACAAGAACAGTTGTGAGACACTGTGACCACATATACCACGTAAAGTAGAGTTATGAACAAACGGCATTAAACTGCCGGTTACATGTTATAAATTACAATATTGAAAATTAATAAACTAGATAGGCGATTTGTAGGTTTGAACGAAGATCAGAGGGGTTAGAGGGATATCTAAAAAAGCCCATCCAAATCTCTAAAATCTTGACCAAAGATACCAAAATCCCAAATTATAGTGCACTTGACTAACTAGAACTTCAAAATTATGGCGAAAGAAAGCACCTTTAGAGAGTCACTAGCTACTAGAGTATTATTTCAGATAGTTTTATTAATAGAGGATTGCAGAATATAGCAGAACAAAGAAACTGTATGTGAAATAGCGGAACCAGCATAGCAGTTGAAATAAGTAAAAAAGGAGACCAGTGCTGTTAACTGGCTGCCATGGCGGAATTTTTAAAAACCGACATATGCAACTTGCGAAGGGAATGTTTGCCATCACCACAGCCCGCAGTGGCATGTTTATAAGGCAGTTTATTGGCCTTCCGCCATTGACAACACTGAATATAGCCTACTTATACAAAGGTTTACATGTAAAACTGAATACGGGAGTAATACGCACTAGCCCTTCAGCTTTTCTACTTTAAAAATCAGTCGCGTGTGAAGCATACATGCCGAATCTTAAGTTTCATTATTTAAAAAACCTTAAAATTTGCTATTCTCTGCTATTACCGCAAGCAATACCACTAGCCAAACTGAAATAGTGTTTGTTTGTTATTGTCCTAATAGCGAAATTAGGATTGTGTCGCCGTTTTCCTAGCTAATTCCTCAAAATGCACTATGCTAAGCAATACCACTAGCCAAACTGAAATAGTTTTTGTTATTGCCCTAATAGTGAAAGTACGACCGCGTCGCCGTTTTCCTAGCTAATTCCTCAAAATGCACTATGCTATATCGCCTTTATCACCGCCGCGGTTTTCACATATCTCACTCAAAATCAACAATTTCAACAAGTAAGAAATTGTAGTTATAATATACCTTTGCATCATTACGAACAAACTGGATTCCATGTCCAGGATATACAGTAGAAGAACAGAACCAACACTTCTCCAATCTCATTGCACCTCCAAACTAAATCAACAATTTCACTACAAAGAATCAAAACATATAGTTCTATTAATATTCACAATCAACTTCTATAATCAGTTACTATTAATATTATATCTTAGTTGAAATTCGATTAAATGGAAAATTATTGATAAAATGGTAGTAAAAGCGTTATGCAATGATAATGAAATTTATAGAAAATGTAGAGAATGAAAGATGAACCTGTTGAATCAGGAAGAGAGAAAATGAGAAGGTGGAGAGGACGATAAACCAATGTCTGGGCGGTGTGGCCGCCACTGGTGTTAGAGTTACGTGAACTGAGGTTTATGTGGTTCGCCTCCCGACATAGTAAATTTGACTTTTTTGGTATATTTGATTCATATTATAAACTAGATATATCAGTAGTCAAATGTATCAAAAATGTCAAATTTGTTTATAATAGTGTCCAGAGGGTACGTACTAAATTTTAAAGGTTTTTTCGTGTGTACCCCACAAGATTTGTGGGTATTTACCCCCACCAATTTAAAAAAAATTTAACCAATACGAGTTTTTGTAAAATACATCATTGAATTAAAAGTTTATATCATATAAATCATTTGTGTAAAATTTCAAACAAATATAAAATCATTTGATATGTTATTTAGATACAACTAAATTAATAGTTTTTGTGATTTCTTAAACACCGTTAATCTTTATGTGTCTCAATAATATATCAAATGATTTTAGATTTGTCAAAAATTTTACACAAATGATCGATATGATATAAATTTTCTATCTAATGATGTATTTTATAAAAAATTGTATCCCTCAATACTTTTTGTAGTAGATAAGGGTAAATACACCCATATCTTATGAGGTATACAAGTTGACACCAATTTTAAAATTGGTCCATTCCTTCCTTGAAATTTGAAAATAAACAAATACACGTTGAAATTGTAAAACGTCAATCAAATTTTTGTTTCATTTACTCTGTCTGTTTTAATGACATGGTCGTTAACTACATATGTGACACATGTCAACTTGGCGCCACGTGACATGAATGAGGTATTGGTTAAAATTTTGCAAAATTTGAAGACTGATTCACATGATACCGTTAAATTTAACCTTGATTTTGCAAATTTTAATCAATGACCTCTCTTTCATGTAATGTGGCATTACGTTAACAAGTGTTATTTATGCAGCTAATGATCATATCATCAAAATAGACGGATAAACGGAACAATGAACAATTTGATTGAGACGTGTATTCTGATCAATGACCTCTCTTTCATGTAATGTGGCATTACGTTAACAAGTGTTATTTATGCAGCTAACGATCATATCATCAAAATAGACGGATAAACGGAACAATGAACAATTTGATTGACATTTTATAATTGAAGGGATATTTGCCTCTTTTAAAATTTTAAATGGATATTTAATGAATTTTAAAATTTCGAAGAATATTTGACACATCACTCTAAAAATCCTAACCAATTCTTTATTTTTAATTTTTTTCCTATAATTACTATTTTTAGTTTATATTTTTATACAATTTTCTAAATCCACATCTTTATATTTTTATACTAGTTCATTGATTTTAATAGAAATGATGAACCCAATAATGGATAAGATGGTAAAAAAATCACTTTCAATTTAATAAAAAATTATGGGATCAAAACGAATCTAAAGAGATGTATATTGTAAGATGAATTTAATAGTACATATTGTAATTAATAGTAAATATTGAAGTTTGTCGCACCACAACAATAACAATAGTATGTTTTGTCACATCGGTAGATTTTAAAATCGTTTTATATTATTAATTTAAGTGTTATGAGTTTGTTCACAAATTTATTTTTTTAATAAATTTAAATTTCAATATATGACAATTTAGATTAATATATTCTATCAATTTAAATTAATCTTTTCAATTTATTACAATACCTGGTATATATTACCCAAAGTCCCAAACCCTCACTACTAAATCAATCCTAATCACTTTTGAATTGATGAATATTCTTTCCGGTCACTATTATAAGAAGAAAAAAAAACTATTTACACGATGTTTAAGAAATTTACTTAAATATAATTAATTTTCTTGATTTAAATAAGATATCAATTAAGTTGACTGTATTGTCTTTTTAAATCACAAATAACAAAACATAATAGTGAAATAATTATCTAAAAAGTAGTAGAATTAAATAAAAATATATTAAAATAATAGTATTTGAAAAGGAGTATAGTATTTTTGACTAAATTAATGAACATAGTTGTTTAATGAAAATAAATAAATTCATACAACCATATATTTGGCCTCCACCGATTATCCCGGGAAAGAACAAAAAAATCCATTAATACAATATTTAATTAGTCAATTAATTAATTACTAAACTAAAACGGTGTTCAACTTAAAGTCCTCGTTCTTCAACCACTGGTTTCTTTCATTTCATTTCATTTCCCACTTCCCACACATTTTTCTCAGTTTCACTCACTTCCTCACTCTCTCTTTTTCCGTTCCATTCTTTTCCTTCCCAAAACCAAAACCCTAACCAACATTTTCGTTATCTCACGCGCCACCACTAATCAGATCTATAACCAACCGTTTCAACCTATGAACAACCAACTAGCTTAACTTCTTACCAAATATGTCAAACTCCGATCCCAATAACCGTCACCGTCATACTTCTTGGCCACCTCCGACGGACGATAAACCAATGCCGCCTTCTTCTTGGGCGAAAAAGACCGGTTTTAAGCCGAAATTCTCCGGTGAGACTAATGTAACTGATTCCGGTCAGATTAACCGGTCACCACTGCAACTGGATCTTGAAGCTGGCCGTGTTCGTCCTCCACTAAACGATGTTGCGCAGAGTGATAATAATGTTGCTGTTGTTGTTCCGGTTGTTAAAGATCAAACGGTGGTGAAGAAACGGAGGGATTCTGATGGTGTTCCGAGTACTAACGGTCAGGCAAATCCGGCACCGGTAATGGCAATGGAAACGGAACAACAGAATCAGCAAGTGCGGAGAACGGTGAGGAATGAGGAAGTTGTTGATGGTTTGGTTGTTGTTGATGATGAAGGATTGGCTTCTAGACATGCTCATATGAAGTATGAGCTTAGAGATTCACCTGGTTTAGGTATTATTTCTGGAATTTTTGGAGTTTGGAGTTTTGATTTTGATTTGAATGATTTTCCCTCTTTTTTTTAATTTTGTTTCTAATTTTGAAAATTTGATTGTGTTTTGTGGATCAATGTAGTTCCGATTAGTGTGTATGGTATTCAGCATTACGTTTCGATGTTAGGTTCGTTGGTTCTTATTCCACTTGTCATTGTTCCTGCAATGGGAGGTTCTCATGTGAGTAGTTTTCTAATTGTTTAGTTGGTTTTGGGTGTGTGTAGTCAGTGGTGGAGCCAGATAATTTATAATGCTTGGGCAAAATCTATAATTTAAACAAATATCTCAGTTTTGAACTTTTGAAATTATTTTTCTTCACTTTTGAACAAAAAAATCTCAATTTTACCCTATATTAACCCCTAAAATACCAAATTTTTTGGGCCGAGCCCGGGCCTTGTCTCCGCCACTGTGTGTAGTATTGTTATTGTTATTTTATGTGTGTGAGTTTGCAGGAGGAAACTGCTATGGTGGTATCCACGGTGCTCTTTGTATCGGGATTGACTACTCTGTTGCATATTAATTTCGGGTCAAGGTTACCTTTGATACAGGGTCCTTCTTTTGTTTACTTGGCGCCGGCTCTGGCCATAATTAACACCACAGAGTTACAAGCATTAAATGGAAATGTATGTATGTATGGCTGTATATATCATGCTTCCATCCAATAAAGTTTTCTTACAGTTTTGTAACAAATTTTGTTATCCATAAGGTGGTTTGAGAATTTGTCGTATTATATATTTTTTAGTGGCATTATTGAGAGTTGAGACAAAGGCAGCTGATAAGGTTTCTTTCTCAATGTGCAGAAATTCACGCATATAATGAGAGAGCTTCAGGGGGCTATAATTATTGGATCTGCTTTTCAAGCTTTACTTGGATATACAGGACTTATGTCGCTCTTAGTAAGGTATGATCTTGTGATTTTCTCTGCTTGTTTACTTTTCTTACTCGTTTGTCAACACATGCTTCATTGTTCCACCAAACAGGATTTATTGCTGTGGACCGAGAGAATGAATGTGTGTCACTTTAAAGGTTATCAAATTCAAGTACAAACGAAAAATTAAAGCAGTTAAATTGGTCAAGACACATTTATAGGGGCAGAGAATATTTACACACAAAAAAAAAATCTTTTTTTAATAGATTATTATATTTAGAACTTTTAATGGATTACATATTACAAACATCCTTAGACATCTCATTCCAGAATGTGATACTTCTGAATTTATCATCAATGGTTGGTTTGGTTATTAGTATGGCTTGAATCTGTAAATTGCACCCCTTTGCAGGATCCATATCCCAGCTCATACTTCAATTCCTGAGGAGGACTGGCAACAATACTTGTAGTTATAGGTGACATGACCAGCAAGTGAAGGACCACAATAATTGAGCCTAATACCTTTAGTATGGACACAATTCAGTTTTACTAGTTGAGCTAACTCTTAGTAGCAATTAAATAATTAAAGAATACAATGATATGATAGAACATTTGATTAAACACAAACTATTATAATAGTTTGTTCATGTGAAGGTCTATTTAATGGTGATCCCATGTGACGGGTTACTTTTTTTCTCTCTAAAAACAGTGTCGGGCAAGTTGCTCTAAATATATTTAAATTATCTGGATAATAAATGTACTTTTGGAGTAGTTTACAGGTACTTCTGAAAGGAAATGATATATATATTCTGTTTGTCATTAATTAAGGCTGGTATCTAATTTTAATAATGGGGTTGTTTAGAGTATGTAATTAATTTTCAGTTCTCATATGCATCAAACCTCTCCCTTTGGGTGCAATGTGGAACTTTGCCTTTCGTCACGATTTAAATCATTTCAGTGCCTGAGGTTTATGAAATATTGAAATGAAAACATTTCACACCATTTCTGTTCAATGTAGTTGATAATGTCCCTCCTTTCATTAATTTGCTTTCAGGTTGATCAATCCTGTAATTGTATCCCCAACTATTGCTGCAGTTGGACTTTCATTTTTCAGTTATGGATTCCCATTAGTCGGTACTTGTCTTGAGATCGGTGCAATACAGATATTGGTGGTTATTGTTTTTTCACTTGTAAGTTTGTTTAATTTGCCTATTTCTTTCTTATAATATTTATTTAAATGTCATGTGTATTTATTGTTTATTGTACTGAACTAAATTTTGTTATCTGTTATTTCATGCTTTCTACAGTATCTTCGTAAGATATCTGTTCTTGGACATCGCATATTTCTAATCTATGCAGTAAGTTGAATGTTACATCATCTTCTTAAGTTATCAAACAGTGGTTCAAATAAAATTCTATGGTGTGATAAATGATCTCTGTTTTCTTCACCTAACTACCAGATTCCTCTTGGTCTAGCAATTACATGGGCATATGCTTTCTTGCTTACCGAAGCAGGATTTTACAGCTACAAAGGATGTGATGTAAATATACCTGCATCAAATATGCTTTCAGAGCATTGCAAAAAGCATTATTCTAGGATGAAGCATTGTCGTGTTGATACTTCTCATGCTCTGAAATCCTCTCCATGGTTTAGATTTCCCTATCCATTACAATGGGGCACTCCTGTCTTTCACTGGAAAATGGCTCTTGTAATGTGCATGGTTTCCTTAATCTCATCCGTCGACTCGGTTAGTTTCTTGTCTTTTTCTGGGTTTGTTCCTGGACTGTATTTATCTTAATTCTATCCGAATATGTTAATAATCTGTCTTGCTTGTGTTATTATAGTTAACTAGAGTAATTAACTAATTTTCTGCTTGACCCTTGTAACATCTTTATAGATTAATCTTTTTCTTATATTTGATGCGCTTTGGTGGAAAATTATGATATGGACCTACCAAAATGATATATGATAATAAAATAATGGCTTTGATGCATGTAGGGACCTTGTATATGCTATTCATTTTAACTGCCAAATTTATCAGTGCAAGAATATCACTTTTGAGAGTGAAAGGCCTGTTGTCAATTGTCATACAGTCTATCAGATCTAAACATAAAAACAATAGATTCCAGCTTGCCATGTTTCTACATGATTAATATCTTTTCTTTTTGCTATTCTTCATTTGCATTTCAAGTAGATATCAACTGCAAGGTTGAGTAAGTTAGTTTAGGTTTCTTGACAGAAATGACATGATTAGTAAAAATAATTCTACAATTGGTAAGGCCTGTTTTGTTTGAAAATTTTGTTTTAGTTTCTGTTTTCCCATTTTTTTTCAGTTTGTTTTTGAAGATTTGCAAATGAAACAGTGAAAGCAATATAAAATTGTTCGCAATTCTTATACAAATACAACTATTTGAAAACAGAAAACAACAAAGTGTCATTTTTGTAACTTACGGTAAAAATAAGGAATGAAAATAGAAAACGTTTCTTAAACCAATCTGATTCTACAATTTCAAGAGTTTTAATGACTCAAACAACTTTGTGATTAGTCATATATTAAAATGTACTAGTTTTCCAAAAAAAATGTACTAATTTAGAAGAGATTAATTTCTACTGCGTATATAAGAAAGGGCATGCAAGGAAGGATTATAACCTTTGTGAATCTGTTGTAGGCAATATTATGTTGTATTTGCAACTGGTTGATCCTGTGATTCATACCTATTAACTCCTGTCACGTGACAGTAGCTTCAACCTTTGTGCCAAGGCTCCTTTTCTAAGTTTCTAACTATATACTATCTCTGCTTCAAAAAAAAAAAAAAAACTATATACTATCTCAAAATTAGTAGAGTATGTTCTTTATATTTTTCTCTATATGCAGGATTGACAAATCACAGTTTTGTTGTTGACATTCATTTGCTGTAAATGTTGCAGGTTGGCTCATACCATGCATCTTCTTTATTGGTAGCATCGAGACCTCCAACTCCTGGAGTTCTAAGTCGAGGAATTGGTTTGGAAGGTATTTCTAGTGTCTTGGCTGGTCTCTGGGGAACTGGAACTGGATCTACAACTTTAACTGAAAATGTTCACACAATTGCTGTGACTAAAATGGGAAGCCGTAGGGCTGTTCAACTGGGTGCATTCTTTCTGATACTGCTGTCTCTCATTGGTAAGATTATTTTATCGTTCTGTTCTTAAACTTTAACCTTCATCAGAAGTACACTTATTTTATGAAGCAATGGGCTATAAAGATGAAAACTGAAAAGCCATTTGGGCTATGTATATATGATATTTCTCAGAAGAAACTCATGCAGTTTTGCTGTTTGCGATTTTATTTATCATTCAATTTCCTTGGTTTTACAATGACACTTAATTTACATTTTGCTGGTCTGTGGCAATTAGGTGAACTTTTGCGATAAGGCATATTATGTTTGCAGTCAGTAGTATGTTATCTTAGCACTAATTCTTAAACCTCTTAACTGAAGAATCATAAACAGACACAATCATGGAACATGTAAAAACATTGAATTGCTCAGTTATAGTTAAAGTATTCTATTGGTTCTAATATATATGTAGGACACTGCCAATTTGCCACAGCTTTTTCCGAGGTTTATCAACTTCATACCTTTTTGATGCAAAGTGGTTCAGTTCAGGGGGTTTTATGTATTTCGCATGGAAAATTCATTTCTGAAATATGGCTTTCTAGTAATCCTTTTTGAACTGGATATTCAGAGTAAAATACTGCCTTCAACTTTTCTATTAAGTCATAAATTACCTCTTAAAGCAGTACTGTTCCTGGCATTGCATAAAATCTCATTCTAAAGAAAATATTGTCTATGCTAAAAGGTGTGCATAATTTCTCCGAGATGATTTCACAGTTCCCCTATCCATATATTTAGTGTATATATGTGGGTTGTTCATTGCCGAGTTCATCGTCAACGTAACAGACACTTCAGAAAAGTGGTAGATTACTTATGCTAATTGTATCCCTTCTTGGGGCTGCATAAGCCGTAGAACAACTTGAATATACAATTTATTCATAGAAAACATTTCAAGCAAATTTATCCATGTTTAGTCAAGCTTATTCTGTACTACAGGTAAGGTTGGAGGGTTCATAGCTTCAATTCCTGAAGTTATGGTTGCTGGTCTCCTCTGTTTTATGTGGGCAATGCTCACAGCATGGGGCTTATCAAATCTACGCTACAGTGAGGCTGGAAGCTCTCGTAATATCATCATAGTTGGGTTATCATTGTTTTTCTCTCTTTCCGTACCTGCCTACTTTCAACAATATGGCATCTCTCCGAATTCCAATGTGTCTGTCCCAAGTTATTTTCAACCCTACATTGTTGCTTCCCACGGGCCTTTCCGCAGCAAATATGCAGGGGTATGCCATTATGTCATGTTATGTTTTTCACTATTATGAAGTTCTTGAATATGCCTGTGTCAATTTGTGATCTATATTTGTTGGGTTTGCTTGTGTCAATTTTTGTGATCTATATTTGTTGTTAATTGTTATTTGTTACCCATTGTGAGATTTTTGGAAAAGATAAAACTATGTTATTGCATATTTATCTCCATGATCTTGTGAATGGAAGTTGAAAGCTGCTTGCATTTAATAGGGAATAGTTTGTTGGTTACATACTGTATGTTTTAAGGTCAATTATGACTTCTTGAATTCAAGCAGTCAACTAGTTAACATGAATTCGTAGAGTTAGCTTTAGATGTGGTTCCTTTGTTATTTTAATCCTTGAATGATGGTTAAAATCTGTTGGTAGAGATGTTTTGTATGTGTGCTAACAACACACTCTTTTAACACATACTTCACTACGCAGACCCTCTTATTGGTTGACATTCAAATGCGTCTCACTAATTTACGTAGGTCTCATAAATTTGGTTGGATCTATATCAATTTCACCCAATAGAAAATTTTAGCATTTCTGTTTATTTATATATTTAGTTGACATGTCTAGATTTTTTGAAAGAGCACTAGTTAATCTGTTCCTTTTGCAGTTGAACTATGTATTGAACACACTTTGTTCATTACACATGGTGATAGCGTTCCTTGTTGCTGTTATCCTGGATAATACTGTACCTGGCAGTCGGCAAGAGCGAGGGGTATATGTATGGTCTGAACCTGAGGTTGCCAGAAGAGAGCCTGCAGTTGCTAATGATTATGAGCTACCCTGGAGAATTGGTCGAATTTTCAAGTGGGTGAAGTGGGTTGGCCTGTGAAAGATTGGGATTTTGATGGTTTACATTTTTCAAATTTATAAATGTTCACGGGACACCAAGTAATTCACATGTCTCGGGCTCAACGATGGATATTAATATATATAGGTCATGTTACATAGTATATTCATATACATTTTAGGGGGAACGGGTGGGGGGGAGATTCGTAGGGTTTATTGGTGTTGTAATTTATTAGGTTAACCATGCATGTAGTTCACTAGTTCTAATTCATTCAAAATCTTCAGGTGGATTTTTTTTTCTCTTGCTTTAATGTGAGCTAGGAATCATTTTCAATGTATATATATACTCCTTTATCTGTTTCAGCAAGCTATATACGTTTCAGATGTCCCATGCCCATGGTAGGAAGTATAATTTACAGCATATGTTAGGTGCCTGCCAAGACAAATAAAAGCATGACACTAGGGTTGAGCATTTTATCCGGTTTCATGGATTAACCATAACCGTATCCATATCCGGTTTTAAAAAACCAGTTAATTTTATTTGGGTTTTATAACCAAAACCATTTTTATTTTATTCAGTTATCTATAACCAATTAATAGATAACCAAAACCAACTATAAAATCCTAATTGATCAAATCCCAATACTTCAACTCAAATTTACTTTTTTGTCAAAAAAAAAAACTCAAAATTAAAATTATACTTTTCTTCCCAAATTCTTTCACGATTCCAAATTCTTTTCTTCTAAATCTCTCACGATCGCAAAACCGGTCTCGACGTATTCCAAATCAATTCATTCCCAAATTGATATTTTCTCCCAAATTGAATTGATGAACCCTAATTCCCAAAATCCCAAAATGTGAACCTAATCCAAAAATTCATTCCCTCAAAATCCAAATCAATTCCTATAAGTGTTCCTGAATCGGGATTAATAATAGTGTTGTGCGAAATTGGATTCATTATCGAGATTAATATGTTCCTGAATCAAGATTAAATCAGTCACCGAGCTCAATTCTGACTCGTTTTTCAACAGTAAGCAAAGCATTTTCTATATTGATTTCCTTTGTGGTTGTTTGTGATTCTTAGTAGTATGCATTGACTGTAATTATACTTTCTATAGATTATGAATCCATGTTGTTACTAAAAATTCATGTGGGTACTAAAAATAGATTATGAATATTAGCACTGTAGAATCTATGTTGGTACTAAAAATAGATTATGAATGTAGAAATATTGTTGTAGGAAATAGATTATTAATTACACTAAGTAGCTATTTCCATTGTTGTAGGAAATGACAATCTTGAATGTTGAGGCAACACAGAATTTGACACCTATTGTGTCAACTCGAGCACCAATTCATCGCAAAAACAGATCTCGTGTATGGGATCACTTCACTCTTGATCCGGTCTTGATTGGGATGGCTATTTGCAACTATTGTCAAGTCAAAGTCAAGTCCTCTAATGGAACTTCTTCCATGGCTTCTCATTTGAATAAGTGCAAGAGTAACCCAAATAATGAAGCAAATAAGAGACTTAAAACAACATCATCGACAACAGAAGTGTCGGGACGTAGTGGTCGCCATGGTTGTCGAAATGGAGCTTCCGTTTCGGCATGTGGACCACAAAGCTTTCCGTCGTTGTATGAATGTCTTTCAGCCAAAATGGGTTCCAATCTCCCGACATACAGTAGCACGTGATGTTTTGTCCTTATGGGATGAAGAAAGGAAAAAATTGAAGAGCTTTCTTTCTCAACATTGTCAAAGTGTATGTTTGACCACTGATGGCTGGACGTCGTGTCAAAACATGAGTTGCATGTGTGTAACAACGCATTTTATAGACAACAATTGGACATTGCACAAGAAGATTCTGAATTTTGTTCATGTCTTAGGCCATACATGAGAGGTTATGGCAAATACAGTTACAAATTGCTTGGACAGTTGGGGGTTGAATAATGTTTTGATTGGGAGAAAGCACGTGAGATATCACAATTTTTGGAAATTTTTAAGGCTTCCACTTTGCGCATATCTGGTTCATCTTATGTGACAAGTAATTTGTACTTGGGAGAGGTATTTTCGATCGGAATGGCAATAAGAGATTTGTGTGAATCTGATGATCCAAAACTAATTCATACACCTTTAAATATGAGGGAGAAGTATAATAAGTATTGGGGAGGTTACGAGAAATTTAACATGTTGTTGCTAATTTCTTTTGTATTAGACCCAAGGCAGAAATTGGTGTATGCAAATTGGTTTATTGAAAAAAACTTTGATAAAAATGAGGCTGATGATGCGTTGAAGGAAAAATTGGATTTGAATTTGAAAGCCATATTTGAGGAATATAATAATAATAGTGTTGGTGGTGGAGTAGGTGGGTCTCAAAGTGATTCTGAACCTACCAAATCTATTGGACAAATTGGCAATCCTATCCTAGCTATTATTATGGTAAGTTTTTGGAATCAACTTTGCAATCAACCGGTGTTGTCAATTCAAGTGGCTTCAAATCCGAATTAATCAAGTACTTTAATGATGGGTTAGAAGTAGATAAGTTTAACTTCGATATCTTGAACTATTGGAAGGTAAATTCAAGTCGATTTCCAGTTTTAGCTAACATTGCAAGGGATTTGTTAGCTATACCAGTTTTTGGTAAATTACTAGTGGCATGTATTACTAGTAATTTCTTTAGCTTGTGCTGGTCTAATATTATATTAATAAAATAATAAAATCTTTTTGGCTGTTTCAAAAAAAAATTGTACTTATCCTATTTTTATAATATATTTTGTATTGTAAAAAAAATTGATTTGTAACAAACTTTGCAAAATAAATAAAATAAAAAACGCCATCAAAAGTTCATTTTTATGACTTCTGCTTTTTCTATATATTTTTTTTAAAGTGCATAAAAAATATAAGTCAGCATGACCTAATTAAAAAGTTACTAATTCTGTCTTTATATATATATATATAGATCTTGTTTCATAGTCATCATCGACAAACACATGAGGAAACAATAAACACAACATAGCATCAAAACATTCACAACTCACAACAATGTTCCATCCAACAATGTTGTTACAAGATGAATCACTCTTCAACTATGCACTCTTCACTCTCTTTCTCATAGCACCACCAACCTTCATCTCTCTCACATTCCTTCAAGCTCCATATGGCAAACATCATAGACCAGGTTGGGGTCCAAATCTCTCACCACCACTAGCTTGGTTCCTTATGGAAAGTCCAACACTTTGGTTCACTCTTTATCTTTTTCCACAAGGTAACAACTCTTCAAATGTTAAATCAATAATCCTCATTACACCTTTTCTTGTTCATTACATCAATCGCACGGTTATCTACCCTATTCGTTTATTTTTCGCGAAATCAAAAAAGAATTCATCTTTATCAAAAACACCATCTGGGTTTCCTTTTAGTATAGCACTTATTGCTTTTATGTTTAATTTGTTGAATTCTTATGTTCAAGCTAGATGGGTTTCTCATTACAAGAATTATGATGATGGGTTGTGGTTTTGGGGTGTGTTTTTTGGTGGGGTTTTGGTGTTTTTTGTTGGGATGGGGATTAATGTTTGGTCTGATAAAGTATTGTTGAGGCTTAAAGGTGAAGGGAAAGGGTATGTGATTCCTAAAGGAGGGTTGTTTGAGGTTGTGAGTTGTCCTAATTATTTTGGGGAGATTGTTGAGTGGTTTGGTTGGGCTTTGATGACTTGGTCTTGGGCTGGATTGGGCTTTTTTGTTTATACTTTTGCTAATTTGGGCCCTAGGGCTCGCGCTAATCATCGATGGTATTTGGAGAAATTTAGAGAGGATTATCCTAAGAAAAGGAAAGCTGTTATTCCTTACTTGTATTGATTTTTCTTTGAACTTTTGTAATTGAGGTGTATTGTATTGTATAGGAGGTGTTGAAGGGTACAAAATAATGAAAATGTATTGCACAATCATTATATGAAAACTTGGTTTATCTTGGATTAGTATGGTTCTAAGGAATTTTGTTTAAATTTTTTCAGATTTGTCTGATTTTTATATTGTTATTATTTTTCATGGTTATTATTATTATTATTGGTGTTTTAAAGTACTTTAAAATTATGATTTGTTGAACCATAATTTACCAAAAGAATGTTAATACATGCCACTAGTAATTTCTGTCTGCCATATTTATCATTTATCAAGAACCTTAGTGTTTCATGAATCATAATTATGAAAAGGATATTAACTTTGGTTTTGCTGTTCTCACTGTTTCGAACATAGTACAGTACATTCAAAGCATGTTGAAGCAACACTTCCTTGAGTTTGCATCTCAAATGCTATTATAGCCCTTATGAATTCATATCTATGATAGGAATAATCCATGTTAGCTGACATGCCAGTTTTTCATTTTGATATTAAAAACATCAAAATAGTTCTGCATAATAAAATATTAAATATATCCCTACTTGATAAGAATAATGGCTTGCTTTTGGTAAACTGGTAAGTTGCTTATCCTGTTTCATGCAGTTGAGTCTAGCATGCTTTTGGTAAATTGTGTGCATATGGATATCTACTTTGGATTTTCTGTTATTTATATCATTTTGTCCAATTTTCAATTACCTCCAATGATACCAAATTCAAGTTATGCAACAGATGTTTTTTCTACAGAGACATATTTTGTATAGTTTTTCCACTAATAATTTGATTTGAGTTTATATGCGCGGTTGAAATTGTACTGTCATTCTTTGAAACAAATCCTTAAATGGTTCCATTGAAATTGTGTCAATTTATTCCATTTGAAATTCAGAGTGCAGATGGTTAACTGAAGTCTAAACATTTGGAGTACTTGCGGTTTTCCTTTTGTTGGGAAGTTAAAGCCATTTTAATTCATGATTAGTGTGGTGTGCTAATTCTTCAGAAGCCAGATTGAAAAAGACCTTTGATGTAGATGACTATTCTCTTGTGATTTTCAGTGTAACATGGCACGGTTTTTGGTTACAAATAGATTTTGGTTGAGATGGTTTTATGATGTATTCCTAAAAGTGTTTTATCAGTAATTACCACTGTGTATACTACAATACTTTTATTTTTTTAAAATAGGAATAGGAATGCAGCAATTGAAATATAAAAGAAACAAAATATCAAACCATCTCAAGTTCCCTTGTGCTTGCTTCTAATATGATTGCAATTACTGTCACATTGTTTTTAAAAGTGTTTTAACCTGATTTTTTTAATTTCAAAATTGAAAAAAATCTATGTTGAAAATGAATTTCTTACTCAAAATCTGGACATTTTTTTTTCTAAATAAAAAACCCAATTTTTTTTTACGGACAAAAAAAAAAACCAATTATTAAGCCAAAAACCGGTTTTTAAAAAACAAAAAACCGGTTTTAAAACTAAAATCCGGTTATAAAAGTGGATTTGGACATAACCGGTTTTATAATATCAAAACTGGTTTGATTAAGTGGATATAATATCCGGTTATATCAAGCGGTTAAAATATGGTTTGGTTATGGTTATGGTTATTATCCAACCTGATCAACCTTACATGACACATCCAAACAGATAAATTCTAATAAAACAACTAGTAATAATAACTAATATATATAACTAGTCCTTAAGGTTTGGGAGTTACAACTCTCCAACACTTAAAGAATTTTTGTCCCTGAAAATTACGTGAAGGAAAAAGATCTGGATACGAATCCTTCATCCTACTCTCAAGCTCCCAAGTTGCATGTTCTCCTACATGTTCCTTAGATACTTCACTTCTCTATCTTCGATTCTCAACGACAATGTCTCCACAGTTAGATTCTCTCTCACCTCTACATCATCAGACTAAATCACACGAATGATCAAGGATCAGGGATGTATTTCTTGAGTTGACACACATGGAACACATTGTGGAGGATCGAAAGAAATGGTGGTAAGGCTGTCCTGAATGCCACATCTCCTACTCTTTCAAGAAGAGGTAGTGTTTTCTTACAACAATCTGTTTCGCTATGTAGAAGGTGAACGGTATGCGAATGGTGTTTGACAAATTTTTGTCATTTTACATACTCGCTTCTTAGAATTTAGAATTTAACATATGATTATCTTAAATCTAAGATTCAAAGAGTATATTCTTATATCAGTTCAAATCTAAAATGTAAATACTGAAAACAAAGATAACTAAGATCAATATTGATTATTACGGCGACTGTGTGATTTTTGTGGCTTCTTGACTAGGTGGTGTGACTATCAAAAGAATATACGAGAGAGCTCTATGAAACTATCATAATGTATATAATAATAGAGATTCTCAACTATAGTAGCATGTAATTTTCACCCCTTACTTGGGGTGGTTACTCAACAAAAGGTTATCATTCAACCTTATTAATTTTATTTTTAGATTTCTCCTTATCTACTATGAAGGGCTAAAAAAGAAATAAAAAAATATAATGAAAGGTCAAGTGATTTTTTTTAAATGAGTTGAAGAGTCAAAAACATACAATAAAAAATATTTATTAATAACTAAGATTTTAAGATAGGTTATTTTTCACACTATAAATTAATCAAACATTTCTATTTGTAGATTCATAAAAGAAAAAAATATGGCTAAAGTTCATATATTTATTTGTTATGTGATTATCTACTTTTCTCTATATGTTTCTATACCAAACCACAGTAAGCAATGTTTATCAAAAAAAAATATCTTTTAAATTTGGTGAACATTAGTACTTGAGAGTTTTTTATTAGGTACTAGTATACTCTCTCCGTCCCGAAATATAAGGAAATAAAACACTTTTTTGTCTTAAAATATAAGAAAAAAACTATTTTTAAGAATGTATTTTTCCTTATTCTCATAAAATTAAATGTAAATTACATTTAATTTTCCTTCTCTCTCATTTTCTCAATAAACAATAAGCAATAAAAAATAGTTTTACACCAACTTATTTTAAGAAAACCCCCACAAAACAATATTTCAAATTCTCATAATTATGATTTCTTAATAAATGAGATTACTTTTTCCCCCTTATATTTTGGGACGGAGGAGTATTTATTTAAATTCAATATCATGATATATTTTATATTAATTTATATGAATAAACAAATTTTTATCCATATATCTCAAATTTTCTCTTTAGTATGTATATAAAAAAAATTAAACAAGTACTATTGATACTGCAAATATTTTCTGTCTTGATTTTTGGTCCTGACTTTTAAATCAACCTGTAATATTGTTAGAAATTTTGAAATTTTTTTGCAGTCATGTTTAGTCTATTATAAAAATATTTTAACAAAATTTTATTTTTTTTAGCCGGTGGTTTAACATTCATATTTAATTTATTTTATGTTAAATTTTTATGGGAAAAATTCTTATAATGTTATAAACAAAAATATAAAAACTCATTAAAATTAACGAAAGTATAATAGAGACCAAAAATTATCACAGAAAAATATTTGAAAAATCAAAATAAATTTTTAACAAGAACTAGAAATTAAAATTGAAATATTGATACGAATTACAAACTTACTTAACTTATTAAAAAGAATTAATAAAATTTTTGTTGATGACACTCCTTAATGGTAGTATTTGATTATATCACAGCACTAATTCCTGGCGGAATCAAAACTCCCTGCAAAGACAACGAGGATTGTAAAGGGTTAGATTGTAGTTACATTGGTTGGTCAAGTCCATATTGCAAGTTTAACGATAATTATTGTATTTGTTCTGATATCACCGCACATGGCTTTTGACGATTATTGTGGTTGTTTGGTCTGGTGAATGTTTCTTTCCACACTTATATATATGTTCCAAAGAAGTACTAAATGTTGCCTTAAATAAATAAATAAATAAATAAATAAGAAGCTGTAAAAGTTAATTAAAATAATATGATACGGGGTAATATGCTATTTTAATTTTATCCCGTATGTTTTTTATGATTTATTTAGCACTTTTTAAGAATATTATTACTGGATATTTGTCATTGGTCTATGTAATTGGTTCACTATATTTATATATAAATATCATGTATCATTGTAATATTGTAATATAATGATAAGATATACTATACACGTTCACTTCTTCATCCTCTGTTTAGATTATTAGTTTATAACATCATATCATGTATGTATACCATATAATTTGTAAATTTCTGACTTACAATAATAATGACTCAAATGTAGAGTTGTTAAATGGGCTGGCGCGGCCCAGATCAGCTTGGCCCAGTGGGACTTTGCACTATTCATGGGCTAGATTGGCATGGCTCATTTTCTATTGGGCCACAATTTAGTGAGCTCGGCCCGGCCCTATAAAAGCATGGGCTGGTCTGATGGGCTTATGGCTCGATTCGATCTAATTTATTCAAAAATTTTCAATTAATTCTATCTTTTTTAAGTGACTTTGATATATTAGTTCTTCATAATTATTAATTTTATTGAGATATAACTGTATGCAAATGTAAATAATTTTTACATCATCACTAAATATGTATTAATAAATTATAAAATTATTTTTTACTAAAGTTTTAGATAAATATAATCATTTTTATTGAATTTACACGTTAAATTTTGTCTTTTATAATATTTTTTCAATTAAATGATAATTTTTTATGTATTTATTAATATTATTTTTACAAAAACGATATAAAAATCTCAATAATGGGCCGGTCTGAAGCCCCGATGGGCTAGCCCAGCCCAACCCAATAATTGGAAGGGCCACATGGGCTTGGGCCAAAATAGCCCAATTGCATTTGGGCCATCTATTTTGAAGTCCAAGCCCGCCCAAGTCCGTGGGCTAATGGATCGGCCCGGTCCATTTTTGACAGCTCTACTCAAATGTCATTCAAAATTTCATTTTATTTTGAAGTTCTTCAAGAACTATATAAAAATCTCTGCAAAATAATTTTCTGCAATTCTTTAAAGTTGCATATTATTGAATTCTTCTAGAATTCATGAAGAAAAAAAAATCTATTATTTTTTTTTTATTTTAAGTTCTTCACGAACGTAAAAATTGAATTCTTGTGAAATTTATAATAAAAATTGAAAATTTTCTATGTTCTTCAAGAACTAAACTATTGAATTCTTCTAGAATTCATAAAGAATCAAAATTAATTTTCTAACTTCTTCAGGAACTATTTAATTCTTCCGGAATTCATAATAAATAAAAATTGAATTTTTCTAAGTTTTTCAAGAACTAGAGAATAAAAATTGAATTTTTTTAAGTTCTTCAGGAACTATTGATTTCTTCCAGAATTCATACAAAATAAAAAGTAAATTTTTTTAATAAGTTCTTCGAGAATTAAGTATATTGAATCTTTCGAGAATTCTTAGATTAAATTTCTAAGTTTATCAAGAACTAAGTTTATGGAATTCTTCGAGAGTTCATATATTAGATTTTTAAATTTTTCAAGAACTATATAATAATAATAATAATAATAATATCTTATGCAATCCTTTAAGGATGCTATATTTCTTCCAGAATACATTAAGGGTGCAAATAACTTAAAATTCGATCGTGAGTAGTAGCAGAGCCAGGACTATGATTAAGGGGTGCAAATTATTTTTAATGATGATAACAACAATATATTGGAATGAAAATAAGGATTACAAATTCTTTTTGTATGTAGACGAAATAACAAATCATTAGAACTTCAGTCATAGATAGATTTAACAATTTTAGTATTTTCTGTTAGTTGAGCTAAAACTTCTAGACAAAGATTACAACTTTTTACTATTGCTAAATACTATAGAATTTCATTGACCAAAAACGAGAATTATGAAAATTGATAGTTTTATTAAATTTAATTTATTGACATATAATATAGATTTTAAAGAGAGAATTAATTTGTCAAAAAAAACAAAGAATTCATTTTTTATCAATTTAATAATTAGGATTTCTAGCCAATAATACCGTAAGCATTTTATATGTTGTAATTATATATATCCACGAAATCAATTATTAACATAACGCATTACCATTTTAATTAGGATTTGTGGCAATTTTTCCATTTATACTATGGCATACAACCGGGTTCAATTCCCACATGTTTTGATTATGCAATTTGCATAAACTATATTGGACAGTCTGTTGCGAGTGCAAAGCTTATTTTTGAGAGTGTGCAAAATGATAAGAACATAGTATAATTAGTTAAAAATTAAGATGTTGAGGGGGTGCAGGTGCACACCTGGGTTGTGTGTGGCACCACCCCTGGTTACTCCACAAAAGGTTATCATTCAACCTTATTAATTTTATTTTTAGATTTACCCTTGTCTACTATGAAGAGCTAAAAAATAAATAAAAATTATAATGAAAGGTCGACCGACTAATTAATTAAATGAGTTTTTTTAACGCAAATTACATGAGTTAAAGAGAAAAAAACATACATCTAAAAAATATTATTAATAACTAAGATTTTAAAATAGGTTTCTTATTAACAAAGCATGGTTTTGTTTTCACACTATAAAATAACATTTCCATTTGTAGATTCATAAAAGAAAAAATATGGCTAAAGTTTATATATTTATTTGTGCTATGATTATCTATGTTTCTCTATTTATTTCTATAACAAACTGCGGTAAGTAATATTTATCAGAACTTTTAAATTTGGTGAACATTGGTACCTGAGAGTTTTATTGGGTACCGGTATATATATATATATATATGTTTAAAATTTAATACCATGTCAAATTTTTATATTAATATAATGTACAGGAATAAATAAAATTTTGATTTATATATCTCAAAAAAAAATTTGGTTATTGACTAGGTTGTTTAGTGACTAAAATTTCATCTTAAATATGAATAAATAAGCTTACTTGTAGAGTTCGAACTCTAGTCCATGCACATTTCATACAAATGTCCAATCATCTGAACTAAACTCACGTGACTTGTTTTTAGTAAAAGTATGTATATAAAAATATTAAACAAGTATTGATATTCAAATATTTCCTGTCTCAATTTTTGGTACATGCTTTTAAGTCGATTCGTGAATATTATTAGAAATTTTGATTTTTTTTTTGCGGTCATGTTTAGTCTGTTACAAAAATATCTTAACTCCTTTCAAAAAAAAAATATATATATACATATATATCTCAACAAAATTTCATTTTTTAAGCAAAGGTTGAATTAAATATGAAATTTAATATTTTCGGTGGTTTAACATTCATATTTAATTCATCTTATTTTAAAAATAAATTTAATTTTTATTGGAGAGATTCTTATAATATTATAAATAAGAATGTAAAAACTCATTCAAAATTATGAAAGTATAATAGAAACCAAAAGTTACCACAGAAAAATATTTAAAAAATCAAAATAAATGAACTAAAAACTAAATTTGAAATATAAAAATTTATAAGAATTTCAAACTTACTTAAACTTTTAAAAAATTTTTTTTTTTAAAGGAATTATTAAAAATTGTTGATAACATTCTTTAATGATTATTTGATACATCACAGTAGAGTTTGCCGAACTTCCCTGCAAAGTTGACGAAGATTGTGAAGAGTTTACTTTATGTATTGATCCAACAGTTTCATATTGCATGCCTACTACTTATTACTGTGGTTGTACCTTTCAAGAGTATTATGATTCAAACAAGCCCTAAATGTAAAAGTGTTTGGTCGAATAATATGCATGTGGATTTATATTTGATCTTCATTGACTCTATTTGTAAACTAAAAAAAAAAACGTAAAGGTTGAGTCAAATAAATAAATAATTAAGAGGTAAAAGTTAATTAAAAAAATGATATGAATTATGTTATTTTTAGCCATATGTTTTTTATGATTTATTTCGCTTATCTATATATAACTACTATGTATCATTGTAATAATGTAACTTAATTCTAATGGTTAATAAACATACTATACTGTTTCACTTCTTCATGATCTATATTATTGCTCTTGTTTAGATTAGTTTATCACATCTTATTATCATGTATGCTTGTTCAATTGAGATTATTTCTTATTAATTAACAATGGAAGCAAATAAAAATGGGCCCCCATAATTTCCATTGTTTTGTAGCTAGTTGGTCTGACTCTGACGTTAACATAATAAGTATCAATTGACACATATAGATTCTCTTTGTTTGGTAAACTCGATTCTAATTGCTCATCAGGGAAAATAAAATCTATAGTCTATTATATTGTCGTTGGTTGGTAATGGTTATATATCATATATATGACGTTACCAACGTTGATAAAATAAAATAACAGAAATTTGGTGTCAAAAATTAAGAGAGTATCCAAACGCATTTCCTAGCTTATTATTGACAAAGATGTTGTTGGACAAATGGAAGATTTTTGTCCAGTAATACAGAAGATTCTCATATTTAAAAAAACTTAAATAATAGTTAGCAAATAAATTAAGATCAATATTATTAAAAATAGTGAGTAGAATTCCCCGTGAACATAGCTCGGCGAGTAGAAATATTGCATTATATATATATATATATATATATATGAAGGACGAGATTTGAACTTCAAACGCTTCATTTATTTGATTTAAGGGTGAAATTTATAGTCACTATACTACTTGACAAAAAAACAAAATTGTGGCAACTAATTTTAGTTTTAAAAGTGATCCTTATTAATGAGGTAGTGGATGAGGCAAGAAAGATTAAGAAATAGTTTACTACCTTCGTCTCTAAATATAAGACTTTATTTGACTAAATTATATTATTCATCTATCATGTTTTGACTGTAGTTTTTTAATAATATATAAATGTAAATATTAGCATATAATATTTTGTTTGATTTATTTTGATGAGTATTTTTAAAATATCAAATTTTTTAAGTTTTTACTGCTAGATAATTAAATATATTAGTAATCAAAATTGTGCATTGATATATGTGCAGTGATTAAACAATGTCTTATATTTAGGGATGAAGATAGTATTATATATAGTGGATGAGGCAAGAAAGATTAAGAAAGAGTTTATTATATTTAAAATTTATTTTGAAAAGGCTTTATGACTAAGTTGAGTGGGACTGTGGGAGTATTTGGAACCGGTAATAGATAAAATGAATTCTCTTGTGTTATGGAGGAGATGGATTATGGAGTGTGTTATAGTTCAACACCAAATTAAATGTTAGTTAATGATTGTTCAGCTAATGACTTTAATTTACAAAGGAGTTTGCAACAAGGAGACCGTCTTTCACCTTTTGTTTAGCTGCTAAGAATTTGAATGTCACATTGAATGGTTCAATTGAGGCTAATTTGTTGTGAGTAATATAGTTGATATTTCAGTTGAGTTCAATATTTTTCACTTGCAATTTATTGATGATACTTTTAAGATTATTTTTGGATTTGAAGTAAATTTTAAATTTTAACAAAAATTTTAAATTTTAATAAAAATTTTAAATTTATCAAAAAATTTTAAATTTTTTTTTAATAAAACTATGTTGATGAGCATAAGTGTTGTATAACATTTTTTCCCTAGATTCCGTGGAGGACAAATGAAATTGGAAATTTAATCCCAACAAATGATAATCATTAATCACTCGTCAAAAAAAAATGATAATCGTTAATCAGTTAAAGGAATTTACCAATTTTTCACTCATGTGGAGTTTGATGACATTTTAGACTTTATGTGGAGTTTTTTTTTTGAATGTGTCACTTGCAAGTTGTACGTACCTTCATTTTCATTTTTTATTATTATTTCGATTTCCTTATATTTTAACTCTTTTGTTTTTGGTTACATCCTTATATTTTAACTCTATATGAATTCATAATTCTTTCAATTAATTAAATATATTATTTAACAACCGGGCCTTTGGCCCTCCTCATACCAAAAATATAAAAATATTAACAACCAAGTAAAAACAAAATCTATATACTAAATCCGTAAGAAAATAAAGCAAAAACTAAATATAACACTGTTTGGTCCAAGATATATAACAATGTTTGGTCAAAGATACTCTCTTCATCCCTTGTTGTATTATTAAAATCATATAATCAAACTCTAAAAGGGTCAATGATAACTTTAATTTTGAAAAGAGTAGAATTTACATCTTTATATATTTGAGGGTTCAAGTGATTCACATAGTATAATTCTAACATAGATTATTTATTTTTAAATGTAAAATTCTAACATAGACTATTTAATAAAAAAGATAGATCGAGAGATGGTGTAAAATTCTAACATGGAGGCATCGTGCTCGGTATGTGGGGCAGAGAATGAATCGGAAAATCACTTGTTTGCTTTTGGTTTGGGAAGTGTGGTCAATGGCACATAGATGGTTCGGTTTGAGTATGGTATTGCCGGACTCCATCTCTTTTTTATTGGAGGACTTTCTCTATATTTATAGGAAAGACAAACAAGGTCTACAAGACATATTGATGGTTTGACATGCGGTTATTTGGGTGCTATATATGACAGTCTCAGAATGAAAGAATTTTTGAATATAAGGCTAAGAGCCGATGGAAATTTTTGAAAAGATTCAAGTAATCTCATGGAAATAACTTTTGTCAAAAAAGACTCTTGCTCCATATGTTTACATTATGAATGACGTGCTTATCCTTTGGATTGCATTGTGCGCTAATATAGGTAGAGATAGTTTTTGTTACTAACATTCCAACATTTTTTTTTCATTCTTTCGATTAGGTGGAGTACTATTTGTATTTATCTTTCAAGAATGAGTTAAGTATCTCTTGTACTGATTCCAATTTTTATATATATAATTCTCTTTTGCTGTTAAAAAAAAGTTGGTGTATATACTAACATGGTATAATGATAAGATTTTATCTTCTTCAGTTTTTTTTTGAACGGCAAATATATATTATTAATAAAAACCAAATCTTCGTACAAAACGAACAAAGATTGGTAAAAGAGGAACTACAAACAAAGGTGTCGTATATAGGCGGAACACCAATGAAAATACCATAACATATACCACTTAAAGAAGAGTCATTTCTAATGTCATTCTTAGAAACAACTCCTCAACTCCTAAACCACTAGAGAAAACATCAAGCCGATACAAAGATACCGCTAGACACTAACTCCGATCTCGAATCAAAAGTGAACGGCCCATCAGAATCCAAAAGGTAGCTCCATAAGCCAAAATTGATGGACAATGGTAGAATAAAAGCCTAAGCAGAAAAGTTTCAGCTTGCGGTCCTCCTCCAAGCAGTCAACGCCGACGCGATAAAGGTTAAACAGATACAAAGAAACCTGCAAATCTCATCAGATTTGGAAACCAACAGAGACTCAAAACGAATCCTACAAATCTCAACGTATTTGGAAGTGGTCAGAGAATCAAGTATCGTATAAAACCAATCCCACGCGGCATTAAGCACACACCGGCAACGCGATATTCATACACATCACAACAACGCCTCACCAACACAACACCCCATCACCTCCAACCACCACAACCATCCCAACTCAACACCCACAACATCAATCACACAACGGCAACACCAAAACAACCATACCACACCACGAAATCCGAAAAAATCCTAGCAAGTCATGGTTAAAAGAAGTAGAGCAAAACAACATTGATGCAATGAAGCAGACCAAATCAAACTCTCCCTGAAAAGCCAATATGCAAAAGTTTGGAAGACATGGTGGTTGATTCTGAAAACAATTGACAAGAACTTTGGAAAAGCCACCATAAACACCGTTATTATAGCTAGAGAGCTCAAAGTCTTATAAAGACCATAAAAGAATCCCATATTCTCAATGTGGAATTCAAGTCCCATAACTTGCAATTGAAAACAATTGACAAAACTTTGAAAAATCCACCACAATCACAAGTTATTATAGTTTGAGAGCCCAAAGTCTTATAAACCCCACAAAAGAATCCCATACTTCTAATGTGGAGTTAAAGTCCCATACCTTACAATTGAATCCAAAGATGATCCACCATGCTCCGCAGCCAAAAACCAAACAATTAGTTCAACAGAAAAAAGCTATTTTAGAATTGCAGCAAAACTCCAACGAGCAATGCTACTACCAACAATGAACCAGATCCGAAACAACGACCATCACCTTGAGAGAAACCACTCAGATTTGTCACCCCCACACCCAACTCAGATCCGTCACCGCCACCACCGCCACACCCAACTCAAATCCGTCGAAACCACTACCACCCCAGAAAAGATCCGTCACAAACACCACACCATTCAACACCTCCAAAGCAGATCAGTCAACACTAAGAAGGAGTAACATCACGCAACAAGAAAGAGGAAAATAGAACATTCCAAACTTGTTGCAAAAACCACACCAACCTCCGGCGACGCTGAACCAAACCACCACCACCGATTTCCAAGAAGCGGAAATAGAACAGAACAAAGAGCAACACGAACCAGAAGAAAAAAAAAGGAAACAAACCAAAACCGGAGAAAATGAAAATCCGGCGCCGATCTGGTGCAAAAGCCGACCTCTTCATCAGTCAACTATATTTTATCTTCTTCAGTTGTTTATATCTCCCTCAAGAAACTATTTTGACTTGGACCTATCCCTCCAAAAATGTTCTTGAATTCGCATATCATTACAAAGATTAAGTTGATACAGTTTTTTTTTCATCACTTAAAATATAGTGTAGCTCGAGCAATTAATAATGTTTTGAATAGAATCAACTATTACTCGATCTATCAACAACATTGGTCACTTTTGTATGCACGTCATCAAAAATTTCTTTATTCCAAAAACTTCAAAAATATGTTTTAAAGATTTCAATTTTGCAGATAAAATAAACATAGGACAACCAATAACTTCTATAAATACTTTGAGAGAATATGTTTAAAATTTATCTGAGAGGTAACACAATTTCACTCATCATAAAGCTACAGACTCTTTGAAATTTAAACGATACACAATCATATGAAATACTAACATTCATCCATTTTTTATGTCTCATTGATAAAATATATTAAAAAAACTATAATTTTTGAGGTATGTTTATTACTTAAATGATTTTTATTTTTCTTTACTTAAAAACTCTGTTTTTTCCCTTCATATTAGTGGATCAATGTGTTTCATTTTCGTTCAAAGTGGATGCATTCTTCTTTTACATATGCAAAGTGTATGTATAATACCTCACACTTATCATTTTTCATGTATCAAAAATAAAATCCTAAAAATACTCCATCTAATCCGTATTATAAAAAAAATGTTTATCTTTCAAGTTCATTAAAAAAATAATGAATTCAGCTAATATTATAAATCAGATTCATTACTTTTTCAACGAACAAAAAAATAAAAATATACTAAGGAGTCGAAGGATTATAAGTATAACAAATAAATAAATTTCCTTTTTGATATATTTTTCTTGATATAGTAATATAGTAAATGGATTACCAAACACCATGATGAAATTAAATGTATATAATAAGATAGATAAAGAAATAACATATACAATGTTTGGAAAGAAAGGGAAATAGCCTTGGTGGTAGGTGTAGCATTGACCGAACAACCTTACAAACTCACCATCCCCCTCAAGACTTGGTATTGTCTCATTATTTACATTATACACCCACTTGCATTCTCCAACTTATATATAAACCCATTTAATCCCTCTTTCATTTCTCAGCTTGAGAAGTTCTTTAGTTCATAGAGAACACCAAGCTTCAACTATATCATAAAAAAAATAAAACATATATCATATAGTTTTCAAATTAGTGGCAAATTAGTAATTTCAATTTGTTACTCTCAAATATGCATACCCTCGCTTCACCTTGTTATAACTCTAGTTACAATCTGAACCGGGTTCGTCCCTCGTTAAACCGGGTTGGTCCAACAAGATTAACCGTTGTTAAATGCGGTTACGGTTTCGATAATGCGAATTTTACGCAAAGTTACGGCGCCGGTTCAAGCCGAGCCGATTGGCAAAGCTCATGCGCTATTTTAGCCAGCAAAGTTAATTCTCAGCAAGATGAAATCATCACCGGTGCCGGAAATGATCACGTCGGCGCCGTTAACGGAAACAACGCCGTGACGAATCTTCAACTTGTTCCGATTGGAAACAACAAGCCACTTCCACCGAAGCCGCTGTCTATCACCGACCTTTCTCCGGCTCCGATGCACGGATCACAGTTACGCGTCGCGTATCAAGGCGTTCCCGGTGCTTACTCAGAAGCCGCCGCCGGTAAAGCTTATCCGAACAGCGAAGCTATGCCGTGCGATCAATTCGAAGTCGCGTTTCAGTCCGTTGAACTCTGGATCGCCGATCGTGCAGTTTTACCGGTGGAAAATTCTCTCGGCGGTTCGATCCATCGCAACTACGATCTCCTCCTCCGTCACAAACTTCACATCGTCGGAGAAGTTCAACTTCCGGTTCATCACTGTCTTCTCGCTTTACCAGGCGTACGTAAAGAGTATCTCACACGCGTGATTTCGCATCCACAAGCATTAGCTCAGTGCGAAAACACGTTAACAAAACTCGGTCTCAACGTAGCGCGTGAGGCCGTCGACGACACCGCAGGCGCCGCGGAGTATATTGCAACAAATAATCTCCGTGACACTGCGGCGATCGCCAGCGCACGCGCTGCGGAGCTTTACGGATTAAATATCTTAGCTGATGAAATTCAAGATGATCCGAATAATGTGACCCGGTTCGTTATGTTGGCTCGAGAACCGATCATTCCGAGAACGGATCGTCCTTTTAAAACGAGTATCGTTTTCGCGCATGATAAAGGAACTTCTGTGCTTTTTAAAGTGCTTTCGGCTTTCGCGTTTAGAAATATCAGCTTAACTAAGATTGAATCTAGGCCGCATCGTGGCCGTCCGATTCGAGTTGTGGATGGTGAAAATGAAGGAACAGCAAAACATTTTGAATATATGTTTTATATTGATTTTGAAGCTTCTATGGCTGAAGTTAGGGCACAAAATGCACTTGCTGAAGTTCAAGAATTTACATCTTTTTTAAGAGTTTTAGGAAGTTATCCTATGGATATGACACCATGGAGCTGTCCTACTTCTCATAGGGGAGATTAATTAGCATTTAATTTAAAATAAAGTTAAAATATAAATGTGTTTTATCATATGTTACTTGTTAAAATTACAAATTTGTGAAGGGAAAACAAACAAGTTCCTAAATAGTTTCATTTTGCTTTTTTTGTGTACATATCTTTTCATTTTGCCTTTATGTTTGTTTGTTAAGTTTTAGAATGTTAATGTTGTTTTATGGGATTTTCAAACGAATTTGATTTGAAATTTAAGTGAGTGAATGATCTACATTGTACTTGAATTGAGTTTATGGTTGGTGATTGTATATTTTTAGTCAAAACAATGGTGCTTAATAAGTTAGGTACTTTGATTATTTATAATACATGTGTAATTGTATCCTAAAAGCATCCTTAGATACATTATATGTTGGGTGTTTGTGTATGAGCTCATAATTTTTTTATATTTGAGGTTTTTGCACGTGCAGAATGTATTTTATACTCAGACTCAATCTATATATATATATATATATGCATCAAACTGAGGGTTATGAATATTTCTTTTCTTTTCTTGTAACATTATAAACCTTGTTTTTACTTCAAGCATTATATTATGTTAACATCTAAGCTTGTGATTTTGACGGCATTCCTAGAAGTTAATTAAGTCACCCTTTTATAGTGTGTTCTCAAATCTCAAGTAAGGTTATCAGTGGCTTCTAATAATCTAGGGCCCTCTAATCATTGTCAAACCAAAATTCAAATGGAGTTTCGGTCCCAACATGTACTATAACTCTTAGTTGGTAAATAATGGAGAGGTAACTAGGGATGGCAAAAACACCCAAACCCGCGGAGCCCGCTCGAAAACGAACCGAGTTGATTGGGTTCGGGTTCGGGTGACACCCGATATTTCGGGTTCGGGTTTGGGTAGTGTCAAACCCACACCCGAAACCCGAAATCACATCCGTTATATATAAAATTATATAATTATCTCTCTTACATTAGTATATTGTAGACTATTTTAACATTGTAGACTATTTTTCATCCTTATTTTAATGTTGAAAACAATGTTAGCATATTGTAGATCGTAATTTTGTTAAAAATTTCGTATTTTTTTTACTTTTGTTAATGAAAGTTCGGGTTCGGGTGGAAGAAACCCGAACCCAACGGGTTTGGGTTTGGGTGCTATTTTGCCACCTGAAAACCTCTTTAGATTCGGGTTCGGGTTTACCCGATATTTCAGGTTCGGGTTTGGATAGTGCCAAATCCGCACCCGACCCTACCCGTTGTCATCCCTAGAGGTAACACGTTGTAAGAGTGGGATTGATGTCTCCCTTATGGTCAGTTGCATGGGATTTTACGGTTTTGAGATTAAGAAAGTGATTAAGATTGAAAATTTCTGCGTTTAGGACATGTTTGAATAACCTTGTAAAAATAATTTTTTAGTTTTTCAAAATCAAAAAACTTTAAATTAAAAACTATAAAATTTGATTGGTAATTCAATTTTACAAAATTGTTTTCAAATCTTTTTTCTTTTATATATCAGTTTTTAAAACTAAAAAAATAAAACAGATATTTAAGGTGTTTTATTTTTCTATTCTTAAAAATAATTTTCTAAAACACATTTTAAAAACTAAAAACCAAAATTGTTTTCCCTTAGAACTTTGGGAGAAAAAAAAATTAAAAGACATATGGCGCAATTAGACCAACATAGTAATCTATATGTATAATTTTATCTAATAAAATTTAGACTTTACTTTCACCTATTTTATATTGGCTCGAGGATTAATCTATATAATTGCGTGTAGAGGATATCCAATTCAAACAAAAAAAATCATTTTATACCAACCAAAAAAATATCTATTTTATAAAACATGCGAAAATAGTCCATCTATTTTTATTAATCAATCTTTTTTTACCGTTATCATTTTGTTAACCCAAGACACTTAGATGAAATGCTAGAGATCTTTTTCAGTTTAGCTAGATGTCATGAGATCAAACCCAACTTTGAAAATATGCGACATTGTTAAATTTTCTTGAAGGAGAATTTTGCCACTATTTGTGGTCTTATCCGGCTCGAGAAATAATCTCTGCAGTTACGCGCAGATGATACTCGGTTCAAACAAAAAATGTTACAATTTTTATCTAAAACAGTATTTTTATTATTTTGACAGAACCAAAATTGTAATTTTTTAGGCTAATTTTTTTTTTGTTGTTAAAAAATATGGACTAAAATCAAAATTTTACAATAAATATTATAATTGCAAGTTTAATAATTCAGTTTCAAAATAAATAAATTATTTTTCATTGTAATATATCAAGAAACTAAGATTGCAATTAAACCTAAGAGTCTTGCTAATTAGTGTATTTCATGTACTAAACTTAAAATTTATTGGAATAATCAAGATCCAAAAATTAAAGTAAATAGTAATGTGGTTTGGCAATGATTTTATATTTCGAAAAAGGGTGATGATGGTTAAACAATGGAATTATGATAAGAGAGAATAATGTTGTTTAATTTATAATTAGTCGGCAGAGTGGGTTTGAGATTTGAGAAAGAGGGTTAGGTGAGGAAGAGAGGGTATGAAGAAAGAATATGATGATGAAAGGAGTATACATGTGTACGTGTAATGGTAGGTAAGTGTGAATGTACTTTGTTATGTTTAATTGTTAACTACTTAATTTTATGATTTGATTAATTAATTAATAGTCATTGAAGCATCCCAATCCCCATTACCTCTGGCTTACGTATGTATATCACCACATATCTCATGGCTAAATTAAAAAGTAACAAAATTAAATATAATATAGACTTAAATGCAGAATTTTGTCCCTTCTATTTTGACAAATACATAATTTCAACTATCTATTTTAAAATTCGGAATTTTAACTTTTTTATTTTTGATTTTTCAGAATTTTTTCATCCCAATAATATTTGACTTTTATTTTACTTATGTGACAATGATATATGTATATTTTTTGACACATATTAATTATCTTTAACCTTCTAATTATTTTCTTTAAAAATTACAAGAAATTCTAAAATATGCTATAAAATTAAGGGAAAAAATATAAAAAAAATCTACAAATAAATTAATATAAAAAATCAAGAAAAATACTAGAAAAACATGAAGAAACAAAACCATAAAAACTCATTAAAAATACTTTTTTTTTTGGTATAGATTAAAAAGACATTTAAATATATCCAAATTAATATTTGTTTGGACATGCAAATATCTAGATATAAGTAATTTAATTGGATATAAGTAAATGTCTTTTTAAAAATATATCGAAAAATGTAAGTAAATGTCTTTTCGATATATTTAAATGTCTTTTTAATAGGTTTTATGGTATTTTTCTTGATTTTTTATTGTAATTTTTTTGTAGATTTTTATTTATTTTCTCTCTAATTTTATGTCATTTTTTAGAATTTTCTAATAATTTTTTTAAAAAATAATTAGGTACATAAAGATAATGCACTTGTGTTAAAAATAAAATAATATACACATTATCATTACTACGTAAGTAAAAATAAGCCAAATGTTATTGGGGTGAAATTTTTTTGAAAAATTTAAAATAAGGGGTTGAAATTCCAAGTTTTAAAATAGAGGGATTAAAATTCCGATTTTTTTTTTTTGGTACAATAAAATTCTGAATTTTAAAATAGGAAATTAAAATTTCAAATCCCGTCAAAATAAGAGGGACAAAATTGCATTTAAGAAATTTAGACTCCTAATGAAAATGGACATAAGTTGAATATCTATCTCTCAATATGAAAATTTTAAGTTACTAGATGATAATCCACTTGGTGTGTTTCACTACTAAACGTTGTTGGAAACTTCATTCATATAGTTAGCTAATGTATTTGTTGAACTTGTGTCATTGTAATGTTAATGAAACTTTACACACCTTATATTCTTCTTTAATTTGGTAAGTGGTTGATGCATTGTGAGTTTGAGGGGGTGTTAGATAATGTATTTGTTGTTCTTATGTATTGGGCCTTAGTAATCTATGCCGATAGGTTTATTTTTTATATTTTTTTTTATTTTTTTTAATGACAAATATAATTTAATTATATTATAAAAAGAAGAAAATTGATAAGAGTCTAAAGTACAAATGAGTATAGAAGTACACACAAAAAAGAAAAACACTTAAAAATAGTAAAAATTACAAATATCGCCAAAGAAAAACATCACCAGAAATAAAAACAAGCACATCAACACCAAAACAAGAACACCCTAAAAACCATAATCACAAGAAAAATAGACTCCCAAAGAAGAGAAGAAAATATCTACCATGAGTGAAAGACAAATATCATGAGGTTCCCGCATACCAAAGCCACCGAGATTCGGAACCACAACCTAACAAATGCTAGCGGTTCCAGCATAAAATAGGGTGCAAACCTCACTCATAAAATGAACAGAGGATTTCAGGATTTTTACCTATAAACCATTTCCAAAAAAAAAGTTTCACCTTATTCACAAGATACTCAATAAAAGAAGTACCTCCCAAAAAGATTACCTCGTTACGGGAGTTCCAAATAGTCACTCATATTTCCTTTCTAATGTATTATAATATAATATAATTAAACAATAGTATTCTAATAAAACTCTAACCACATCTTTTATTTATCCATCTTCCCTTTATTTTCTCTATTGTTTTTTTATTTATAATAATGGTTGTCTCTATTGTTAACACATTACACATGTATACTGATATAGTAACTAGAAGAAATTCAACACCAATTGTACTTTTTTTGAAAGAAGTAGAAAACAATAATATGATTCAGCTTTATTTATAAACTAAAGTGAAAATTCCCCTAACTTTTATGGTGAAAATAATCATGGGTTGGGCCGACAAAATATGAGTTAGGTTATGAAGATAAGTCCATGTGTATTTGTCATTGGGCCAATTAAATCATGTAGAAAAAATGAACTATAACAAAAAATATATAGAAATAAGAAAATAATTAAAATTTTGTTGAGAGTGGGATTTGAACCCACGCCCTTAGACCAACTCGGCCATCTCAACATTTTTGGTGAATTTGTTCGTCCAAGGGATTTAACGGTTGATAGTGCATGAAAAATCAAAGTTTATGTTGTGATTGCAAGGAAAGTACAATTAAATATCTCCATAAATGCTTACATGGCGTGATTTGATTGGATGCATGTGTAAAAATGTTTTACACTGTCAGTGCATAACAATTAAACTCTTTTCTTATGAGTTTAATTGTTGTGCACTGACAGTGTAAAACATTTTTACACATGCATCCAATCAAAACACAACAAATTGCCACATTTATAAGTTAGTTCTTTAAATATCTCCATAAATGCTTACATGGCGTGATTTGATTGGATGCATGTGTAAAAATGTTTTACACTGTCAGTGCATAACAATTAAACTCTTTTCTTATGAGTTTAATTGTTGTGCACTGACAGTGTAAAACATTTTTACACATGCATCCAATCAAAACACAACAAATTGCCACATTTATAAGTTAGTTCTTTAAATATCTCCATAAATGCTTACATGGCGTGATTTGATTGGATGCATGTGTAAAAATGTTTTACACTGTCAGTGCATAACAATTAAACTCTTTTCTTATGAGTTTAATTGTTGTGCACTGACAGTGTAAAACATTTTTACACATGCATCCAATCAAAACACAACAAATTGCCACATTTATAAGTTAGTTCTTTAAATATCTCCATAAATGCTTACATGGCGTGATTTGATTGGATGCATGTGTAAAAATGTTTTACACTGTCAGTGCATAACAATTAAACTCTTTTCTTATGAGTTTAATTGTTGTGCACTGACAGTGTAAAACATTTTTACACATGCATCCAATCAAAACACAACAAATTGCCACATTTATAAGTTAGTTCTTTAAATATCTCCATAAATGCTTACATGGCGTGATTTGATTGGATGCATGTGTAAAAATGTTTTACACTGTCAGTGCATAACAATTAAACTCTTTTCTTATGAGTTTAATTGTTGTGCACTGACAGTGTAAAACATTTTTACACATGCATCCAATCAAAACACAACAAATTGCCACATTTATAAGTTAGTTCTTTAAATATCTCCATAAATGCTTACATGGCGTGATTTGATTGGATGCATGTGTAAAAATGTTTTACACTGTCAGTGCATAACAATTAAACTCTTTTCTTATTTATAACATATAAGTTCTTTAAGTTTTAAAACTGTAATAAATAAGTCATTTCAAATTATACTCATCTTCTGAATCTTCAAACCTAACATTATTTAAATATCTCTCATCACTACCAAATTCCTCAACAGTTTGCTCTCATCACTTAAATATCATTTATTACTTAAATTCAGATGATAAGTACAACTTGAAATGACATACATACATACATACATATATATATATATATATATATATATATATATATATATATATATATATATATATATATGTTATAGTTTTAACACTTAAAAGACTTATGTATACAAAAAACTTAAAACACCCGAAGATACATATAACTTATTTTTTTAAAGAAGTCATCGATCTTTTGAAGAGATTCTAAATCATATGGTAGGTGTTATCAACGAGATTGGGAAATGAATTCAATTCACTTAATGTGATGCACTAAAGCTACTGTCCATAGCTCTGAATTGTCCGATTAAAATTAGATGGTTCATAAAAAAAAGCTTTGTGTATTGTGATTTTTTTTTAAATTTAATCTAAAATGGTTAGTAAGATTAATTGTTTAAAAATATAGAATTAAATAAATGAATAAAGTTAAACTCATTGTTTAATGTGTTGAGATAATGTTGTCTAATCAGTCTAGATCTCATAATGTTCTGCCATAATATTCTTTAGTGTGCAAGTGTGTCTTGTTTCCAGAAGTATAGAGAGAGAATGAAATAAATGTACACAAATAAATATACTGGTTCACCCTTAAATTTAAGTTGCATTTAGTTCACACATTATGCGAGGGTTTCCACTATATTCCTTGAGATGTAAACAATTCCAAATTACAAAATACTTTTGATCTAGATAAAGATCAAAATCTTTCGAGTTGTACAAGCTTATCTCTACCTTTCCTTCTAAGTAGGGGTGCTCGCGGTTCGGGTTGAATTGCTTATGAGACAAAAAGTCATCCGATTCAAAGAGAAAATAGTATGCGGTTTGGTTCAGTTTTTTAATGACTAAAAAAATTATCCTATCCAATCCGATCCAATTTTATGATGTTTACTTTGGTTTGATTTGTTCGGTTTTTAAATAAACATAAATACTTGTCAGTATAAAAATTTATTTTAATTGTTAAAAAAAGGTATGCAAGCAAATACAATAATAATTATATTGCTAGATGAAACTAAAAAGAGAATTGAGTGAGACGATAGTGGTTTAAGGGAGGCGGTGATGGATTGAGAGAAAATAAACATTTGTTTTGTGTGTTGTTACGGCGGAAAAATATTTTCTATTTTAGCGCGCGTTACAAAAAGAGAAATAACAAAAATAGAGAATTAGTTGAGTTTATGACACAAACTTCTATTCAGTTTGGATTGGTTCGGTTTTCATGAAGTCATCCGAAATGTGATCCGAACCAACCGATTTTTCTATAAGGTGGTCTAAACACACCCAAAAAACTTCGGTTATTTTTTGTTTTCGAATTTTCCGGTTCGGTTTTCAGTTATTTTTTAGATTAGATTTGATTTGAGCAACCCCTACTTCTAAGATGGTCCACCATTCCTTCTAAGGTGATCTCTACATTTCCTTCTAAGGTAGTTGCTCTAACAATAGTTATTTATGTATTGTCTTGATTAAGTTTTTCTTTATACATAAATTTGTTTGGATCTAAAAGTTTTTTACAGTAAACTTCACCAAGTTTTATAGCTTCTAAGTATTGTAATTCTCTCTAAAAATCACTCAATAGTATGTGGATCCAAGTGTTGCAATATTTAAGCTTTGGAGTGAAATAGATCAAAGAAGAGTTGTTAAGATTCTTGTTCATAAAGACGAGTGTTGTAAGATTGATGTTGCGTGAAACTCTTGCTGTATGACATGCTATTTATAGGATAAGTGAGAATGTTAACTAGCCTTTAAGCCTTTCATGAAGAAATTAGAGAATGATCAGGGAATGTTCTTCAAAAGGAGTGTGTTAGATGAGCTCATTACACAAAAAAATGACACTAGAAGTACCTTGTCGAAGAATGAAGAAAAATGGAAAAAGGGCAAAAACGGAAGAAAGGACAAAAAATGCACTATATAGTCAAAACCGCCTTTCGTCGTGCCACGATTACATCCATCGTGCCACGATGCCTATCAGATAAGCCAGATCCACAAGATGAACCAGATTCACCAGATAAGCCAAATGACACATCGTGCCACGATACACTTCATCGTTCCACGATGGCGCACATTTTTGCCTAGCTAAAATATTATAAAGGGTTAATTACATTTTACCCCCCTGTAAAATATACCAAAGTTGTTTTACCACCCTGTAATTTTTTTTTGTTGCTTTACCCCTGTAATATAAGATTGTGTGTTTTACCCCCCTTGACTCAAGTCAACCATAATATAATTTGAGGCGGTTTTGTTTTGTGGCGGTTTAAAACCCTCGCTAAAATTATATTTTGCGGCGGTTTTTTTAAAAATTGGTTTAAAACCCTCGTTAAAACGATTTTTTTGCGGCGGTTGACTTGAGTCAAGGGGGGTAAAACACAAAATCTTATACTACAGGGGGGTAAAGCAACAAAAATATTTTACAAGGGGGTAAAGCAACTTTGACATATATTACAGGGGGTTAATATGTAATTAACCCTATTATAAATATCCTCTCCAATCATTAGTTTACATATCTCATAAACACATAATTCTAAAAGCTTGCAGCAACACTAGTGAGCAACATTCCCAAGAGTCAATTGGAGCTAAGGGCGCTCCAAGAGGAAGGAGTCCTCTTAAAGGTTCACTCTTCGACTAAGGTACCTAGGTTATTTATGTTTAGTATTTTTGCCTTAGATAGACTACCTATGAGCAGCTAAAGTCTTTAGGGGTTAGTTCTGCAGGAAATTCTTCTAATGTTATTGAAGACATGTAATCTTGGTTTGAAAAAAATTATAAATATTGCATCGTTGTTATTCACCGCGATTTACCAACCTTTTTTATAATAATTTGTTAAGGAGATGTTTTTAAAAAATTATATCTGAGGGAAGATGAATGTCGTAATAGAGTCATCACTCAAAGTTGAGTTTATCTAATCAACCAATAGTATTAACAGTGAAAATTAAATATCTTGAGGATGCAAAGTCAATCAATCGTTAATGATCACAAATTAATGCATAGACACACATAGCTGTGATTGTCCTACTATGATAATGTGTAAAGGGTAACTTAAGTATGAGAAATCATATTTCACTATAAAAGAATTACCCTACCCAGTTATAACAATCTGGAGTTCTCTTATTATATCACCAATTATCAAATAATGTCAGAGGAAGGACTGAAAGCTCAACCACAATTTTACCAACCGTTTTGATTGAAGTGACATAAATCCAACAGTTACAATCAAGCTAAGAAAAACCCCTATTTATTTTATGTCTTTTAATTTCTGTTATTTAAATTTAACAATATAGATAGATAACCAATAAATATTCCTAAGTGAAACTTTTTGACTTGGCACGATCTCTGTGGAGACAATGTCTTTTATACTATAACTTGATCGAGAATTGGTGCCCTTGCAAAAATTCAGTCATGCCTCAACAACAACCGCCCATTCACATCCTTTAGGTTGATAAGTTAAGTCTTTTGTACCCTTACTTTTTTAAAATAGATAGAATTAATTCAATGAACGTTTTAGTTTTTTTAAGGATATAAATGGTAAAATAACACTAATTGTGTCTTGATTTCTTAAAAGAACCAAAGTTTTGCGACAAATCTAAAAAGTTAAAAGAATAAAATATTTGAAAACGAGAGAAGTAGTCTTCTTTTTTTTTGGTCAGGTAGCTTAATTGCTAGAAATTCACCCCTGAATAAGTGAGTATACCGGGTTCCCTAATTCTTGCACTTCCGTGCAATATGTCCAACCAATTAAAGTAAGCTCATGAGACGAGGGAAGTAATCTTTAATAGGTCATGAGTTCGATCCTCAACTCTATTATAAACCAAAAAAATAAAAACAAGCAAAGATACAAACACCCTGCAATTTTACTTAGAAAGAAAATCCAGTAGAGCACAGCACTATTTTCAACCTTAGTCGCATGTAATTTTTAACCCTTACTTAGGGGTGGATACTCAACAAAAGGTTATCATTCAATCTTATTAATTTGACTTTTAGATTTTCCCTTGTGTACTATGAAGGGCTTTAAAAGAAATAAAACAATATAATGAAAGGTCAAATGATTAATTAAATGAGTTTTAATTAAATGAGTTGAAGAGTCAAAAACATACATTTAAAAAATATTTATTAATAACTAAGATTTTAAAATAGGCTTCTTACTAAAAAAGCATGGTTTTTTTCACACTATAAAATACAGTAACATTTCTATTTGTAGATTCATAAAAGAAAAAATATGGCTAAAGTTAATATATTTATTTGTGCTATGATTATCTGTTTTACTCTATTTATTTCTATAACCGGTAAGTAACTTTTATCAACACTTTTAAATTTAGTAAACATTGGTACCTAAGAGTTTTATTGGGTACCGGTATATTTATTTAAAATTTAATACCATGTCATATTTTTATATTAACTTATAAGAATGAATAAAATTTTGATTCATATATATCTCCAATTTTGTTTTTTAGTATGTACAGTATATAAAAAAAATTAAACAAATATCGACACTCAAATATTGATCTTGTCTTGAATATTGATCCCTTCTTTTAAATTGATTCGTCTATATTATTAGAAGTTTTGATTTTTTTTTGCGATCATGTTTAGTCTATTATAAAAATATCTCAACAAAATTTTATTTTCTTTTAGTAATGGATGAATTAAATATGAACTTTAATATTTTCGATAGTTTTTTTTTTGGTACATCAGAAAGATAAATTGTTTCTTAAATATTCATATTTAATTCATATTATGTTAAAAATAATTAATTTTTATGAATTTTTTTTATAATATTATAAACAAGAATATAAAAACTCTTTCAAAATTATGAAAGTATAATATTAAAAATTGTTGATAACGTTCCTTAATGCTCCTCATTTGAAAGGAATTATTATTATTTTTTGACAGATTTTTTAAAGAATTATTAAAAATTGGTTATAATGTTTCTTAATGCTTGTTTGATATATCACAGCAAAGTTTATCGAAGTTCCCTGCAATGATGACAAGGATTGTGTAGATTTTGCTGGTTGTCTCCCTCCAGCAGTTACATATTGCAATTCTCCCCATTGTGGTTGTACCTTTGGATTTACACAGAAGCCATAAATGTAAAAGCCACTAAGTTTGGTTGAGTTTGAATAATATGTACGAGGATTTAAATTTGATTCTCATTGACTCCATTTGTAAACAAAAAAATTTAAAAAAAAATCAAATGTTGAGTCAAAAAATTAAAATAATAAATAAATAAGCCATAAAAGTTAATTAAAAAAATGATATGGAGTAAAATGTTATTTTTACATATATATGTTTTTTATGATTTATTTGGCACTTATATAAATCTATATATAGATATTATGTATTATTGTAATGTATCTTAATTCTAGTGGTTAATATACACACTATTCTATTTCCCTTCTTCATTATCTATATTAATGTTCTTGTTTATAACATCTTATCAGGTATGATTGGTCAATTGAGATTTCTTATGACTTTAAAAATATTTCTAAGTATTTAAAAGTATATTGATTTTGATAAATTATTCTGTGGAATGGATTTTAAGTGAAAACTTTGATCATTTAACAATCTTACTCAAATCCTCAAGATTTTTCATTTCTTCTAATATTTAAAGATTTTATTTTAATACCAGCAGTATTGGAGTTCACGTTCTTTTTTTAACAACCTCCTGCACTTTTCAATCGATTTTAACATATTTTATTCTTGAATGACTATCATATACATTTCTAATTTGAAACCATTCATCATAAATTAAATATTAAATACATATGCCAAGCAAACTATATATATGCCACATCAAAAAATTCTTTAACATAATACTACAACTTTCTGCAACCAAAATTCTTCAAATAACTGATAATCAACTTAGTACTAATCTGCCACAACAAAAGAAGACAAGACAAGACAACTCTAAGCTCTAGCTTATACTACACATAAGATCAGTTGTAATTTATTAAGTAAAAATTAATTCTGACACTATTAAAAATGCAAGGAAAGTTAGGGTTAAATATATTTTTAATCTTTATAAATGAGGATTTTCTAAGTTTAGTGTTTATTTAATTTTTGTTATAATTTTAATTCCTATAAAAAATTTGCACATAGTTTAACCCTACTAAAACTATATATTTTTTAATTATCATTAAACTCTTTTATTTTTGAATGATTTTTTTTTTTGGTCAAGAATTTTTGAATGATTTTTTTAGCATGTTTAAAACATCACATAAAATTTATTTACTAAAATTTAGAATATCTATAAATCAAATTTTGAGCTCTTTTTTATGAAGGAACTTTTTATGACATTTTAAACATACCTGCGATAAAATCATTCACAAATACATGATAATTTTATAGGGACTAAAATTTAATAAAAAAAATTAATACTAAAAAAATTAAAGAGGGGTAAACTTATAAGATTCTCATTTTGTAGGGGCCAAAGACATATTTAACCCGAAAAAATATCAAATTGAAAATAAACAAAAATTTATCACTTTTTTGGGTATACAAAATATTATAGTATATTCATCTAAGCCGATAAAATATATATATATATATATATATATATATATATATATATATATATATATATATACCAAATGTATCTCTTTTTATTATTTTTTTTCAACCAATTTTTCTTTACACAAAACCGAAAATACTCAACATATTATATATAGTCAAATAAATTAAATAATTAGAAATTGTATAAATGGCAAGCATGCAGAAGCATAACTAAAAATTTCCATTTAAATATACAATGAAACTCAAACAAACCTCTCAAACTATTCTTGTGTATCAAATTATATTTTTAGGCTTGTAAGTTGTAGCCGTTTCTTTATCCATTTATGTTGAACCTTCCACCAAGCAGCAATCAAGTTTATTTTTAGTATCTTGTCAAAAAAATAAGTTTATTTTTAGTATATATATTTGATTGATAGTGGTTACGAAAAAAAAATTGACAGAGGTTATGAAAAAATAAAATGAAAAGAGATATATATAACCATTGCTTGCGACCCTTGGTGTCTGCATGAGATGGTCACTTTGATATTTCGAAAAAGTGGAATTCAGTAAGAAAAAAAAAGAAGAAGTATGAACTTCTTTGTCTCATATTATAAGAATAAAAAATTAATTTTTTTATCTCAAATCATAAACAAAAATACTACATTTTGTTTAGAAAAATTGACTTTTATTTTTTTTTGTTAAGATTAGGGTATCTACTGCCGAACACAGTGACTATTTCCCTCGCTAAATTAAAGACATCTCAAAGAATGAAATAGCTGGTCCAGAGAAACTTTTATTTATTTTCATGAAATTAAATGCAAATTGTATTTAATTTGCTCCTTTTTTATTTTTTCCATAATCAATAATCAACAAAAAAATTTATCTATATTGGATACCCCTTCTTTTTATTATATTGGTAGTAAACATTGGATACCAAAAATAGTTTTTTTAGTATTTATTTTCTCTTAATGATTACTTTAAGAGTAAAATAGAAAAAATCAATGTTATAAATAATATAGGTAATTTATTTTAGCGCAAACAATTTTGAAAAGTAGGTCATTTATTTTGGGACGGAAATAGTACCGATATTCGACTAAGTACTCCCTCCATTTCAAAATAAGTGTAACAATTGATCAATATCTTGATCACAAATATCTTTAATTGTGTATTATAATAAATTCTAAAATTTATATATATTTTGAAAGTATTCATCGAGACAAATTAAACAACACCATATAGTTAATATTTATTTTTATGTATTAATCAAAATATATGATCAAAATATGTTATATAAATAATGTGCATGTAATTAACTCAAACGACACTTATTTTGAAATGGATGGGAGTACTACACATCAATTGTAATTTATTACTACCCGTACTAAAATCTATGTTGCTTTGGTCATATCATAATTAAGAAATATAATTAATGTTGTATGAGAAATATAAATTGTAAAATTGAAAGAAGTAAGAGAAACAATTAATTAAGAATAGCGTATTAAAGGTTTCATTGGTAATGTAAAGTGATATATATATATATATATATATATGGTTTGCTAACTTCCTCCCATTTAAAACAATGTGAGAGGAAAAGTTAGCAAGCCTACACTCACTACGTACCCACTTGTATTTTACTAAAAATTCAATATTTTTTTTTTTCAAACTACTTTATATAAATGATAATTTTGTAAATTTGGTTTCAAACAAATAATGTAACTGACTTTTTTATTTTCCTAGAATTTATGTTTTTTTTTAACACTTTTCATAGATTTTTTTTGTTGTACAATGCAATACCTTAATAGGACTTTTTTTTGTTCGTGACTTACCGGTTCTTCTTAATCTTAGGCCCTGTTTGGTTCGGGGGTTTTGGAGGGGAGGGGAGGGGAAGGGAGGGAATATTTAAATTTGTATGTATGGTTCAAATTTTTAACGAGGGGAGGGGAGGGGAGAGAGTGATTAATTTACTTTTTTATCTTTAGCCAAAAAAAATAAGGATTAAATGATAATGGATATATATAACCGAAAAAAAAATCTAATGAGTAGAAAACCTAACTTTTTTTTGTTGACAAAAAAATAAAACCTAAACTTTTAATATTTCAACGAGGATAATTTAGGATTTTAATTAAAAAGTGTGGGTAATTTTGTCAACATAATAAATTATATTTTTTCTCACTTTACCTCCTTAAAAATCCCTCCCCTCACCTCCCGTCCCCTCCCCCTCGATTGAACCAAACAGGGCAAGGTGTTTAAATTTTTAAAGTATTTTAGCTTTTCTTTAGCACTACTATATTTTTTGTTTGTTTTGAAGAATCTAAACTAACACATTTAAATTGTCATTGGAGAGAATCGAACCTGAGACATCGAGAAGGAGCACACTCCCAAGTCTCAAACTAATACTACCACTGTATTTTTTTTAATATATATTACTACTTTATTTATTTTGCTTAAATTGGTAGAAACTACAAATTACTAACGTTGTGAATGTTTATTTTATTTTGTTTAATAAGCAAAATATATTATAACATGAATATTTCATGAAAAACGGTTCTACCCCTAAATTATGCTATTGATAATGACAAACGGTTCTACCCCTCTCAAGTCTCGGCGCTAAATCCCTAAATTATGCTATTGATAATGAAAAACGTTGGGAACTATTGAGGATGTTTTTTTTTTGATGTAATAGAAAGAAAAACAACAAAAAATGACAAAATTAAGTTTGGGGGAAGGATATCTCCATTGAATCAACAAGAAGATAGGTAGAAATAGGAGTTGGACACTGTTTTCAATAGACTCTGTCCCCCTTCAATCCTGCTCCATGTTTAACTAACTAGTCAGCACAACTATTAGATTCCCTTAAAAAATGATGAAAAGACAAGAGTCAAAGATAATCAATGAACTTCTTTATGAGATCAATAACCAGTGCATAAAGGTGAGTTGTATGAATTGGATGTTTATTTGGTCAAAAAAAAAAAGAAGATGAAATTACCAATTGAGAGAAAAAAAATTTAAACAATATTATTATAGATTAAAAAATGTTAGTTATAAACCAACTAATTATTTGTGTTGAGTGAGACTTTTGTTAAAATTAAGGAAACATGTTTTTAATTTTTTTTTTTGGTAAGTTTTAATATATTTTTAAAAAAAAGAATAAAATGTAATTTATAAATTTATCTTTTTATAAAAATTAATTTGTACATATAGAATTGAGTTTTTTGTCATTATATAGAGGGAGGAGACTTGCTAACTTCCTCCCACATGTTTTTAGGTGGGAGAATGTTAGCAGCCTCTTATATATATATATATATATATATATATATATATATATATATATATATGCGCGCGCGCACACACATATAGTAGTATCATTCTAACGTCTTTTACGTAGTATTTGTCATGTATTTTGAGGACAAAACTTTTGATTGGGCTGACTTGGTTTCCCATTCATTTTTATTTTTTTGACAAATGGTTTCCCATTCATATTAGCCATAAATCTCAACTATATTGGTTCATGAAAGGATATTGAATTTTAGTTCGGATTGGAGCAATCATCCATTCAAAAAATATTTTAGGGATATATTGAATTGAGAATAAATCGGAAAACTTAAAGGATAATTTTTGTTTAAAATTTTTATATTAAGTTATAAATATTTTTATTTATTTTATATACATCGGGTCAATAATCATGCGATCTGACCAATTGAAGCATCAATCCAGCTAGTGACTCAATGAACCAATACTTCGATAGGGTGAATTTTAAAACTATGAAATTTCTGAGCATTAGACCAAAATTATACAATTTAAAATAGAAGATTAAAATTGCAATTTTAATAAAATAGGATGATCAAAACTTCATTTAAACCTAAACAAAATCAGGAAAACATTTTAAAATATTCACAAAAATCTCATATCTAATTTAAAATCTTCTAAAGAATAATTATGAGTGTTGGCCGTATTTCTTTGTTTTGCCTTTGCTACTGAGTATTACATTTTCCCTTTCCTTCATCAACCTCAATGGCTTCTTCTTATAACCCATTCCTCCATTTTTCCACTCCCAAATGTACTTCTTCAAAATCCTCCACAACATTTCCTCAAATGAATAATGCTTTAATTTATTTAAGGATACAAATTGTAAAATATCATTAATTGTGTCTTACTTTTTAAAAAGATTCAAAATTTTGACACAAAATTAAAAAGTTAAAATGACTAAAAATTTATGATAGATGTAGTAATTTTTAACAAACAGAGATGCAAATCCCCTAGAACTTTACTTAGAAGGAAAATCCAATAAAATACAATACTATTTTCAACCTTAGTAGCATGTAATTTACACCCCTTACATAATTAGAGTTGTTATTCAACAAACGATTATCATTCAACTTTATTTATTTTATTTTTAGATTTTCCATTGTCTACTATGAAGGGCTAAAAACAAATTAAAATATATAGTGAAAGGTTAAGTGATTAACTAAATGAGTTAAAGAGTCAAAAACATACATCTAAAAAATATTTATTAATAACTAAGATTTTAAAATAGGTTTCGTATTATCAAAGCATGGTTTTTTTTTTCACACTATAAAAGTAACATTTCTATTTGTAGATTCATAAAAGAAAAAATATGGCTAAAGTTTATATATTTATTTGTGCTATGATTATCTATTTTTCTCTATTTATTTCTATAACAGGTAATAAGTAAATTTTATAAACACACTTTTAAATTTGGGGGACATTGGTATCTGAGAGTTTTATCAGGTACCGGCATATTTATTCAAAATTCAATACTATGTCATATTTATATATTAGTTTATAAGATTAAATAAATTTTTAATATATGAATGTAGTTTTTCAAAGATTATATTTTGTTATACAAAAAGGTTTAGCGGCACAGCTTGTTGTCCGTCTACCTTTTATTCATGTGTAATTATTTATTCATATATATATATATATATATATATATATATATATATATATATATATATACATGATAAAAACAAAATTTGAGATATATAGATTCCAATGAATTATATTTTCAATATATATATATAAATAAAATAAAACAAATATTTCCTTGTAACCAAAAAAAATATTTCTTGTTCTGAATTCTGGTCCACTCTTTTAAACCGACTCTTGTATATTATTAGAAATATTAAATTTTCTTGCGATCATGTTTAATTTGCTATAAAAATATCTTAACAAAAAAAAATTATTTTTTTAACAAAAGATGAATTGAATATGAACTTTAATATTTTTGGTGGTTTAACATTCATATTTAATCTATTGTTTAAAAAAATTATTTTTTATGGTAGAGATTCTTATAATATTATAAACAAGAATATAAAAACTCATTCATAATTATGAAAGTATTAGAGACAAAAAATTATCACAATAATATTTTAAAAACCAAAATAAATTTTTAACAAGAATTAAAAACAAATTTTAAAATATATTGTATAGAAGAATTACAAACTTACTTAACTTATTTTAAATTTTTTTAGAGAATTATTATAAATTGCTGTAACGTTCCTTAATGCTTATTTGTGTATATCACAGCAATGGTTCCCTCACTTTGGTGCAAAGAGGACAAGGATTGTCAAGGGTTTAATTTATGTATCCCTCCAACAGTTCCATATTGCGGTGTTTACAATATGTGTTGTCGTTGTGGAGAGGTAGAAGAGGGACTCCCTTATGGCTTTGGGTGGGTTTGAATAGTATGTACGAGGATTTAGGTTTGATCCTCATTGACTCCATATATAAATAAAAGAATTAAAAGAATAAAAAACTGCAAATACTGGCACAAAAATAAAATAAATAAGCTATAAAAGTTAATTAAAAAATAATACTGAATAAAAATATGTTATTTTTACCCATGTGTTTTTTATAATTTATTTCGCACTTCATATTATTTTTTTAGATAATAGAGAAGAAAAAAACAACTCTTGAGATATAAAATTAAAACAAAACCAAGATACAAAGAGAGAAAAGAGAGAAAAGGGGGACATAAACCAAAACCCCTTAGACCATGTACAATGGTGGTTTATTGGGGTGTTCAGAGACAGTTTCAACAAAACAATTCCTTTGCAATGGACTTGTTGAATCTGACGGGTTGGAGTCAGAAGATGACTGCATTCAACCCATGTTAAATACTGACACGGGGCCACACGACAAGCATTGGTTGGCCAAAAACCGGCGCGTGCATAACACGCACGACAAGGGCGAGTGAGAGCAAGACCACGCGGAGAGAGAAGAATCTTGGGAGAAAAGTGAGACACTTGTCCAACTTTGATTGGGTTACGAGAATTTTAGTATATATTTATCTTTAAACTCAATTATTTCATTGCAAATTATTTTTTTTATCAAAATTTGTATTTTTTTTTTCTATAAATAGAGACTTGGTTCATTTGATTTGAACACAAAAAAATTTCGAATTTTTCACTAGCTTAATCATTCTATTAGTGTTTATTTTGAAGTTTAAGTCTTTTTTTTAGTAAAATTGATCATCCCAATAATCATTTCAACACCGAAAATTCTTGTAATAGATTTTTCAACCAAAAAAATTATTTAAATAAATTTTGTAAGTGTTTATTATTTTAATTTAATGTTAATCGATAATTGTAATTTTATTTAAACATAAAAACAAAAATTTAAATTTAAATAAGAATATGATTTAAAAAGTGGTGGGGTAGAGAAAATAGTGGGGTAGTGTGTTGAATGAAAAAACTATTGGAAGAGAGAGAAGATGATGTAAAGTGTAAAAAGTGAGAAAAGTAGGTGTTGAGGGTTGAAGACCATTGTACATGGTCTTAGTTTATGAACATGAGGCTTCGTTTAGCCCGGCTTATTTTCTACTTTTTTTTCTTCTCCTTATAAATAATAAAGAAGGAAAAAAATTGTGTTTGATTCTCCTTCTCTGTATTTTTTACTTTTTACTTTATTTCTCTAATACTTTCAAGGAAAAATATGACTAAATTCAATTTTATACTTCTCTATTCTATTTTATTTTTCAACATGGTATGCATAGAAGCTATCTGAGCAGCTAGTGTAGTAGTTTCACTGACTTCATGCATACCAGCAGCCTTCTTAGTTGGTTGAGGGTTAACCCTCACAGTTGGCCACTGATATGTGTTAGCAGTAATGCTCTCGATCAGTTCAAAACCATCAGTATAAGACTTTGACAATATGGATCCACCAGCAGATGCATCTAGCATATTCCTTGAAGCAGGTACCAACCCATTATAGAATGTCTCAAGTTGGATACACATAGGAATACCATGGTGTGGACATTGTCTCAGCATCTCTTTGAATCTCTCCCATGCATCAAACAAAGTCTCATCTTCTCCTTGTCTGAATGAAGTGATTTCATTCCTCATTTTTGCATTCTTGACAGGAGGAAAGTATTTGGCTAAAAACTTCTGTGCTAGAGTATTCCAAGTGGTAATGGAATTAGGCTCTAGAGAGTTAAGCCAACTCTTTTCTCTATCCCTTAATGAGTAAGGAAAGAGTCTCAACTTGAAAGCGTCATCAGTAATTCCAGGAATTTTAAAGTTACTCGCAACCTCCAAGAATTGTCTAAGGTGCAAGTGAGGATCATCAGTAGCAACTCCACTAAATTGTCCAATAGTTTGCAACATTTGGAACATCATAGGCTTGAACTCGAACGCAGCAGTGGTAATCTCCTCTCTAACTATGCTAGTGTTCATAGAATTATGATCAAACACTGCATAATCTCTTATGCTCCTCCCTCTATCATTGGCAATACCAATAATGTCAGGATTTTGAGGTTCAACAGGAGGGTTCTGCCCTCTTGCAGCTGGTTGTTCTTCAGGATCAGCCATGGTTACTTCTTCTTCTGAACTAGAGCCAAAAATTTGAATTTGTTCACTTGTGTCTTCAAAAACCAAACCAACACCAGTGTCTTGCCTCTGATTGCCTCTTGTATTCTTCCTACGAATTCTGAATGTTCTTTCTATCTCAGGATCTGGTCTGTACTCTGGTGTAAGTAATCTACGCATGCAATGTCAACGCACCCTGTAGATAAACCACTTGACAGAAAAGATCAAATAACAACAATAAGCTAAAACTACAGTAAATGAAAATGGAACTTAAAACTACGCTATTCTCCGGCAACGGCGCCAAAAACTTGTTCGTGTGAATTTGAATACGCAAGTATACGCAGTCAACTGTAGCAAGTAATAAGTAAAGAGTGTGTCGAACCCACAGGGAATAGTCTATGAGTTATGCATTCCAAGTTCAGATAAAGTGTTTAGTTTATTGCAATAGTAACAAAGCATAATTGGTTTGTTTAACAAAATAAAATAATAGTTATGTAAAGTGATGATTGAAAACAAGAATGAAATGGTAGCTGAGATTATGATCTATTTAACACATGAATGAAGTGCAGTGAATGATAACTACTATCGTGCCATCTGTGAGCAAGCTTGCCTTGTGGTGTATGTCTACAACGTTAGATATTAAAACAGGGTATAATGGACTGGCTCTGTCGAGGTCACTATTAATCCCATTAGAGTTCAGAAACGCACTTGCTTGTTTGGTTTCCCACTAAGGCCCTTAACTTATCCATAAGAAAAGGTAGGGATTACATGTTTGCTCCCACTTAACCTTATTAACCTTATTATTTCCATTAACATGCTAGATGTCTCTACACATGCAACTTGTATTTAGATCTAAGTTGATCAGTCAAAGAAATAAATGTATTTTCATAAAAACATAAGGTTAAAGATGACACAAGAATAATCATTCATTCACATAAATACTTCATCCATTATATTAAATTTCACATAATCTCAACTACAAAGAGTTTAGCTCAGAATGAGCATAGAAACAACAACAATAATAACAAGTAAAGTAGTGATACCCATTACAATGCAATAGATACTCCTACAGACACTGTCGTGCCTCTCGTTATCACCGGTCGCCTTCTGCAGCAGAATAGCTCTTCAAACGGCACAACTACTCTTCTTCTTCTCAGATCTATTCTCTAAGTTTCAAGCCTGCATTTTTAAGTTTAGGGTTGTGTATTTATAGGACAATCCTTCTTGGATCGGGTGCAACCTTAATTGTGACTAGAAAGCCCAAGGAATAAAGGATATTCCATTTGCAAGGACCACTTAATCATAGTACAATCATTGTGATGCTGACAGCTGGCAAGCCAGCCATTTCAACCTTATCCTCCAAAGATGCCTTCCACTATGTTCTAGCACGTTCCCAGGTTTTGTCTTCTAGCAATGCTTGACTTGTGTTGACTTGTACGGAACATGATGTCTTGACAGTCATTATCAGTAGATGCCTTTGATGACAATCCAGAACCAAATAACATGCCTTGACATAAATTGCCTCTAAACTAACTCTTTTTCATCCAGATTACATAATTATTCCTAATACATAATTCTAGACTCAAAAGTAAATAAAACTAATGAAATTGGATTAAAACATGGTTTGATCACCATATTGGCAAGAAATAATTCATGAATAAAGGCCTAAATAACACACAAATAGTGAGTCATCACACCCCCAAACTTGAATCATTGCCTGTCCTCAAGTAATGCTAGAAAGCAAAAACTGTGTTCAACTACTCACAATATTGACATGTAAACAGCACATTTAAGTAAAAAGACTCAGACCCTAGGAAAGTTTTCAAAAATTGGCACAATTCTCATAAAATCAACCATCAATGATGACCATGCGTGTGTGTGTGAACTGTTTAGTACTGCCAACCAGATTAATGACTACATCCCACTCTAAAACTACTCATTCTAAAGGCTAAGCTATCCTCTTTTTCCTATAATTTTGAATTTACTTAGAATTTCAGCAAAGAGGGGGACTATTTCTTTTCAAGAGTGACCAAAGCATTTTGATTATAGCCAAGGAGAACTGCTGGGTTGCTTTTTCATTATCAATTATATATACATTAGTTTTGGGGATACTCCATCTTTTCACTGAGTAGATCCTACTTATAATAGGTCTAACCTGCTAATAAGAATAAAGCACCCTACTCACTTGTCTCACAGAGACTTATTCTTTCATTTTTTTTTAGCTAACCAACAGCCTCCTATTAGGAATTATTGTAGCAATGATCACCAATTCAATACTCTAGTCCTTTCCCCCAAACTTGGTTCTAATTATACTCTCCATTATATTCATTTTTAGAGAACTTAGAGTAGAGAATGTGTATTTCAAAGAGTTATCTAGCCACTCTTAAGTTTGACAGTATTAACAGTGTGCATTAAAGTGCAAAGATCATCAAATCAAGCATCAAACATAAGAATTTCCAAAAATTTCTAAACAAACCTATGGTCATACATCTAAAAACTCTAACCTCTGTTTTGGCATGTCAATAAAATGCTTACAAGAACACCTTAAAAGCGATCTATTTTAAAACATTTTCAAAAGTTTTTATTTGATGTTACCCCTCCCCCAAACTTAAACTAAACAGTGACCTCACTGTTGACACTAAGGAGAGGCAAAGACTGACTCAACAAAAAGTTTTCAAAAACAGAAAACAGAAAATAAAAACTTAAACTAGACTCGATCCTACAGGCAAAGTGTGTCAAGACATACCATTAAGTCTTGAACCTTTTGCTTCTCCTCAGAGCAGAGTCAGCTTCTTTCTTTGATTTTGCTTCCCTCTCTCTGTTTCTTTCTTCTTCGTCAGTCTCCTCTTCTGATGGTTGATTTGGCTCAAGAACAGCTTCCTCAGGCTTGTCAATGGTTGCCTGTGGTGCATCTTTCTTCTTTGTTGTTCTCTTTCTTTTTGCAGTAGGAGTGGTCAAGATCTGATCCATCTCCTTGGATGCAGCCTTATCCGTCATAGCCAAGTTAACCTGTGGAGGTGCATTATCAGGCTCATGCACAGTCTCCACTCCCAGAGTACCCTCCTGCAAAGGGGTATGCTTTGCAGCATCTGCACCCTTCAAAGGCGTGCTAGTACTTTCCTCTGGGTTTTCAGGGTCTTGTCTGTCTGACCCATTGCTTCCTTCCTCTTCTTCACTCTTCTTCTCCTCTGACCAGTTGATCACATTCTCATTTAGGTCAAAAGTTGCATCACCCTCAATGTAGTCACTATCAGCCCTCTCATAGTGTTCATCTTCCTCATTTTCCAAAGCTACATCCTGGTTCTCACCAATTGGTGGTGAGGCAGGAGTTTTCTTTGTTGATTCTGCAGGGGGCCTCCTTATCTTCCACTACCACCTCAGCTAGTAGCTTCTTCTTCTTGTGACTCTTCTTCTTTTTCTTCTTTTCTTTCTTCTTTTCTTCTTCCACAACTTCTTCCACAATCACCTTCTCAACAGTTGCCTTTCTTAACTTTTTCTTTTTCTTCTTTTGCTGCTTGCTGGAGCTCTCAGGCACGTTAGTGGTTTCCTTTTCTTTAGGCAAGTCCGAATTGAACTCACCCAAGATGTCCATTGGAAAAGCAGGTGCCCTCATGAACTCAAAGTTTGGGAAATGGGTAGACAATTTGCTAATGTACCATGCATGCATGTCAGCACTCCACTTCCAAAACCTCTGCATATCCCTTCGCAATTCGGATAGCAGGTCTTTTTCTCCAAAAACACTAGCACCAAGTGTGCTAGGTTTAGCAGCAGGCAACTGTTGGCTTGCCTTTCTCCCTGTGTTTCCTTTGATCAGCACATTAATAGCCTTGGCATCAAAACCAGCCACAGGCTTCTTCACTTTATCTCCCTGTCTATGGGGAACCACATTCTTCTTGCACAGCGCAGTGATGAGACAGGGGAAGTATAGCATACCTTCCCTAGTTGAACACTTTTGGATCTCATCAGATATGATCCTACCAATGTTGATTGGCTGCTTAGCAGTGATGCAATGCAACAAAACTAGTCTTGACTTACTCACAGTATCATTGTGAGTTGTTGGGATGATGTTGTGCTTCAAAAATTGGTATCAAACCTTTGGTACAGGCTTCAGGTTCATCCTCTGAACAGTCTTCTCATTCTCACCTACTCCTAGATTCCATTCAGTTCCAGGAATAGTGAGACTCCGCATGATCTCTTCCAATCGTTCTTCATCCATGGATTCGAGGGTAGCAGAATAGGCATCCTCTGATACGTCAATTCCATACAACCAGTTGATGTTCGCCTCTGAGTAGAGGATTGCTTTGCCTCTCACCATAACTTCTCTTCTCTTCTGGTGAATGTTGGTAAGATTAGAGTAAAACTCTTTCACCAGTTGAGTGTTGTAACTTGAGGGATGTGCAACAAACTTCTGCCACTTGAGAGAATGGATGATGATCTCAAGGTCTTCTCTAATCTCCAAACGCTCAAAATCAGCGTTGAATATGAATCCACGTTTAGTATGGATTTGTTTAGAGTTGAAGATCTCATAGCGTTCAGCAGCATCGCTATTAACAAACAGATCATAATCTTCTTCATCTTCAGGCATGGCAGCAGTGATCACTTGCCTCTTTCCAGTTGACATGATTGCGTGATAAGGATTGATGAAACGATGGGGTGTTTTGAAAGGTAAGGGTATGTAGAACTTGTTTGCAAAAGTATAGAGAATAGTAGGTTAAGAAATTTGCGGTGTAAAGGGTTTATATGAGTGATAAGGGTTGGTTTATATAGAAGGTAATGAGTGGTTATATTTTTGTTACGGATATTAATGGAAAAGATATGGAAAAGTTTTATGGACGTTGGGATAATGATGAATGATGGTGGATGATGTGGGTTTAACCGTTGGAAAACCGGTTTACACGCTAAATCAATGCAACGGCTAGTTCAGCGCGTGATATCACTTCGCCTGCCAAATGCCACGTGGTAACTTCTGATAATTACTGGCTCATCATTCCAGCTTCCTGTTGATAACCTCTGGTATGCCTTTTCCTCAGGACTTAGTTAAGTCCACATTTACTTCAATCTTCTTCTTTGGTTCACCTGGTTGGCATAGAGCTTAAGAATGGTGTCACTCACCGTATCTGTCATCACTCAGCCAACTAGACAAAGGCAACTAATGCCTTGCCTCCTAACAGCAATCTATTTTCACACATTACCTGAAATTAACAAAACTAAAAACAACAAAAATTTATTAGAATGCTGGGTTGCCTCCCAGCAAGCGCTTGGTTTCAGAAAAGTCCTCAGCCTGACTTGTAAAATCATGATTAAGAATCATCAAGGGTGGTGGTGACTCTCTTCCTTGAGTCATCACCCCAATAGCTTTTAACTCTCTGACCATTTACTTTAAATTCTTTACCACTTGTTTCATCAAGAAGGTCAACAGCACCATAAGGATAAATTTTCAAAAGTTTGAATGGTCCTGACCATCTTGATTTCAATTTACCAGGAAATAACTTAAGCCTAGAGTTGTAGAGTAAAACATTTTGACCTTCTACCAACTCTCTCTTTTGTATCTTTTTGTCATGCCAGGCTTTAGTTTTTTCCTTGTACATTTCAGCATTTTCATAAGAAAACATCCTATGTTCCTCCAACTCAGATAGTTGCAAAAGTCTTGCCTTACCTGAAGCTTTAAAATCAAAATTAAGTTTCTTAGTAGCCCAAAAGGCTTTGCATTGAAACTCTATTGGTAAGTGGCAAGCCTTTCCAAAAACTAATCTGAATGGGGACATTCCCAAAGGTGTTTTAAAAGCAGTTCTGTAGGCCCACAGAGCATCATCTAACAGTTTAGACCAGTCTTTCCTTGATGGATTAACCATTTTTTCTAATATTCTTTTGATCTCTCTGTTTGATAACTCTGCTTGCCCACTTGTCTGTGGATGATAAGCAGTGGCAACTCTATGTCTTACACCATATTTGGCCAGCAACTCCTCAAAAATTTTGTTACAAAAATGTGAGCCTTCATCACTGATGATTGCTCTTGGAGTGTCAAATCTAGTGAAGATGTTTTTCTTTAAAAAGTTGGTCACCACTCTAGCATCATTGGTGGGACTAGCAATTGCCTCCACCCATTTAGACACATAGTCTACAGCAACTAAGATGTATAGATTACCAAAGGACTGAGGAAATGGTCCCATAAAATCAATACCCCAAACATCAAATAATTCAATTTTTAAAATGTTTGTAAGAGGCATCTCTTGTCTATTAGACACATTTCCAGTTCTCTAACATCTATCACATTGTTTCACAAAATTATAAGCATCTTTAAACAATGATGGCCAATAATAGCCACACTGAAGAACTTTGGCAGCAGTTCTCACACTTGCAAAATGTCCACCATAAGGTGAAGCATGGCAATGTGATAAGATCTGTCTTGCCTCTTCTTCTGCTACACATCTTCTCATTATTTGGTCAGCACACTTTTTGTACAAAAATGGTTCATCCCAAAAATAAATTTTCAATTGAGACAAAAATCTTTTCTTTTGTTGATAATTAAAATCAGGGGGTAAGTGTTTTCCAACCAAATAATTTACGATATCAGCATACCAAGGTGTCTTATCATTAGTTATCATTAAAAGTTGTTCATCAGGAAATTGCTCTTTAATTACATACCTGTCATGTCTTTGCACTTCTTCAGGTAGTCTAGACAGATGATCAGCAACCTGATTTTCAACACCCTTCTTGTTTCTAATCTCTAGATCAAATTCTTGCAGCAGCAATACCCATCTGATAAGCCTTGGTTTAGCATCCTTCTTTGTAAGTAGGTACTTGATAGCTGAATGATCTGTGTACACCACCACCTTTGTACCAACAAGATATGATCTGAATTTGTCAAAGGCATACACAACTGCCAATAACTCTTTCTCTGTAGTGGTGTAGTTCAGTTGAATTTTTGTCAATGTTCTGCTGGCGTAGTAGATAGAATGGAAAGGTTTGTCATGCCTCTGACCCAACACAGCTCCAATAGCAAAATCATTAGCATCACACATTAGTTCAAATGGTTTTGTCCAGTCAGGAGCTACAACCACAGGTGTTGTGATCAGAGCAGTCTTCAATGTTTCAAAGGCCTTGTGACATTCCTCAGAAAATTGAAATGGCACATCATGCTGTAGTAGTTGACATAAAGGCTTTGTAATCTTAGAGAAATCCTTGATAAACCTTTTATAGAATCCAGCATGTCCTAGAAAACTTCTGACTCCTTTAACATTTGTTGGTGGAGGCAACTTCTCAATCACTTCCACTTTAGCTTTATCCACTTCTAATCCTTTCTTAGAAATCCTATGACCCAACACAATTCCTTCTTTTACCATGAAGTGACATTTCTCCCAGTTCAGCACCAGATTACTCTCTTCACACCTTGTCAAAACCAACTTCAAGTTATCCAAGCATCCTTGAAATGACTCTCCAAAGACAGAAAAATCATCCATGAATACTTCCATAGCAGATTCAATCAAATCAGAGAATAATGCCATCATACATCTCTGAAAAGTAGCAGGGGCATTACACAATCCAAATGGCATCCTCCTAAAGGCAAAGGTACCATAAGGACATGTGAAAGTAGTCTTCTCTTGATCTTCAGGAGCTATAGCTATCTGATTATATCCAGAATATCCATCAAGGAAACAATAGAACTCTTTGCCTGCCAATCTATCCAACATCTGATCAATGAATGGCAGAGGAAAATGATCTTTCCTTGTGGCTTTGTTAAGCACATATCCTCCACCCTGTTACAGCTCTGGTGGGGATTAACTCGTTCTTCTCATTGGCAACTACTGTCATGCCTCCCTTCTTAGGAACACATTGAACAGGACTAACCCACACACTATCAGAGATAGGATAAACAATACCAGCATCTAACCACTTGATTATCTCCTTCTTCACTACCTCTTTCATAATGGGGTTCAGCCTTCTTTGACATTCCACACTGTTCTTGGAATTTTCTTCAAGTAAGATCCTGTGCATACAAACAGTGGGACTTATACCCTTGATATCAGCCATTTGCCAAGCTATGGCTCTCTTGTATCTTCTCAGCAACAATATTAGGCTCTCTTCTTGTTTAACAGTCAAATCAGCAGAAATGATAACAGGCAACTGCTGACTTGTCTCCAGAAATGCATACTTCAAATGTGAAGGTAATTGTTTCAATTCTAAAGCAGGTGGCTTTAAAACTGAAGGAATGTTCTCCTTCTTAGCATCAGGTGGTATTTCTAATACTTCATATCTTCCAGCCCATTTGATAATGGACTTTTCCTTTGTAACTTCATCATCTACCAATTCCTTGTCTTCATGAGAAAAAGGAATCTTCTTCAAATGATCAGAATCTTTCATGAATTGCTTGTGTACCAGAGAATCCCAACTTTGCAGTTGTGATACAACCTCTAACTTCTCAGTAGGAAACTTCATAGCATTGAGAATGTTGAACTTGACTTCTTGGTTGTTAACTCTCATGGTTACTTCTCATTTCTCTACATCAATCAATGTTCTTCCAGTAGCAAGGAATGGTCTTCCCAAAAGTATGGGAGTATCTTCATCAGCAGTGAAATCTATAATGATAAAATCAGCAGGGAAGACAAATTTGTCAACCCTAACCAGCACATCTTCAATCTTCCCTTGTGGGTAGCATATGCTTCTGTCAGCTAGTTGAAGAGTAATGGTTGTTGGTCTAGCAGCACCAATACCCAACTTGTTGAAAACAGATAAGGGCATCAGATTCATGCTTGCTCCTAGGTCACATAGAGCTTGACCTACATGTACATCTCCAATGGTGCAGGGTATAGTAAAGATACCAGGATCTTTCAATTTTGGTGGTAACTTACCCTGAACCATTTGGCTACACTCTTGTGTAAGTACCACAGTCTCGAACTCACCAATCCTCTTCCTCTTTGTTAGTACATCCTTCATGAACTTTGAGTAATTAAGCATCTGCTTAATTGCCTCAATGAGTGGTATGTTGATATGCAGTTGCTTCATCATCTCAATGAACTTGTTGTACTGTTGTACCTCTTTAGCTTTTCTCAGCCTTTGAGGAAATGGAGGAGGTGGTCTCTCATTCATTAGCTTCTGAACATCAATAGAACAAGGATCTGGAGGTAATGTCATATCAATGTCAGCCATAGTCTTATCAGGCCTCGTCTTCTTCTGTGGTACTTCAGTCTTCTGTTTGGTTATAACTTCAGTAGGTAACTTCTGGCTTGCCTGTTGAATATCGTCATTCACATGTGCAGAGGCAACTTGTGTCTTGCCTTCTGAAGCCAGTTCAGGCATCTTGGGGCCTTCATACTCTGTTCCACTTCTTAATGAAATAACCTTGCAAGTTTCTTTCCCTTTATCTTTTGAAGTAGAAGTAGGTGATTCAGTGGTACTTGGAAGTGAACCACTAGCTCTTGAAGTTAAGGCAGTAGCAATCTGCCCCATTTGAGTCTCCAAATTCTTTATACTAACCCCTTGGGCAGTAATTTGATTTTTTGTCTCAGCAGCAAAACTCTTGGTCTCTTGCATAAATGCTTTCAAAATACCTTCCAGTTGATTAGTGTTGGCAACTGGAGGTGTTGCCTTCTGTTGATTGTTAGACCAAGAAAAATTTGGATGGTTCTTCCAATTAAGATTGTAAGTGTTGCTATATGGGCTGTTGTTCCTAGCCACATAGTTTACACTTGCAGGATTTGCAGGACAGTCTTCAAACAAATGAGAACCAGCACAATACACACATGAAGCTTCAACTCCACTAGTCAATGCTTTAGCAGTCTCAGTAGCAGGCTTCTCTGGAGCAGTAAGCAAATTTTTCAACATGGTATGCATAGAAGCTATCTGAGCAGCTAGTGCAGTAGTTTCACTGACGTCATGCATACCAGCAGCCTTCTTAGTTGGTTGAGGGTTAACCCTCACAGTTGGCCACTGATATGTGTTAGCAGTAATGCTCTCGATCAGTTCAAAGCCATCAGTATAAGACTTTGACAATAGGGATCCACCAGCAGGTGCATCTAGCATATTCCTTGAAGCAGGTACCAACCCATTATAGAATGTCTCAAGTTGGATACACACAAGAATACCATGGTGTGGACATTGTCTCAGCATCTCTTTGAATCTCTCCCATGCATCAAACAAAGTCTCATCTTCTCCTTGTCTGAATGAAGTGATTTCATTCCTCATTTTTGCATTCTTGACAGGAGGAAAGTATTTGGCTAAAAACTTCTGTGCTAGAGTATTCCAAGTGGTAATGGAATTAGGCTCTAGAGAGTTAAGCCAACTCTTTTCTCTATCCCTTAATGAGTAAGGAAAGAGTCTCAACTTGAAAGCGTCATCAGTAATTCCAGGAATTTTAAAGTTACTCGCAACCTCCAAGAATTGTCTAAGGTGCAAGTGAGGATCATCAGTAGCAACTCCACTAAATTGTCCAATAGTTTGCAACATTTGGAACATCATAGGCTTGAACTCGAACGCAGCAGTGGTAATCTCCTCTCTAACTATGCTAGTGTTCATAGAATTATGATCAAACACTGCATAATCTCTTATGCTCCTCCCTCTATCATTGGCAATACCAATAATGTCAGGATTTTGAGGTTCAACAGGAGGGTTCTGCCCTCTTGCAGCTGGTTGTTCTTCAGGATCAGCCATGGTTACTTCTTCTTCTGAACTAGAGCCAAAAAATTGAATTTGTTCACTTGTGTCTTCAAAAACCAAACCAACACCAGTGTCTTGCCTCTGATTGCCTCTTGTATTCTTCCTACGAATTCTGAATGTTCTTTCTATCTCAGGATCTGGTCTGTACTCTGGTGTAAGTAATCTACGCATGCAATGTCAACGCACCCTGTAGATAAACCACTTGACAGAAAAGATCAAATAACAACAATAAGCTAAAACTACAGTAAATGAAAATGGAACTTAAAACTACGCTATTCTCCGGCAACGGCGCCAAAAACTTGTTCGTGTGAATTTGAATACGCAAGTATACGCAGTCAACTGTAGCAAGTAATAAGTAAAGAGTGTGTCGAACCCACAGGGAATAGTCTATGAGTTATGCATTCCAAGTTCAGATAAAGTGTTTAGTTTATTGCAATAGTAACAAAGCATAATTGGTTTGTTTAACAAAATAAAATAATAGTTATGTAAAGTGATGATTGAAAACAAGAATGAAATGGTAGCTGAGATTATGATCTATTTAACACATGAATGAAGTGCAGTGAATGATAACTACTGTCGTGCCATCTGTGAGCAAGCTTGCCTTGTGGTGTATGTCTACAACGTTAGATATTAAAACAGGGTATAATGGACTGGCTCTGTCGAGGTCACTATTAATCTCATTAGAGTTCAGAAACGCACTTGCTTGTTTGGTTTCCCACTAAGGCCCTTAACTTATCCATAAGAAAAGGTAGGGATTACATGTTTGCTCCCACTTAACCTTATTATTTCCATTAACATGCTAGATGTCTCTACACATGCAACTTGTATTTAGATCTAAGTTGATCAGTCAAAGAAATAAATGTATTTTCATAAAAACATAAGGTTAAAGATGACACAAGAATAATCATTCATTCACATAAATACTTCATCCATTATATTAAATTTCACATAATCTCAACTACAAAGAGTTTAGCTCAGAATGAGCATAAAAACAACAACAATAATAACAAGTAAAGTAGTGATACCCATTACAATGCAATAGATACTCCTACAGACACTGTCGTGCCTCTCGTTATCACCGGTCGCCTTCTGCAGCAGAATAGCGCTTCAAACGGCACAACTACTCTTCTTCTTCTCAGATCTATTCTCTAAGTTTCAAGCCTGCATTTTTAGGTTTAGGGTTGTGTATTTATAGGACAATCCTTCTTGGATCGGGTGCAACTTTAATTGTGACTAGAAAGCCCAAGGAATAAAGGATATTCCATTTGCAAAGACCACTTAATCATAGTACAATCATTGTGATGCTGACAGCTGGCAAGCCAGCCATTTCAACCTTATCCTCCAAAGATGCCTTCCACTATGTTCTAGCACGTTCCCAGGTTTTGTCTTCTAGCAATGCTTGACTTGTGTTGACTTGTACGGAACATGATGTCTTGACAGTCATTATCAGTAGATGCCTTTGATGACGATCCAGAACCAAATAACATGCCTTGACATAAATTGCCTCTAAACTAACTCTTTTTCATCCAGATTACATAATTATTCCTAATACATAATTCTAGACTCAAAAGTAAATAAAACTAATGAAATTGGATTAAAACATGGTTTGATCACCATATTGGCAAGAAATAATTCATGAATAAAGGCCTAAATAACACACAAATAGTGAGTCATCATAAACCTCAATAGATAAGTTTCGGCACGAAGTTCTTAACAGTCAAAACCGACTAGTTAAAGGTCAACTAGATATTAGAAACCTGCAAATTCCAACAGATTTGGAAACCAACAGAAACAACTCAAAAAAAAAGTCCTTCAAATCTCAACAAATTCGAGAGTGGTCAGAGAATTCAGTATCCAAAAAACCAAAACACCGACGACAATAACCACACCTCGGCAACGTCTAAACCATCACGATCACATCTCAACACCCTCACTACCAACAACATCATTCCAACACCTTCACCCACAACCACCACCACCACAACAAAAAAACAAAATAACTTCTACACTCCTCATCCACACCATCAACCCCACAACCAAAGCCTCACAAAACACATAGCATCAAATCAACACAAACCAATTCTTCACCAAGAAAGAATTACAATAACACCAATGACAAACCTTGTCCAACACAACCCATGGCCACACCCAAAACGGCAACCTCAAAGACAACAAGCAGCCCCTCATATTTGAATACCAAAACAAACCTCTGAGAACAAACCAAAACTAACAACACAAAGCCGCAACGTAGAGGGCAAAAGTCGCAGACGTGAAAAGCTTAGGGGAGAGGTCATGACGCTCCGAAGTTCAATCGAGAAGGAATGAGAAGATACACACAATACAAAAAACCTCAACATGGCCCCGGTGCCAATTTGAACTAAAACACGACCAAATCATGGGACAGCCAAACCCACCACACAAAAGTTGATCCGAACAACACTACATCATCATCTCACCACTCAACACCCCCTCATCTCCACCAACCCATCTCAACACCAACAACCACCACCGACACCAAAACCAGACTGCCGCCACCACCACTATACCCCACATGCATTGATTTGCAAGAGAGCAAAACACACTATGACCGGAACTGAAGCCAAACCACTGTTGTTGAAGATGAACAGAGAAACGCATATGATATGTTATTAAAACACATAAAGATTAACGGTGTTTAAGAAATCACAAAAACTGTTAATTTTGATGTGTCTCATTAACGTATCAATAGATTTTAAATTTGTCTGAAATTGTACACAAATAATCAATATGATATAAACTTTTAATCCAATGATATATTTTATAAAAATTTACACCAGTTAATTTTTTTTTAAAATAATTAGAAGTAAATATCCCTAAAACTTGAAAGGGTACACAAAAAAAATCATAATATTATCATCCAAGTGACTAGTGAAGCGGCTACTCCAACATTAGTCACAGTCTTAGTAGGAGTCTTGGTAGGAGTACCTTTTATTCTATATGTTTGTTACGTTGCTTAAAATTCAAGCAATAATTTAACCTATTTTTTCCCTCCCAAATGTCATCATTAAATGAGCATAAATCTTTGCAACAATTATCCCTAATTCTCTCTCAAATTTTCTCTCTCCTCTTTTCTTTCAATTTGAATTCTTTCATTAATTAATTTAAGCAACTATTCCAAAGCAAGATATAGATCATTGTTATAGATACATGATACTAAGCAAATTAGAAATTTTCAATGCTTAAATTTAATGGAATCAAACCAACCAAAAATAATCAAACCGACCATTTTCCTTCCAAACTAATTTGTCAAATTTTTTTTTTTTGGTGCAAACTAATTTGTCAAATTTATTTGCTAATTTTGACACTTTGTTCAATGCAACACCTCTTCATTTTTCCCCCTATTTTAAACTACTTGGTACGTTTTTTGGAAAATGAAAGCTTAATTTTATGTTCATGTCTTGAAATGTTATTTCATCTAAACACCAATTTGTATTCATCTATTTATTTATTTTTACCTCATCTTTGTTTCCTAATTTTCATTTTAAGATTTTTTTCTTCTGCTTTTCTGTTGTTGCAAATTCATCTACAATAACAGTCCAATAGATTGCTGAGAACAAGAAATATTGCATACTAGAGATTTTGCAGATGGTAAAATCAAGAATGGTATTTTTCTGCATTCATTTCCTACTATTAAAGGTAATTGTGCTATGGTTGTTTCTTTATCCTTTCTATTAAATGTTGTCCCCGTGTTGAAATTTGTAATGAAATTTTTTTAAAGTTCCTAAAAGTAAGATTAATTTAGTGGAAGTGGAAGAATGTTAGTGAAGCACACTTCTCTTTTCTATTTCATTGCCGTTTGTTTGTTTCTTCTATGTACTTGAAGAAAATACTTGCTTGAAAAAATGATTTTGGGAAGCAATATCGGTGACAATGTATTTATATCAAGATATCAAGATTGTGTCTTACACCATAATCATATGATTAAGAATTAAATTAAATTTCAACGTAAAAAATATCCTGTAATAGTTTCATTTGTAATGAGAATTAATAAAATGAACAGTCGTTTAAAAATGTTGAAATATATCTTCTGATGACACCTTTACTTTTGCACGGTCATATTTTTTTTTTTTTTGGTGCAATTGCACGGTCATATTTAATAACTAATGAAAATGACGAAGATATTTATGTAATTCAAATGTGCTGAATATAAGAGTTTTTTGTAATATATGAATATGATAATTAATCAAATTAAAGTTTTATGTTCATTTTTCCAATCATTTAATTTTTTTTGATGTATAAATGAAATACAAATTATTACAATGGAAATCAACCCACACAAAATAGAGAATCGGTATCTCAACCCCTATCATAGCAATTTCGATAATTTAGACAATTTCTTTTGATATTTATTGTTATGTTTAATTTTACTATATCTTTGTCACACATTTTAATATCTAACTTATTTATATAATATATTTATTGTTACACATAATAGCATATAAACTCGTGCAACGCACGGGTTGGAGATCTAATTACATTACATGTTTCTCTCACTGTCACTGTCACTTGTCACTGCTCATTATTGCTTATCGTGCTACAAAAAAAAAACATGAGCAACTAACCCTTCCAAAACCCTTTTCCCTTTCCTTCATTCATCAAACCTCAATGGCTTCTTCTTATAACAACACATACCTCAATTTTTCCACTCATTCTCGTCACTATTCCAAATCCCAAATGTACTTCTTCAAAATCCTCCACATCATTTCCTCATTCCCACAACCTTCCAACTCCAATCATCAACAACAACAACAACAACCTGAATCCAACAACGTTAACAACAACAACGACGACGACGACAACGAAAGACAACAACAAGAACAAGAACCAGAACAAGAGAAAGTTGTTGAACAAGAGAAAAGTGTTGATGACGTGGCATCGGAGTTGGAAAATGAACACGAAACAGAAGCAAAAACGATGTCGGTTCCACGTGGCGATGGTAACAGTTTTGATTTACTTGTTGAAGCAGCGAGAGTGTTATCTGAAAATGAAAAGAACGAGTCAGAATCAGAGGAAAGAATCGGAACTGAGTTAGTGACTCGGAGTCATTATTGTGAAGAAGAAAAGCCGGTGGTTGTGGATTTGAATGAGAGAGAACCGGTGGTTCGGTCTAAGAGATGGAGGAATCAATTGTTGCGGTGCCGGTTCAGAGACTCGATAGTTGAACCGTTGAAACGAACCGGTCGGAATCAGAAGAAACGACCGCTTCGTTAGTTACTTTACAAGTAAAACGGTAAATAATTTTTTTTTATTTGTAATTTTTTGTAAATAAAATAATTTGCTAATTTTAAGTAGTGTCTTTATTTACGTCTGTTTGACATGTCTGCTCAAAACGATGTACCGTGTGAGTTAAGGGATCTTACCAAGGACAGAAAATTTGTTTTGTATAAGGTTTTGGGATTTACTAGTATTACTAATTAGGCAATGAAAAAACCATATCAATCTATTACTTGGTAATGAGTTAACTTAAATATTACATTAAATATTTGTGTAGATTTAATATGAGGCTCTTAACATTTTTTATTCTTATTGTTATCATTTTTGTCTAAGCATTTTTTATACTTGAGTCAACCACACGAAACGTAGTTCTATTTAGGAAAATGGAAAGGGACAATTTTATTTTCTTATGAAAGGAATGGGACAATTTAAAAGAATATCATATGTATTTTGTCTCAATGTATGTAATTTCCTATCATAGGCATTTTTAGTAGTAGTAGTATATAATTCCTCCGTCCTTTTTTATAAGACCCCTTTTGACAAAATTCCACTATTCATTTATCTTATTTTGACTGTATTTTTTTAATAATACATAGATGTAAATATTAGCATATAAAATCTTGTTTGATTTGTTTTGATGAGTACTTTCAAAATATCAAATTTTTATAATTTTTACTATTAAAAAACTAAAGATATTAGTAGTCAAAATTGTACATTGGCATACGTGTAGTGGTCTAAAAGGGTCTTATAATTAGGGATGGAGGAAGTAGTTAATACCATAGTAAATACTATTTGGCATAGTTATTTTGAGATTAGGTCGTAATAATCTAACCAAGACCAGTACTGTCTATGCTATATATATTAGTCTCTTATAGTATAGCCTTCTTTGGAAGCATGAATAAGTGGTAACGATAATTAAGACTATGTTAAATATTTTGATTTAATTAATTAATATGCACGGACAATGTAGAGAGATTTTCACATTGTGAATCAATTGTAATGGTCCGACTATTAAAAATGTTTTATTTTTATTACAATTGTTTTTCATGTTTTACACATGATTGTCATTGATTGTAATGTGGTGACGGTGCAAGAAAATTAAACTTTATAAATAACTAAAAGCCAGGTCATGTTAACATGGGTTCTAAGGACACATTTTAAGATACTCAAAATAATAATTTTATCTTGAAATTAACAACATTTGACTTTTAAAAATATGAAATGCATAAGTTCTAACACTAAATTTCTTTTATTAGTATACTAACAAGTACTTCAAGGGTACATGTTAATATTTTCCATAACTAAAATAAAGGTTTTGATGGGTTCATGAGCTTCACCGGGGTCGTATGGTGAATTTTGAAACCTAAAAAGTTGTTGACCACTTTAATAGTGTCAAGAACTAAGTTAGTACTAAATTGAGAGATATAATTAAACTTTGTTAGATTCCACGACTTAAGTTTGCTATATTAATTTTTTAGCTTTAGTACAAACGAACGTTGATGCATATCTTGCCATGAGAACAAGCAAAATCTTAGTGATTGTAAGCATATGTTTTCTATTTTTTACCATATAAATCCTCATGTTGAGTTTGTTACGAGACTAACAAATGAGACAATTTCAGTCCGAGCGAACGTTAAAGTATATTTTTACAATTAAAGACAATGTCACAAGTTGTGATGGTTTGATTAGAAGCGATCAAGAAACTTGGCTATATATGTTGTTATTCAATTAATTTAGAAAGGTGCAATGATCTTACGTTTGCTCAGCTTCAAAATGCTTTGAAAGATTTACATATATCTCGTGGGTGTGGTTACATGATGAAAGTATATCTTTATGTGGGTTCCAAAGTCATTGGTGACACTTTAAACAAGGGTAGCATTGGGTAGTGTTAATGGCTCGAAGTTTATTGCTTCATATTTGGAATTTGATTATTATGGATTGGGAGATTAAAGTATGTTATTTGTACTATGAAATAAAAATTATGGCTAATTTGCAGCTACATGGGTCGTCATCAAAGGTTACGGTGATGTTAAACTATGGTGGAGACTTATGATTTGTTCCTCACTACATACGAGTGTTTCTTTTGATTGATCATTTTCAAGATTAGTTGCCAAATCCTTGTTGCCATCTGCTATATTGGGGTGGGTGGGGTGGGTTAGGGTCTGTTTGGTAAAAATAGCGGATAGCTTATAGCTTATAGTTTATAGCTGATGGCAGATAGCTTATAGCTTATAGCTGATAGCTTATAGTTGATAACTGATAGCTGATAAACTAATTGAAGTGTTTGGTAAAATTAGCGGTTCAATTGACCGATAAATGTAAAATGACATAAAAGGGTATTCTTAAACCTTTTGTATTTTTTTTAATAAAAGTCATAATTAAATTAATACTTAAGATACTTAAAATTTAATAATTTAAATTTATTTAATATGTTTTTTATATATTAAATATTTTATTCTTTGAATTTTTTCTCTTTTTATTTCATATTTATACATTATAAAATAAATTATGAATAACAATTTTTATAATATAAATGATAAATTAAAAGAATTTAAAAAAAAAGTTTGATTATTAAAAAAAAAGTTTTGATATATAATATAGATATACATTGAGACATGCATAAAACAGATAAAGAAAATCAAAATATAGTACATGTAGAATAAGGTGGATGTAGAAAAACTAAACTAAGTCAAATTGATTAAAAATATATAATATAGGTATACATTGAGACATGCATCTACAGCCCAAGACGTAAAAAAAATCACAATATAGTCAACAAATTGAGTAATAGGGTCAAACGAAAAAATGAAACGAAGAGACAACAATACTGCGAAGTGAACATAATACATGTTTTGTATCAAATACAGTAATAAATTATAAAGGATAAGATGGAATTTTAAGTGAAATAATAAAGGTAAAAAAGGAAGAAAATATGATAAGTTATAAGCTATAAGCTAAAACGCTATTTAAAATAGCGTCTGAAAAATAAGCTATAAGCTACTGAAATAAGCTATAAGCTATAATCTAAAAGACGTTACCAAACAGAGCTTTTTATGTCAGATGAGCTTATAAGCTATAAGCTCAAAAATAGGACTTGCCAAACAGACCCTTAACAAAATCTCTTTTGGTCACATAAACAATAAATGTAATGAAACGACCCACTCATTGGGCCAATACTGTTTAATTGGCCTAAATAATTTTTATGATAAAATAATTTTTTTTACCATATTGTAATTATTAATAAAGTTAATACTATTATTTAGTGGTGATTAATCTTCGTCAAGAAATATGTGAAGCATATATTAAGATGTATTCTTTCTTCCTAAACTAAATTTTCTCATTATAAAAAAGTTAGAAATTAAACTCCTAACCACTTGTTTAAATGTTTCAAATTTCTTACCACTTGAACAAATTAAAATATTATTTATATGGTCTTGTTAATATGTGCCATAAGGACATATTTTAAGGAATTCAAAAATAGGAATTTTATATTAAAAAAATACAATATATTGAATTTAAAAAGTGAAATGAACGACTTTTAAGATAAATATTTCTACTTTTAATACTTTAACATCTATTTTAAGGGCACATGTTAACATTTGTCTGATATTATATAACCAAGTAATTGAAAGTGTTTAACGAACTACTCTCAAGGAATCATTTAGAAGAACGAGATTTAATACAAAAAATGTTTATATTCATTTTTTAGTGTACAATATATTCATTTTATTCTATTTTTAAAAATCATTCAAATTTATTTTGTAAAAAAGAAACATATTTTCAATCATTTATTCATGTTAAAAATAACAGACTTTTTTTTGCAACAAAATAATAATAATAACTCAACAAAAAAAAAATGTAGTAAACCCCAATAAATCAATATAAATATGTACTAAACCCTTAAACCCTATTATTCTCTTGCAAACGAACGAGTTCCCCTCTTTTTCCACTCCTTTTCTCCAATCGTCTCTTTCTCGCTCAAATGGATTCTTCACCAATGGAGTTTTGGGGTATCTATCTCTCTCTCTCTCTCTCTCTCTCTCTCTCTAACAGTCACTTTCGATTCCAATTTGTTGATTTATTTTTGTGAATATCGTCTAATTATGAATAAATTGATTTGAAATTTAGGTGTTGAGGTTAAAGTTGGACAATCTGTTAAAGTTGATCCAGATGATGATGAGTATGAGGGACTCATCCACATTTCTCAGGTTATAATTTGAAATTATTTGTTATTTTAACGTTTCTGGAACCATTTGATGCCTGAACTGAACCAGATCGAACCGGTGGTGAAAACTAAAAAAATTTGTTAGGTGTTGAAATATAGCAAAAATTAATGTTTAATGAATTAATTTTGTATAATTGATTTTACTTAAAAAGTGATTCCACTGTAAAGTGGTTTATGTTTTGATACATTTGTCGCATTAGACTAGACAACTACAAGTTGTAGCTTTAATTTAGAATCAATTATGCTCGATATGAACTGAACATGTCAAATCAATTTTACACGTCCAGAATCAATTATGGGTTTTCCATTGTGTACCAAACATATAGGGCCTTATTGTCTTGTAAAAATGATATTCTAAGGTGAAACTTTTTAACTTTCAGATTGCACTTGGGGAAGTGAAGAAAGGCAAAGCCGAACCTGTTGTTGTGTATGTGAAAGTTGATGATCAAAAGTTGGTTTTGGGAACTCTTACTAAGGATGTCGTTCCTCATATGGCCGTGGATATATATTTAGACAAGGAGGCTGAACTTTCCCACAATTCGAAAAATGCTGTTGTCTGTTTTTCTGGATACAGAGTTGTTCGGTATTTTTCACACTCTTTTGATTTATTATTCTAAATTAGTTTACCTTTCTTTAGAGAATGTTTGTTTGCGCCTTTTGGATTCATTTTTTGTTTTTATTTGACTTAATTTAAGTTAATATTGTTTAGCTTTCTTTAGAGAATGTGTTTGGATGTGTTGCTCGCTTTCATTTAAGTTAATATTTGCTTAGAGAACATGTGTTTTATAAACTGAAGATACCTTTGAGCCACGGTTCAACTGTCCTAAACAGCTTGATCCGAGACAAGACTGTGATTGAACCACCAACATTACTCAACCGTAGTAACAGCTAGTATAATGTTCAACCGGTTGAATCATTTGATTCGAAATTTTTAAAACAGTGGTTTGTACGTTCATGTTACAATAATGTTATTTAATTTTTATTACTGATATTTTTTCTTTGCCAATCGTCCTAAATCCTAATATATCAATGTGAAACATGCCTCACTACTAATTCATCATTTATCTTTCTTTTTCTCTCAACTTCTGATGTTTTTTCTGTGCCAGTGATGATGATGAAGATGTTGATGACGCTGACCTTTCTGGTGAGACTCAATTGTTTGTTTCAATATGTTATTCTTGTTGTGGTTAATTCGGTTTCTCAAACATTGTTTTGCTTTGTGTTATTTGGACAGATAGTGATCATGAACTTGCTCCTTTGATTGAACATGGTAGATGCTGTCTCTAAATCTGGAATTTATTACATAATATAATATTTCTTACAGCAGTTCTTATATAACTAATAATTATCTTTTTTTATGAACCCTTGAATCAAAAGCTCAAGCTGCAAAGGAGCTTGCTAAATCTGGAAAACCTGCTGCTGAAACTGGTGCATTGGCAAAGCAAGTCAAGGTTACTGATCCAGAGGAAGTTAAAGTTGAATCTGATGAAGAATCAGATTCTGATTTTTCTGACGATGACGAGGTATATTAGTAACTTCATGTTTAATGTGCACTTTCATGTTTATATATGACATTTTGATGTGATCCAATGTCTGCAAAAAGTAAATAAGATGCCTTTTCTTAGAGTTTTCCAAGTCTTCTTGGTAAACATTGGTTTTATCATGTATGAGAAATTGATTGTTTATTGCTTGTATAGTGGTATTCAAGGTTTTTGATGGTAAATTCTTTCATCTGTCATTTTAGATTGATACTGATAGCGAGGACAGTGAGAGTGAAGAAGAGACTCCTGCTAAGAAGGTAACCAACTGTTGCAGAATGTAGTTCTCGGTTTTGTTATTTATCATCTTTATTGTACTATGAACAGATTACACAGTACTTGTACATATTACATGGTTTAACGCTTTGATGTTGGATCAGGGCAAGAACAGCAAGGGAAATGGGAATGCATCAAAAGTTTCAGTTCCTACCAAGAAGGCTAAAGTTGCTACTCCTGAAAAGACTGATTCTGATGCTGATATTGATTCCAGTGATGATGATGATATTAATGAAGATGAAGATATTAGTGATGATGAAGATGTTAGTGATGAAGAGACTCCTGCTAAGAAGGTAATCAACTGTTGTACAATGCAGTTCTCTGTTTTGTTATTTATTATGATTATGATTGTATTATGCGCAGACTACACTAGTACTTATACACAATTTCATGTTTTTAATGTGCATCAGGGCAAGAACAACAAGAGACCAAATGAGGCCGGATCACAAACTCCAGTTTCAGCCAAGAAAGCTAAAAATGCTACTCCTGGAAAGACTGGTAAGGTTATTACACACACACACAAGCACACAATACTTTCTGTTATTTAGAGGTGAGTGGGTATACAGTTTATTGTTTGCGAGTTTGGGGAAAGGGAGGTAAGGGCTTTGGAGGAAGGGAAGAGGGAGAAGTAGAGAAACCTTTCACATTTTTTGAGAAAATGTTTATATAGAGAATGATAAATAAATGCTTATGATTAATATTTTAATTTAAGAGTATTAGAACAATATAAATAAGATTCCAGCCACTATTGCTTTTCATAAGCTTATCTGAGAGCCTTATTAAGCTAAAAAACTCATAACTTATAATCAGAAGCTAAACATAACATACTTAGTGCTTATGTTACATGATCAATCCTCAAATTAGATCACGAGGATCTGTTTTAATTGATTAGTTTTCCCTTTCAGATGACTATTCTTACAAGTCTGATTTTAGATGCTTGGTTGGTGTTGAGTTTATGCCAATTTTTTTTTTTTTTTACATTTCTGTGTTCATAACAAATTTATATATATATATATATATATATATATATATTTTCCATGTCATTCTGTCTTTGGATTATAATTGCAATTGCTTATAGCAGTTGTTATTTATATTTCTCCTTATTTAATATATTCTATATTATGCAGTGATCATATCTTTTGATTAAATTTGTGTTGTAGATGTTAAAAAAGAAGTACACATAGCCACTCCCTACCCTACGAAGAAGGTTGGTGGAAAAACTCCTCAGAATGCTGCTAAGAAGCAGACTCCCGGTTCTAGCAAGTATGATTTTATCTTGAAATATTAACAAATATGATTAAACAAACCTTCAATTCTAAGTTATAGACTATCACTTATTAAGTTTTTTTTGCTTAATTATGTTTTTTTTATGGTATTTCCAGGTCTCAAAATTCCAAGCAAGGTCGTCGTCGGTGATGTTAAATTGATTACCGTATTCGTGTAGTAGTTTTCCCTTGTATTATAGTGAATATGGTAAAAATGTTTTGCTTTTATCCTAGCTTTAGACTACAAGCTATGGAGAGTTTAAGGTGAAAACATGATTTGGAAATTTTATTGTTATTTTTTGAGGAATTTAATGACATTGTTGAACCCCCATTATATTCACCACATTATAGCCTTTATATCTTTGTAGTAAATTTGTATCGTTTTCGGAGTGTCAAAGTTGATTTCATATTTTGCCGTATTAAACCTGACGTGAACCTTTCCCTTTCTCTGCATTCCAATTTTCAGTATCGCGTAAATTATATTGATTTATTTCTCTGCTAACAAAAACCAACTGCATATAGATTGAAAAGAGTGTAACAGTTTAGAGATGAAGTCAAATGTGCATGCATGTATTCAATTAGAAATCTCAATATGTTTTTTCATTTTTCAATCACATATTATGCACTTTTTTTCTTCTTATAATCATTGAAAAGATGAATATAAAAAGATAAACCTCAACTCGAACCCCACAGCCAGCACTTTAATCTATTTCGATTGATTTTTAATTTAAATTATCGTGGTGCTTGGTGGGTTGGAAACGCCGAAACTTGATGTGTTTGAATAATGAAATTTGGTCACTTACTCGCCTCTTCTCCAACCTTCACTCCATGGTCGAGACCTTCGCGGCGTATTTCCCTCTCAATTCCACTAGTTCTTCAACTGAAATATTGATTAAATGGAACAACGACAATCATTCTTGCACTATCTTGATTATAGCTTGTTTTGGAGGAATTATAAGGAATAATTCAGGCTATTTTCTATCGGTATTCTCAAGTTTCATCTAAGAGACATGTGACATTCTTCATGTTGAACTTCATGCAATCCACTACCACTAGGGACACATGCTAGCCAAAAAACATGGTCATTCAAGAGCTTGTATGCTACTCTAATTATTTACATTGCGCAAATATCATTAATGGTCCCTGTGTCAGCCATCATGTTAATGGGGTCCTAATTTAAGATATAAAAGAGTTATTAATAAACACAATCTTCACACTTGTTGTCACACTCTAAGAGAAAGGAACCAACCAATACAATGATTTCTTAGCAAAGTTTAAGCTTTATCTGATACTGATCTCACAATTTATTATGTGCTTGGTCATCTTATTAGGAGCAATTTGGCCGAAGTTGTCTATCTTAGTACTTAATTTCCTTCTTCAGTTTTTCTTATTATGCCTTATAACAAAAAAAAAACTAAAATTTATAATCAAATTTTTTGTTTTAAATTAATAAATAAAAAATCCACCTTTTTAGAGTAAATCTTGTCCATTAATTATTGAAATACCACTTAATCTATAAAGCTATAAACTCATCTGTGAACTATTAAAAATATTTCGCACTTTTTCACACTATACAAAGCCTACATTATCTATGTGATTCATGATGAATAATTATTAATGCCAACATAGGCAACTTAATAGTCTTATCATTGTGTGAGTGAGAGTTGAATGATTTTGGTTCTAAGGGTAATATTGACCCAATTTATATTTTAACTCCATATTTTTTTGACCAACTGAGCCTTTCACTCAATTTTTAATATTCTTTTAATTTTTAGTTTGATTCTTCTTGTTCTTGATTGTTGTTTATGATTGGGTATTATTGGTTTGTGATTCATGATTTGGGGACTCCATTGAAGCTTGGGATTTGCGCAACTAACATGAAGATTAAGTACTATTGATAGATTCTTCCAATTTCCATGATCCTAAGGTTGGGATCATCATATCACTTTAGTATTATATAGAGCCCATTTATACAATGTTCTTATTATATTTTAGTATTATTATATACTTGTAGTTTATTTTACTAATCAAAGTCACTCACATGCAAGAGTATATTTCTAATATATATAATCATAGGCTAAGATAAAGTATAAGTATTCTTTGTACAATTGACTATAGATAGATATATTATGCATTTAAACATTGAGTCTTCATTAGATAATTTATTTCACAAGACATACAGAAATAAAGTCTAAATAATTCGAATCAAAAGTCATGAATAATGTTCATTTATAAATCCATGAATTCTATAAAATCTCAAATAACAGACACACTGTTAGTCAATACTTTCAGTTGGTAATTAGTTGACATCTTACAAATGTGCGAATTTAACGCCCGCTACTAACATAAGAGCCTTGTCGGTGGATAAATATCTGTTTCAGCGCACTGTGACTCTTGCGGTCTATCCTGACCTTGTGAGCCTTTACGATTCAATTACTCACTTAAACTATTTGATATAAAAAAAAAGGAAAGAAAAAGATTGTCACTATATAATATAAAAAATGCTCACTTTCGAATCAATGCTTATAGGAGGATCTGATGCGGTGTTGAAATTGAGAAACAATACAATATAAGGGAAGCAATCTGATGACAATGACATGGAAAAAATGCTGAAACTTGAAAGGCCAGCTTGCTAAAGAATATATAGTATTGTGTTCAAAATAAATATATGGTATCTTGTAAAGAAGAAAAATTAGCTGTTGCTTTGAGTTTGAACCTTGTTTTATAGCATTAGGACAAGCTTTTTAGAAGAAAAAAAATAAAGAAAATCTTAACTTGGAAGTTTCTATCAAATAAAGAGGACAATCATTGTGAATTGCCTTTTTAACTATGGGGTAAAAATTACAATGGCCTTTTCAATGATCTTAAGATATACTTAATTTAGCACCTACTCTATTGTATAGACATAATAATTTGACATACAATTTTGATGTCAAATATAGTATCTTTTAATTTTTTGTTATTTTTGAAATAAATGTAAATTATATATATATACACACACACACACACACACACACATGCATTTGATATTTAAATACTATAATTTTTTATTATATCATCCACAATGTTACGAGTATAATAAAGACGTATTATTAATATTGTAAATTAGAGATACCGATATATAATAAAATTTCTTATATCGTCAAATAAATTCACTTTGCAAGATTATTTTTAAAATAATAAAATATTGGAATTGTACCGAAAAACATATATTGGAATAATTTGTATACATAAACAATATAAGTTATTCTATAAAAAAAACATATAAATTTTTAAATAAGTTCATTTTGCAAGTATTAATTAAATTAATATATATATATAAAATGGTGATGTAATTTTTTTTACATATATCTAATCAAATTACATCATAATACTATTTTCTAAATTAACTTCTAAAATATTTTAGAGTTATTTTAAACAACATCTGTGCATATAATTTATTGTTCATGTGTCTCATTCTATATTATATTGTTAAAACTAAATAGTACCAAAATTACGGATTTTGGATTGTGTGTGGGCATACAATTTCCTCAACTAACAAAATCAGACATTAAATTAAAGTGATAAAAAATAAGGTAAAGTTTCACAGACAAAGACACTTTTGCTTGAAGTAACAAAAATGACAATTCATGATTGTTGTCATCACATGTTACATGAGAGCATACCCAAAAGATGTTATAACTTAAAAGCATATCCAAAAAAAAAGCTACATTATTTTTTTTAATCTTTAGTAAAACCCAAAAGGATTATTTGCTGTAAAAAGAATATCATCATGTCTTAAAAGACATTGTTGAGTTAAAGGTTGTGATAGGGCTTAAAAAATTGAACCAATTGTATGATGACAATTGGCATAAGAATATTGGTTAGTGGAAACAGATGGAAAAAAACTATGATTGATGTTGTGGTTTTATATTTTTATATAAAATACAAAAAACATCACATGATATGTTGCATGTGATTTCTTATCCTAACATTAATTTTTATATCATATATTGAAGTTATGACAAAAACTTAAAAATGGTATCCCATGCTTTTCTCACATAGTAATATGTCAATTAAGTAGTAATAAGGAGGGAGAAAAAATGAAAAGGAGAAAGTGACATTTTATTTGGATGGTTCAAAATTCTAAAAGCGATTGTACCTTAAAAAAATATAAGTTATAAAAAAAATAATTATGCACAAGGTTTGTGAGTGATTAAACTTATCTCCTTGATTGATCTAGTAATCTCTTGAAAAAAAGTTATTATTGGTTTTAAATGTTTGAAAACATTTGATTGATAGCATATATTAAGGGATGCCCTCATTTTACTATAAAATTGGTCATTTGCTAAATTTAACATTCTAAAAGTAACATTCTAAAATAATCATTTGCTAAATTTTCCCCACAAGTAACATTCTAAAATAATGACAAGTAACATGTATCATTCAAAAGTTCATAATTTATCCACCAAATTTATTTGTCACAAATAAAGAAAAACTAATAAATAAAGGACCAACCAAATATATAACTGTAAAAATCTCACCAAACAATCTATGCAAACAAAAAACCACACTATCTAACAGTCTAAAGCTCTAATTTAAGCACTTTTTAACAGATCTTCTTGTTTGTCTTCAAGACTTTTATACCCCATTGATAATTACTTCTATCATTTGATTGATGATGACAATGAAAATCTAGGAAAGAACTTCTCCTTTCCCTAAATTAGCTGTAGATTTGGTGCAGCGTTCCGTTGCTCGAACAAATTCAGATCCCCCCTTCTTATACTTTGTAAAGAAGAAACTACGATAATATCGACACAACACTGATGAAACTTAAGCTCAAAAGAGCTTTTTACACTATGGTTCCAACATAACCAAATCCAACAATTGAGAAGGTTAAGGTTTGAAGGAATAGGTAAATAAAGTAGTTGTGTTTTCCATAATTGTAATCATAGCATCCACAGAAGAAGAGAAACACTGCAAATCCTAGCTCCAAAAAGTTAAGCCTGTTTATGTTCAAACAAGAAATCAAAGTTAGACATAAATTACATTTGATCTACAAAGTGACACTGATACAACATTGACAGCAAATATATGTATTAGTGATAAATAGTGACATGTGTAAACACGTCTTCAATCTGAAGTATCAGTGTTGCATATAAGGAATGACACTGACACGACACTGATAGACAAACACACTTGTCAATGATATAAAGTGACATGCGTAAACATGTCTTCAATATGAAGTGTCAGTGTTGCATATATGATATTTAAAAGTAACACAAAATTCCTACATTTTAGGAACTCAAATCACCAGAAAAACTACAAAACACAATCTTATAATATTACGAATTCATTCTATAATAATTCTAATTTGGGTTTTATGGAATCTTCTATCATGTGCATATGGTTCTAGTGTAAAATTTTCTGTACTACTCATGTGCATATGTCAGAAACATTTTGATCAGCATAGCTTAACATTGTTCTTATATGCAAATGGAATTAAAAACAATTTGGAAGAAATGTTTATACCTACTTAATGATTCTTAAACTGACAATATCACAAGATGAATAATAACAAAAAATTAGTCACTATATTATTTCCTTTAATCATCAAATTATTGACCAAACTATAAGATTCCTTTAATGCCAGCTAGTATGAGTGACAACAAGTGACAACCACAGTATAGATGTAGAATTTGAGACTAGACAAAAAACTAACAATGAAGATACAATTATTTAATTAAAAAGACTAAAAATAATAAAAATGATTAACTAACCTTTCCATAAATTTGGATCTTGTTTTCTTTTGAACTTTGGCATTAGTCTTCTTGGCAGCATCTCCAGTTTTGTTCTTAATGTTGTTGTTAACAGAATCTCCAAGTTTTTCAGTTACAACCCATTCATTAGCCCTGCCATATTCTAGCAAACCGATAAGGGTCGCCTTGGTACGGTGCAAAGACATGACATTCTCGAAAAGGATCCAATAGAACAAAAGGTGAATGGACCTGCAAAAGTTTGACAGAATCACAGTGTCAATATATCTGGAATGAACAGTCTGCTATTTCAAACATGCACTAAACGTGGATATGATACACGATAGAAAATTAAGCATACCTTGGTGTTCCGACTGAATTGAGAATGGTGATGATGGAAGGAATATAAACCGCGCCCCAAATTGGAACATGAACCTCAGGGACCAAAATTGTGAGGGGGATTACTAGACAGTAGAAGAAGAAAGTGACCATGTGAGCGATGATTTTGCGAACGAAGAAAAAGCTGTATATGACATACACTTTCTTCCAGAACTTCACTTTCTGCACACAAAAATCAAAACAGAACATCATTAAATTAAATTAAAATTCAGAACAAATATGAATAACATGTTTGTTTGGCTCTTCATTCATAATCATAACAAAACAACATACCTTGTTCCTAATGATCTCCATCGCCATTTTGCGGAACAGATTAGCAGGACCACAAGACCATCTGTGCTGCTGGAATCTGAAGGCTCTCAAAGTACTTGGAAGTTCACTGTTTGCCTATAAGACGAACATTGCAATGATAAATATCACATTTTGATATAAGCATGATCTTCTGCATCAGTCTAATCATTATGGTCAAATCTCGATCGTTGAATTAAGGTACAATTCATATCCAACGGTCGAGATTTGAGTTAACTGATTGGACTGATGTAGAAGATTTGAACTAAGAATTGAAACATCATATGAATTGTGAAATAGACAAGAAGATTCACCTGGAGGTCTCCGAGGTACAAGAATTTCCATCCCCTAAGACTTGCTCGAACAGCAAGGTCCATATCTTCGACTGTTGTTCTGTCTTTCCACCCCCCAGCTTCGTTAATTGCAGCTATTCTCCAAATACCAGCAGTCCCTGCATTCAAGTTCCCAAACATCAATCATTAGTAACTAATTACAGACACAGATACATAGACACATGTGTTATGGTCTTGTCACACACCGAACCAAACACACCTTAAATCTAAAGAGTCGCTGCTACATAGTATAATGCCAATAGCTATATAAGGCAATGCAGCCAAACATGTGGTTTTAAGTTCGCACGCTAACATGACTAACAACTAATTACTAACATTTGCCGCGCAAAATAAAAGTTTTAAAGGGAATTTACCATTGAAACCAAAGAAAGCATGAGTAGCTGAACCAACTTCTTGCTCAACAGTGAAATGATAATCCAGAGACATCTCTTGCATTCTTGTCAACAAACACTCATTTGAATTCACTGCCACAAAAAATCATTCACAATGTTAATATAATATTACACATCCATAATTTGTCACTACCAACTACTGTAATTAATTTAATTTAATCCTGCTCAATTCAATCATTAAAAGATGAAAATTACAACATGATAAAACAATAGCTTAAGATCAAAAAATTACACTAAGGTTTTGACCTTTTTACTTTTATGTATAGGTTAAATGGTTAATTAACTTTAACTTTTTCATAAGGTAAGTACAATTAGAGGACAAATGCATAATCCAATTACATTGGCCAACCAAAAGTACAATAAAGCAAAAGTAATTTAAGGTCCCACATGAACACATGAATTATGTTTTTTTTAGCAAAAGATGTTACAACAAAATAAGACATTATAATATACTAATGATAGAATAATTTAAAGTATATCTGAATAAACTAACACTATTAACTAACACCACCACTAATATATAGTATAGTTAATAATTAATTGGAAATATATAAAAAAAAAACACCTAATAAGTTTTATTATTATTGAAAAATTGTTTTGTTGTGAGGTGACATAATAAAAAAAGAGAAGAAGGAATAGTTGAAGTGTCGGCAGAAAAGAGTAAGGTCCACCATTAGACACATGGTGCTACCCACACTGACACACTTATAATTATTTTATTTTATGTTATTTTATGTTTTTTATTTAAACCCTTAATTACTGCAAAACCACGTGGGAAGTAGCATTGCTGGAACTATACAAAACTTTGATCTTTGGATGGATTCATACATGACATTTTTACCCTTTTAGAATAATGCATTTACTTTCTTTCTTAATTAGATTAGATTAAATTATAGTTTAACAAGTCTCAATTTGCACAACTTGTAAATTATTTTCTACTAAAAAAAGACTACTAGTACTAGTATATCTCATAATTTTCAACATTTTAATTTCAATTAAAGATTACTAAAAGAAAGAAATTACAAGTACAAAATACAAATCAATAATGTCAACAAAAAATAAAAAGAGTACAAATTAATAATTATCATAGCCGCCCATATTTTGTTGTTGTAACATTATATATTTCGTTGATAAATTCCAACATTACTATTATAACATTATCATTGATCATCATAGTACCGTTGGAAAAGTAGAATTAGAAACTAGTTGTTTTTATTTATTTGTTTTTATCTTACTAATTTTCTTCAACTTTATAATTTTATATTTATAGTAATCTAAATTATGACTCGTTATTGTCCCCCACCCGTGATTGAAGGGTTTGTTTTCGTGGACCCTTTCCCCTAAACCGGGCCAACCCAAGTCAAACAAGGACAAAATTGGAAAAAGCAAAATTTCACTCTCCTACACAATCAATATAAAAAACAACATCACATAATCATTTCCATTTTTTTTCCTTACAAAAAATTCCAATATGCCACCGACACTATAAATCCACAAATCTAGTAAAAAAAATTTGTGACTTATTAAGAGAGTACTAGTATTATTAGTAAGTATAAAGTAAAATAATTTAATTCCTACTTCATTTTAAATATCTTAAACATTATAACTTTAAGGTGTCGAATGTAAATTCAGTCAAAAACTACTAAAAATAAAAATATCTTTTGAGTCGGACCGACAATGTAACAAAATAAAATTAGTGAAAGAAAGAATGCAACATACCAAATCTCCAACGACCTTGAACAAGAGCAAGTTCAGGATTACCAACAAGAAAAGGAATGGCTCTTCTAAGAAAACCAGGAGGAGGACTAAAATCAGCATCGAAAATAACAACATATTCACAATGCTTGACATAGCTACGTTTTAATCCTTCTTTCAATGCACCCGCTTTGTATCCGCCTCTGTTTTCTCTTATTTGGTATGTTATATTTATTCCTTTACTTGCCCATCTTTGGCATTCCATTTCCACCATTTGCTACATTACATTCATCAACAAAATAATTCTATTAGTCTTTTCATTTTTTTGTAAGGTAAATGTTAAACATTGCAGCCATTGCACTAATTAAAAATAGTAAAATTGTGTTGGAACTTGTGTATCAAATTTTTTTAAAATATAAATTATGTTTATTTCAATGTAAAATTACTACTTTTGAATTATTTAACCATTGCATAGGGTGAATTATTTCAATGTACTCAATATTTATTGCTACAATTAATTTTTCAACACCCCTTTAATAATAATTTCAATTTGTCAAAATTCAGTTTTATTTTTGGTCAAAAAAGATTTATTCATTCATTTATACAAAAAAAAAAACTCCTTTTTCTTTGTTGACTTGACTAAAGAAAAGAAACTCTCATTGGGACTATAATTATGAATAGAAATTAGAAAACGTATACTTTGAATGAAAAATAAATCATAATCTTTTTTTTGTCTAAAAATAAATAATAATCTTAAAATTGACACATATGGAAAAAGAACAACCAAAATCACGTTGTCACCGTAATTTAGTAAAAAACTCGGGTAAGATATTTTACTGAAATTACCGTGATACACCGTAATTCTGATACACTATAATTCTGTAAAAATTATTGTTAATCTAAACAATCTAAGAATGTAGATCCTCATTGGGTAATTCAAGAATTAAACAGAAAATTTTGACATGATTTTGTTGAATACCTTGACAACAGGGTCAGTAGAATCATCAAGAACTTGGATCACGAGACGATCCGTAGGCCATGAGAGTCCACACGCAGCTCCAATCGAAACCTTGTAAACCTATTCCAAGAAAAAATCAATCTTGTTAATCAGAATGCACGGGTATTTTACTAATTTTATGCGGTAAATAAAAAAAAAGCAAAGAAGATTAAAACAAGTAAAAACAAAAAAAACATGAAAGAATCTTCTCTGACCTCTCTTTCATTAAACATTGGAATTTGAACAAGAACAACAGGAAAATTAGAGCCACCAAGTTCTTCATCATCTTGAAGAGGCTCATAGTTATAACGTTGTTCAGGTTTTTTCCAAAAGAGCTTAATCAAAACAATAACAATACCCATATAAACTCTCTCCATGAAAAGCATAAGTGCCATTATCAATGAAATGTAAACACAAGCATTCAAAAGAGGCACAATCAATGGTGCTTTCATCACTTCCCAAATCATCTTAAGTTGACTTGTAACATCATAGTTCATTTGAAAACTCTCTGGTATGAAAACTTTGGGTTCTGATTCAACCATTTTGATATAAAAAATGTGAGATCTTTGATAAAAAAATTAATGGTAATAACCCTTTTGATTAATTTCTCTCTACACTCTCTAAAAATCAAAACTTGTTGACAAATTTTGCCTAAGAATGCCTCTTTTTATTTCTATGAGTATGAAACAAATAGAGGCATTCTTTTCAGACAGTGAGAGTGTAAGAGAGAGAGAGAGAGTTTTCTAGAGAGAGAGAGTGAGAAGGGCAATGAGTGTAGAGATAAAGGGGTTACTTTATAGTCAGAGTTTTGGTTATAGATTTTTTCATCTACCATCAATGTTTTTTAATATAATTATTATTTTATTTATTGAGAATTATTGATTGGTTGAATATTTTTTCTTTCCTTTTTCGTTTTTTTTATTTTAGTCATATTCACAGAGTGTCTTTTGCCTCACTGGAATGGAATATGCTTCTTCTTTTTTAACCTGAGTATAAAAATATAATGACTACCTAAAAAACAATATAATTTGTTTAGAAATTATAATTTAATTGTCAGAAAAAATATCAAAACTATTAGATTGAAAGCTTATGACCGAAATTTGAAACATAAATTTTATATATATTGTTGTAACTCAATTTATGTAACTGAATTTTTGGTTAATATTTCATTTTTTTGACTAATTGGGTTACATTTTTTAACAACTTATTTATTTGACTGATTTTTTTAAACCAATATTTCTGTTCAGAAAAAAATTACTTGACTTGCAAAATTAATTATTTTTACAAAATATATAAATCAAATTAACATACTCTTCCGACTTTAATTATAAGCAGCTTACCACTATTTAGGCTTGTTTAGCCCGGTTTATTTTCTATTTTTTTTATTAAATTGAATTTAGTCATATTTCTCTTTAAAAATATTATAGAAATAAAGTAAAAAAGTAAAAAATATAGAGAAGTGAAGTCAAACACTATTTTTTCCCTTATTTACTATTTTTAAGAAGAAAAACAAAAGAGAATAAGTTTGATCAAACGAAACCTTAAATTTATTAAATAACTAATATATTCGGTTTTAATTATATATCAGATACATTAATTATCTAATAAATCTAAAAAGTGGAAAAATTGTTTATAACTAAGTCCGAAAGAAAAGTCCGAAAGGAGTATGTTGAATGGGCACTCTTAATACTTAATAAAATTTAATCATCTGAACTATTTTTTATTTTACGCAATCATCTGAGCTATTTAGAAAATTACCCTTTTTTCTCTCCTTACGATCGTATGATTCCTATAATATGTGATTCCGTTTTTTTTCTCATGACAGTAGATTATATATTATGATTTATGATTTGTTAACTAATGAACTTCCATTTTAGTATTGTTTTTTCAATTTTATATATTGTGCCGTTTTAAATTATTTAATTGAAATTAAGAAAACTGTAAAAATAAAATTACAGTTTTTTTCATTAACTATAATAAAGTAGTATTCTTAAAAAAAAACTATAATAAAATATTAACCATTTTATTTGTTATCATTGTTTTAAAAAATAATTAAAACTAATATTGTAACCAAAAAAACTATATATACTACGTCCATTCCTAATTCCTAATTATACTATTGATTAAATTACGGGAATTAAGAAAGGGGAAAATAGTAATAAATTTATTGATAGTGGATGTTGTTTTTATAAATATTTTTTTTGACAAAAAGTTGTTTTTATAAGTTTATCCCTTAAGAAAGAGAGAGAGTTTATTTATGTTTTATTAGAATTATTATTATTATTTTGACTAAATGTTTTATTAGAATTATTTTAAAGTGTATAAAATGAGGTAAAATAAGTAAAAGTATGTATGCACAAAGAAATAATAAATGTAGTTGAAAATTGAAATAGGTCTTATAAAAAAAGGATATAGAATTTGTCAAACAATGTAATGTAATGTGATATAACGAAGTGGGTGATATCTTTTTATTCGTCTTTTTGACAATTTCATTATTTCATACAAATTAAAATAACAAAAGAAAGAAAAGTTTGGAGTGATGTTGTGAAAGAAAAAATAACAACGATTGGATATATAGTGTGAGAAAGTTCATTATGTGAGGAGTTTTTTTATTTGTTTTGGTGAACGCTCTGATACTCATAGATAAAACTCTTCACCAAAATAAATATGGGAGTGTTCACCAAAAATAAAAAAACTCACCACATTAATGAGTTTTCTCTCACTATATTTCGATTATTGTCATTTTTTTCACAGAATAACTTATATTTTTTTACTAGATATCCTCTTTCATCATTAAAAAATTCAACAATAAACAAAATACATTTAACAATAAAGAAGTACGATGTGATTTTAAATATATGCAAAAAAATTCAAATGTATTTAACCTAAACTCGATCCAAATACATTTGAATAATTGTATTTGACATCATGTGATTTCATTAAATGAGAGAGAAACAACAAAACATAGGAAATATTAATTTGTGAATTTGAGGCAGAAAATTAAAATATTGTCATTTTTTTCTTAGCATCACTTCAAAAATCAAGAATAAAATAATGTTTGTTTTTTCTTATATTTTTTTACTAGATATCCTCTTTCATCATCAAAAAAGTCAACAATAAACAAAATACATTTAACAATACAGAAGTACTTTATGATTTTAAATATGTGCAAAAAAATTCAAATGTATTTAACTTAAACTCGATCCAAATACATTTGAATAATTGTATTTGACATAATGTGATTTCATTAAATGAGATAGAAACAAAAAAACATTAAAGTAACAAAACATAGGAAATATTAATTTGTGAATTTGAGGCAGAAAATTAAAATAAAAGATCCTTTTGATTGATGGAAAATGTTAGCTTGTGATTTTGAGGTACACATTATGAAAATGTAGATATAAAAGTATCATATTGAAAATTGCGTACTCTCTCCGTATCAAAATATAAGGGATAAATGACCCTTTTTTTTGTCATAAATTATAAGAGAAAGATTATTTTTAAGAATATTTTTTACTTATTCTCATAAAATTAAATGCAAATTGCATTTAATTTTTTTTCTTTCTCTCCCTTTTTTTTTAATAAACAACAACCAATAAAAATTGTAATTGTTTTTACATCTTCTCATGCAACTTATTTCAAGAAAAACCCCATAAAATCGTATTTTAAATTCTTATGATTATGTTTTTTTAATAAGTGAGATTTTTTTTCCTCTTATAATTTGGAACAGAGGGAGTAGATAATTAATATTTTGTGGTACAAGTTAATTTGTGAATTTGAGGCAGAAAATATAAATATAGAAGAATTTTTTAATTTATGGGAAATGTTAACTTGTGATTTTGAGGCACACATTGTGAAAATGTAGATATAAAAAAGTATCATATTGTAAATTGTGTATATAATATAATATTTTGAAATTTTATATTTTCGATGCACTGAAAATGTGAACTTATAATTCTGAGGTACAAGATAAGAAATCGTAAATATAGAAGTGTCTTCTTGAAAATTGTGTATACTACCTCCGTTCCAAAACTATTATCTTTACGCATACCAATCTATAATTTAAATCATTAATATCTTTAGTTTTATTTCATAAGAAATTATAAAAATTTAATATTGTAAAAATATTCATTGAGATAAATCAAACATATCTTATTTGCTAATATTTGTCTTTATAAATTATTAAAGAAATACAATCAAAATAAATGTCAACAAGACAATAGTTTTACAACAGAAGGAGTGAATTTAATATTTTGAAATTTTATATTTTCGATGCATTGAAAACGTTAACTTATAATTTTGAGTTACAAGTTAAGAAATGGTAAATATAGAAGTATCTTCTTAAAATTGTGTATTAAATATTTTATAAATTTATATTTTTTGATAATTTATCTTTTGATGTACGAGAAATGTTAACTAGCGAACTTGGAACTATGAGGTACAAGTCAAGAAATTTTTTTCTTGAAAAATTATGTATTTAATAATTTAAAATTTTATCTTTTTAGACGGTTTATCTTTTGATATATGAGAAATGTTTTTTTTAACAAGTCAAAATGAGAAATATATATATATATATAACCATAAAGTAATCAGCCTCCAGCATAAGGTGTGCTAGAGCAGGCAGAAAAAATATATGAGAAATGTTAACTACCAACTTTGAAGCACAAGTTAAGAAAATATAAGAATAAAACAACCTTTTGAAAATTGCGTGTTTAATATATTTTAAGTTTAATAAAAATTTAATAAAAAATCGTTTTCAATGCATGACAAATGTTAACATGTGATTTTAAAGCACATCGTAAGAAACCGTTAATATAAAACTATTTTTTATGTATTTAATTTTTTAAAACATTATCATTTTGGTAGAGAATACTGTAATTCAATCCTCTACAACTGTGTTTGGAAAGAGACTGAAGCTACATGATGTCAGAATTCGAATGAACTCTAAATTATTAGGACTCTCTTCCCTTAAGAACTCGAGGGAGAAAGCCAAAACAAAAATTCATACAAAGGAAAATAATACTACCCCAATCTCTAAATATAATATATCACTTGAATTTATCATCTAAATATAATATCTCTAAAGTTTAAGTAAGTAGTAAATATAACTTTTTTTTATTAAACTTACACATTTAATTATAATTTTTTTATAATAAACTTTTAAATAGGTAATAACTTTCTATGTATCTATTGATATTATTTTTATAAAAATGACATAACTTTTTGATAACAGGCCAGTCTGAAATCTATTGACTAGCTCGGTCCAGGCTGATTCTCATGATGCTAATAATCTTGGGTCAAAAAACCGGATTATATTTAGGCTGAATTTTTTGAAACTAAATCTGCCCAAGTCTATAGGCTAACGAGTATGTCTGTCGGCCCGACTTATTTTTGACAACTATACATAGGGCTCATAAAGTGAAAAGTTGGGCTATTCACGGTGCGGTTTAGTTCAGTTTTCAACAAAAAAATCATCCTAATTGCGATATAAAAATGCATGTAGATAGTTAAAAGTCATCCAAACCAAACTAATGCGACTTGGATTGGTTCGGTTGATGCAGTTTATAACATAAAATTTCAATACCAAACAATTTTAAACATAAAAAAAAGTACTTAAAGTTCAAAAATAATTTTACAGTACAATATGTTTTTTTAGCTCATTTAGTGGGCCGACTTTCTAATTGAGCTATGTTTTAGAATAATATATGCAATTCGGATCGATTTGGTTCGGTGTTCTGAAATTAAAGCCGCCAACCGAACTGCGCGGTTCATAAAAAAATCATCCGAATTCACCCAAATCAAATGCAATTTTTGCAGTTTTTGAATTAAATTAGTTCAATTTACAATTTTGTTTTTGAATTAGTTCGGATACGATCACCTCTAATGAAAAGACCTTTAAAAGCATTCAAGCCTGAAATTTTACCTTTTCAAAATACCATAATATCAAAAATAATAAAATTTAATTATTAGTGTAAATAAATTAAGAATTTAATTTATATACACCAGTATAAGTCGATAATGTAATAAATTTTTACACCAATATAATGCATCTAATTCCAATCAAATCATATAAATATCTATAAAGATATTTTAGAAACTTATTTATGAAAGTGACATTATAGTTTAATTTAATTAAATGTTCGTGTAAGAAAATGACATGCGATTAAACTCGAGTTAAATATCAAATAAAAATCAGACATTTGAAAAGAAAAGAGAGTGCAGAAGTAGTAGATGAAATCAGGGCGCATGTAATGGCAGAGCAGAAGGCATATTTCATCATGTAATGTGAATTGTAATGAGTCCAAATACAAGCTTTGTCTTACAGTATGAATATGAATAAATGAAGTATACAGTAATAGTAGAAGTTCGTAGTTGATTTTATTTGTACAAAACAATGTCCAATCAAACATGTTGCGATGTTCTTGAATTGAAAGTCTTCCTGACTTGCCTGGGCCGTGAACGGGGGATATTACCGCAATTAACTCCGTATCAGAGAATTTGAAGCATATAACATGGTTTAGATTTAATCATTTTAATTAGTTTTTTAAATATTATATTGATCTTTTTAGTTTTTCTAACTACCAAATTGATTCTTTTAACTTTAAAAAAAGCTAGTATAATATTATCTTTTAATTACTATATATTATAAAAATGATTATATCATCGTTACTCTTTAACAACAACTGTTACTCTTTATTATACTAGTTTTTTTTAAACGGCAACAACTGTTATTGTGTGAATCAATATATAGCATAAGAAAAAAAATAAATACTAATTTAGATTTTGATGCGAGGCAAGAAGAAATTCTATATTTTATAATTTTGTTTACGCGTTTTAGGTTTTAGTTCTCAATTTTGAGTTTTTCTAATGAAATTCTAGAGTGTGAAAATGAAAAAATTTCATTTAGGTGTAAAAAAGAAATTATGCTGATCTTTGGTAAAGAAAAAGTGAAGGGTTGTTGGGTTCAAGTCTAATAAATGTTCAGGTCTTATTTGTATTTTTTGTTATATATACCATCTATAAAAATAAATATTTCTATATACATGCCCAACATAACAAAAATTGGGCCCCTTACATGCATGAGCCTTAGGTCATCGCACCCTGGGTCTATCTATGCCTAGGGCCGGCTCTGAGTCTATGTGTCTAGGGTCGGTCTTGCAAAACATATATAGATTCTTCTATCTAACGATCATGTAAGTATCATGTCACTCAATAAATGATTACATGATTATTATTTTAACAAATAAGGGTATAATATGTTATAAAGTTAAATGATCTAACTTGAAACTTAAAGAACTAAAAGGACTAATCTAATACAAATGTTAAATTCAATATAAAATCAAAATCTAAATTTTATCAAAATTCAAAGTTTCAAACATAAACAATTAGATCGTTCTGAGAGAATAAAAGAGAATAAAAAAATGTGAATTGTGTGTAAAGTGTATGCACACACAATAAAAGTGTAAGAAAAAGAGAAACAACACACAATTTATCTTAGTTCACCCTTAATCTTAAATTACGTCTATTACTCACACATATGAGTTTGTATGTCAACTAAATTCCATGAGATGCTACCGAGTACCGATCTCAATGTACGTATAATATTTCTTCCTCTTTGATCTAAATATAGATCAAATCATTCAAACTCCTAAGACTAATTTACCTCGGTTAAACCAAACATTACAAAACACACTCAATCAATAGTTACATATTTATTTGAACAATTTTAACAATTACAAGACGAATATGATTTTGAATCTAAATTTATACAAAACTTATTAAATCTAAATAGAGTGGCTAAGTGGCTTTACATAAACATTCAGTAGACTCAAAATATATTTGATCTCCTGACATTTTTTTTATTAAACAAAAGGTGTATTTCATAACAAAAAGAAAAATTATGCAAGTAAGAATAAGATACAACATTTTCAGCAAAGCATTATAAACTATAAAGAGATGAATAAAATAATGATGTAAGTTGGCAATGATATGAGGTTTGTTGTATAGTACTTATGAAAGAGACATGAGTACATTTAGTTAGTGAAAGAAAACGAAACACGTAACTAAGGGATGGGATTTGGGGCTAGTTTTTCTGAAATGAGACAAGTGAAGTAGGGACAACATTTTCTACCAAACATGTTATAGTAAGTAATTCAAAAATCTACAATTTTATTTAATTAGGATACATGAATGCTGTAATTCTCTTTTGCTCCTTTCCTTTTCTATATGCTCATTCATGAAGTACATCATTGAAAAATCATGGGTAAAAAAAAAACACCGACAGCCACCATTCTCCAACCAATTCTATATAAATCAATTTTATAAAAAGTAAAGAAAAATTATAATATTTCATTAATAGGTCATAGCAATGCTTTACTCCATTTATTTATCCTTGTTTTTTTTTTTTGTAGATAGTTGACAACAAATGGGACATCCCAATATTGTTAGCTATATTTACGGTAGTTTTTTATTTATTGATTAGTAATATTTGTTAACCACAAAAATATGTAATCAACGAGTATATTTTAAATAAGATTCAAACTCATCAAATATTTTAAAAATAATCTATATTTTACATCAACTAAATCAATTAAGTCCAATGTCTTAATTTACAATTTATAATTTTAGACCAACACACATCTCATACAACTCACTTAATTATGCAACACTTAAGTAATGATTTTTGAGTAAAAAAAAAAGTAATGATTTTATTCCTAAAAATACAAAATATCAAAATAACCTTAAATTTTAAAATTGTCAAACTCAAACAGATTTTATCCAAGTTGATATTTTAAAACAACTTTTTTAGAGAGTAGATAGTCATTCATTGACAAACTATGATAGAATGAGAAAAATATGTAAATTACGATCCATGTTTGATATCACAGTGAATTTGTCAGAATCAGAGTATGTTCAACAAAATTATAGTGCTGACAAAACATATACATAAAATTTTCACATAAAAGACATGCCAAAATGGTAAAATAAAAGGACCCATCATCCATTTACATTCCTATAAATTTTCTTCAATTTATTTGATTTATTAATATCATTTATTAGAGTACTTCCCTCTTACAAAAGAGTACTTGCTACTTAGTACTTACCTTTGCATAAGTTTTGTTAAATGCCAATTGCCAATATATATAATTTAATGTCTGCTGCATTCTTTTCCAAAGAAAAGTCCAAATGCAATGCAATTGAATTCTAAGGAATATATATGTCCATATTGGGGGTTGATTAATAGTAAAATCATGAGAAGGGTGTTTACTCAATCTTAATTTATTTCAAGTGTCATTATCAAGAACATGGTATGGTACACTATGTGTTAAGACTTAAGATTACTAACATGTGGAGCGGTTTAACCGGATAGTTTTTCACATAAAAAATTGTGTAAATACTCCTCTTCACATCTAATTAATCTATTAACTACTACTACTACTACATTCTTTCTTTCTTTTTATAGAATTAGAATTTTATTATTGACCAAAAAAAAAAAGAATTTTATTGAATTAAAATAGAAGTTCACCTTCTATATGAGGGTTGTAGATGGTCCATTATATTCCATCATTAGCTCCAATCCTCGTGCAATATATGCTATTCTAGCTAAAAATAATTGTCTTGTTTTATATGTTGTTTTGCAATATAAGTGAAGTATTAATTTTTTTCTTTTCTTTCTATTTATATTATTTACTACTATAAATTAACAAAGATATAAATAAAATATATAAATTAAACACTCTCATCTGATCCATATCGTCTAATCCATTTCAACAGTTAACCAAAATACCCGTGTGGAAGACGTGATGTCCGTACAACAAAACCTCCTATAAGTATGGCTAGCAGTCACACTCAGGCTGGGACGATCACAATTTTACCCGAATTTCCATTACTCTACTTCTTTCACATATGCGTTGAAGTGCTAACATTTTTTTTGCAAGTATCGTATAATTTACACATACCTTTACACCAACCACCATATTATAAATCATCGCCACTGTGAGACTTATCGCACAAAGAAACCGTTCTATTCAGTTCATAATTTACTCCCTCTGTCCTAAAATATAAAAGGAATTTTGTCAACAAAAATTGATGTATATGGTTAAAAATTTGGTTGATACAACAATTTTCTTTGACCAACTTTCTTTTATATTTTGGGACAGAAGGAGTATACCATTATATATTTAATAAAATGAGTTAAATTTACTAATCATATTGATTTTCTGTCTATATGACTCTCTTAATATTTTCCTAATTACCTTTGTAAAAGTAATTTAGATTTTGGTTCTAGTTAGTTTGCTGAAGTTGAATCATGATACACTGACATGAACATTATTTTGTAAGACTACACTGACAAGAACATTAACATTCGCAAGCTGGAAAAACTAATCATGTGAGCTATTAATGAGTGACTTGAAATTTAGTGATCTGGAATTTTGCTTATATTTTCTTTAAGTGGGACCTATATATATAGTTAATGTCTGATATTTATCAAGCACCTTGATTTAGGAATCATGTCTGTCATGTTGTCAAAATTTTGGTCTTCTTTAATTTCTGTAATATCTTCAGGAAACAGGATGCCCTGAGATTCAGACATTACTTGTAATATGATCTCAAAATCAATGTTGGTATTTAATTTTGCGGATAGAATTTCACATTTTTTTAAAAAGTGAATAAGTGAGTGTATGAGAATTCGAACTCCGATTCTTACACATTACACACAAATACAATGTACCTATCAATTGAGCTTAGTTTATGAGGACAACCACAATTCGCTTTATTTATGTGAAAATAGAACAAAATGTGATCATCAAATGTCAAACTAGTTCAATATTGAAGTTGAAATGAATAAAATTTGAGGGTGTTTCTTTGAAGGAACATTTTTCTTGAACTTAATTACCTGCCATGTTTCATTGTCATTAGATTAGATAAATCCTGCAGTAACACCATTGATTAATGTGAACCAAAATGCTTAATTAGGTGAGACATAGTCTAATTGAGATTAAAAGATACAAATATTATTTAAAATCCCAAATGCCTCAAATTGTCATCTCAAAACCAAGTCCAAGTCAAACTCTCAATATAACATGTTTCCCTATCTGCACAATAGAAACAATTTTTAGTGTTTAATTGAGTCAAATTTGAATTCAGATTTCATGTAATCGTATTTTTTAACGTTGACGTTCAATTAAGATTAAGTGTTTTAAATTTATATTCACTTCTTTATTATAAAACAAAAATAAAAATTTACATTATGTTTATTGTGCGATCTTGATTGAACAATCACTGATGTCTTAAATATATAAATGTGAGATTGTTCAAAAAATACACGTGAATCTCTCAATTGTAAGAGAATCTGAATAGGTGAAAATATATCTAGAAACTATCATTCTTAGGACATTTTCTCAAAACTTAGCTCATGGAATCTAATTTTGAGTTTTCTTTATGTTTTTAGTAGATTATCTCATCAGTCATAACATAACTATCATGTGAAAAAGGATTAGAAATACTACCTACCATATTACTACTATGCAAAATACCTAACCTACCTTCTTTAATTGTTCTTTTTCTTGTTCTTTATTTAAAGTTATATCTTTATTTTCTCCTCTTGGGGAAAAAGTATGGCTACAATACAATACAACACACCTGCATTAACTTTCTCCAATGTAAAGGAAAAACATGAAGGGTAGGACAAGAAAGTAAAAGAAAAAGCAAAGTAAATTAAAGGAATATGTTATATGTATATATATCATATAATAATTTATGTGTTTGTTGAAGACATAGTCTCAAAGCAACATTCAATGAAGAGATTAAAAGGAATTATATTAAACCCTAAAATACTTTATCTATGGTATATAAAAACTAACAAAAAAAATATCAATTTGTTGTTTTCTACCAAGTTTTATCATTTATTTTTGTGCCCTCTTAAAAGTATAAGGCTTTTTGCGTTTGTATATCGCGAATATGCTCAAGACTATCACTCGACATAATAATAACTCAATACTTAGTAATCACTATAGCGTAATTCAATTTTTAAAAAAAGAATCTAATTGCAAAATTCACTAATTGTTGAGAAGTGAAAAATAACATATTCGCATCACAACATATCAAAGTTCTATGTAATCTTTAGTCGTCTAAAGTTACTTACGTGACAACAACTTTAATTTATATATGTATTATAGTTTTTCCATGTTTAATTTACAATAAATCTCAATATCTTGACTTTGTCAAGATCTTTAGCAGTCAAATGGGACAAAGCCCATTCTTATTTTTCCCATTTCTTCACTTTTTCCTTTAACTTATTTTCAATATTTTTAATAGTGAAAAAGAAAAACACATGCTTAATTAGTCTTCTTAAACTTTTTGATTTGTAGGCGTCATAGCAAAAATACATACAAAACCGTTACTTTCACTACAACAAACTTTGACAACACTTAAACTAATTAATTGATAAATTTGGAGTATGTCATATAATTCCCCCATCAATATACGCATTATTTTGCGGTATTAAATTTTGGGAACTTTGCCTTCAACTCTTAGTTGCTTTGATTAGGATCTTTCACCGAAAAAACAATATTCAATAATTAGCTTTGGACTTATTAATTTTGTCTTGTGTATACTCACTCATCTGCCTCTTTCTCAATGTCCTTTAGGTGGGGGTACATAGGTCTTTAGATGTCCAAAAATGGAGAAGCTCAGAAGCACAAAATAAACAAGTGGACTTGCCAACCACAAAATCAATAATCTATAATAAAATAAATAAATTTGCTACCAACGGTTAATTGGTTTAAATGATATGCCCCGATGATCAGAGATTTGATTTCTAGTTCTTGTTCACAGATTCTTCGAGGAAGATTAATCATCATTAATATTAAAGAGAAAAATTCGTATCTATACTATAGTAACTCAAACAAAGGAATTTTGCTATATACTTCCTATGTTGCTCAAATTTCCTTTCATATTATAATTCTTGATAGAAAAAAAAAATACATTATCAAAAACTATCTTTTAATACGATATATAAGCAAGACAAAAAAAGAAGAGCATTTTTTATAAAAAAAAAATAGGTAACTGTTGATATTGAATTCATCTTACTAATATACATAGGGTTGTTGGCCCATGAAGGCATTAAGGCCTTTTAGGTCTCGTTCCTAGAGAGAGAGACATTAGTTAATTAAAAGGGATTGTGACGAAACAGATTTAAACTTATTTTGTTTGGAGTTGACTTATAGACCTGTAGCTAACATCTTCATTTGTAGTCTTACTTTAATTGTATATATATATATATATATATATATATATGTTGGTTACTTCACATTCTAGTTATGTTTTTCAATCAGTAATAAGAGTTTTTTTTGTGACGTATAATAAGGGTTGTTATTGACAAAATAAGAGTATAATTATTGATCCGTCCTTTATTTTTATTAATAATATAATTCAGTGGGCAAATGTAATATGGACGAAAAAAATATAGTAATTGGAAAGATGATATCACTAAAAGTACAACTCAAATTTACTAGGAAATTAATTAACAAAGTTGGTAAATACTTCATGGAATATGGTTCAAATTTCACTTAGAATACTTGTAAAATGATTATTATTATTACCTCACTGCTATTAATAATAATTTTTTCTTTTTCAAAATACCTCATGCATGATGGATGACATGGTAAAAATACACATTTGAAAAAGAAAAATATATTTTCTAAATCAAATATATTACTCTCTCAGTTCATTTTTATAAAAAAATTCATTTTTTAGATTCATTGAATAATTGATGTTTTGGTCTATAATATAAATCAAATAAATTAATTATTTAATAAAACTAAAAAACCATATGTTTTTTATAAAAAGTACTACTACTATATGAGATAGTAACTTTTAACTTTTAGTTAGCTAGGTCAATTAATTTATAATAAAGCATTCTTTCACTCACTTTTTTTCTGAGGAGGTATACTAAGGAAGGCACCTAAAAATTCCTCGTTGCTTGTTTTATCTTCTATAATCCCCTTTTATATAAAAGCACATGGACAAAAAACAAAAGATAAATAAATGAAAAATATAAAAGCATCCCTTCATATGCAAAATGCTCAATTATTTAGATTAAGAAATGAGAAAAAAATTGAGGTATCAAATCTGATAACAGGGTCCTACAGTATCCACCAAGAAACTTAATGTATATTAAAATATGACTATAGCTTTAAGATTTAGGTGTTAGTTGATATGTATATCGTCTTGTCATGTATCAATACTATTCAAATAATGAAACTGTCGGTAGCCAATTCAATAGGGATCCTTCTTCAGTTAATCTAATTATTTTACCATTGATATTAGTTAGCTACAGTTATTACTATTATTAGTGTAACTTGATTGAACTATATATAGTTACTATTATTTTCTACTAAAAAAATGTTACGTACTACTACTTGCTTAAGTCAAATTATAACATATTACTACTAACCATTTTCTCTCTTATATAGTTATTCTTAAATATGAAAATAAAATACTGAAAGTACGTAGAATGCATTTTATGTCTTCTATATATTATATATTTTTGGATGGAAATTAAGCATCATTAAACGACAGTAAAAACTTTGTACTACCTCCGTTCTTTTATAACTGTTGTTTGAGCTACGTGCGTAATATTCATATAATCTATTTTGACCATATAATTTTATTAATATATAAAAGTAAATATTGACATATAAGATGTTATTCAATTTGTCTCGATGAATATTTTTAAAATATAATTTTTTATAATACATAACTAAATATATTAGCAATCAATTAATATATGCATTAACATGCGTAAACTGGTATCATATGTGACAATTATTTACGAACGAAGGGAATATGTATAATAAAAAAATATAATATCTGTGAAAGAGTTTGTGTGTGTAATATATTGGAGATTCATGACAAAACATACATTAATTATTAGTATGGAAAAATATATTTGCAATACTTTAAATTAAAAAGTAACATATATATTCTAGTGAAATTTATTTTTGTTTCCTTTTCTTTTGAAATGATATCAAACAAAAATAATCAACAAACTTTCATAAAAAAAAAATAGTATTTGGTCATACGTACCACTTGTTATGCCTAACTAACCAATTTGTTTTGTACGTACCATCTCCAAAATTGGTCATACCATGTTTTTCTTTCTTTAATTTTACCCTGCCCTCCTTATTTGACAAATAAAAAAAGAACCCACACATTTTTTTTATCAAAAAAAGGAAATCGAGTATGCATAAAAATGTAAAATGGTTTTGCAGATAATTAATGAGCATTTTATATAAATATTTTATTAAATTATAAAAATATTTTAAAGATGAATAAATAGGTATAACAGAATTCAAACATCGGTTTCTACACATTATGTGCAAATATCCTACCAATTGAACTAGACTCATAGACATTTTAAAATTAGTTATATATAATTTAATAGATTAAATTGTCTATCAAAATTAGTGACATTTTTTATATTGATTAATTTAATTAGTTATATCAAAAAATGCCCCTAATATATAACTAATTTTGATAAAAAATACCTCTAATAATAGATTAAAATTAGTAATTTCAGTCCTCTTCAAACATAATTACAGAGATTCAACATTGTTATCAAATATTCAAATCCAGGGGCCAATCACTGGACAAATGTTTGGTGTTTATATTCTTAATCGCCTCCAAGAAAACTTGTCTTTGAGAGAATTAAGACCGTAATTTGTGATGATTACGTGAGTCTAGAAAGTGACATTAACCGTTAACGAATTTTCTGGATGATAGTTGCGCATGCTAAGATTAACAATGTGACAATGGCAAAATTTATTGATTTTGATAGAGATAATTGTCGGAAAAAGACCATGCATACATATCCTCATTTTTGGACATATCATGGAGTGAATGAGCCGAAGATTATGAGAAACATGAGTTCAAATTACAAAAATAAAATAAAAAATAATGTCAATTGATCCTCCAAAAAATAAGTATACATTAGTAACCAAAAAGAAAATACTATTTCATTCGCCTTAATTATAAGCAACTTTTCACTTTTTAAGTTCATTGAATAATTAATGTATTCAGCCTATGACCAGATAAATTAGTTATCCAATGAATCTAAAAAGTGAAAAGTTGCTTATAATTAAGGTCGGATGAAGTATACATTAATTGTTACGACTATATATATTTAGAGTAAATAAATAAAGTGACGATGTTCTAACTTTGACTTTAAATAGGGATGACAAACAGAATCCGAACCCGCGAGCGCTACTCGCACCCGCACCTGAGTTAACATGTATAAATTTAAGTTGACTGAATTCAGGTAACATCCGAAATATCGGATTCTGATTTGGGTAGTGTCAAACCCGCGTCCGAAACTCAAAACAACACCTATTTATATATAAAATACAAAATTACTCTTATAATTGAAGACTATGTTATAATATTGTATACCTTAATTTTAATGTTGAAGACTATGTTAACATGTTGTAGATTGTAATAACTTTTTAATTCATTTGAGCTTGCTGTATTTTTTTCTTTCCTTATTGCGAATTCGGGTTTAGGTTATCCGAACTCAATGAATACAGGCGCGGGTAGTATTTCTGCATCCGAATAGACTTTGAGTTAGGGTTCACGTGCTCATTTCAAATTTTGGTTTGGTAGTGCCAAACTCTCGCCTGATCCTATCCGTCATTTTGAATATAAAATGTGTTAAGCTAAATAAAGTCGATGACATATTTTATCTCAAGATGCCTTTAACCAAATTTACTAAAATTTCAGAATATAATTAAGGAGAATTCTATGGTACTTTTGTCAAAATCCATTGTATTGGTACTATAAGAATTTTAACCAATAAAAATGTAAACTTTGTTCAAGTCAGCAATTATATTTTATATTTTAATAATTTTAATATTAATAATATGACACGTGTCAAATAATTATTGATCATCATGTTTAATATACCGGTACATGACAATTTCTCCATTGTACCGTAGTATTCCCCTATAATTAATTATAAAAATATATTTAGAGTAATTTGTCATTTGAGTTTTATTCATATTTCACGGGACATTGTACTATTTTACTATTACTTATTATATCGATATCGATATATGAAGAAATAATACTGATTGGTGGTACAAAATATAAGTAAACGTCTACTATTATTTAACCTTATTTTCTTAACAAATGTCATTCGAATAATATCAAACTTATATTACGATAATTCTTTTACTCATTGAAATGGAAACCAATAAGAAAAATATATACTAATTATAATTGACTAAAATTATTAATTTGGGTGGGAGATTGGGAAGTACAGGGTGCTGGTTGAATCTCTACCCTAATTTCTAACAAATAATTAAATTTGGCTATTCAATTGTTTTTTTTTTTTCTTTTAGATGATCGCAACATTTGAAAGTGACAAAAGCTTTTAAGGCTAATGCACGTGGGATTTTTAAAAAAACAATGTTATGCCATCATGCAAGTGATGTAACTGGGTCCAATTTATCTCCATAATTTTTCACAATATATTCTCTTCCCCCTCTCCTAAGGATATACCCCAAGTCGTGAGAACTTAGCTGGCTCTCTAAGAAATTGTCTGCTCCATTTTCTCATGGAATATCTTAGTCTTAGAGGTAAAATCAAGCATTTCATTATTGTTTTTTTTTAGTAAGACCTTTCATTATGGTTTCACGGACCAACTATGATATCTATAAAAAAAAAGGACCAACTATATGTTAATGTGTGTTTTTTAAGATTGGGATCTTAGATCCAACAAGGACTACGTACCCACAATTAGAGTTGGGTATAATACTACAAATATATCAATCATTTAAAATAGTTTTTTGTTGTTGTCAAGATGTTTAGTCATTTATCATATGAAAGCCAAGACAAAAGGCAAATTAGGTGATGTGGCCCTTAAGCTCGATATTAGTAAAGCTTATGATAGAATTGACTGGAATTATCTTCGAGGTGTTATGACAAAGATGGGTTTCTCTGACCAATGGGTTAATTGGATTATGCTTTGCGTTGAGTCAGTTGATTACTCTGTACTAGTTAATGGAATTGTGATTGAACCCCTCAAGCCAACTCGAGGACTTCGGCAAGGAGATCCTTTATCACCCTATTTATTTATTCTTTGTGCCGAAGGGTTAACAGCGCTTATTAGACATGCAAAGGCTTGCGGCGATATTCATGAAGTCCAAATTTGCAGAAATGCACCTATTATTTCTCATCTTCTATTTGCTGATGATTGTTTCTTATTTTTTAGAGCTAAGCTAAATGAAAGCATTGGTTATGAAGAATATTCTTGCTACCTACGAAGCAGCATCTGGGCAAGCTATTAATTTTCAAAAATCTGAGATTTTCTGTAGTCGTAATGTTATCCAAGCAGACCAAAACAACATTTCAGCTACTCTTGGTGTTCAGGTTGTTTTAGGAACAAGTAAATACTTGGGCTTGCCTTCTCTTATTGGTAGAAGCAAAAAATCAATTTTCAATTTTATTAAAGATAGAATTTGGAAGAAGATAAATTCTTGGAGCAGCAAGTGTTTATCAAAGGCAGGTCGTGAAGTGCTTATCAAATCAGTACTTCAATCTATTCCAACTTATTTCATGAGCATTTTTACCCTTCCTTCTTCTCTATGTGATGAAATTGAAAAAATGATGAATGCCTTTTGGTGGGGACACTCAGGGACTCACAACAAAGGTATTCATTAGCTTTCTTGGGATAAATTATCGATGCATAAGAAAGATGGAGGTATGGGATTTAAAAATCTCTCTGCTTTTAATTTGGCTATGTTGGGTAAACAAGGATGGCGTATTTTAACAAATCCCAATATTCTTATTGCTAAGTTATACAAAGCCAAATATTTTCCAAAATGTGATTTTCTCAGTTCTAGTCTTGGACATAATCCCAGTTTTGTGTGGAGGAGTATATGCAATTCAAAATTTATTCTAAGATCAGGATGCAGATGGAGAATTGGTAACGGTAACAATATCCCGCTTTGGAATGAGAGTTGGCTCTATGATGCCTCAACTATAGTGCCATATAACTTTAATGACATGTCTCTTGCTAATCTTTGTGTTTCTGACATTATCAATCACAACAGCAAGGAATGAGATATTCACCTAGTTTCATCAATTTTTGACCCAACAATTGCTGCAAAAGTTTTGGCTACCCCCCTATACCTATCGGTTACAGACGACAGACGTCTTTGGAGCGGTGAAAGTAACGGTGATTATTCGGTTAAAAGTGCCTATAGGCTGTGTGTGCAAGAACTTATTGATACATCTCTCCTACGTGTCATTGGGGATTGGACCTTACTTTGGAAAATTAAAGCTCCTCCAAAAGTCAAACATTTTATTTGGCGGATTTGTCGTCGATGTGTTCCGACTAGAGATCGACTGCGTGCTAAAGGTGTGAGTTGTCCTAGCATGTGTGTTCTTTGTAATGGTGAAGAAGAAGATAGTATGTATGTGTTCTTCAAGTGCCAAAATAGTCGAAATATATGGAGTATGACTTCCTTTTCTCAAGTCATTTCCAATATCATTAATAATGCAAATGAAGCTTCAACAGTAGTTTTTCAAATCTTACGGGAATTGTCAAAAGAGAAAGCATCTGTGTTTGCATGTATCTTTTGGAGTATTTGGAAGCAACGCAACAATCAAATATGGAACGATATCACCGATGCTCAAAATTTTGTTTTTTCTCGTGCTAATACTATGCTGGATGAGTGGAATGCAGTTCAGACTGTTGCTGTCATACCAAACTCAGACCAACAACCTGGTGTACATTGTACTTGGCGAAAACCGGCAAATGGACGCGGTAAATGTAATGTCGATGCTTCTTTTCCATCTCATAATAATAAAGTTGGCATTGGCATATGTATAAGAGATGATCAAGGTGCTTTTATTCTAGCTAAAACTGAGTGGTTTTCTCCAAAAAGTGAAGTGCATGTTGGCGAAGCAATTGGCCTTCTTGCAGCGCTTAACTGGGTTCATGAACTTAACTTAGGTCCAGTGGAGTTTGAGTTGGATTCAAAACGAGTGGTTGATAGCTTTCACTCCTCTAATCGTGACTTCACAGAGTTTGGTGTAATTGTTGAGCATTGTAAATCTATTTTTTCTAGATATTATAGAAACTCAAGTGTAGAGTTTGTGCGGAGACAAGCAAATGAGGTTGCTCATAGACTTGCTAAGGCGGCCACATTGTCAGCTAGTTTCCAGATTCTGGTTGATATACCAGATTGTATTGAACACATTTTAATTAATGAAATGCTATAAGCACTTTTCTGTCAACAAAAAAAAGATGTTTAGTGATTAAAATTTCACTTTTTAAAATTAATAAGAGGAGGGTAAAAAAAGTAAGAGTATGAGGGTTCCAACTCTGATCATACATATTATATGTAATGTTTTTATCAATTGAGTTAAACTCGCGTAAAAATTCAAAATAGAAAATTAATTATCAAGTTAAAATATAGCAAATCACAATAATATAAGCGTATAAACTAGTAGAAATCTATTGACATGAAGTAGTACCAAATATGGATATATCGATCATCATAGGTTGCTAGAGTCGCACTTGACTGAAACAAACATAGCCCAATACAACTATGTGTAGAAAACTAGCCCATCTAAATAAAAAAATAAGGGACCATTTCTTCTACCCCAACTTTAATGTTAGAAAACTTCTTTTCGCGACCCCCCCGACAAAATTTCACGCCCTTGCGTTTTCAAGTTTACCTCCCTTGTTGTTTAGCTAGCGGATGTGTTAAACGAATTTTTTTTGAAAAACATTGTTTGCTGTCTACATAGCGAACATAGTTCACTACTTAAAATGCAACGTTATAAAAATCAAAATTTGTGTTCCCTCACTCTTCTCTCACCCCATGAAAGAGTAAATACGTCTTAAACAAAAATTAAAGCTTGCTTAAAATAATATTATGAATGAATAAAAAAAGAAAAAAAGATTCAATGCGTTGAAAAAATTAAAAACTTGCCTAAAATAATATTACAATGAATGAAAAGAATAAAAAAAGAATATTAAAATATTAATGTGCCAGATTGATGCGTGCCAATGATATTAGTATATATATATTTTTTTGGTAAAAATATTATTATATCTACCATGGAACAAATAAGGAAAATAAATAAATAATATATACACAAATTGCTAATCAATTGTGACATTTATGGATAATAAAAATCGAATAATATGTCTTAATTGACATTTATTCTTGATAACTTAATTGAGTTCGCTATACAGTCAGTGAACTGTGTTTGATTCGTTGTATAGTCAGCAAACAATGTTTCAATTCACTATTTAAATAGTGAACTGTCTTTTTTTTTCATAATATATTTTCAATTATTGGGGGCGCAGATGGTGCAATCGCTGGTGTTTGCTACTTAGGGTGTGAACTAGATAACACAAGCAATGTATTTTGGTCTTTTCCAGGAGCGCGTGATAAATGCTAGGAGGCGCGAAAAAAAGTTTTCTTAATACTATACACAACTATGCCTAAATAGATTCAGCAACATAGCTTTTAATTTGTTCTAACAAATTCACATATTACTAAATTTTATTTTGATTATAATCATATATTCAAAAAAACATCATCACTTGTTGTAGAGATTAGTGAATTCGTGGACAAATCCCGTGATGATGGTCGATTTATTCGCCTATAATTTTTAGGACTTTTATTTTACCTTTTAAGATTAACTAGGCGAATAAATTAATCATCATCACAGGAACGGTCCATGAACCTACTAGTCCCTACAGCAAGTGATGATGGTTTTTTAGATATATAATTATAATCAGAATATATATATATATATGTTTAAAAATATTTCTCCCATTTTCTCTAATCCCACGCAACATTTCTCTCATTTTTTTACTCTCATGAGTGGCTTTATTAGTTAATTTAATAAAAAAAAAATGTGAAAGCTACATTGAAGGACAAAATTTCCTTTCTTCACTCACTTTCTCTCAATTTTTTCTTTCTTCACTCACTTTCTTTCTTAACAAAACGTGAGGCAGTCCATTGAAGGACAAAGAAAGCAAGCTCCAAATTTGAAATTTGATTGTGATAAAACATTTTCATTGGCATCAAACATCCAACAATTGTATCCATTTGGTAGAACATTTGAAGTGCATGTGTTGGTTCTTCTAGATCTAATTAAAGAGGTATGATACATACTCATCAACATATTTTTCTAGATCCAGTTCGTCAGGATATAGATTCACACTGTATATATGTTTATGAAATTCTAAATAGGGAACTATTGCCATGAATTTTAAATAGTTCTTCAAAAGTACAATTTTAAATAGGGAACTATTTCCATGAATTTGATAAAAGATAGAGAGATCAAAAGTATAATTAAACCAAAAGATAAAAGAAGAACATGTTTGTCGAAAAATAAATAATATTATGGAATTATTATGATTTTTGAAATTAAAAAGTAGAACAGTTTGATATAAAATTTGAAAATTTATTTTAACGCCTTCGAGGTTTCGCACGCTCCCGAAAATGATATGAATATTTTATGAGTTCGCTACCTAAGAAGCTAACATCATTTTTCATGACCCAACACACCCTTTGCACTCTCATGAAGGAAAATATTATGAAAAAAAATACAATTCATTACTTAGGTAGCGAGCTCAAACACAGTTTGTAAACTACACAATAAACTCAGACACAGTTAGCTACCTAGGTGGCGAACTCAAATTCAGTTTGTTGTCTAAGTAGCAAAATCAGTTTGCACTTTAATTAGTGAATGTTATCAAGATTTAACCATTGTTCAAGACCATATTTTAATTGACACTAAAACGGCTGTGAGATAGTATCGACCAATTATACACACAATATAGTTATATAATTTGAAATCTCTTTATGTTTTTATTTTTTAATCACTAACCAATTATTATAAGTTGAAATAAATCTCGTATAGTTGCATTTATATGCATGATCTCTTGATTTGCTAAATGATTATCCAAAAATATTGACCAATCAGGCTTGGTGGTGAAAGAATAGTTCACACTTTAACTTACAAATAAGATTTTATTCAACAAAAAGAACATGAAGGTTGAGAGAATAATAAGAGGGACAAAAATATTTAATTTTTATAAGATTTACATCTTAAGTAACAAATTCAACAAACTATTTATTTTCTTCAATTTTACACACTTGTTAACTACACATCGAATAAGAAAAGGATGAAATTAAAAACGCATGGAGCGCGCTAAACTGCTACGGGCGCTAAAAGAAATTTTCATAAAATTAAGCATCATGGTCCAAAGCCTCACGAGTTCTTCTGAAGCCCAATATAAAAAGGGTTGGTGATTGCTCTTCCCACTTCCCTCTCATCACAAATAAGAAAGAAAAAAAGTATTCAAAGATATAAGTATTTCAATAAAATTTATGCTGTTAATATTATCGAAAGATATATTCCAGTTAGTGTAACAATAAAATGAAAAAAAAATATATCTTTCATATTGCATGTAGTTATATATTATCAAAAGACATAAGGAATTCTTTTTTATCATTCTTTTTTGGGATTTAGATTGCATGTAGTTATATATGAGTGCATTCAATCTAAACCCTTCTTCTTCTTCTACCAATTATTTTGGTTAATCTAAACCCTATTTATTTATTTTGATTGTTACAATTAATTATTGTACGTATATTAATATATATTTTTGAACAATAAAATATTTAATTATATATTATAAAATTGTATAAAAATATTTTAAATATATTTATCAAGATAAATTGAATAACATCTTATATAATAAAAATAAATTATATATATAAATAATATACACGATTTTACGAGGAAGGAAGATAACATATATATGTCTACAGCTATATATGCATTAACGAATTGGTTTTGTATTGTATTCAACGGTGCATGATGATCATTTATCTCTAGCGGTTCATGAAAATAACATCATCTAGTCCACGGGTCAAATTAATCGACTATATTTATATTTTTTGGACTGTAGTGCAAAATTTCTAACATTCATTTATGATTAATCTTTTTTATTATATAGAACTCTTGTGACATACTCCCTGTCTTCCTAATTATATGATCTCTTTTGACCACAACACGTACGCCAACGTACAATTTTGATCGCTAATATCTTTAATTATCTAGCAGTAAAAATTATAAAAATTTGATATTTTGAAAATACTCATCAAAATAAATCAAACAAGATCCTATAAGCTAATATTTACATATATATATTATTAAAAAAATACGGTCAAAACATGATAGATAAATAGTAAAATTTAGTCAAAAGGGGTCTTATATTAAGAGACGAAAGGAGTATAAAATGTTCTCCATGACTTGATTACGACACTCAAATTCTTTATGATGTAGGAGCAATTTTGGCCGATAGAATTTTATCTTATTATTTAATATTTTAGTTTGTTTTAATTTTAATATTATTAGAATAAATTAGTGATTAAAATAAATTATTAAATAGGATAACTATTATTTAGATTTATAGATGATAGTAAATTTATGATAAGTTAGTTATTAACCTAGTTTATCTAAGACTGCATTTAGATTTGAAATAGAATTAACTTTGATCATAATTAAATTTGAGAGTTTTATCTTTTTTTTTAAGTAGATTTTAGATCTTTTTCAAGAGTGATATTTGGTGGATTCCAAACTTCACTATTTAATAGATTTCGGCTCCGTTTGTCCTGGCTTATTTTCTACTTTTTTTTACTTCTCCTTAAAAATAGTAAAGAAGAGAAAATTTTTGTTTGACTTCACTTCTCTATATTTTTTACTTTTTTACTGTATTTCTCTAATACTTTTAAAGAGAAATATGGTTAAATTAATTTTTATACTTCTCTATTTCATTTTAAAAAATATAAAAGTAGCAAATAAGCCGAGCCAAACAAAATATTCATATAGTTACCTAACAGATTTGTCCCTTGTAAACCTGTGTTTCTGTTCAAAGATTGGCGCCTGCCAATCTCGCTTTCGATTGTCATTTTATCATTAATACTTTTTCTTTTTGTCAGGTATTTTAGTCAATAAAATTTCACTTCTTATGAATAAATAAAAAGACATATACACTTCAGGTTATCTATATAATACTGACTTTTGTTTTTTTGACAAATACTGACTATATTATATTAATATATTATAAAAGAAAGTAGTCCACGTCTCCAACATACAAATAATCTTATCTACTACTATCTACTACTACAATATAAATTTTGATTACCTACAATATTTCATTTTTGTCCTTCTTTTAAATTAAAGAAATCAACTTCTTTTAAGGGTAATTATGTCATTTTAATTCTTACTATACATTTTTTTTTTCTCTTTCATGCTTTTTCTCTTTCTACACATTCTCTCTCTTACTTTTTAATTAATTATTTTTTCATTTTATTTTCTTTTATCCCTCTTATTTCTTTAAATAAATCTAATACTAATACTAATAATATAGAAAAATTGATTACTCTTAAACTTCTATTTTAATCCTTAAATTATCAGCTTGAATCACTAAATTTATAGACTTAATTGTTATTTTAATATTTTAATTATTCAATTAATTTTAATATGACAAAGAAACTTTGATTCCTTATATTTCTAAGAAATTAAAAGATGCAATTATGAAGACAATTGTATTATAATCTTTTCGTCTTAATTTATAAGAGAAAAATAAAATAAAAATCACACTTCTTAAAAAAATTAAATGCAATGATTGAAAATATGATTTTTTGTATTTTACTTTAAATTGTATGGAAAGATGTAAAAATAATTTTTTATTGATTATTGATTATGAAAAAATTAATATAGAGTAAACTTCTCTTGAAAAATATAAAGGAAATTGTAAATTTTTTTAAGGTTAAATATGATTTTAGTCCTTATTAAATTTTTAGTCCCTGAAAAATAATCTTGCACTCAGTTTATCCCCACAGGTAATGCGTTTTAAAATTTTTATCATACGACTTTCTACTTACTCATATTAATACATTTTTTATGCAGCTCATTTTGGTACATATAAAATTTACAACGGGCACGGTGGTAACATATAACTGTGTTTTGCATATATTAATGTTGATATTACATTAATATACTAATGAGTTTTTTAAATTTTATTATATTGGCTTTCTCATGTTAGTACATATTTTTAAGCATCTCAAATCAATATTTATAATATTAATTTTGTAAACATAGGTAAATAAAATATGGTAATACTAATAATTTTACTCATTAATTCATGTAATAAAAAAATTATGGTAATACTAATAATTTTCATTTACTATCTTTAAATATTTTATAATATTATCAATATAATTCATTTTTATATAATTATGGTAATATTTGCGACCCTTACGAATGTACGGGTCTTTTACTAGGATGATAGTATTAATATGCCTTTGATTCGACTACTCTATTGTATTGATAATAGTGTGATACAAAATAGAAGAGATGGGAACTCTGCTTCCAACTTCAACAGTAGAGCATGAAAAAACAGAGAAGCAAAAAATCCAACAACAACAAAAAGATGTTGATGCAGGTGCTCTTTTTGTCCTCAAATCAAAAGGTATATTTCATCTAAATTTACCCTTCTCAAAATATCTGTTTAGTCTTTTATGGAACATTTACAATCCTGAGATGTGATAGATGAATCTTTGGAAGTTATATTCTGCAAATGGAAATGGGGAGATTCATTCTATTTTAGTATTTTTATTTTGTGAAGAATGGAGAGATTTTTTTTTCGTCAATAATTTAATACTCTTTCTGACTATAAATATAAGTAAAAATGACTTTTGTAATTCATTTAATTAATGATGTATCTAAATCATGTGTCAGAGTGAATATTAAAAATTCTTTCATTAAGATGAATAATTATTGTGTTCGGAAAATTCATTATCTAACTTCTGCTCATATAAGTCCTTATCAACTAGATTTATAGTGGAAGGTAAGACATATATATAAGTATATAGCCACTATAAATTATATGAATTTTCTTACCTTCTGATAATATGAGCCTTTTCCGATAAGTACAAATATATAAGTATTTAAGACCTTCAATGATAATTAGAGAAGAGCTCTTTAAAATTTCCATCACTTTATGATGAATAAGAATTTAAGACCTTAAATTTGTGTTTAGTGGAAGGTAAGACATATATATAAGTATATAACCACTATAAATTATATGAATTTTATATTAATAATATGAGTCATAGATGCACCCATGAGTCTTGATATTTGTACTAATAATATGAATTTTATTGATAATGAACCCCTGAATTATAGATGTTGCACTCTACTTGCATTCGTGTCATATTTTTTTTCTTTGTTAAAAATATGATGTAAATATGTGTTCTGGACCATGTTGAAAGCTATTCCAATATATGTTACTTTGTCAATATATTGTTGCCGGACACTTTGGTTTGTATTGTATAATTTTTTTTTCCTTTATGCGTTCCTATACATATTATGATTTGCCACTATATGACTTCTAATTGTTAACCAAATATGAGCTTGACTCTGTATTTCTTACCTTCCACTAAACACAAATTTAAGGTCTTAAATTCTTGTTCATCATAAAGTGATGGAGATTTTAAAGAGCTCTTCTCTAGTTATCATTGAAGGTCCAAGTTCTACTAATAGTATGATACCAGAATAGTTTTTCAACACGATCTGGTACATATATTTACACTATCTTTATATTTTTAACAAACTGGAATGATTTTCAATGGTTCTGGTATGAATGTTTGAAAATTTTAAATTTTATTTATCTCACAATCGAATTTTAAATTATTTGCACTCCTAATCCAGGGTCCGGGAGACGCATTGACTATAATGATTATCATATTTTTTATGTGGTTCCTATTATATGAATCATTAGTGGTCAATATATAAGTAGCTGAATTTAGGTGCTTGGATCATTTCATTTATGTTTTTTTTTTGGTATGTTCCATTTCATTTATGTTTGTTCTTCTTCTTTAGGTGAACAGTTTTTATTTATTTTTAATTGCAAGCTGAACAGTATTTTGTTACAACTTATTACAAGAAAGAAAAATGAACTGAAATATCGATACACTTTTGGTCTTTCTTGCTTCCTGCCTTCTTTGAATTGAATAGTTGGGGCACGTGGGGGTAGGCTGCAACCAAAAAGTCAAAACAAAAATTATATAATTTTAAAATTGAGTCATGTTAACGGGTGTCTCCGAAATATCGGTTAAGGAATTAAAAAACAAAAATTTTAAATTAAAAATAATATTTTTTAAATTTTTGAAAATTTAACTGCACAAACTTCAATATTATATTACTATATTTTCTTCTTTAACTAATGCCCCAGTGCACCAGTTAACATTATCCTTTTAAATTATATAAAAAAATTACAATTATTAAAAAATACTTGTTAGAAATTGAGTCGGATTTAACTTAACCTAAAAAATCGACTTGTAAAATAAGATTATCTCTAATTTATAAATTTACGTCTAAATAATCTTATATAACAATAATTAAATATACCAAAAAAATTAAATTTATTTATATTTGTGACCAAAGATACATAATTTCTATCATTTTTAACAATTATGTATTAATCTTTATTGGGGGAACCAATGATTCACCACATGCTAGAGTCTTACATTTCAACCAATTTTTTATTCATACAAAAAAATTAGGGATCAAACCTATTACCTTCCGTAAGCGTCTTAAATCCTTTATGATTTAGATTAATTTATTGTTGGTTGAATTAATATCCTCTTTAGTTCTCAACAAATAATAGAGAGTTTTTGTTTTGTCAAGTAGTTTAGTGGTTAGAATTTCATCCTTTAAAGGTGAATAAGTGGGTGTATCTGAGTTCAAATACGGATCCCTGCATTTTCGTTGTGACAAATAATAGAAAATTTTATTATTATCGTTGTGAGTAAAATGTAAATAATATAAATGTCTACACTATCTCTCCATTTTTAATTGTCTTTTGAAAATTATGCGTATAATTTATATAATTTATTTTGATCATGTTTTTTTATTTATATCTAAAAACAAATACTATACTAGCATATATTATACTTAATTTGTCTCACGAATATTTTCAATTTTCTTTTTGTAATTTTGTATAATACAAAGGAAACAAAGAGAATAATAAACATCACATATGTAGTTTTGTATTATACATAATTAAAGATAATGGTCAAAAATATACATTGATATATATGTAGCGATTAATTATGCCAATCAATAAAAAGGAAACAAAGAGAATAATAAACATCACATATATTAAAATTGTGTGCTATTAATTATATGAGACACAAGTATAGGCAATGAAAACCCTTTTTTTTTTCATCAATGAATATAGTTTAATGGATAGAGACATCATCAAAATTTAAATATGTGATTCTTCACATGTTCAGTTATTCCTAAATATTATGACCATTAAACTATTTGATTAAAAAATTCGTCATTTTTTATTCATTTGAGATCGAGGATCCTATATGTAGAATCATTATCTATTTTATAAATATATTTTCTCCTATCCAAAATCTATTTCTTTTGAGAAATTATGATATCAATTTGAATTTGTTGCCCACCTCCTACCATTGAGTTGCTGATTTTTATTAATTATTATTTTTTTAATTAGGTTCATGGGTGCACTGTGGTTACCACTTGACAACATCAATTGTGGCTCCAGCACTCCTAAGTCTTCCTTATGCTTTCACCTTTCTTGGATGGACGGCTGGGATCTTTTGCTTAGTTATTTCAGCTTTGGTCACTTTCTATTCCTACAATTTATTATCTATGGTTCTTGAACATCAAGCTCATTTGGGTAATCGCCAACTACGATTTAGAGACATGGCTAGTGACATTTTAGGTATCATACAATGACTCACCATTTCTTATGTATTTTTATTTTTTCATTTGCCACCTATCAATACACACACTATACTAATTATGTTTCGATAACTCAAACAATAAAAATGCATAAACATAGATTAGATAGAAGGATGTTCAGAAATCGTTTTTTGACAAATAATTTATCTTTACAATATAAAAAATATAAAAAACACTATACATACTAACTTACAAAATAAAATAATTAACTTATATTATTTTGATGTTGTAAAATTATTACTTTGGCACTAGGTCCTAAATGGGGTCGATATTTTGTGGGGCCAATTCAGTTTGCAGTTTGCTATGGAGCTGTAGTGGGCAATACTCTTTTGGGCGGTCAATGCATGAAGGTAATTTTTAAATCTTTCATACACATATTTACCTCAACCATTCTTAATTTATCAGATCCCTGCATATATATTTTATGTAATGTTTTAATTACCCTTTTTATTATGTTTTTTTTTTGTTTCCAATTGAATTAATTCAATGCAGGCAATGTATGTGTTGTCAAACCCAAATGGAGCTATGAAGCTTTATGAGTTTGTCATAATATTTGGTTGCTTCATGTTGATTTTGGCTCAAATTCCATCTTTTCACTCATTGAGACACATTAATCTTGTGTCTTTGATTCTAAGCTTACTCTATAGTGCTTGTGCTGCTGGAGGTTCTATATATATTGGTATTTTTTATAATTTTTTTGCACATATTTTTGATAATATCAATTAGCATTTTAATGCTAGTTTGGTGATTGAATGAGTGTTTTTGGTTCTAAATTTCATTGATATTATTTACTATAGGAAACTCGTCAAAAGGACCAGAAAAGAATTATTCTCTTAAAGGTGATATAGAAAATCGCTTATTTGGAGTTTTCAATGCTCTTAGCATCATTGCCACTACTTATGGAAATGGAATCATTCCTGAAATTCAGGTTTGGATGAGTCTCTTATTTGGATATCCATTGGATAGTTAATCGGGAGTACTTGCATATATTTAAAGGTTAATACATGTTTATCTTTGTAATATTGTGAGCGAGTTTCAGTTTACTCCTGTAATGTTTTTTATTTATTATGAAGGTTTCATCGTTCACCATTTTAGTGGAATTTTTACTGACGTGACAGACAAAAAGTTCACTGCCACGATAGCAAAAAATCCACTTACAAGATAAACGAATAAATAGGGGTAAACCAAAATCCGCTCACATTGCAGGGGTTAAACGTTCACCTATTAATCCTATATTTAATTATATAGATATTTTATAAAAGGAACAATATTATAAATCATTTTGGTTAAGGTCAAGTCCATCAGAAGTACTTAAATTCGAATCCTACCTAAGCAAGTTGTTGGGATGAAATGGAGGCCAAGTCTAAGTGCACAAGTTGTCAATAATGATATAACGAGTACGAATTTTATAAAATTCACCGTTGATTGAAAGTTTATATCATATGAAGTTTATATCGTTATAATATTATTGATGATTGGTGCACGGTAAAAGACTTGGACAAGTCTTCCACCTTAGACAAAGTTTGAAACGGATAATCACTTTAATATTGAAGGTCAAGGCAATCAGAAGTACTTTGATTCGAATTCTAACTAACAACTTATAATACCTTATTTACTATTTAGTCGAACTCTAAATTATCAGAGTCATTTTCTTATGAAAATTGAAGAGTTAAGACTTCATTATTTTTTCATGTAAATGGAGAGAATCATTTCCCATTATTATGTGCTTGATACATCTTTTTTATATGTTAGGCCACATTAGCACCACCAGTGAAAGGGAAGATGTTGAAGGGACTAAGTGTTTGTTACACTGTAGTTATTGTCACTTTCTTCAGTGTTTCTATATCTGGTTATTGGGCATTTGGCAACCAATCTGAAGGAGTTATCTTAAGCAATTTTGTGGACAATGGGAAGCCATTATTGCCCAAATGGTTTATTTATATGACCAATGCTTTTACCTTAGTACAATTATCAGCAGTTGGTGTGGTAAGTAACTCTAATACACCAACCTAACATTCTCATCACTTTCTTTATTAATCATTTAAATATAATTTTCGCTGTTTTATATTTAAAGAAAGTAACTATTGCAGTAGCGTTAAAACTTTTAGGGAGACTTTATCGTCCATTTAGGTTTTATAAGATTCGAGAGATTTGTCTTTATATTTGCATGCATAGGGTACCTGATTTACGCCAAGAAGAAAAAAAGTAACCACTGGATTTTAATATTGTAGGTGTACTTGCAACCTACAAATGAAGTATTAGAGCGAACATTTGGCGACGCAAAAAGCCCCGAGTTCTCGAGCCGCAATGTAATCCCAAGAGTGATTTCTCGATCTTTATCAGTTACAATTTCAACCATTATAGCAGCAATGCTTCCATTTTTTGGAGACATAAACTCACTTATTGGAGCTTTTGGTTTTATGCCACTTGACTTTGTTTTGCCAGTAATTTTCTTCAATTTGACATTTAAGCCATCTAAGAGAAGTCCCATTTTTTGGTTGAATGTAACTATTGCTGTGGTTTTCTCTACTTTGGGAGCTATTGCAACAATTGCAGCTGTTAGACAAATAGTCCTAGATGCCAAAAGTTATAAATTATTTGCTAATGTATGATCACATTATATCATCATAATAGTTTTGGCCTGTTATATTCTTTTACATGTTTCATATATTTGTGACATTTTTTTTTTCACTTGAATATTCTCTAATTTATACCATTGTTAATCCTTCTTTTAATTTTCTGAAGTATTTTAAAATGTTTGTTTAGTACATGCATCACACCTAAAATGTATTCTTGGAAGATCATAACTTTCTGCAAGCTCTTTGCCGCTACACATTTAGTAATAGCTGTAATTTTATTTTCATAGAGGTTTTCATTTTTAACAATAGTATATTAAGAACATTTTTAGCCAAAATAAGGTTATAAATCATATGTTTTAAGAATACTTTTTGCATCGGAGGTCCCTTTCGTCGGTAGGGTAAATGAGGGCCATAACATCATTTTTGGTCAAAACAGTTATTACCAGAACTGAACAAGCTGGAACGTGAAATCAACAATAACGGGTGCCCCAAATATGGGAGGTCTCCACAACAAATAATAAATGGATCTAGGATAGGCTCTGATACCATATTAGAATTTTGGAGGCCTATAGTCAACCACAAAAGCTAGCTTGAGAGTTGAGGTTTGCACACATTTATAAAGGCTATCTATGCCATATCTCTAGCCAATGTGAGACTTCTAACAACAGTAAGGCTATATAGATTATCTTTTGGAAACATTTTTTACACCACATTTTACATCAGAGAGTCCCTATAGAGTGAATGGGAGCCATAAGAATAGTTTTGAACATAACAACGTTGTAGATCATGTTTTGTGAGCACTTTTTGTATTGGAGGATCCCCCTCGTTGGTAGGCTCATGTGGCCACAAGAGCATTTTTGGCCAAAACAATGCTCATATTTTGATAACACTTTTTAATTTGCACCAGAGGATCCCTCTCGTGGGCAAGGTGAATGGGGTCATAAGAGCATTTTTGGATAAACAAGGCTATGTAGATCATATTCTGGGAGCATTTTTTGCACTAGAGTGTCCCTCGCTTTGGTTAATTGGTTGGGTGAATGGGGATCGTAAATACATTTTTTTTTGCCAAAGCGAGGGACCTTCTAGTACAAAAAATGCTTCCAAATATGATCTATATAGCCCTGTTTATCCAAAAATGCTATATTTTTGGAGTTTTTCAGGTCACATAAATCAAGACGGACTTCTCATGTAGCTCTCTGAATGCCTCACGTGTACTACTGAAACTGACTAAACGCCTCGCCGCCCCGTGATTCAATTTACACGCATTGCATTTTTAAACACTATTCAACCTCCATTTTATTTTGTAACTTTTAATTGAGATTTTAAGACACATATAGCGCAATAGAATTAATAGTATACAACTCTTAGAATTGAATATTGTAAAGTGAAGATTGCCTTTAAACTATCTCGCAATCATTATGAAACTTCTTAACATTATTGTAATATCACTTTCAATTCTTTATTTTTAATTCGTTACTAACTATATATACGGCTACACCAATACACTGAAAAATTGGTTTTGTATTGTATTCAACTGTCAATATGATCATTTTTCTCTAGTGGTCCATGAAAATAACATAATCTAGTCCATGGGTCAAATTAATATTTCTTAATGAACCGTTAAGACATATAAATAATGAGTTATATCTTCTCTTAATAATATATTTTCATATACAAGAATTAAAGATCAAATCCCTAATTACTTATTTACGAGACTCAAACCATTTATCATTTGGACTTATCAATAGATAAAATTTAAAAACTCACATTGACTAAATATATAACATATATAATCTTTATAAAGGTAATACAAACTTTAACTTTAAAGTTAGTTTTTGTAGTTGAATGTAAACCTTCTAATTTTATATAATTGTATTATTTATACTACCTAAAAAAATATTGACTATATTAATATATATTTTAAAGGAAAGTAGTCCACATCTTCAATATAAAAAAATAATTTTATAACATAACATTAAATACTCTATTGATAATCATTTGTTAGAGGGTGAGACAAAAGAGAAGAGATGGGTACTCTGCTTCCAACCTCAACAGCAGAACATGAAAAATCAGAGAAGCAAAATCCTTCTCTACAAATCCAACAACAACAACAAAAAGATGTTGATGCAGGTGCTCTTTTTGTCCTCAAATCAAAAGGTATATTTCTTCTAATTTACCCTTCTCAAAATATCTCTTTAGTCATTTATGGAACATTTACAATCCTAAGAGGTGAGAAATGAATCTTTGGAAAGTTATATTCTGCAAATGGAAATGGAGAGATTCATTTTTTTAATACTTGTGATCATTTCTAATTGTGATTATTTATTACCTTCGTTGTTTTTCCTTTGTTGCGTTTTTTTTTCTTTTTCTATGTTTTGTTTTATTGCTCTTTTTGTTGAGAAGGTTTTGGTTCATGCTTCCTTTCTCTTTTTGTATTTCCTTTCTTTTATTTAAAAAAAAATGTTAGGTTAAAAAATTTTATTTAATTTGAGTTATATAATTTTTTTTAACTCATTTGGTATCATATTTTTGTAGTTATATTTCTAAAATTACTCCTATAAATTAATGGAGGAAATGGAAAGACCAGTAAATTGAGAGATTCAAGAATGGAGAGATTCCTTCACAAAAAAAAGAATGGAGAGATTTATGGTACCTATAATGATAATGATAAGGTTAAATTGCAGTCTTAACCTCCCAAGTTTTATAAATGAGTGATTTTAACCATCCAAGTTTTAAACGTGCGATTTTAACCCTTCACGTTTCTTAATTGTGTAATTTTGATCCCTTAAGTTTCAAATGAGCGAATTTAACCCCTTAGTTTGTCCCTTTTTCCAAATTTCACGACCCTTGACTTTAGACCAAAAGTTTTCTTACATATAATTTTTTTTACAATATTAAAAGTTTAGAATTAATAAACAATAATAAAAGTTTTGCAATTGTAATCATACGTAAGACATATGACCCTTGATTTTTCTGTTTGGTTGTCTTCCTTAGGTTTTTTGCGTGACATTTTTTATTAGAAAAACCATAATATCTCATCGTTATATAAAGATTTTCTTAATTTGTGACAAAAAAATAATAATATTAAGACCTTTTAAATATTTGTTAAAAATTTTTTTTAGTCAAAATAGTCAAGGGTTATGAAATTGCACAATTAAGAAACGTGGAGGTTAAAATTGCACATTTAAAACTTAAGGGGTTAAAATCGCACATTTGTGAAACTTTGGGGGCCAAAACTGCAATTTAGCCTAATGATAATGAAACTTTTTTATGTTGGTCTCAATTATTACACCATCTATTTTAAAATATGTGTTGTTTTAGCTAAAAAAATTGTTTTAAAATGAATGTTGTTTTCAATTTTTAATGTAATAATTCTTTTTAATTATAACCACTAACTATTACTTTACACTAATTATAAGAAAATTAACCAGTAAACTAAAGTTAATTTTAGTAAAAATATTATTTCTTTTAACATATTAATTATATTCTTTAATACATGTGTAAAATATTCAAAACAACGTCATTTTAAAACGGAGAAAGTAATACATAAATGGTCAAATGTTAAGTAGCTCTGAATTTATGTGGTTGTGGGGCATTTCATTTTTGTTTGTTCTTCTTCTTTAGATGAATAGAATTTTTGTTACAAGAAAGAAATATCGATACACTTTTTGTCTTTTCTTGCTTCCTGCCTTGTTTGAATTGAATAGTCGGGTAGGGCGTAGGCAGTAGGCTGCAACCAAAACGTCAAGACAAAAATTATTTGGTGTGAATTTGTTACTGCTATTTGACCATAAAAAAAACTTTATTTTTTATTCATGTAAACTTAATTTAGTTGGTATGTGTTGAATTGTAATGTAAAATGCAAGAGTCACAATTTGACTATTGAATTCCCCACTTATTTATTTATATTATGTTCGAAATTTTGATCGTTAAACTATTCAATAAAATATATTTTTTTAAATGTAGAGAACCCTACTCGTAAAATTTATTATCTATTTTTTGACTTATTTTCTCCAATTGAAAATTTATTTTTCATTTTTGGCTTAATCACATATTCGATCCTTTACATTTATTTTATGTTTCAATTTGTTCCTTACATTTAAAAAGTTTCAATTTAATCCTTTACGTTACTGATTTCAATATAAGTTGATCTTTTTCGTTAAATTTTGAATTAATTTATTCCAATTTTATGTTAAATTTTGAGTTGATTTCTTATAAACATTCTATGTGAAATGTTTCTAAATTGTCCATGTATGAAAATCTATTAGTTAGGTGGACGATTTAAACAAAAATTGGCCAAAATATCTAATTTGAAACTTTTTAAACGTAAGGACCAAATTAAAACTTAAAATAAACTTAAGGGATCAAATATATAATTAAGTCTTCTTTTTTAAACTTCAAACATATAGAAAAGTAGTTTGAAATACAAAGAGGAAGACCAAACCAAACCCTCAATAGATTAAGTCCTTGTTTGGTTTTGCGTTTACAACCCACAAACTCATGTTTACTATCTTTATCTTTCACCGTGATTTTGACATTTTAAAATCTAAAATAAGGCAGACCATGTATATTCCTAACAAAGTCTTCTCTAATGCTAATAGGAATAATATTCCACCAAGTAAGCTCAATCAAAGAAAGACCTATAGAGGCAGGCTTGTCATAATAGTTGTTTTCCCTATAGATATGAAAAATGATAAAAGATGATATAAATTTAATTTTTAGCATACAATTTAAGCATCTATTTTTCAATTGTCAAGGGACAATGTTAGAAGACTTGATAGCTAAGATAACTAATCTATAATCATTTTCAACCTATAAGTGATCCCAAAGCTTATCATAAGCAAACTCAATAGCTAAAATGTTAGTGATTTCCAAAATAGTTGAATCACTTTAGAACCAAAAGTTGTAACTCTTCACTAAGAGTTGTAACTCTTCTTGTGAATCATCCATATAACTTTTGGTAAAGGAGTGCTAAATGAACCATAACATTGATTCAAGTCAAAAATATGATGCATATGGTCATATGATGCACTATAAATGCTTGGCATTTGGGCATCAATTGGTACACGAATTTTGTGAGATTAACAACAAAATTCTCCCTCATTCTCTTGCTCTAAATCATCCATCAATTCTCTAATGCATGAGTGAATTGTTGGAACCATAAATCTGTAAAATATTTTTAGGAAATACGCTTGGTGTGGTTGTGCAATACACATTAAGGGACTCATAGTATCCTGAAAGGGATTCGCTGGTCATTCCCATTGCATCCAATATACAATTATTGGTGGGGACAAATCGAACCTAAAGGTTAGTGTGACAACCCAATACGCTTTGAGTTTTACATGCATAACCATTAAACTTTTTAGATTTCAAGTGCAGCAACCTCTCCCCAACAATCAAGTTAGATAACATAAAATGATCCCCATAAATTCAACATGAAGAACATTTGCAATACTAATATTCTGAGCAAAACAACCAACATTTTTCCCCCTTAAAATTTCTGAAAATACCAGCAGAAACAGCTTGACACTCAACCCAATGATGTGCTATCAGTTTACATTTTAGCCAACCATTCAAAGGAGGGCACCACAAAACTTCATAATCTTTGCAGAAATGGAGATATCAATTTGAATTTGTTGTCCACTTCCTACCATTGATAAATAATTGTTACTTTTTAATTATAAATTATTATTTTTAGTTGTTTTAACATGTACTTTAAACAAACTTTTTTTATTAATTACTATTTATTTATTTATTTATTTAGGTTCATGGGTGCACTGTGGTTACCACTTGACAACATCAATTGTGGCTCCAGCACTCCTAAGTCTTCCTTATGCATTCACCTTACTTGGATGGACGGCTGGGATCTTTTGCTTAGTTATTGCAGCTTTGGTCACTTTCTATTCCTACAATTTATTATCCCTGGTTCTTGAACATCAAGCTCATTTGGGTAATCGTCAAATACGATTTAGAGACATGGCTCGTGACATTTTAGGTATCAAACAAAACTTATGAATCTGAATTACATATTATCAAAATTGCATGCAGTCATGTAAAAGAGATATGATTATTTGATCAAGATCAAACAATTAAATTTAAATTGTTTAATTTCGATTAAAAGATCAAATCTCTTCTGACTGCATGATTGCATGCAATTTTAACCGCATACAATTCAAATCTACAATTTATAGATATTGCAATGAAACCGTCATTTCGTAGATAAAATAAATATTATTTTGATATTATAAAATTATTACATTGACACTAGGTCCTAAATGGGGTCGATATTTCGTGGGGCCAATTCAGTTTTTAGTTTGCTATGGAGGTGTAGTGGCTTGTACTCTATTGGGTGGTCAATGCATGAAGGTAATTTTTAAATCTTTGATCCACATTTTTACCTTAACCATATGTTCTTTTTAATCACCCTTTTTATTATATTCTTATATACTTTTTTCCAATTGAATTAATCCAATGTAGGCAATTTATGTGTTGTCAAACCCAAATGGATCTATGAAGCTTTATGAGTTTGTCATAATATTTGGTTGCTTCATGTTGATTTTGGCTCAAATTCCATCTTTTCACTCATTGAGACACATTAATCTTGTGTCTTTGATTCTATGCTTACTCTATAGTGCTTGTGCTGCTGGAGGTTCTATATATATTGGTATTTTTCATAATTTTTTTTTGCATATTCTGATGTTAACAATCAATTTGCATTTTTATGCTAGTTTGGTGTGATTGAATGATTCTTGTTTTATTGGTTCTAAATTTCATTAATATTACTATAGGAAAATCATCAAAAGGACCGGGAAAAAGTTATTCTCTTAAAGGTGATACAGAAAATCGCTTATTTGGAGTTTTCAATGCTCTTAGCATCATTGCCACTACTTATGGAAATGGAATCATTCCTGAAATTCAGGTTTGGATGAGTTAATTAAGTCTCTTATTTGGATATCCATTGGATTTTGAATGAAATGAAAGAAACTGAGAACCAAATACAATAAAATTGGTCGAGTTAATCGCGAGTACTTGCATATATTTAAGCGTTAATAGGTGTTTATCTTTGTAATGTGAGCGAATTTCAATTTACTTCTATAATGTTTTTTTTATCTCCTGTAATATGAAGATTTCATCGTTCACTATCTTAGTAGACTTTTTACTGATGTGACATACAAAAATTTCACTGCCACAATAGCAAAAAGTTCACTTAGAAAATAAACGATTAAATCTTACATTATAGGGATAAATCGAAATCCGCTCACATTGCAGGGTTAAACACCTGTTAATCCTTGATTTTCTTAATTGGATTTCTATTGGTTTTTGAATGAAATGAAAGAAACTGAACTAAATACAATAAAAGTGGTCGAGTTCAGTCGGGAGTACTTGCACATATATTTAAGGATGAATAGGTGTTTATCCTTGTAGTTTTTTCTTTTTTTTGAACAGCAATGAATTTTATTAAAATAAACGAATGAGAAAAGTACAAGAGGTACTCTACCCATAATAAAGAGAAGTACCGGTAGTACTTAAACCACCCAAAAAATAATAACACCCGCCCATTCGATCTAGCTATCTAAGAATACAATCTAAAGTGTTTATCCTTGTAGTGTGATTCATTTTCAATTTACCCCTATAATATTTTATTTATTACTTCATGTAATGTGATGATTTCATCGTTTATGGTTTTAGTGGACTTTTTGCTGATGTGGTAGGCAAAAAGTTCACTACCACGCCAGCAAAAATTCCATCTAATTAATGAGTGAACGATGAAACCTTCACATTACAAGGGTACACCGAAATTAACTGACATTGCAAGGTTAAACACCTATTATTCATATATTTACTTATGCAGATATTTTATAAAACACTATTATAAATCATTTTATGAAGGTTAGGTGGCTCAGAAATAGTTGAAATTGAATCCTACCTAAGTATGCCCTATATTTCAAAATTAATGTCATTTTTTTCTCAAAATATTTGTTTCCAAATAAGTGTTGTTTTTTGGTTCCAATACACAATTGTTTTTATTTCCAGCTTTGCCCTCGTTAAAGTACTCCTCCTTTCTGCAATCATTACATTTTTTAATGTGTTGTTAGGAATCCTACATTGAGTACATTAAAATGTGAGATATGACAATCATTGGGTTAACATTCATAGAGTGAAAGTCGTCGTGGATGTCGGTTCTTAAGAGAGAGTGGCAGCAGGTGGGAGAATCTTATGGGTTAAGTACTTGAACGCTTTGATATACTCAATGTGGGACTCCTAACAACTTATTTAGGTAGAATCCAATTTCTAGTATTTCTTATCGACTTGACTTTCACTGAAAAGACTAGCCCAATAGATGAAAGAATCTCATGGTTTAAGTATCATATTGAACACTTTGATATACTACTCAACGTTAGATTCTTAACATTAATGGTTGGGATGAAATGGATAATCATTATATTTTAGTACTAAAGACAGGGTGATAAAGAGTATTTTAATTCAAATTTTGCTAAAACAATTTGGGTTAAATATGTTTTTGGTTCTTATAAATATTTGAGCTTTCTACTTTTAGTCTCTCTAAACTTGTTTACCACTTTTTAATCTCTATAAAATTATTATGCATGTAGTTTTGGTCGTACCTTATTTACTATTTTGAACTCTAAATTATCGAAGTCATTTTCTTATGGCAATTAGAGGGGCAAGATTTCACTATTTTATATATGTTGCAGGCCACATTAGCACCACCAGTGAAAGGGAAGATGTTGAAGGGACTAAGTGTTTGTTACACTGTAGTTATTGTCACTTTCTTCACTGTTTCTATATCTGGTTATTGGGCATTTGGCAATCAATCTGAAGGACTTATCTTAAGCAATTTTGTGGACAATGGGAAGCCATTGTTGCCCAAATGGTTTATTTATATGACCAATTTTTTCACTATACTACAATTATCAGCAGTTGGTGTGGTAAGTTAACTCTAATACACTAACATTCTCATCAACTTCTTTATTAATCACTTAAATATTAATCACTTAAATACAGTTTTCGTTTTTCTATTTAAAGAAAGTAACCATTGCAGCAGCGCTAAATTCTTAGGGAGAGTTTGTCTCTCATATGGATCCCACAAGGCTCGAAGGATTAATCTCTGGAGTTGTATGCAGGGGATATATGGTTTACACCAAGAAAAAAAAAGTAACCACTGGATTTTAATATTGCAGGTGTACTTGCAACCTACAAATGAAGTATTAGAGCGAACATTTGGTGACGCAAAAAGCCCCGAGTTCTCGAGCCGCAATGTAATCCCAAGAGTGGTTTCTCGATCGTTATCAGTTACAATTTCAACCATTATAGCAGCCATGCTTCCATTTTTTGGAGACATAAACTCACTTATTGGAGCTTTTGGTTTTATGCCACTTGATTTTGTTTTGCCAGTAATTTTCTTCAATTTGACATTTAAGCCATCTAAGAGAAGTCCCATTTTTTGGTTGAATGTAACTATTGCTGTGGTTTTCTCTACTTTGGGAGCTATTGCAGCAATTGCAGCTGTTAGACAAATAGTCCTAGATGCCAAAAGTTATAAATTATTTGCTAATGTATGATTATGATCACATTATATGTCATCATAATAATTTTGGTCTGTTATATTGTCTAATTTTCTGAAGTATTATTGAATGTTTGTTTACTACATGCATCAATGAAAATGTGTCTAAAAATTCGATTCTAGCTATTGTGTCTAGCGTTTTGCTACTTGTCTTGAAGTGCCTTCTACCTATTAAGTGCACAGACAACTTATTGTTGTAGAGTTTAAACCGAAAGTAATAAGTTGTCAGTGCACTTATTATGTAGATGTTTTAAACTATAGTGGTCACTGGTGAGTTTGCCTAAAACAGTGGTGGTCTAGCCACATTCCAAACTATATATAATTGTAACCATGTTACATTTGTTCAAAAATTTGTGTGATCAACCTAAAATGAGATGGTGTGAGTCTCTAGCTTAACCAAAATCTTAGGTTCGATCGTTGACTTAAGCATACAACAACATTACAACATAAAACTTTTAAAAGAATTTGTAACCCATTTAAGTCTACATGTATGATCAATGAACTTCAAACATAACAAAACTTTTTTGTCAAATTTTATATAATTTTTTGCAAACAAGATATTAAGGTGAAAATCATACTGTACAACATTTAACTTTCAATAAAAATTAAAAATATCAATTAGAACTAAATAAATATCAAACAAACATCGTAACTTTCTAAACATAAAACAAATCACATTAATGAGTCTGCAAATATTTGTTGTAATCAATCACAAGTCACAACAATTAAGTTCACTGCATGCATAACTAAAATTAAGAATACTAAATCCACTTTCAACCAAGTCAAACACTAGAATACTAATAATAGTACAACAAAGACAAACAGAGAAAAACTCTGTAGCTGACATAACAGCTCAAAGGTTCAAAGGTGCAGCTTCATATTTAAGGAGATGTTTCATTCTCTGCTCCATTGTTCATGCTCTCAAGGTCAATACCAACACCACCAGCACCAATGGAATCAGAATGAACATTTTCATCAGCAAGAACAGTGACATTTTCTGTCACTGACACAACATTACCTGTTTCAGCTGCTACTGTTACTCCATTAGTGTTTTCTGTTGCATTTGGTGTTTTGCAGCCAGGTTCTCCTTCTTCTATAGCTAACTTGGGAACTTTTGAGTTATTTTCTGAATCTTGATTTGGAAGCATGATTGGTGCAGTTGAAGTTGATGATGAGTACTTTCTCTTGAATCGGTTCCTCATGTTTTTCTTGCAATTAGTTGCCAAAATGATCTGTTGGATGTTGGAATATGTGTGTGATGGGTTAGTTCAAACAATGGAACACATTGATCAATAATGTGTAGTAAGTAGCACTAACTACAAGTATCTTATGCGGTACTAACACTTCAGATTGAATGGGCACACAGTGCTTGACACATGTTTGTATCTGACACTGATATTATGGTACTCATGTGTTCGTATCATGTTTAGTGTCCATATTTATATTATTGATTCATATTATGAGTACTTCAAGATTAAATAGTGTTAATAGATCTAAACTGCAGTTCGCAACTTCTGTGGCCGCAATATAAAGATTTTAGGGATCTTTATATTGACATGATCAGAACCGCAATTGTGACAACAACAGCAATAGAGAAGCTAAAAAATTATAAAGTCTGGAAAAAAAAAATTGTTTTGCCATGTATTTACTAATAAAATCTTAATTTTGACCTAAAGAAAACCCTAAAAATATCAACAATTTTTGCCAGAGCCCGGGCAAGTGTCCAAGCTGACTGCAGGGTTCTAGATCCACCATTGAGAATCGACAACATTTATCCATATTTTACTACAATATATATTAAGGTTCGCAGTGTAACCGCAATTACATTTTAGAACTATATTGCTTTAATGAAATCAAATGATAGACATCTATGGGGATGAATAGTTCAACTAGTCAACTGGGAAACTAAGGGTTAAGGAGCAGGAGACCTAGGGTTCAAGTCATGTCAAAGGAAAAAAACTAACAATTGTACTAATATATTAACAACTAACATTGCTTATAAAAAAATGATAAATATCTACTAAATGAAAACATAACATAAATTAATCAAATTCATTTCAGTCTCTACATTATGATGTTGAAAAAGAAAAAAAAAACATCTTACCGTAATAGGAGTAGCAGCTATCATTGAATTCTCAATAACACCATGAAAAATCGTTCCATCAGGTTTAGCCAACTTAACACTCAGCAAGTCAATGTTCCTCTGAGCATCACCACCAGCAGCACCACTAGTGAAGGTGCATGATCCAGTTAATGATAAAATGTGAAGCTGGCCCTAAATTTATATAGGGAAAAGTCAACATAAATATGAGAGCTTATTCAAACATGCAAAATTTAGGTATCTTCAAATCATTTACATTAACCAAACAAGCTGATTCATAGAAGATACATTAAAGAACTAAACTGACTAACGAAAAATGCATTTTGTAAGTTAGAACCAAATTGACTAACGAGAAATGCATTCGAAAATGTTTATGTAGTTTTGGTTATTTTACCAATAGCGTCTAATACACTCAATAACCATATAAGAAGCACGGACGCGTGCCACAAATAAAAGTTTGAAAAAACAATATAATTCAATATAATATAAGTGACAATATTGTGTTGGTATCAGACACGACATGTGTCTGACAACGGAGCATCTCTAATTTGAGACATGTATGTATTTCATAATGAATTGTGAACAATATTAAGAGATAGGAGATTGATAGTTTCTAAATTTGTACCTCATATCTTAAAGAACCACCGGAAACATTTGGTTTTCGAAGTACAACACTTGATACAATGCCAGAAGCAAATTGTATGAAAGTACTAAGTCGAGGACCATTCTGAAAAAATGTAAATATCTTTGATACCACATCCTAAAAAATCACCAAAACCAAAATTTTCAGTTAATAGCATATATTATGATATAGAATATCTTTCATGTTAAACCTAAATCCATTTTTAAAAGATCATATTACAAGTACGAAACTTGAACAATAATTTTAAGGGTTAATATTTGATCCTTAGAAGTGTAATTCATTGTCAAGTTGATCTTTGAATGAATGTATTAAAATGTAAACATCCCTAATGTCTCTTCACATATGAGGACCAAGTTGACAACTTGAAAACAAATTTGAGGATCAAAATGATTAATAACAAAGATATTTAAGAATGTATTTACAATTTTGATACATTCAAATATAAATTTGACAACAAATTATACTTTCGAGTAATAAAATGATTATTTGTTCATATTTTAACTTATCTCATATTACCTCTCCAGGATTAACGGTCAATGTATGAATTGTCGTACTTCCAGCTGTTTCATCAACAAATCCACCTATAAAAGAAATATAAGTTTCATTTTTTCTAGCATGAGAAACTTTTAAAAATGCATACCTACAAAAAAAACTTAGGTACATAGACTATGCCATGTATAATAAACCTTGTAAAATATTTACATCGGTGAATGTGATTATATATTTCATATATATACATAGTAATCAAAACTTAAAAATGTAAATAGCAATTCCATATATATATATATATATATATATATAAAGAATATGAGAAAGTCATAATGGTTTTTTTGTATCAAAAGTTAATTTTTTCTTAAATTAAACCTCCTTGAAGGTAATGAAACATTAACATTTCACATCTATACTTGTGCAAAAACTAAAAGATAGTTCAGATATTATGAATTATATTTGTAATGAACATATATTTTAATATCAATACAAATAATAATTGAATAAATGATCATATATATTACTTAAGATTTATATTTGAAATATTTTTAATTTTTATTTATCGTATCGGTTTTTTGTGTTTGAACATTCTAAATTAAAACTTAAAATAATTGAATTTTATTATCTTTATTGTAATAAAGAAATACATTATAAGTCTAATTATAAGTAATAATAACGTGAAGAAATTGGTCAAAAAGTAACGCGAAAAATTAGTCAAAAAGTAACGCGCAAAAAAATACTTTCCTAAATAAAATCTTAGGCCATAAAAATGATATCTTTATTTTTAATACTTATATATCTATATATTAATTTATTTATTATTTTATTAGAATTTTAAAATTTGGTTTGAATTTTTTTTTATTTCGGACAAAAGAAGATTATTACAACATCCTGAAACTCCACGACAAAAGAAATCAAAATCATTTCAAAAATCAATATTAAGTGAACCCACTAAAGTTGGTCAAACGAATATTGGTATTTGAAATATTCAATAATAACGCTAAAAATAATTAATTTTTTGAAACGCTTTAAAAATATTAGAACGTTAAGATATTGTTTCTATTCAACATAGGAAAATGTTTTACTGAAGACGTCATAACATCCTAAAATTCACCACTCTGAGAATGAAACCGAAATCAAATGAAAAACTAACATTGAGTAACCCAACTAAAATTGGTCAAAAGTTATAAGAAAATCGGATATATTTTGCATCAATAACAAAATAAAAATAAAATATCTTCCCCTTCCCTTTTTACAAAAGACAATTTGAACACCTCTATAACCTAAAACAATGAAATCCTATCTTATACTGTTTCATATGAAAAATTGAATATAAATTTTATTAATTCTTTAACTATTGAAAGGATTTCATAATAAGTTTTTCATTCTTCAATATGAGAATTATCAATTACTTGCACAATGTTTTCTCAAATTTTCATTTTCAAAGAAAACCAATATAAAATTGGAGAGACAAGACCGTAAAACACAAATTATTTTTAACAAATAATAACAATGACTAGGTAGAAATAATTTAAAGTTCAACCAAAATATGTGATCGGTTTGGGTTGATTTGTTTTAGTTTAAGAAAAGGTTCCACATCCAATCTGAAAATATATCTTAAATCGGATTTTGATTAGATGTAGTAATTCATTAAAAATACAAACAAAGATGCAATAATTAAAGGACACAACAAACCATCATTTCAAGAAGTCACAAACATTAAAAATGCACCAACAAAACAAAATCTAAAATTCATGCAAACAAAGAAATAAAGAAAGCAATAAAATTATGAAACGCAAGAAGAAAAAAAACTAATACCAATGGAAGTCAACATCGGAAGTTTTCCAGAACCACGAGGACGTCCCCTTCCACGCTTCTCCTCACTTTCATGCGACTGAATAGCAAGTTTCGGTGTCGATGACACTGGCACCGGAGGTTGTTGACTCCCGCCAACATCGTTCTTTCGAGGCCTTCCTCTCCCCCTTTTCACCAGAGGGATGTCTGAATCTCCAGGTTCAGACTTTGCTCTGGTGTTAGAACCAGAACTAACATTAACTTTGACGACTTCCATCATAACGGGGTTATTGGTGGTTTCTGACCCATTTTGGGTTGAACTTGGTGACATAGTAGCAGGTAGGTTCAGATTTTGAAACTCCATGAATCAGATTCTTTGCAAACAAAAAAGTACCAACTTTGTTTATGGGTTGTGAAAAATATGAATATGGTTTTGTTCAATAATAGGTCAAATTTTGTTTGTGTTTCTTCTACTTATATAAAATAATTGTATGTCTATGATTTTACATAAATACCCTTAACTTGTTTTATGACACATAATCAATATAGGAACATTTTAGGTTTTTTTTTTTCTTTATTTTATCTTATTTTTATATTTTAAATATAAATAATGTTTTCAACTATTTACATATTACACAATGAAAATACGTTATGAACCAGATTTAATAAGTTACGGGTACCAATATTTCTTTTCATATATGCTACCTCTGTTCCTCAATATAAAATCATGTTTGGCCAGTGCATGTCCACCTATGTACACTTTTGATCACTAATATCTTTAATTATCTAACAGTAAAAATTATAAAAATTTGATATTTTGAAAATAATCATCAAAATAAATCAAACAAAATATTATATGCTAATATTTACATCTATATATTATTAAATTAATATGGTCAAAACTTGATAGATGAATAGTACAATTTAGTCAAACAGAATCTTATATTTAGGGACGGAGGTAGTAATACTTTAGATTTTTTTTCACTTTTTTTATATTGCACGGTGAGAGCATGTTATGGACCAAATTCAACAAGTCGCGGGTGTCTCTATTTCTACTCATATATTAACAATAAAGTTTAAGGAAAAGAAAATTATAAGGGAAAAAAATCACACTTATTAAGAAAATCAAATCATGTGAATTTGAAATATAGTTTTGTGGAGGTTTTTCTTGAAATGATTTGCATAGGAAGATGTAAAAGTAGTTTTTATTGGTTGTTGTTTATTGAGAAAAAAAAGAGAGAAGAAAAATTGCATTTAATTTTATGAGAACAAGTAAAATTAATGCTTGGAAAAAGGTAATTGTTTGATTTTTTCTCTTATAATTTGGGACAAAAAATTGGATTTTTTCCTCTTATAATTTCGAACGGAGGGAGTATAGTAATAAGAAAGTTTAATTTTTTTAGATCATTCTACGGATACTTATATTTTTTTTACACGTGTGCTTATGTTCTTGTTCATATATACGATGACTATTTATTATTTCAACGAATATATATATATATATATATATATATATATATATATATATATATATATTTCTATCCTATATTAATACGAGAGTTAATTTCTTGTGATTTTTTGTTGATAAAGTTATTTTTGTGTGTGATTGTAACATGTATCTATAGTTTTAGTTATACATTAATAAAAATATTTTTTTATTATTTCTATGGGTACCTTATTTTTTTTATTTCTACGGATAACTAATTTTTTTAAAGCTTAATTATACATTTGGTTCCAAATGTTTATTTTATATTTCAGTTTGGTCCCAAACATTCTAAAAGTTTCATATTAATCCCAAACGTTTATTTTAAGTTTTAATTTGGTCATTTCCGTTAATTTTGTCCACGCGTCCAAGTTTTCAAGTGTCCACGTGTTTGTTCACATCTACAAACAGTTTGCCACATGGGATAAAATTGACGAAAAAGACTAAATTGAAACTTAAAATAAACGTTTGAGACTAATATGAAACTTTTAAAACGTTTGGGATCAAATTAAAACATAAAATAAAAGTTTAAGACCAAATGTGTAATTAAACCTTTTTTTAATTACTACAGCTACCTAATATTTTTTTTTTTTTTGACAGATACTCATATATTAATACAAAGACTTATTTTTTTGATAATTTTGATAGAGATACATATTTAATTTTAGGCTTAAATAATATTCAAATCTCGTAAGTTATCACTTTTTTGATATAAGTCCATGTACGTTTTTTTATTTTAAGTAAGTCCCTACAATTATATTTTGATTTCAAATTAGTCCAAGTCAAAATCTGCAGGAAAATTCGAAGGAAAATCTGCACGAAAGATCAATTTGAAAAAACAATGTAATTGTTGGGACTTATTTAAAACAAAATAACTTACAGTGATTTACAGCAAAAAAAATGCGAACTTACAAAGACCTGAACATTATTTAAGTCTTAATTTTATATATTTCTTTTTTTTTGGTCCGTTAATTTTATATATTTCTACGGAGATATATATTTTTTTAAATCATTATATGAGAATGAAATTGTATTGTTAAATAATTATTCTGATTTTTGTTTTAAACTAGGTGAGCCTAGCAATCAAGCTAGAGGACACCAAAATATATTACTAAAAGAAAATAAAAGAAACAAAGAGGGGGGACATTAACCAAAACCCTCAAGCTAATAAAATCTAAAGCAAGGAAGGCCAATTCTATTTCTAGAAAAGTCTTCTCTAATGACATGTGGTAATTCATTCCAGCAAACAAACTGATTCAAAAAAAGATATATATATATATATATATATATATATATAAGCTAATTTATCCGCACAATGATTATCTTCCCTAAATATATGAGTAATCATAAAATTCATATTCAAAGTTTTGTGCAAACAATTATCCCAACGGTTTCTGACATGCCAAGAAACCATTTGAGGTGATTTAAAAGCCAGTGTTGCTAGCTTAGAATCACATTCAATCCATAAATGCATTCAACCTTTGTCCAAAGCAACTTTAATAGCACACATAACACCAAAAAGCTCAACAACAAAAGCATTAGAATTGCCTAAAAACTCAACAAAACTACCGAGATGATCACCATTGTTATCTCTAAACAAACCACCACAAGCAGCTGGACCTAGACAACCCAAAGCTGCACCATCAATATTGCATATGATCCAACCAATAATAGGAGGATGCCATAGGAATTCAATGATCTTAGGAGCCTTGGATGATGAGTATTTACTTTGAAATCAATCATAGATGTGCCTGTGGCAAGAACAATTTGATTACCAGTCATAGCAACATTAGATATAATCAAGGAGATGGTTGAGTTCCAATTGGGCTTGATGTTGTTAAATCGCAAGTTGTTCCTACTGCTCCAAATTAAATAAGATGAACAATGTTAAGGAATGTGGCAATAACAACAATTCTACACTGAGGGCTCCAACATCTATTGCAAATATCCAAGATATCATAAAAAGAGGACAAATTGATGTTATAATTTAAAATAGAACAAAGCCAAGTCCATAAAGAAATAGCAAAAGGACATTGCAAGAAAATGTGTTGAGAGGATTCAGCTTGTTTAAGACATAAGTTACAAAACATGCTTATCTGCTTGGAAAGCTTTGTTGCTCTCCTTGGCAGGTAGAGTTCAATTGGTTAAATGTGTTGAGAGGATCATTTAGTCTGGAAGCCTTCTCCTTCAGGTGTTATGACTCTAAAAGATGCATATAACTTTCATAGGCCCCCAAACCATTCCTGCAGTTGAGCTAAAATGATTTGGAATTATGTTGTTCCACCCTCAAAATCTTTATTAAGTGTAATACCCTTAGCATTTAAGATGTTGTTTGATTTGTCTCGATGAGTATTTTTAAAATATACAGTTTTTATAATTTTTAAGATAAATAATTAAAGATATTAATGATTAAAGTTATGCGTTGATAAATGTAAAATGATAAACTGTGACACTTATTTTATGACAGAAAGAGTAATTATTTTGATACAAATTAGTAAAGTGGGTGCACTCATTTTATAGAAAGTTACAAAACTAACATTTACTTTACTTCTTTTATATATTAAAAATGAATGGTAGTTTTTGTCCAATATAAAAGGTGCATATTCTTAATTTGTACCCACATATTTTTAAATGGGTCTAAATTAACAAGTCTAAAAATATATGATAGGTAGTTAACAAGCCTCCTCTCACCCACCCCTCATTTCTCGCACGCCTCTGCCCCCCAAACCCACCACCCCTAGTTTTTTTTCTTTAGAATATTATGTATGATTAAATGTTTTAGTAGTTTGTTTTAAATTAAAATCATGCTAAAACCATGTTTTTAGTAGAATCATTTCAGAAATTATTACACCAAAATCAATTTTGCTGTGGAATAGTTTCAGAAATATGTACTCCAAAACTACTACATGTACTTAATCATGTAATAGATCTTTAAAACCATTAATATTGTTAAATAATTATTATTAAATGGTTTCTAGATGTTATAAACTGAAACCATTAGTATGGTCTAATAGTTTCGATACACTAAAATAGTAAAAAATTGAGTCAAATATTAATACAAGATGTTATGGTTTCTAATAAAATAAAAGAACAATGAAATTATTATTGTTAAATGGTTTTAAATAATGATTTTGGTTGAAACCATAAAATAGATTTTTGAAATCATTAATATTGTTAAATGGTTCAAGATGTTGTAAACTGAAACCATTAGTATGGTCTAATGGTTTCGATACCCTAAAATAATAAAAAATTGTGTCAAATATTAATACAAGATGTTATGGTTTCTAATAAAATAAAGAACAATGAAATTATTATTAGTATGTCAAAATCATTTTGGTTGTGGAATAGTTTCAGAATTTAGTACGCCAAAACTATTTTTACTGTGAAATGATTACAAAGATATGTACTTCTAAACTATTACATGTACTTAATCATGCAAAAAACATTTTTGCCGTGAAATAGTTTTAGAGATTAGTATTGCAAAATTATTTGATGCACTTAATAGTTTTATGATAATTGTCATAAATTAATCAAAATTAAAATAAAAAAAGTAAAAAAATAAAGTTTCAAAAAAAATGAGGGTGGGTGCGTGGGGGGGTCGCGGCGGTTAGGGTGGGGGCACGCGAGAAATTTAAATCAATCCAAAAATCAATATTAAGTGAATCCACTAAAGTTAGTCAAAGGAATATTGGTATTTAAAATAGTTGGTAATAATGCTAAAAATAATTAATTCTTTGAAACACTTTAAAAATATTTGAACTTTAAAATATTGTTTTCTATTCAACATATAAAAGTGTTTTTGTGAAGATGTCATAATATCCTAAAATTACCACCTCGAAAAAACCAAAATCAAATGGAAAACTGACATTCAATAAGCCTACTAAAAGTGCTAAAAAGTTATATGAAAATTGATAAATATTTCGCACCTATACCATATTAAATAATAAAAATAAAATATATTTCCCTTCCCTTTTAACAAATGACAGTTTGAACATCTCCAAAACCTTAAACAATGAAATCTTATCTTATATATTTCATATGAAAAAAATGAATTTAAATTTTATTAATCCTTTAACTGTTGAGATGATTTCATATAATAAGTTTTTCATTCTTCAATATGAGAGTTATCAATTACTTGGACGATGTTTTCTCAACTTTTCATTTCCAAAGAAAAACGCAAGGACGTCCCTTTCGACGCTACTCCTCACTTTCATATGGCTGAATAGCAAGTTTGGGTGTTGGTGACACTGGCACTGAGTCTGTTGGCTTCTGCCAACATCGTTCTTTCGAGCTCTTCCTCTCCACTTTTTAACTAGAGGGGAGCTGAATCTCCAGGTCCAGACTTTGCTCAGATGTTAGTACCAGAACTAGCTTCAGCTCCACCAACTTCCATTGTAATGGGGTTGTTGGTGGTTTCTGACTCATTTTGGGTTGAACTTGGTGACATAGCGGTTGGTAGATTTGGGTTTTGAAACTCCATAAATGAGATTCTTCACAAAAATAAAAATGTACTTACTTTATTTATAGGTTGTGAATAATATGAATATAATTTTGTTCAATTAAGGGTCAAATTTTGTTATGTTCCTTTAATTACAATTTTTGATTTTTGATTTTTTGTCAATTTTTTTGAAGTTATAGTCCCCTATTTTCTAAAACAAATTTTTGGTCTCCATTTTGAGCCAAATTTTGATGAAAGTTTCCCATAAATTTTGCATATAATTATAATCATGTTACATTTGTTAAAAAATTTGTATGAGCAACCTATACCTAAGTGCACTAAGGTTAGATGGTGAGATAGTTTGACTCTGGTTTAACAAAAGTTTTAAGTTTGATCTTTGACTTCGACATGCACCAACGTTAAAACTTAAAGTTTAAGAAAGAATTTGCCACCTATTTGAGTCTGCATTTATATGTGAAAATATCCAGGTAACATAAAAATGTTTGATCAATAAACTTCAAAAATAACAAAAACCTTTCTTTATCAATTTTTATATAAATTTTTGCAAACAATATATTAAGGTGAAAATGATACAACATTTAACTATCAATAAAAATTAAAAATGTCAATTAGAACTAAATAAAAATAAATCCACAAAAGCATCCATTCTAATCACAAGTCACAACAATTAAGTTCACTGCCTGCACAACTAAGATTAAGAATACTAAATCCACTTTCAACCAAGTCAAACACTAGAATAATCTTACTACTACCATAATCAATAATAGTACAACAAAGAAAAACAGAGAAAAACCCTGTTTGTAGCTAACATAAGAGCACAAAGGTTCAAAGATGCTGCTGCTGCTTCATATTTAAGGAGATGTTTTATTCTCTGTGTCAGGCTCCATGCTCTCAAGGTCAATACCAACACCACCACCAGTAGCAGAATCAGAATGAACATTTTCATCAGCAAGAACAGTGACATTTTTTGTCACTGACACAACATTACCTGTTTCAGCTGCTACAGTTACTCCATTAGTGTTTTCTGTTGCATTTGGTGTTTTGCAGCTAGGTTCTCCTTCTTCTATAGTTAACTTGGGAACTTTTGAGTTATTGTCCCTATCTGAATCTTCATTAGGTAGCGTGTTTGGAGCAGCTGAAGTTGATGCCGAGTACTTTCTCTTGATTTGGTTGCTTATGTTTTGCTTGAAAGTTGCCAAAATGACCTGTTGGAATATATGTGTGACAATGGTTAATTCAAACAATGCAATACATTGATCAATAATGTGCAATAAGGAAATGTAAGGAGTTGATTACTAATATGTTTAAGCAGTGCTAACTACAAGTAAGTATCATGTGCGGCGGTGACACTTCAGATTGAATGGATGCATAGTGTCTAACACATATTTGTATCTGACTGACACTGACATATTATGGTACTCATGTGTTTGTGTCGTGTTCGGTGTCCATATTTATATCATTGATTCATAGTAGAAATCTAATTTTGACTAAATGCATCCAGAATAGATATGTTCTTTTAAGTTTTTTAGGGTAACAAATAGGTCCTTTGAGTTTCAAATTTATTGCATTGTTACCCTTCCGAACTCCGTTACAAAAGCGCTAAAATAACCATTAAAGAACCTCTAGATGCATTTGGCCTCTAACGTTGATATCTAACTTGAATACTTCAAGATTTAATAGTGTTAATAGTTCTAAACTTCCATTTGCATTCTGCGGCCGAATTATACAGATTTTAGGGATTTCACATTGACATCACAATCGCAATTGTGGCAGCATCGGCTACATATATCCACATTTTACTGCATTATCAAAGTTTGTAGCGTAACTTCAATTACATAAGTTTGCAGTGTAACCGCAATTACATTTTAGAACTACATTGCTTTAATGAAATCAAATGATAGATATCTACTAAATGAAAACATAACATAAATTAATCAAGTTCATTTCAGTCTCTACACTATGAATGTCGAAAAAGAAGAAGAAAAATCTTACCGGAATAGGAGTAGCAGCTATCATTGAGTTCTCAATTGCACCACCAAAAATCCTTCCATCTGGTTTTGCCAATGAAACACTCAGCAAGCTCATTTTCCTCTGAGCACCAGCAGCAGCACCACTAGTGAAGGTGCATGATCCAGTTAAAGATAAAATGGTAAACTGTCCCTGAATTTATATAGAGGAAAAGTCAACATAAATGTACGAGAGCTTATTTAAACATGCAACATAAACTGACTGATGGAAGATACATTAGCTTCATAGATCATAATCTTTCTTGATGTTACCTTAGATTCATGTATGAAACACAAGCACTGACATAGACAACAGATACAATATATATATATATATAGACATGTCGACACAAGTAAAAGTTTGAAAAAATAATACAATTCAATATAATCGTAAATTTTGGTGTTGTGTCGGACATGTCGCGTGTCTGACATCGAGACACGTCTAATCAATGATGTGTTCGTGCTTCATATTGTGAACAATATTAGTAGATAGGAGATTGATAGTTTCTAAAATTGTACCTCGTATCTTAAATAACCACCAGAAACATTAGGTTGGCGAAGTACAACACTTGATACAATGCCAACAGCAGAGAGTATGCAAGTAGCAACTCGAGGACCATTCTGAAAAAATGTAAATATCTTTGATACCACATCCTGAAAAATCACCAAAACCAAATTTCTCAGTTGATAGCATATACATTACATAGAATAGCTTTTCATGTTAACGTCAAGAGTCCATTTTAAAACCATTTTTAAAAAGGGTTCCTAATGTCTTTTCACATTTGACGACCAAGTTGACTACTTAAAAACAACTTTGAAGTACTAAAATGATTAATAACATAGACATTTAAAGATATATTTGTAATTTTGATATATTCAAATATAATATGACAAAGAATTACACTTTTGAAAAGTAAAATTATAATTTCTCCATATTTTTACTTATCTCATTTTACCTCTCCAGAATTCACAGTCAATACATGAGGTGTCATACTTCCTCCGGCAGTTTCAGCAACAAATCCACCTATAAAAGAAATATAAGTTCATTGTTTTTAGCATGAGAAACTTATAAAAATACATGCCTACAAAAAAACTTAGGTACTTAGACCATGTATTTGCACAAATATTTACATGGTAAATGTGATTAAATGTTTGTATTAAATTTTACATTATATTGTTATTGCATAGTAATCATATCCTACAAATGTAAAATGAGATATAAAAGTAAAGAATATGAGAAAATCATAATGGATTTTTGGTTAAAAAAATTATGTTTTTTAAACTAAACTTTCTTAGCTTAAAGGGGAAGATCCATAGATATATTCCTAGCAGAAACAATTTATCTTTTTAATGTACCAAAAAAAACCTCCTTAAAGGTAATGAAACATGAAATTTTCATATCTATACTTGTGCAAAAACTAAAAGATACTTTGGATATATATTATGAATTATATTGTAATGATCATATATTTTTATTTTTATATCAATACAAATACAAATAATAATTAAATAAATGATCATATGTTATTTGAGATTTATATTTGAAATATTTTCATCTTTTATTTATCATATCGATTTTTTGTGTTTAAACTTTCTAAAATATAACTTATAATGAATTGAATTTTATTACTTTATTATAATAAAAAATATATTATGAATAATTATATATTATAAGTCTAATAATAATGCGGGAAAATTGGTCAAAAAGGGACACAGAAAAATTGGTCAAAAAGTAACGCGCAAAAAAAAAATACATTCCCAAGACACTAAAACCGAAAACTAAATAAAATCTTTGGCCATAAAAATATTATCTTTATATTTTATACTTATATACTTTCTCTGGCTTTATTTATAAACAACTTTTCACTTTTTAGGTTCATTGAATAACTAATGTATCCCACCTTAATTATATATCAGATACAATTAGTTATCTAATGAATCTAAAAAGTGGAAAGTTGCTTATAATTAAGGCCGGAGGTATATCCTTATATGAATTTTATTAGAATTTTGAAATTTGGTTTGAAATTTTTTCATTTCGCACATCAAAGAAAATTATTATAACATCCTAAAACTCCAAGACAAAAGAAATTGAAATCAATTCAACAATCAACATTAAGTGAACCCGTTAAAGTTGGTCAAACGAATATTGGTAATTGAAATAGTCGGTAATAACGCTCAAAATAAATAGCTTTTTTGAAACACTTTAAAAATATTTAAACCTTAAAATAAGATTTTTTATTCAACATAGAAAAGTGTTTTACCGAAGACGTCATAACAACCTAAAATTCATCACCCTGAAAAACCGAAATCAAATGAAAAATTGACATTACGTAATCCTATTAAAAGTAGTCAAAAGTTATAAGAAAATTGGTAGATATTTCGCATCCATATCATATTAAATAATAAAAATAAAATATTTTTCCCTTCCCCTTTAACAAAAGACAGTTTGAGCACCTCCAAAACCTAAAACAAAGAAATTCTATCTTATATTTCATATGAAAGACTAAATATAAATTATATTAATCTTTTAAATTTTCAAAGGATTTCATAATAAGTTTTTCATTCTTCAATATGAGAACTGTCAATTACTTGCACAATGTTCTCTCAACTTTTCATTTCCAATCAGAACCAATCAAAAATTAGAGTCACAAAACCATAAAACACAATTCTTTTAACAAATAATAAGAAACAATTGACTAGGTAGAAAGAATTTAGAGTTCAACCAAAATATGTGATGGGTTGTGTTCAATTATTTAGTTTAAGGAAATGTTCTACATTCAATCTGGAAATATCTTAAATTGAATTTTGATTAGATGCAGTAATTACGTCACGCATTACTATATCTTAGCCGTTTAATCTAAAACAACGATCAAGATCAATTAATCATATAAAATTGATTGTATATTATTCCATCTAAAATCAACCGATATCGTTTATAGCACAAGACTACTAAGATATTTTTATTCATCCTCTATCTACCCAAAACCCAAATTATATTCCCTCATTGGGATTTGATTTGACAACAAAACCGTACAATTGAAAAGGACACAACAAACCATCATTTCAAGAAGTAACAAACATTAAAAATACACCAACAAAACAAAATCTAAAAATTCATGCAAACAAAGAAATAAAGCAAGCAATAAAATTATGAAACGCAAGAAGAAAAAACTCATACCAATGGAAGCCAAAATCTGAAATTTTCCAGAACCACGAGGACGTCCCCTTCCACGCTTCTCCTCACTTCCATATGACTGAATAGCAAGTTCTGGTGTCGGTGACACTGGCACATGTTGGCTCCCGCCAACGTCATTCTTTCGAGGCCTTCCTCTTCCCCTTTTCACTGGAGGAAAGTTTGAGTCTCCAAGTCCAGACTTTGCTCCAGTGTCAGAACCAGAACCAGCATCAACTCCAACAACTTCCATTGTAACGGGGTTATTGGTTGTTTCTGACCCATTTTGGGTTGAACTTGGTGACATAGCAGCAGGTAGGTTTAGGTTTTGATCCTCCATGATGAATGAGATTCTATGCCAAAAAAATGTACTAACTTTGTTTATGGATTGTGAATAATATGAATATGGTTTTGTTCAATGAACAAGGTAGAAGGAAAAAAAAGAAGAAAAAAAAAAGGAGTAATAACAATAACTAATAATAAAATAAAAATAATAATATAAAAAACCTTTCTTTTACTCTCTTTTTAGAAGAAAAGAAACTGTCCTTTTGTTTGCTGTGTCTCTCCTCTATTTTGATTTTCTGAATTCTTTTTCAGAAACGTTTTGAAAATATATCTTCTTTTTCTAATATGCATACTTATATATAATTTTTTTTTTTGGACTGGAACATACTTATATATAATATAAATATAAATAAATATAATAAAATATATAACAAATAATAAGTAGGATGGATTTACTCAAAAAACAAATGGAATTAATTGGGGCTCATGAGTTTTGCAGTTTTTTTTTTTGACGAAGAGTTTTGCAGTTTTGTTTACGTGTGAACCCCTTTCCCAAGTTTGAATTTTGAGATAAAAAAGGACAAAATAATATATTAATATTTATTACTAATTATTATTATTATTTTATATAGTTGTATATGATTTTCTTGTTAATTTTAATTGGTATATTTATATTTATTGGTGGAAGATGGGATCTTGAGGATTACGCAAATGAAAATTAATTAAATATATTGGATTTTTTTCTATGCGAAAATATAACTTTTATTGATGTGATTTAAAAAGTTAATGTTTTATAATATTTTTGCAGATTTTTCTTTTCCAGAATATTATTCACCATGTAAAATATTTATTAGTTTTTATTATGGTATTAATATTTTATTTTAGGCAAACCTTTTCTGTGGCTTAATTCATGTATTTAAAATTATTGCGAAATACATATAAATCTTAGTTGTTACGGTTCAAAGGATTACTGTATTTTTTAAGTAAGCCCAATTATAAAAATAAAAATAATACTAAAATTAAAAACCATTGATGTCATGTTCCCAAAATTCATCGCTGTCAACAATTTTAATCTTATCAAAAGCAAATCTTCTTAAATTGGCTGTAACTTTAATTGTGAATATCATTTTATTCTTTTTCGAGAATTTATTTTTAAGGTTTGAAATTAGTTTTTTTTATATAAATTTGGGAAATATGAAAATTTTCATTAATTAAATTATTTTAAAGCTCTTGTTCCAAAAATAAATTATTTTAATGCTCATTCCGACCGAAATTTGAAATCATCACCTCTACGTTACAATACAAAATTTGACAATCGAGTTTGTACTTCAAGTGTAAGTTTTAAAGTAGTTAGCGTATGTAGTGGAATATAAGAATATAAAAAATTGAGATATAAAAAAGTATGAATTTAATGCTCATTTTACAACAACATCTGACCGTAATTTGAAATCATCACCTCTACATTACAATACAAAATCTTACAATCGAGTTAGTATATGTAGCGAATAATAAGAATACAAAAAATTGAGATAAAAAAAGTTCGAATAAATTATCCGAGGAGTCTATCATAATATGTATCACATATATTCATATGCATCGATCTTACTCCGACTACAATAATATTAATGGACCACAAATATGTTATCAAGAATAAAATAGTATCATTGAAGGTGTCTCTATTTACATGGAGAATGTTAAATAACAACTTATCAACGAAAAATAATTTGACTAGATGAGGTATGGTATGGTTATAGCAATTCGATGCTTTTGTTTGGAATGATGTACATGATGGTTAGTTGTGTTCATCATAGTCTTTTTGAAGTAAAAAATGAAACATGTAATTAATTTCGGATACATGCATTACTAAATCTTCATAATATAAGTCTTATACAAATTAAACGAGGTTCCAGTAAAAATAATGAATAATCCGTATATGATTACATAACATAATATTAAATTTGAAATAATGAAACATATATATTTGAGGTTTTATTCGGTTTGAGTGATTAATCTATGTAGTTATGCGCAGATGATATCCGGTTCAAAAAAAAATATAATAATAATTAAATAAATGATCATATTTTTATTTATTTTTTGACAATCATGATCATATAATTAAATAAATGATCATATATTTTTTAAATAGCCAAAGAAAATGAAATTTATTAGCACACTAGTCTAGCACTGGACCTGCTTCAACTAGGGCAAAAAAGAGTCATAAAGATAAAACCAACCTTAGGCCAAGCCAAAGCCACACAGGAAACATAAACCAACAGAAAAAACAAAGCTAACTACTTCGCAATTCTAAACAGGCAATGAGATTTAAAAACCACAAACTAAATTCAAAATTAAAATTCTTCCTCTTTATCTTTAACACCTTATTGACCTCAAAAGACTTATTTTGAAAAATACAATTATTACGGATTTTCCAAACACATCAAATAGTAGAAAGCCACAACGCATGAAAAACGTGATTTTGTAATTAAAACAAATAAAGAAAAAGTGGAATAAAGATTCTAATTCATTGAAGAGACATCTTCCACGCCACCCACCCCCTCCGATCCCCACCCCTTCCAACACATATCGCCAACCGACAATTGAGGCTCCAGACACAGCCCTGCTAGCCTCGAAAACCGCCTTCTCAACAAAACAATACCCCCTCTCCCATCCAAGGATCGTCCCAAAAAGAAGTAGACTTCCTATCTTCCACCTCACGAAGTAAAAGATGGTCAAACCACCCATCGACCCCATGAAAAGAACTCTTCCTAACCCAACAATATCTTTCCACCACGCTGAAGCCCTAGTTTCCCGATCATATGTTATTTAAGATTTATATTTGAAATATTTTTATCTTTTATTTATCGTATTGGTTTCGTGTTTCGTGTTTAAACTTTCTAAATTAAAACTTAAAATGAGTTGAATTTTATTATCTTCACAATAATAAATAAAACATTATGGGTCTGTTTGGCAAGGTACAAAAATGAGCTTATAGCTTATAGCTTATAACTTATAAGCTCATTATGAAAAATAAGCTCTGTTTGGTAACATTTTTCTCACATGAGCTTATAGCTTATTTTGACCAGCTTTTAGTTTATTTTGATAAGCTAATTCAAGTAGCTTATTAGCTTATAGCTTTTAGCTTATTGCTTTTTCTTCCAACTATACCTCTATCATCTTACTTAAAAATAATTAAATATTAATTTTATATATATTTTTTATGTCATTTCATATCAATAAGTCACTTCAACCGCTAATTTTACCAAACACTACAAATTCAACTAGCTAGTTTATCAGCTATAAGCTATCAGCTATAAGCTCATCCGCTATAAGCTAGCTTATAAGCTATCCGCTATTTTTTACCAAACATACCCTATAAGTCTATTAATAACACGTGAAAATTCATCAAAAAGTAAAACGCAAAAAAATTACTTTCTCGAGACACTAAAAATGAAAATAATACGGTAAATAGTTTAAAGTTGAAACTTGAAATTAAATCCCAAAATAGGTTATGGTTTGTGTTGAATTGTTTTAGTTTGGCTAAATTGCACTTTTGGCCCCTATGTTTCACAAACTTGCGATTTTAGCCCCCTATGTTTCAAAATAGCAGTTTTGACCCCCTATCTTTACCCCCATTTGCAAAAGGTCAATTTTGACCAAGTCAACGCTGACGTGGCGAGTCAATTAAGTGACTCAGCTGCCAAGTCAGCTTTTTTTTTTGGTCATATAATTTTTTTTAAAAACAAGAAATGGAAAGTGAAATGAAATATTAATTATTTGGTATTAATTTTTTTTCCTTCTTTTCAATATAGTGTTAATAGTCGTTTTTTTTTATCAAAAGTATTAATATCCAATTATTCATATTGTTTCATGAAAGTCTATATGATATTTTTAAATACACTAATTCAACATAATATTACCAAAATGACATCATCAAAATAACATGACATATCCATCTTCAAAATAACATAATCAAAATAGAGGCTCAAAATAACATAACAAATCAAATTACTTCGTTACATCCTAAAGGCTCGAGAAGCAGACCCAATTGTTGAGAAAATAATCAAAATAACATAAATATCCATCATCAAAATGTCACAAAAATATTGATCTAAGGCTTGTTGACAGATTGTTGAGTCCCAATTGTTGCAGGTCCTTTATTACCAGTTACTGCACTTGGTCTTGGTGTAATCATATTAGGAGTTGTATTGTCATTCTTCCTCTTCTTAGGTGCTGGCCCTTTACTTGTTGTAGCAGTTGGTGTCTTCCTAGTTGTTGTTGCACTTGGTCCAGGTTGATTCATGTTAGAGTTACTCTAAAATTCACATATCTATGATATTAGTTCAATGATAAATAATGCAAGCTAGTTTGTTGATTCATTTTAAAATACTCTGAAATTATAATTTGATTACCTTGTTTCCACCCTTTGGAATCATCCTATCAGCAGCTATCTTTCCCTTGCAAGACCTTTTGTTATGGCCTAAAATTCCACATCGTCTGCATGTAAGAGATCACTGAACCACGTCCAAGAATCTTTTGTTTCAGCCTCTACAATAGCAAATGCAATTGGCATCATTTGATTGTTACCATCTTTTCCAACAGCCGTCAACAATTGACCTCCATATGTCCCTTTAAGAAAACAACCATCAAGTCCTATTAGAGGTCTGCAACTTGTAACAAATGCTCTTTTGCATGCATAAAAACACACATACATCCTTTCAAAAACAGGTCCGTCAACTCCAGGTGTAGTCTTGATTATCACTGTACTACCAGGATTACTCGTACACAATTCCTCTGCATAACTCCTAAGATGTTTATATTGTTCTGAAATAGCACCTTGTATCATCTCTAATGCCTTGACCTTTGCTCTATAAACTTGAAATTTGCTTAACATGACACCCCACTTATTTTTGCAATCCTCTTGTAAAGCTTTCAATTTCATATCGGGTGTGTGCTTCAAAACCTCAATTAATTTCTTAGCCAACCATCTTGTTTTACACTGTCTATTTTTAGCAATCCTATGACAAGTATGAGCAGCATTAAATTTAGCAAGTTTAAAGTAGTTCTTTGATGCAGCCTTACTAAACCTCATATGGAATGGGCATCCTGGCATACATTTAACCACAAGTCTTCTGCTCTCATTCTTCTTAAGGTATACATTATACCTACTTTGCATACCATATTCTTTCACAGCACTCCTAATCAATTCAGCAGATGAAAATATTTGCCCTTCCTCAAATTTAATTTTCCCATCATTTTTAGTCAATTTAAACTTAGGATAATGTTTCTTACCATTTTCATCTTCACTTGATATTGGGCTCTGCAGATCTAAAGAGTCACCATCTTCATCTTCAAAATCAGACCATGTTGTCGCTTTACGGTTCCTTGATGATTCAGCTGCAATTGTAAGACTGGGATTCAAAGTTTCATAAGGCAGAACAGAAATCCATTCCCAATTCTCATCATAGTCACTATCATCCAGTGATACAGATTGTCTTCTTCAATATCTCCCTCATCTGCATACTCAGAATCATTGTTATCTTCATTAGAACTTATTTCTATCTCTTCATCATCAACATCAGTGTCATACCTATGGTCAATAAAATCTGCACTTGTGGTTTCTACATATAAATCAGCAATTGGATGCCCCTTAAACTCATTTATGAACTTAATGACATCTCCATCACTTCTCAACAGGCTAACACCATCACTCAAATCATTCTTTGGTTTGCCATACCATAACTTAAATACCCCTGTCACACCTAATAGTTCTTTTACTAGTTTGTCCAAATCAATTATGTTAATCTCATCTATGTCCAATTCCTTTTTTAACTCATAAAGTTTCCCTTTCATATATGTTATTTCAGGGTCAGAAACAAAGTAACCATTGTAGTGAAATCTTATCTTTATCATGTGAGTCTTAGTTTCCCTAAAACAAATACAATAAAGAAAACATTATTTTCTTTTGGTAATATAAAGAAAACATATTATATTATATTATATGACCTATCAATATTGTTTTTAGATAAAAGTATGATAACTTCACAAATAACTAACTAATTTTATAGAGGACGAGAGATGTGACACGCACTAACGCACCTACCAATATTGTAATAGTGTCACCAACCATATATAAATCACAAAACTAAAAAGTGGTATATAGACAAAATATAAAACTCACTTTAATATATATTTGTCAGGAATCTTCATTTGACTTGAACATTCACGTGTTGTTGCTGAACCGCTAATTGTTTTCATCTGCAAAATAAAATCCACAAATTGTCATTTAAATATAGGAGTTGTGAACAAAATCGAACAAAGAGAGATCAAATAGAACAGATACAAAACCAAAACCTTTAGGGTTTGAGAATTTGAGAACGAACGGCCGGCAAAAATTTGAGAAATTAGGATACGATTCATCTTCTATTTTTGGGTACAAGATTAAGTGTTTTTTTTAGTAAAGAATGCATATATATATATATATATATATATATATATATACAATCACCGTTTGCAATTCCTTTGTTTTTTTTGGCAATTCCCTTTTTTTTTTTGATAAATTATATGACCAAAAAAAAAAAGTTGACTTGGCAGCTGAGTCACTTAATTGACTCGCCACGTCAGCGTTGACTTGGTCAAAATTGACCTTTTACAAATGGGGGTAAAGATAGGGGGCCAAAACTGCTATTTTGAAACATAGAGGGCTAAAATCGCAAGTTTGTGAAACATAAGGGGCCAAAAGTGCAATTTAGCCTTTTAGTTTTAGGAAATGTTCGACATCCAATCTGGATATGTCCTAAACATGTCACAATTGCACTAATAGTATTCAGTAAATTATTAGAATCCAACTAGTATAAAATTAACTAGTAATGTTACCTTCATAATCACAACAGAACTCACTAAATATGTTTTTTTATCCTAAGATAAGTATAGAATTGTGAAGTCCTACATTGTCATTCAAACCATGATGTCTCTCACGTCGGGTCAATAATAAACTAACGGAAATACATAAGTCTGATGATCAAGCCCAAATCCTGATGCGACAAGTCAATAGGTCAATTGTTTAATCCTTGTGTCTACCAGTGACACCCTGATGTGAAAATCTATCGGTGTGAGTTGATTTTAAGCTCAATATCTTGAATCAACACTTTTGCGTGATAATCCGTCACCGGATCAGTTCAATATATACAATGAATAAAGTCCAAATTCAAACTCAACACAATATCACAAAATGATCACAGTGATAATACCATCTTTGGAATATTTTCTTGGGTCATGTTAATCGGTGTTTCCGGAGCATTGGTTAAGGAACTTAAAAGAAGAAAGTTCTAATTTAAAAATATCACTTTTTAAAGTTTTGAAGAGTTGACTGCACAATTTCCAATATCTTATTTCTATATTTGAATCCTTAACCAGTGCCCCGGGGGCACCGGTTAGCATTACACATATTTCTTTTATGGGTTAATATTCTTTTACTCCACGTAAAATATCCAAAAAATTATTGTACCCTCCTGCAACAAAAAAAATTGTTTTACCCCCTGTAATATAAAGATTTTGTATTTTACCTTCTTAACTTAGTCAATCAAAATTGACTTGGCGAATATGAAAAATAACACTTATAGTTACAGCGTTCAAAGCTTTAGTGATGGTATTCAAACACATTCATACATATAGTGACAATGTTCATAATTTTTAGTGATGATATTCAAAGTATTCAAAATAAAAAATTCAAAAATCTTAAAACGAGCTCAAAACTTGTGAAACAAAAGCTTTTGTATAAATAATATCAATAAATACATCAAAAACTATCATTTATTTGAAAATTTATACAAAAAAATATAGTTTAATGTGTAAGTTCAATAAAAATAGTTATATTTATCTAAAACTTTAATAAATAATAATTTTATAATTTATTAATACATATTTAGTGACGATGTCACAATAAAATAAATAATTATGAAGAGCTAATATATCAAAGTCACTTAAAAAAATGTAGTCCATTAACCCACCAGGCCCTTGCAATTCAACACAAACCATAACCTATTTTGGACATACACGTCCAAACAAAAACTAAATCGGATCAATTTAACCCATTTATAGTGCATAGCCTATCGGCCCAAGCCGATTTTAGATGGACCAACCTATTTGAGAGCTCTATGTGATAGTATGGGCCTAAGAAATCCAACTGAAATAAGGATTGAATTAGGCACAAAAAAAATATACATAAGAAGAAGCAAATGGACACTATTAACATGGCAATGACCTCAAATTGGTTCCATATCATCGTCGCAAAGACAACCAAGTCACTAGATTTACAACTCAAACACACAATGGAGAGCCTAAGAGACAAGCCAATGTAGATGGGGGGCTAAACGTCAAAAAAATTCCCTAAGGAGGGATGCTAACAACAAAAGTTTTCCTTGTCGACGTTTCCACTCACCACAAAGGAACAAAACCGAGTTCATATGGAACCAAGGCTATAAAACACAATGTACTTTGAAATGATTTTAAGGTGAAGTGAACCGATTTGGATTGGTATGATGATATTGACATGAAAAATAGTGTAGTGAAAGTTAGATAAATTTATGTGGATTAATTTAGTTTCATAAAAAAAATGAAGTAAAAGTTAGACCACTTAGATAATGTTAACATGTATCCTAAAAATAAAGAAAATAATTTATTTATTTATTTATTTTATATAAGAGGGGTCTAAACCCGAAGAAAACAAATTTTAAATATTCAAAAAATGAATACACAAATTCTGTAATATAATTACTGTATTAAACTTCTTAGCAACAAGTCAAAATAGTAAGGGGTGTCGTTTAAAAGACAGATATCTCTCTCTAAATATGAGTGTGTGATTTGAATTCCTTGCTACCAAAGATCATATATTTGATACATCTATTTATTCACTTTTAAAAAGTGAAATTCTAATTAGAGATGATACATGTTTAAAAATAATAAAATAACTTTTACATTTTCATCATGAAATTCATAGTTAATTATTTTAAGAGTTTTGTAGTTGTATCTTTTTGTTACCAAGTAATATTTACACAAATTTTAGAAAATGAAATTAGAAAATGTTAGGTTTAATTAAATTTTTCATCCCTTAAGTTATTTATTAGTTTCATTTTGCTCACTTGATTAATTATTATTGTTTCATTTTATTCCCTTAACTATGTTTTTGATTAATCATGATCTCTTTATTGCAGGATATCACCCTTTGCTAGTTTCGAACCAAGTAGGGGAAGGTATAGATGCTTCTATCTAACCAACCCAATCACTTGGGAAACTAGCTCCTTTAACTATGTTTTGTATGTCAAATAAATCTTTTATGTAAAAAATTATAAAAATATGTTAACATATCACTCTTCATCGCCAACTCAGAAATTCAGCGTCTCTTTCGTCACTAGCTCAAAAAAAATTATCATCTTCATTGTCAAACCCAAAAAAAAAATCTTCATGATGAAGAATTTGGATTTGGTGATGGGTTTTTATGAGTTTGATGGTGATGAAGGTGATGAAAGAAGTGGTTGATTTCTGGATTGATGATGAAGGTGATGAAGAAATTAGTGGTGAATTTATGGATTGATAATGAAGAATGATGAATGTTAACAATTTTCTGAAAATTTTTAACATAAAGGATTTATTTGGCAGACAAAGCATAATTAAAGGATAAAAATGTAATAATAATTAATTAAGGACCAAAATAAAGCTAATAAATAAATTAAGGGACCAAAAGTCCAATTTAACCAAAATATCTTCGCAAAATAAACAAGCTTAAAATTTTCTTTCACATTAAAGTCGTTAGAAACATTTGATATGCATCGTTCAAATTCAAACCAACAAATTTACACTTTTTTTAAAACAAAATTAGAGTGCAAATGCGTCACATGATAGGTATGACATCCCAACTATGTTGACACTCCACAATCATCATTTATCATTTGCAGCATTCTAATAATTAACTTTAAATAAATAAAGATAAAGATACTTGGTGAGACTAAACTACAAAACCCAAAGAAACAATACAAAGAACAACATCTGACTCATTAAAAATCTTACCAATAAAATCCAAATGATAAAATCTTGTGGAAAAAAAAAAGAGTATAGAATAAAATAACAAAAAAAAAAAATCAATATCAAATAACACAAAATAGACAATACCAAAAAATAATATTAACAAAAACAAAAAAAAAAATCATTTTTATTACGTGCAAAATCATCATAAATAAAACCGACAAATTTACGGCGTGTTGTATGAGTTTCATCACTCAACTAGGACTAAAAATTTAGATATCTAAAAGTAAAAAATAAAAAACAAATAAAATACATAAGTACTTAGTACTTCCATCACTCAACTATGTAAATGAAAATTGACCACTAATAGAATCAAGATACTATTGCATTGACCAATTGACCAAATAACGGTTTGTGACAAAAACAAGTAATTCAAACGACCATGACGGTTGCAATGTTTCTAAAATTAAATATGATGTTATTTATTTATATATAAACAACTCGCGGGAAGGAAAATAGAAACAATCACAAGAAGGCAAAGGAAATGCTCCCGCCAATTATTTTCTAATTTACTTTTTAATAATTGAAAAATGACATAACGCACTTCCACAGTACCATTACGTGCTAAATCGTTTATGGCTTATGAGCTGACTCACTCTTCATTCTGAGTTAACTCATTGTTCGCAATGAAACCAAACCAAACGAAAAGTACTTGCATGAAATTTATATCTACAATTAATGTTTTTTTGACAAAGGAATCTATAACTATAAGTATCATCGATTCTTTTTTTATTTGTCGTTTTAGAATAGTAACACCAAATTAAAAAAGTTTGTTTTTGAGTTAAATATGAATTTAGTCTCAATAAACATTTGAACTTACTACTTTTAGTCCTCTATATTTTTTTCACACTTTTTTTTATCTCTAAAAAATTATTATGCATGTGGTTTTAGTCTCTACTATTAGAACATTGTAAAAAGTTTCTTGTAAAAAAGAACTCAAAATTTTGATTTTTAAGTCAAGGTTGTTGTTACTTTTAAGGGTGTTTGATCTGTTAAACACTAAGTACTATATAGCACAACATAAGATAGAACAACACTGCACAAGATAAAACAGCATAGGACAAATTTTTTTTATGATATTGAATAATTTTTTGTTTTATACGATGTTTGGTGAAAAAAAAATTAGTTTGGTATGTATTTTAGATCGACCACTTGTACTATGGACAAAAAGTTGTGCTATGGTTTAGTGGAGGACAATAATTTCTATTTTTCTGCTGTCCTTTGCTATCCGATTTGTCTAGTCTCTGAAATAGTTTCACAATCAAACGCAGTACAATAGAACTTGTCATGTCCAGTACCTTATTTTTTAGCAGATCAAACACAAACTTTTAAAATTTTAAAAATTCATATTTAATTATTTTTGTTTTATAAAATTCTAAATTTTTGTTAATTTTTTTTATAGTATTAGAACCATGTGCGAAAAAAATTATTTAAAAGTTTAATGTGATTAAACAATTTTTAAAATTTTGAAAAATAGAAGGGGCTAAAAGTTTGCATGGGTAATTTTTTTTTAAAAGGACCAAAACATGCCACTTTTTTTTATAGGAACTAAAAATAAAAGTTTGTAATTTTATAGGGACTAAGAACATATTTAACCCTTTTCTTTTGCAATATACTTTTTTTTTTACTAACAATATACCCTAATTTTAATCCATCAATAAATTCCTATTTTTTTGCACATACTTTTTCTTTTCAAAAAATAGAAACAAAACAAAAATAATAAAAAGATTATACGAAGAAGTTTAGTAAAAAAGAAAAATAGATACAATAAAAATATTATATAAAATTTAGTCAATAAAAAAATTATGAAGAAGGGTATAATAGACAAAAAAATAACTTTAAAACGATAAATAATTTGAAACAATTTTGTTTTTTCTTTTCTAAAACACCAAATAAAAAGGAAGAGATGGAGTATCTCCGGTCATATTTATATAAAAAATAAAAAAAATTGAGTTCATTGAATAATTCTTTTTTTCATTTTTATATTAAGTTCATTGAATAATTTTGGTCAAAAAAAGGTTCAATGAATATTAGTTATTTAATAATTGTTTTGACTAGATTTATTTAATGAATTTTAAAAATGCAATATTTATTTATAAATATGGTAAAAAAAAAAGGAGTACACAAGTAAAGGGAATATTTTAGTCAAAAAAAAAAAGTAAAGGGAATTTTTTTGACAAGAAGTAGAGGGGATTGTTGTGTTTTTTTATGTAAAAAAAAAATTATTGTGTTTTTTCTTTCTTTCTATAGTAGTCTAGGCTGAATATAAGTTCATAACTACTTATTATTATTTTTTGACGATACTTATTATTTGTTGATACAGGTTTTGTAAAACTACTTATTTAACAATTTTTTTGTTATTAATACAATTTTTTGTTTACAGTAGATTTTTTTTTTGTCAGATAGTTTAATGGTTAGAAATTTACCCTTTAAAGATGAATAAGTGGGCATATCGGGTTCAAACCCCGGTCCTGCACTTCCATGCAATATGTCCAACCAACTTTTTTTGACTAGTTATTAATACAATTTTATGTACCACTTATTTTACATTATAATTTTTGTAAAAATATAATTTTATTCTTAGATGATAAAGTTGATCAGACCCTATACATCGTACGAGGAGAAGATCTAGTATTTTATAATGTCTATGAAATTAATTATATTTATACGCGAATATGTTGTATTATTCTTGCAATTTCAAACTATAACCTATTGTGTTTATAATTTATCTCTAATTTTATTTAATTTTATTTTCATTTCTTTTGTAATTTCTTGAATTGAATTTTATTATCTTTGTTGTAATAGAAAAAGTACATTATAATCAATCGTTAGTTGGTTCAATGGTAATTGATGTTGAACTTGGTAGAAATGACCACAATTTGATCTCCCACAACTTCGATCAAAAGGGGGTTGAAACTATTTGATATCAGAACTAACCTCGAAGGTGAAAACCAAAAAATAATACATTACAATATTAGTCTAATAATAATGTGAGGAAATTGGTCAAAAAGTTGTGTGCAAAAAAGTTAGAAAAACAATTGCAAAAGTTGAATATTAGTATCCTATGATTATTTTTAGGTCAATTATTAGAGTTGAAAATAAAAAAAAATTCAGGTTACTTTTTGACCAATTTCCTCGCGTTATTATTAGACTTATAATAAAAACTCTACTAGAGATGGGAGTATAAAAGATCGTGAGATAAAACAGGGTCATCGATCGTATAAGAGTAGGGTCCGACTGTTATATGCTAGCTGTATTGTTGGATCTAGCGTGAACAACTACATTTGACTTCCATTTAGTCTAAGATATTAAAGGGGGATGCCACAAAATTTCTTTGATTTTAAGAATCTTAGGAAGATGAATCTTCGTATCAAAAGTTTTTAGAATCACAAAATCTTTTATAATACGAGCTACATAATATCAGTATAATTTCTACTAAGAGAAAAATTATAAATGATAGAATTGATAGAAGCTCTCAAATCTGTTTTCTTATTTTAAAACTCGTAACTATTCCGGCAAAACTTGGTAGTGTTAAAAATATTAATATTGGCATTGTGGATGACAAGCTTGCACTACAATCAACTCCAAATTTAATTTGCAAAATGACACATACAAAAGAGATGCAAAGATGATTATAGGTTAGCACCACAAAGATCACATTTAAGATCAATAGTACAACCTCTAGAATACATGTTATCATCAATAAATAACTTGTTATGAAGGAGTCTCCAAATTCTGATGATATATGTAGATGGAGAATTATCTTTCTACCAAAACATTTTGGTCAAGGAAGTGACGGCCCGGGAAGCCTTTGAAACTTATAAACCTCTTTAAAATTAAGAGAGTCATTCACACTCTAAATTCAACCAAGCTTATCAGGAAATTTAACCTTAGAAATAATTATATTGCTAAGCAATTTACATAGATTTGGAATGTTTTGCACAATAGAAACATGATTGTGCCTTTGATAATTGAGAATGGAGTTTCTCACTTTAGCATTGAGGACAAGACTAGAATTAGTAGAAAGGGCAACCCCGCCTTAACCAAATATCAAACTAAAAGTTAATAGAATTATCATCACCAACAAGTCATTTGTACTTATCCTTCACATCTAAAATAGAAGAGTGAATGTGATAGTGAACGAAGCACATCCATTATTTGTTCTGAGGACTAAGAAGTTCCCATCCAAATTTAATCATAGTTACTTCATTGATGTTTGTGAGGGGCATAATGCCCAAACCTCCTTCAAGAATAGGAGCACAAACCTTATGCCACACCATAATAATTTTTTTGCTATTAGTATCACTCGCCTAAATGAAATTCTTTATATATTTGTCAATAATATTGAGGAAACTAATGGACCAAGAGTAAATAAGGGAAAAGTAAATCTATATGCTCCGGATGGAACTCCTGACAAATTGAAGTCTTCTAGCAAGAGAAAGAATGAAAGTCTTCCAATCACTCGATCTGGATTTGATCTTGTCAACAATAAGTTGAAGATAGTTGATTTTAAGCTTGTCTTTAAAAATATGAAGTTAAAAATATGAAGCCTAAAATAAGTGAAAGGATAAATGTCAATGTTAAACCCAAATGTCTAAGTAAGTCTAGTGGATCTATTATAGATGATGGAACCTCTAAAGAAAATGAATTTAACAAGATTAATAGATAAGTTGACTCAAGGCCTCGCCATACTCGGTGAACAAGTCAATGAAATTTCTCACGTTACTTAATTGTGGAATTGCAAAAGATTGTGTCATCATCATCATATAACACATATGAAGTGATGTAACTGCCTTTCATTTGTTGTTATTAATCAAAGTTAACTTCCCTTCATCAACCAATTTTATAATGCATCTACTAATTAAACACATATGTAAATAGAAAAACAAAATAAAAGATGAGAAAAATGATCACCTTACCTAACACCCTTAAGAGAAAAAACCAGCAATCTTGCCATTATATATCACAAATAAAAACCCGACAGATTGAAGAATAGTATTAGTCCAAGAACAAAAGGTCTAATTGAATTCAAACCTTTGAAGAATTTTAAGAAGAAAATTTCAAAAAATAGTGTTAAAGGCCTCATGATATATATCTTCCTAGATTTTGTGATCTTGTTTCAACTAACCATGTGCATGGCTCAACCATTATCCCCATCCCCAATGAAGTTCATCACTATCTTGTCTAGAGTATTATCACAAACATATGTGTATTAAAGGTGCCAATAATTTTGCATACTATATGTTGAGAGTGACGAAAGCACAACCTTAGCAAGGGTGTTTTTCCCTCTATGGTTATTAAAGTGATTATTAAAGAGCCTTATTTTCCAATAATCAAAATTGTAGGCTACTTTCTCATGGATCTTAAAGAAATCCTTATTTCAAGTATGTAAATAGTTCATCTTGGTCCAGAAGTTCTAACTTAATTGACAGAAAATACCGAAATTTCTAAGCCGGACATCTGTGACCGGGATCCGATCTTTGGTCTCTACACTTTATGTGTGTAATTAAGTTTATGATGACTTTATCATTTCATCGATCAATTTGATATTAGCTAGGGAGATGTTCAAGTGAGAGTCATCTACATCTTTTAAAGTAGAAGCTCAATAATGTTATCTAGTGCATATTTGGCTAAAGTATGGGCTCATATTTTATCCATTCTTAAAGTGTGTTGTAATATACATTAGGAGAAAAAATTTATCAATGGCCCAATACTCTATAACGAGAAAGCCCAAAGCTACTCGCATCAAACTCTATATAAATTATTCGCAAGCATTAATCTTGAGAAAACCCTAATCCCAATTGACTCCAAAGCCTTTCGGCGCTGTCAAATCCTTGATGCAAGTTTCTTCATTTATGTTGCGGCCACCAATTAACCATGAACATCCCTTATCGTACAACAAAAAATCCATTCCGATGAGGGAGATGTGCTGCTTGATTTTGAGATGGATTCAATCGAATGAGATATCAATTTGTCGACACATGTGATCATAAGTATTGTTCTTCACTTAAAACATGCTTGATTTCAAGTTCATTAAATATCGTAAATAGTTATGACTGATATCTCTATTGCTTATTTGTTTCTCTTTTGAATGAAATATATAACTGATAGGTTTAAATTCTGTTTAGGGTTTTTAAAACGAGTCTTTAAATGAGAGATTATCAATATTTGTATAGCCCAAATGCATTCCATTTCTTCTTAAATTATGATTCCAATGACATAACTATATTCATAATTTTACACATGATTAAATTTGATTTCGGGGAACATTTAATTTTCGCATCTTTCTCCAGATATTTTATTACGAGAGTCTTCTCTATGTATTTCTTTCTCCCTTATTTTAATCAATCTGTTAAATTTGTGGTGCCTTAACTTTGTACATTTCACATTTTTTAGGTACCTATACACCTAATCCCAATTGACTTCAATGCTTTTTGGGACTGTTGATTCATTGATGCAAATTTCATCCATGACTTATTTGGAAGCATAAGTCTTTAGAAAACCCTAATCCAAATTGAATCCAAAGTCTTTCAGTGTTGCTGAATCCTTGGTGCAAGTTTCTTCCATGATGTCGTCGCCGTCAACTAGCCATGATAAACTATTATTATACAATAAAAGTTCCAAACCCACGAGGGAGATTCAACACATTGATTTTGAGGTAATCTTGTTAGGATTAGGATGGATTCGGTCGAATGAAGCTAGGAAGTTCATCATATTAGACATTGACTTGTCGACACATATGATCAAAGGTATTGTTCTTTACTTAAAACATACTTGATTTCGATTCCATCAAATATCGTACATCGCTATGACCATTATCTCTGTTTCATTTGTTTATCTTTTTAATGAAATTCTTAAGTCATAGGTGGAAATTATTTTTATTGTTTTTAAAATGAATCCTTAAAAAAGAGGTTATCAATATTGTATAGCCCAAATGAATTCCATTTATTTTTAGAGTATGTTTCCCCTGACATAACAATATTGATGATTTTACATATAAATAGATTTAATTTGAAGGAACATTTCATTTTTGCTTCTTTCTCCATGTATTTTATAACGAGTCTTATTTGTTTGTTGTTTTTTCCTTTATTTCCATCAATTCTTTGAATTTGTGGTACCTTAGCTTTGTATGTTTCACCTTTTTTAACTAGTAACACAAAGGAGTCAATATGAGAAAACCTTAATCCTAATTGACTTCAAAGCCTTTTGGCACTACTGAATCTTTGATGCAAATTTCTTCCATGACTTATTCGGAAGCATAAGTCTTGAGAAAACTATAATCCGAATTGCATTCAAAGCCTTTCGATGTTGGCGAATCCTTGATGCAAGTTTCTTCCATGATGTTAAGCGAAATGAGAATCATGCACGTGCTCGCCATGTAGACGCATAAACATACTAATGGCGTACGTTGTCCGATACACATCATACCCGACTACTAGATTAATATTGCCCCTACAACTCATAATATTTAGCATGAATTCAGAGAACCGACATACAAAGCATTAGAGACTTGACAATTCAGAGAACCGACAAACTCATCCAAAGTAAAGGGATGAAGAAATAGTCGAGTGCTGAATGATCTCAACAATCCATAGACGGAAAAAAGGTGTGAGATACTCAGCTCTGGAACACCAATTGTTCCCGATGATGACGTCAAATGCAACGACGGTGGCAAAGACACAATGTGAACATCAGAAACAAAATCACTTGACAAATCAGCATCAGATCCATCCTTCTGTTTTTGAGATGATAATCCATCAGTATCGGATCCATCCTCTTCATCCTCATCATTATGAATTGATAATCCATCATTCAATTGATTGGAACAATCACACCAACAATTGATTCCTCTTTTCTAGATTTCGCTTAACCCTTGTCAGCTACATCTGCAACCTTGGAATTATTCTTTGCCACTAACTTCTTCAATTTGGTCCTCCTCTTCACCAAACCAACATCAAAATCATCCTCACCGATAAGTATCGGTCGGATTTCTCCACTCTCTAAATCTTCAAAATCCCCGTCTTCATAATTCACTCGATAGAAACTAGAATTGTAATAGACAACTTTCCCGAGAAAAACACCATTTTGGGAACTCGTTTAGCACACACCTACCCACCAATGATATCGGTTTTGTTTCCATCATTTGCTTTCCAGCATCAGGAACCGATTTAGCTTCCTTATCATCTTCTCGTCGCCTTTTCCTCGGACGACCTCTCGATCATCCACTACCCTTATCCATACCTAAACTAAAATCTAAAACACACACAATTATAAAGACTCAGAAATTTGCTTAGGATATTCAAAAAACATTGCCACGAAAATGTTAGGGCTTACTCATATCCTACAAAGGAATCAATACACAACAAATACAAATCACCAATTCGAGTTTGAAATCAAAAATTGAAATCAAATTGAACGTGAATCGATGAAATTGAACTTAAAAAAAATGGTGAAATCGAAAAAAAATGAAACAAAATGAATTGAGAAAAGGTACCTAATCATAGCACGAAGAGCACAATTGAAGAAGATGAATTTTCTTCTTCAATGCAATCGAAAAGGTGAAACGAGCGAGTTGAAGAAGAAAATGGGAGAGAAAACCCTAGCAGCTGAAAATGCAGAGAGAAGAATTAAAAATTTACATTTCACAAAACATCCAGAAGAGAAAATTATTGCCCCTACAACTCAAAATATTTAGGTCAGTCATTGACTAGTCTAGGTAAGACAACCTACAATATGAAGTTTTTTTAGTTTTTCATAGGTTCTTTATACCGAAACTTAATCATATTCAAAGCTCCTTAAACACTACATCTTTTAGAAGAATTCAACCCTAAAAAGCGATATTATCGAAATATGATCTCCTCTGTTGAGTAGACCTAATTCCCGCGCGCACATAATATAGTTAATTCTAAACTTAAATATAATAAATATACCATAATACCGTTATGCTCTACATAACCTCCATTACTCCATAGATCCTTATAACCTCTAAATATTTAAATTTTTAAATTCCTTTGCCGCATTTCTCAACTATTATTACTCTCACTTAACTTTGAAGACAACGAGTGAAGTGCTTAACTCGTCCGCGTGACGCTACCAACTCACGAGAGTCAGAAAAAATTAACACTCGCGCTCGTAATATTAAATTAATAAAAAAAATTACAAGTATGGAAAATTTCGAGTATAAATACAACGATGAACATAAGAACTCGTTCACTGAGTCGCTTCATAACCTCTCTGCATTTTCTGCTGCTAGGGTTTTCTCTCCCCTTTTCTTCTTCAACTCGTTCGTCTAACCATTTCGATTCCATTGAAGAAGAAGATTCATCTTCTTCAATTGTGCTATTCGTACACTAATCAGGTACTTTTTCTCAATTCGTTTTGGTTTCATTTTTTTTTTCTTTCGATTTCACCATTTTTATTTAGTTCAATTTCATCGATTCACGTTCAATTTGATTTCAATTTTTGATTTCAAACTCGAATTGGTGATTTGAATTTGCTTTGTATTGATTCCTTTGTAGGATCTGAGTAAACCCTAACATTTTCGCGGCAATTTTTTTTTTGTAGTTCCTGAGCGAATTTTTGAGGCTCTGTGTTTGTCTGTGTTAGATATTAGGATGGGTACGGAGAAGGGTAGTGGGAGACCTAGAGGTCGTCCGAGGAAACGGCGACGAGAAGATGATAAGGAAGATAAATCGGTTCCTGATGCTGCCAAGCAAATGATGGAATCTAAACCCATATCATTGGTGGGTAGATATGTTCTTAAAGAGTTCCCTGGAAACGGCGTTTTTCTTGGGAAAGTTGTGTACTATGATTCTGGTTTTTATCGTGTAAACTATGAAGACGGTGATTTTGAAGATTTGGAGAGCGGGGAAATCCGACCGATACTTATCGGTGAGGATGGTTTTGATGCTGGATTGGTAAAGAGAAGGATAAAATTGGATAAGTTAGTGACAAGGAATATTGTCAAGGTAGAAGAGGTAGCTGATAAGGGTGCAGTGAACTCTGGAAAAGAGGAATCTGCTGGTGGTTTGACTGATCCAAATGAATTGATTGATGGATTATCAATTCAGAATCAGAATAATAATGATGAAGATGATGGATCCGATGCTGATTTGACAAGTGATCCTGTTTCTGATGTTGAGGCAGTACCTTTGCCACCACCGTTGCAGTTGCCGGTGTCATCCGGAACTATTGGTGTTCCGGAACTGAGTGTCTCACACCTATTTTCCGTCTATGGATTCGTGAGATCATTCAGCACTCAACTGTTTCTTCATCCGTTTACATTGGATGAGTTTGTTGGGTGTTTAAATTCTCAAGTCTCCAATACTTTGTTTGATGCTGTTCATATTTCTTTAATGCGGGTGTTAAGGCATCATCTTGAAACACTGTCATCTGAGGGATCTGCATTTGCATCGCAATGCCTGAGGTACTTATATGTTTATACCTACTTTTTAATTTGCAAATATACGTACTTATATGTTTATATGTTTAATATGTTTATTACAGGTGCAACGATTGGAGCTTGCTTGATACATTGACTTGGCCTGTTTTTTTAATTTCGTATTTGGTGCTTAATGGGTACACCAAAGGACCCGAATGGAAAGGATTTTACGATGAGGTTTTTAGAAGTGAGTATTATTTGTTGCCTGTAAGTCGGAAGTTAATGATACTGCAAATTCTTTGTGATGATGTTTTGGAATCTGAGGAGCTAAAAACTGAAATGAACATGCGAAAGGAATCAGAGGTTGGTCTGGATTATGATGCAGAAGATATCCTTCCTGCAGAATCAGGACCTAAAAAAGTTCACCCAAGATATGCCAGGACCTCTATTTGTGAGGATAAAGAAGTTATCAAATTGGTTTCAACATCAAATGTTGTGAACCAACCTGGTAACTCTATTTCCTACAGCAAAGATACAGAAAGCACTGGTGATGAGGATGCTGATGGAAATGGAGATGAATGTCGCCTTTGTGGTATGGATGGAACCCTGCTATGTTGTGATGGGTGTCCCTCTTCTTATCATTCAAGGTGTATCGGTGTGTTGAAAAGTTTTATACCAGAAGGGTCATGGTATTGCCCAGAGTGCAAAATCAATAAGACTGGACCCACAATTGCAAAGGGAACCTCACTTAGAGGGGCCGAAATATTTGGAAAGGATTTGTATGGGCAGCTCTTCATGGGCACATGTGACCACTTACTTGTGTATGTTCAACATCTTTCTAGTGTTACTTTTACCCTTTCAATTCTTTCAATTTTTATATGCTAGGATCAATACTTGTGCTGTTTTTGTAGTTAATGAAAATTGAACTTCTATTCCATGTTCGTATCTTAGAATTGCATTTGCGGTCGATCTTTCTTTTTTATAGACTATCATTCTCACGATATGTGCACTTGAAGTTTTTAAGTTTAATCTTTTTACATGGACTGTTGCAGGCTTAACATTGACAACAATGAAGTTTGTTGTAGATATTACAATCAGAAGGACATCCCTAAAGTTGTCCAAATGCTTTATGAATCCACGCTGCATAGGCCAATGTACTATGGTATTTGCATGGCAGTGTTAAGATACTGGAGTATTTCAGAAAACGTCTTACCTCTTTCTGCTCCAACTGAAACAAATATGAAGGATGAGACAGAACTTTATGCCCCTTTACTTCCTCCTCCAAGTGAAGACAACCGTAAGAGTTTGGTCAATGAAGAGAATTCTCCAACCACTGCGAGTTTGATTCACAATGATAATATGGTGCCTTCTCTTGATGCTTTGCAAGTTAACACTCAAAGTCCTGCTCTTGATAGCAGTGGCATTGCTAGAAGTGAAGCAGACCCTACTGTGAATAAGAACATTGCTGAGGAAACTAGGACAGAGGCAATAACTTCAGCTGCTTCTGATAACCATCAGTCCAACCTCAACTTGCAGAACATTGTCAATATGTCAACTACTGTAGATGCTGCTAAATGCTCTTTGTTAAAAAATCAACAAAGTAATTGTGGCCATGCAAATGATATGGGGTTGCCTTTGAATTTTTCTTTGCAAAACAAAGACAACAACATCCCAGTAGGTTTTGGAAAGTATGAACGCAGTGCAACTGATGATTTTTCGTACTTTGGTTTCTCCTATAAACCCACGTCATACATAAATTACTATATGCATGGTGAATTTTCTGCATCAGCAGCTGCCCAATTTGCCATTATTTCTTCAGAGGAGTCTAGGTCAGAGGGCCATGCATCAGACAGCCAGAAGAAAACTGCATCTGCATATACTTACTTGCAAGCAAAGGCATTCTCACTAGCAGCATCACGTTTCTTTTGGCCAAGTTCTGAAAAGAAGCCCGTGGAGGTTCCAAGAGAGAGGTGTGGTTGGTGCTTTTCCTGTAAAGCCAATGTTGCTAGCAGGAGAGGGTGCATGTTAAATCATGCTCTTATAATTGCCACAAAAAGTGCTATGAAAATCCTTGCTAAATTTTCTCCTTTAAGGAGTGGAGAAGGAAATTTTCCTAGCACCATCGCAACATACATTTTATATATGGAGAAGTGTTTACATGGTTTAGTTGTTGGGCCCTTCACAAATGCAACCTATAGAAATGACTGGCGTAAGCAAGTGGAACAGGCCACAACACTTGGTGATATCAAGCAACTTCTACTTAAAGTGAGTAAATGTTTAGTTTTATTTATTTATTTTAATGTTATATGATATATCATAGTTTTTTTTGTTGAAATTAATATTGTATTCTTTGTTGGTATTGATGGCTTTTAGTCCGTTTGCATTTGAAGTTTGAACTTTTCAAGTTTCCCGTGTAAAACATGCTACCTGCTATATAATCCCTGCAAAAGTAGCTACCCAAACTTTTGGGTGCGATAAGATGTTAGAGAAGCAAGGTCCCTTCTGCAGGCATTTTATACTCATGTCTTTCGTTTTTGCTGCCTTGGTGAACTCCAAGACATAGCTTGTTTTTTTTTTTTTTTCTTTTTTTCTTTTCCAACTGAGAGAATCTAAAAGATAAAACCAAAGGGTATGTTATTGTTTATAGCTAGACTGTTTCTACTTGCATTGCATCATCAGGTTTCCTATATTGACATAGAAACAAATTTGCATAACAGCATTTTGATATTGTCTAAGCTGTGAGGAATAATCAAGTTTCAAAGCTTGTTCTGAGGGAAATTTATTTGATCCTAGTTCTTGAGATGATATTTGGTCTATTGATGTATTGGCAAAGGAAGTAAAGAAACTAGATAACATGAAAGAAAATGTTGAACAACTATCATGCATGTGTTGGAAATATCTTACATTGTGATATTTCTTGCTTGAGCTTTGTGAGCAATGTTGATAGTTCATTTTTCAACAGCTAATAAATTTTCATTTTCAGCTTGAGGAGAACATTCGAACCATTGCTTTTTCTGGGGACTGGGTTAAACTGATGGATGATCGGTTGGTTGAATTTCCCATTATACAAAGTGCCCCATCTACTCAAGGAACAACTCAGAAACGTGCACCAAGTGGGAGGCGTAATAAAAAGAGGTCATCTATTGATGAAGCTACAGCTGATGATTCCCAGGAAGGCATGTGGTGGCGCGGTGGCAAAGTTGCCAAATTTATATTTCAGAATGTAACTTTGCCTAAATCCATGGTCAGAAAAGCAGCCCGCCAAGGTATTTTTTTATTTTCAATTGCATATACCAGAAGGAGTTTAATTGAGCTTTACTAAAAATGACTTTCTGAGGTTATTAAACTGAGCTCTAAAATCAGTTTTGATTTGAATTATTATGATTTACTTTTTTTTCTAGTTTTAATTTAAGAAATATTTGCAATTTAATTATTATTTTTTGAATGTGAAATTATGTCTCTATAATTAGTTAAGAGCCTTCAAGCTCAATATTAGGTGCTCACTATCATTTATATCTGAGTGTTATTCTAGACTAATTTGATATAATTAAGGTTCTAAGCAAGTTTAGCTGAGCCTACAGTGTCTGTTTGTTGAATTGTTTGATATATGTCTCACCTGCATATCACTAAACAAATATTTGCCAATTTTTTCTTATTGATAGTAATTTATTATTTATTGTGGGTAACAGGTGGTTCAAGGAAAATTTCAGGTATTTCCTATGCTGATGGCTCTGAATATCCCAAAAGAAGTAGACAGTTTGTTTGGAGAGTCGCAGTTCAAATGAGTAGGAATGCCTCACAGCTGGCACTCCAGGTTTCCTATAATTATTTATTTTATATCATGCATTAGCAAATTTTGTTTGCCAATAAGTTTATTGGATCTTGCAAGTGTTGTGATTTGATAGTATTTGATTGTTTATTTGCATCAGGTCCGATATCTAGATTCTTATCTTAGATGGAGTGATCTAATTCGTCCAGAGCAGAACATACAGGAAGGGAAAGGTCAAGAGACTGAGGCTTCTGTTTTCCGAAATGCGAATATTTGCGACAAGAAAATTGTGGGGGGTAAAATTTGTTATGGAATAGTTTTTGGGATCCAAAAGCATCTTCCTAATCGGGTGATGAAAAGTGTTGTTGAAAAAGAGCAAATTTCAGAAGGAAAAGAAAAGTATTGGTTTTATGAGACTAAAATTCCTTTATATTTGGTAAAAGAGTATGAAGAGGGTAATGATAAGGTTCCATGTGAAGAGCAGCATAGTGGTGCATCTCAGTTGAACAGAAAGCGGTTGAAAGCTACCTGCAATGATATTTTCTTTTACCTCATTTGCAAGAGAGACAACTTGTCATTCTTGTGTTCGACATGTCAGATGGGCATTTCAATTAGGTAATTACTCTTAACTTGTACTCTTTTATTACTGTGTTACTCCTCTCCACACCTGTTTTTTTCATGACCATAATCTTTTTCTACCATGATTTCAGGAATGCTCACAAGTGTAATGCATGTCAAGGTATGTACCTTATTCCTTATCCATCATCCTCGCCTACTGTATCATTCTAATTTAATCCTGATGTGAAAATCTCATGTAGTTTAGTTTCTGAAATAAAGTACTTACATAAATGATACATGCACTCGCTTCCACAAATTACAAAACTTGTATTGATGTTTAAAATTTAAGAATCTAATACTACAAATAAAGTATGTGGCTATATATTTTATTCTGTATCCTTGCTTTTATATTCCAGTTCATGAACATATCTTGTTTTAATATTTTGTTCATATGGGCATTAGGTTATTGTCATGAGGATTGTTCCATAAGTTCAGTTTTTATACTCTCTGCAAATGGGGGAGTTGAGCGCTTGACAACATGCAAACTATGTCACCATGCCAAGTTACTTGCTCCAAACGTAATTAGTGATGAATCTCCAACCAGTCCCTTAATCTTACAGGGACAGGAAAACAGCTCTGGGACTATTTTCAAGGGACCAAGGTCAAAGGCTGGTCATTCTGACACGAAACAAGTTAATACTGTGTCAGTTTCAAAAGGATCGAAGCGTAAATGTCATGATCAAACTTTGACTTCTACTAGGAAAAAAACTTGTCTTCCTGAGACGAAACAAGCTGCGTCTGATTCCAATACTTTAGTGGAATCAAGCAACCGTCGCAACATTAATTCTTCTTGGGGTATTATATTGAAAAAGAGAATTGATGAAGAAACAAACACTGATTTTTTGGCGAAAAACATACTTTTAAAGGGAGGATCAAACATACCTGGTCTACAACCTTATTGTTACATATGCAAAAAGGCATATATATCACATCTAATGTATATTTGTTGCGAGACGTGCCAAAGTAAGTTTTTATGTCGTAGTTGATAAATGATTGATACCAATTTTAAGTGCTTACACTCGTCTAATTTTTCTATTTGGCTTTCACAGATTGGTATCATGCTGAAGCTGTTGAACTTGAAGAGTCCAAAATTTCAAATGTGTTGGGCTTCAAATGTTGCAAGTGTCGCAGGATAAAATCACCTATGTGTCCGTACGCAGATTCGAAACCTACGTCAGAAGTTAAGAAATCACGCAGAAAAGTTTCAAAGAAAGAACAGTCTGGAGTCAATTCTGATTCCGGAACATTCAATGATATGAGAGAGTGTGAACCTGCTACTCCTGTCTTTCCTGTGGAGAATAATGATCCTTTTCCTTTCTCTCTTGCAAATGTTGAGCTGATTACTGAACCTAATAAATTAGATTTGGATTTCGAGTGGAACACTGTCCCTGTGCCAGGGCCTCACAAATTGGCAGTTAGAAGGCATGTTAAGCATGAGGGGGACGATGATGATGGTTCAGTTGCAGGAATTCCTTTACAGGCTGAGTTTTCAACACACAGTGAAGCAGGTTATCTGTCCAATTATGCAGATTTGAACAACTTTGAGTTTGGAAATGATCAATATGTGTTTGAAGACAATTCCAATACCATTTTTGATCAAAGTGAACTGTTCGGGTCAGATGATGAAGCCCAGATTGATGAAGCCCAGATTGGTGAAGCCCACATTAATGAAGCGCAGATTGATGAACCCCACATTAATGAAGTCCAGATAGGTGAAGCCCACATTAATGAAGCGCAGATTGATGAAGCCCGCATTAATGAAGCCCAGATTGATGAAATGCACATTGATGAAGCCCAGAATGCTGATGATATTGAGAATCTTGGTGCAGCTTTTTCCGAAGAATTTGGAGATGGATTTTATTGCCATATATGTTCTCAAAATGAACCATTTCTCGATCTTTTTTGTGAGATATGCGGGTGTTTGTTTCACAGCAATTGTTTGCCTAGTGAAACAGTTACCGACCATGAAAATTGGCGGTGTCCGAGCTGCCGGGAGTGGTCTTGACTGATTGATGTGTCATCCTGTGGAACTTTAGCAGAGGTGGTGGTTTCCTGAGAAGAATGTCATATTGGTACTTGAAGGAGCTGAGTCAATGAATGATGTATGGATTGGTTCCAGATAGTTCACCATGGACAAGTAGCTGTAGAATTTGGGGGCAAATTTATTTTGCTCACTTTGAGATGTTAGTTGGCTTCTGCCCTGTGTACATGAATATGTTGCTTCCTGGGTGCCTAGTGGACCCAATTTTGTCAAATACAAATCGCATGGTATGGTTTTCAGTCTGCAGTTGTTGGTTTGGTTGATACTATCAGATCATGGTTTATCTGCTGATTTTATTCTCTTGAATGAGTTTGTTTTCCCCATTTTACAATCAACAAATTCTCTGATCATAGAGACAAGCAGGTTTTTCCAAGTATGGTGCTTCTCTCTTACATTAATTATCTGTATAGATTAGAAATTTAGAATACTCATTTTTTGAGTTTGGGCAAAATGAACAAGCTGCACTCATTTGAAAAAGGAAATTCTATACTGCATTCATTTTCACTCAGAGTGAAGCCGCTTTAGGATCACAGTGTGATTCTCAAGTAACTTGTAATTATTGATATAGTTACCTGTTATTTATTTGTCATACTCCATCGAGCGTGTGACACTTGTTTTGATATATGATGTCAACATTATCGAAAATGTTTTTGGGTATAGTTCAAACCGGGACAAGACTTCTATGGTTAAGAAGCTCTTCATACTATAGTCTCATTTAGTTCTTAATAAGTAACTCAGTGGTTGGATATTGGATTAGATTGTTTTTTAAGACATGGTTTCGTTATTTTTTATTTTATGCAAAAGACATCAGATTGAATTGGTTTGATTTGTCAAAAGTTGTGCATGAATTTGGTCTCTATGTTTTCTGTTTTCTCTTTCAATTTCTATTAATATATTTTTGGTGTGTTGTAGATGATTGTTAGCATTTCAATCTTAGGATTTTATTGCACTCTAAGGGGGGGGTGTGTTGGATTGATATTTCAAACGATTTTAAAAGATTTCTTTATGATAATTTCTTTGTGTGGTATTCAATTAATACTCTTATGAAATAAAAACAAATTTTACGATGTTCAATTAAGATAATTAAGATTTTATTTAGGGCAATAAAATTTTTTGGTTTTGTCAAAAATAAAATAAAATTTGATATTCAATTGAAATTTCTCACAATTTTTAAAATGTCACTTATTTAGAAGTATACGGATTTTGATAAATTCTTTTGTAGAGTAGACTTTAAGAAACTTTAGTTGAAAATATAAATACTATACACATTCAAAAATCTCACTCTAACCTTCAAGACTTTTCATTGTGACATATATTAGACATTGTTTTAAAGGATAAGGCCAACAAGACAATCCTTAAAGAATCTTTAATTTATTTTATAGATATATAGCATGTATTTGTTTGATTGCATAATTAGGAGTGCATTTATAATATAGTTTACAATATATGAGAATGAGGTAGGGATGCTTCATTGAGTTCAATGACTTGATTTATAAATTCTCATGAAAAGGATGAGACACGAGATCTTAATAAAAGTGTTATCCTTATAATTCGATCAATGATACTGAAATTTTGTGTGAGTTATGTACACTTAGTGTGATAAATATTTGGTTTAAAGCTTGGTTATCAATATATTTGGGGATGAATGAATTTAACTTACTAAGTAATGGTTCAAATCGTAAGATATCTTTAATGAAAGGAAAATGATAAACATTGCCCTTAGGGCAATGGTTAAGGAAACAAAAGAAGTAAAACACTTTTGGAATTTGTGTAATCTACTTTTTTAAAACAATAAAACGCAATTTTCAAGGTATGTTTTACCTTTTTTAGTAACCTTAACTAGTTCCCTAAGGGCACTAGTTAGCAAGACCCTTAATGAAATTATTAGATTTTTGGAGTAATGAATTTAGAAATATTTTCAAAATGATGGAGGATTGGAACCACTCATTTAGAAATAATTTAGAAGGGGATTGGAACCACTTGATGTTAGAATTCGTCTCGAACTCTAGACTATTAAAACCCCTTTCCCCTAGGAACTAGAGGGTAAAAAAAATCCTAAACGAGATTCGCCAGTATACCTATTTGCATTCGATTTGCATAAACTAATGGAGACAGATCAAACTTAAAACTTAATGTTGATATACACATTTTAGAATATATGTGCAGTCACCATTATTTTCTTCTTGTTCATGTATTTGCAAGCGACCTTCAACGCAAATTTCTAGCAAACAAATTTTGGTTACAAGAATAAGTGAATAACATGATGTACTTAATTACATAATTTTATTTGCAATTGTATATATTACTGTTAGATAGGTAAGCATGCCACTTAGACTTGGAGATGGCTAAGAATAACATGATACTTAAGAATTGTCTCTACTTTTTAAATATATATTCAAACTATCTTGCAACCTACGTAAAACTTCTTAACATCAACTAATGTACTTTCCTTTACCATGACAATAAAAATTAAAATTTGACATTCTCTTTAAACTCATCAGCAGCAGAAAACTTGGGAGCTCATCTATATATACCTAATAATCTACATAACTGCTTGCTTCAGCTGACATTTTCCCTTTATGTGACGACCTCTTCCTTTTCCTGCTTCTCTTCACTGTGCTGTCTCCTTTCGTTTTCTACAACGGATATATAGGAAACATGCAAAATATAACTACAACGGATAAATCGCATTTAAGCAATTTAGAATTTGCTTGATGAACATGAACATGGCAAAACATAACCAGAACAAAATAATAAGTAGCATCTAAACAATCTTTCATGAAGTTCAGTGATATCGTCAAAATATGACAATACAATAACGGTTAGAAACAATAAATTATATGGTTACATATGAAAAAAAAATATCAAACAAGAAAAACGATACAGCTCAAAAATATATGTATAACCTTTGCTCTTTTTCTCTTGAACTGAGGTTTGTCCTTGATTCCAATCCGATTCCTCGAAGTAAAACTTCTTTTTATTGCCTGCGCACTTGCAATTGGATCTCTCGAATCCTTGTTTTCCATTATTCCAGTATTGGAATTATTGGCTTCCCCACCAGCCAATCTATTCATTGCCCTATCCCTAAATATCCGGTATTCTTTATCGGTCATATGCAATCGTCCTTCTTCAGAAGTTTTGACATAATCCTTCTGAAATGCAGATGCAGATTTGAGGAAAAGAGCATTTCTGAGACCAAATATGAGAGGCACACCAGGTACCTGCAACAAGCAGATATAAAAATACTAAAGATAGAGAACCGGGTACAATGGTACAATTCTACATCGTGGCATAGAGAACCGGACATTTATATGCAGACAACATTTTATTATGTTTACAAAGTGAAAGTAACATATCTAATCGTTCCAACAACCTCCATGATGCAGGAGTCGGCCCTCACACATTTATCATGCTCACATCTGCAATTTGGAGTTTAGATCAAACTATAAAGCCATCACCACAGCAATACTTGTTGTGCTCAAATAACTCAACCAAGATGAAATAACAATGATCCTCTTAAAAATTAGTGTTGGGCCTAACTCATCCTTACAAAACCGGCCGGCTTGTAAGGTGAGGATTGCCCTCACTTATAAACATATATTCATGCAATCTCACAATCGACGTGGGACTTCTTAACAGATCATTTCCAGTCTAGTGCACTAATAGAATATTAAATACTGATGATTAAGACTTAAAAATGTTAATATACAGCTTCAGTTCTTCACATCAATCCAATATGAAAGGGTTTCGGCCGACTCAATCCGATATGAAAGGTTTGTTAAAGAATTCGTTTGACAGCATATGTGGCACAGAAGTAAAGTGTAACTATGAGTTTATAGAAAGCTAGGGAATTGCTTAACCTTGTAATTATAAGATTATGAGCTGCTTCAAGAGCCTCAGAATATGATTTACCAAGCCGTTTCAACTCAGCCAGAACACATCTGCATTACCTCAATCCAAAACCAAAATCAACAACTCAAAAATAAATTAACAAACCAAACCAAAACAAAGACCTTGGCAAGAGCCGTGTCAGCAGGGGTTATACGATTGACAATAAGGTGATGCACAAATGTTCCATCACAAAGAACTCTGTAAGGCTTCCGAAAATAAAAGCATGCAGTGTAAAATGTCAAACTCTTCCTATGCCTCTTATGTTTCTTAACCTTCACCTACATAAAAACCAGAAACATTTTTTCTCGAAATCGAAAAAAATATTGAAAACTTTTTCCTCGAAACCGGAAATAATTTCAAGAATTGGAAAAAATTTCGAGAATTTTTTTCTTGAAATCGTTAAAATTTCGATAACTTTTTTTCCTCAAAATCTAAAAAAATTAAATAGTTTGGTTCACCAAGATAACAATTTGGTTCTCTAAAAGTTAGCAAAAAATGGTTCGGTTCAGTATGAACCAGTTCATCAAATCATTATTGCGGTTCAGTTCTTATAAAACATGAACCATGATAACAGTTCGGTTCGGTTAGATTTTTACAAACCATTTGTATGGTTCTAAACGGTTCGGTTCTCTGCAGAACCAGAACCATGAACAGTCCTACTTCACACAATTCGTCCGTCCCACATTGGATATGTTTGTGAAATATAGAAAAGTAGTACATAGTATTATGGAAGAAGGCAATTTTGAATTTGAGATATGCAACACTTGTTCGTGCGGCATTTGTTAAAGAAAATCAAATATAGTAAAACTATCTTGAGATGTACAGTATTATCTTCATACAATGTAGTAAGTTTACTCATTAATCATTTGCTAAAGTGCTTGTTTGCGAATATTAATCAAGTCGAGTTCGAGCCATAAACATAATTAAGTTTTAAATATAAAGTGCTTGTTTTAAGAAAGGAAGATGTTTTTTTGAGTTAAAAACACACAAGTACAAATGTAATTTGGATAAGACAAAATTCATGGACAAAAGAAGTATACAATTGTTACTTAATATGGTCTGAACAAAATTCTGGCAGAGACAACATAGAAAGGGCAATTCCTATGATACCCGTCACTGCTATTTTAGCAGGACCAGCTGAAGATCTATTTGAATACCCTTTTATGAGATAAGTGATCACACTTTATAGAATTATAAATATTTTTAGATATCTTCAAACATAAGTTACTTCAAGTCCAATTTAGTTTTACACAAAAGTCATAACTAATTTTATAAAATCAATAATGTAAACCATATGATACACGTAAAAGAATAATAAAAAAAAGGCTATTGGAATATTGCCAGAGAGTAAAAGCTAGAAGGAAATGGGTAAGAAGAATAATCCAAACAATAATAATAAATTAATGACAAATAATTTAGAACACATGACTATTGAGTGTCAACTGTCAAACAGAATATTACAACTTACAACTGACCTGGAAAAAAGACAGACACCAGCAATGACACCTCTAAAACACAAACAAAAAAGAAAGAGAAAATGACACTTTCTCTTTGATATATGAAATGCCTCAACATGTTTAGTAGTGCAAAGCTCTACATTAATTAAAATTACATAAAGCACAGATTGCCCCACATGATTTTCCTACTTCTCTAGGAACAACTTAAGGCATGGGCTAAAATGTAGGCTATTGCCTCTATTGGACAAGGAAGAAAATTTACCATGTATGTAAAATTCAAACAGTAAAATATATGTAAAGGTACTTGGGTAAGAATACCCTTCTCGCGTTGCAATCGTTGTTTCAACTTTTTAACTTGCAATGGGTTGTGCAATGACTTTCTTAATGGCTTCGGCATATGTCCTGTGCTGATAGGTAAGTGTGGATTCGAGCAGGTCCCAAAGCGAGGTCTTTGGATTCCATCCTGAGTAGACATACAACAACAATTCACAGGTAAGCTAACTTGTAATCTTGACAATGAAATAGGAAGAACGAAAGAGGAAACCTAGACTTACCGAGCTGTTTGTTTATTATGGTCATGTCAGGAATTCTCTTGTCACTATCATCATATCCTTCACCATAAAATTCTTTTGAGCTCACATCAATTGTAGGTGTTTCAGGAGGTTGATCTCCACTAACCTTTGAATAAACCTGTAGAATCGAACGACAATGGTTGTTGAATCTCGACAGGCTTGTACTCTAAACATTAGATTCAAATAATAATAATATACAATCATTTTACCTTGGTCATCATTTCAGCAAGTTGCCTAACTGTAACCTCATTGTTTGGGTTACCCACATTAAAGATGTGGCCATTGGCTCTCTTAGGGTTTTCCTGTCAACATACATGTCACATAACCTTGAGCAAACCAACCGATAACAATAATAAGTTTTAGAGGAATACAATATCACATAACCTACAATCATCAATAAGACAGCTTCAATAGCATCTTTGATGTAAACAAAGGTTCTCTGGGATTCACCACCATCCACAAGCTTGAGGGGCTCTCCTCTAAGAAGATTCTGCAGAAAAGGAATAAACAGAAAAGTTTTTAACAACTAATAAAAACTTCAGCTAAGATAACTAAAAACTTAAACAAAACTAAAGCAAAATGTAACCGACATTGCTGAAGCATGCAAGAACCCGAGGAACACCCTCACTTGGTCCGTCAATACCAGGAATGAAGTCCATTCTGGGTCCAATCCAGTTAAAAGGCCTCACAATTGTAAACTCCAAACCATTTTCAGCACCCTCAGCTGTCAATAATCACATGTTCATGAGACTAACCAATATTGAAAAACAAAATCGGTTTATACCAAGAAAAAAGAAGCAAATCAGCTCACCAAAAACCAGTCTCTCAATCAACTGCTTTGCACATGCATATGACCATCTCTGCTTTTCGATCGGACCGAAAATGCATGGAGATTCATCTTCTTTAAGCAGATAATATGCAGGATCCTAACACAACATTGAAAACAATATAAACTAAAGCAATTTTCGACTCCCAATTCAAAAGCAGAAAAACAAATAAGGACAATTGATTCAAAAATTTCACAATCATTACTTATCCAAAAGAAGGATGAAACATGTTGCAAAGTCATGTCACTTTACAACATCTAAATCTCATATAACTAACAAGACAAAGACTAGTGAAAACTATGCAAAGTCAACATCATCATCTATTAAATTCAGATCCAAATACTAATCACAATGTGAAAATTGTAATATTCATTTATAATTGTATTTAAATTATTCCAAAATTGTCATTGTCATTTCTATAATCATTATCAAAAGTATAAAATATAAAAATAAAAAATCTTATAATTAATAAATTAAATACTCCTCTAACTAAAGCTTTATTGCATGTGAGTTGTCACAACTTGGTCACACACAACCTCATGACATTAATTAATACTATATGATAAGATTTGAACTACCACCGACACATTCCAAATTATGCAAACACAAAATCACAACCAATGAATCACAGATCTGTAACAAAATCAAATCAAATCAATGAAAATTCACCTGACGAAGAGGACTATCTTTAGGAAGAAAACTTCCAATAGTTTTCCCATACACTTCACAAGTAGAGAAATGAATTAGCCTCTTATTAGTATCAGAACAATACTTCACCTGCAAAATCCAAAAATCAAACCCAATATTAAAAAGCACATAAAGATTCAAATTTCAATCAAACCCAATATTAAAAAACACATAAAATTCAAACTTTAATCAAACCCATTATTAAAAAACACATAAAGATTCAAATTTTAATCAAATCCATTATTAGAAATCACATAAAGATTCAAATTTGAATAAAAAAAAACACCTACCACAGGTAATGCATCAATGAAATTGCTATAAATTGTATCAAGAGGACGCGTATTGTAATCAGCAGGAGTACAAATTGCAGCCAGATTTATAACCTAAAAAAACAAAAATTTCAATAACAAATTGAAGAAACCCTAAAAATTGAAAAATTGGGGGAAAAAATGAAGAAAATACCAACCAGATCTGCCATCTTGATAAGACCTTCAAGACGAGAATCATTCTTAATATTAAGACGATGAAAATGAATGCGACCATTCCAAGGAAGAGAATCAGGTTCTAAAAGATGTTTAATTTTGTCATTATAAACATCTAAAGCGAGAACTTTGTGAGAAGTTTCATTCATGAGTTTTTCACAGAGATGAGAACCGATGAAACCTCCGGCACCGATCATGCATATTGTTAACGGTTTGATTGGGTTACCGTCGAGATCTATGCGTGTTGTTGTTGAAGATTGAGAAGCCATTGATGATTCGTTTCTTCGAAAGAGAGAGTGAAGAAAAGAAATGAAATGAAATGAAGGTTCTTCTGATTTTGAATGGTGGTGATGTGTGGTAATAATAGTAATATATAGTACTACTAAGATTATGATGTTCATTAATTTAGTACTAATTGTGATTAATTAATTGTAATTGTAATAATTTTCTTTAAAAAAATGAGAACTTGATTTTTTATAGTTTTTATGAGGTATTTATCTCCAACTATTTAATAAAGTATTAGCCGATATAAATTATTTTAGATATAATTTTTTTGATATAGATTATTTGGAGTACATAAATATTAACGGTGTTTAAAAAATCACACAAATTGTTAATTTTGATGTATCTCAATAAGATATCAAATATGATTTTGTATTTGTCTTAAACTTTACATAAATGATTTATATGATATAAATTTTCAATCTAACTATTTATTTTATAAAAATTTATATCAATTAAAATATTATTTAGTGGTTAGGGATACATACCTTTAAATTCTGAAGGAGCAGACAAGTTGTCACCTTTTTTATATAATAATATTTATAAAAAAAAATAGTCTCATCTAATGTGTACTGTATTTTTTTAAAGTTTTGTGATCAAAATTGAGATGTTACTCTATTAAAATTGACTTTTAAGCTAGATTAATCGGTCAAATAAAGTTGATATTAGGGATAAAAAAAAATGGTGACTAGAAGCTCTCCTGTCACTCACTATCTATCACATCACATCACATGTATTACACATGGTTATATTCAAATCAACTCAAAATTTAAGTGGTGGATTTGGAAAATGTTGAATAATGTCCTAAAATTTTATGGGTCATGTTAACATGTGACCTAAAAACATATTTTAAAATGCTAAATGTAGTAAATTTTTAAATTAAAAGTCAATATTTTAACTTTTGAGGATTTTAATGCACAATTTTCAAGATAAAGTTTCCTCGTTTAATTCCTTAAATGTGAAGATAATCAAAGTGAATAATATCAAGATAATAACTTTTATAATATCAAAGTTTCCTCATTTATAAAATGGTCTTGTTAATTAGCGCCCTCAAGGCACTAATTAAGATTACCAAAAAAAGTAATGTTTGTATTGAAAATAATGCATTGTTAGTTTAAAAATGTAGAATATACAAGTTCCAAAAATTTATTTACCACTTTTGTTTCCTTTATCATTGCCATAAGGGCAATGTTTATCATTTTTTTTTATAAAATAACTTTGATTATTTTGTGTGTGTAAATTTCTAATAGTTATTTTATTTTTATAAATAATATCAAGATAACCAAAGTGAATATTATGTGTAGAGAATATGTGAACATGTCATAATTTTATATTATATATAATATGTGATATTCATATCAATCTTTGTATAGAATAAAACCAAATTTTTTGAGACTTTTAAAAGCTAAAGTTTCATTTTCACCGGTGAGCTAATAAATATATAATTGATTTAGAATATTAAATATTTATAACTAAATATCTAAATTAATTTTTTAATCTCGTCAAAAAAAACTAAATTAAGTTTTTTAAGATATTTTTATCTAAAATTTTGAGGTTTAAATTTTTGTTTGGGTTGTTTGTCCTTGAGCTGACCCCATAAATATTTTGTTGTCTAAGGTTTGTCTTGACTTGGTGTAAACCTGTCAATTTTTTCTCTGTATCTTAATTTCTAGTTGTGATCTGCATTTCTTTCTCTCAAGGCAGGGCTTTTGTGTTATGAATAAGGTTCAAGATCAAGGGGTAGATATCATATGATGGGGGGATAGGTTTTTTTTTTTTTAGATAAGCAAAAGGGGGGATAGGTGAATTGTGTTGTGTTCTCATCATTTGTTGTAGTATTGTGATTGTTTTGGGATGAACCATCACTTACCTCTTGTATAATATTGTTGGCATATTTTGTGACACTTATTTTAATTATTTTAATTGAAATATCATTTGACCTTTTTCAAAGAATTGTACTTGCAGTTTTTTGTAGAATAATTTAAGTGGTTAGAATGGGAAATAAATTTTATTTTGTGTTGGAACCGATAACAATTGAATGGATGTTGATATATGTCTTAGTAGTTCTGATGGATTGATGGTCTATTTGTTGTCTTTCTTTTTTTGTAGTTTGAACTTTTCTTCTTTTCTTTAAGTGTCAGTTCTCTTTTGCAGAGGGGACTGTTTATGAGTTTTCACAATATTATGTTGGGTTTTTTTAGATCTTGGTGGGTTCGTTGTTCTGGTGTGTTCGATTTATTTGTTCTTTAAGCTTTTCAACTTTCTTAATTGTTTTAGGTGGTTGAATCTCTATTGTGAATACTTCTGATATATACTTTTGATTTTTTTTTTATTGTTGACTCTCTATTTTCTTCTCTTATTATATGTATTGCCAATAAAAAAAATATTGAAAGGCAGAGGAAGCCATGACTTAGTGGAAAAGTCAACTAAGTAGTCCATGCAAGACATTAGGAGAAGTTTCATGATGTTAGCCTGCAATTTTTCTTTAACATGATGACAATCTTCAAGTGTTTGATTCTCTCATGAAATATAAAATTGACTGCTACGTGGAATGCATCATGGTTATCACAATAGATAATACTCCCTCCATCCTAAAATAAGTGTCATGCTAAAATTGTTTGTTCCAAATAAGTGTCATATACTATTTATAACATTAATTTTTACTATTTTATTCCTTAAAACAATCATTAAGAGAGAGAAAAAACACACTCAAATATCTACTTTTTAGTATTTCAATGTCTACTACCAATAAAAACAAGAGGTATTTTAGTAAAAGTCATATTCTCTCTCTTTCACTTATACACTTTTCTTAAAGTGTGTGATTTGGTCAACTGCGACACTTAAAATAGGACGGAGAGAGTAGGTAATTTGGAGCATTGAACTTTCAAATCATTAGGAAGATATATCAACCATTGTAATTTAGAAGTTGCAAAATAGTTTCAAATGAGGATTTAGAGACAGTCCATTGCTTTTTAGTCTTCCATGAGATAAGTTAGTATTTTCTTAGGAAGAAACATTGATAAAAAATTGATCTTGTAGAATTTAGGTGGCATAGTGCATAAGTCATATATTTATGCACCGTACATAAATATTTTAAATTGCTTAGTGCATTCCTCAAATTTTTAGTGCACCTTATAAATTTTTAGTGCACTTTCAGATTGTTTAGCGCACTTCCTAAATTTTTAAGGGGTGCGCTAAAAATTTAAAAGGTGCATTAAGTAATTTGAGAGGTGTACTAAACAATCTAAAAATGCATTAAATAATTTTCATTACTTATGCACGGTGCATAAAGAAAAAACTTATATACCATAACCACTCTCAATCTAGACTACTTACTTGCCCAATCAACATCAACATTAGAAACACTTGACAAGTGGTTGGTTAGATTTGGTTACAACTCATCCCAATGTGTCTCTCAATCCTAGTATTAAAATTGCTGATTCCAAAGAAAGTTGATAAACTCATACAATTGGAAGAATTGATATTCGAATTTCAACTAAGTCATATTTGTATTTATTATTTGATTTGATATGCCTCAAATATGAGTACATCCAATGTAACCTAGAAAAACAAAGTTGTAGTATGAATTTGAGGTTTATTTTTGTAGAAATCTATTAGGAGAAGGACAATGAACTTAAATTGCCACTATAATCTATACTAAGGAATTGTCACAAAATAAAATAAAAAACTCTAGACTAAGAAATTACATAAGCCTTTTCTCATTTCTCTACTTCTTTCCTCCTTACTCTCTATATCTTCCATACTCTCTATATTTGTTAATTTCACTCTTTCTTAATTATTTTATTATTTCATAATAAAGTAACTAAGTGAGATTGAATGTGATATTAAGAGAAAAAAAGTAAAGAGAAAAGAAATAAATATAAAAATAGTTAGCACTCTTGATTGTGTAAATACATAGATATAGTGCTTATATTTACATAGTCAAGACCATTTTTATATTTACGAGTGCTAACCATATTTAGATTATAGTGTTTTCTTAATCTATATAAAAATGGTTAGCACTCTTAACTGTGCTAATAAAAATGTTTTAACATGTATGTGTAAATATATAGATTTGCTTTATTTTTTCGTAATCAATTTCATGATAAGTATTTTAATGCAGCAAATTTAAGTCTAGTATCCCTGGTTCAGCTATCCCATCCTTCGAGGTGCCTCAAATCTAGCGAAGGAAAGTCACTGAGTTCGGCGGTAGAGCTGTCAAAACGGGCGGCCCGGATGGGCAGCGGATTTTATCGGACCGGGCTAAAAAGCCCGGAAAAAAATATAAATTAGAAATTTAGTGCCCGAGCCCGGCCCTTTGCGGGCTAGCGGGCTTTCGGGTAAGCCCGGCCCGGATTCATTCTTTTTTTTTTTTTTATTTTATTATCAAAAAACAGTTTGATGGAAGAAATAAATTAAACACTTCAATTATAATATAAAAAAGTTTACATTAATCAAAATAAGTTACCAATCAACCAAAAAACATAAAATAAATTCAAATAATTTTTTAAACTAAACTAAGTTTATGCATAATCAAACAACACAATTATAATGTATAATCAAAATATCACACAAAACAACATAAATGAGCATAATCAAACATAATTATAATTTTATGACTATTTTGTAAAACTTAGACTTGAGTTGTGTCTAAAAAAATAAAACAAAAAAAACATATATGCGGGCTTTTCGGGTGGCCCATGGGCTATTCGGGTAAGCCCATATTTTCACCGGGTAAATACGGGCCGGACTAAAATACCCGGATGTTAATTTAGCTAGAAATTTAACAGCCCGAGCCCGGTGTTTTTTCGGGCTTGGTGGTCCGGCCCATTTTGACGGCTCTATTCAGCGGTAAATATCCTGGTCTCGACAAAAAAAACGTCTAGTAAATATTTTTTGTAACTATGTCAACAAAAAATTAGAAGAGTAAGTTTGTTGGGCCGAGTTGACGCTATTCAATTTTTTGTTCAACTAAACAGTCTTACAAACACGTTAACATTTTTCTTTGATTTTTGTTAATTATATTTTCCTTAAATTTTCTAAGAAAAGAGAAAAATTAAGATATTACACCGACACAAACAAAAAGGTAGATCCACCCTGTTAAGACTTATCATAAAAAGGAAATATCTGGCTGGTATGACTTAAAAGAGAGATATACTAATTAAAGAACCATGCATCAATAACAAAAAATAAAATGGGAGAGAGAAACAAGAACAAAGCATGTTAGCATACCAACTACCAACTAGTTCGTGATGGTATTGTGAAATTGATTTTAATACTTATTATTTGAGTTTGTAATATTGCACTTATTAAAATAACTAAAAAAATAATTTTTTTTATTGAAAAACAACAATTATTTGTTAAAAATTATATCAAATATAAAATACATAAATTTCAGTACAAACTTATAATTTTAAATTTCTATGTACAAGTAAATTAGTACATGATAAAAAAATTTGTATAGAAAATAGAATACTACTTCAAATGAAAAGTTTGACAAATTAAATCAAACCAATACAAACAAAAGAAAATAAAAAACAACAAATTTGTTGAACCAAAAATACTGACGATTTAGAATTTACAACTTAATTGTAGACACCTAGTCAAAAAAAAAAAACTTAATTGTAGACACATCACACTACACTCAAATACTCAATACATTTTTGTTTTGTTACTAGAAATGATGTCAACGAGTAATAAGGAATGATCGAAAGAGTCTCTTTCAATATCCGTTCTGTCTCTCAATTTGTTACCCATTCCAATTCTCTACCACAGGAGAATTTTCCGAGTAAATAGCTCGACGAACGAACGGATCAGGTCGAGTTGCCCATTTCCATCTTAACGGATCCGGGAAGATCCATGAACATAAAAAAATAACAAATTTTTTATATTTTCAGATCAAAAGCATGACATACACTAATATTTTGATATATTTTTTTAATATTTTTTTTAAATAACAAAATTAAACATATATTTTCTTTGATATGATACAGATGCAATACAATACAATGCAAAAACGAGGATATGAGAAAATTTTAAAATTTCAGATACGATACGGATAGGATACTTTAATAAAAAATTAAATACATAAATGCAAAATATATAAACATAACTAAAATTGATAATAAAGAAACATTCACATTATTAAAATTATCAAAATAAGTAAATTACATATCTTAAGTACTATCCAAAAAATCAGTCATGCCCATCTCCACTAATGTACATTTTGAAATGATTATTTTATATCTTTCTTTGACAATAGTTGAAAATTTATATGCATATATAAACCAAATTTTTAGCTCTTTTTAGATCCATTTTATTTCTTTTCAAATAATGGATAAAATATAAATACTGAATACTTCTCTGATACGAATCGGAAAGTATCAGGTAAATTTTGCAGAACTGTTGGCATTTTTTATTTAAAAAATTTAATTTAATTATCGGATATTTCCCCGATACATAGCTGAAAATATCTGACGTGTACCAGTATCGCTTACAGTATCAAACACGATAATTGATTAATTTTAAAATATCAGAACTTTAATAGTCGAAAACTCAAAACAAAAAGGAAAAAATAAAATAAACTAATAAAAAAAATAGTTTTCTTGTAACGGGGGCTTAATCCCTTATCTTGTTTGGACATTTTCTTGTAATAGAGGGTTTTCATTATTATTTGCATCTTTCCTCGAATTGTTGGCTTGATGTAACATAACTTTTTTGCTGGTTTTTGACACTTCTTGTGGTGACAATCCGTATTTTTCGGTAATATATATATAACCCCAGCTACAAAAATACTACAAAATATAAAACCCCTGCTAAATAATAAAAAATACAAGAAATTTCAAATTCCACAATGACGAGTTTAGAAATCCAATTCCTATATACTCCCTCCGTCCAAAATGTATAGACAAAAACTAAATTTTTTTGTCCCAAAATGTAAGAGAAAAAGTTCAAACATTTATCTTTTCAAGAAAAGTTTACTCTCTCTCTTACTTTTTCTATAACCAACAACCAATAAAAATTGTTTTTACATCTTTCCATACAACTTTTTTCAAAAAAACATACTCTCAATCATTATATATATATTTTTTTTAATAAATGTGATTTTTGTTTTTTCTCCTACATTTCGGGACGGAGGGAGTACGTTGCCAAGTTGGAATAGTATAGTACTACTAAATCTGGCATCAAAATGATTCTATGCCGCCTCGAAATCCGTACCTCACGAAATTCTTGTCTTCTTAAGATCTAAGTGTGTCATGCAAATATGCAACCTTCCATTTTCTACTACAAATTTTTCATAGTTTCATCAATATTTTCTACTGTCTAGTCTTTTTAACGTCACAGTAATATGGGAAATGACCAAAAAGGTTACCCTTCCACGTGAACTCATATAGTAATATATAGTAGAAACGTGTAATACAACAGTAGTGGCAACTATTCAAGAATATCATCAAATCAAAGTTGTAATACAAGTGTCATCATATTTCAAACAATGAAAATTCTACAAACAAAAAACACCCTTTTGTTTCATCGTTCCAAAATTGGTTTCTTTCCAAACAAATAGTTGTTTGTTATAGCAACAGACAAAGAAAACAAAAATGGAAAAAAAGAGGCAAAGTAGAGTAAAGGAGTTGAAGAATTGTATTGATTATTGGTTTTGGTTAATTGGGTATGTGTGTACAATTTGGTGGCTTTTTTCATTTTTGTATCAATTTGTGCCAGTTACATTGGTTGGATTTGAAGCTGTTGAGTCACCTGGGTTGAGGTTGAATGGTGAAGGGGTTAAAGCACTTCATCCTGTTGTTCTTGTGCCTGGGATTGTTACTGCTGGATTGGAGCTTTGGGAAGGGAGACCTTGTGCTGATGGACTTTTTAGGAAGAGGTTGTGGGGTGCCACTTTTGCTCAAATACTCAAAAGGTTTGTACTTTGAGTGTGTTTTCTTCGGTGATAAAATTTGATTTTGACTGAATTGGTTTTATAATGTTGAGTTTGGTTGAAAGTTAGTTGAAGTTAAATTATTGATTTATGTTTCGGTAACTTTCATGAAAGAAGTGATTTTTATTGATGTATGTTTAGATAGGTTGGTTTAATTAGAATTGCTTGTGTGTGTGTTTGTGTGTATGCTAATAAGCTTGAGAGTTGATTATATAGGGTCTGTTTGGCAACACTCTTTTTTGAGCTTATAGCTTATAAGCTCATTATGAAAAAATAGCTCTGTTTGGTAACATTTTTCCCACATAAGCTTATAGCTTATTTTACTAGTTTATAGCTTATTTTTTATAAACTATTTCAATTAGCTTATGAGCTTATAACTGTTAGCTTATTGTTTTTTCTTCCAACTTTACCCTTATCATCTTACTTAAAAACAATTAAATATTAATTAAACATTTACTTTTTACGTCATTTCATATCTATAAGTCAGTCAAACCGCTAATTTTACCAAACACTTCAATTAATTTATCAGCTATAAGCTATTTTTCCCAAACAGGGTAGAAACTAGAAATACTAGCTTTTAGGTAGAATTGATTATAGTCTATGTTTGGTACCACAGTGGGTATATTAGAATCATGAAAGCTTATGCAAAATCACGGTGGATCACCCTGATTTTGCGGATAAAGGTGGAAGGGCAACAAAAGTTTATGGTTAATACACAATTGACTAACCAAAACGTGGTATGGAAGGTATAAATGCGGAACCAAACGTAGGCTATAGTTCTAAAGAGCAGCCTGCAACTGCAATTAGAACCACAATATAACAGCTTTAGAGGTTTCTGCAACAGCATTGCAATTGCAGTTATAGCTGCATTGGGCGTGTTTGCCTTTTTACAACGCAATTGTGAACGCGTCTGGAACTGCAATTTAAGATCATGCTTCATACTAAGCTATTGATTATTGTAAATTAGTTATGCTTTTGTTGTTCTTGAAATTTGGCGTGGCCTATAAGGAATATTGATTGAGGTTGGAAATTGGGATTGTACATGTAATTGTTTGATTTGTCTTAGCTAAGTCACTCGAGAATTGAGATTAGTTTGGATAAGTGTTTTCTTTTAGTAGATTACCTAGTAAGTTAAAAGTAATTTTCTACATCTTGATTTTTTCATAAGCACTCTGATATTACTTTATGCATAAACATCCTTAAACTAACAGAATAACTGATAATCTGTCTGTCTCTTTCTAATACTTGTGAACGAGGGAGTGAATTCTCATTATATCGTTGTAAATTTCTTGTTCTTTGATTCTGACCATGGCGGTTTCTTACCTCTTGCCTACTTGTACTTAGTAATTAATCACAACAGTGTTTGAAGGTTTAATCAAGTTGATCAATGAAAACAAATTTTACTTATTTCGTAGCATGCGAATGAGGGATTCCCAACAAAAGTAATGTAACTTTGTATGTAAACTTTTTGTCATTGACTTTCAGTAGTTAAAACCTTAGTTAAACTCATATTGTTCTTGAAACTTGGCATGATCAACCGGGAATTGTATTTGAGGTTGTGAATGTCCATGTAATAGTATGATCCATCTAGCTTAAGTCACTTGAGAGTTAGATGTTTTCTACAAGTATTCTAGAAGTGCTAGAAGTTTGTCGAACCTAGATTTTTCCTAGTAAGAAACAGCTTTTGTTGTTTATATTCTTGTGACTATGAACTCAATCAAAGTGTTAATGAGGTTTTTTGTTTGTTTTTGTTTTTATGGTGGCATTTAGGCCTTTGTGTTGGTTAGAGCATCTCTCTCTGCATAATGAGACTGGCCTGGATCCACCAGGAATTCGCGTTAGGGCAGTTGCTGCTGACGATTTTGCTTCTGGTTATAGCGTTTGGGCAGTCTTAATAGACAATTTGGCAAGAATTGGTTATGAAGGGAAGAACTTGCACATGGCTACCTATGACTGGAGGCTGTCTTTCCAAAACACCGAGGTGTGTTGATCTTTTCTTACATGATTTTCAAAGCATTGTATTTACCGAATGTAATTTCATCATGTCATTGTTGAATTTTTTTATCTGCTGATGATGTTTTTTCTCTTCTTCTCACTCCCTTACTTTCTGTTTTTGGTTGTCTTTCCTTTACGCTTCTTTAGCAAAAAAAACAAAAAAAATGAAGCAGAAAAGCATGGTTGGCATGTTTACAGAAATTAGTTTCAATTAATTTGGTTTTAATTGAACAAAACAGATTCGAGACCAAGCACTTAGTAGATTGAAAAGTAAAATTGAGCTTATGTTTTTAACAAATGGCTATAAGAAAGTAGTAGTTGTGCCTCAATCTATGGGGGCTATTTATTTTCTCCATTTCCTAAAATGGGTTGAGACACCTCCTCCCATGGGAGGTGGTGGCGGTCCAGGTTGGTGTGACAAGCATATCAAAGCAATCATGAATATCAGTCCGGAATTTCTCGGTGTTCCGCAGGCAGTTAGCAATATATTTTCAGCTGAAGGCAGTGATGCTGCATTCGTGAGGTTAGTCCTCGCAATAAAATCCTTAATTTCGATTTGAATTCTTCATATGAACAAAAAAAGATATAATTTGGAATTGTAGAAATCGCTTAACATAAAATCCTGTTTGGATAAACAACTTAATAAAAAAGCACTTTGTGTGATATGCACCATATTCATAATTAGCATAGTAGATGATGGAGTGTTTTCACAATATTTGCAGAGCCGTGACTTCTGGCGTTTTAAATTTTGATTACCTCGGACTTCAAACAGTTGAACATGTCTTGCGAGTATGTAGAACTTGGGATTCAATCATCTCATTGATGCCAAAAGGCGGTGAAACCATCTGGGGCGATTTGGATTGGGATACTAAAGAATGGAATAAATTTAAAAAGAGGGAACATGCGAAGCACTTTGTAAGTAACAACACTTATAGCTGCGGTGATATGCAGAAAGGTTTCCACGCACAAGAACCTATGATGTATGGAGGAATAAACTCTGTTGGCAAGGCTGTCTCGCAGTTACTTGCTTCACTTCTCACTACACTTGATTCAGAATCAGAGGTACCATACGACACTTTTTTTGGGGTTTTAATATATGATATCACTTCCCATTGTTTAGGAAATAATAAAAAAACTAGTTATGTTTTCAACTACGCGGTGATACTGATATGTGGAATAAAAGCAATATGTATTAAATTTTTTGCTTTAACCATAGTCAGATTAGACTTTTAAACAGGCTTCCAGGTGTTTTCAGACTTTCAAAAAGGTCTGACCAAACATTAAAAGTAGGCCTATGACAGGTAATAGGCCAGACTCGGGCCTAATATTTTCAAAGTAGGTCAGACTCAAGCTTTGCAAAGTTTAGCCTAGCCAATTTCATTCTCACCCTTAATCACCTACAATCATCAGAGGGCAGATTTTAATTTCCCGGCTCAAAGTCCATGTATTGTTGAGCATCCATCCACGACTTAGTATGCATTACTTGTTATATAAAATGTACATTACTGTAGATGTTTTATAACGCATTCCAACATTGATTGAATCATTTTTTAAACCTCTACCGTTCCATTCAAGTTTATCGTTTCAGTTTCTGTATTAATCTGTCGTATTTTCTGATTTGATCAGTACAATTATAAGCATTTTGAAACAGTAATGATTCACATAGTTCATTTTCTTTTCAGCAGGAAATTTTATCTAAACGTGTTTCCACTACTTTTAACTTATCATGTGAGGATGTTGTGACTGAATGTAATGAGAATGAGATGCGTAGAGAAAGCATCCCGAATGTTGCTAAAAGAAAGGCTGGTACAGGAAGAACTGATCATGATTTACTAAATTTTGTGGCTCCGAAAATGATGAAACGTGTCGAGGCTCATTTCTCTCACGATATAGCAGATAACTTAGATGATCCTAAATACACCCATTACAAATACTGGTCTAATCCACTTGAAACCAAGTAAGTATGTAGGTTCATCGAACACTTTTGACAAGCTTTTCTGTAAAAGATTCTTCTATTTAATTTATCCACTACTCAGTGTTAGCAATCGTAGAAAATAGTGGTTTGTTTAAATTTTGCTACACTACAGTGCTATAGCTTCTATTTGACAACACCTTATACTAAATAGTATATTGCAAAATAATAGAGATTTGTTCAAATTCTACTACGCTATAGTGCTGTAGTAGTTAACATTGATATTACTTTTGCTTATCCTATTTGATTCATTAGTTTGAAAACTAAAGTTGAATTTCTGATTCAGATTACCGGATGCTCCAAATATGGAAATATACTGCCTATATGGTGTCGAAATTCCAACTGAAAGATCATATGTACACAAGCTGACCCCTTCTGACAAGTACAAGCATATTCCTTTCCAGATTAATAATTCAGTAAATGGTGACGAGCGTGTGAATGTTTTAAGTTCAGGGTTCATGTGTGCCAAAGGATGGCGTAGAAAAACTCGGTTCAATCCTTCAAGCATGGCTACATATATAAGAGAGTATCAGTACAAACAACGAGGTAGTGTTCTTGAAGTGAGAGGTCTAGAGAGCGGTGCACATGTCAACAAAATTATGGGAAACGTTGCATTGATTGAAGATATTTTACGAGTTGCTGCCGGAGCCACTGGTGCAAATATTGGAGGCGATAGGATATTTTCAGATATCATGCGGATATCTGATAGGATTAATCTCAGACTATGATTATGATCAACAGTTGGATTTTCTTGCAGGTTAATGCAGAAATTGAATATAAGCAACAAAATAGGTTTATTGGGGATTTTTGATATCTTATATTACAATCTACCATCAAGAGGAAACTGTTAAGATTTCTGAGATTCCTTCACCCCTCTACTTCGATGTTCTTGTTGGTCGGATTCAAGCACAGGCTAGATTCATCAGTGTTTCATAAATATAACGATAGGACTTCGGTATTATGAGGTGTGCAAGCTAGCTAAGTCGCACATCGAAAAGTATAAGGATGTAATAGGAGTTAGATGGTTTGTTTTTTTCTTTTCCCCTCTGATAGTTAGTTTTCATATGAGGGTTCTTGAAGTGCTTGGATACTTATCATATGATGAATGTCAATAATATATGAAGCCTAAGTTACATAACACGAAATTAGTGTCTGTATCATGTCAAATTGTACATTGTGTAAATCACAACCTATCTTTGTGTTCTGAACTTTTTTACAGAATTTTGCATGTCATTGAAATGTACATAACATTAGAAATAAACCTTAAAATAAAAATAAATGTACTAAGAATTTATTTGAATATGTCTATGTTTATGCTATGCTCTCTCTTTGCTTTGATAAAATAAAGGGAAAATGAACTAGTATAACCAAAAAAAGTCAGCTGAGGACTAATCTCCAAGACATTTCATGTGAATCTTTGTTAAGAAGTTTAGAACTTGGAAATAATCCATTTTTCATCATTTTTCTTCAAATAATGGCCTTGCATAGTTGCATCCTACGCTTGTTTCATCATGTGTGTGCTGCACCATTACTATTCCTTTTCACATATTTTTTCTCGAAAGCCCTCTTTTGCACAAATGATCTGAAACTATTAAATTTGAAGATCTAAAGATGTTTCTTGCTTTTATTGAATATATGTTTTTTGTTCTTAAAACTTTATCTTCTTTTCTGCCAATTATCAGACAAGAAAAAGCCCCACCCGTACTAACCGAACATGGCGATCCACCAAACTGTATCCGACTCAAATTTATCTTTAGATGGTCGAAATTGGACTTCAAAATAGAACCCGCGCTTGGAGCTGGATTGGGGGTTTGGGCCCGAATTCGCCCGGACCCATCCATTTGTCTAGCCTTACATGGGAGGGCGGAGGTTATGTTGGAATTGTTATGCATCTTGGCTATTTGTGTGCGACATTGTTACCGTGACAAACAACATTTTCCTTTTTAAAATGAAGAGGGTGAAAGGAGAAATTTCTAACTTATTAATCGTTTTATTTAAAATTGAGAAATAAGTACAAGAAATACGGAAACTCAATACATAAAAGAAAAGTAGCAAGAAAAAATAAGAAGAGTCATACAAGAAGAAAAGAACACAATAAAAGACAACCATAAGCAGCTAGAGAGCCAACAAATACAAAATAAACCATTATTTTTTATTTATTTTTTTTGTAAAAGAGTTACATTATACAACATTAGCTGTATGTAAGATTGGTCTTCCTACGTACATTGCAAGATGTAAAAACCTATTAATCTCTTTTTATTCAAACAACCGACGAACTATGAATTCTTTCAACATCAAGCGAATACAACTCTAAAGACATCATCACCACCATTTTCAACGACCAAACGCTTTCTATATTTGTCATAACTTGTCCTACTAATATAGTTAACAAATTGAAACCAACCATCTAAAACCTTCTTTTTAATACCATCAATAGCTATCCATGGTGTAGGGTTAACATCATCCGCTTCAACCACAACCCATTTGGATGATTTTTGTCTCTAAAGTAATTGTAATATCAAGTCTTGTGTATGTTGAGATATGATATGATCATTACTCATTAGTAGTGCTTGTTTGATTTATTGGGATAAATTTTACTTGCAAACCAAAACCAAAGTAAGTATAATTTTGAAGTATAGTAAGTGGACATGCTGAATTGTCCGATACACTATAAAGTAATCTGGCCAAATTAAATATATGGCATTAGGAACAATGGACTTGTTGAATATGATGTTGGAGTTTGTCTGAAATTCAATATTACTTAGGTTCTCAGACTATTGAGTGTATAAATATATAAGAGCAGCTTCAACTAACTTTTAGGATTGAATCTAAATATATTTAACATGGTATCAGAGTCGGGTTAAGAACCCCGATATCGACTTTCCATTTATATCCTTAATGATATCATCGTCATCATAACCATGTGCATGTGTGAATTCGAAGAAGGCAAAGAGGAGAAAACAAAGGGTGATAACTAATTAATGTAGACTTCATGGTAATTTTGTTTTGCAATCTTGTTGAATGACTCAATCCATTATTTATTTATAGACTTGTTCTAATTAACAAAATATTCATAATGTTTATCTGTATAAATTTTTATATATGAATGTTATTTATTTTTTTTGCTTCATCCGAAAATAAAATGTTATTAAAACAATATATAAATGACATGCATCCATGAAAATTATTGTTTTGCTAGTTAGATTAATTATATTTGAATTTTCGGTAGGTTTAATCTATGATTTTGAAGAAGCTAAATTAGTCCACTTAAATTGTCACTGGAAAAAATCGAACCTAAAACTTCGAAGAGGAGCACATTTAGGTTTAATCTATGATAATTTACTCGGACTGAACAGTTTTTCAATAAAAAATTAAATATTAGTTTGTCATGTTGTAAGTGTAATTTAACTATTTATTATAATTACATATTTGGTTCCAAACATTTATTATAAGTTTTAATTTGGTCCCAACATTTTAAATGTTTCATATTGGTCCCAAACATTTATTTTAGGTTATAGTTTAGTCATTCCTATCAATTTTGTCTCATGTAGCAGACGGTTTGAGACCAAATTTAAACCTAAAATAAACGTTTGGGATCAAATTTGTAATTAAACTATAATTTTATATATTTATTAGCTTGGAGTTAATTGCCAAATTTCACGTTAACGTTGTCCTATCTTTTAAATGAAAAAGATAGTTAAAAATTAGTTTTTTTTTTTTTTTTTGGTAGAAGTTAAAAATTAGTTTTTGAAGAAGTCTTATTACACTCACACTCAATATTATTTAAACTAAGTAAACCAGATATAAGACTTAAATATTATTACTACTAAGTAACTCATAATTAGTACCAAAAAAAAAAAGTAACTCATAATTTTAAACGAACAACACCATTAGGGGTTAATCCTTTAGGTTGTATTATTATAAAATCTAAAGGGTAAGTAGAGAATTTTGTTGAATGAGGAATAATTATTTAATACCATATTCTTTTGGTTTGTGGGCGAAGTACCACGCGTATTTATACTACATTTATAGATTGAGTACTTTTTATACTTATTCCTTTTATTAATATATTAAATATTAAACCTTTGTTGTTCAAAATAAAAATCATTATCATATCATATGGAGGTTAATTAGTGATTACATTTTAACTCTCCGGCTACTTTATTAACTAATAAAAGTCATGATAAACAGTGCTTTTGGAGTACTTGTTAAATATACTACATAAAATATAAAAGAAATTTTTTATATTAAAAATACAATTTTTAACATTTTTAAAGTATTGAATACTCACATTTCGAAATAAGTTTTCTATATTAATATTTTGGCTTAAATATGTAAAATGTCTTTGTACTTTAGTTCACTTAAGTTTTAGACTCTGTACTTAAAAAACTTTTAAATTGACTTTGTACTTTCATTTTACTTTCAAAAAGGTCTTTAGACCCATTTTTTGATAACATGTCATTTGAGTTTTAGTCTCTGTACTTTAAAAAAATTTCAAATTGACAATGTATTTTCAATTAACTTTCAAAAAGATTTTCAGACTCATCAAGGCCAAGTCATAAAAAAAAATTACATATCATCAAAAAATCAGTCCAAAGATATTTTTGAAAGTAAAATGAGAGTACATGATCAATTTAAAAGTTTTTTAAAATACAGATACTAAAACTTAAATGACCCCAAATTACAGGAACCTTTTTACATATTTAACCCTAATACTTTAACAAGTGCACTATTTACTATTTAGTATTTTCCAGAAAAACTATTACTCCCTCCATCCCAAAAAAAAATGTTCTACTTGCCAAAATTGTTTGTCCCAAAATAAAATCATATACTATTTATAATATTGGTTTTTCTATTTTATCTCTTAAAATAATTATTAGGTGAGAGAAAAAATACATACAAATATCTACTTTATTTTTTTTATTTAAATGTCAACTATCAATCAAAAAATAGATATTTTAATAAAAATCATATTTTTTTTATTTTTTATTTACACATTTTTTTTAAAGTATTTGATTTAAATAACATGTCAGAAGTTTATAGTGAAAGACAACATGAGTAATTGATGTGCCACATAAACAAAACTACGTGTAAGATCCAATCCGCCTCTTATCAGTGGTATTATTATGGCAAATGCAATGAAGTGAAATGAATACAAAGGCACGCAATTCAAAATTTATTAATGGCGGTGACTAATAATGCATGCACTTCTTTATTACTAGTAAGTCTCTTTCAATGCAACGCATTATATTAAGGTTTTTAAAAGTGATACAGTACGTGCAGTAAAAAAAAATTACTTTTTAAATTTATATTAAGTTAAATATATGTGGAAATCTTTTAATTTTTATGTTGGTAACACATAGATTTTTTAAATTCATTATGTACTAATAAGTAGATTTTTTAAATTTTATAAGTATTAAATAGGTTTTTAAGTTTTAAATATAAAAAATTCTTTTTTAATAAGTGAATAATTTAACATATTTGTTTATATAAAAAGTCGAAGGGAGTAGGTAGTATTTTGTTGTTATGTGAGTTATGTATCCATTTTTCTTGTCACATAATATAAGAGAAAAAAAATCACAATTATTTAAAAAAAGTAAAATATAATGATTGAGATTATGTTTTTTTTTAAAAGATATAAAAACATTTTTTATTGGTTGTTGATTATATAAAAAGTAAGAAAAAGAGTAAACTTTTCTTGAAAAGATAAACATTTTGACTTTTTCCCTTATATTTTGGAAAAAAAAAATTAAAATTTTTTCTCTTATATTATAGGACGGAGGAATTATTTATTTATCTATCAGTAAATTTGATTCTTTCATTTATTAGTAGTATTCAGAGATGTTATGGATATTAAGTACGCAATTCAAAATCATTACTAATGCACTTTCAATGCAACGTCTTACTCCCTTATGGTGTGATTGGTTGTGGAGAAAGAGTGAAAAGAGAGAAATATGTGAGAGAGAGTGTGAGAAGAGAAAAATAAGTGAGAAATAAAGTAAATTTAAAGTATTGTTTGGTATATGAGAAAGAGAATAGAAATAGAAGGGAGAGAAGTGTTGATTTGATGAAAATTTACTTAGGAAGCCGATAGTAAGTCTAGGGGAGCGACTTTACCTTGTTTTTTGTTTTATTGGGGTTGCTTTGGGTGTGTTTTGGCAGGGCTTTTTGCCCATCTTTGTTGCCTTTTAATATTGGTTTCTCTTGTACTACTTGTAATTGAGTTGCATATCAATAAAATTGTCATTTCAAAAAAAAAAAACTTGACTACCCTTAAATAAAAAAACTCAATATGTAGTTTTAAATTATTTCAATTTGGCCTATAAAAAAACATTATTTCAATTTGAATTAATTAATTTTTTATTTTAACTAAATTAAGAAATAAAAATTTCTTCAAAAAATAAAGAAATAAAATTATTAAATTAATATTTTATTTGTGTAAATTTAGTTTTTTTAATATATTGATCAAAGCTTATGTGCACTACACCCACGGTTGATACCCCCACAAATTAATCAAGACATTGAGACAAGGGTAAAAAGGACAAATCAGAAAACAAATGTAAGTCTCTACAATTTCTTCGTACTCTAGGGAAGAAGTGAAAATGACATCCAATTTCTCTCCAACCAAACAAGAGAAATTTAATCTCTCTTTGCAATTTATCTCTTCTCAATCTCTCTTTTCTATATCACCCAAACCAATCACACCCTTAGACTATCTTTAATGAAAGTAAACTAAATAAGTAAATTAAATTATTTCTTGTGGGTTTTAATTGATTTGTAGAATTTAAGAAATTTATAGTTGATTTTAAGTAATTCACATGGGTCATATTTGTTAATGTTGACCCATATGAGTCGTAGTTAGCAACCCCCATATATATATATATATATATATATATATATATATATATATATATATATATATATATATTTATAATTATAGTTTGGAGTTTAGATGAGTGTTCAATTTTGGATTTAGATATACGTGTTGATGAATTTAATGATGAAGAGACGAGGAAAAGATTTTTAAGAAAATTATTTTATTTTATTATTTAAATAATCGTTTAATTTAATGAGAAATTTAAAAAATGGAAAAATAATTATTTTTTTCTCTTCCCACACCCCTATAAATCATAGTTACACATTAGAATGACTAAACAATGCTTAAATGATGAAATTGCATTAATAAAATATGTAAACTCAGTATGCGTACTTCAATGAAATTTAGTCTGCGTACCTCATGTATACTTAATTTGCGTAGGTCGTGTAAATTCATTTTGCGTAGGTCATGTACACTCAGCTTGCATAGGTCATGTAAACTCAGTTTTCATAGGTCATGTAAACTCAGTTTAGGTACGTCTGAATTTAGTTTGCATATGCAACTTCAGTTTACGTAACTCAGGTAAACTCAATTTGCATATGTCTTGAAAACTTAGTTTGCGTAGGTCTTGTAAACTCAATTTGCGTAGGTCATGTAAATTAAGTTTACGTGTCTTATATAAACTTATATATGCTCATAAAAAAAAAAACTTATATATCATTAAAGAAGGGCGATTCTAGTATTATCATAAAATTTTAGAGAAATTTAAGTGTAACCAGATTTTTTAGGGTGTGGCTAGAAATTTTCTTAAAATAACCAACACATAAGTCATATAGATAATCATTTTGTAAAGTCGGATGTTACGAAGGTCTAGAACTAACGAGTCTTTAAATTATAAAGGTGAAAATGCAAAAACAATTTACAGAGAAAAAACCAATATTCCTCAAGTAGCAGGGTTAAATTTACAATGAATTTAATTGACAATTTTTTTATAAGCAATAATTATTATAAAGGAGTACAAGAGATATTCAATCTCTTACAATACAAAGCAGAAAATTAAATGCTATGAAGACAAATAAAAGATCATCAAACCAAAAAGAGAAAAAGGATTAAAGAATAACATCATGAACGACCGCTGAATCAAAACCAAGAAATGGCTTTGACATTGTCAAGTAAGGAAGAAGCATTTGGAGAGCCACCGTTGAAAATGCATTGTTTCTAAACTTCTAAATACACCAAGTAATTGCTAGCCAAATCAAGACGAACACGACTTCCTTTTTTTGTTGATTCTTATGGGTAGAGTATTATCTATACTTTTCCTACGAGTTTGGGTTACTTACCTCTTGTATTTTTTTTTTCCTTTATATTTATAATAAATATCCTTCGCTGTTCCAAAAAAAAACTTAAAATGGACACCATTCTTCTACAAATTCTAGATTCCCCCCATGACATTAGGATTAAAAAAAATCAGATTTTGAGCTTGAAGCAACACATCATAACAAGATTTAACCCACAATTTAATATACAGTTTTTTTTTACTCAAGCAATCTAAACTTTAATGGCTAGAATCACAATATAAGTGTGAAGAAGTGAGAAATATGATGTTTCGAACTCCGGTCCTTCGAATAATATTTCTAATGGTTAACAATTTAGTTACTCTTAAGATTAGGGTTGTACGGAGACACAACTATACGACTTGAATTGAATTTTGAAAAAAAAATATTTGAACCAATGAATTCTCTATTGATTCGGTTATTCTGTTTAAAACGCTAGACTTATTTTTTCAAAAAAATACATGCATTATCTGCTATATTTTTTTTTCCGGTTTTATATAAACTATTGCATGTGATATATATCAATGCAAACAACTTCAAATAAAATAAATTCATACAACACACTTAAAATCAAATAAACTAACATAATTCTTCTTTATTGTTTTATCAGGCAAAGTTTTATAACACAACAAAATAAACTAATATAAATTTATTTCTCTGGTAAAAAAAATTATTTCCATAAGTTATTATACTTTGAACCATATTAATTCATCTAATATTATTTTTTCGTCAAGAGTTCATCTAATATTTATAAAAGTAGTATATGTATAAGAGGTTTGATTCCGTTAATCCAATTTTTTAAATTTAAAATCTGAGTTACGATCTAAACTAGTTAAATTTTTAATTATCAAATATTTCTAACACCCTTACTTATCAAGATACTAAAAACCATAATTTAATATACATACTAATAAGTATTTATTTTAGGTTTGTACCAAAAAAAAAAAGTATTTATGTTAGGTAAAAAAAAATAATTGCAAAGAGAGACTATTAACTAATTGGAAGTATTAATTAAAGTCACATTCTTCTTTAACCTAAACACACTTAATTCATTAAACATGATTAGAAGCAAAAGCAAGAAAACCACCCCAGAGAAGCAAGAAACAACCCCACGACATTTTTTTTCTGAGAACAACAACAACAACCCGCCCACTGTCCTTCAAACCACAGCCAGAGAAGAAGGCGAAATCTCTTCTTTTTCCGATGATGGCGACGTATGTATTCTTCTTCTCAAAACCCTAACTACCTTTTTCATTTATAGTTTTTGGGATGGTTTTTTCTGTATTTGGAATTTATATATATGTTATCTATTTTGTTGATGTTCATGGTGGAATCATTGCTTTGTTTTTGTAGATTCAATTGATATGTATCTGTTAGTGAGTAGTTGCTAATTTATCTGCTGTAGAATTGATATTACTAAAACTGTGGTGTAGGAATTTATGCTTCTCTTTAAACAGTAGAAATGAAAAATTAAAGCAGTGGAATCAATATGTTGTGTGCTTGTAAATTCGGTTCAATTGATCTGGATTTGGTGTTTAGTAATTAATTTAGAGGTTAATCTGAACTAGTTTTCAAATTTGTATGTTGTAGAACTGATGTTACAAGTTACAACAATCCTTTTTGTTTAGCTATATTGCTAACACTGCGGACTGCGGTGTAGGGTTTTATGCTTGTTTGGTATCACGCTGAGAGTGTCACAATCACGATGACCCACCGGAATTTTATAGAAGTTACTGGTTGTAAACTCAATTTTTGGTAAACACGTGTAAAAAACGATTTCAAACGAGTTAACTTGTAGTAAAATCGGGTAAAATCAAGTAAAATCGAGGTAAAATCGAGTTGATTTAATTTGATTTAATCTGATTTTAAAGAACTGAACACTTCTTTTTTTTAGTTTGTTTTAATTTTTATTTTTTAGTAAGTTATTAAACTCTTTTTTTTTGTTAATGTTTTTTATGATTTTATGTGATAATTTAAGGTGATCGATTATAAATTTATATGCATAACACTTTATTACGATAAATTGGTATATTTTTTGTTTTATAATCAAGTTGAAATTTAGAATTATTGATGCATTTATAGTATTATATAAGTATATATATCACATATATAACAATTTTAATATTATTCATTGCAAAAAAGAAATATTTTTATATTATTTTAATAAGGAGTAAACTCATATGATTTTACGATTCGAGTTTACGAGTCGATTTCACCTAGTCAAAACGAGTTAAGGTAAAAACTCGAGTTTGACAACCTAGATAGTACTAAATCCAATACACTTAATTATACATAACATACTAAACTACTTTCGAAGTATACAATCAACTGGATTAACACACTATTCATAAAATAAACATGGCGCGTTCACCTTTCTAGACAACAACCATTTTCACGACACAAACTTTATTTGATAAAAAATGTCGTAAACCTGAACCTCCTTTGATCAGAAAATCTTATCATTCTGAGTACTCCATAGAACACAGATCACTGCATATGCCACGCCATCAACATGCCCTTATAACCTTTCTTCCCATTCCGAAATGTGATTAGGAAGCTTTCGAACAACACCGATAAGTTAGATGGAGACACTGTGAGTAAGCCAAACAAACGATGGACCATAGCCTAAACCTCCCAAGCCACCAGACAAGATACAAATAAATGGTTTTCTGATTCCTCCGCTGCACTGCAGAACACACAAACTTGTACCCCCCCTCATGCATTATTCCTCTTCGAGCTAAGTTTACCTTTGTTGAAAATCTTCCTCTAAGAGCTTGCCAAGAGAACACCATAACTTTTGACGGAGCCCAACTTCCCCCAAACTTGGACAATTAACCCAATCTTGGCCGCACTCAACAACAAAGAGGAGATGAATTTTTTATATAATAAATTGTAAGTAGAACTCGCCATAAACTCCCCACCTTCACCAAATAATCAAGCATCTTCCTCCTTAGTGATTATTATCCCTTCAATATCACTCATGAGTTTTAAATATAAATGTTGCTCCCAAGCGAAAATTTCCCTCCTCCGCTTCAAACTCCAAGATCACTCATCATTAAGCCATTCTCCCATCCTCCCAATGTTATCCGCTTACTGTAGTAATATACTAAGGAGACGTGAAAATGTAACCGCTAACGATGATGTGCACACCCATATATCATGCCAAAACCGGGTATGCCTCTTATTGCACACCTTTTTAACAAAAACCTCTTGAATCCAATCTCCCACCACCCCATTTTGAACTCCTCCTAACCCTACCATATCCATCCACCAAAGAGAACATTTATTCACTCTATCAATTGATAAAATAGAGCTCCCCACTTCACCATATCTTGCCTTCAACACCCTTTTCTAAAGTGGTTCCCCATCACCTAACAACCGCCATTTCCACTTAACTAGCAACACCACATTATACCACTTGATGTCCTTGAATCCTAAGCCCCCATCTTTCTTTGGTCTACACACCTCTTTTTAACACATCTAAGAAATTTTACCTTTTTCACCGAACCCTTCAATTTGTTACCAAGGTCAACTCTTCCTAACATATACTAGAGAAAGCTCCAACTTACTGAATCATAAGCCTTTTTAAAATCAATCTTAAAAATTACACATTTCTTTTTAGAGCGTTTCACATAATCAACCACTTCATTCATCACTAAAACCCCATTGACCAAAAACCTACCTTTTAATTGGTTATCCGAAATAATGGACCCCATATAACATTGCCCATTCTCTTTGTTAGAACCTTATAATAGCTTATACAAGCTACCAAGTAAAGATATTGGGCGAAAATCGCTAATTTAATGACACCTTCAGAATCAAAGTAATAAAATAAGAGGAGAAACATGATGGAAGTTTGCCGGACCCATGAAACTCTTCAAACAAACGCATAATTTCTCCTTTAAGCATACCCCAAAATTTCTTAAAGAAAAAGAAGTTAAAACCATCCAGACCCGACTCAAATTCCCATCCGAGCTTGCTACCGTTCCGGCTACCCCCACTTCCTCAAAAGGCACTTTAAGCCCTCCCACTTCCTCTTCCGATAATTGAGCGAACTCCACCCCACCCAGTCTTGGTCTCTCCCATGGAACTTCTTCAAAATGTCTTTTGAAATATGACACACTTCTTTTCTAACATCACAAGGTTTAGTCAACCAATCACACCCGTTCTTTAAAGCCACAAGTGAATTCGTTCTATTCCGGCACTTAAAAACAAACATGAAAGAAACTTGTATTTGCATCCCCCTCTCTAAGCCATCACGATCGAGATCTTTGAAACTCTCTAAACTATCCTTACTCTTCAAAAGAAGCCACAATTGAGAGAATAATTTGTTTTTTTTTTTGAAAGAATTGAGAGAATTTATCCTTCCTATATACTAACTCCTCTTCCGAAACCCTCCCTCTCACCTTTCAAATCTAACAATATTCCACCTCATTAGTAAGATCTCCAATTTTTGTATCCACACATCCATAACCATAAACATCCCTATTCCATTTCCTAAGTGCCACTTTTGTATAAATTTATTGCGAAAACCAATTTTATTTTATAAACTTAATAAAATATGTGATTAATTGACTTTGAGGGACGTCTTAGTCCATATTTGTGAATTTAGCGGATCCAGATATTAAACCCATTGGAAGAAAATTGATAGGAATGAACTATGCCACTAGAAAACGGCAAGTAATGAAAACCTAATTGGAAATCCCATGAATAAGTTTCAATGGGAAAAACAAGTTACTTGTTAGTTATGTTGCCACTGGATTTTTGTCAATTTCTTATGTCAGTGTTATGATAATGACTATATATGAGAAGTACTGATTTAAATTAATTTGAACGATAAACTTAATACTTTTAATGATTACCATAAATTCTTATATGAGTGGTGTATAATTGTAGCATGCACTAGACTGAATCACCTATGTGAGTGTAGAGTTGGACTGCATGTATGAAATTGTGAGGGTCACTAGAGCACTCATGAAAAGCAAACACGCGTACGGCCTAAAAAATTCTTTGATCTGATAATTTTGAAGTATGTAGGGATTGTTGTAAATTTAACTATATTTCAAAAGTAAACTATTCAATATTATTTTACTTTAATTATTTTTTTTGGCCATAATATGATACTATCAATTAGTACTCATCAATATGTTTATCGGTTACTAGAGAAAGGCTTGCAACATTTTTTGGCCGCTATTGTGTTTTGGGGGAAAAAAATGATAACACCCTAATTTTTTGTAATTATTTCTTTAAGTTGGGGGTGTTTAGGTCTTTTTTGCACCCCTTGATTGCCCTAACTTGAGAATATCACGTGATATCAAACACACTGAAACACGATTTCCATCTTGTTCCTTCTCTAAATCGGCTGGAAATTATGGAATCCTATTTAGTCTTTATTAAAAATCTATTTTGAGGGAAATGACAGTTTTATTTTGAATATTAAGTATGAATGTCCCTTTGATTATGGGTATTTTTCTATATTTTAGTATTTATGTATGTTGTTGAAGTTTATGTTTAATTTGAACATGATTTTTAATTGTTCACAAGTATACCACTATAGCATTTACCACTATCGGCTTTACTGCTATAGCATTTTTGAGGCTATCCGAGATTAACTGCATAGAAAATATTAATAGTATCATATATTGCCATTGAATTTGCGATATGAGGTGGAGCAATATATATTGAGGTTTCAACTAGAAACATGGATACGGACAATCAAAGATTTTATAAGAGGAACTGACAATATAGAATGCAATTCCTTCTCTTATTTTTCTAAAAATTATACCAAGTGTCTGAGTTACTTTCCGGTGTTTAATTCTTGTGTATTGATAGCCTCAATATGTTTATCGTCGTGAAGAATCGGTTGTAAACTGGAGGAGTTGCGCAATATTGTGGATAATTCCTTAGTTCAGTTTCATTATCATATAATAAAGTATATTTTTGTGGTCAAATAATATAGTGACTAGAAGTTCCACGTGAATAAGTGTTTGGGGTTCGAACTCCGATATCCCTACTAAATGAGCTAAGTTCACGGGGACTAATAGAGTTTTAGTTTGTGTTGTAAATAATTATTGAGATGTACTTGAAATACAAAGTTGAGAGACGATTAAACATAAGTTTTTCATTAGATTTAAAGTTTTTGGCATTTGGGATTTCAAAATTATAATTTTTGGTGAGAAAATTTAATAGAACATGTTTGAAATCGTTTGATGTAGTTCTTGAAAACTCAACACACATAAAGTAGAGGAACTGGGGTTCGAATCCCGGTCATGGACATTCAACCTAGTAATTTCGGTATTTTCTGCCAGTTGAGGACAAAAATTGAAAATATGTTTGAACTCATCTGATGCAGTTCTTGATGCGCTTACGTTGCATTCAAACGTGTGATTAAGGATCACACCGCAATTACGGTACTATTCGGTTGCGGAGACTACCACATCTACAATGTTACTCACCTCACATCCCAACTAATCTCATATTGGACATGTCAGAGCAAGTAGCCATTGGAGTTGATAATTAAAATTGTTATGGCATATCTCATTTGTGCCATTAAAGTAGTATTTACTTGACTTATCAGATTGACAGGAAATTAGGTTTATTGGGAGAAGCACAAGTATTTGATGCATTATATAATACAATGCTATGAAGAGGTGGAAACATATCAGAACCACGATTCAAGGTAACTTGACATCTTGTTTCTGCAGCTCTGTTTCAGTCCCAAATCTTTGTAGTTTGTTTCACAAAAATATTGTAGTTTCTTTTTTCTGGTTTAGAATCTGATTTGGGTGGTGTGAAGCAAGTATATACCAATGTTTTCGCTTGTGCCGAAGAATGGATTTAGATCCTCTCATGCATTTTCCCCTATGATATGATGTTGCTTCAACACTAATCTCAATTATCCAGTCATTTCTCTCGTAAGGAAAATAATTTGCTCTAATAATAGTAGGTAGGATGTAGGAGATTTGTTATTGCCAACATCGAGAGAAGAGTCTCCAAAGAAGAACAATGCAGGGATTAAATGTTTTCATTACTAGGAACAACAAGAAGAATTAGAATGTAAGTTGCGAAAGTACTTGAATACATCATACTTTCAACGTTGATAAATTTTGAATTGTGTACCTGACCAAAAAAAATAAGCAGGTCATGCTAACTTGTTAAGAAACATGGATTGCTAACATGCTGTATATATATATATATATATATATATATATATAACCTGGTGTGTATTAGCATGAATAAGACACATATTTGCTAAAGAGTATACATTAAAAATATGATGTATATATTCAAGTATTTTCCCAACTTGCATTCTAATTCTTCTTCTTGTTCCTAGTAACGGAGAACCTTTAATCCCTGCATTGTTCTTCTTTGAACACTCTTCTCTTGGTGTTGGAATAACAATCTCCTACCCACTATTGTTAAAGCAAATTTCTTTCCTTACGAGAAAGGTTTTGTGACTCACTATCCAACAGAGAAAATTTAAACGAACATGCTTGAAATCGTCTGATGTGGTTACATTGCATCCAAAAAATGTGACTAAAGATCACACTGCAATTACGGTACAGTTGCAAAGACTACTGCATCAACAATATTGCAGCCGCAAACCGCAATTGCAAATATGAATTGCAATTTAAAACCTTGATTTACTTACTTCACATCCGAACTAATGTCACATGAGCAAGTAGCCATTGGAACTGATAATTAAAGTAGTATTTATATGACTTGTATTCTTGGGCTGACTATGCTAATATTTAAGTGATTTTCCTGCTTTGTTCACCATCCGCCATTAATCCCTTATCAGACTAACATGAAATTTTTTGCATTATATAATACAAAGCTATGAAGAGGTGGACACAGATCAGAACCACAATTCAAGGTAACTTGACATCTTGTTGCTGGAGTTCTGTTTCAGTCCCCAATTTTTGTAGTTTGTTACACTTAAAATTGTATTTTCTTTTTTTTGTTTTAGAATCTGATTTGGGTGGTGTGAAGCAAGTGTATAACAATGTTTCACTTGTGCCGGAGAATGGATTTGGATGCTCTCATGTATTTTCTTCTATGTTATGATGTTCATTCAACACCAATCTCAATTGTTCAGTCATTTTTTCTGTCTCTCTTTTAGACTAATTTTCTTCTTCTTTATGAGTCAATCTCATTGGATTAGGAAAACGAGAGAAGGCTGAACATAAAAGGCACGAGAGGATCCTAATCCACCAGAGAATAGAGAGAAGTTCCAAAGATGTAGATGAAACTGGGGAAGCTCAGTTACTCGATGTCTCTTAAAAGTAAACGCTCTCTTATATTAAGGAGCGGAGGTAGTAGTAGATGGTAAGATATTGTTCATATGGACTTTACAAAAGCTTTCTGTTACTGATCATTGTCATTGTCCTCTAATGTCTTGCGGCTGATCAGGTAATTCCAATTCCTTGTTTTCCTTCTCCTTCGTTTTGCCGTTCATAAATTTTGTTAGTTCTAAGGTTTTGAATTTCATTTCAAAGGTATGCCACTAGTAATACTATTTAACATAAATTAAGTAGCCAAAAATTATTAAAAAAATCCTAAGTTTTTTTAAAATCAAATGTTTTTTCTTAATTACAAAATCATATTAGTAACCAATACCTAAGTACAAGATTCGCCCATATACCAAAAGCAAAACACTGCAAAAAAAAAAACAACATATTGGAACTATACTCATATATAAATTTATGTACTTTTCTATATTTAATTAAAGCTATTTATAAATATGGGACCCAGATTCATGCTGCAAGAGCGATCCTAGTTACTATTATATGAAACCAAGAGCATGACTAGTGAAGTATTTCATTAGGTTTGTATAAAGGACATAAGAGTAGGAAGTAGTTGATCTAACAAATATTTGTTTGTACCTTATGTTGGATGAATACTATCACAAAATACAAATTTGGATGCATTAATACATGTTCCTATCGAGTTTGAATTACACAACATTGTCACCTTTAGGATGCCTATGCCACAACAGGCTTTCCTTGCTTCAAAAAATCCTGTGAAAATATTAATTAATTTCACATAAAGAAAAAAAAGTTAAAAACATTGGTTGTTAATAAGCCAAAAATATGATTCTATGCTGGCCATACTTATAAGGCATAGTGATTAGTTTATAGAGAGGCGGATAAATGTCAAGTAGGACTAATTTGAGGCCAAGAATCATTTTCACTAGGTTCTTTGAAGTTGTGATGTCGAGTTTTTTATTGAAGTCAATAGCGACATTATTTATACTTTCAACATACATGTTGATGTGAAAGTCTAGAATAGTGATAACTATAAGAAAACAACCGATCGAAGGTAATGATGCTACTAAAATCTTCTTTCCTCTTAATGCATATAAATTCTATAATAGACATGAATAGAATTTCAAAACAAAATCAACATAGTTCACAAACAAATGAAATATAATATTTTTCTTTTTATCTCTCCAGATACCTTTATAAGTTCTAACCAAACAAGTCATAAAGGTTTACTAAACCAAGACGTCTAGATTGAGTGAGACATGCTTGAATAAAATTAGAATAGCATTGTATAAGAATGTCTGCGAATTGATAAGGTCTATAAATCTTCTGGACTGTACTATGAATTTATGCCATAATTTTGTACAAAAAACTTTTGATCTAGCAACAATAAGATATATTGCACTAGATAGAATTGATTTGCAGTAGATTGTCCTACTATTTTCACCAATTCCTTTTGGTAATCCTTGAAGTATTCTAGTTGTTGGCTTAATGAAATTGCACTCTAGACCTAGGAAGCATCGATCAATATAAAATTAATAGATTTTCATGGATATCAATGCAAAATGTTTTACATTGATATCCATGAAAATCTATTAATTTGATATTGATGTGTGATTCCTTGGTCTAGAGTGCAATTTTATTAAGCCAATTACTAAAATACTTCAAGAACTACCGAAAGAAATTGGTGAAAGTAGTTTGACAATCAAATGCAACATCAATTTTATCCGGTACAGTATATCTTATTGTTGCTGGATACATAGTTTTTATACAAATTTATGGCATAAGTTCATAGTACAGTCCAGATTATTTATACACTTTATCAATTCATAGACATTTTTATGCAATGCGATTCTAATTTCATTTAGGTATCTTTCTATCGATCTATCAATCTAGACATCTTGCTTTTGTAAACTTTTATAACATGTTTGGTTAGAACTTATGAAAGTATTTGGAGATAAAATGAAAAATAATATTTCCTTTATTGATGAACTGTGTTGATTTTGTTTTGCAATTATATTCATCTCTATTACATAATTTATATGCACCAGGAGCAAGAAAGATTTTAGTAGCATCATTACCTTTGATTGGTTGTTTGCCTTTTAGTTATCACTGTTCTAGACTTTCACAACAAGTATATTGAAAGTATAAATAATATCGCTATTGACTTCAATAAAAACTAGATATCACTACGAAGGGCCTACTGAAAATGCTTCATGGCCTCATACTAATTGACATTTATATAAACCTCTCTATAAACTTATCACACGCCTTCTAATTATGGTATAAAATCTATCTTATTTATGGTTTATGAGCAACCAATATTCTTAACTTTTTTCTTTATGTAGAATTAATTAATATTTTCACAATATTTTTCATGAAGCAAGGAAAGTTTGTTGTGGGACAGACATGATAGAGGTGGTATTGTTCAATTCAAACTTTATAAGAACACGCATTAATACTTCTAAATTTGTATTTTGGGATAGTTTTCATCCTATGGAAGCTACGAATAAATATTTGGTGGATCAACCACTTCCTACTATTTTGTCCTATATAGAAACCTAATGAAATATATACTTCACTAGTCATGCTCTTGGTTTCATATAATGATATTAACTAGGAGCTCTCTTGTTGCATGAATTTGAGTTTCTTATTTATAAGTAACTTAAGTTAAATATAGAAAACTACATAAATTTATATATGTGAGTATGATTTCATTGTGTGTTTTTCTTTTTGTAGTGTTTTGTTTTTGGTTTTCGGTTTTGTGCGAATGTTGTGCATAGGTATTGGTAACTAATATGATTTTGTAGTTAAATAAAATTATTAGATAGACTTTACTCATGGTTTTAAATTAAGGTTGCGGTTATGATCAAGTTGCTGTTACAAACATTGCGTTTGTTACAGCGTGAAATGATTTTTACTCACTATAATATAATAGAGTTTTTTTTTGTGGTCAAATACCTCACATCCGAACTAACGTCATAGTGGACATGTCACATGAGCAAGTAGCCGTTGGAACTGATAATTAAAGTAGTATTTATATGATTTGTATTCTTGGACTGATTATATGCTAATATTTAATTGATTTTCCTGCTTTGTTCACCATCTGCCATTAATCCCTTATCAGATTAACAAGAAATTTGGTTTATTGGGAGAAGCAGAATTATTTGATGCATTATACAATACAAAAGCTATGAAGAGGTGGAAACAGATCAGAACCACAATTCAAGGTAACTTGACATCTTGTTGCTGCAGTTCTGTTTCAGTCTCCAATTTTTGTAGTTTGTTCACTAAAAATTGTATTTTCTTTTTTCTGTTTTAGAATTTGAGGTGAAGCAAGTAATTATTCAGTCATTTTTTTGTGTCTCTCTTTTAGACTAGTTATTCTGTTTTAGCATGTACCAATGTTTCACTTGTGTAGATAATGGATTTGGATCCTCTCATGTATCCTCCAATGTTTCTCAAATTTTCAGTCATTTTTTCTGTCTCTCTTTTAGAGTAATTGTTTTCTTCTTTTTGAGTCAATCTATTAGAAAAATGAGAGAAGGCTGAACATAAAAGGCACGAGAGGATCCTCATCCACCAGAAAATGAGAGAAGATCCAAAGATATATATAGAGATGCAATGTCTCATAATAATACTTTTTCTGGTCCTTGTTAAATAATTAATGTTTATGCTCTATGATATATGCTAAATACATTAGTTACTCGATGTATCTAAAAAATAAACTCTCTTTTCTACTATCTCCGTCCCTAATTATAAGACCTTTTTTGACCACTGCATGTACGCTAGTGTACAATTTTGACCACTAATATATTTAATTGTCTAATAGTAAAAATTATAAAAATTTGATATTTTGTAAGTACTCATCAAAACGAATCAAACAAGATCTTATATGCTAATATTTACATTTATGTATTATTAAAAAAATACGGTCAAAACAAAATAAGTGAATAGTGCAATTTTGTCAAAAAGGGTCTTATAAAAAGGGACGGAGGGAGTATTAAGGAGCGGGGGTAGCAGTAGATGGTAAGATATTGCTCATATCGATTTTACGAGTTTTTGCCTCTTTAATTGGTGGATTTGTTGGTTCTAATTTGATTTCCTGTATTGGCAGGCTGTGTTTGTGCATCTTCCTCTTATGATCATGTAGTCAAAATTGGCACCACTCAAGAGGTTGTTTCCTTTGGTCTCCAACTTGAGATAAGCTGGTTGGTAAGAGGTAAATCCAATTATTTCAGGTGTAGTGAATATGCAATTTTGTTTATGAGATTGTAACTATCAATCAAATTCCTTCATATTTTTTACAAACTAACAATTTCAACCTTTAAATTGTATTGCCTCAATAAAATATGGTCTTCAAGTTAAATTTATTCATTTGACAACATAATATGAAACATTAAATAAAATGAAGATGTCACCAATCCATGTGAACTCTACATCACTACAATCACTACCATGTATTGGTAAATAATTAAATTGTTGGTTCTAATTGTGTTGTGTAAGGTCAAAAGCCTGAAAGAGTTACTTTTTTTTATACATTTATCAAACAAAATTATAACAATCAATTTCAACCTTTAACATGTTTTCCATGCGGATTCATTCATATCTTCATTTATCGTGCATCATGTGATTGTGTGTAATGACTACATTTAACATGGAAATTTTTATGGTTGAAAACAAACATGTTCATTGTACAAGACTAACTTATTTGTGCACATTAGACAAAACCTTTCTATATTGATGTGTTTCAATTGCATGGATAAAGTTTCAATGACATAAAATTGAACATACAATTTCCATGATGAAATTAAAACTATATTGATGTAGTGAAATGAGAATTTTGAAGAGAAGAGAAATACATGCAAAGTCTATAGTAAGTTTTCCATTGCAGAATCTCCTCGTCGGAGTTTGATTCACAAAGTCTCTTCCATATGGAAGGAAATTTGCTTTAATAAACGTATGTTGATCGTTGTTATTGCCAACATCAAGAAAAGAGTCTCCAAAGATTAATATTGAAAGAACAATAGGATTTCCTTTGATTTCATGAAGTATCACCATAACAACTAAAATAAGAAAGTAAATCAATAAAAAACTTAAGGATTCCATATTTTTCTATTCCTTTACTTGTGACGATTTTTTTTAATCTCATTACATTTATAGAACAAACCAACTAAAAAACAAGATTTGGTTTGCTATGTAAGTGTAGTGATATTAAAAAAAATCGTCACCATTAAAGCAATAACAAAGTATGGAATCCTTAACATACAGCGATAAAATTAAAACATTGCGAAGGCATATGTCTATCTTTTTATGATAAAATATTTATTTTAGTGTATTTAATACTAAAAAAAATAGTTTTTGAAACTAAGTGCAGGCCAAGGCCCACGTTACCCCCAACATGAATACGTCTCTGCAAATAACTAACCTAATCGATAGAAATTCACCCATTATATAGGTAGATAATTCTAAGTTTGAATCATAGTGTTTACATATATAATATGATATTTTTATCAACTATAAGCTATGTTCATATAAGGACAAGTTGTATTTATATTCTTGAAATTGAGTTTTCATGGACATCTCTTTGAAAATAATAAGGAAAACATTAATGTATGAAAAATATTTTTAAGCAAACTTAAAAAAAGTAAATCTCTCTAACCTATTTAGTTGATAGGCCTAGTTATTTAACAACCCCAAATTAAAATTAAATAATTTTCTTGAAGAATTTAATATGAAAGACATATTTTGTTAATGATTATTTTAGATAGAATTTAAATTCAAATTCTCTAGCTAGAACAATTATCCCTCATATTAGTTATGACCATGCATATGCCTAAATATATTTAATTTGAATAAATTAAATCAGTCAAATTATTTCTTAAACAAATAATCCTTAATATAGATGAAGTTCATCAACTTATAACATCTAAAGAATATGAAAACGAATCAATTTAATATCTAACATTAAAAAAAACATATTTAATTCATATTTGTTAAACATTTGTAGTTTCTTTAATTAATTTAGATAAGAAAAACAAAACATTTTTTCCCTTCAAAATCCTTCTTTCAAATATATCCCAAAGAAAAGTAAAATACTATATATACATATAACATGTGTGTAGAAAACATATACTTCTTCTCTACTTGTTGCAAAAGAGTAAACACTTTTTTTTTTTTGAAAAACCAAATATTACATAAAGGAATCAGCTCAAGGCATAAAGAGTACCAAGAGAGATAGGAGTAATACAAATGATAAGCTACAAAGCAGAGGAAACAACTTGAGACTAAAACAACTTTTCTCCTAAAAACTCAAACACCATAGTGAATGAGAACAACAAAAACAAGACAAAAGAGTAAACACTGAACTAAAACATATGGGGTATTCAAGTGCTTTTTTCTTTACTTATTTTCTTCTTCTTATCCCCATTAATGGAAAACCTCTAGTTCCGGCCCTGATTATCTTTGGAGACTCTACTGTCGATGTTGGCAATAACAACCTCCTATTTACAATTATCAAAGCGATTTTTCTTACTTTTGGAAAAGATTTCGTGACTCACACTCTAACGGGAAGATTTTCCAACGAAAAGCTTACTATTGACTTCGCATGTACTTTTCTTTCCTTTCAAAAATATTAAATCACACTATATATTATAACATTAATCTAATTGTGTGATTTAATATTTTTGAAAGGAAAGAAAAGTACATGCGAAGTCAATAGTAAGCTTTCCGTTGGAAAATCTTCCCGTTGGAGTGTGAGTCACGAAATCTTTTCAAAAAGGAAGAAAATCCACTTTGATAATTGTAAATAGGAAGGAGGTTGTTATTGCCAACATCGACAGTAGAGTCTACAAAGATAATCAGGGCCAGAACTAGAGGTTTTCCATTAATGGGGATAAGAAGAAAAAAATAAGTAAATAAAAAAGCACTTGAATACCCCATATGTTTTAGTTCAGTGTTTACTCTTTTGTCTGATTTTTGTTGTTCTCATCCACTGTGGTGTTTGAGTTTTTAGGAGAAAAGTTGTTTTAGTCTCAGGTTGTTTCCTCTACTTTGTAGCTTATCATTTGCATTACTCCTATCTCTCTTGGTACTCCTTATGCCTGGGGCTGATTCCTTTATATAATATTTGGCTTTTAAAAAAAAAGTGTTTGCTCTTTTGCAACAAGTAGAGAAGTATATGTTTTCTACACACATGTTATATGTATATATAGTAATTTACTTTTCTTTGGGATATATTTGAAAGGAGGATTTTGGAGGGAAAAAATGTTTTATTTTTCTTATTTAAATTAAAGAAACTACAAAATGTTTAACAAATATGAATTAAATATGTTTTTTTTAATGTTAGATATTTAATTGATTCGTTTTCATATTATTTAGATGTTATAAGTTGATGAACTTCATATATATTAATATATTAAGGATTATTTATGAGAGAGAGTGATAGTTTAAGAAATAATTTGACTGGTTTAATTTATTCAAATTAAATATATTTAGGTACATGCATGGTCATGAACTGATATGAGGAAAAATTGTTCTAACTAGAGAAATTGAATTTAAATTCTATCTAAAATAATCATTAATAAAATATGTCGTTTGTATTAAATTCTTCTAAAAAATTATTTAATTTTAATTTGAGGTTGCTACTATCAACTAAATAGGTTAGAGATTTACTTTATTTAAGTTTGTTTACGTAGTAATATTACATTACATAGTAATGTGTAACATGTTTTGTCCTCATGAGCTTTGCTCAATTGGTAAAGGGCATTGCATATTAGTGCAGGGACTGAGGTTCGAACCCAGTATGCCCACTTATTCACCTTTAAATAGTAAATCTCTAGCCGCTAGGCTACCTGACCAAAAAAAAAAAGTGTATTATGTTTTGCATCAATGTTTTATTATAACTTGAAGAAAGAGGAAAACATGTAGAACTCTCCCTCAGTCATTTTTAAATAATTATTATTATTTAGATACATTGAATAATTAATATGTCTGATTGATATTACAAATTAAATATATTCATTTAATAATATATTTTTAAAAAATTAAATTTATTTATAAAAGTGACAAGAGGTTACATCTTTTAGGCTCTTAAAATGTTACTCTACCACTTAATTTAAATTTGAATGACTTGATTGGATCAGCTAGACCCAAACTTAAATGAATTTTGATAAAATATGGGTTGAATTGATTTAGATCATTGGATTCAACAATATGTACAAACTCGTAAATTAAACACCCTTACTAGGAGATCACAAATGTCGGGACAATCCTCAAAACTCTAAAAACAAATACGAAAAGTTAAATAAAGACACATATAAACACTTTAGTAAAATTTATATACAAATTCAACATAATAATTATACTACAAACTTTTTTTAATATATCTGAAATTAGTCAATAGGGTTTATAATATGGGACAAATGGAGTACTTCCTCCGTACAAAAATATATGTCATTTTAACCGTATCACACAAATTAAGAAATGTAATTAATGTTATATAGACAAGTTTTGACTAAATTATACTATTTATCTATCATGTTTTAACAATATTTTTTAATAATATATAGATGTCAATCTATTAGCATATAAAATATTGTTTGATTTGTTTTTATGAATAATTTCAAAATATCAAATTTTTATAATTTTAACTGCTGGATAATTAAATATATTAGTGATCAAAATTTTGTATTGGCGTACTGCAGGTCAAACACGGTCTTATATTTAAGGACGGATGTGATTATTCTTAAATATGTGAAATCAATATTTTTAAATTAAAATATTTCAATATTGCAAGATTATTCTTCTATCATTAATGATATGGAAGATAATGCATGTTGTGTAAAAAATTAATTAATTGATTATTAGAGAGATGATGAGTGTGATTTATTTTTGGTACAATGATAAGTGTGATTTAAATTCACTATCTTGATTGAAAAATAAAATTTGGTAGAAGCAGAGTTAATAAAAACAGAGGGAGTATCTTGACTTTTAAACTAAAAGAAAAGCACTAGTCCTCTTTCAAAAACTTAAAATAAAATAAAAATAACCGTCATCATGTCAAGTGTGAGTTCTCTTCATTTTTAACAATTTTTCATTTTTTTTTAATTTTAATGCATAGAATAAATGACAAACGACTAAAAATTATACATTAACAAAAAACAATTAGAAATTCATGCAAAGTAAAAGAACCGGAATTTAAATCTCAATCATAAACGTATGATCAAACGATTTCTATATTTTATTCCAATTGAGTTAGAATCTGTGAACATAATATTTGACCTTTAATAAAACTTTCATGATATAATACTTACTAAATATTAAATATTTAAGTATTATTTAGGAATATTATCTTAAAATTTGCTCAATCAACTTTTTAAATTTTAAATAATTTATACTATCAAATATAAAATAAAATAAAATATATTAAAATGTGATCTAAAAGGTACAATCACATATTAGGCTTTGTCTAATATAAAATAATTAAGTGGTGCATTGTGCACATGTAAGTCGTGAATAATACTATAACAAATACAAATTTTACAATATTTATTAATTGATTCAATGATTATGTCTAACAATAAAAAAATATAAAATTTGATATTTTGAAAATACTCATCAAAACAAATCAAATAAAATCTTATAAACAAGTTATTTTGTCGAAAAAAAAAGCAAGTTGTAATTTCAAAATGAAGTTTTTTTTTTCAAAAGTCAAAACCTTATTTCATTTCATTCAATATAATATTCTATAGATACATGTAAAAATATTAATAAAAATATAAAAACTAACTAATTTTAAAATGAAGTTAAAATTATACTTTCACTTTTCAAAAGGGCCAAATAATATTATGCTCTCATTTCATTTTTCAATAATCATTGTTCCATCTAATCTTATACATAAAAAACAATTACTTTTTTTGTAATTTAAAAATCATTGCTATATATTTAGTCAAATTTTTTTTATACATGCAGTTTATATTATAAATCAAATATGAAACACACAAACATTCACTCTCTCTCTCTCTATATATATATATATATATAATTATAAGGAGACAAGCCAATGAAGTCGCCCATATATTATTTTTCACTCTAATTAAAAATAAAAAGCTCGGTATGCCCACTTATTTAAGGTGAATTTTTAGCCGCAAAACTACCTTACAAAAAAAAATTCGGTATGCCCACTTATTTAAGGTGAATTTCTAGCCGCAAGACTACCTTTAAAAAAAACTCGGTTTCTCTCTTCTCTTTCATCTCCCCATTTGTCTTTGTCTCTCATCTCCTTCCATAAATTCATCTTCAATAATAGCATAGTCCTAAGATAAGTTAAATATAACCGCTTCAGAAAAGTAAGTAAAAGGGTTCGGGACAAATTCGCGAGATACACTTTCGCTATATATATATATATATATATATATATATATATATAGCATTACTCGGTTTGAAAATAGTTGAAGAAGTGCAATAATGGATTTCAGTTTAGCAGCATTGAAGCTTTTCACCTCACAGCTTAAACAAGCTCGACAAGTTTCTTCACAACATAGTTTCACTCTCGGTGGCATTCTCTTCCAACGCGTTTGGTTACAGGTTCGTTTTTTTTTCTCTTTTCTTCATCGTTTCCAAAACGCCGTCGTTTTCACTTTTCGTTTTCTGCTTTAACTTCAGGGCGTTTTGATTTCCTCTAATGATGGCAGCGGACCTCTTCTTCTTGATGATGGAACTGGTGTTGTTGAACTCTCCCTCTCCGGCGAGCTTCGTCAACGGCAATTGAAAGCTGGTAAATTCCGTTTGAAACTGTAGCTTTTGTGTTTTGTATGAATATTTTGTTATTGGATTCAATGTTGAGTTTCGTGACGATTGTGATTTTGATTTTGATTTGATTTGTAGGAATGTATGTGATGGTAGTTGGAGGGTATGTTGCGCGTGTGGCGGGGGAGCATTCAATAATCAAGGTAACTGATTTATGTTTGGATACTTTTATGTAAAAGTCGAAAATGCGATAAAAATTAATTTTAGAATCAGAAGTTATATTTTCTAGCTTTAAGTAGAATCAATTTTAGAGGCAAAATCAATTATATTCTAGAGAAGCCGAATAAGTAAAAATCAATTCAATCAATTTTGGCCGCTTTGGAAGGGGAATCAAACATACATTTGTTCCTTGTTTTTCTTATTTACGTGTTTGATTGAGAATGTTAAATGGTGTAATGTGAGACTTGTAAATATAAAATAACTTATATCAATTGGATTTTATGATTTTATCTATGGAAGAAGTATTATTGTTATAACAACAAGTTCGGTTTTAAAGTAAACAGACTAGTAAACGTACTCAACAACGCAAATGATTGATTATGAAGGTTGGCCCATTTTGTCTATGTCTCTAATAGTACAGTCTCGCTGTATTATGCTTGTTATGCTTTTAGCTAAGCTCGGGCTTCTATCGACTTATTAGTTAATATGAGTCATACTCTCAACAATGCCTTAAGATCAAAAGCTGCGTAAAGAAGCAACAGAACATGATATTATAAGCTGAGTGTATTGTTTGTTACTAGGTTTGTTTAACAGAGTTCACATAATATGCATCAGCCTTTACTTTTTGTTCATGAATGAGAACTGGTTTTAAAACAGAAATCTTAACAATATGTTTATCGGGGAAATCCAAAGCTTGTATCTGTAAAATGTATTAGAAGATGTGTTATGATATGATCAGATGAATGCCCCAATATGTGATGCCATGGTGGAGGAAATGGACGATGGTGTAACAAGTGACGTTGGTTTGGGTGATGGTTGGGGCATGTGATAGAGTCCATTGCTATATTTCTTTTATAGAAGTGGTTCCCTTGTCTTCAAATCCTTTACCAATAAATGATTAGAATATTCTTTTATGGAAATCAGATTAGTGTGATGACATATGGCAGAGACGGGCAAGGGGTTTTCTGAAATGTTACGATATTTGATAGATGAAGAGAGTAAAATGGAGTATGTAAAACTGTTTTACCAATATTAGATATAGGAAGACCTGAGCCATCACCTACAATTAGTTGGTCTGAGCCATTTTATGATAGGGAATGATGCAACTGATACAGATGATGAGTGATGTGATGAGAGGCTCCTGAGTCCAATATACGATCCGTGACACTTGGTGGCATGACACAAATGTGAAGGGAGGTGGGTGTATTGTTCCTCTTTGATGGGTAACCATGAAGTTTATTACAAACCTTTGCAGTTGGCCTGGTTTGTCACAGAACTGACCCTGCTGTTTTCCTCTTTGTGCGGTCCTCGATGGGTTCCATCCCATCATTAAGTGTTGAAAATAGAACGTTGATAGAATTCAATCTTCTTGGGAAATCCTGTTCTTATTTTTTTTCTTTGTCTCTGTACAACTTGTGTCATAGTTATCTTAAAGACTTCAACAACTTGTCTTTATAACATTGAAGGCCACCTAAACTTCTTATATTAAGCAATAATAGATCCCATAATATTATTGATAATTGATCTTTTGCTGATAGAAATAATGAAAGCAGGGGGAAATTATCATGATTTGTACTTATATATATATTGGGACAGGTTCACAAGATTGTTGATCTTTCATCATCCCCCGATCGAGAAGCAATGTGGTATCTTGAAGTTATGGAGGTATACAAGTTGTTCTATCAGCCTCTTGTGGAAGAATTTATGTAATAGTTCACGATTAAGGGTATTTGCGATTGACATCTGACATCTAGAAACTTCATACCTTTTGGCTACAAACACAGAATTGTTTGAAGATTGAATTGGTGATTCATGTACCTCTTTCTTTATTCTATGAGAAATTCATTAACAAAATGCATTGTAAAGTCACCACTCACCACTATGCCGTTTATGTAATATACCGACATTCAATAACAATCTATTTGTTTCACGGTTCTTTTAAAAATTCACCTGTGTTGTGGCCTGTGACTTTGTAGTTATATGAGCATTTAACTTCTGAATATTTTATCAGATGTTATAATTTAAAATCTTGCGTTGGAACATTGTTTGCAAATGCTCATCCTATAATTTTGTCAAATTTTACGAGTTATATCAAAACTAGGACTTCAAAGTTTTTTTTAACTAAATTATTCAAAAGTATACTTCTTCGATCCTTTTTATAAGAAATAAAAGACGATTATTTGTGGGGTGGCAATGGTGCCCTCTTTTGCACAATCTCCACCCCACCTTTATAAAAAGTGCGTCCATGAAAGCCAGCCATAATCCCAAACAGTAGCAGCTCTTTGGTTGACAAAGAGAATCCTTAGCCACACATAATGCACGCTCTACTATTATCATCATAATCTCCCCAAACAAAATCACGACACGTCGACACTACTTATAAATCCAGGACAACATACAGCGATATGTCGATGCTTATATATACAATGAACACTGGCCGTGGCCGCAGTTAAATGTACCATAAAAGCATAACCTCAAACTAACAAAGAATGGTAAACTCCACAAAGTCAAATGCAGAGAATCCACTCATTCAAAATGTACAAATCTTTTCTAAGAAAAATTATGTCTGCAACACACTCTCCAACACACTCTTTTTTTGGTTGAAATTCATATGGTGCCTAACATAATTTAGTAGAATCCATTTGAATTTCAACCAATAGAAGAGTGTGTTGCTAACACTACTATTCCATAGAATTCAAGTTCCAAGAAGCATCAATGAGGAAAAGAAAAAAACAGGTTGGATATCCTTTAAGCCGATTTGCATCTATGTTGATGACTTTACAGGTTGGGAGTCCTTGAGTGACACAGAAGATCCATCAATGGCTAGGTTCCTCAAACCAACTTCCACCAACTCGTGCTCAGCCTTTTCCTTTTCTTTCTTTCTCTTTTCAAATGAATCCTTGTTCACACCATCAGGTTGCATACTAGTCAGTGAGGGCTCAAGAGTTCTGGGACCTGCACTGATCCATGGATGACTAAGGCATTCAGCAGCTGTAGGTCTCTTTTCAGGGTCAAAATCAAGTATTGGACGAAGGAAGTCAGTCATGTCATTTGCATCTTGTTCACTGAAATTATACTTCTCCATCAGAATCTTATTATGTGGCCAGAATCGCAACTCGCGGATGTGCCTCAACTCACCATGTCTATTAAAAAAATCTCGGGAATAGCGGCCACCAAGTGCAATCTGTAGGAAATACTTGATCAAATTTTGCAGTTGAGGACATATCATACATTAATATTATCCAATTTTCAGAATGAAATGCAGTAAATTATACCCTATTCTTTTTTTTTAAGCAAAAAAAAATGAGATAAATGGAGTACAATCTAAGAGGATTTTGAAATTGTTCTTTAGTAGAATTCAAACTTCGAATGATTGATTTTCTAAAAATGAATAGTGTCTTGAGCATGAAAACATATAAAATTGATGACAGATACAAAATTTACAATTTTCACCATAGCAGATGACTTTCCTACCTTGCTAGGCATCTTTCCAAGAAGTTCCATCATCAACGCCAAATGATCCTGTAAAACAAATAAATATAATTTAACAATCCACTGATTAGACTAAATTCAAGAAGCCAGTGCATCATTTTCAAAATTTCAAAGTGTTTTCCACGTTTGTCGTCTTTTTAACAGCAGGACAAAAAACAAACGGAGTACTCAAGAAAGAATCATAGTGAAGCCTCAATTCTGAGATCACAAGCAGTGTAACAGCAAAACATGTTCAAAATTGAGAATATTAAAACATCTAATTAAAAAAACAGGCCGTGCTTTAGCCAATTTTTTTTTTTTTTTTGCAAAGCCTGTGCTTTAGGCCTTTAGCTAATTCATGTTTTCCAATTCCAAATGCTAAGCACAAGTTACACGACATTGACGCTTAACAGATTCGGAACTAAATCCTCTATTTCATCCATCAGAAAACAAAGAAAAGTACAAATAATTTAATATTCTTAGTAGGATAGAGATCAGCTCAATATTTTTGTTTTTCAGATACAAGTTAAATTATAGAGTGCCCATATATATGAAAATTAAGAGACAAGCATATGATAATATTATTGGTCTAGAAAGCAAAACAGAAAATGGCATGTTTAGGAGAATATGTTTTTGAGCTACCCTAGGCAAAAATTTTGTATTATTTCCCCTAGTATTTGGAAGCCCGTAATAGCATTTCCCATTGTCAAACTAGTAATTACAAATTTACGACTCTATAGCTTAAGCAAGGTTTTCAGCATCAGAATTAAAATTCTATCTCGATTGAGGAAATATAATTTACCCTGCCTGCTCTTGGCATATAACTATTTCCAAAATATAGAATTTACCTATTTTCTATAGAAAGTATTTAGTAATTAGCTTCAGTATGTGATTTAATATAGGCAAAACTGCACCGGGGAACATTTGACATAATTTAAAGATTCAAACCGGTCCTTTATCTCTTTTTTAGATCAAAAAGGTTATTTATCATTCTATACGACAACAACAAAGAACCTTTAGTGCTTGTCCGCCCAAAACCGTGAGAAAAAAGTGTATGCTACTAGTTGGATGTTTGACTCGATTGAGTAGCAGTACTATTGGGGGAAGTAGAGACAGTGGTAGCAGCAAACATTGTTTAAGTACCAGCTTCATACACTTTTTTCAAGTTTTGGACAAAAAATCATTAAAGGTAGTAAGGTACAATGTTGCTGTCATTTAATGAGAATGAAAGTTTAAATTAAGGACCCCTGGTACAGCTTTGCTTTAAATATACGATTTTCTGCATTACGCAGCGTACTATTATTGTAAGAGCATTAAAGGGAACAACAATGAATTGCCAACATGAAATAATAACAGCCTAAAATAAAGCAAAACAAAAGTTGCTTAGTAAAAGACAGCAACTTGCCTCATCTCTATCATAGTTGTCACCACTGTGAGGATCAAAAAGAACATCTCCAGTGGCAAGCTCAAAGCAAATGCAAGCAAACGACCACATATCTGCTGGAGTTGAGTATTTAGATCCAAGAAGAACCTCAGGACACCTATATTGCCTTGTCTGAATATCATTTGTGAACTGTTTATAAGTCCAACAAGCATTACCAAAATCAACCAGCTTGCACTTAAGATCAACAGCTGCCAGAAGCTTCTTTCTCATGGAACGGCTACCTTTCTTCTGACCGTGATTTCCTTGTGTAGCCTCCTTTTCAATAGATTGTGTTGATTCACCCTTGCTCAAAGAACTATTGGGTTTGTTTTCGACAGATTCTACACTTGATTTCACATCATTTTTACATTTTCCCTGCTCAGCCTCTCCAGCTTCCTCTGGACTTTCCTTCTCAACACAGCCTTGAGCCACCCTCTTACCGTTTCCCTGCATTTTCTTCTTCTGGTTCTTTGTTGGATCTCCATTCCCAACTTTACTGCTTTGGGTAATGCCATTATTGGACACAACCTTATCCTTGGTGTTTGGAAGGATGAGTGGAGCACCTGATTTCCTTGGATCCTTAGACGGATCTATCAGTGAAAGAAGCAACACATTCTCTGGCTTCAAATCAGTATGAATAACAGAAAGCTCACGATGCAAGTAATCCAAGCCCACCAAAATATGAAAACATATTTCTTTAACCATGGAGAGAGGAACTCCACGATAATCACTATATTTGATAAGGGTGAGAAGATTATCACCAAGGAACTCAAAAACCATACACACATGCATGCCATTAGGCCCTGAATGCTTAAAGTGATCCAAAAGCTTGACAACACATTTCTTGTCATCAGGGTCTCCCTCTTCAACTTGTTTGAGAATCTTTATTTCATCCATTGCAGCTTCAGTGTAGTGCTGCGCACTCTTTTGAATTTTAAGGGCCACATAGCGCTACAAACAAAAAAAATTCCAGATCACTAACATAGTTTAAAATTCCAAAAATATCAAGAAAGGATACATAGTTTGTTATCAGATCTACATCAAACACGAGACAGGAAGTTTGTTCTAAGTTCAGTATATCAACATTTTAGTCCCTCAAATTTACATAATAGCAATTTAGTCCCTTAAATTGAAAAATCAGTCAATTTAACACTACAATTTCAAAGGTTCTATGCTTGTTTTGATGTAGCATAGCAAGAGACTATTTAAATCAATTTTGCAGTCATTCATTGGTTTTGTTACACATTTACTAAAAATTATTTTGACCAAGACACTAAATTGTTCGATCTTTACAATTTCCGAACCAAAACAATTAAACAACACTAACGTGATATCATGTGTGCATATTATTAAACAAAAAACTGCAATTGCATATGGATATGCAGAGTAAGTTAATTCTACATTTCCATTAATAATTACAAAAATATCATATTTTTAACATTTTCCTTCCTAATTCTATTATAACTATTTCTATAACAAAATCAAAGTGGTAATTTTTATAATTATTATGAAAAAAAAAAAAACCAATGATACCCATTACCCAATATAAATTATGAAAACATAACAAAGCAAAAACAAAAAAGGCAAAAAAATATGAAATTGTTAAAAAAATAGTTTCAAAAAAGGAATCAATCACCGAATTGAGAGTGTCCGAAGCAAGCCAAACAGTGGAAAAATGACCCCAACCAAGCTTAGATTGAACAACATAGCGAGCATTGTTGAAAGAATCACCAATTTGAACAGGATGATAACCACCGCGTCTATAGTGTTCAGTTCCTTCGTCTTCTGAACTGTAATCATTGTTCATTCCTCCTTTTCTCTCTTCCATTGATTGTTAGAGTGATGAATGAATCTGGAATTGAGAAAAAAGGGGAAATATTATTTAGGGTTTTGTAGTGTTGTTGCCGGGAAAATGAAAATATGAATGTGAGAGAAAGTGACACTTCTTAGTGCAATTTAAGAAAGAAAACATTGGATTCTTGCTTTGCTTTGCTGCTCTAGAGTCACACTAGCAATTTAGGATTATTTTTTTTGGTAAGAGCAATTTGGTTTATGATAGAAAATAAATAAAAATCATATTGTTAAGTAAAACTTAAATTAGTTTTTTCGTTTAGGTTTGGTCTCTTAATTATCAAAAGTTAATTTTGGTCTTTTAATTATTAAAAATTTTGTTTTGGTCCTTGATATTTTATTTTTTTTCAATTTGGTCCTTTAATTATTTATTTTTTTTCGTTTTAGTCTCTCGAAAGAAAGAACTAAAGTGATTGACATAGGAAGAGTTAAGGGACTAAAATGAAACCAAAAAATAGGTTAAGGGACTAAAAAGAGTAATTAAACCTAAATATAATGATTGGAAAAGATAAATGTTTATTTTTTCACTTATATTTTGGAAAAAATGATTTTTTTTTGCTTTTATATTTCGAGACGGAGGGAATACACCGTTTTTTTTTTATAAGCAAAAAATTGAATTATAAGGAGTACAAGGGGTACTCAACCACCCCTTGTAATTATCAGACTGTAATAACAAGTAATAACGAGCAAGTAAATTCTATTTTTTATATTTATAGAATAATTAATATATTTAATTTATAATCTTATATTATAAAGACTTAAGTAATCAATTGATCTATGTAAGTTCGAATGTTTTCGACATAGTCTCTAACTCTCTATATTTTTAAAAAAAAATTAATCTCTGAATGCTAAAATCATTTTTCGTTGTTTTCGTTCCTAAAGTTAAAATCAAAATAATTTTAACATTCATAGATGAATTCTAAAAAAAATAACATATAAGAAATAAAAACTAAAAACATCATAACTTACTGGGATCAAATGATTATTTAAGTCTATTTTAAATTAGGAAAAATTCTTACTCGGGCTCAACACAAATGCAACATTTTATATTAAAAAAAGTTAAGAAAAGGAGAAATTTTTTTATTTTTAGCGATGTTGAATTTATATTTTCATCTAATATACTTATCAATTATTTAAATAAATGTTACATTTTGTCAAAAAAAATACATTGAGGTTACAATGAGTAACTCCTACTACTAGTGAACTAGCAACACTTGGATAGTTGGATTTAAACACCTCCAATAAAAACATAACGCATTATATTTATATATTTAATAAAAACTCTTAGTAGTTTTGTTAGTAGAAAATATAATTGATGCTTCTTTCTTTTTAGTTTAGTTATTTCTTATTGTGATTATTTTTAAGATACGTAAAGTAAAGATAAATTTCATTTTGAAATAAATTTTATTTCCTAAAGTAACATTCAATTGTAATATAGAGTGAATAATAATTTTGAAAAGCTACTCCTTTATCAATTTTTTTTTTTATTAAAAAGTGTTTATAGCATTTCATTTATAATAATAGTGTTAATACATGTTGGTACATCAATAAAAATATTGGAGTTAGTTAAAGATGTAGTCACCCTCGCAAGAGCATGAGCTGTCTCATTTGCTTGTCTCCTATCAAACTCGACATGAGAGTTTTCAAAATACAAACTAAACACACGCTTACATTCTGTCAAAATAACACAAAACTCTGTAACATCATTTTGGTCTTTGTGAAAATAATCAACAACTTTTTTCGAGTCCAAGACAAAGTCGACCCCCTCTAGTTGTAGTTCATGCACCCAATTGATAGCATGTAACAATCATAAGGCTTCTCCTACATCCACCTCACAGATAGGTGAGGACCACATCGTTTTATCGAGGCACAAAGCAATCCTCATCATCTCGTATACACATGCCAAAACCAACGTGATTTCCTTGTTGAGAGAAAGAAGCATCTACATTACATTTATATCGTCCCGCACTTGGCTTTTTCCACTTAACTTCATTGCGCAAAGGGGCATCGCTTTGTTGTTCCTGCACATGATTGTGATTGTTGCTAACAACATTAGTTGTTGGAGGTTTCGGTTTGATTACATTAGCCAATCTCCAATCTTCAAAAAGATTTTTATCTCGCTCATAAATTTGTATGTCTATCTCTGTTAAGTTATTCCACAATTTCAAATTGTGATGTTTCCATATACTCCAAACAAGAGCAGCCCAAAGTGCCGCCTGATCCATATCTAGCTTCTGCAGAAGCAAAAAAACTGCATCTGATGCAAAAGCAAAAATATTAATAATAATAATATTGAAAAACTATTTCTTTAAAAAAAGAAATTAACGTAGACGATATTTTATGCATATAATTGTAGACACTAATTTTTTGAGCTTTGTGAGATCTAAATAGACCACAAATTTTTTTTAAATATTTTAACATTACTGTATATTCAAACCAAAAATTAAACTCAAAATTTTAATTAAATTAGAATATGTTTTTTTTTTGTACAAATTAGAATATGTCTTTTTATCTAAATGTTTATGGATAAACTTTTTTTAATCTACTTTTTATATTATTGAGTCTAGAGGGAGTACTTTTGTTCTCATCATTTGACTGTACTTTTAAATCTTAAGTAAAGATTATAGAATATTATAGTGACAAAATTGTTCACCAAAAAGAAAAAGAAAAAAGACAAAATAAATAAAAATATAACGTTCGTTATCCTTTGTTTTCTTTTTAGACAGAAAAGCGTAATCCGTTTCTGCGTATATGTTTGCTTCAAACTTGCAACTTCTCAAAAGTTAAAAGCTTTACATTATTTAATATTTAATTAATCATTATTATTATTATTAATCTCTCTTTCTCTCTCATGTTCTTGTTCCTTAAACCTTGTTACACACATTCACTATGATATTATGATCACAAAAACACCACAAAAACATCATCAACAACGTTAATTCTTGTTCTTCACTTTCCCTTTGTGTTTTTCCACCGACACAGTAATGGTAGCTGCCGTTATTCTCTTCACCGTCACGATTATTCTATCGGCTGCTGCTGCTGTTTCTTCATCTCCGGTGACACTAACACTTGAAAGAGCTTTTCCTTCAAATCATGGAGTTGAATTGAGTTACCTTAAAGCATTGGATGGTTTCAGACATCAAAGATTTTTGCAATCTACTAATTATGTTGTTAATTTTCCTGTTAGAGGATCTTTTGATCCTTCAAAAGCTGGGTAATTCTGTCTTTTCTTCATTTTTCTTATCAAATTGGAATTTTAATTATAGATTGCTTGTTTATTTTTAATTGCTTAATTTGAGCTTTAAAGATGATTTTTTTTTGGAAAGAATATGTAGTGTTTGTTTGGTTTCTAGTTTTGGAGGGGTAGAATTGATTTTTGAGCTGTAGAATTGATTTTGACCAATGAAGTAGGTGTGTCCCGGTGTCGGATGTGCATCGTGTCTGACACCCCGACACTTATGATTACATTGAATTATTTCATTTTCTCAAAAAATTTATCAATGTCGACGTGTCAATATTTGTGGTATTTGTGTCCGTGCGCTTCGTAGATTTTGACATGTTTGGAGATTAATTTTTTCAAACGGTCAAAATTAGTAATTACTAGTTGTTAATGTTAGTATTTTTATCTTTCACTGCAACTTGAGCTCAGGTCCTTTTACACTTAAAAAAAATACTTAGCTCAAACCAATTAAGCAACCCAACCCCCCATCCCAATTTGCTTCAATAATTGATTTCTTACTTGAAGTTAGAATTTGAAGTTTTTGTTTCTACTATTTATTTTTACACTTGATGTATTGTTTAACACATTTTTACATGAATGTATACAAACGTAATTCAATTTACATTGAATGGACTTTTGTGATAATCAATTTTATAGTGTGTATGGAACACTGGTGCCTTGTCACTAGACGCACATTTAATTGAAGCTATGTGAGGTATCTTGGAAACAAAACATGAGTTTCGAATTCGAAACATATACTTATGCAAAATCTAGTTTATTACAACATAACCAAACACACACGTAGTTCTTTAAGTTTATCTCCTTCAATCCTCTTGCTTTGGTTTATGTTTAATGCTTAAAAAGGTTGAAATTTGTGGCTTATTTCAGGCTTTACTTTACAAAGGTGAATTTGGGCACTCCTTCAAGAGAGTTCTATGTCCAAATTGACACCGGTAGTGATGTTCTTTGGGTTAGTTGTGCTTCGTGCAATGGTTGTCCCCAAACAAGTGGTCTCCAAGTAATTCCCTCGTACCTTGTCGGTTAATTCGATGCTACAACAATGAGATCAATATAATTTTTGGATTTGTGAGTTTTGTTCACTATTGCTGAATTTTGTTACAGATTCAGCTCAATTACTTCGACCCTCAGAGTTCATCAACATCTTCATTCATCTCTTGTTCTGACCAAAGGTGCAAGAATGGAGTCCAATCATCAGATAGCAGTTGTTCCAGTCGGAACAACCAATGCACTTACATATTCGAGTATGGAGATGGTAGTGGAACATCAGGCTATTACGTGTCAGACTTGATGCATTTTGCTAGTATTACTGAGGAATCTTTGCAGTCAAATTCTTCAGCGCCTGTGGTTTTTGGGTGAGTCTGAAATGGTTGAAATTAGAGTCCTATTTATGTTCTGTTTGGATAAACAACTTAATTATACCCTTGTAGTGTGAATGTTTATGCTTAAGCTATTTCTATAACAAAAGATAAAATAAAGGCAAATTGTTTTCATAAGCTATCCGAGAGAGCTTGTGGAAATAAGCTGAAAACAACTTATGGACATGTCATAAGCTGTTTCCATATGCTCTCATAAACAGTCTCAATAGTGTTTATGCTAGTAGTTAAGATCAAATAAGGCGACCCAAACAGGTCCTTAGTTTTTTCATATTTGTTGATTTGAATGTAACAGTTGTAGCAACCAGCAGAGTGGGGACTTGATGAAGTCTGATAGAGCAATTGACGGTATATTTGGATTTGGGCAACAGGGCATGTCAGTAATTTCCCAGCTCTCTTCACAAGGAATAGCACCAAGAGTGTTCTCACACTGCCTGAAAGGAGATAGTAGTGGCGGCGGCATATTGGTTCTTGGTGAGATTGTGGAGCCAAACATAATTTATAGTCCACTCGTTCCGTCACAGTAGGTTCTTTCATTGGAATAAAGTGCTACATTCTATCTTTTCTATATATTTACTCGCTGTTTTTCGTTTCAATGCTCTGGTAAATGTAGGTAGCTTTAAGGCTTTAATGAATTTAAAGATGACATTTATCCTTTAGATTATATATTTTATTTAGATAAAAATTATTCCTCAAGTGTTGACTTTGTTCATTAGGATCCTAATAAGACAATTTTGTTTTTGTAAAAAATTTATTTGTATTGAAACGTCTTTTCTTTTATTAAAAATTTAATTCCATGGTAAATATTTCAGGCCACATTATAATCTAAATCTGATGAGCATCTCTGTCAACGGCCAAATTTTGCCAATTGATTCTTCTATTTTTGCTACATCAAGCAATAGAGGTACTATAATTGATTCTGGAACAACTTTGGCATACATTACTGAAGAGGCTTACAATCCCTTTATCAATGCGGTGAGTTTCACTTAGGTAATTTGTTTTCGTTCAATTGATCAATAATAGATATTGCTTTCACTATCATGTTTAATCAGCAAAAATGACATGAATTTTTTTCTTTGTAAAAAGGTTTATATATATTTAATGGAAATGTTGTTCTTTGTAGATTACTGCTGCTATTCCACAATTGGTGCGCACTGTTCTTTCCAGGGGAAATCAGTGTTACTTAGTTACCACCAGGTTAACTTTGAACTGTTCATAGATGTTTAATGGATTACTTTATGACTTTTTCCCCGACTGGATGCTAAAAGTTGATGTTTAATGCTATGTTTAACAGTCTTGACAGCTTTCCTCAAGTAAGTCTGAATTTTGCGGGTGGTGCATCTCTCATTTTAGGGCCACAGGACTACCTTATAAAGCAGAACTATATTGTAAGTATTCAAACTTTGATTTCCATTTAAGAGCTACTTCATGGTTAATTCTGTGCATTGCTAGCTTCTTTGACTAAATACATGTTTTTTATTTTTTATATACATCTTACTAATATACTTTCCGACTTTTTTTATTATGAATGTTATCTCGCTAGTTGAATGATATATAAACCTGTGTGTTTTACAGGGAGATGGATCGGTGTGGTGTATTGGATTTCAGAAAAGTACAAGTCAAGATGTAACAATTCTTGGAGGTAATTGAAATAATGCCAATTTGGAAACTTCATGCCATTGCATTCTGTAATATATTGAAAATATACATAAAATAAGTTCTGCATTTGACCGAGGTCTGTGAAAATAATACAATTGAATCTTGAAGATATTATACTCAGAGTGATAACTCATATGTTTTGTTGATTATTGATCAGTTTATTACGCCCACGCATTAAAATCCCTTCTTTAATTTTATATTCCATGGCCCTAGCCAATATTAATGGTGTTATAGTTGGGGTTTCAACATTAGAACTATTATGTTTATACTCTCATTAAGCTTATCAATTTTTATACTAATAACGCTACTTTTTTCTGGCAGACCTTGTATTGAAAGACAGAATTTTTGTCTATGATCTTGCTGGTCAACGCATTGGATGGGCTAACTACGACTGTAAGTTTTAGCTGCACTACATTAAAAGCATATAGTAATCAATATATGCATATAGGGATTAGGGGGCGACTTTGGTGAGAATATTTTGTTATTACGAGGAAAGAGAACAACGAACAACGAATAATAATCGTCTGATTAACATTAATGGAAATCAATGCCTGTTATATATATTTTGTTAAAAATATATATTAGTGACGAGGACCATGAGATGCTGCGATGAGTAAGTCTATAATATATATGGTTTATCTTCAACATCAGATTCTAATATGTTCACTATAAAATTCAATAATCTAGGTTCACTGTCGGTTAATGTTTCTGCATCAACTGGTAACGGAAGAAGTGAGTTTGTCAACGCAGGAGACTTAAGTGGAAGCACTTCTTTACGCGGTGGATCTCAGGAGTTGATATACAGAAGAGTGATATTTGCTCTCTTCATGCACATAACACTTATATGCTATTTTGTATTCTTGTAGCATGTGAAATTGGAACTAACTATATTCTTTTTTTTACTATATGTATATGCCCTTGCTGGTTTTTAAGTGTATATCAGCAAGAGAAATGTGACTTTAGTAGAATTATTGTAATGTGCCTTGTTTCTGCACATTAGGTTTATCTTTTAATGTAAGTCACTCTTGATCAACCACGTTTCTCATTATTGTAAATCCAATTATCAATGATTGAATCACAAATACAAGTTATACTTCGTTCTTTGGGAGTTTTTCACAGCTTGATTTCTCTGCATGGACATTGTTGATTTTTTTTAAAAGTAAAATAATTGTTGTGGGATTTGGTTTATTTAAAAAAATTAAAGTTGTTATTTAAAATGAATAGCCCTCTTGCTAGGTAACTAGCGAGTGATGAAGAGTGCAAAATCAGGAAAAATACAGTGTTAACCAAGCTAGCCAATAATAAACAATGATATACTTAAAACTTAGGAGCAATCAAAACAAAATACTGAATCAACCAGAATATTTATTGGATAACTTGGATCTTGAAATTGATTATGTCATTGTATATATTAAAATTTTAATCAAAGTTATATGCTATTTTTTATCAAACAAAATTTAAGTTGTACTATTTGAACACAATTTTTTGTCAAAAAAATTAGCATAATCCCATTCACAAAATGAATCTAAAGGATAATTTTCATAAAGTTAGCATATATTCTTGTTTTCATCTTCCTTTTTCCCTCGTTTCTTTGTAGTAATTCTACTATGTTGTCTTCATGGTGATTTTAAAGGATCGTAGTGACGATGAAGCGGAATCCTCTGGGTTTCCCCGCATTGGTTCTGAATATGAGAAATGATTGAGATCACATTTTTACTATGTCTAATGGGACCATTAACTGGTTAGTTTGAGTGATTCTGAAAGTGATAGTGATAGTGACAATAGTGGTCATAGTAGTGAATAGTGGTTGTATCTTCATACCTTGCTCATCATCTTTCACAGGGTATCATTCCAAGGATCAAATGGCAACTTCTAAACCTGAGTCTTTTTCTATAGATACTACAGTGGGGTTTAGCTTCATATTTACTACTAATGGGAGCATTGAGGACTTTAGGAGTACTGTTGCTATTTCAACTAAAGAGTGAGAGGAGGATGTAATTGTGGAGCCTACAAGGAAGGGTGAGTCAGTTATGATGCGCCGTCCTCTACCAAGCCAAATATCTCTTCGGCTGAGTTCAGATTATCTTTGTCAAACCTGGTTCGGATTCTACAAACCACTAGAAAGCAGAACAAAAACCTGCTAAATTAATCGTGTTCTTGCTGATGAGTGCAAAATGCACTATCAAAAAAATAAGTATTTCAAGTGTCATATAAACAGTGACTCGGTGCGATATTAAATTCGTTCAACAATTAATATTGTTTTTAAGTACAGAGAAAGGGTGGAATAAATCATCTTCCTGTCTTGGGTACTCTAACCAGTTTATATAGTTTTCAGAGTTGAATTTCTCTTTTCCATAGAAACATCTTTTTCTATTTCCCCCCAAAAAACAAAACTACCGATAATCATCAATAAAATATAATGTACAATTTGTTAACCTTGTTTCACTTCAAAGCACTTGTGTTGTTATCACGAGAAACGTAAAATGTCTTTGTTGCTGCTATGGCAGAATCCCCTCTCTTGACAATTTTCTCAAGCTCCTCAACCTTCTCCAACAAGGATGCTACATTTGAATTGGTACATTGAACCAACTTGTTTGCAGTATCTAGAGAAGTACACAGCTAAACAAAGGATAATAAAAAACACATTAATCATATAATAAGCTGAAGATTTCAAAAGAAATAGACAGATTAACAGTAGGAAAATGTAGATTTCACTTCTCTAACATGAACAATTAACTGTTTACAAATGAATTAACCAATGTCAAACAATAATAGGAAGAAAAAAAAACGTTTACATTATGTGCATAAATATATCAAATCATAGATGCACGTAAATATTGCTCATTTTTAACACTGTTGGCTGAATTGATCAACTTAGAGGAGCAGAACCCAGAAAATACGGATTTGGACCCTTTGCGGTTGCACCATATAGTCTGCTATAGAGTTGTTGTATCTAATTAGAATCTAAGTTACAAGTGCATGTTTGGTTTGGCTTCAGAAAGAGTCAAAAGCAATTCTAGAGATATAGAATTGATTTTGGAGCGATTTTAAGGTGTTTGATTCTTCTAAAGCCGAATTGATTCTAGCAACAGAATTAATTCTACTAGAAGCTAGGATTAGTAGCTTCTGAGTTTAAATATAATTTTGCCACTAAAATTTATTGTTCAACTACTTTTACATAAATCAATTTTGCCAAACTCAATTCTGTGAAAATCCATTCTACTCGATTCAATTGTATCAAAATTAATCAGCCAAATACACACACCAATGGTTTCGCCATCCGCAAAGAATCAAAACAGTTGTAAAATACAGATCAAACAATCAAACATTAAAATGCCCTTCCCTTCCCTGATTAGTTAATCAGCAATAATAATAAACAGTTATTAACAATAATAATAGAGATTAATTTATTTGCAACATTAGTTTCTAACGGTTCGGAAAAGAAAAGAAACCTTCAAAGTGAGAGAAGTCCAAGAATGATCGGAAGTAGAATTGAGAGCAGAGTGAAGGTGATCGTAGTTTTCCTGAAAGAGTTTGGTGAGATCAGGAAGCGGTTGAGGAGGAGCGTTGTTGTTGTTGTTGGTGTTGAGATCTGAAATAAGAGAGGGTGAGGTTGTTGTTCCTTCATTTTGTTCTTCTTCTTCTTCTTCTCCAACGTCGCTTAGAAGATCTCCGATGCATAAAAGGGGTCCTCCGATTCCTCTCATACTTCTCAGTTTGTACTTTTGCTTTCCAACCCTCCACTTAGTTATCAATTCTATATTTCTCTTTTACTCATTTGTTACCCGCTAGTCGTACTAAAATATAAGTCGTTTTGACAATTTTACATAAATTAAGAAATGTAATTAATATTGTATGAAAAAGAAAAATTGTGATTTAGTTTACAAAATTTTATTTTATTAATAATATGAAAAAGATAATTGAAGAAGTAAAAGAAGAGAGAGTAATCAATAGTTAAGGGTATTCAATGTTTTATTAATATTGTAAAATGATTTATATTGTATTATAAATTTTTTTCTCAAAATAATTTATATTTTGATATGGAGGAAGTAGTTTTTTAAATTTTTTTTTAGTGATTTTTTGTAAAATGATTTTTTTTTCTCATTTTCTTCATGGTGTTTTCCAATTTTATCCTTAATATTTGCTACGATGTCTCTTATCTAGAGATGAATCAGTTGGCCTTTGTTGACCCATGTATTTATAGATTATGAAAAATTCACTTTTCGTCGACTCTCTTTTATTTTCTGAAAATTACATTTTATTGTTTATGCAAAAAAAAGATCGGAATATATTTTTCCATAAAATTAATATTTAAACAAAAAAAAAGTTTGAAAAATATGTTTCGAATTTTTTACACAAATAAAAAAATATTTTTTTAAGGAGATAAAGGAAAATTCTGAATGAAGAGAAGATTTCTTACATTATTAGTTTTTCAATGTTAAGTCCAAAGTCCCTTCCTTAAACCAACTATCTTTGCAACAAGGAGTTAACAAAACATTATTTTTTTTAATTTAGTCAAAAAAAAGAACTTTTTTTTTTAATATTCACTCTCATATCACTTACTTCAAATCAATATAAATTTTTTATTTTAAGAATAGATTCTACATAAGATTTATATGAGCTTCAGTTAATTGAAGAATTAGTGTTAAGAAGATATATAGTTTTCTTTCTTTTTTTTTTTTTTACTAAAGAAGATATTGTTCTTAACACCACCTCTATTAACAAATGGCATGGCTGATGAGCGCTGTCCTTGCCACTACGAACATGGTTGTGCACATCATAGCAAATCAAGTTAATTATGCACACACAAATTGTTGAGTGTGACAATGTCACATTATACTATGAAGAGTACATAAAGAGAAGGGAAATTGGTTTTTGCTTTTGTCTCATTTTTCTCCTTCTATACTCCTACGTCCTACTCCTTTGAAATAGTCTTATATGCTAGAAAACACAAACATTTTTTAAATTAGACGGTCTCAATGTGCGGGTCAATATTCTACATGATACCAACACAACACTATATTGAACTACTAGCTTGATGAAAGCGTCTTTGTGGTGGCGTGATTTAAACATATTGGGTGGGGAAAAGAAGGGTCGGTGGTTTGTGGAGAATATTAGTCATAAACTCGGAGATGGTAAGAATATACGGTTTTGGCTGGATAAATGGCTTGATATTGTTCCATTTTGTGATTCTTTTCCTGCTCTCTTTGCAAAAGCTGCTGGTTCGTCCTCTTGCGTGGCTGATATGGGGTCATGGCTCAATAATGTTTGGTGTTGGAGTGGAACGAGCAGCTCACGGTGGAGGAGCTGGGGTGGTGTGCCAAGCTAAATTTAGTGATAGCACAAGCTCATATCTCTAGCAGTCAACATGATAGGCTTCGATGGATCCCTGATGCTATTGGGTTATTCACAGTTCATTCTACATACTTATTTCTAATACAACAGTTGCGATTGATGATCTTTTACGTCTTGCTTTGAAACGTCTCTGGTTAGCAAATGTATCGTCGAAGGTTAGTGTGTTTGGGTGGCGTTTGTTATTGGATAAGTTACCAACTCGGGAAGCTCTCAATAGACGAGGTGTCGTCTTTGACAATATTGCTCAGAGCTGTGTGTTTTGTACAGTGGAGGAGGAAACATCGCAGCATGTGTTTTTCTCGTGTTATTTTATTCATCAGGTGTGGACACGCGTGTTTCAATGGATGGGGGTTCATTATGATCCTTGTTCTATGGCGGTGTCGCATTTCCTTTCTTTTGGTGCCATTTTTCAAGGAGGTTCGCGTAAACGGGTGCGGCATATTATTTGGTTAGCAACGACTTGGTGAGTTGGTGTACCTGGTGCATGCGTAATAATTGTATTTTTAGAGGTACAAGTGTTGACTTTGAGTCTTTGTTCAAAGATATTAGGTTTTTCTCGTGGTTTTGGTTTGTAGGTCGTTCATGTTGTTCAGCCAGTTTAACTTTTGCGGATTGGTGTCATGATCCGTTAACTTGTTTTTAATTTTTCCTCTTGGTTTTGTAAAGGTTGAGTATACCTTGTACTCCTTATAATGTCATTTCTCAATTATAAAAAAAAAAACACTATATTGAACTCTTTTTTTTTGGTACATATTGAACTTTTTTTTTTGACAGTAACACTATATTGAACTTATTAATTATTAGTGTTAATATGTCAATGTTGTATTTTGTAACTTCTATATAATACGTCAATTATTTACTTCTTTTAGCCCTTCGTTTAAGTTGTTTGCTTCTATTTTTTCAATTCTTATTTCGAATTACAAATAATTAGACTGTGGTTAATTGAGCATGATTTTTCTTTATTTTGGCACAAGTTTATTTGTTGTAAGTTGTAATGGTTTGTGTTGATTTATCAAAATCATATTACTTTTTGGAAAATAACATCTTGATTTTAGGGACCACTTTAGTTGCCTAGCAAGTGTAGTTTCGTTTGTAAAACGGAAATTGCAAAAGAACTAGAATTCTTATTCAGCAAAAACAAAAAAACAAAATTGCATTCTCATTCTAAAATGCATCAATGCGCTTTATCATAACTTATCAAGAAATAATCAATTTAAAAAAATCTCTAACTATTTCAAAATATTACATTAATATTTAAAAAAATTATTTTTAAACATAAAAAGTGCAACAAAGAGATAAATAGAGCAAATTTTTTTTTTTTAGTTAATAAATAGAGCAAATTTAAACTTGGTATAAAAACGGAAGTATCCAATACGTGCCTTAATCAGCAATTAGTTGGTAGTGCTTACTGCCTACAACTAATAAAGTTCTGAAGGCTGTGCAAATTGCGTCTAAACAGAAGAGCGTGCAATTTACATTTTAAGTGAGCTCTTTTTCAAGAGAGTTAGTCTTATTATGGTCAAAAAAATTGTATAGACATATAAAATCATTTTACCTAACTTAAAACTCGTCTAATTTAAATCTAAGGAACATAACATCTTCCTCTTTCCACAAATTGGAGCATGATTAATGTTAAAGCAGCATAAAATCAATAAAATTTACAAAGCCTAAAAAGCATACAATAAGCACAAAGTTCAAACGAAAATTGGTGATTCCTTCAATATAATTGCATAGTATTTATCTAAACTTTTGAATAGTAAGATATAACAGACATAATAATAATAATAATAATATAACCATAATTTCAAAATGTTTATACCGATATCCATGATGGTACCACATTATGTACCATAATTTCAAAATATTTATAACCATATCCATGGTAGGAACATATGGTTCATATCCAAAAGCTGCCTAGTACTTAACATTATAATCAAAAAAAGAGGGTCCGCCCAAAACACAGATGGCAACATATATCTTATATCCAAAAAAGGCATGGTGAAAACACACCATTCAAGTCTCCCCTCCAAATCAATAAGCCAAGCCATTGTCAACAGTAAAACATAACATCTTTGACATTTTCCAAGACTGAGGGCAGTGCCGCCACAAAGTTGTTGGCACTCCTGTTACCACTTGCTGAACCGGAATCATAATTTTCAGCATCGTTAAGGTAGTAGCGAGCTCGGAAAGCTAACAAGTGTGCATAATATGCAGGAGGAACTGCATACAAGAATCAATGTTGTAGGTAAATTAGAGTTTTGTATGGCATACAATAATATAACAAGCAAACAGAATTAAGTAACAAACCTATCGAGACAGATCGAGTGCACCTAGCATAACTGAAGATTAAAAGAAAGGAAAATATTAGATGGATTCTAAAATTAAATGAAAACAGTGGTTTATAAGATAATATTGAGTACAAAAATAAATGAAAATATTACATACGTGTAGCATAAGTTATTGGTCAAACTCTGTAACTGATCAGCACTAAATTTGTTTTCATCAAACAACACGTGATAATGAGTTGGTCGACTAGTCCCCTGCAAAACAAAGACATTCAATCGCAAACAAGATAGAACTGTCAAATACCGATGGAGCAACAACTAGTACACAAGTGCATAGAGTTAAAGGATCTAGCTAGTATTACTTGAATCCCAGCATGACTGTTCAGATAAAAATCAAATTCTCTGGGGTGGCAAATGCTGGTGTCAACCACAGTTCCTTTGACAAAATTACAAAGAACTCAATCAGTAAAAAAATAAAGCATTGGCATGAAAATAGATACCAACTGCTTGCAGACAACAAATAAATGGAAAAAACCTGGCATTATATTGCCGCTTCGGTCGATCTGATCATTACTGACAGGAAAGAGACGGGTATGATGTCTCTTTTGGACCACTACAAAAGTAACTTGAGGTAGATACCCATTCTCTAACGAGACACAAGCCTGAGAACCAATGTAAAAATTTAACATAAGACAACTCTCGTATATATGATGGAGAGAAAAAAAACAAGAATAAAGAAATATCGTGGAACAGTTTAATTCTATCTCTTGAGTTAGCTTTGCCATACCTTCCTTATAGCGTCCATTTCATAAAGCAAAACCTGACTAAACTGCCCTTCACTTACTCCATCTCTGATAATCATAAATTAATATTAAAAAAAATCATACTAAATTAAAGACAATAACAAACATAACTGTATCTTTCAATTAAAACCAAATCCAACCTGTAAAATATAATCCTTGAAGGCTTAAATTTAGTTGTCCTATAGAAAGCCAGGATCAACTCCCTGAAAATAAAAAGAAAAATCAGGTTTGTCTCTACGAGAGGAATACACAAATCTGACAGCAATACATACCTTATCATTCCACTATGCACAATTCCCTTCTGAGGATGTTCAGTTGTTTTGTACAGATCCTGAATGATTTCTTCGCGATGAGACTGGGCAGAAACGATTCCCCTGTACTTAGTGCACCAAGGCCAATCCATGGATGCCACCACCTGTATTATTCAACAAGCAAACATGGTGCAAATATTAAAATATGATTACATGAAAGAGTTGCAAATAACTATGAAAAAGACATAGCTTACTGCAGCAATAGAAGGACTCGAGTCTTCTCCTGGCTGAGGATGTGTTACATCCGCACCAAATATTATCGTTGGTTTATCGGTTAGAAGAGGAATTCTTCTCTCAAATGCATCATTCAACACCGTGTTGCGACCACCAACCTAGCCAATAAACAATGATACGTTTAAAACTTAAGAGCGATCAAATCAAAATATTGAATCAAACAGAGTATTTATTGGATAACTTGGACCTTGACATTAATCTTCAAAGCCAAATTTTCAAGATACTGCTTATTCATTTTTAATGCTGGCCTTGGTTGACAACATTGAGACACAATTCCCAATTCAGTTTCACATACACGCTTTATCTTATCTGTAAAACAAAACAACACAATTCAATATAACAAAACCAAACCTTGAGAATTTTGGACTTATAGACAACTTACCATATGACTTCCCCTTGAAATCAGGCAAAATTACAATCAGCAATTGAAGCCTTCCCTGCTGCTTTGTGCTCTCAAGGTTTTTCTCACACTTTTTTTTAAGTTCGGCGAGCTCTCTCTCAATATAATTAGGATTGGCATGGGCTATAGGTACCAAAGGATCTGGGTTGATAACCTGGAACAAACTCCATGAAGGTAAAAGTTGTAAAAAATTATAGGGAGCAGACAACCATTTTATGAAATTGTACAAACAAACAACATACCATTCCCTTGGCTCTACACATATTAATCAACTCTCGACAAAATTGAGTAGGTTCCATTCTTGCAAAGCTAAGGCAAGTCCAGAATTGCAACTTGCCAGCATCAACCATTTTCTACAAAATAAGAGGTTTACACTACTCAGAAATCTAACCATTAGCTCAAGAAAGAAATATCATATCATATCTAACATTCAAAATAAAAAATCAGTCTAGTAGTTGTCTCAACAGTCTAATAAATGATATTGCAATCATATTTTTTGAGATTGTAAGATGTTTACAAAAGATCCAATTCAAAAGTCCATGAAGAACACAGGTATAATAAAATACAAGAGAACTGTTAGAATTAAGAAACATGTGTAGATATATAACATGTGTAAAATGTGTAGATGATTCCTATGATTCCTACATTAAATGATTCCTAGGCTTGCTAGAATAGATAGTTCCTAGGCACTCAATAAAATACACAAAAGTTTACATATTTCAATAAGAACCATACTCCCACAGGCATAAAGGTGATATATATAAAACCACAACAATTTGAAGAATTCATAAAGAAAGAAAGATTCATCATCTCACCTTACTAATCATGTTCCATTGGCCCATCCGAGGATCAATTTTAGATTCTCCACCAGTTCCATGATATTTGAGCTGCAGTCAAATAAGAAAAAAAAAATCAAATATTACACATCATAATAAATTTCTAAATTAAATTAAGCATGACCTATGTATACCGTTGGGGGAGGAAAAACACGAGCATCGACCAGGGCAAGTTCCTCTCTTACATTGATTCCAAACTCACGCACAACATTGTCTGCGCTGAAACGATGCTGCTTCACAATCTATCAAAAAATGAAATGACCATTATGAACAGGAAAAATAAAAAGATACCCACAACCTAAATAAAAACATAATTTCATTAAAAAAAGCATTAAGATATCAGATAACATACATTTTTTATATCACTTTCTCTCTGAGAAGGACGCTGGCAGGTGGCCCTTAAAAGATTGGTAACTTGCTCTTCATTCAATCTTTTGGAGTATCTTTGTCCAGATTCAATTTGACAAAGCTACAACAAATAAAAACATGACAACAGTTTTGAGGTCTAGTCTTACCCAAAATCAAAAAAACATCACGCTGAACATTAATATATAGACAGAGAGGGTAGTGAAGAAAAAACCTCCATTGGAAAATACATAGGTCTTGTGTCACTTCCAGCTTGAATAGCAGGAAGAAGTGGATACTTTAACCCAATCTTGTATCTCTCATGGAAATAATCCATAACTTTTTTCCTAGTTACTTGGTCATCAAGTGTGAACCTAGATGAATAACAAATTGCGAAATAAGAGTGAGACAAGCATAAAGTTGTAAAATAAAGCTTAGTCAAGGAGTATACAACTTGCACTCAAACAGATCAACCTTTTAAAGTACCACATATTTACAAACAATTTACCTCAACTTCAAGGAAACAAATAAAATGGAGAAAAAAAAGATACTCACGTTAGGTCTTTGAGTGGCTCTTTAGAGAGACCAGTCACCTTGTAACTCTTTATGTTCCCTCCATGAGATAACCGTACCTTGAGACCTCTCAAGGCTTTCTTGATCTGAAGCAAAGTAAAAAATTTACATGATTTCGCTAATAGCAACTATCATACTCTTAATGTCCGGTTGAAAATAAAGAAAACTAGCTTTAGCATGAATTTATTAGAAGGTAACCCAATAATAAGTCCTTATCTCATTTCAATCACCTAATTTAATCAAAATCATAACATAACAATAAAACTAAAACATCAGAAATACCTTGAGACGGTCCTGATCAGACAGCTTCATTGAAAAATTCAATTTAAAAAAATGTTTAGCAACAAATTCAGTGACAAGAACGGGTTCATAGAAGGCCCTCGAAGAAACATCTGAAACAAATCATCATTTGTCAAAGACTGAAAGCTAAATAGAACTGTAAATTACTCAACAAGAAAAATATTGGTAATGAGTAGAAGTAAAACCAATGTTGAGGGTTAGTCCCATTTGTGTTGGCCTAAGGCTTTGATAATAGCCTCTCCAATATTCTGTCCCACAACCAAGAGGCCCAGGTGCCCCCAAACTAGGAGAGAAAAATGACCTCCCTGCAACAGTATACCTGAAAACCAATTCATCGATAACAACACTGTCACTTAAAACACAAAATCAGTAAATCCAAATAAACAGCACACAAAAACAATAATGCTACATTTCGGAAGGGGTCGCCCGCAAAGCAACGTCAAGTACTTGTATGGTTTCATAAGGACAATCCAACTGCAAACGTTTGAGAAACTGAGTAAGATGGAAGATGTCCGTCTGTGCAGCAAACCGAATCGTAACCTTAAACTCGCGTTCACGCTTTTTCCTGTGACAAAATATAAAACTCATCAAATCACATCAAACATTTCAACTACTACTAAACAACATTAACAACAAACTCATTACAAACACATTAGGAGCAAACTCACCTATCAGAATCAGAAGAGGATCCTTTATCCTCATCAACCAATGTAACCACAAAAACCTTAGAAGTAAACGGCAACGGACCAGCAGTAAACAGACTCTTCCTGCCATCATAAGCAGGAATCCGATTCCCTAACAGTGACTCCCGATGTGTTTTCACCAACAGATTTATAACATCCCTCGACACTTTTTTCGTAATCTCCGGAGAAATCGATACCTAAAAAATTAAATAAAATCAATCAAAACTTTCAATCTCTGTAAACTCATAACACATTGTTACTTACAAGCGTTATAGTTACAAATCAACATATAATAAACAAAAACAAAAAACACAAACACTTAAAATTTGAGTTCAAAAATAATTTACGATCAAATAATACTAATCAATCAAAAATTTCATCGTCTCAAAATCCATAACACATTGTTACATACTAGCATTATAGTCTAAAGACTCAAATCAACATGATAAACAAAATCAAAAACAAAAAAACCCTAAACACTTCAAACCCTAAACAAAATCAAAACAAAAAAAATTAACGAGCAAAATAATATACTAACATCGTAGTGATGTAGATCCTTGTCAGCAACTTGCAACTGAAAATGATTTGCACGAACTTGCACTCTTTTCCCTAATCGACCGAAATCAGGTCGGTTAGGGAACCTGATCGCCTTCTGAGACGACGGAGCAGAAGCCGGAGCCGATTGTAGAGTAAGCTTCTGTTGAACTTCAGTAGTCAACGCGTCAGTCGGAGAAGGACGAGTAGAAGCCGAACTAGAGCCAGCAACAGATGGATGAACAATCGGAGGAGCAACAGATGAATGAACAACCGGAGTAGTAACTGATGAAGCAGCGGTGACAGTTACCGGCGCCGGAGCAGTTGAAGGAGAAGGTACGTTGATCGATGAAGAAGACGGAACGGTGTGTCCACCGCGAGTGTTACGACCGCGACCACGGCCTGTTCCGGCAGCATTGACAGGAGGTTGTTGATATGAAGCCGGAGATGGTTGGTTACGGCGGTTATCAGGGTGGTTTCCTCCACCGCGACGAGACATTGTGGTTGTGATTGAAAACGGTTACTAGAGAGAGAGAGAGAGAGAGAGAGAGAGTAGAGAGAGAGATTTGTTATGTGTTGGTGGAAAATGAGAAGAATGAGTGTGAGAATGGGTTTAAGTAGGAGAGTGTGAGAACATTTGTGAGCGAAGGTAACGTAGTGGTGGAATATGGGAGAAAGAAGAAAAAAAAAACATTTCTTCGAAAATTCAAAAGTCTTCTTCTTTTTATTTTTTAATAATTAAATAAAAAAGTAAATAAATAAATGGTGGGACTCCAAAAAATGGAATTAGCGCGTAGAGTTGGGGACATTCGACAAAAGAATTTGTTACATGTCATTGTCAGGACAAAGAACGTTCAGTTCTCACTCTCACCAATTAGGGATTTCAATGCCTGGTAGTATTGTACTACTACTAGTAGTATAAGATAAAATTAAATAATACTAACTCCTACGTCTCATATTATAAACACTCTTTAAAAAAAAAACTAATTTTTAAATATAAGCCATTTTATAAATTATTAAGTTCATTTAGTATTTTTCAATGCACATACCTTTAATTATTATGTTAATTTGCATTAAAATATAAAAAGTCAAATAAACAAACATGCAAACAAAAGACAATTTAATAAAATTTATGCACAAATTAGATATAATAATTACACTACCAAGTTTTCTTAATATATGAGAAATTAGTCGAGAAGATTTATAATATGGGACAAAGGGAGTATAAGATAAGATTAAATAATTTTATCATTCTATTCTCTTTGATCTCATATATAAGCAAAAAAAAATTGAAAATGTTAAATATAACCAAAAGTAACTTCTAATCATTATAATTAAACACATCCAACAAATACAAAGGGAAGAAAATCAGAATTGCAGGTAAGGAGTTATTTGGTTGTAAAAATGGTTTTGAGGTTCTTAGAACTAGAGAATGTTCATTAGCCTCTGATGACAAAGTGCCATGATTTTGTCTTGGAATGTAAGGGGCTTGAATAAAAGAGCAAGGCACATTGAGGTAGGCGCCCACCTCAAGAAACTTCAGGTGTCTTGTATTGCTTTATTAGAAACTAGAGTGAAAGTTAATAATGTTGCTAGAATTAGAAAGAGTTTTGGTAATGACTGGTGCTACCTAGATAACTACAATCATCATCCTAATGGGAGAATTTGGTTGATGTGGAAAACTGGTAAATTGGATGTGAAAATACTTGCTTGCTCTGATCAATTCATTCATTGTGAAATTTATGATGTAGATGGTAAACTATCCCATTATATGTCAGTGATTTATGCCCACAATCAACTAGTAAATAGGAAAAAGCTTTGGTTAGATATTAAGAGTTGTGCAAGCTCTGTACAGGGGCCATGGATGGTATTAGGCGACTTCAATAATGTACTGACTGTAGCCGATAGAGTTGGTGGAACACCTGTGCAACCTGCAGAATTTTATGATTTGGATTGGATGATGGATGAGTTAGGACTTTATGAACATGATACTATAGGGAGTCATTTTACTTGGTCAAACAGACACACAAGTAGAGTGATTTATTCTAGAATTGATAGAGCGATTTGTAATAGAGAGTGGTTTCTTTTCTATCCACACTGTGAAGTTGAAGTTTTGCATCCTCACATTTCTGACCACTCTCCCCTCAGAGTAAAATTGCTGAATACTAACACATATATGAATAGGTACCAAACACGCTTTAAATTTTTGAATTGTGTTGTGGAAAGGCAGGATTTCTTGGACCTGATAACTAGTAGTTGGAACAAAGAAGAAGTAGGAAGACCAATGTATGTCTTGTGGAGAAAACTCAAAAGACTGCAACCTATCTTGCGGGGATTGAATAGAAGTGTGACTGCAGGGGTCCAAAAAATCAAGGATAGCAGGATTCAACTAGAACAAGCACAACATCTTCTAGCAGGAGATATGTTTAATCAAGAATACATTAAATCTGTTAAATATTGGTCTGATGAGATAATTCAAAATACTGAGTTAGAAGAGCAAATTCTTATGCAAAAATCAAAGATTACATGGCTGAAGCTAGGCGATGGAAATAATGCTTATTTTCATGCTACTATAAGAGGGAAAAACAAGCAAGCTAGAATTTATAAGCTAGAGGATAACAATGGGAAAGTGCTCACTGATTTCAAAGAAATTGAGAAGGAAGTATTGCGATTCTATGGCGACCTAGTTGGTACATCTTCCCAACGACTACTACATGTTGATATTGCTGCAATTAGAAATGGAACACAACTTCAGGAAGTACACAAGGATAGTCTCACTCAACCAATCACTGACCAAGAAATTTGGACAGCTCTCAAGAATATAGGAGACACCAAAGCACCAGGGATCGACGGATTCAATTCAAAATTTTTCAAGGCGAGCTGGAATGTGATTAAATCAGATGTTATAGAAGCAATCCATGAATTCTTTGACTATGATAGATTATATGCAGCAGTCAATTGTGCCTTAGTTACTTTAATTCCAAAATCCTCTGATGCAAAAACAATGAAAGATATGAGGCCTATTGCTTGTTGTACTACAGTATACAAAATAATCTCAAAAATTTTAACTACCCGCTTGAGTAAGGTGATCACTGTAGTGGTGGATGAAAGTCAATCAGCATTTGTCCCAGGTAAGGTCATACATGATAACATCATCATAGCCCATGAATTGTTAAGAGGATACAATCGGAAACATATTTCTCCTAGATGTGCTATACAAATGGACCTGCAAAAAGCTTATGATACCGTGGAATGGACAGCTTTGGAAGTTATCATGAGGGAAATGAATTTTCCTCCAAAATTCATCAAGTGGATCATGATATGTGTCAGCACAGTTTTTTACAAATATGCAATCAATGGTCACCAAAGTGAGCTCTTAAAGGCTAAAAGGGGACTTAGACAAGGGGATCCCATATCACCCCTTCTGTTTGTGCTGATTATGGAGTACTTGCACAGATGCTTGAAGAATCTACAGAAAAAATCAAATTTCAATTTTCATCCAAAATGTGAGAAATTACAAATAACTAACATTTGTTTTGCAGATGACCTTATCATGTTCACAAGAGGGGATGAGACATCAGTCAAGCTTATGATGGGGGAATTTAAAAAATTCTCAGATTCAACTGGTTTGAAGGCCAATCCTACAAAATGCAAAGTTTATTTTGGAGGAGTACCTGAGCTAGAACAAAAGAAGATTATTGTTGCTACTTGTTTTTGTGCGGGTACCTTGCCTTTTAAGTACTTGGGTGTTCCATTATCGAGTCGCAAGCTAACTGTACATCAATACCGACCTCTTATTGATAAGATAGTGGCTAAAATTCGACACTGGACTGCTAAACTTTTGAGTTATGCAGGTAGATATCAATTGATTCAGAGTGTTTTATTTGCTGTCACTTCTTACTGGATGCAGGTCTTTCCACTCCCTACAGAGGTTATCAGACACATTGAAGCAATTTGTCGAAGTTTTCTTTGGAGTGGAAAGGATGAGATCAGTAGAAAAGCTTTAGTGGCTTGGGAAAAAATTTGTGAGCCCAAGATAGCAGGTGGTTTGAATATTACATCGTTGATGGAATGGAACCAAGCTACCATTAGTAAATTGTTGTGGAATTTACAAAGCAAGGCTGATAAGCTTTGGGTGAAATGGATTGATGCGTATTATCTCAAAGGACAAGACATTATGACATGGCAAGCCCCTCAAAGTTGCTCATGGATATTGAAGAGAATTTTGCATTGTAGGGAAATTGTGGAGCAAACTCAATATTGGGACGAAGTGATACAAAAAGGCAAATACAAAACATCCACCATGTACAAAGATTTACGAGGAGAAAAGGAACATGTGGATTGGAAAAAAATATTTTTCAACAACTATGCAAGACCACGTGCTACTTTTATTCTTTGGTTAACACTTATGGGTCGTCTTTCCACTAAGGATAGATTAGCTCGTTTCGGTGTAATAACAGATGGTTTGTGTAGCTTTTGCAATCATGGCGAATCTTTGGAGCACATTTTCTTTGAATGCAACACTACACAAGTTATTTGGAGGGAGGTCTTATCGTGGGCCGGTATTATTAGATCTCCTACAAGTTGGAGTGGAGAAAAGACTTGGTTGATTCAAGAAACAAAAAAGAAAGGATGGAGAAGGCAAATTTTGAAGATTGCGGCGGCTGAAACTATATATGCCATATGGAGGGCAAGGAACGAGATGATTTTTTCTTAAAAGTGCATAGATCCTTGTTTGAAAGATACCATAATATATAGCATAGTTATGAGATGCACTTTGCATAGGAAACTTACTATACATGTTAATGTTACCACATTATGCATAGAGTAGGATAGTTGATTTTGGACTCACCTGGATCCTTTGGATCGGTTGTACTCACTTTATTTGGATATATAAAAGTAATGCTTTGATTCCAAAAAAAAATTAAACACATACTATTAGACCTATAACTAAAACTAAGTAGCCCAAACTCCACTCGGACTCAATATATCAACTAGCCCATTAGAGCCCGAGTGGCCTTTATGGAGCGTTGCATTACAAAAACGTGCGGGACATGTGAATAAGCACGATCATCAGTATACTCAAGGGACGTGGGTTCATACACGTAACCTCAAAAGTTAATCGACTAGCCAATCCAAGGCTAATGTGAATTTATCTCTGATTATTATATTAAACATTTCCTCCGTACATCATGTTTGGAGGACTGTATACTGGACTAGCAAAACCATTGGCATGTCACTAAGATAAAACAGCCCAATACCACTCTGACACAATATAGCACCCAGCCCACTGGAGCCGGGTCGCCTCTGAAGAGCATCACATTATAAAAACGTGTTTCACGTGTAACTGCTAACTGACCACGATCCTCCATATACTCAAAGAACGTGGGATCATATAAACACACACGATAGTTCTACTAAGATGAGAACTTGACAATAACTTTTAAACATTAGTCATCCATGTTCAATATAAGAAAAATAAAAATTTGACCAAAAAAATATTTTAATGTAGAAGCACTTATTAAGGAGAAAACTATTATTCTTAAATAACGTGATGGTTAGAACTACATAGTTTATTTTTTTAATTTTTACCATCGATTTAATTAGTGATCATTGATCAATTATGACATAAAATTGTTTTAATCTGTAACTAGTTCGAACAACAATCAATCATGAACACACTCTCTAGTAATTTTGATATTTTTTATCAATTGAATTAAGATTTTTAAACCGAACATTGATCCCCAGTAGTAATATTTTATATAATACTCCTATATCTAACTTACGTGTATAATGTACAGTATTTTAATCATTATTTTTTCTATTTTTATAGAATAAATCCTCCTAAAATACATATAGTTTTGTAAAGAAATAAAAATATTTACTCTCCGTATCAAATAAAAAAATTACACTTAAATATTTTTACTATTCCTACTTAGTACAATTTTAACGTTAACATTAATACTCCAAATTCACAATTAGAATTGAATTTGATAACATTGAGTTTGACGGAATTAAGTTTAATTAAAAGTGAGTTTAAGTGAATTTATTTTAATTTTACAGCTATCCAAACATCAAAGAAATTCTAAAATCACATCAATTCAATTTTTTTCTCAGTAGTGATACTTGTTTAAACATATAATTCTAAAAATTTAAAATAAAATAATAATAGTACTCTATAAGTATATATAATCACATCAATTTAATTTTTTTATCTTTTCAATGTAACACCATTTTGGGTGAGTATGCATTTTTATTGGAAAACGCTTAGGCATGGTAAATTGGTAGTGATATCGTGAAGGATATGAAGGGGCTGGTTGGTTTGCAAAGTGATGTGATTGCGTGTAACCAGTAAACAAACACACACTTTTTGCGTAGCAAGATGACATCAATCAAATGCTGGCGTAGGCGCCGAAAAAGAATACTATCATTGGCTCACTATACGAGACACCAGACCACTCTCAACAAATCTCGTTGGACCCCACAAAACAAGTCTTTTCAACTCCAAATTTCATATATAGTAGTACAGTAATAAATAACTACTGAACTTCATTAAATTAATTTTGTGCTGTTGAAGAAATTAATTCCAAAAATTAAGTGGTTAGTTCGAAATAATTACTCCCATATCCCACGGGAGTTTTCACTATTTTCATCGTAGTAGTACAATATTTTTTGGATATTGCGTTACCATTAGAAGATGCTTTATTTTCCAACTTTTTATCTAAGAAAATTAATGATATTGTATACTAGTATAATAAAATTATTATTATTCCGTTCCAAATTACTATAAGATAAAATTGGTCAAAGAAAATTTATGCATTTGGTTAAAAATTTGAACAAGATATGCTGAGCAATTTTCCTTTATATTTTAAAACAGAGAGAATACATATGGATAAAAATAAAACCAACAATAAATTGTGTTGTTGACTTTTTGATCATAGGGTAAAGCGTAAGATCTTATATTATAGAGAAGTAAAACAACAAAAAATAATTACAATTACAAAATGTAAAACAATTTTGATTTATTTTAGAGAAGTAAAATGTAATTAACTTTATTTAAATAATGGAACCCTAAGCCGTTTAGATATACATATAGAAAAATTAGTCAGAAATGAAAATAATGTTACTCAATAGTACTATCTAAAACTTGAAGTTGATGACATAATAATTCAACTGTTCAAGGAATCAGCTAAGTAGCTAGCATTAAAGCAGGTGAACAACATGCAAACATGCAAAGACAACCAGAATAGTGAAAAATACGTAGCTTAATCAGCAGTTAGTTAGTACTTACAACCTTGATATATTTTAAATGTCAAAAACAAAAAGTTTATACTTAACTAATGTTATGAAGTAACCAAAACAAAAAAAAAAGTATGAATAAAGGTGTGCAAATTCCGTTTTAGGTAAGCTCTTTTTCAAAACAATAAGTCATACCATGGTCAAAAAAACTTGTGTAGTCATACAATTTTTGTTTTACCAATCTTTAAAACTCATCTAATTAACATAACATCTTATTTCCACTAATATTTTTCTCAAGGTCTTGTTCCCATGACAAAGGTTAAAGCAACATAAATGCAATAAAATTTGCAAAGCCTAGTAAAACAATAAATAAAAAATATACAATTAGCACGAAGTTTAAATGAAAATTTGAGAAGTCATTCGATTATAATTGCATAGTATTTATCTAAACTTTGGAATAGTAGTAAAATATAGCAGACATAATATACCCATAATTTCAAAATATAATGATATCCATGATTCATATACAAAAGCTGCCTAGTATTTACTTAAAACCATATTCATAAAAAAGAGAGTCCGCCCAAAAAAGAGATGGCAACATATATTTTATTTCCAAAAAAGGCACAGTGAAAACACACCATTCAAGTCTCTACTCCAAATCAGTATGCCAAACCAATGTCAACAGAAAAACATAACATCTTTGACATTTTCCAAGACTGAGGGCAGTGTCGCCAAAAAGTTGGTGCCACTCCTGTTACCACTTGCAGAACCGGAATCAGAATGTTCAGCATCGTTAAGGTAGTAGCGAGCTCGGAAAGCTAACAAGTGTGCATAATACGCAGGAGGAACTGCATACAAGGATCAATGTTCTAGTTAAATAATAGTTTTGTATGGCATACAATATAACAATCAAAGAGAATTAAGTAACAAACCTATCGACACAGATCGAGTGCACCTAGCATAACTGAAGATTAAAAAAAAGGAAAATATTAGATGGATTCTAAAATTAAATGAAAACAGTGGTTTTTTTTTTTTTTTTGGTATGGTGAAAACAGTGGTTTATAAGATAGTAATATTTTAGAGTACAAAAAGAAATGAAAATATTACATACGTGTAGCACAAGTTGTTGGTCAAACTCTGTAACTGATCAGCACTGAATTTATTTTCATCAAACAACACATGATAATGAGTTGGTCGACTAGTCCCCTGCAAAACAAAGACATTCAATTGCAAACAAGACAGAACTGACAAATGCCGATGGAGCAACAATTAGTACACTAGTAGAGTTTAAAGATATAGCTAGTATTACTTGAATCCCGGCATGACTGTTCAGATAAAAATCAAATTCTCTGGGGTGGCAAATGCTGGTGTCTACCACAGTTCCTTTGACAAATATACAAAGAACTCAATCAGTAAAAAGATAAAGCATTGGCATGAAAATAGATACCAAAACTGCTTGCAGACAACAAATAAATGGAATAAACCTGGCATTATATTGCCGCTTCGGTCGGTCTGATCATTACTGACAGGAAAGAGACGGGTATGATGTCTCTTTTGGACCACTACAAAAGTAATTTCAGGTAGATACCCATACTCTATCGATTGACAAGCCTGAGAACCAATGTAAAAATTTAACATAGACAACTCGATGGAGAGAAAATAACAAGAATAATGAAATATCGAGGAACAGTTTAATTCTATCTATTGAGTTAGCTTTGCCATACCTTCCTTATAGCGTCTATTTCATAAAGCAAAACCTGACTAAACTGCCCTTCACTTACTCCATCTCTGATAATCACAAATTTATATATAAAAAATAATTTTAAATACAGACAATAACAAAAATAACTGCATCATTCAATGAAAACCAAACCCAACCTGTAAAATATAATCCTTAAAGGCTTAAACTTAGTTGTCCTATAGAAAGCCAGAATCAACTCCCTGAAAATAAAAAGAAAAATCAGCTTTATCTCTACATGAAGAATATAGTACAAATCTGACAGCATTACCTTATCATTCCACTATGCACAGTGCCCTTCTGAGGATGTTCTGTTGATTTGTACAGATCCTGAATGATTTCTTCCCGATGAGACTGGGCAGAAACGATTCCCCTGTACTTAGTGCACCAAGGCCAATCCATGGATGCCACCACCTGTATCATTCAACAAGCAAACATGGTGCAAATATTAAAATATGACTACATGAAAGAGTTGCAAATAACTATGAAAAAGACATAGCTTACTGCAGCAATAGAAGGACTTGAGTCTTCTCCCGGCTGAGGATGTGTTACATCCGCACCGAATATTATTGTTGGTTTATCAGTTAGAAGAGGAATTCTTCGCTCAACTGCATCATTCAACACCGTGTTGCGACCACCAACCTAGCCAATAAACAATGATACGTTTAAAACTTAGGAGCAATCAAAAAATATTAAATTAAACAAAATATTTATTGGATAAATTGGACCTTAACATTAATCTTTAAAGCCAAATTTTCAAGATACTGCTTATTCATCTTTGCCGCTGGTCTTGGCTGACAACATTGAGACACAATTCCCAGTTCAGTTTCACATACACGCTTTATTGTATCTGTAAAACAAAACAACACAATTCAATAAAATAAAAATAAAACCAAGCCTTGAGAATTTTGGACTTGATAGAAAACTTACCATAAGACTTCCCCTTGAAATCAGGCAAAATTACTATCAGCAATTGAAGCCTTCCCTGCTGCTTTGTACTATCAAGTCTTTCCTTACACTTCTTGTTAAGTTCAATGAGCTCTCTCTGAATTTGATTAGGATTGGCAGGGGCTATTGGTACCAAAGGATCTGGGTTGATAACCTGGCACGAGCTCCAAAAAAGGTAAAAGTTGTCAAAAACTATAGGGAGCAAATAATTATTTTGAGAAATAGTACAAACAAACAAACAAACAAACAACATACCATTCCCTTGGCTCTACACATATTAACCAACTCTCTACAAAATTGAGTCGGGTCCAATTTTGAAGAAAAGCCAACGCAAGTCCAGAATTGCAACTTGCCAGCATCAACCATTTTCTACAAAATAAGAGATTTACACCACTCAGAAATCTAGCCATTAGCACAAGAAAGAAATATCATCTAACATTGAAAATAAAAAATTGGTCTAGTAGTATACTCATTGCTCAACAGTCTAATATATGATATTGAAATCAAATTATTTGAGATTGTAACATGTTTACTAAATAGCTTATACAAAATTCCAAGAAGAACACAAGTATAATAAAATACAAGAGAACCATACTCCCACGGGCATAAAGGTAATATATACAAAACCACAATTATTTGATAGCATTCATAAAGATAGATTCATCATTTCACCTTACTAATCATATTCCATTGACCCATTCGAGGGTCAATTTTTGATTCTCCACCAGTTCCATGATATTTGAGCTGCAGTCAAAAGACAAAATCAAATATTACACACCATGATAATTTTCTAAATTAAATTAAGCATGAACTATGTATACCGTTGGGGGAGGCAAAACACGAGCATCAACCAGGGCAAGATCCTCTCTAACATTGATTCCAAACTCACGCACAACATTGTCAGAGCTGAAACGATGCTGCTTCACAATCTACCAAGAAATGAAATTACCATTTTGAAGGGTAAAAAAAAAAAAAAAAAGATGACCACAACCTAAATGAAAACATAACTTCAATAAAAAAACAATAATATATCAAACAACATACATTTTTTATATCATTTTCTCTCTGAGGAGGACGTTGGCAGGTGGCCCTTAATAAATTAGTAACTTGCTCTTCATTCAATCTTTTCGAGTATCTTTGTCCAGACTCAATTTGACAAAGCTACAAAGAATAAAAATTTGAGGTCTAGTCTAACCCAAAATCACAAAAACATCATGAAGAACATTAATATATAGACAGAGAAGGTAGTAAAGAGAAAACCTCCATTGGAAAATACATAGGTCTTGTGTCACTCCCAGCTTGAATAGCAGGAAGAAGTGGATACGTTAACTCAATATGGTATCTCTCATGGAAATAATCTATAACTTTTTTCCTAGTTACTTGGTCATCAAGTGGGAACCTAAAAGGATAAAAATTGCATAATGAAGAGTGAGACAAGCCTAAAGATGTAAAATAAAGCTTAGTCGAGCAGTATACAGGTTGCACTCTATTAGAATTAAAAAAACATGTGTAGAATGTTTATATAGAAACATGTGTAGATGATTGCTATGCTTCCTAGAATAGATGATTCATGGACTTGCTAGTTTAGATGATTCCTAGGCTCTGATACCGTATTGAAATATGTAAACTTTGTGTGTGTTATTCAGATTTACACAACACATATTTATAATGAGGATACAGTGAATAGTAAACAGATCAACCTTTTTAAGTACCACATATTTACACACAATTTACCTCAAGGGAACAAATAAAATGGAGAAAAAAATGCTCACGTTAGGTCTTTGAGTGGCACTTTAGAGAGACCAGTCACCTTGTAACTCTTTATGTTCCCTCCATGAGATAGTCGAACCTTAAGACCTCTCAAGGCCTTCTTGATCTGAAGCAAAGTAAAATATTTACATGATTTCGCAAATAGCAACTACCATCTCGTACTCTTGGTATCAGGATGAAAATAAAGAAAAATAGTCTTAGCATGAATTTATTAGAAGGTAGCCCGATAATTAGTCCATATCTCATTTTCTGTCACCTAATTTAATCAAAATCATAACATAACAATAAAAATAAGACATCACAAATACCTTGAGACGGTCCTGATCAGACAGCTTCCTTGAAAAATTCAATCTGAAATGTTTAGCAACAAATTCAGTCACAAGAACGGGTTCATAGAAGGCCCTTGAAGAAACATCTGAAACAAATCATCACTTGTCAAAGACTGAAAGCTAAATACAATTGTAAATTACTCAATAAAAAAAATATTGGTAATGAGTAGAAGTAAAACCAATGTTGAGGGTTAGTCCCATTTGTGTTGGCCTAAGGCTTTGATAATAGCCTCTCCAATATTCTGTCCCACCGCCAAGAGGCCCAGGTGCCCCCAAACTAGGAGAGAAAAATGACCTCCCTGCAACTGTATACCTGAAAATCCGTTCATCAATAACAACACTGTCACTCACAAAATCAGTAAATCCAAATCCAAATTAACAACACACAAAAACAATAATGGTACATTTCAGAAGGGGTCGCCCGCAGAGCAACATCAAGAGCTTGTATTGCTTCATAAGGACAATCAATCTGCAAATTCCTGAGAAACTGAGTAAGATGGTAGATGTCTGTCTGTGCAGCAAACCGAATTGTAACCTTAAACTCGCGTTCACGCTTTTTCCTGTGACAAAATATAAAACTCATCAAATCACATCAAATATTTCAACTACTAGTAAACAATATTAACAACAAACTCATATATTACAAACACATTTACAGCATACTCACTTATCAGAACCAGAAGAGGATCCTTTATCCTCATCAACCAACGTAACCACAAAAACCTTAGAAGTAAACGGCAACGAACCAGCAGTAAACAGACTCTTCCTGCCATCATAAGCAGGAATCCTATTCCCTAACAGTGACTCCCGATGAGTTTTAACCAACAGATTAATAACATCCCTCGACACCTTTTTCGAAGTAATCTCCGGCGAAATCGATACCTAAAAAATCAAAAAAAAAAAATCAAAAATCAATCAATCAAAACTTTCAATCTCTATAAACTCATAACACATTGTTACTTACTAGCGTCATAGTTACAAATCAACATAAACACTTAAAATTTGAGTTGAAAAATAATTTATGATCAAATTATACTAATTAATCAAAAATTTCATCATCTCAAAATTCATAAATCATAACAATTAACACATTGTTACATACTAGCATTATAGTCTCAAGACTCAAATCAACATGATAAACAAAAACAAAAGCCCTAAACACTTCAAATCTAAATTCAAAAAAATTAACGAGCAAAATAAAATACTAACATCGTAATGATATATATCCTTGTCAGCAACTTGCAACTGGAAGTGATTAGCACGAACTTGCACTTTTTTTCCTAATCGACCGAAATCAGGTCTGTTAGGGAACCTGGCCTCCACACGATACGGAGCCGCTTTTAGAGTAAGCTTTTGTTGAACTTCAGTAGTCAGCGCTTCTTCAGTCGTAACCGTGACCGTCGCCGGAGAAGGAAGAGTAGGAGCCGAACTAGAGCCAGCAACAGATGGATGAGAAACTGGTGCAGAAACGGATGGATGAGCAATCGGTGGAGCAGCGGTGACAGTTACCGGCGCCGGAGAAATTACGTTGATCGATGAAGAAGACGGAACGGTGTGTCCACCGCGAGAGTTACGACCGCGACCACGGCCTGTTCCGGCAGCATTGACAGGAGGTTGTTGAGATGAAAGCGGAGATGGTTGGTTACGGCGGTTATCAGGGCGGTTTCCTCCACCGCGACGAGACATTGTGGTTGTGATGAAAAAACGGTTACTAGAGAGAGAGAGAGAGATTAGTTATGTGTTGGTGGAAAATGAAAAGAGTGAGTGTGAGAGTGGGTTTAAATAATTTTTCGAAAATTCAAAAGTATTTTTTTAAAATAAATAATTAAATAAAGAAATGGTGCCAAAAATGGAATTAGCGCCGTAGCGCTTACTAGGATTGAGGATTCTGATTCGACAAATGAATTTGTTGCGGATGAGGACAAACAACGTGAAGTTCTCAACTCCTTTTTATTGTTTTAGATAAAAGAATAAATTATAAATATATTTTTGTACCTTTTTTTTTTATTATACTCTTTTATTTTAGAAAAATATATTATAATTTTAATTTATCAATCAATTTTTATGCGCACACACTTTGTCGATTCAAAAAAATTAAAACTACAAAACAAATTTGTAACAAATTTTATTTTTTAAAAAAATAATCAAACTTTGTTAAAAAAATTAGGAAGGAGCATATAACAGCAAAAATATAACCTAAAATTGATAAAATAACTAATAATTATAAATATTATTTTTTTCTAAAATAACAAATAAAAAGGAATGAAGTGAACATATATTTTTGAAGATTTAATGGTTAAATTTATATTTAATATAAATATTATTAGGTTTAAAATTTATATTTTTGTTTAGTCAAAAAAAAAATTTATATTTTTGTTTAAAATATCTAAGATTTTGTTTGTTATTTAAGATTAATATGATCAAATATATACATGCAATGAAATTATATTTTTGTAGATCTGTATATAGAGTCGTATAACATGAATAATAATGAAAAAAAATAATTATATTTTCTCCAAATAAAAATGATATCCTACCAAATTTCATAATATATAAAAAAAAAAACACATTAGTGGTATATACCAAAACTATCCATCTACTACATGCAAATCTTTGACCATTTATTTTTATTAATATATATATTTATATATATATATATATATATATATAAAAAACAAATATCTATACTATTATTATTTAGGACCCCTTTTTAAAAGAAAAGTGTACACATGTCATTCCTACATTAATTCTCTTCTCACATTGTTTTAGCATTAAATGCTTTCAAAGAATTTTCACATAATACAATAAATGGTATAATAATATATGAATTCAATTCTCTTATTCTCTCTCTTTTTTATTTATTTTATTATTTATGATTGCATCACTATTTTTGAGTTTTTTCATTTTTTTATTACTACCAGAGTCTTTTATATCTACAACTATAACTATAAGTACTAACACTTTATAAAATCAAAATAATTAAAACCATAAATTCATTATCAAAAAATTATTATATATTTTATTGGTAAAAAATTAAAACTATATTGTTATGCAAATTAGCACAATAATTTTAATGCAAACTGTAAAATATACTTTTTAAATATTAAAAAAGATATCATTTAAAAATTATCATATTGTTGAATCTCAAAAAGTAAAAGTATATAAATAATATGAAAATAATTAAAATAGCAATCTTAAATCTTTGGTGTCCTTACAAAAGAATTTTTTTTGACGGACAATGGTTTTTTTTTTAAGTTGATTTTAAATTTTGATTTTTTTGGTTACAAAATAACTGAATTTTTTTAAAAAAATTGGTATGAATTTTTTTTGAATGCAACATATTTTTTTTGAATTTTTTTACAAAAACGTATGGTATTTATACTATTATTATTCTTTTTTCTTTTTTGAGTTACTACTGTTGTTATTCTATTTGGCATAAAAAAAAATATTCCTTTCTAAAATATTTTTGTACGGTATAATTTAAGAAATTTTCTTTCAATTTAATGTAAAATATTCCTTTTCCAATTTAAGAGAGTAATTAATGTGATTATTGACTATCTTTTACTATAAATGATCATTGGGATTTTCACACCATTTTAAAATGTAAAATGCAGTATCAAATTTCTTCTCAATTTTTTTTTATAGATGCATGCTTCATATTTTCCATCTCTACTCTATTCGATGTATATGTTGTTGATATTTTTGTTGAGTTTTTAGTTGAGTTCATTGTTTTTTAGTATAAAAGTAGCTTGCAATCTGATGATCATGTAATATAGAAATTTTGTAATATACAATGAATATATTTTATTTGTTTGTATATATTATATACATGTATTATATAATTAGGATGCACTTTATTATGAATTTTAGTATTTCTTTTCGTGCATTTGGAGAGACCGATAAAGTGGTTTTGTTTATACCATTGATAAAAGTGAGAATTCTTCAAATTATAAAATTTTAATTTATATACATGTAATAAACTTATATAGATGCTATAAACTAATTTTAGATAGAATTGTTTACTTAAAAAAAATTCACGTATAAACCCTAAATTTTAGATACCATTGTTATGTATGTGTCCAAAGACTATTTTAGATGTGGAATTGCATAATTCTTTTTGCTAACACAACTCTTTGGTAAATCTAATTAATATGCAACCTAAATTGAAACAGTGAAGATGAACCAAATGAACATCGAAAAAGAAAACAAAGAAATACTACACAAGATAGGAAGATAAGCATCGCACAAGACGGGATTGAGAAGGAGTGGTGACATGTTGTCCTTTTCATATAATTGAATGATGTTTTTATTTTAGATATTGGTTGTCTTTTGAATAAGTTTAATTTGAACATTTTTTGTTGTTGTGTTTGGTTGGATAACATTTCAATTTGTCATAGGATTTATTTGTATGTGATTTTGTATGAATGAATTATATTATTATTATTATTATTATTATTTGTTAACATGTTCAATCCTTGAAAAAAAAATGTTCAAATTAATATTTTAACTAATGAATATGATCACGTAGAGTGTGATAAATAAATAAAAATGTCACACATATAATTCCTTTATTTCTTTTTGTACAATTACTTATCTTTATTTTATGTATCAATTAAGAGGGATTTCAATTCTTTTCTTTTTTTCTTTATTAAGCTATCAATTCAAAAAAAATTCCTTATATAGTTAAAATGAACTTCAATCATCCACATTACTTTCTAATATAATTTATTTTAATTTTATTTATCAGTTAAAAATATATTGCATTCTTTATATTAATTTTTAAATCACATTTATTATATTGAAATCAACAAAATTTATTATTTCTTTATAAAATGTTAAAAATTGTTTGGCACACCTCTCAGATTATTTAGCGCACCTCTCAAATTTCTAGAGTATCCCCTAAAAATTTGGAATGTTTAAGTAATTTGGAATGTCTAAGTAATTTGGAATGTCTAAGAAATTTATGATTTCTTTATAAAGTGTTAAAAATTATTTGGTACACCTTTCAGATTATTTAGCGCACCTCTCAAATTTCTTGCGTATCCCCTAAAAATTTGGAGGAGCGCTAAACAATCTGAGAGTGCGTTAGAAATTTAGGAGGTGCACTAGAAATTTGAGTGGTGTGCTAAGTAATCTAGGGTATTTATGTACGGTGCATAAACATATAACTTATGCACCATAACTTGTGCCAGTAACTTTGTACACTTTATAATTAGTTATAATTTTTTTTATCAAAAACCACAAAATCCATAAATATAAAAAATATATTATTGAAATAAAATTTACACGTATATATTTTATAATTATTTATAATATTTTTTATGATATAAGATAGTTTAGTGAATGAATTATTTTTATTGTAAATATTTGTATTGTCGTTAATCATTGCGCAATATCCATTAAAATTTTAATAATTTTATTATAATATAACTTTAATGACCTTTTCTGGTACATTAGTATTATAATTTATTCATATAAATAAAAAAAAATTAAACTTCTTGTCAAAAAAAAAAAAAATTTAAACTATATCATATCATAGAATATAAAAAATCTATAAACGCATTTTTTATCCATGCTTGGCACGAGCTCACAATTTAGTTAAAATTACATAAAACGTTGTTAAATTTATCTTAATGAATATTTTTTAAATACAACATTTTTTATAGCAATATAATATTAAAAATATCAATAATCAAATATGTACATATATAGTCAACTATGACAGTTAAAAATAAATAGAGGCAATATCTCTAACTTAAATGTATAATGCATTTCAGTGACTATTTTTTCTATTTTCATAAAATAGATCCCCCACAAAAGTACAATTTTAAATGTAATAAATCAAAAGTTAGTACTCCAAATTCCTAAAAAGATTACTACTATGGCTGAAAAAAATATTACATTGTCGTAAATTCAAATCAAATACTACTTTCGGTTTTTAATATAAGAAAAAAAATTGTTTTTAAGATTTATTGAATTTTTAATATACCTAACCTATAATATGGATTAGATTATAAATTTCTAATAAATTGTTTTTTTGTTTTTATTTGTGTGTGCGCCTAATAGTACCATACTAGTTTTGTTTTTGCATTGCATTGAAAACGCTTTGCACAGAAAATGAAGAGGCTGGTTGGTTTGCAAAGTGATGATTACGTGTAACCTGTAAAGAAACACACTTTGTTTGCATAGCAGGATGACATCACTGACTGTGACATGACCAATTAAATACTAGGCGGCGAAGAATATCATTAGCTCACACTATACGAGAGAGAAGAGAGTCAGAGACCAGACCACTCTCAATCTCAACTAACAAATCTCGGACTTGGACCCCACAAGTCTTTTCAATTCCCAACTTCAGATAATACTATCTACTGCGTCTCATTTAAATGTCACAGTTGATCAAACCAAACATTTTTAAAAAAGTGTGTAAATGAAAGAGAAAATATGAGTTTTCCAAAAATATCATCTCTTTTTTATCGGTAATAGATATTGAATATTGAAATACTAAAAATTAATTTTTTAAGTGTACTTTTTCTCTTACTTAAGGTGCGTTTGATTCGCAAAGATATAAGTACTAGACATAACAATACAGGACAGAACAAGATGATACATGACAAAATAAGTTAGTACAAAACAGGACAAAATTGTATTGAAGGGAGATAATTTTTTATAATTGAAAATAAAAAGGGTATTTTTGTATTTTTTATAGTTGTATTGTGGAGAAAAAGTTGTATAGTAGTTTAGTGAACAACAAAAATTCTTGATTTTGTCCCGTCTCTTGCTGCCTATTTTGTCTTGTCCCATAACCAGTTTTTAAATCAAACAGGGTACAAAAAGTTGTCATGTCCAATTCCATGCTTTTTAACAGTTGAAACGCACTCTTAATGGTTATTTTAAAGGATAAAATAGTAAAAATCAATATTATAAATAATAAAAGACATTAATTTTGACAAGTATAACATTTATTATAAGACAGATAGAGTAATAACTAAACTTCATTAAATTAACTTTGTATTGTTGAAGAAATTAATTCAAAAAATTAAATGTTTGGTTCAAAATTACTCCCACGGGAGTTTTCACTCTTTCGTCCTAGTACTACAAAAATTAATGGTTCATTTGGAAGGAGTGAAATATAATTATATAAGCATTTTTTACTAATATCACGTTTATTAAGTTATGTCAATAATATAATTATTTTGTCTAGTTTTTGTGTAAATTTTATTAAATTATCATTTGTTTGTATATGTAGAAATTTGACTTTTTATATTTCAATGTAAGTTATTAGTAATAATTAAGAGTACGTGTAGGAAAAAAAATAATAAATGTATCTAATAATTTGTAAATGGACTATACTTTTTTTTGAAAGGGTGCTTATAATTTTGGACAGAGAGAGTAAGTGTTTTGTATCTTGGTAAAAATAAGTTAATGGGTTAATATTTCTTGTAAAATACTCACTCCGTTCCATAATATAGGAGAAAAAACAAAAATTACACTTGTTAAGAAAAAAATAAAATATAATGATTGAGAGTATGTTTTTTTGAAAAAAGTTGTATAGAAGGATGTAATAACAATGTTTATTGGTTGATTAAGAGTAAATTTTTCTAAAAAAGATAAATGTTTAGTTTTTTTCTCTTGCATTTTAGAACAAAAAATTGAGTTTTTTTTCTTTTGCATTATAGGACGGAGTGAGTGTGCAAGTTTTGTAATACTCTTTTGTAAATTTAATTATTGAGAATCTCCTTTGTAATGTTTGATTTTTTGCAATACTCCATGAATTCAGTTAATCATAATATTTTGTGGTGGTTTTTTTTTGCAGCAGTTTAAAAAACACTCGCTAATATTATATTTTGCGGCCGTTTAAAACTTCCGCTAAGATTTTATTTTGCAACGGTTTTTTTGCGGTGGTTTTGTTTTGCGGGGGTTATATTATGGTTGACAGAGTCTAGAAGATATTGTAAAAAATCAAACATTACAAGGAGTTCTCAATTTCTTTTTTACCAAAATTATTGCAAAACTCACGTATTTTATACGAAGTATTGACCTATTAACCTTAAAAAAAAATGTTTTCATCAAAAGTTTCTATTCTAATGAACTGACTAATGTAGTAAATCACATTAATTCCATCGATGAGAGCAGGGGCAGAGCTACTCTAAGGCCGGTGTAGGGTCACAGCTCGCTCATTTGCTCAAAAAGTTTATTTTTATAGGTACATATACATATTTTTACTCAGTACTTTTATTATATATATATATATATATATATATTAAATCTGACATACTAATTAACAAATATATAGTGTGTCTTAGTGATTGCAAAGCTTTTCCCTTTGCAAAAATGTTGTGTGTTCAACACCTCATAGAGGTAGTTTTTCATCTTAACTCTCTCTTTTTAACATAAAATTCAAGTTTTTCATTATATTATCAAAAAAACATCAATTTACAATTTCTTTCATGCAATTTTTTATTTATTTAAAATCAATAACATTTAAGTAAAAAAAGTAAGACTAACATGACCCTCCCCTAAAAAAGAATATAGCTCCACCACTGGATGAGAGTGTGGTCTTCATAGTGTAAAATATTAATTAACATATGCATATTTTTGTGAACATATGAAGATGTATTACTTATACAATAAATGTAACAAATCACATTCATTCCATCAATGATTTCTGGATCATTTAAATAGAGTGCGGTCATCATGGTGCAAAATAGTCATTTTCTCTGCGCTTTTAAGCTTTGCAATTGCGACATAGTTTGCTAGAAACCAAGCTAGATTCAATAACAAAATTATCCATTGAAAATCTTGCGTAGCATCTATTGTTTCATAGGTTTATTTATATAGCAATAGTACCGCAAAGACTTCTTTTGTTTCTATGTCAGTGTTTACTATTTTAAAGGCTATTAATATTAAGGTTCACCCTCTGAATGCTTCTGTCATAAAGGAAATTATTTGGAATCCTTCTTTAGTTGATTGGATTAAATGTAATACGAATGGTGCATCAATTGGAGTTCCAGGTCAAGCTGATTGTAGTGGAATTTTTAGAAACTATAAAACTTATCATATTGGAAGTGTTGCATTTAATATCAGACTAGGGAATGTTTTGTAGTTGAGCTCACACGTGATATGCTTGCCATTGAGATTGCGGCATCAAAAATTGGTCTAAACTTTGGTTGGAATTGGATTTTAAGTTGGTTGTGTTAGCCTTCAACAAACCTTCGAGGGCTCCTTGGAAGTTAAAGAATCGTTGGTTTATTTACACCTATCTTATCAAACCTATGAGTTTTGTTGCTACACATATTTTTAGAAAAAGTAATCAATGTGCAAATTTATTGGTAAACTTAAGCTTATCTATCGATGAATTCACTTGATGGACTAATAATGTACATAAGGATATTAACATGACTTTTTCTAAGAACAAGTTAAGTCTTCCTTGCTTTCGTTTTATTAACTACGAGGAGTTATAGTTTTATGTCCCCCTTTTTCTCTCTTTTTTGCTTTTCTTTTATTTTAATATATCTATAAAGTTAACTTCATGCTACCTTTTTTGACAAAAATCAAGTAAACTGACTGACACAATTTGGAAAGAGTTCTAATATAAGTGTTTTCAATTTCTACCTAAACACAATTTAAGACATAGAATTTTATTTTTAAATATAAATAAATAAACGTATTAGATTTAAATCGCCGGTACACATTACTTAGAGCATCTATAGTGCAGGTGTTGTAGTTCCAAATTCCTTATAAGTACCTTAATCTATTAGCTACTTGCATTAAACTAAAGTGACATGACAAAGTTTGATAGTTGATGGCAACAAAATAGACAACGGCAACTATTATAAAAGTTGTTATTTCCAATACATAAAAATACTATTTTATACCATTTCAATTAAAATCTTACAAAAAATATAAATATGTGAAGTCAAGTTATTAAGTAAAAACTATTCAAATCAATTATAAATTTTTTAAATCAAATAACTTTAAATCTACAAAAAGTAACTTAGTACTTAACTTACTCTCACTAATGATGCTCTTATAATATTTCTATCGATTGATCTAATTATGTGAATTGATTAATTAGATGGATTGTTTTATTCTTAAGTTCCAGGCAGGTCCCTTTGTCCATTTCTTAAGCAGTTTTCGTACATGAAAATATTTTTATAATAATGTCCGTACGCACTTTCCTAGAAAGAGAATGCGAATGTAAGAGAGCAGTGAAAGTTCAGACGCGCACACACACTATTGCTATCAACGACTCTCCCTATTGTCTCTTGTCTCAGTTTGTTTGAACTAAGTACTTATAAAAGAAAAGGGTTCTTTCCTTGCAACGAGGTTTTTCCTTTTTCTTTTGGTTTGTTCCCTTCCCATATCTTTATCTTAGCCAACAGAGTTACTTTTTAATAAAGCAACTAGTAAAACACCTCTCAGAATGCACAACACGGGTATAAGTTGTGCCAATGTAAAAATTAAAATATCTCAATATCGGTTTTATAAATTGTGAATATATTGAACCTAATAATTTGCACACAGAGAGAGTGAAGAAATTGTTGTTCAAACTTAGGACATAGAAATCTGATATAATAATTTTGATATTTTTTATCTGCTAAATTAAAATTTGTGGACATAAATTTGTTATATTATTGTAGTAATTTGTATAGAGATAATAAGTTAATTAGATCGCTCATAACCTAACTAAAAAAATCAATATTACAAACTGTTTCACTACTCATGTACAAAATATGCCCAAATCATTTTTATAATACAAAAGTAATAAATATACAAGTACACTTTTTATACATCATTTTCTTTAAAATAATTTTGGGTCCGATAGTCTAATGGTTTCTACATATGATATATAGGGTCTGTTTGGCAAGTACAAAAATGAGCTTATAGGTTTTAGCTTATAGCTTATAAGCTCATTTGAAAAAAATAAGCCCTATTTAATAAAATATTTTTGACATGAGCTTATAGCTTATTTTCCAAACGCTATTTCATATAGCGTTTTAGCTTATAGCTTATAGCTTTTTATATTTTCTTCCAATTTTACCCTCATTATTTCTCCTAAAATCCACTTTTATCCTTTTATATAAAACAAAACATTGTACACTTGTAGCATACTTTTTACGAGTAACTGATGACCTTCATTTTTTTTTCTATGAGCTTAATTTTTATTTTTGTACAGTATCACTGTGAGTTTCATTATATTTTTCATCTATCTTATGATGTTTTATTTTACTGTAACTAATGACATTTTTTTGTTGACTATGTGCTTCTTTTTTTTTGTTATGTCACTATGCCTGCATGTTCTTATATCATTCATTTTTTTAGTTCATTTTATTTATCATGGGTATCTGTAATAAAATTGTTATTGTTATTTATAATAATTTATTTTATTAAGTATAAAAATTGAAATAAAAACAATTTAAAGAATATTAAAGATTATTAAAATAATAAATTTAAATTATTAAATTTGAAGTATCTTAAATATTAATTTAATTATATATTTTATTCTGATATTTTTTATAAGAGATTTTAAAATAAAAAATATCCTTTTATGTCATTTTATATTTATCAGTCAGTTGAACCGCTAAATTTACCAAACACTTTAATTAGCTTATCAGCTATCAGCCAACAGCTATAAGCTATAAGCTATCAGTCATCAGCCATCAGCTATAAGCTATCCGCTATTTTTGTCAAACAGACCCATAATACTTTTATCAACCGAACTATGATATTGAAACTCATTTTCTTTAATTTAATGCAATGAGAGGACAGGAGGAATGCCAAACAAAATAAAAACATATTTGGGCATATTTTGGCAACGGCGTGTTAATTGTTGATGTTCATGTTAGGGTAGCTAGCCTAGAAGCAAGAGGACCACGCTAATAGTCTGATACTGTATACATATCGACCCTTCACCTGCCCCTACTAGGCTACTACATCCATGATCCATTAATGGGCAGGTGAATCAAAATAGAGGCACAAAATCAGGTTTATTGCACCAGCAAAACAGCAAACATGCAATAAAAGGAAAAAGAAGATAGCAACAATACACAACACAAATACATACTGTATTTCTTTTTGGTTAAGACACAAATACACATATGATATTATATCTCTGATCTCTTGCCTATCTTACAGAAGAACCTATCAATGGCGTATCTTGTAGAATGTAGTGAATTAATATAGGCCTATAAGTATAGAGTATGCTTAATAGTTTAGTGGTGGTAGATCATGTACAAGAAGAATAACATTTTGTAATCTGCAACGTTAGAAAGAGCAAACGAATCTGAATATGATTTGATAGACAAACTGAAATAACACAACTTCCATGGGTTAAAACTGACATAAAAAGTTTAACATATGACAAAGGGTTTATTTTATCCATACAACTTTCCATAATATCAATAACTCTGAATATACTATGTAAAGAGTTTAATATCTGAAAATTCTTTGATCTCAATAATTACACTCAGACTGAACCATTATGTTCACTGGACCAGCCATTGGTTTAGTTCCCAGTTGAACTGGTCCGACCTACTAGAGCTGTTTGGTACCATGACACACTATCATCTACTGAAAGGAACCTGGCATTTCAAGTAAAAGGGGAACATGCCGTAATCCATTGAGAAACAAAACCGATTATATTTATAAAAAAGATCAAGGACAAATGAAACCACATGTGTTGGAACTATAAACAAGAACATCAACCATGCAAACGCAAATTGTGGACACACATAAACACAATCAACCAGCAGCAGTAGTACACAAAATACAACGCATACGAGGACCGTCCGACTTGGTTTCTTCATTTTCGTCGCTGTCATCATCCGCATAACCATTGTAATCATCGTATGTTTCTGCCTCTCGGGAAGTGGGTTCAACCTCTTTCGTGCTACTAGTTGTGTAGTATGAATCCGTGAGACAAGTTGTGTGATAACCATGACAGCAAAAGAAAACAATGACTGATACATTTTGTATAGAAAATGGATCAAAACATATACAACATCTTCCCCCTCCCCTAGTCTTTGACTTCAACTCCACGGTTCTCAGACTTAGGGATTTCTCAAATGCCTGAGAAGCACGATTATCACTCATATTAACTCTTGGCTCATCTTCATCGTTACCTAAAGAAATTCCATGCCTTGCCTCTTTGTGATACTTGATTAAGAGATTGACACAGTCCGTCTATTTCAAACAGAAAATCAGTTAGATACTTTAATCTATCAAATTATTGAGATCAAACCTTCTACTATGTGAAGATGAGAGGAAAAAATAGATAAAAGCACCTTAAGGATATCATTGCACCCATGCCTGAGTGATGTTTCCGTTCTGTAATCAGTGATAATTTTAACTAGGCGATCCCTGAGCCTGTTATAAATAGAGATAAAAAATTTATCAGAAAAGAAAATAATGTACAATCTGAAACTTGAAGTTGAAGCTGAAGCCATAATGATTTGACTGTTCAAGGAATCAGCTATAAGTAAAGCAGGTGAACAACATGCAGAGAACCAGAATAGTGAGAAACACATTTATTTTCTAATTAAAGAGATCTACGACCCAAATACTACATTAAAATATTATATGATTTGATATTATAATGTATGTTCTGTAAAATCACACTTATCACCTACCGAGGAATTTCCAACCCATTGGGAACTTTATTTACAATGTAGAGGGGGTCAAGATTTCCAACTGTGTGCTCCAATAATATGCCCACCTGTTAATTACAAGAATCAAACCAAGAGCAGGATCATAAAGAGTGGGTATACAAAATAAGCAAATAGTGGGCCTGTTGCCTCTTTATTTTGGGTTTCTAAAACAGATTTGTAAAACTTCTATCAACAAAACAAACTTCTGTAAAGCAGATCTTGGAACATGTTTTGAATAAAAACAATTTGTATTGTCTCATGTTACATTGTTCTTTACTTTTTCTGAAACACGACCAAGGATTTGAGGCAAAATATAGGTAATATTACATGAAATTGTGATGAAGATTGCTTTGAATTTTTTGAGAGATTAATCTTCAACCTTATGTATTTATGGAATTGCAATGCTCGGTACATATCAAAATAAGAACAGAAGAAGACGTAAAGTAAAAAAAGTGAGGATTTTGGTTTTGCGGAAATAGAACCAAACATAATAAAACAAAACTATTATGTTCCACTTTTTGATGAACAAAAAAAGTAGAGAAAGGAGAACATAATGAAGAGATATAGTACTATGGTCTCCAATGTGTTGTTTGTAAAAAATGTTTCCACATATTTGGAAAACAGATGAAGTTAGAAAACATTTTATTAAATTTAAACCACGGTTTTCTGGTCTAAAAAATAGAATAAAAAGTAAAAGATCAGCTCCCAAACACGTATTTTTTCAGAAAAACAAAACCACTTTTGTTAAAGCAAGTGATCAATAGGCACATATCCTAAATATACATGTATAACTATTCTGATATACCATCTCAGGTTTGTGAAGGCATTGCTTGATTAATTCTTCCCAGAGTTCATCATCATGCTGCATAGTAACAAACTCTACGGCCTGTGCAAAAATATAAACACTTCAAACTTAACTTTAAAACCCCTGAAATTCTGATTCAAGATTTAGATTTGGTTAAAACCAAAAACAACTGTAAAAAAAGATAAAGTACCTCCTCGATATCCCCCAACTTGTTTATAATAACAGCTAGGGCTTTTTTGGCGTTTCCCATCCTTCCTAAGATGAAGACTTGCTCCCTCATTAAGTCTCTTTTGATGCAAATTTCAGAAGCCTGAAAAACAACTGTGAGAGCTTGATTCACAGGAATGCATACATACAATTGCCGAAGTTAGTAATTGATTCATCACCTTCTCAAGGGTATAGTGTTGACTGCTACGAAGGAAAGGTAGCAGCATCTTTGGATCATAGTCTGCATAGAGTTCTACCTATGCACATTCAACAGAAAAAGTTATATTAAATGCTAGAAAAGATATATTCAGTTACATGCAGCGCACATAAACCATTTCTACTAATGTTTAGCTGGCAGAAGATGCGTTGTAACAACATAAAGAATAAATACAATATATACAATAAATGCATTGTAACTTCAAATTTTTATGTTTTTGACAGGATAACTTACAAAATTTGTCTAAAAGTGAATAGGTTATAATAAAATTGAAGAAACTCTTAAAAATGTTGCAACATGAAGGCTTGTTTCAAAATATTTCAAAGTGCAAGACTGCAGACATGACAAAATATCTAGGTATATATATAGTCATGGAAATATTTCAAAGCGACAAAACCTACCTGCATATCATGGAAATCTTTCCCAGCATGTGGATTTACTTCAAATAGTGAATGGAGATATAAATGTAAAAAATATCTGCAATCAGATTTGTCATTGGCATTTAGAAGTTGCTTCACAACCTCCGGTGGACTTATTAACTCCCTATTCTGAATAAACAGAGGAACCGCGCGCTTGCAATCTAGCATCATCAGTTGGACAACCTGAACAGGCAGAGATTAAACAATTTAGAGTCTAATGGAAATACAAAGAAGTGAAAACAAATACAAAAAAGAATTGAGCTTGCATATCAAGTCAAGAATATAATCAAACAAGTTTTCTCCTCTATAACAAGTCTGAGAATGTTCAAATCTAAATCAACCAATTCTTGAATCAGGTACGGAACTTTGTTGGTTCATCCATATTTTCATAGACATTCAATATATCAAACAGATACGATAAACATGGATAGCCAAATCGTAACATACTACATTAAGCTTGGTAACACAACTCTTCAGGAGCTTAAAATTGAGTGCCAATGGATGATATTAAACATGAATTCGCACACCAGGTAAGACATATGGATATACAGAAAACATGGATTCAAAATTTAACTTGAACAAAATAGAGTTATACCTTTTCTTGAATTGCATCATGTAGGTTATGTTTATCAATAAAATCAAATACTTCTGGCTTCATAAGCTGCAAATTTCAAACAAAAATTAGAAAGAAAAGGAAAGTTAATAGCAGCCAAAACAAATTAGACAACGGACTCTAGTATAAAACCATTGTATGACATTTTATTGATAAATGTAATTGCTGCCTGAATAGTGAATGTAAGAAAATTTAACTACGCCACCCACATCTGCATACAATGAGTAGCCTTTCTCATATTGCCCATCAATTACGTACAACTCCGCTAATGACTGCAACGGAATACAAATATGTTAACAGAAGGGAATTGTTTGCAGGTTCAAAATATAGATATAATTAATCAGGTTTAACCTCCTTGAGTGAATCAGTCATGGGAGAAGTATTTAGCTGTGGTTCAATTGCTGAAATAACAGGTAACGCAGAATATATTACAGACGGCCAGGATTTTACGGCGGATAAGAGATCCTTATGGAAAGATGGATTTGTAGCCAATGCAACAAGAGCAACCTGTAGAATCAAAAGCATAATAGATGAGCTCTATCCCAATTCTGTTCAATGCAGATACTATGTAAAAACATTAATTGCAACAGAGCAATGTGTTTTAGCGAACCTCATAAGCAGTATCACGTAGTCTGGGGTTTTCCGTGGGCATGTAAGGAACCAAAACAGGGAGTTGACGCAGATGTGCAAAGTGGAAGACCCATCTGGTGAAAACAGCCCATTGATCACTCAATTACAAAATCTGAATCCCGCAACAGATTAAAATAATGGTATGCTGTGTATGTGGTACCTCTCCCATGCCGAAGCTGATCCTCGCAGTAACTTGGGACACAGAGAAGCTGCTTCGCCATATTTTCTTTCCACAATCAGATGATCAAGGTACCTAGATCCCACCTGCAAATATATGAGGAAAATGAAACACTTAACTATTATTATACTCAATTGAAGAAATTCATCTATGTTGTGAAAATAAGGGGCAATTACAACAGTTTAAAAGGAAACAATACACGGATATTGTAGGAGCCCGAGGAAATTGTAATGAAGGAAAGATGAAAGAGTTAAAAGAATAGAAGTGTATTATTGAAAACTGAACAGAAAATGGAGAGTAGAACTCTCCCTGAGGAGCCTTCACATCATGCAATCAATATAAACAGTAACTCCATGTGCATATAAGCTTGCCCTTATTTCAACTATTTGTCATACAATTACCCATTATAATGTATATTAATAACTATCTTAAATACTAATAATCATGCTAGAATGAATTAGGATAAATAAATTAAGTACCTCATCAAGTAGTTCACTGCGTCCCTGACCAGATTCAACCACAGCTAAAGCTTTTTCATGACATCCATGTTGAAGAAGCCAAGCAATATGGTCTTCAGTATCCCTGATGATCAAAATGCATCAACTTCTATCCATATTTCAATAAAATATTTTTAATATGTAGAAAAACTTATATTATGAGTAGGACATTTTAGACCTATTAAAAAAATCCATCAATTTTTTAACAATAAATTTAAGCCGGTGAATGGAGCAATTTGCTCATAAACAATTAAGTTGTTTGTGGCACAGCAACATATTATGTTGAAGAGAGCAAATTATTGAATAAAAAGTCAGATTTTCTATTACAAATGTTGAAGAATCTCACAAAGATAATAGCATTGCACATTTTCTTTGGGCACTACTTGACAAAAAGGATTAAGAAAGTATGTTCCATTTATTATAATTCTATTATATGAAAAATAAAATTATATATAAATAACACATCAACAGGTGAAGGGGACAACAGTGAATAGCATAGCAGCCAGCTGACATGACAAGTCAAGGACACAGAATATACAACAAGAAAAACAAAACATCCATCATGCTAGGTAGAAATGATGAGATTTAAGACAAAATGTGTACAGATGAAAGCATTTCTTTTTCTTACCACAATCACTAATTTAAAGAATATTATACCAAACATCAAATTCCAATACAAAATAAACAAAAGGAAATATCACAAATTAATTATTTATTAAAGCATGTTTATCATCATTCTTCCCCTCTAGTGCATAAATTCAATGCATAAAAATACAATAGGATAAAGAAATTGGAATTGACCTTGGCTTTGCAATAACTACATCCTTTGGGGATACAACATAGTATAGTGGTTCATCGCCTGCAGCCCACTGGCCACCAGCATAACTGCTACCTACATTTAAATGAAAAACAACATTTGTTATGAAGATTATCGATACACAAAGCATGCATGTGGGAAACCACCTATTATTATGGTGTATATTAGGAAAACACACAGCAAAGAGGGACCAAATCCCCAAGAAGACAATGGTTCAGTAAAAGATTGAAAAAGACACTCAAAATTACGCACCTGTTTGGTTTGAGAAGACATTTTCTATTTTTATATATCGTTTTCAATAATTATAAAAAATGGCACCGCCTTTCTACTATATTTCTTTTTTACAATGATTTTCAATAAATAAAACAGTAACAAGATTAAAAAAAAAATTATTTTTATTGCTTCATATATAAATCTTTGAAAACAGTAGAACGTTTAAAAATATTAGCGAACGCATAAAATGAGAACAGACGATGTTTTCTTGAGCCATACAGGTCCTAAGTTCCCTGGGAAACAATGTTTGATGCAATAATAGGTTGCCAGTGAGACAATGTTATCAATTACGGAAAATAGTGGTTTATTCAAATTCCGTTTCTCTACATCGCTATAGTGCCTCAATGGTTGATGTTTGATAACACTTTGTACTAAATAGTGTAGTGCAGAACAATAGCGAATTATTCAAATTCCAATGCACTACAGCTGCTATTTGACAACACTGCAGTGAGGTAATCAAAAGGAAATTGGTTGGGGAAGTTTGATCCGTATGGATATAAAAAGGAAAGGGATAAGATAGATGGGTAAGGGTAAGTAAAAGTGGAGAAGAGTGTGATAGAGCACAGGTTCGCCAGTACACTGATATCAGTGTACACATAGGAATAACACAGCGGATTTACCATAGTTGAGTAAGTTTTGATCCAGTTTCTGTCAATTCATCATAATCAACAGTAGCGAAATGTTAACCTGAGAAGGGAGCATGAGCAAGAGAATAGTCCTTTGCCTTGTAATGCTCAAACCCATGTACTGGTAGAGCATCGGTTGAAAGTTCATCATTATTCCATGTTACTACTCTTACTTCAGGTCTTTGCGCATTGCCCTGTTCAAATTTTGTTTACTCGACTTTAGAACAGAGTAAAATTTCCAGATTTAGTGAAGTGGAAGCATAAAAAATAACTACCTCACTGAGGGAAAATAAAATGATATATAATCTCGATAAGACAACATATTAAACAATGTAATAGCAGTTTGTGCTTGAAAATAACTGATTTCTGAAAGTAACATTATGCTGATTTGGTGCGGTCACTTATTGTTTGACTCCTTCAGACAAAAAATTAATTAAATAATAAATTTCAAATCTCCAATATGTCCAAGTACTATGCCCAGGAAATGACTAGTTGTAACTTATATAATACAAAGAAGGGGTTACATTATAACAGGTGCAAGGACAGGATCAGAAATTATATAATTTCACCATATTCTAGGAATATAAATACCTGACGTGAAGGAGCTGTGCTACTAAAATCCTTATCTCCATCTTCTTCTCCAGGAATATAAGCAAGAACAACCAAAGAATCACCAAATGGGGCAAGTCCAGAGATGAAATAGCTGGTTTGAAAAGATGCCACAATATCCACCTGGGTCATACCAAGCACAGGAACTTGCATGTATGACCCATTGGTGGCTTTATGGTGATTGGTCTTTATTGAGGCAATTTTGACCGATGTTCCCCAGCCGATAACTAAGATGGTGTCATCCTATTAAGTGACGGAAGAAGATTAAGTTCAGCAGTTTCATCAAGAAATGGAACAAAAACAAATGAAATAATGCCATTGTAGTTGCTTGAACTTCAAAGTAATTGAACAGACTTTCAATTGAACACAGCTTGACAAACAGACATACCGCAATACCATGCCTATATATATTTGACTAACCTGCCAAACCAAGTGAGGAACCAAAAGCTCAGGGTGTGGGCACCCTCGTGGTCTTTCAATAAATGTTATTCGCCGGTCATTGGCAGTATCATAAACCTTCACTCCTGCATCATTGGCCCAAGCAACAAGACTTGCTCTCCACTTCACAGCATGTATTGAACCTTCACCAGAGTGCAAAACCTTTTTCGGGAAGGGGACAGGGTATTTTATAGTTAACAAACCAAAATACCATCCAGAACATTATGTGCTGCTAAGAGTTACAATAATTTTACAAACCTGATCCCGATAGCCCAACCATTTCTTCGAATTTAAATATAAATTACCAGCTAAACCACCCGCAATAAACCTCCTAGACATTTTCCTTGCATAATCAGGGTCCAAAGCAACCGCCTTCATCGGACGATGGTACTCAAATTTCATTACCTCGTCAGTAAAAAGACTATTTATAACAACCGATCCATCATCAGAACAGCTTCCAATATATTCCCCTTCTAAGTCAAAGCTAAGATCATTCACAACAGATGCATGGGCAGAGAATTCTTTCACCTGTAACAAAGCCACTAAATCAGAAACAGATTTTTTTGGTTCTGAAATACCACAAACGCAATCAATTAGCTACCACATGACAACAGCTACAATCCACAACCATGCACACGATAACACCAACATTTGTCATAAAAAAACACGCAATATCTCTCAAATGTGATATAGTCAACACAAATCAAACAATATCCATCACTCTCGACATTCACTAGAAGAGAATGTGAACTAACACAACTGTCCCAGGTCAATCTCACTATGGATTTTAAATCACCTTTTTTTTCTGTGGTTTTTTTGGTTAGGTAACCTAGTGGCTAGAATTTCATCCTTAAAAGATGAATAAGTGAGCGTTCCAGGACTTGAACCTCGGTCCCTGCGCATTACGTGCAAATGTCCTACCAATTGAGTTAGGCACACATGACTTTTTCTGTTTTAATTTTCAATTTTCATCACTAATTACATAAATACACCTAATTTTTCAGTCAATTATTATTAAGTAAACAAAGGAACGAAAACACAGTAACTTTTCTAAATCTAAACATACATTGATTCATTCTTCAAATATGATCTAACCAACTCCAATTTGATCAATATCAACACAAATTCACAACAACTAGCGAATTTTCAACGATAAACAACACAACGAAAATCGAGATAATGCTGCTAACTAACTAACTAACCTGATTCCCGAGAAAATCAAGAATATGAATGGTACCAGCTTGAGTGCCAAGGGCGATCATCCGTTCCGCAACCGCTACACACGACGCCGCATCACTAGCTAACAACGAAGGCACGCTACCTCCCATTCTCTGATACTTGAGTCTCGGCTCTTCTTCATCATCTTCAACTTCTTCTTCATCTTCTTCGTCTTCGTCTTCTTCCTCTTCTCTTTCATCGTCTCCATCGACGCCGTTCTCAGACGGAATCGGAGCCATTCGGATTGTTATTCCCGGTGGCTTCGTCGTCGGAAGAATGATTTAACGGTGAAATTAACGGTGTCACACAGATCTATTTCGTCGCTGAGAAAATGTTGTCACGTTTTTTCTTTTTCTTTTTTCTTTGTTTTTCAACTCTCTTTGATTTTGTGTTTTCATAAATACTACTAGTTCGAATTTTCCTTTTTCGTCAAGAAGAAATATTTTTTGACGGCGAAAAACTAATTAATGTCTATACGACAAAAAAATAAACATACCTATGTTCGTTATTTTAGTGTGTTCTTTTTGGTGTAGTAGTTAGTAGATAATCCCCAATCACAATTAAATACAAACCATTTATAGTATTTAATAATAATGATAATAATAGCCTGACCAAAAAAAATAATAATGATAATAATAATAATATTTTTGTCAAAAATAAATAATGATATTAATAAAAATATAATTATAGTATTTTACATAACAAAAAGTAATACTCTCTCTAGTCTTTTATTTTAGCAGAAAAGAAAAATACTATTTAAGAAAATAGACAAAATACATTAAATAATAACAAAAAATACTTCATTTTTAGTTTGATCTTAGTATTTTTTTTTTTACGATACATTCCTGGAGAAAAATTAAATAATAATCAAGCTTAAAATAGCTAAACGCCGAGATTGTTAGATTTAGATGTTGTGACTCGAGTTCGAACTGGAGATCTCACAGTTATCTATGAATTTAGTTTAAGTTGATTATCATTTTATGTAAGATAAAAAAATCCTAAAATATCAGCTATTAATAAAAACTTAAACTAGCTGAGCAAAACTCATAAGACTCCAAGTTCATGGTCACACCCCATATTTGCGAGCATATCCGCACAACAATTAGTTTCACGATAAGAATGCCAAACTTTTTAACTTTCCAATTTATAGCAAGCAAGTGACGTACTTACCGAATAATATCTTTCATCCTTCTAAGTTCTTTGAATTTGATTGCTTGAGAGAGTGAACAAACAACACTAGAATCAACGTGAAGCTCAACTTTCGAATAACTATGGTCCTTAGCTAACCGCGAAGACCCTCCAAAACTCCCCCACAACTCTGCTACATAAGTACTACACGACCATTCGCCATCTCAACCACATGACCACTCGCCATCTGAACCTCAGATATATCCACCTCATGCATCTATTATTCCTCGTTTACTTGTGTAATTTGTATTCAAACGCACCCAACCCTTTTTCGACTTCCTCCACACTATTAGAGCCTCAACTTTTTTATAACGTACAAGTAACAATGATATTCAAATTCGCTGCTTTATATTGATCAATCCATCTTAAAACAAACTTCCAAGGTTGGATAAGTCGGCTTCAATAATCTCCATATTGTTCAAAAATTTCTCTACGCCCCCCCATGCTTCTCTTTTAACCCCCCTCAAATCCGAAATTGCCCTTCATTTAACACTAAAGGTGTTGTTCAGATAATATAATCCGAACCAAGACAACGAGTAAAAACCCCCAGTTCGGAAATTTTTATCCGAACATTTACTCCGAACTAATTAGTTCAAAGGAAGTCGGATTATTTTATCTGAAGTTAAAGCTTTGGTTCAGATTATATTTTCCGAACGCTCCTAACGCAGGCGTGAGGGCTTAATGGTCAGTTAGGGGGGAAAAGAGAAACAAGGGGGGTGGGCAGATTAATTTTCATATTGTTCTCTATTTCTCCACATTCACAAAAGGTGACAGCTAGTGGGCCCACAAACTTGCCCAATCATTAATATTTTCTGCGATCTTCATTAATTATGGTTTCAAACACTCCATTCAAAGAGCTCCATGTTAAAAAATTGATCATGCATGTTTAAACAGTAAACACAAAACATAGCACCATATCATTCTAGCTAATGGCAACATCTTAAAACATGAAGCGTAGTTTCACCATCATTAACACAATGATTACAACACATGTTACTTAGCAGCATTTTACTCTTCAGATAACGAATAAACGTCATATATTCCTCCACATCTCATTCACACTAGCTTTATTAAATTTGCATAAGCTGAAGCAAATGAGAATCTCCCTTCCTTAGTTCCGCTCCAAGCTATTGTATCAACTTCATCACTTTGACGGGGTGAAAGTACTACAAACAGCCTATGAATGATGTCTTGAGGCAACCAGTCACTCAAATTTTGATCATCCATTGTCTATTTAGATCCACATGGTCACTTATCTTCAAGTGTTGCATAAACATTAGTATATCAATGCCCAACTATTCAATAGATTTATCAATTATCAGCCAACGATATTTCCGCCAAATCCTCAGCAGACTCTTTCCCGTACTCGAGTCTTGAGGTTTACCACTTACCATAGCAGAATCATGATTTTCTCTCCCATATTTTCCTTTCAACACACCAATCCATGAAGATGTTAAAAGGAGTTACTACTACATGAAGATGACTTTTGATATGTGAAACATTATTACTACATTAAATATTATAGTTTTATCCTAACTCAACTGACAAAAATTGCTGAAATTATTAGGTCGAACATTTATGATCGGAGTTTGATCTCTAGTTCCTCTACTTTAGATGTACGAGCTTATGATAATTTTGTCATTTCATCTGAGTTCTATTTTTTTGTTGCAAAAAAAGAATAAATTTTTGATCTTTTGACTTTCACCCTTTGGTCTTTACGGAAGGGGACCAGTCAAAAACTCGACGCAAATTTTAATATCAAGTGATTTTAATCCCAACCCAAATACACTTAAGATGAATCAAACCACAATATTCCTAACTAAATCCAACTCAATAACCACCGGACCAACTAAAATTTGATAAAATAAAATAATTTTTGATCTAAGTATACTTATCTATAGACTAAATTCCATATTATCTCTAAGATAAAATATTATCTAATTTAATTTAATTTTATTTATCTCCTTTTTCCTTCATTTCCTTACCCATCCAAACAAACAACAAAGCAAGTAGTTCTCGAGTCTGAAATAAGTTAGAGCTAAATTACTCTCACAACATTATTGGACGTAGTTATTATTTTTTCTCCATTTTTTGATCTCAAAATCCCCTCCCTTCCAAATCATCACCATAAACAAATTTCTACTAAATCACCAAAAAACCAGATGCACTCAAAATTACTATCCAACAATTCCAACGATCACATTCATATTCATATTCATTCACACACACACAGTAGCATCAAAATACACTGAAGCAAAAAAAAAAAAACTACATCGCATTGAATTTCCATCATCACTTTCAGATCTCACTGTTTCGATCATTGAGATGGAATTTTCGTTGTTCGATCTCGGTGATTCGAGTTGAGATGCAGCCGAATTTGTTTCCATTTGGAACCGCTTTGAGTAATCCGTTTATTTTCAATGGTGATTTGAGTGAAGGAGGTGGTGGAATCGATAGTTCTAGGGTTTTCGTTTTGCTTCCTTTCTTCTTGCTCTCTCAAGGAGGAGCAATGGATTTGTCTAAAGTTGGTGAAAAGATCTTGAGTTCTGTTAAGTCTGCTAGATCCATTGGATTGCTTCCTTCCGTTTCTGATCGACCTGAGGTAAATTAAATTAAAATTCGTACGGTTTTCGATGCACTTAACGGTTTTCGACTTTTAGATAATGCTGTTTGAGTTAAGTTAGGTAAATGCGTTAATGATTATGCTTTTGATGTATTTATTTATTGCGGATTTCATGATGGAACATTGCTCTGTGTAAGATTGCGAATTTAGCATTGTTTACGTTGTAGGTTAGTTTGTGCTCAATGCTGATTTGAGTGGAATTTGTGAGCATGTGGTGGTATATACTATATAACTAACTAGAAACGGTTGGAGGTTTGATTTGGTGAAATAATGAAATCATGAAGTGAATTTTGTCACCTTACTTGCGAGGAGCCGGGGATGTTTTGGATTTAGATTCTTTTAGTTTTAGTAGGGAATACTGAGTAATTTGTGGTGGTTGCTTATTTATTTGTGTTTGTCTGGTGTAAGAAAGCTTGTTTGTTTTGGTGTAAGAATTAGTAGAAGTTGGGTAGACTGTAGACTGTAGAGTTGTATAAGCTATTCTGAAGAGATTTATAAGTTATTTGCTAGAAGGAATATGATAACATTGATAAGGTGAGTGAAAGAATGAGCTTGTGCTAAAATTACTAATGTATAGTTCCTATTATATGAGAAACCAGTTTCATGTGACATTAGAAAGTTGTAAAGATGTGATTGTACATATATTTTATATTGAGTTCCATAACTTTTTGATTGTGGTTCATATTCAACCGTGGTAGCTATAATAACAACAACCAAACCTTATCCCGCTAAGTGGGTTCGGCTACATGAATTGACAGGTGCCATAGTGTTCTATTAAAATATCTGTTTTTCCTCCAACACATTTATCTCTAGATCCTTCTTGATAGTTTCTCTTATAGTTTTTCTAGGTCTATCCCCACCGCTAGTCATCTGACTACCCTCCATTTGATCGACTCTCCTAACTAAAGAATCCACAAGTCGTTTCTCACTTTCTCTACATGCCCAAACCACCTAAGTCTAGTTTCTACCATCTTTTCTACTATAGGTGCTACCCCAACTCTCGATCTAATGTCGTCATTTGTAATCCTACCCCATCTAGTTTTACCACACATCCACTGCAACATCCTCATTTCTGCTACACTTACTTTATGTTCATGTTTATTTTGTTCTTCACCGCCCAACACTCTGTCCCGTACAACATTGCCGGTCTTACCGCTGTTCGATAAAATTTTCCCTTCAACTTAAGTTATAATAATAATTATAAACAAAACGTGTGTCCCTGATTTTTATTTATATATCGAATCATTCTTCGCAATCAAAGTGTAATGCTCTTTCATATTCTCTTTGTAGTTTTTGTCTATTGCAATAGTTTCTTACTAAGTGAGGATGAGCAATTTGTTAACCTAGATACTTACTGTTGCTCACAAAGCTGTTCATCATGCATTCTTGATCGATAACTTGGTAGTCTACAAGTATATTGAATGTCTCCAACAATTCAATCATTACTTCCACCCGTGAGCCTAACTGTGAATGTTCTCTGGTTATCCTCCTGTTATTAAAATATTTGTTGGTCTGTAAGACTCCTTGTTTGGTCTGTAAGTTAGAGTAGTATTTAATGTTTTATATTTTTGTTGAACAGGTTCCAGCTCGAGCTGCTGCTGCAGCTGTCGTAGCTCGGGCTCTTGCTGGGTTACCTCCTCATCAGAGGTATAGTATTTCATCAAGTTCAGAAGAGCTAAGTTCAATATATGGAAGCAGACCTCATGAACCTACAGTGGAGGAACTGGAAGATGAATTCTATGAGGAGGTGGAACTTGCCTGTATCACTTTTGTGTCAATATCGTACTGATTTTTCTTGCAACATGAACTTCCCTTGTCTTGGGTGACAAAAATATTTTGATTTATGGATGCTAATTTTTTTGATAAGCTGATTTATGGGTGCTATGTTACACATTTGGAGAGATATTTTTCTGTATGTCCACACAGTTCATTTAGAATTCTTAAAATAATTTTTTGTTCTGAGATACCTTGAGAGCTGTGGTGATTGCTAACAATTTAGAATTTACAACAATACAACTTTTCTCTGTAAGGATTTGATTGTAACTTTGGCCATTCATATAACACTTCATAACTGCTCACTACAATTTTTTAACATTTCATTAGTATTTGGTTATTCCATTGTTTAGAGCTTGAGCTTCTGGGAATGGACTCCATATTGATTAGCAACCACAGTTTCTGTGTTTTGGAAATTTTTTCTTTTGCTCTTTTGGCTCATTTACAAAAGAGACGTTTAATTAACTCTCCTTTTCCCTCTGTTCAATTTTGCTTATAACAGCTTCTTCTTAGTAACTTTTAATATGTTTCTACTGATTATAGGAATATGCCACTCGTTCGATACAGTGAAATAAGATGGAAAACATTCAAGAACATAAATTGTGCAACAAATATAGAGAAAAAAAGGCTATTTCTATGCTATACATGCTAACATATTTAAATTATGTTTTTATTTTTGCACTTAATTGAAATCATATTAAAATTTCTTAATTCATCACTGTAAATTATGAGGTGAATGGATTCTTACAGATGTTACTCAAATCTGTCATAAATATCTTAATGCAGGATTTTGATCCAATTAGGCATGTTTTGGAGCATCTTCCATCTGAGGAAAATGAGCTATTATATTTTGAAAAACAGGTACTAATGTTTCTCATCCTTGCTATCAACGTAAAATGTTTCTACTATACTGATAAAAAAAAATGTTTCTACTATTATATTTAAAGGTTGTTAAGAGTCCGACATTAGATGAAATAAGGCTTGAACATAGGTTTATAGGCAGAGGCAGTCTCCACTTTACAAACCAGTTGTAAGGGTTGAGTTAGCCCAACCAAAAATTCTAATATAAATGTTCTCTATGTTCTCTGCTGATTCATTCTTTTTCTCAATGAACAATAGTTGTACACGTCATACAAATTATGAGTTGTTTGAAAGAAACTTATTTTTTTACACTTACAGTTGATGGTATATATGGTGCTTCACTTTTTTAACCGTTGATGCTCATCTCTGGCATCTATTTGGGAATTGTTATCTCTTGTTTAATGTTTGTTCTGTTTCTGATGTTGCGTTATTAAAATATATATGTTATCTAGGGAGCCATACCTTTAATGTAACCATTTAGTGGGAAGAAGAGGTTTGCAGTGCTATTGAAGGAGTGTGATTTTCCTAGCCGATTAAAGCAGTAGCTGTGGAAATAGACTAGGTGTTGCACTAATAGGCTAAAACCTGTTTTGCCAGCTTAAGCATGACCTGTTACTTATCGCCTATCACAAGCTATTGGAACTCGGGACTAAGCCTGATTTTATTCAAATTCTGATTTGACTTGGAAGCCTTTTTAAAATTGTTTTGTTCATGAAGGCCTTCAAATAGGTCCAAAAACTTGAGATTTTCTAGTTTAAAAATAGGTATAACCTTAGTAAAATCCTTATAAATTCCTAACAATATATATCTTAATTATAAATAAATAGGCCTGCTAGTTGGTCTTTTGGAAAGCCAAAGTCTAGCTTGTTTTATCAAATTGGCCTTGTAGAATGAGGCAAAAAAACAGGATGGGATATAGACTTTTCACTTTTGATGAACCATGAAGAAAGTAATCGAATAGTACTTTCATGCTTTATTACTACAGTCTCAGACTGTTTACACAGGAAAAGAAATTACAGTAGTAATAATGACAGAATAAAAAATAAATAAAAATAGAGAGTAAAAATACAGAGAGAATCAAATATGATATATCCTGATTCTTGTACAAATCACATTGCCTGTTCTTGTTCCCCCTATTCCAGAGTTGAATTACTTCACAAGCTCAGGCTCCTCAACTTGATTGGCTGGAGCATTCCCTTTTCAAAGCTTGTTTTTCTGACTTGTTAAGGAGTCCTTCCTTAAAAGCTAGCTATCTTGGGGGGAAGAACCAAGCCACTTAAATACAGTACCGAGCATCCCATACTATTTGGTGTGGGACTTCAGGGCTTCATCATAATACCAAAGCCCCTATGCTTATAAAAAATAAACCAAAGCCCCTATCATAGAACCTCCGCTGAGAACCGATGTCCTGATGGTTGAGTCTATGTTGCTTTACTCGATCTTTCGGGTCACCCCCTCTTTAGGTAGCACTTTCCGAGCCACCGACAAGACAATTCTCTCTTATACCAATTGATAAGTATCTAAGACAAATACTTCAGGAACCCTCCCTTAAAAGCTAGATATGACGGGGGAAGAACGAAGCCGTTCAAATACTCCACCTAGTACCCCATACTACTCAATGTGAGACTTGGGCACCCCATAAGACAGAAGTCCCTATCAGACAGCCCTATGATAGGTCAACTTGTATTTTATCAAGGTATTTAAGGAATGTCATAAAAGTGACCATGCTAATTTCAGGGCACATTTGCTAGTTGAACAGACTAAATACTAGATTAAACTATATATATCCTTTGTTGTCTTTGCATGATTTATTTTGCTTATTCCAGTATCTTATGATAGTTTGTATTTATGAAGGCTGTTCACATATTTCCTCTATTGTGATCTGTGGGGTTTTATATTAATAACTTTCAAATACCGTGACTATGTACAGTATGGCATATGCTCAGAGAATATCAATTATCTTTTGCTTATGTGAATCTTGGTATTTGATTAATGCATTTCATGCTATATGTTATCAATCCTTTGATAGGATGCTTGTATTCTTTTTTGTCATATAGGCTTCTCTTAGATTAACACAACTGGATAGAGTAGCAGAGCATTTGTCTCGCCATGTTATGGAGCATCATGAAGTAATGGGTAAGTTCAAGAGATGAATTCATAGAATTGATCACATCCTTTGTGAAGTTTTCTTACATGACGTTATGCATGTTAGGCATCTGTTTAACATTTGTTTTCTGCTGTCCAATCTCTTTTACATATATATTTCAAGGTTGACAATTATTTTTACCTTGGTTATGGGTATTCTTTTTGCCTTGCTCAATAAATAAGTTAGTGAATATTTGCCTAACTTACAAGTTACAACCATGTTTAGATCCTAATTATAATATAGTACCGAGTTAAATATATTTGGAAGAATGTGGTATCACTTCTGGCGTAAATAATCAACAATTTTAATCTAAGTTCATTGGAAAGTTAGAACAAGAAGCTTGAGAATAAGAAGCTGATACTTACTTTTGGCCAGTGAAGGGGATGAATTTGGTCAGGGAGTTGGAGAAAGACTTAAGAATTGCAAATGTCATCTGTATGGTGAGCATCATAAGAGTTTCAACATGTATTGATGCTACCTTTTTGCTTTATCTTGATCTTACTGCATTCTTTTCGATGAATTTACAGAATGGAAGAAGACACCTGACATCTTCTATGAATGAGGTTTCAAGGGATTTGATTGTGAATTCTTATTCAAAAAAGAAACAAGCACTAGTGGTATTTCTCTCTCTCTCTTTGAACTTAAAGTGGCCATACCATTTTTGTTTTTAGTTGTCTTTAAGCATTGTTTTGTCTTTTGTGACTATCTTAGTTCATTATGTATTTTGAAGACTGATTTCTTGTCATTCATGAGTTATTTTCGGGATTATAAAGTAGGTTAGTCTAGGATAGTGTGCAAAATGCACACTTACAGTCAGACCTTAATATAGCTTGTGGTGATAACTTTATAATTCATTCTTTCCCATTCACAGGACATGCTTCCAGTCTTGAATGAACTTCGACGTGCATCAGACATGCAATCAACACTTGAATCCCTTGCAGAGGAAGGGAATTATTGGAAGGTGGGCTTCTATATATGCTTTAACTGGAAGATTGTAGTCAATCACTCACAACTTTAACCTAGTTTCTATATTTTGAGAGGTTCCTGGATTTTGAATAAGCCTTCTTCTAAATTTCTTATTTTACACAATGATCATTATGCAGGCATTTCAAGTCCTATCGGAGTATTTGCAACTTTTAGATAGTTTTTCAGAGCTTTCTGCGATGCAAGAGATGAGTCGTGGTGTTGAGGTGATATTGAATAACTATTTCGAAAGATTAAGCATGATATGTTGACATTGCTATATTCTTATGTTTCCCCCCTCCCGCATGTATTGTACATATGTTACTGTACATATTCATGATTAAAATGTAGGGTATTTGTGTATTTACTTGTTTTAGTTTAACACATCATATTATTAATGTAGGTTTGGCTGGGAAGAACTTTGCAGAAGTTGGATGCTCTTTTATTGGATGTATGCCAGGAATTTAAGGAAGATGACTATATGACAGTGAGTATCTGTTTATTTTTTGATGGAAATGTTTACTTTCTAGTCAATATCAAATGGAGGAAGTGTTGAGTATCCATTGCCCAGAATAATGAGCATACATACTTCTTATTTTTCTCTCTGCTGTGTGAGTGTGGCAAATTGAAAAACATTTTTTACTTTGAACTTACAACTAGTTTCATAAATCCATATAAAATTGAACTGGTTTCCAAACTTTGATATCTTGATAGATGAAGTTTTATTATTGCCATATATTTTTGCCATGGTGAATTTCAAATAAATTGAGGGGAAAAAATGATGCAAGTTGTAATTCAAATGAAAAGCCGTTTTGTGTATAATTTTGTTTGAATTGGGTTTGGCTCTAGGTAGTCAATGTCACGAATATCGAGGCCTAACTCATCCTTACAAAACCGGCTTGTAAGGTGAGGAGTGCCCCCTCTTTATAAACTGTTATCAAGAATCCTATCTATCCGATGTGGGGCTAAATCCCACTGTGTGTTGGCCGCTAACAGTCAATAGCGGGAAATAGTGCCACAGCGGAGCAGTGGGTGGCTGCCCCCACACATTTTGTCGCAGAGCAGAAGACGGTAGCTGCCTCTAAAGGCGTGCTCGTGGAGGTACATACATCGCGACTCAGTTCACGGGTTTTGCGGCGTTCCTGGAGCGCGATGCACTTTTTACAGCTAAAATTGCTGGATTGGCGCCGTTACATGGTCGTTGTACCGCAAAAATAAAAACTATTTAGTATAAAAATAGAACATTTGGATATATACAGTATTGATCATTATATTATTATATAGTTATATATTAAAGAATTCAAATAAGGTACATTCGAGTTTTGGGGTTGGCCGCTGCACACCTTTATCCGGGATTGATTACCTTGATTTGGCTTCAAATTGATATTTGCTATTTCCCAATGGATTATTGGAAATATATTAATGATGTAACACAATAAGAGATGATGCAGGTAATTGATGCGTATGCATTGATAGGAGATACCACCGGTCTTGCTGAAAAGATACAAAGTTTCTTCATGCAAGAAGTCATATCAGAGACACACTCGGTGCTAAAGACTATTGTGTATGAGGTATGCCAACATGTTTTCTTCCCTTACTTGGTTCAGATTTTGAAATTGTTTATGAGGCAAGAGAAAATCAATTACTAGGAAGCTCGGACATCATATTCAGTTTAACTCTATTTTCGACCTTATTCTATGATAGCTCGCTCTATTTAGTTGTACTTGTATTGCGTCTTAGCTACTTGTGATGTGTGGCTTGTGCCCACAGCCCATTACTCAGCGGGCGTAAAACATATCCCTAGTATTGGTTTCCATACATTCTTGTATTTCATTATTTGTTTCTTTATTGGATTAGTAGTAGGATGTAGTTCAATAATTGTATGAATAAGGTTAGCGCTTTGTCTTTATCATCCAAAACTTCATCTCATATAAAGTGAACACCAATTTCAAAGCATTTAATTTCTATTCTCCCTTTCCTCTGTGTGTTGACAGCAATACCCGTATGCAGAGCTGTAGTTTGTGGTGTAGCAATAATATTCTTCATAATTGCCATCTAGACATTTTTAACTATGGTATTATGGTACATTATCTCTTTTCATTTCACATAAACATATGCATATATGATGGTTACTGAAGGTTAGTATTATTCTTAGAATTGAGAGTTGGACCTAACTCAACAAAACCGGGCTTGTAAGGTGATGGTTGCCCCTCACTTATAAACACATATTCATGCCATCTTGCAACCATGTGGGACTTCTTAACACACCCCCTCGTGCCCAACACTATTGGGCTTGGAGCGCGGATATAAATGGTGGAGGGCCCGTTCAGAAACTGATTGCAAGCGGCCCGACGAAGTGGCCCAACAAATCGTGGATAGGCTCTGATACCATCTTAGAATCGAGAGTTGGGCCTAACTCAACCTCACAAAACCAGCTCTGATACCATCTTAGAATCGCGAGTTAGGCCCAACTCTCCATTCTAAGATGGTATCAGAGCCTCTATGACTAAATAGTCTAGAGTTCGATCCCCGCTCCCCTCTCTTTCTAATTAAAAAGTGGAATTTAAGCATTTGGTATGTGGACCTATGCATTATCCACGCTTCAAGCCCAAGTGGGCTCTTGCGTGAAAGGGTGTGTTAGAAATATTATAAAACTATTGATGTAGCCCTATCCTAACAGCTTAAACTTTTGGGATAATCGTTTATTTAATATGGTATCAGAGACTATCCTAGATCCATTTGTTGTTTGTTGTGGAGACCTCCCATATTTGGGCCATTCATTCCATGTTCCAGCTTGTTTAGTTCTGGACGTGAGGGGGTGTTAGAAGCCCCACATTGGCTAGAGATATAGCATAGATAACCTTTATAAATGTAGTGCAAATTTCAACTCTCAAGCTATCTTTTGTGGTTGAGTATAGACCTCCTAAATTCTAATAATTATTATTCCTAGTTTACATATATCAGTTCAAGTGAGGATTGAAAGAACTTGATTCCTTAGAATGGATACGTGTAACATAGATGACCATAATAATTGCGATTTGATGCCCCAGAAGGCCAAACCAATGATACTGTTGATAGCAATGGATTGACATTTAAATTTGCTTTGCTCGATTTCTCAAACGAGTTTGAACTAAAACACAAAAGGTTCTTTTAATTGGTATGCTGATCATTTTTGCAGGATGAGGAGGGACTTGCACAAAATAGTAGGTACTTCTTTTCTACAAGCATATTTACCATCCTTTCAATTGCTTTCTTTTTTTCCTTTCTTAAAACTCGCCATCCTTTCAATTACATGTATCTGTATTTTACATTATTATTGGCTTCTTAGTTGTTATTTCATTTGCAGGCTCACTTACAGCGATCTATGCCTTCAGATACCTGATTCTAAGTTTAGGCAGTGCTTACTAAGAACATTGGCTGTTCTATTTGACCTCATATGTTCATATAATGAAATTATGGATTTTCAGCTGGAGAGTAAGGTAGATTTCTGGTTCCTCTCAAGTAAACATTTTCCCCTTTCATTATGCAATTTCTGTCACTGCTTTGTGCAATCAAATATTCACGTGGACTCATACCCCTCCAAAAATAGACATCTGGACTTATTTAGGCAAATTTTGGTCTTTATTTTTTTTGTTTATTTGCCATGGTTAAGGAGTTAAGGATGAAGTTCGTTATTGGGTTTCCACCCAACATCCCAGTCTCTAGTTTTATGAGATTTTCAGATCCAGAAAAATCACAATCGACATTTAAGTTGGATATACATCCTTTGATTTAGTTTTGATGAATTGAATAAATCGCTATTCAGTGATAGAGTACTCTTGTCACAAACATTAGATATTTCAATACATATCCAGTCTTGAGACTGAGAAGAAAGCTATTCATGATTACACAGTCTTCAGTTGTTTGTTATATTCTATTCAGTTTTCTTCTTTGGTTGATTTTATTCTCAGGATTCAGCAGTACAAACTTCCGATAAGTGCAATGACGATATTTCTAGTAGTTCAGGTGAAGCTCGGGAAGTTGACTCAGATGTAAGAGTCTGCAACAGTTTTATGTCAAGTTCTGGGGATGTGATGCACGGCTCTTCTAGAAAGGAGTCTTCAACAATCAGCTCATTGACCGAAACTGCTGGTTCACCATACACCGATTCTCATGATCCAGCGAATGAAGCCATAAATGTGGAAAGTTCAGCGTCAAGCATTGATTCTCCATGGTATCATCTTCGGAAAGAAGCTACAACATTTGTTTCTCAGACGCTTCAAAGAGGACGAAAGAATCTGTGGCATCTCACTGCAAGCCGTGTCTCAGTGTTGCTTTCTTCTGCTGCAGCTTGTTCTGCTAGCATTCATCAATTCTTGAAAAACTATGAAGATCTGAGGGTATTCATTTTGACTGGGGAAGCCTTCTGTGGAATTGAAGTGGTTGAGTTCAGGCAGAAGTTGAAGGTTGTTTGCGAAAACTATTTCATAGCATTCCATCGACAAAATTTGCATGTAAGTGTCATCAAGGGTTCTCATTCTCCATGGTTATTAGAGTCATATAATGTTGATTGTGATTTTTTATGCAGTGCTTTTTGAGCCATATAGGATGCATGTATAGTACAAATACAAAGTCACAAGTTGCCTCTTGTGTCTGTCTGCATGGCTTCTCTAAGCCGACGATAGTGCTCCAGCTATCAATAATGTAATAACAAATAAATAATATCAATGTATTAATTTTGTTTTATAAAATTTAACTGTATTAGCCTTCTGTTCTTTTTGGGGGAATGTTGGGGTATCTGGCACATGTGGTATATTATTTATCTAATGAGTTTTTCTTGCAACAGAAGACAATGAAATTGTAGATTATTTGGTATTTTTGGATCCAGAAATCTTCAAAATAACATTTTGTTCTGTGCTAAAACACATCCGCTATGTCGTTTATATTTTATAGTGCTGTTGATTTTCAGTAGTCTTGGAGAAGCAGAAGATCTGTACTCCTGGAAACTGCTGTGCTATTACCGTGTGGAATACTAAGAACAATTTTTAGTCAATGAAACTATTGCGAAGTGTAGAAAGTATTTCATCACTGTACAAATTAATTAATTGTATTCTCCGCAGCATTCCAAATTTATTATGCTAAAACGTCAACAGTTAGACAATAAATTGTCTAAATGCCTGTTTGTGTTTGTTAATTTTCCAAGCTGTACCTGAACGATGCCCATAATTAGTTATCTTGTATAATGGCTTAATTTATCTTGCTTTCTCTTTTTAGGCACTAAAAATGGTTTTGGAGAAGGAGACTTGGTTAAAATTACCTCCAGATACTGTTCAAATTATCAGTTTTGCTGGACTTATTGGTGATGGAGCGCCATTGATTTCTTTATCTAACAGTAAATCAATGAATGTCAGTCCTATACATTCCAATAATAAATCAGTGAACATGGTTCAGACTGGTGTGATGAAGAGTGGGTTCTCTCATTGGATTAAAAATGGAAATCCTTTTCTGCAAAAACTATCAACCTCCAAAGAAGGTCATGGTAATTCTCAACCTAACGGGTCAAGTTATGGTGAATTTGATGGAGGCTCAGCCAACAACTATCATGATGATAGAGATACCCCTAGAAAGAATAACTCTAGTCAATCGAATGGTGCCAATTCTGTTTCAGAAGAAGAAAATGAGGATCTTCTTGCTGACTTTATTGATGAAGACAGTCAACTTCCAAGTCGAAGTTCTAAGTCCATTCTTTCAAGATCTCACTCTTCACATGCTAATGACGAAGAGAGTACAACCCAAACTGGTTCTTCTCTAATGCTCTTAAGGTGAATTGCTATACATTTTGTGTTAAAAAAATCAATTATCGTCTACAATGCAATTTTTTCTATTATTTTTAGGGATTTAATGAGCTATTATGTCTTAAAATGTAAGGTCTATGGACAAATATGCAAGGCTTATGCAGAAATTAGAAGTAGTAAATGTTGAGTTCTTTAAGGTAGGAAATTCTGCATTTAATTGCTTTCACTACTTTACACCCTTCTGTTCTTTCCTGGCCCTTTCCTTATGCTATATTTTTATCTCTTAATATTTTTCCCTGATTCAATATATTTTTGCAGGGAATATGCCAGTTGTTTGAAATTTATTTCTATTTTACATATGAAACATTTGGTCAGCACAATACTAATTCAAGTGGAAAAAGCTCAGCTAACTCTGTTAATTGTAAGTGGCATAGTTTGTTCATACTCAATTAGTGTCTAAATCCAATTTTGAATAGATTATTAATTAGTTATTGAATTTAATTGTGACATGCAGATCGCTTGAGGACAGCCTTATCTAGAATAAACCAAGATTGCGAGGAGTGGCTTAAGTCCCACTCATCTTCACCAACATCTTTAAGTTCATCATTTGTACATACAGAGTTGACACCTACAAATCCTCCAAATATGAATTTCGGTCTCCCCCCGGGGACTGCTTTTAGTCTTAAGGTATTCATGTTTTTTTGGAAAAAGTTTCGCACTTGATTTATAATTGCGATATCCTCTACTGTAATTTTCTTTCATTCTCTATTCTTAGAATTTGGGTCAGGTGTAATTCGACCCTACAAAATTGGTTTGTTAAGGTGTGAGAGATGCTTCCCATTTATAAAATTATTTTCAAGTCATGTCTTGTCCAATGTAGGACTCCCAACACCTATCAATGAATTGACATAGTTCATTGATTTTTATTAATGATTAATTTGAAAAAAATGGGATATTAAGTGGGAATCTGTTTTCTTTTCTTTTCTATTTTTAAGAAGTAATTCTATACTGAAAAAATGTTGAACAGATCTATAATATCTGACTTTTCACTGCAACTTGTATATTCTCCTAAATAGCTTATTTGAAAGGGTGGCATACTCTTTAGTTGGAATGTGACTCTCAGTTAGTTTGTAATTTCTTTTTATTCTAGTAGTAAACTCAGGAAGCTTAGGAATAAATGGAGTGATTTCATGCTCCTGACACACAGGATGAATTTAATCTTTTCCATTTTCTGTGATGGCAACAGCTGTGCTGAAAAACTTGCCTCACATGGGACTTTTAAGAATTTTAACTGGTGGATTTGTTTTCTAGATTTATTAGCGCAGTTTTACAATGTAATATGATTGGTTTTCCTAATTAAAAACTTGCCTCCCATTTTTGTTTTTATATTTTAATAAAGTTGCAGTGCGCTGCAGATGATTGGTGAAGGTTGAGATATCAACCTAGTTGGGATCACAGTCTTCACTCTTCATAGTGATGCTTTTGCATGCTACTTTGTTTTTAATATATTTTTTTGCATCTTATCCTTGTTACCACTTACCACAAGAGCTACATCTTATGGTACAAAAGAAACATTGCAAGATGAAAAATTATATATCAAGGAGATTTCCTTCCTTTCCCATATTGTTTTATGTTATTGGAGTTTGCGTGGCTTGTAAACTTCGATGTTTTCTTGATTTGTGTAGTTTAAGTTTTGAATCAAAGATGATGCATTTATTATAGGCATGTGGTAATTTTATTTTGATGCTTCAGGAAAGGTGTGTGGCTGTTGACACTATATCTCTTGTTGCTCGAATTCTTAATAGAGCCAAAGCTCATCTCCAATCAATGCTCTTGCAAAGTAATTCAACTGTACTTGAGGATTTCTATGTTCATCTGGTATGTGGAATCTTAATATTAAAATTGCAGTGGTTAGGCAAGTTCTTGAGAAATTGGTATTGAAAGATCTTTTATGTTGTCTTTATTGATTGTTCAACCAATGGAATTGGTTTTAGAAGATTTGCGTTGCGATGGATTAGATAAAGTTGAAATGCTAGTGATATTTAGTTATTTACTATGATTAATGTTTGTGCTTTATTTGGTATGGACTATGGAGTATTTGGAAAGAAGGTAATGCAGTATGACCAATATATGTACCTAATCTGGAGGCTAGTATGCCTCCTTTTGAATCCTCTTTACCAAACATGGCATAGGAATATCAGTTTTGTGAAAACTTATATTTTAGAGTACCCCTTACACGGAGTAACAATGCACATGTCTAATCATGAGTCCAACGGTGGCTTTCATGTTACAAGTTTAAGGAACTATTTAAGTATTTATCCTGGATCAGGATGGAGTGAGAAAGCAGTGCTCATCATACTCCCCCCAGACCCACTTAAAAAAGTTTCACAAGTTATCCCCACTCATGTTATTGGGGTTGAAACCTACTAGGAATCAAATACGACATTGTAGAGGGCCATTGAACTGTTTTGATGAAGCCTACTTACTACTTGAGCCAAAGCCATTTTGAGCATGTTCTTACATATAATTAAAGATGCCAGCTTCTTGTAGTAGATCATGTTTTGATTGTGGTTATTTAGGATATATATTTTTATTGGATTGTTAATTTCTAGTTCATCAACTTTTTTAGCATTTAAGGTGAAAGCAAAGTATAGATAACAACGATTTTTAATATATAAAGATATCTTTAGGTGGATGCTGTACCAGATCTTGTAGAGCATGTGCATCACACAACAGTAAGACTACTGCTGCACATTAATGGGTAAGACAAATATAACTCTCTTTGGCATTGTTTCTAATGTATGAGTTTTGTATTATTGAATTGGCATCCACCATTTGGGTCCTTTTTTTCTTTCCCAAAACTACTTAAGGGGCACTGTATTATAGTCAAATGAACTTTATTTGAAAAACATCTATTATCTGGTTTGAACTACAAAAATTATCTTTTACGCGTGGGAAATAATTTTTTCAAATCTATTGCTTTTTGATTACTTTAGATATTGTATTGGCATAAATGATTCATTTCCAATTTTAGGTTTCCTTTAATTTGAAGGGTAAACTTATTCAAAATTGTTTTTTAGTAAAATCTTTGTTATATTTTAAAGGATGCAAAACTGTGTTGTCAAATACTATGAAAGGATTGTGTCATATGTGGTTTGTAATCATCAAAAATTTGGTTGCTGACATGTTCTTGATGCTCGAGTGTTTTAATTTTGGTCACTTTACCAACACTATTGATAATGGGTTACTAGTTGTAATAATACTATTGCAAATCTAACTTTTAGTGTTTGCAATTTTTGTTGCGAAGTCATAGTAGCAAACTTGTTCAATTTAAAAGTTTTGGTTTTCTAACTTTTAGTTAATTTCTTACAGGTATGTTGAACGCGTTGCCAATTGTAAATGGGAAGTAAAAGAACTTGGGATGGAGCATAATGGGTTTGTATTTTTTTTTATCATCTTCATATTTGAATGCCAAGTCATTTGTTTCCCTTTTTATATTACTTAATGGTGGGACCCCTTCCTGGACCTTGCGAATGGGGGCGCTTTAGTACATCGGGCTGCCCTTTATATTACTTAATTGGTAGCTTCTCATTTATATCAAAGACAAACAATATATTGCATCATGCACTAGTAAAATTTTACTTGCAATATTGGTTTTGGATTGGATGATTGTCACTCTCTTTGAGTTTAAACATGCCTGGGTGTTTGCATATGTGAAGAAATTTAAGAGAATAACGATTTACATACTCCTAGTGCATAGGTTTTTGATTGGGGCTTACAGACATTTGTACCTAATGATTTTAAGGGCAATACATGTATTGTTGTATGTTGTTAATGGTCTAATCATGTCGTATGTCGATGTCAGCATGTATATTATATTTCATCAAATATTCTTTGATGAGTCTTTGGGCCAGATAGTATAACTTTTGAATTATTATGTTTGAATGGAATGTGTTACAAACTTACAATATAAGAAAACATCTCATAAGAAATTAAGTCAAGGGACTACGAGAGTAATTTTCCTATGAATTGTTTCTGCTATTCTGACTTAAATTTCACCATGCTTCTTTTCCACATGAATTTTATCTTGGAAATAAACTGCATTGTTTCTTCTATTCTCACTTAAATTTCACTGATAGGTATGTTGATTTGCTGCTGGGGGAGTTTAAGCACTTTAAAACACGACTTGCTCATGGAGGAATTCGTAAAGAGGTATTGCTGTTATTCATTACATGAAACAATACTCATCAAATGCATATATAACAATTTATTATAAAAAGTACTTACTAATGTTTGAAAATCGTGCTTTAAAATTGTTTAGAGGAAAAGCACAGAAAAGTAATTCTTAGTGTCTAAACATGACCTTTGATTCACAAATTCTGCTTTTGTATATGTAGACTCAAGACATATTGTTGGACTATGGGCTTGACATTGTTGCGGAAACTCTTGTGGAAGGACTTTCACGGGTGAAGAGATGTAACGATGAAGGACGGGCTTTAATGTCATTGGATCTGCAGGTTATTTCTTAGCTAAAATCAATTTTTTCAGTGCTTTCAGTAGTTTAATCGTAGATTATTACTACATTAAAATTATAAAAACCTAATTTAATCATAATCTACTTTTTTTGTCTGAATCCACTTTTAAGTTTTGTAATTTAGAAAGTTTAAATATGTTTTGGTCCTTGCACTTGCACCTATTTGAATTTTATTCGTTTTTAGTCGTTATATTTTAATAAACTTAGTATTTTTAGCCCCGGAGAGGACTAAAAACACTATGTTGACCAAGTGTAGGATTGAAGTATTAAAATTTAAATGGAGACTAATTTTATGCTAACCCATTGTTAGGGATAAAGCATATTCGAGGCAACTAAAATTCACTAGTGTGTGAATTAATTTTCTAAGTAGCGTTCAACCATATTTTATTTTCAGACATAGATCATAATATGAATTCTTACGATGCTGAGTTGTAGACTTGTAGTTAATGATCAATATACTGAAATTTCATGTTCGTTCAGTAATTCTTGTTTCCCTCCATTAGACATTGAGCTTGGATTTCTTTCTTTCCACCTTTTAGGTTTTGATAAATGGGCTAAAGCATTTTGCATCGTTGAATGTGAAGTCCAAGCTACAAATGGTCGAAACTTTCATTAAGGTAAGGAAATAAAAAAATGGGAACACATTCCCACTACATTGTTTGCAAATACAGATGAGTTTTGGTCACACAGTAGAAATAGTTTGGGAGCTGCTGCATGGCTAGTTCTATTAATTGGGGGTCTTGTATGTTTGAAACTTCCATTAAATTGAATGCAATGAACAATTTTTTTTATCACTAATGGACATTCGGCTTTTAAACCAGGCTTACTACCTTCCGGAGACAGAATATGTGCACTGGGCACGTGCGCACCCAGTAAGAATAACTCCTTTCTGCAGCATCATTACACTGTCTGATTGCTTAGATGCATCATTATTATGCTATCTGATTGCGTAGGTCTTTAACCAAACATCGTATCCCTTGCAGGAATACAGTAAAAGCCAGGTTGTTGGATTGGTCAACCTTGTTGCCTCTATGAAAGGTTGGAAGAGGAAAACCAGGTTGGAAGTACTTGAAAAGATCGAGTAAGTAGGTTTCTTTTGTTGTGTATGAAGTTAGGCATGTAGAATCTTCTGGTCCTTTTCTTCGTCCTCTTTCATTTTTGGCAGAGCTTCGTGTAAAGGTGTGTATATTACATGGTATTTGATCCCTATTAATCATTTAACATTTACCGAATTCGCGCTTCTAGTGTCCTGTAGATATAGTCCTCTGAAAATAAGTTGTAATTGTACAATAATCTTATTTTTCATGTCTTACATAACTCAGGCAACTCTGATCCCCTCTCTCACTAGATCTTCCATTCTTCCCTACCCCTTTATTATTAAGAATACAAATGCAACACAATTTTCACAGTTGTCTCCATGAATTGAACGTTTGTGACTTATACAACTCGTAATTGTAATGATTTCATGATATTACGTATTGATGTCAGTATTGCAACGCAACTTTCCTATTACAGGCAGATAGTTTAGTACGCATACCTTCAGTTTTACTCCATCTATTTCTTTTCCCCACTTTTTTATGTGACCGCTGCCTTTTACAAAGACACGGATAGACTGGAAGAGCCTTTGAAATTTGAATGTTCAATTTTTTGTGTGTTAATGTGGAGAATGGGGACAACATGAGAAGAAAAATATTCAATCCGGTCCTTAAATTATCACTCTCACCAATTTAGTCCATAAAACTATTAAAATCAAGTAAAAAGGTTCCTAAACTATTCTCTCATCCAACTATTTAGTTTTTAAACTATTAAAATCAAAAGATCCCTAAACTATTCTTTCATTCAACTATTTAGTTCTTCAATTAGCACTTATGTTAAATTGATTGTTGGTACTTAAACTATGAAAATGTTTAATTTTTGAACTATCATAAAAGCAACTAATTAGTTCTTAAATGCTTAATTTTTGTTGTTAATACAAGTCTCCTCTTCTTTAAATATATATTTTTTCTCTAATCTTAAAGTTAGTTTGATGTATTTTCAAAGTTTAAGCTTAATTTTCCATAAAAAAATGACTATTTTGATGGTCAATTTAACATGAGTCTTAATCGAGACTAAATATCAAGAAAGGAAAGGAAAGAAAATTGATGGTGGAACCACGGAACGATTCCTTCCCTTCCCCTCTAAAATGGATGGAAACCGACAAACAAGTCAACTTTTTGATGAAAATGACAAAAATGACCCTACTAAAATGTTAGTATACTACTTCTTTGGCCAAATAAAGTTGATATATTTGGATTAAATTTTTAACCAGATACATCACTTTTTTTGACCACTTTTCTTTAACAATGTTGCCACAAAGTTTCCTCGCGTACTTTTTTTAGTGCAAAGCTATTATTGGCCCCCTTTTGTTGTTAAAATCTTGTAGTTATTTAAAGTTCAAAACTATCAATTTTGTTTAATTGAAGTTCACTTAAAATCAAAGTTAATAAAAATTAAAGACTGTTAAGGTTATTTTTGTCATTGTGCACTATACATATTTCTTTTCTCTTACATTTTAGTTTTCTTTCACTTTCACCTATATCAAATAAATAAAAAATCATCTGACTTTCCAATTATTCTTTATTCTTATACTTTCTTTCCTTTCACTTTATTTCCTCCAACTTTCTTTTGTGAGTCAAACATACCTCTCATGAATGCCATTGGCTCCAACTATTTTTCAACCATAAAAAATGATACACTTTATAATAATTATTCAAAAACCAAAGACCTGAATGAATGGCCAAACTCATAAGAAAAAGTGCAAATTTATATATAATAATAAGGACAAGAAAAAAGAATGACAATGTAAAAAGAAACAATAAATAACAACTCTGTAGTTCTCTTTTCTTTTCCATTAGTTTATTGCTTCTCTTCTTTGCCTGATACATTATCAATGTTTGCTTGTTGACTCTTCCTTATAGTTGATCATCAATTCATTTTCTTGGATGCTGATTAATTAATTTATTTATTCTACAAATAGTAGCAATTTTTCTTTAATTTCTATGCATATACTTCAAGCAGCTGGTGATTGTGTAATTGAAGCTATCATTTCTAATGCCACACACGGTTGATCAGAGGGTACCTACAGCAGCAAGCAAACAAATTATAAAATACTAATGTCCTTATGAGACAGAACAAAATGAAACATAGTCAGAAGAAGAAAGACAGTAATAACTAGGAACTTGACCATAATGTTTCCCTTCAAAGTAAGTCACTGGTCAGTATCCCATTTAATCTGACTGGTGGTACAACATACTCATCATAAATGCCTCTGCTGGCCTTACTTTCTTCATTTCTTACATTATTTTCAGTACCATATCTTAAAAATTGAAAAATAAAGTATTTAACTTTATGAGTTTGTATTAGAAAGTATCAAACACTACATGAAAATTCACATATAACTATAAAGTTTCGGATTTAAATTTGGTGAATGCGCTTATTCTATCAATTTCAGTATTGTCAGTTGAGTTATATCCTAAGAATATCTCTTAATTTTCTCTCATGCTCCGGATTGCATGTGGTTAGAAGAGAAACACATAATTGTGAAATAAAACCAAACAACATCTTAAATGTTAATATTTACATTTATATATTAATAAAAAAAATACGGTCGAAGTAAATTATATGAATAATGCAAAATGGTAACTGTGACACTTATTTTAGGACGGATGGAGTAATTAATATTTTATTAAAAAACAAAGCAACACTTTTTATAAATATTTTTCCCTTTTCCCCCACCACTAATTATTGGAGGGAGGGGGTAATTAATATTTTAAGAAGTTAGTAATAAAAAAATCTAAAATCTACTCCTACTGTCATATGAAGCTATAAATAAACAGTATACTTATAAAATATTACTAGTACTCCACTTGTATATTAATTTATGGATAGTGAGGAATAGACAAGTCACTTTTTGTTAGATTAGAAGTTACTATGTTGGTTAGTAGTACTATTGGTGCAATGAATGAAAACGTGCATAGCTGTTTTAAATTTAATGATGAATATTGGTGTTGACTTACAAAATGACCAGCTCCAAGAATCCAATAGAATTGTAGGTTTTTGTATTGTTTTAAAAAGCCTTTGGTCGTTTTGTTGCTTCCACAGTAGAGGACTGTTCTGTCTTTCCCCAAGAAACTTTTAAGCCCTTCCCACCTACATAATAAATAGATAAAATTCAAAAAAAATTAAGAAACTTTGATCAATCTTGTCATGCTTGAATCAAATATCCAACCGGTAATCATAATTTAACTTATTCAATTGATTTAATTACAGTAGAACTAAGAGACGAATAAATAAATATTTTTAAAAAAATGAAGAAAAATAAACTGATTGAATCAATTGCAATTCAACCTTGTTCATTGTGTTTTGATTCGATTCAATAGAACTATGAACTAACTATAGTTGAACAAGGTGACAGACGAACTGGTTAAACTGATCGGTCTACTCCCGTTTTTTACATATTGGTTCGAGGTTTGGTTTTAGCGATGAAGGTAAGAAAGAGAGACAAAAATAAAAATGCTTACTTGAGTTTCCTAAGCCAAGCTTCAGTCCCCTTGGTAGCACAAATCAGATCAACCTATAATAATCAAATACACTATGCTGTTATTGCTTATAGTATTAAAAAACACATCAAATAAAAGAATCATCTGATTAAACATAAAGAAAATTAATGAATGTCAAATCAGTCAAACAAGAAAATTTGATTACTTTAAGACCAAGTCAACATGTCAGGTAGTAATTGGGGTAGGATATACATAATTACATATATTATATCCAATTAAGTATCTTATTTATTTTCTTATTATTAACAAAACTAACTGTAGTGGAAAGGGACTCTTACTTGTCCATTGTAGACAGTAACATTGACTCCCTTAGCCAGTAGCTGATCAACCTGAAAATATTAAAACTAAATGACATCAAATATCCAAAAAAAAAATCGAAATTTGTTGCCAATTGAGAAAATAAGTAATGATCAATCTCTGCTATTAATTTGAGATCGGGACGAATGTAATTACACATTCATTAATATGAGATTTAAACAATGTCACTGGCTGATTTAGACCGTATGATCAAGATCAGTATCTGCGTGATGCAGTTACTGCAAGGAATATGTTTTTGTTACTACATCTTAGAACCAAAGACATCAAATATTTGAAAAAACTAGTTATGAGTCTCGGCCAATGATTTGAGGTCGGACAATTCAGATATGAATATGAAATTGAATCCAATATGATATATGCATTTAAATTAAAGCTTAAAATTAAAATAAAACCATAGTTGAAAAATAATAAACTTTTTACCTCGTCAATTCTTGGCTTCATAAAATCACCTTGAAGATAACTGAAAACATCTTCGGACTGCCCTCCCCATCTATAAATACACAGTAGTTAGGCAATACATTTCATGGACTTTTTGCAATGAAATTGTGAACAAAACTTTCCATTCATGGTTAAAGAATTATTACAGACTTACGTGACATTCTCAGGGATGATCTTTAACTTCTTCTTTATAACACCATTTAATAAAGTCTCAATATCATCGTCACCACCAGGAGTCAAATACCTTCTCCTCATGGATGTAAGATACTTAGAGTATCCCTTCATTGATATTCCTTTGAGTAATTCCAGTTCGGTCGCTGATATGGTTGCTGAATCACTTCCCTCATCCACCAAAAAATTGTAAAAATCCTATATTCAGCAAAACATTTAAGACTTTTTACTTAGGAACTACGAAGCATAGACATAGACACGACACCGACGCTTCAACGCCAATAATAATTTTAATAAAATGCAATCACATTGGTCTGAGTTGTGTTGGTGTCGGACAGCAAGAATAGCTTAGACTAAACACAATTTGGTTAGGAAGAGAACTCATTTATGGATAAATAGAAGTTGAATGAAAATTACCACATGGTTGCTGCTAGCAGAAATCACAGATTCAAGTTCACCCCATGAGTTGGTTGCATCAACAAATTTACCATCTTCAAGTTGCTTCTTGATCCTCTGAGCTATACTGATCTCCAAAATGGGGTTTGTTAGATAAGAGAGAAAATTGTCATTCCATGTAATAATACTTTTTTGTTGTGAATTTCGTTTCTCTATTTGAGAAGATTGAAAACATATTTACCTATTTGATTTTTCAAGTCCATTATCATCAAGTCTTGAGACGTCTTTGAGGAGAGGACCCCATGAGAACTGGAAATTTGGATCAAATATGAAATATGTTAAAGTTCAAATAGTTTTATGCCATGTTTATATAAACAACTTATTTGCAGCTTATAGCACAAGTGTTTATCATGATAAGCGCTTATGTATAAACTTACATGAGATATTTTTATAGCATTTGAAAAATATCATAAGCTGTTTTTTTAAGTTTTGCCAAACAGTTTCACAAAATTTATGCCACTAGATAAGCTCAAATAAGCTGATCCAGCCAGACTCTTAAATTGTAGCCTACAACCCCAACTGTGGCTTGAATATAACGGTTTTAGAGGTCTCCGAAACCACATAGCAACCACAATTGTGGCCACATCGGCAACATTTTACTATAATTTAAAGGTTATTAGCGTAACAACAACTGCAATATAAAGTAATGTTTAACAATGTAGACTTATTGGCAGAACAATTTTATCACACACCACAAAATCTTCTGGTGAGATCCAACTGTCTCCTAATGCCACACCTACATCAGAAAAAAAAATCCCAAAATCATAAATTTTCTTTTTCTAAAAATATTTTAATACAAAGGATCCATCATTTCCTAACTAACAAAGAAAAAAAGTTAATTAAATAATTACTCCCTTTTATAAGTCAGAACTGCTTTCAATAACCATAAATTAAAATAAGATCAATATGAGATCTGACACATGAAGATAGTTCCAGTTCAAGAAAAAACTCTCACCTCCAAGTTGGAGCTTCAATTTCTTGTCTTCAATAGCTTTAAGAGCAGATAATCCAAGAGTGACAGCAAATTTGCCACCATAAGATTCTGCCACAATGAAGAGAGGACTCTTTTGAAGTTTTTCATCCTTATTGAATAACTCAATTAACAATGTGGTCAAATCAGTGGCTGCTTCCTCATCTGTTTTTACAAAAAGTTTTCGATCTTCCACAAAACTGTATCCTGTTCCGACTGGATTATCCTGTGTTATTATATGACATCAAAAGCATTGAGTGATGAGAATCACATAGTCAAAAAGAAGACTTTAGTATTGACTATTGATACATCATCACCATAAAAAGTTTAACTATATTAATAAATTACAACCAATCATATCTGCGACTTTATAAATAGTTATAATTAAAATGTTGTCGATGATCTGACGATTAATTGTCAACAAATCACAATCGATCATATGTGTAATTTTAGAAACAATCATGATTCATGATTGAAGTCAAATATTTTTAATAATCTAACGACTAAAATCGATTCACAAAGTAAAAATCCTTTACACCGGTGGCATACATGAATTAAATCCTAAAAGGAATCCAAAAGGGAACAAAAAATTCTAAAAGCAAATGCTACAACAACAAAGAAAAACAAAACTATTTTCATGATGAAAGATTATGACTTATTACCACAAACAAGAGATCTGCTTTTAACAACCATGTTGAATTCCTCGGTTTCAAGCTAGTATCCAAAGGTCCAACCTCTTCAAAATTTCCAATTCCAACACCAGAAGCACCCTATATTCAATGATTTGAAAAAATCTCATTTCATTAATCATTATACACAAGCACAGAAAAAGGGTTGTTCTTGTTCATAATTCAGATTCAAACTTTATCTTAATCAATCAAGTTATATACTTACAGGACCACCCTGCAACCAAAGAACTATTGGCCATGGCTTTGAAGGATCTTCAACTCTGTATGGACTTCTATATAGCCACCAAAACATGTGTGCTTCTGCAACAACAATAATATTAATAATTCAAACAATCAAATTCAATTGTTACTTTCATTTCACTCTAAAACCCATTTCCACAAACACAAAATATGCATAAAAAAACATTTTTTTTTCTTCTCTAAAATAAACAACCATGATTGAAAGACTTAGTCTATGTTTGGTATCACAGTGAAAGTATCAGAATCAGGGTTACTCACAATGATTTTGCATAAACTATAAATTGTAACTGTTGCAAAATCACGGTGGATCATCGTGATTCTGGTACCTCTGTGATACCAAACATGCACTTACTTGGTCTAACTTGAACATAACCCCATTCTTCTGACCCATCTTGATTTTTCAAAGCTGTTACGTTTCCTAGAAGAAAAGAGGAAACAAAGAAGAAAAGAATGATGGGAAAATGAAGAAGTTTAACCATTTTTTGAAGGAAAAGAAAGAGAGAATGTTGAATTATGAGTGAAGAAAAGTAGAAGATAGAAAAGGGTGTTGATTTATATATAGTGGGTTGGGTGCAGAGTGAAATGTGAGAAAGAGTGTTTTGTCAGCGTATGAAACAAAAAATAGAAGCAATGAGTGACATATACACTGCAAAGTGCAGGGGATGAAGACAGAGTTGTATTGTACAGCAGAGTTATTTAATCTGTTTGTTGATAAAGTTTCATTTGGTACAAACTAGTAGTAAGTAAAAACTGTGGTGTAAAGTGAATAATTCTTGTTACCCTAAAAATATCAACTAACATTGCGACTATTATGTGATAAATATTAGAGATTTTTTAATTATTTGAGTTGAAATTAGGCAAATTTAAATGTTTGTTGGTTTAGTGGTACGATGAACGAACTTGATAGAAAGGTGTGCTGAATTTGACAGAGAGAACGATGATACAATCTCTGTAATTACGGGAGAGGTTGAAATTGTTAGAATTGACCGCCGAGTTAAATTAAATTATATGTGGTAAAGAAAAGTAGACATTTTAATTTTTTTGGAAAGAGAAAGTGTAAACGACAATTAAAAAGGAAAAGGAGTACATGGATGTTTTTTTTTTGTACATCAAAAATATAAATTTTTTCTGCTATTGATCGAATTCTGGACTTCTCCTTACCCAATCTATATGTCCTTAGTTCTTTCCATTTAAACTTATGAAAATCAATTACTATGAAAATTGTAATGAAAATCAATTACTATAAAAATTATGATGTTTTTTTGTTGTTGATATAGATGGATTTATTTTTGGTTCATAGACGAAAATAAAATCCTTAATTTAATGGTTATGCTTAAAAGCAATGTCAATTTTTGTTTTTGTGGCAAGGTTCCTTTACTATGAGAAGATCGTGGGATATAAAGCAACGGGTTCACGGGGACTCAAACAAACGGCATTCATTGGTTTTGACTTATGACATAGGATGCATTCACGTACACGTGCACAATATAGGACATGATATCATACTAATACATACCAATAAATAGAATAAAGATATAAGGCTAAATGTTATTTTGATTTTAGTCTCTGCATGTGATTTTATTATAAAATAGTTTTTGACTAAATTTTTTGTTTTTAGTCCCTAAAGTAAAAATTTGTAGAAAAATATGCAGGAAATTTGAGAATTTTTCTGCAGATTTTAACTTTAGGGACAAAAAACAAATTTTTTGATCCATACGGAGACTATTTTGGAATAAAATCACATACAGAGATTAAAAGCAAAATTTGATGTACATACAAGGACCAAAAATATGTTTAAGCTTAAAAAAACAGAGAAGAGCACAATTAGAAGTCTCATTGGCTAGAGATATAATATCGATAACTTTTATAAATGTAATGTAAATTTCAATTATTAAGTTAATTTTTGTGGTTGAGTAATTCTAATATGGTATCACAGCTTATCTTAAATTCAGTTGTTGTTTATTGTGGAGACCTCTCATATTTGAGTTATCCGTTATTGTTGATTTTACGTTCCAGTTTATTCAATTCTAAATATGAGAGAGTGTGTTACAAGTCCTACATTGACTAGAGATATAGTATCGATAATCTTTATAAATGTAGTGCAAATCTCAATTATCAAGTTAACTTTTATGGTTAAGTATAAGCCTCTCAAATTCTTTTATTTGACTTGTCATGAGTGTTTGTTTCTTGAGTCATTTTAATATAGATATGAATTTATGAATAATTGTTGGTGTTTAGAAGTCTTAAATTAACTCAACTCTCTATTAATACAATTGATGTCTAATATTGAAGAAACCATGTTCCATGTGATTCGGATTGCCGTTTTGAGAAAATGCTTACTAGTGCAACTATGCATTAGTTAAAAAATTCCAATATAGTAAAATACTAAAACTATATAATAAAACTATACTAGAACTTGTGTAATCAATAAAATTTGTAAAATATAAAAATTGTTTTTTTCAATACTAAATTACTATTTTGTATATTTACTGTGCTACTCTAACTTTCTCTTGACGGCTAATGGCGGAATGTACAAGATTTTGGGATAGGAAAATAACATGTGATTAAAATTAAAACTAAAGTTGGAAAGTAAAGTTAACAATAATTTTGAAACAATTTTTTTTTTATAAAGACGAAATGACAAGTTATTGGATATTCACATATATAAATGAGAGAATATGATGAATTGACGTTCAATCTAATAATTTTAATATTTCTTTTTTAGTTGAACCAAAACTTAACTTTTAGATATGACAATTATTTATTCTAATTATAACAGAAACAAAATTAAAGTGTTAAAAGTATGGCTAAAAAATTTGATTGGGACGTGTTGAAAAACAGAGAAAACAGTAAAAAAAAATACCCATGGACAGTGGCGGAGTTTGAATTTTTTTTAAATTTGGGCAAAATTTGAGTGTAACAAATAAATATCAGGTTTGTCTTAAATTAACTTCTAAAAAATTCAATTTATCTCAATTTTATATAAAAGTCTCAATTTTGCCTTAAATTAACTCTAAAAATCTTAATTTTAAAGAAAATTATCAGTTTTGCGATAATTTTAAAGAAAATCTCAATATTTTTTACCGAAGCCCGGGCAAGTGCACGCCACTGCCCATGGAATTTAATATTACTAAGAAAATGTCTTTTTATTTGGTCATTTTCTTGCTTAAGATCATATAGTAATATATTAATCGGTGCTTTTACGTGATAGCAATGAATATCGAAAGTGTCCAAATTTTTTGTATAAATGTATAAAAACTCCAAAATATCACCATCTGTTATTGAAGATAACGAAGCATGTGACACGATATTGTTAGGAACTGTTTGGATAATACTATTTAGATTTGAAACATCATACAAGCACTTACGACACACCATGAAACATTGGCGGAGCCAAGAAAAAAAATTCAGGTGGACGACTAAAATATATTATAATATGATCGGTTATAGTAATTTTTTATATTATCATATCTGAAGTGATTTTTATTCAACAATCTTATCGTCTTCAATATATAACATTCATGAAGCTTTTGAGAAAATCAACTCTTATATGTTACGCAATCTTGCTTTTATAATTTTCATCGTTGAAAAGATACGTTTAGTGGTTGCTGTTGATATGGAGAAAGTCAAAGCAAGTCGTACCACTCGATCAATCAATGAATACAAATTTGATTTATTTGTGTCTACTAATGTTTGACGTAATTCACCAATAGTGGACATATTTTGAAAAGTTTTTTTTATTTATTAGCAACAAATCCAATATATAATAATAATAGGGAAATTCTATGGTACTCTTGTTAAAACATAATGTACCGGTACAATAGAAGATTTAACCAATAAAAAGTTGCCTTTTGTCCACGTCATCATTTTTATATTATATTTTAAAGTTAATTGTTGCCACATGTAAAAAATTATCTAACATGTCAGGTAACTATTGGTCAATATGTTTTATTCTATCGGTACATGATGATTTATCAATTGTACCGTAGCATCTCCCATAATAATAATATGTATATATAGTTTCTACAAAGAATAATAACACATATATTATGGTACATATAATACTACTACTAGTATAAAAAATATTTGAGAAGGTGGGCTTGGTCCTAAGGGTCCTCCGCCATTGGGTGTATTGATCACCTCTTATATATTTAACGTTGAACTCATTCATAATTCATGTAAGACTAATCTCTCACACTTAAATTCAAAAATATTTTCCTCAAATGTGAGTCTCCTATATCCTATATTTGCAATCGTTGTTAAACCAAGTAGACTGAACACACCTCCGGATAGTAGAAAGACTTTCAATACCAAAATTCACTCACGCTCCAAACCAAATAGAGTTCTCGTACAATTTGTTGGGGAGTCCGAAAGAGCGTGTCTAGACTCTAGAGTATTAATGTGTTAATATCACAAAATCACAAAAGAAAAAGATACATCACATCTTAATAAAATATCTTAAAACAATATTTACATCTCTCACAGAGGCGGTTTTAGAGCCTAGCATGCTCATACTTGTTTGGGCTCCGGCAAAAATTATTAATGTTTTTTTCTATGGAAAGCAACTGCTAACTAATTGAAATGTACATGTATTAGTCACAAAAGAACAATTGGAGCAAATGATATAAATGAAGAGTTACTACTTGAGGACGATTTGGCAACGGGAAAAATGCTTTTCATCACTAGATGAACATATGAATCATTTATTATTGACAGTGAAAAATAATATATGGTGATACATTTTATAAAAATCAGTGACAGATAAAAAAAAAACATGCATGTTCTATAACAAATGTGGATGGTTGAGTGTTGGATGCTGATTTAGAATGGTAGAGCATGAAAGTTAATATTTAATACTCACTCTGAATTTATATATATATATATATATATATATATATGTGTGTGTGTGTGTGTGTGTGTGTGTGTGTGTGAGACACTAACAATGTAATTTATGAATAACTTCTAAGTTCTAATTTTATTTTAAAACTTTGAATTTGTAATATAAAAGTCATATTTAAATTTTCTATCGAACAAAAAGAGTAGAGATAAAATATACAATTAAAAAATAATAATTTTACTCACACAATTGAACATCTTTAATAATTTTATATTTTAAATCATTTTGTTTGTATTAGTGTGCCCAAATATTTATCATTTAGAGTTAGGGCTCGAAATGACTTCATCTTCTCTTCCTAGTCGTTGATTCAATTACAAATATATCTTATCAATTTTTTTTCAATACAAACTTTTAATTATAATAATACTATATATATATATATAAGATAATTATATATGTGTTGAATGTAAATGGACAATTAGCTATATTGCTACTCCTTTTTAAATTACAAAATCAATTCATTTAAAGAAGATGAAATTTTTTCTAACTACTCTGGTTTATGGTTAAGAAGATGGGGAATTTCTATATTCTTTATGAGTGGGTTGTTAATCCCTTAAATTGTTTGATTAGATAGGAGTTGATCTGATTTTTTTTGTTTAGCTTTTGGTGCATTATTTAAAAAATACAATTTGGACATAGATTTTGTTTTTTAAAAAACGAATGGGACATTTGTTTTTTAAAATACGAACTGCACATATTTTGTATTTTAAAATACAAAATCATATCTCAGTTCGTATTATATAATACGAAGCCAACATAGCCTAAAAAAATACTTGGTTTTTCACGGTGCATGCATTTTGTATGTTATAGTTAGTTCGTTTTGTATAATACAAACCAAAATTCATTTCGTATTTTAAGATGCGAAGGATATTTTCGTCAGTTTAGAGAGTGTGAGAGCAAATTGAGGGCATAAAGAGCAATTTTCCTTGAGCATGCATTGGTTGGAGGCCCAATACCAGCTGGTTTAATATTAAAAGAATCTCTATAACATAATTTGAAGGATTTTTTTATATAGGTATACCCCACTCGTAATGATTATACTTTATTTTTATAGTTAATTTTGTACTTTCTAAAATCATATAAACACGTGTATTTATAATTTATTTTTTAGTTTAAACTATACAGCTAAACTATTTTTTTATATTAACTAAAAATTCATTATGAAAAAGGAAAAACAAAAGTTGGAGGAATATATATAAACCTAACCCAATAAGAAAAAGATAAAATAAAATAAAATTGCGTCAATTGGTAGTAGAAATGAATTGAACATGCATGTACTTTAACTCCAAGGTATATGACTCGATTCTCACATAAGGCAAAAACTTCACTAGTGAAGGGGGGAGGGAGAGTGGAGAAGATCGTGAGGTGATAGCCGTGTCATTGACTAAAAAATGGTTGAAGAAAGACTTATAATGATTGATTGATACTACCTATCCTAACAAAAGTCATCTTCTTTTCGCTAGCCTAACAAGTAAGAACTTCATAGTTAAGCGTGCTTAGTATTTCGATGGGTGACATTCTGAGAAATTCCTATAAATGACAAATATAAGACTTTGGAGTAGTATTTGGAGCATTAATATATATATATATATATATATATATATATATATATATATATATATCAGTTGAAGATTATTTATGATTTTGTGGGAGAAATTATATGATTTTAGTTTTTATTCATGAAGATATTCAAATTTGGTTTAGTTTTGGATTTGGTGCATGTAATATTTTCTTCTTCATTTTTGTAGCTATGTTGGTTTGCTTTATTTTTTTGTGTGTGTATATTTTCAATTAATTTGGGTTCTTCTGCGCTTTTGTATTTTCATTTTGACTTAGCTTATTTCTAATTTTTAATATGATTTTAGTATACAATTATATAGATCAATGAAAATTGTGTCTCCTTTTCACTACAATTAACATCACAAAACTTTTTTTGTTTTATGTGTGAATATTTTTGTTGTTCAAAAGCTTTACATTAGTTTAACAGTAATCAAGTTATGATTGAAGGTTGGTTCCAAATTTCTAAATCGATTTTATCCTTTATTTTGCCAATGTAGGGTTAAATTAGAGTAATGGTAACAAGAGGTTGTTGTGAATAATTTTGAATAATGTTAGATAGATCGGAGAAATCAAAATGATAACTATATGAAGATGGTTGTAATATGTTAGATCGAGAAAAAAAAAGATTAAATAAATAAAGCCTTAGAAAAAAGCTTCGAATTTGACAACAAATCTTGAATTATAACATTTATAATTTGTTAATCAATTTGGTCATGATTTTTGTTCAAGTTTTTTTTGTCATGATTCGATGTTGCGATTTTGCTATGGGAGTGACTATGTTTTGGAATTAAATTCATTTATATTTTAGGTCATATAATAATAATTATCTAATTTATATTTGAACTATTTGCAGAGGGTAAGGTTGTTAGAATCATATTTTGAAATTTTAATTATAATTTTTACTTATCTTATTCCATTGTTTTTCATTTCATTAATATAATGTGATGTGTCCTTATGAACTGACCTAAGATCATGAAGTATTATTTTTCATTTCATGATCTTTTTGTTCATTCCTTTTTATATACTATTTTTTATTATCCCTGAATCAAATTTTAAGTTCACAGATGATTTATTTTTTCATTTTTAAAATAAAATATGAAGTCTAAAAAATGAGATTTTTTCCCGTGCATAGTACGGGTATACACACTAGTGTGTGTGTGTGTGTGTATATATATATATATATATATATATATATATATATATATATATATTACATTTTAAAAAAATTCAAAGGACACACAAAAGACACAAGCTACAAAGGCAACAACTTGCTATACTATACAAAAGACACACATGCATAAGCTAAAAATGCAAAGACTTTTTTAGTGTAGGTAATAAAAAAGAAACAAAGATTCACGGAGCCCAAAACAAATACGCTTTATAATATTGTCGATTTGTGTTTACTTTTTTTGTTTGTTAGGATGAATTTTTAATTTTTTTTGTATTTCTAAAAATAGAGATAAGTCGATTGATTTATTTTTGAATATGTGAAGGTATTGATTATAGCTCGACAGGGAGATCACTTGTTCTACGTATCTCTAAGTAATTTGAGAATCAGAGCTACATAGTTCTCTTAAATGTTCTGAGATATATAGTGAGGGTACGAGACCTAGTCAATAACTTTGAGATCTCTAAGAGTTGTGTTTAGGTTAAAAGTGTGGTTCGATTCAGATGGCTCCTCCTTGTTCCTTTATATAGTCATCTGGTAGAGAGGTAGTTTCTGCTTATCTGTTAGCATGTTCTTCCTATTACTTCAATTTGTTATGTCGTGATGACCTTATATTATTTTAAGCAAAAGCTCAGTCCATAGCGCCCCAAGCATGAGGTTTATGGATAAGCCGAAATGTTTTATTTTGCGTCACTGTATATTATTTTAAGCAAAGTCCAGTTCACAGCCCCCAAGCATAAGGCTTATAGGTAAGCCGAGATGCTTTGTTTTGGGTCACTGTGTATTGTTTTCATCAATGTAGCCCACTTTTATATATTATCTTGACAAAACTTTGTATTAAGCACTTGTTTAATTTATGAAGTTAACTAAATTTTTTGTTGTTATCATAGAGGCAAACTTGTCAATGTTGCCCTCATTCATCCCCCTTGAATAAATTGGAGTTCTATTTGGGACATGAACTAAAGTGTTGTGAAATTAATGTGTCACTTGTAATAATAGTGTGTGTTTAAGAGAAATATTGTGTGATGTGTGTGGGCAAATTGGTCGAAATATTAATTTATATTATATAATAAACATAGAAAAAAAAATTAAATTTTTGTACTGGCAGTTGCCCACACATCTACCTAAATGGATTTGTCATTGTCTATGAATCACTTCCCACATGTGCGTCAACTTGATCAATATAAATGGGAGCCGATCTTTTGCAAAATGGATTAAAATTAAAGGCCAAAATTACTACTATCTCCGTACTATGTACTAAATATAAGTTGTTTCGACTATATCACATAAATTAAGAAATTTAATTAGTTAAGAGTATAATAAGAAAAAGAGCATTAAATGCTTCACTGGTAATGTAAAGTGACATATATTTTGGTACAATTTTTTCCCTTCTTAAAACGACATATATTTTAGTACGGATGAAATATTAAATTAGAGGACCAAAATTAGAGGGGTTAAAAGTACTATTTAACTTACAAAATAAATAAAGGCGACACCTAGTACACCTCTTCAAGATTTGAAGGTATTTACCTTGAACAATAATATTTTAACTGATATAAATTTTATAAAATATACCGTTAGATTGAAAGTTTATATTATATAGATCATTTAATTTGTGTAAAATTTCAGATAAATCTAAAATTATTTGATATGTTATTGAGATACATAAATATTAAAGGTTTGTGTGATTTTTTTAAACGCCTTTAATCTTTAAGTGTATCACTAACATATCAAATGATGTTTAATTTATGTGAAGTTTTACACAAATTATCTATATAATATAAATCTTCAATCAAATGATGTTTTTTCTAAAATTTATATCGATTAAAACATTATCGAATGTTCCATGAATAAATATCACCAAATCTTGTACCAAGAAAAAAAATCCCCAACTTGAAGGGTAGATTAGAAAAAAAATCAATAAATTAATATCTATATTCCCTGACGTGTGATTGCTGTGTTGGAATTTAACGAAGACACCGAAAAGATGCAAAAAAATAATGCTGAAAATACTGAAGAGGTAAGTGTAGCGTGACCTATACAAACATAAACACTCCAATCCAACGATCCAAAACCCTCTTGACCTACCATTCTTTCATTTCAACCGTTACTTTTACCTTTTTTTCATACTATATAATATTTTCTTTGTACCTTACTTCATCCACTGTTTTCTTCATAAATCTTATGTTACTCTTTCAATTTCTCTTTCAATTCCTCTCTATCTCTTTCTCTCTTCGTCACATTTTCCATCACCATATAACTTTATTCTAATCAAATTCCACAATGGTAAATATCATACCTAGCTATGAACATTTATTTTTAATTTTTTTAATTTTATGTATGTAACATTTTTCTTCTTCTCAATTTGTTAGGAATTATTGTTGGTAACACCACCATGGCTCGAACGATTATTGTCAACCACATTCTTTTCTACCTGCAAAACTCATATCAATGCACCCAGAAACGAATGCAATCTCTATTGTCTTGAGTGTAGAGAATCATTTTGTTTTTATTGTAGACAAGCTTGGCATAATGATCATCAAATAATTCAAGTAGGTATTCTATTTTATTAAAAATATTTGTGCTTAGTTTAAAATTAGAATTACGCATGTCACAAATCTTTATATTGCGATCAAAATTGAGGCCAATGTGGTCAAAATTTTAGTCGCAAATTTCAATATTGTGGTCACAGTTGTGGTTGCAGACTGCTAAATTTTACTGTGTTAGTGTGTCTACCTAAGCAATGCAATTGATGTACAAAATAAAATTTATAGTTTCAAGATATATAATTTTTTTTTAATTTGTGTGTTTAATTTTGTAATTAGATTAGAGAAATTATGATGTTATTGTTATGTGTAAGTGCAATGCAGATAAGGAGATCGTCTTATCATGATGTTGTGAGGGTGGTTGAGATTCAGAAGGTATTGGATATAAGTGGAGTTCAAACATATGTAATTAACAGTGCAAGAGTGATTTTCCTTAACGAGAGGCCACAAAATCAGATTAAGACAAGTAATGCTGCTATTAGTGGGAGTAAAACCAATTCACATTTATGTGAAATATGTACAAGATATCTATTGGACCCTTTTCGTTTCTGTTCTTTGGGTTGCAAGGTAATTTCTCTCTCATTATTTATTTTACTTTGAAAAATGATTTTGATGGGTTGGATTTGGAGTACTCAAATGGTATCCCCAATTTAAGTTTCCTTATTATAAAAATTACTAATACTTTTTTGGGTCTTGCTAACTAGTGTCCTTTTCCAAGGACACTAGTTAAGGTTACTAAAAAAAGAAATTTATGCATTGAAAATTGTGTTTTATTGTTTAAATAAAGTAGATTAAACAAATTCCAAATTTTTTTTACTTCTTTTGTTTCCTTAATCATTGCCCTTAGGGTAATGTTTATCATTTTCCTACTTTTTTTTATTACAAAAAGTAATGTTTTTTGTAACATTTTTTTTTGGAAATTGTTAATACTTAGCGAGTTGTTGGTTTTCTAACATCGAGTATGAATAAATTAAATGTTAGTAGATGTTTAGGAAAGATGACTCACTTAATATCTTAAAATTTTAAGTGAAAATATGATGTCAATCTCTTGTTGGTCTTGAATTATTTGTACCTTGTTGATTTTGGCACTCTCTCACACTCCTCAATGTTATGGAGGTTAGTCATTATTCGTGTTAATATATAATTTGGCATAAAAGTTATACCTGAATGCTAATCAATTCTACATTGACATTCAATAAAATTTTACTAATTTTCCATCTTAGGTAGTTTAAAATCAGTTGCATGACATGATAAAATGATAAATCTTATTTAAATATGTGTAAAACTACTTTACACTTAGGATATATGTCCATTAAACACATAATATATTTGAAATTATTCATTGAAGTCATTGAGTCATCTTATGAGACAAGCAACTATGTTTTTTAGTTTAATTTAACTTAAATTTGTCTATTTTTCTACCAAAAATAATACTTCATCCGTCCCATAATATAAATAAAACTTATGTTGACCCACTTATGTTAACTTAAATTGTTGTTGTTGTAACAATTATGCATTGTGTGTAAAAAAAAAAATAGCTTGTAGGAATAAAGAAAAATGGGAATGCAAGCTTTGTCTTAAGTGCAAAGAAAGACGAAAAAATAGGGAAAATGCATCAAGGAATGTCGAGAAGGTTGCTATCAAAAGAAGAAAATGAAGAAATATTATTATCAATGCGTGAAGGAATCCACAAACAAGTTTACAAAAGCACGTTTTCTCAACAAGCTTGTTCAAATTCAAGGAGAAGAAAGGGAATACCTCATAGGGCACCTTTAGGTCCGTGAAGCATAAAAACTAATTGGATTAGGCGTATTCAATGTCGGAAACATGTCGTGTTCGATACCGATATGTACAATTATATTGAATTATATTATATATTTTTTAAATTTATTTGTGTCGATGTGTCAATGTTCGTATCGTATCGGTGTACTTCATAGGTCCCTAATAATTATTACTATTATTAAAGTAAATAATATTCAAGAATAATCATAATGATATATATAGTTTATGAGTAAATTTTTGGATATATGTTATGGTTACATGATTGATTAGTTTCACAAGCTGGATTTGTGTTCTTTATCCAGCTCATTTCTCACAATCTCCATGTGGGTTTGAACGTTGATTTTGATCTAAAAGTATTTAATTTATAAGCTGTCTTAATGGGTAGATATCTTAATGTAAGCATTAAAAGAAGAGGAGAACGTTTGTGTTACTTTTTGAGATAGGCTGGCTTTGTGTACAATAATTGCTTTGATTTGCTTTACATTTTCATTTGTTAACTGTTAATTTAGTTTAATCAATATATGATGAAATATGTTAGGTGTAATTGTTCCCTATACACATTACTTTATACACATGAATGGTTCTATATAAGGAAACAATAATTGCTTTCTACTATTTGATCACGAATATGTATTGAAGACATGATTGAAATCATGAATAGGGGTTTATCATTAGCTAATGAATTAATTTTTGCAATTTTAGGGAAGAGACGAGAAATTGAAAATGTGAATCAGACGCTCAAATAAATTTTGATTCTTGTATTAATCAATGTAAATTTAGTTCATTTGCAAAGGTAAAAATGCACACCAACAATTATATGATGAAATATGTTACCACACACCAACAATTTGCTAACAACAACAACAACAACAAATTTACAACCATTTCTGGTCAAACAGTTTGAGTTAAATTACAAAGGACAAAACCAGGTTTAAGCGTGATGACGACAGTAAATTCGAACTGAAACATAATGAATCCAATTAAGAACAAATTTGAAAGAATACAAGTTCAACTTCTTGCTAAAAGTATTCTTGGTAAGTCTTTAGTTACGTTATAGTCTAACTCTGCAATATTATCAGGATTTTCATCTTTAAAATCAGAAGTTTAATATGATTATTGTGTTATTAACGAAATAAATGCTAATAAATTATAAAATTGATATTATATTATTCGAAATAATATTAGGGAAATGAATTTTTTGATGGGCTCCGCTAAAGATTTATCTTAGTTTGAGCATTGTTTTATTTGGATCACCAAAGAGATTTTTTGTCAATCAATTAAACAATCTCATGTGACTTATGAATATGCTCTGAATACCTTAACAATTGCAACTACATATGTTGAGGATTATCCTTGTATGGTCAATAGATCAAATATCTCTTAGTCACACTCATAACATGTTTTTTTTTTTTATTGTTTTAATGATTTCATAAATAATTAAAATTTAATTTGTATTTTACTTTTATGTAAGTGTGTAAAAAAAATGATGTGTTGGTCAAGAGACCACACAAGCATAGGCGGATTTGCCATACGGGCTGCATCCTGGGCTCGGTCGATTCTTTTTAGGGTGTTTTAGGGTTAATTTAGGGCAAAACTGATATTTTTAGTGATTAATTTAAGGCAAAATTGAAGTTTTTTTGTTCAAAACTCAGATTTTTCACCGTAAAATAATTTTTTTGGCGTTTTAGGAGTTCATTTAGAATAAAAATGAGATTCGTATGAATTAATTTAGGGCAAAACAGAGTTTTTTTTTTTTCAAATCTAAATTTTTTTATTGCAAAACTGAAATTTTTGTTTAAATTTTAAATTTTGTCCAGGCTTTATAAGTTTTTTGGTTCCGCCACTGCACAAAAGAATATCTACCAAAGGTTGATTATTTATTTGGTGCCACTTGTTCGATCACAAAACGACCAGTTGCACCACTCTCAATTCTACTTTATTTTCAAAACTGCTTTTACATATCAACACATGAAATATTACCATAATTGTTTTTTTGGTTATACCAAAAATTACTTTTTAACAAGGTTATCAAAACTGGACCAGATCGGCTGGTCGAAGCGGTCGTAAAGGGAACCGGACTTGCATTTGGTCCAGTTAGGTGTTAAAATCGTCGCGCAAACAAATCAAAAAATAAACGTAAGAACTGGCGTTGAACCGGTAAAAACCGGTTGGTCTAGCGGTTTGAGTTTAATTACAAAGGACAAAACTAGATTTAAGCATAAGGACATTACTGAATTCGACTTGAAACATAATGAATCCAATTAAGAACAAATTTGAGAGAACACAAGTTCAACTTCTTGCTAAAAGTATTCTTGGTAAGTCTTTAGTTACGTTCTAGTCTCATAACTCTGCAATATTATCAGGATTTTCATCTTTAAAATCAAAAGTTTAATATGATTATTGTGTTATTAACGAAATGAATGCTAACAAATTATAAAATTGATATTATATTATTCAAAATAATATTAGAAAAATGAATTTTTTGAAGGGCTCTCTAAAGATTTATCCTAGTTTGAGCTTTGTTTTGGATGACCAAGGAGATTTTTTGTCAATCAATGAAACAATCTCATGTGGCTTACGAATATTGCACCGAATAGCTTAACAATTGCAGCATACGTTGAGGATTATCTTTGTATGGTCAATAGATCAAATATCCTTAGTCACACTCACAATATGTTAAATTTTTTTATTATTTTAATGATTTCATAAATAATTAAAAATTTAATCTGTATTTTACTTTTATGTAAGTGTGTAAAAAAAAATGATGTGTTGGTTAAGAGACCACACAAGAATATCTACTAAGGGTTGATTATTTATTTGTTGCTACGTGTTGTTCGATCACAAAACGACCAATTTCACCACTCTCGATTCTACTTTATTTTCAAAACTGCTTTTACATATCAACACATGAAATGTTAACATAATTGTTTTTTAGTTATACCATAAATTACATTTTATATAATTTACTTTTTTCAGTTTTGATTATTAATTGAAATATACGTATACATTATTATTTTTTATCTTTATTTGTTAAATAAATTTTTATTAATTTTATTTTTGAATGAAAATCTACAACAAAAAAATATTTATTTTTCTCGATTACCATTGATATTTATTCAAAAAATATATATTTATAAACAAGAAAACTAAGATATTTTTTAAATTTATTAAAGAAAAAACATATATTTAAAAATAAAATTGTGATGTGTACATGTATATATTGTTTAAAAATATAATGGTACGTTTTATTCTATATAAATATGTGAATTTTCTCACCTTCCATTGCACTCTATACACTTAATTTGTATCTCGACAAAAAATTTATCTTTATTTTTTAAAATTGTTTTGTTTGTGAATCATTCACAATGATCCACGTTTGTTTTGACTGTGGGAGAACCTTCGTAGAAGCGTGTCTTTTATCTATCCACAAAAATTTATATTGTGAAGCTAAAACACTATGTGATCAATGTGGTGAAATATTCCTATCTGCTACATCTTGTGCTAACCATGTGAAGTTGGAACATCAAATACCAACACATTATGCATTAGCACCACCACAACGACAAATTTTTGGGTGTGCTTACTGTTCAATGACATTTCCTACTGTTGAAGGACGAGACAATCATATGAACTATACTCACCGAATGATAAATGCTCCATGAAGATTAATAGGAGAATAGTCCATATATTAATGCATAAGTTATATTTTTGAATAATTATTTTATTATTTTTATTTTTGATTAGGACTTTAACTTATTAATAGATTTAATTTTTTTTATATAATTTAGTTTTTGGCTATATATTCTAAGGTTTCAATATTATATTATAATAATAATAATTATTATTATTATCAAGGGTGCATGTATCGATAAATCAAATAAATTATTCACAAATTTAGTATGTTTAAACTCTCTCTCTCTCTCTCTCTCTCTCTCTCTCTCATTACAAGTATTTGTTTTGCTTGCATGTATTTTCATTTTGTTTATTAGTAGAAATTAATCGTTGTATTTTTAGATTAATTAGAACAGTCACAAATTATAAATATGTCACGTCATCAAATATTGTTCACAGAGAAACGAGAATTTTTTTTAAAAAATTTCACTGACAATCATTTTTTTACAAATCCTAAATTCAAATTGACACATAAAATGTAAAGATCATTTGCTACAGGTGAGAGATTTGGAGTTAGAAATCTAGGGTTCGATCCTCAGGTTCATTGTAAATAAAATAAAACTATGATTGCATTAGAATATATTTCATTCAATGTAAAAATATACATTTAAATTAATTATTTTGCAATTCATCTTTATATATCTAATCTAAGTAAAGTTTGCAACTATATTTGCAAACCCTACTTATGCTAACTTGGATCAATTTGGCTCTAACTATGTGAGTTAATTGGTGGGTTAAATATTAAAGAGGATATTTAGACGGTAACCATATGTGAGTTAAGTGAATTAAGTAGTGTTAAGTAATCATTATTAAAATTTAGACGTGCAACTTATTGAGCCGTACAATTACCAAGACCACTTCATGCAGCCACCTTCATTAATATCAATGAAGCATGTTGCCTCCTTAATTAATAACTATATCAATGATGCATCCCCCTTCATGTAACTGACTGCTTTTGTGAGGCGGCATTAAATGCTTTTGTGTTTTTCCAATGTTACTAAAGCTTACTATACATCCTTCCATGCCTATGAGTCTAAAACGTGACTCTGAGTATTCCTCAATTAAATTCCCAAAATCTCTTTTTGATTGTTTTTTTTTTTTTTTTTGTTTCAAATGTTCTTTATTTAAAACAATGACAAATCAAATCCTTTCTCATTCTTCTCCAAAACATGCACATCTTTATCGTTATTTGGCTCTCTATTCGTTGATTTACCTTTTTTTTTACTTCACTATATTACCCATCGTTCATCAGTAGTTCATGATATGATATTTGAAGAAGAATAACTTAATATTTCATTAATCAGGTAATTTTCCTCATGAAAATAGTTCACCTTTTGGGTGGATATGTCCATAACTTATTTCTTAATGCTATATGTCCATGATTATGAACTTAAAGTTTTTTCTTTTTTTCGATTGCATTTTGATGATTTTTGTGTTATGCTATTCTTTCTAGAACTAAAGATTTATTCATAGTTAAATAGAGATCCACATTAGAATAATCACAATAAGTTAGACCTGCAATTGTACAGGTTAAACCAAATTTTTCTTTATAAAAATAATTGCATCTCTTTTCTTTATTTTGTTTCACTCTCTTTTGTATGTTAGTATTACATTAGTACCTGCATTTAATTTTTTTTAGAACACTAGGCTACCACTATTAGAGTTTGAAAGGTTAAGATTTATAAACATCAATTTTTCATTGTGTTTGCTATGTACAATCTATTATTTATTTGGACAATTTGTTATAAAAAATTATTGTACACTGATTAATTTTTATGACAAAAGTTATGCGATTTAATTAAATTTCATGAATTTTGTATATTTTAGTTCTAATTGATTTTTTAATGTTCCCAACTTGATTTTAATTGTGTATGGCATTTGGATTGAAAATAATATATAATTTTTTTTTGTTTTTATATAATGTAGACAAGTTTTTAATTTCGTCCTAGCATAAACTATCAATTTGTTTCATAATATAATTAATCAAACATCATCAATATAAATATTACTAATTATATAGTTAAATCTGTCAAAAAAAAATTATATAGTTAAATGATGATGCCCCGTGCGTGCACGGGTAAAATGTCTAGTTATAAATATAATCTTCATAGGGATTTAAAAAAAATTGGATGTGATTATAATTTTTTTTGGATATGTATATATTTATACCTACATATCTTTATCATCTTAATTTAAGTCTAAGATGTAATTTGAGACATATTTCATATATAAAATATAATTTTAAATATCATGTTGTTGTACAATATATTAATGTAAAATTTAACATCTAGAGTAAATAGTGTGGTTGTTGGTGTACAAGTTATTTGGGTATTATAAACAATAGAGAACCATTTTTCACTTTAAATAATTAAAATTATATAATTTTAAAATAAGTATAAAGTATATGTTAATACAATTAATTAATATAAAATTGAGATTAATCGAGATCAAGTGGTTGGTGTGCAAGTTAATTAGATGTTATAAATTAATGTGTACCATATTTTACGTTTAATCATTATAAATTTATAATTTTAAATAAGTATAAATTTATGGTTAAAATAACCACGTGATTGTATTCAGTTTGTAAACAAGTTTCACTTAAAAACAATTTCTTTTAAGGCTAAAATGGTGCAGAAGGGTCGGAAACAGCCTAAATAAATTAAAATAAAAAAATTACAATAATTGGGGGACGCAAAACCAAAATCCAGGAAAAACAAAAAAAAAAAAAAAACGTAAAGAGGCAAAAACAAAACATCCCTAAAGAGTACAAAACCACAAAATCTCAATCTGAAACCAATCGCTACACAAGGGTACAATCTAGTAAGGCACCAAAACAAACTGCAAAAAAATATGGGTGCAGAATGACAAGCATCAAACTTTAATTCTTTAAATGATGATAATATTAACCTTCAACACGGTAACAACACCACACACCAACAATTTGTTATAAACAACAACAAATTCACAACCATTTTTGGCCAAACAATTTGAGTTTAATTATAAAGGACAAAACTAGATTTAAGCGTGATGAGGATAATGAATTCGAATTGAAACAAAATGAATCCAACTAAGAACAAGTTTGAGAGAACACAAGTTCAACTTCTTGCTAAAAGTATTTTTGGTAAGTCTTTAGTTACGTTCTAGTCTAACTCTGCAATATTATCAAGATTTTCATCTTTGAATCAGAAGTTTAATATGATTATTTTGTTATTAACAAAATAAATGCTAATAAATTATAAAATTGATATTATATTATTCAAAATAATATTAGGGAAATGAAATTTTTGAAGGGCTATGCTAGAGATTTATCCTAGTTTGAGCGCTAATTTGGATCACCACGGAGATTTTTTGTCAATCAATTAAACAATTTCATGTGGCTTATGAATACTGCACCGAATAGCTTAACAATAGCAACTACATACGTTGAGGATTATTCTTGTATGGTCAGGAGATCAAATATCTCTTAGTCACACTCATAACATGTTTTTTTTTTTTTATTGTTTTAATGATTTCATAAATAATTAAAATTTAATCTGTATTTTACTTTTATGTAAGCGTGTAAAAAAATGATATGTTGGTCAAGAGACCACACAAGCATAGGCGGATTTACCATACGGGCTGCCAGGGCTGCAGCCTGGGCTCGGTCGTTTTTTTAGGGTAAATTTAGGGTAAAACTGATATTTTTAGTGATTAATTTAAGGCAAAATTGAAGAGTTTTTGTTCAAAACTCAGATTTTTCACCGTAAAATAATTTTTTTGGCGTTTTAGGCGTTCATTTAGAATAAAATTGAGATTCGTATGAATTAATTTAGGTCAAAACAGAGTTTTTTTTTTCAAATCTAAATTTTTTTAATGCAAAACTGAAATTTTTGTTTAAATTTTGCCCGAGCTTTATAAGTTTCTTGGCCTCGCCACTGCACAAAAGAATATCTACCAAAGGTTGATTATTTATTTGGTGCCACTTGTTCGATCACAAAACGACCAGTTGCACCACTTTCAATTCCACTTTATTTTCAAAACTGCTTTTACATATTAACACATGAAATATTACCATAATTGTTTTTTTGGTTATACCATAAATTACTTTTTAACAAGGTTATCAAAACTGGACCGGACCGGCTGGTCGAAGCGGTCGTAAAGGGAACCGGACTTGCATTTGGTCCAGTTAGGTGTTAAAATCGTCGCGCAAACAAATCAAAAAATAAACGTAAGAACTGGCGTTGAACCGGTAAAAACCGGTTGGTCTAGCGGTTTGAGTTTAATTACAAAGGACAAAACTAGATTTAAGCGTAACGACATTACTGTATTTGACTTGAAACATAATGAATCCAATTAAGAACAAATTTGAGAGAACACAAGTTCAACTTCTTGCTAAAAGTATTCTTGGTAAGTCTTTAGTTACGTTCTAGTCTCATAACTCTGCAATATTATCAGGATTTTCATCTTTAAAATCAAAAGTTTAATATGATTATTGTGTTATTAACGAAATGAATGCTAACAAATTATAAAATTGATATTATATAATTCAAAATAATATTAGGAAAATGAATTTTTTGAAGGGCTCTCTAAAGATTTATCCTAGTTTGAGCTTTGTTTTGGATGACCAAGGAGATTTTTTGTCAATCAATGAAATAATCTCATGTGGCTTACGAATACTGCACCAAATAGCTTAACAATTGCAGCATACGTTGAGGATTATCTTTGTATGGTCAATAGATCAAATATCCTTAGTCACACTCACAATATGTTAAATTTTTTTATTATTTTAATGATTTCATAAATAATTAAAAATTTAATCTGTATTTTACTTTTATGTAAGTGTGTAAAAAAAATGATGTGTTGGTTAAGAGACCACACAAGAATATCTACTAAGGGTTGATTATTTATTTGTTGCTACGTGTTGTTCGATCACAAAACGACCAATTGCACCACTCTCGATTCTACTTTATTTTCAAAACTGCTTTTACATATCAACACATGAAATATTACCATAATTGTTTTTTGGTTATACCATAAATTACATTTTATATAATTTACTTTTTTCAGTTTTGATTATTAATTGAAATATACGTATACATTATTATTTTTTATCTTTATTTGTTAAATAAATTTTTATTAATTTTATTTTTGAATGAAAATCTACAACAAAAATATATTTATTTTTCTCAATTACCATTGATATTTATTCAAAAAATATATATTTATAAACAAGAAAACTAAGATATTTTTTAAATTTATTAAAGAAAAAACATATATTTAAAAATAAAATTGTGATGTGTACATGTATATATTGTTTAAAAATATAATGGTACATTTTATTCTATATAAATATGTGAATTATCTCACCTTCCATTGCACTCTATACACTTAATTTGTATCTCGACAAAAAATTTATCTTTATTTTTTAACATTGTTTTGTTTGTGAATCATTCACATTGATCCACGTTTGTTTTGACTGTGGCAGAACCTTCGTAGAAGCGTGTCTTTTATCTATCCACAAAAATTTATATTGTGAAGCTAAAACACTATGTGATCAATGTGGTGACATATTTCCATCTGCTATATCTTGTGCTAACCATGTGAAGTTGGAACATCAAATACCAACACATTATGCATTAGCACCACCACAATGACAAATTTTTGGGTGTGCTTACAGTTCAATGACATTTCCTACTGTTGAAGGACGAGACAATCATATGAATTATACTCACCGAATGATAAATGCTCCATGAAGATTAATAGGAGAATAGTCCATATATTAATGCATAAGTTATATTTTTCAATAATTATTTTATTATTTTTATTTTTGATTTGGACTTTAACTTATTCATAGATTTAATTTTATTTATATAATTTAGTTTTTGGCTATATATTTTAAGGTTTCAAAATTATATTATAATAATAATAATTATTATTATTATCAAGGGTGCATGTATCGATAAATCAAATAAATTATTCACAAGTTTAGTTTGTTTAAACTCTCTCTCTCTCTCTCTCTCTCTCTCTCTCATTATAAGTATTCGTTTTGCTTGCATGTATTTTCATTTTGTTTATTAGTAGAAATTAATCGTTGTATTTTTAGATTAATTAGAACAGTCACAAATTATAAATATGTCACGTCATCAAATATTGTTTCACAGAGAAACGAGAATTTTTTCAAAAAAAATTTCACTGACAATCGTTTTTTTACAAATCCTAAATTCAAATTGACACATAAAATGTAAAGATACTTTACTGATTTGGAGTTAGAAATCTAGGGTTTGATCCTCAGGTTCATTGTAAATAAAATAAAACTATGATTGTATTAGAATATATTTCATTCAATGTAAAAATATACATTTAAATTAATTATTTTAAAATTCATTATAAATATAATCTTCATAGGGATTTAAAAAAAATTGGATGTGATTATAATTTTTTTTGGATATGTATATATTTATACCTACAAATCTTTATCATCTTAATTTAAGTCTAAGATTTAATTTGAGACATATTTCATATATAAAATATAATTTTAAATATCATGTTGTTGTACAATATATTAATGTAAAATTTAACATCTAGAGTAAATAGTGTGGTTGGTGTACAAGTTATTTGGGTGTTATAAACAATAGAGAACCATTTTTCACTTTAAATAATTAAAATTATATAATTTTAAAATAAGTATAAAGTATATGTTAATACAATTAATTAATATAAAATTGAGATTAATCGAGATCAAGTGGTTGGTGTGCAAGTTATTTAAATGTTATAAATTAATGTGTACCATATTTTACGTTTAATCATTATAAATTTATAATTTTAAAATAAGTATAAATTTATGGTTAAAATAACCACGTGATTGTATTCAGTTTGTAAACAAGCTTCACTTAAAAACAATTTCTTTTAAGGCTAAAATGGTGCAGAAGGGTCGGAAACACCCTAAATAAATTAAAATAAAAAAATTACAATAATTGGGTGACGCAAAACTAAAATCCAGGAAAAACAAAAAAATAAAAAGTAAAGAGGCAAAAACAAAACATCCCTAAAGAGTACAAAACCACAAAATCTCAATCCGAAATCAATCGCTACACAAGGGTACAATCTAGTAAGGCACCAAAACAAACTGCAAAAAAATATGGGTGCAGAATGACAAACATCAAACTTTAATTCTTTAAATGATGATAATATTAACCTTCAACACGGTAACAACACCACACACCAACAATTTGTTATAAACAACAACAAATTCACAACCATTTTTGGCCAAACAATTTGAGTTTAATTATAAAGGACAAAACTAGATTTAAGCGTGATGAGGATAATGAATTCGAATTGAAACAAAATGAATCCAACTAAGAACAAGTTTGAGAGAACACAAGTTCAACTTCTTGCTAAAAGTATTCTTGGTAAGTCTTTAGTTACGTTCTAGTCTAACTCTGCAATATTATCAAGATTTTCATCTTTAAATCAGAAGTTTAATATGATTATTTTGTTATTAACGAAATAAATGCTAATAAATTATAAAATTGATATTATATTATTCAAAATAATATTAGGGAAATGAAATTTTTGAAGGGCTATGCTAGAGATTTATCCTAGTTTGAGCGCTAATTTGGATCACCAAGGAGATTTTTTGTCAATCAATTAAACAATTTCATGTGGCTTATGAATACTGCACCGAATAGCTTAACAATTGCAACTACATACGTTGAGGATTATTCTTGTATGGTCAGAAGATCAAATATCTCTTAGTCACACTCATAACATGTTTATTTTTATTGTTTTAATGATTTCATAAATAATTAAAATTTAATCTGTATTTTACTTTTATGTAAGCGTGTAAGAAAATGATATGTTGGTCAAGAGACCACACAAGCATAGGCGGATTTGCCATACGGGCTGCCAGGGCTGCAGCCTGGGCTCGGTCGTTTTTTTTAGGGTAAATTTAAGGCAAAATTGATATTTTTAGTGATTAATTTAAGGCAAAATTGAAGTTTTTTTGTTCAAAACTCAGATTTTTCACCGTAAAATATTTTTTTTGGCGTTTTAGGAGTTCATTTAGAATAAAATTGAGATTCGTATGAATTAATTTAGGGCAAAATAGAGTTTTATTTTTCAAATCTAAATTTTTTTATTGCAAAACTGAAATTTTTGTTTAAATTTTGCCCGAGCTTTATAAGTTTCTTGGCCTCGCCACTGCACAAAAAAATATCTACCAAAGGTTGATTATTTATTTGGTGCCACTTGTTCGATCACAAAATGACCAGTTGCACCACTTTCAATTCTACTTTATTCTCAAACCTGCTTTTACATATCAACACATGAAATATTACCATAATTGTTTTTTTGGTTATACCATAAATTACTTTTTAACAAGGTTATCAAAACTGGACTGGACTGGCTGGTCGAAGCGGTCGTAAAGGGAACCGGACTTGCATTTGGTCCAGTTAGGTGTTAAAATCGTCGCGCAAACAAATCAAAAAATAAACGTAAGAACTGGTGTTGAACCGGTAAAAACCGGTTGGTCTAGCGGTTTGAGTTTAATTACAAAGGACAAAACTAGATTTAAGCGTAACGACATTACTGAATTTGACTTGAAACATAATGAATCCAATTAAGAACAAATTTGAGAGAACACAAGTTCAACTTCTTGCTAAAAGTATTCTTGGTAAGTCTTTAGTTACGTTCTAGTCTCATAACTCTGCAATATTATCAGGATTTTCATCTTTAAAATCAAAAGTTTAATATGATTATTGTGTTATTAACGAAATGAATGGTAAAAAATTACAAAATTGATATTATATTATTCAAAATAATATTAGGAAAATGAATTTTTTGAAGGGCTCTCTAAAGATTTATCCTAGTTTGAGCTTTGTTTTGGATGACCAAGGAGATTTTTTGTCAATCAATGAAATAATCTCATGTGGCTTACGAATACTGCAACAAATAGCTTAACAATTGCAGCATACGTTGAGGATTATCTTTGTATGGTCAATAGATCAAATATCCTTAGTCACACTCACAATATGTTAAATTTTTTTATTATTTTAATGATTTCATAAATAATTAAAAATTTAATCTGTATTTTACTTTTATGTAAGTGTGTAAAAAAATGATGTGTTGGTTAAGAGACCACACAAGAATATCTACTAAGGATTGATTATTTATTTGGTGCTACGTGTTGTTCGATCACAAAACGATCAATTGCACCACTCTCGATTCTACTTTATTTTTAAAACTGCTTTTACATATCAACACATAAAATATTACCATAATTGTTTTTTGGTTATACCATAAATTACATTTTATATAATTGACTTTTTTCAGTTTTGATTATTAATTGAAATATACGTATACTTTATTATTTTTTATCTTTATTTGTTAAATAAATTTTTATTAATTTTATTTTTGAATGAAAATCTACAACAAAAAAATATTTATTTTTCTCGATTACCATTGATATTTATTCAAAAAAATATATATTTATAAACAAGAAAACTAAGATATTTTTTAAATTTATTAAAGAAAAAACATATATTTAAAAATAAAATTGTGATGTGCACATGTATATATTGTTTAAAAATATAATGGTACATTTTATTCTATATAAATATGTGAATTATCTCACCTTCCATTGCACTCTATACACTTAATTTGTATCTCGACAAAAAATTTATCTTTATTTTTTAACATTGTTTTGTTTGTGAATCATTCACAATGATCCACGTTTGTTTTGACTGTGGCAGAACCTTCGTAGAAGCGTGTCTTTTATCTATCCACAAAAATTTATATTGTGAAGCTAAAACACTATGTGATCAATGTGGTGACATATTTCCATCTGTTACATCTTGTGCTAACCATGTGAAGTTGGAACATCAAATACCAACACATTATGCATTAGCACCACCACAACGACAAATTTTTGGGTGTGCTTACTGTTCAATGACATTTCCTACTGTTGAAGGACGAGACAATCATATGAATTATACTCACCGAATGATAAATGCTCCATGAAGATTAATAGGAGAATAATCCATATATTAATGCATAATTTATATTTTTCAATTATTATTTTATTATTTTTATTTTTGATTAGGACTTTAACTTATTCATAGATTTAATTTTATTTATATAATTTAATTTTTGGCTATATATTTTAAGGTTTCAATATTACATTATAATAATAATTATTATTATTATCAAGGGTGCATGTATCGATAAATCAAATAAATTATTCACAAGTTTAGTTTGTTTAAACTCTCTCTCTCTCTCTCTCTCTCTTTCATTACAAGTATTCGTTTTGCTTGCATGTATTTTTATTTTGTTTATTAGTAGAAATTAATCGATGTATATTTAGAAACAAGTTTAACTTAAAAACAATTTCTTTTAAGGCTAAAATGGTGCAGAAGGGTCGGAAACACCCTAAATAAATTAAAATAAAAAAATTACAATAATTGGGGGACGCAAAACCAAAATCCAGGAAAAACAAAAAAATAAAAAGTAAAGAGGCAAAAACAAAACATCCCCAAAGAGTACAAAACCACAAAATCTCAATCCGAAACCAATCGCTACACAAGGGTACAATCTAGTAAGGCACCAAAACAAACTGCAAAAAAATATGGGTGCAGAATGACAAGCATCAAACTTTAATTCTTTAAATGATGATAATATTAACCTTCAACACGGTAACAACACCACACACCAACAATTTGTTATAAACAACAACAACAACAACAACAACAACAACAACAACAAATTCACAACCATTTTTGGCCAAACAATTTGAGTTTAATTATAAAGGACAAAACTAGATTTAAGCGTGATGAGGATAATGAATTCGAATTGAAACAAAATGAATCCAACTAAGAACAAATTTGAGAGAACACAAGTTCAACTTCTTGCTAAAAGTATTCTTGGTAAGTCTTTAGTTACGTTCTAGTCTAACTCTGCAATATTATCAAGATTTTCATGTTTAAATCAGAAGTTTAATGAAAGCATTCACGTATGAATAGACAAAGCGGTTGTAACTGCAGAAATGTTATTCAAACACCACTTTTTAAACACTATACAACACCAAGGATACTTTAGACATTTCAAAATAAAAGTTGAGGGTATTTTTGAAAAAACTCCCTCTTCTTCCCTCATCTCTTTCCACTTCCTCTCTCCACCGAAAATTGCAGCTCTCTCCTCTCCAGTGTAAATCTGCATTTCTCTCTACTCACCATCTATCATCATATTGACCCTTGTGTTCACACCATCCATCTTTAAATCACGGTGGCCGGTAAGATAGAGACAGAGTTCGGCCGGCAAGTCAGAGAAGGTGAAATTGAGTGAGGTTGGTGGTGGTCACCGGTGAGGATGCGTGAAGCTTGATCTGTGGCGGTAATGACGGTGTGATGCCGAGGTGACGAGGACGCGTGAAGCTCGGTCAGTTGGTTGTGGTGAGGGCGGTCTGACATCGTGGCGGCGGATGGAGGTCGACGTGGTGGTGGTCAATGAGAGAGCTTGTAGATAAGGGAGAAGGGACAGTGCAGAGAAATGGTCTTTCTATGAGAGACAAAAAGAGAAAAAAAAAAAAAAAAGGAAAATGAAGAGAGAGAGGGAACAGAAAAAATATATATAAATGAAGAAAAAATAAAAAATTAACGTATAAAGTAACAGTGGTGTATAGTGTTTTGTATTGATGTTTGAAAAATGGTGTTTAAATAACATTTCTATTGTAACTGCCTCCATGCATGAAGTTTGACGAAGAATGTGGATATCTTGAATATGAATATAAATAATCATTAATCCTTGAATAAATGATATTTTTTGCAATTCAAAGTTACAAATTGAAGCATATAAGACGCCAGCTACCCAAAAAATTACAACGCACACAACGCAGCATAGTCACTGAAAATAGAAATCATAGAGGGGCTTTTTTTGACAACCTAGGCTTGTTTGTTCTTCTCATGACATGGAACTGTCGTTGGGAAAGTATAACAGCACATCACTGACACTCTTTCAAGTTTCAAGAATGAACAAAAAGGTCCACAGAAAGTCTTTTAACAAGAAAGGCAAAAGGGCACTCGATCAGTAATTAATATCCTAAATATAAAGAATGTGTTTGACTATTGTAAATATGTTAATACACAATTTTGATCACTAATATTTTTAATAATCTAACAGTAAATATTATAAAAATTTGTTATTTTAAAAATATTCATCAAAATAAATCTAACAATATTTTATATGTTAAGATTTATATCTATATATTATTAGAAAATACAATCAAAACATAATAGATAAATAATACAATTTAGTCAAACAAAATTTTATAATTAGGGGCAAAGGTAGTATTTAATAACAAAAGTTGCCAATTTCCTCCAAATACAAATTTTCAAAGATGTGGATAGGAAATTGGTTGAATGGTGTAAATTCTAACATGGCAGGAACTTTTTTTTTAAGTTATAGCGATATTTGTACGAAGTTTCCACTGTTATTATTTATTAGTGATGTGGAGTACACGAGATGAGTTTTCATTTAACTACATGTTTAAACGGACCTTTATCAAATAGATCGATTTATTGTTGGTATGCCGAAACATTTAATAACAAGTTTATTGTGCATTATGATTAAAAAAAAGTTTATTGCGCATTAATATAAAAAAATAAATTAAAATGATATATATATATATATATATATATATAGTCCCTCTGTCCCGAAATGTAAAAGAAAAAACAAAAATCACATTTATTAAAAAAAAGTAAAATATAATGATTGAGAATATGTCTTTTTGAAAAAAGTTGTATGGAAAGATGTAAAAACAATTTTTATTGGTTGTTGGTTATAGAAAAAGTAAGAGAGAGAGTAAACTTTTCTTGAAAAGATAAATGTTTGAATTTTTTCTCTTACATTTTAGAACAAAAAAATTGAGATTTTTTCTCTTACATTTTGAGACGGAGGGAGTATATATCGTAGTTTAGAAGTATAAGATAACCATCATCTTTCGTAAAAAGAAAGATAATCATTATCTTAATATATGAGATTTATTAAAACATATGGAAAAGAAAAATATATGTAATTCAAATTAAATCGACATGGCGCTGTACTAGTAGTAAAAATGATGAGAATTGTGAGTTTTTATTTCTAAAAAGTATTATCAACCGTCGTTAAAATTTAATAATTTTAAACATTTATTCATCACAATGGACCGACTATGTAGTATACTCACACCATGGTTGTATATTGTATATAAATAAATAAATATATTGTACTTTTTTTTTACGCAATATTGTACTTTCTTTTGAATTTGGATTCTACTACAGTCGTCGGATCCTGAATTCACACGTTTAAGACATCTATGGTCGTCGGATCAAATTAAATAGTAAATAAAAATAAAATTCACTTTATATTTAATAACTTAAAATACCGATTAAACACCTATAGAATATTATCAATTTTGATTAAATTTAAAATCATATATCATTAATATATATATATATATATATATATATATATATATATATATATATATATAAAAGTTTAGAACAAGAGTTCTCCATATAAATTGTATCATATATAATTACCGTAATTATAAACACTAAAATCCACTTTACGATGACTACTAATATCTCGAATGCGTGAATACGGTGTCCTTCTAGAGGACAGCCGAGTCACTTTCTTTGTCATATATATGAATGAGTGTAACTAGCTACATATATCTACAACATGGTCAGCAAAGCAACAAAATCCTCATCATGGAAGAATCAATCATTAAACAAGAAAAAGTAGAAGGAGAAGATACAAATATTACAATGCCAATTCAAGAACAAGAAAAGGTAATTATTATAGATGAGTTAGAAGAATGCAAAACACCAACTTGTTCAAGCAGTAAGATTCCTGTTCCTAAACATTGTCCTCCTGCCCCAAGGAAAAAAAGGAAGCCATCATTTTCATCACATTCTTGCTTTATGAAAAGATCATCAGCAGCAACTCAAGTGAACTATGTGGTAAAGGCTGAGGAAGTAGAGTATTTCTTCCAATCCATGTTTGAGCTTACTAAGGTAATTAATAAGAGAGATAGATAGAACTTAGAAGTATATGAAATTGAATAATTTGTTGCTAGTTGGTACATAGTTCTCTATGAATTTTGTACTTTTTTTAAAGATAATTTCCATTGAGTGAAGTGAAAGAATGTGGAAAAAAAATAAGAAGATGGGTGGCAATAAATTTGCAATTCTTAAATTCATCATTGATCTCTATGTCTTTTTTTTTTTTACGGTTGGCAATTTAGGAATCATTCATCTTCCTGGTGTAATTCATTTACTTTGGATATTGTACCTAGTTGATGTGCAGTGTGTATGAATATTGTAAACTCAAAGTATCAAGTTTTATTCTTACATCTTTATTAGTTTATGCTTTGTTCATATCATTATGAGAAATTTGTTATAAAAATTTGTTCAAGTCTTGCAATGGTTTATATTCTATCTTTGATTTTTTAACATGTACCTTTATAAATATTTATTACTGCTAGCATTTTTATATAACCATAATATAAAAAGGTCGCACAAAATACACCAACGTTGATCCATTTAATAAGAACTCAACTTATATCATTTGATTTTCAATTTGAATTTTGTTACTTATGTGAAGATGTGTTGGTATAAGTAATATATTGCTTCAAAAAAAAAAAAGTATAAGTAATATATAATGGTTCTATAAGCGTTATATAAGCCTTAAATTTTTTTATGACATTAGAGAATCAGTGTTACGGAATTACTACTTCAAAGTGCTAGAATTGCTCTAGCAGAAAATATTCTATAGCTTTTTTTTTTTTTTCTTTGGTTACAACTATTCTATAGATTTTTTTGGTTTCAACTACTCTATAGCTTCTAAACTCTAATAGCCATAAATATTAATAACGGTGCAAATAGTAGAGTGTATATAGGTGAATTTGTACGAACTAAAAGAGGAATAATGATAGAAGAGATGCAACTAGTGGTACAATGATGAGTAGAATTTTCTCTGTTTGTTTGGCTACAAAAACAAAACTTGGAAAGCAAAAGAAGGAAACAAAACAAGTAAAGAACGTGGAGTGAGAGGGAGATAGAGAAAATCATGTTCCACTATTTTTATCAACTAGATATATACATAGGGGTCATGTCATATTCAAGACATGGCACATTTGCGTTAGCTCTTCATTCATGGGGACCATGATATCCATGATCAAGCATCACGAGAACAAAAATAACTTGAGTTGGATATCAATCTTTCTAAGGTTAAAAAGGGTATGGTAAAACAATCACTAGTATGTTGGTGTTCTATTACATGCTATCTAGAAAGTAAAAGCTTATAGTATTACTAGTGTTTATTAACGAGATGTTAATCAAATTGGTGTCAATTTGAAGAAAAAAAATTAAGAAAAACAAATGTTAGTGTTTCAAAATTCAATTCATTTTTGTTGTCCTGTTTATCTTTAATTTGTTACATTTGTCCTGTTACGTTTCTTTACTTGCCAAATTTTTTTTGATCAAATTACTATCTCAACCATAAACATGTAGGTGATACTTTTTTTAAAATAAAAAAACTCGGTATCCAACCTAAAAATATGTAGATGAGACTTGACCTAGATTAATTCAAACTAAATCAGTGGCAAAGTGAGGACCAATTATCACCATGAGAACGATCAGGGGAAGATATTTGTAAACCAGGTGTGTCTATAAATACTACGCTGAATAAGTTAGCTTGTGATCAATAGTGTAAAATTTTAAGGGCTTAATTAAGAATGATATCACCATTCTTAATAAAGCCCTTAAAATTTTAAGTTAGCTTGGGAAGATATTCTTATAAGAATGGTGTACCTTTAACATGCATTGTTGGAAGTTCCATATCGAACATGTTTGGAAATTGGTTGGAAGTTGGAAGCGTATACACCAACTCTTCGGACTTAAAAATAGTGAAATGTGTATTGAAAAAAGTGGATGTTTATATATTGGACTTTGGAGAATGGACTGTGTGTTTTAAAGGATACCCAATTTTATGAAGGAGATCAGAGAGACCACATAGTGTGCGCTGTTGTTTTATTTTAACACAAATATGCAACAGAGAAAATTGATATTAAGTGAGCTTTAACAAATATATTAATATTAAGGGTTGGGTTAATACCGTTTTACCTGTTGTAATACAGTGATTATTTCCTTCGTTAGATTGAAGGCACGTCAAAGAATGAACATTGCTGACTCAGAAATTTAAAGTTTTTCCATACCCATGATGAAGATCGAATCATCGACATTTGGTTAAGGGATGATGAGCTTCACCGCTCAACCACACCCCTGAGTTCCCTTCCTGCTTATTCATCTTAAATGTAAAATTTCACCCACTAAATTACTTAACAAAAAATTTACACCTTTGTATTGGACAATTTCTCAGACCCCCGTTACATTCTCTTTTCTCCTCTTAACTACCATTTTTGTCTTTAAAGGGTATTTAAGCAAAATTCGGGACGTAGATCCCAAATTAAAGTTCGGAAAATAAAATTTGAAGTTTATGTGAAGTTTTAAGGGGTATAGACACAAGTTCAGAATTTAGATCCCGGACTTACGTCCCGAATTTTGTGCGGGGTTTTGAAGAGTATATGCACAAGTTCGAGATCTATATTTAGAATTGAAGGGTAATTTGAAATTTTAGGGGTAATAAAAATCATAGGGAAAGATAAATTTTCTTTGTATTGTGTCGTAGCAAAACCATACTAACGGGTTGGGCTTGGCCAATTTTGAAACAAATCTTAACTTCTACCTTCGTGATGTCATTTTTTAACAATTTTTTAGTATATCAATCAACCTTAAGTAACAAGAAACACACTTTTCCTTTTAGAAATTGTCATTTTGTAAATTCAAGATAAAAAAGAAACAGAACCAAAACAACATTTTCAAGAATCTAACAACAAAATTGGACCTACATGCGTCATAAAGTTTTCATTTCATTGCATGTGTAAAAATCCATTACATCAACATTAACTCAACATTCTTGTACACTCCACAGATTACTATGCTATTCATTCACCGATTTATAAACGGTGCACCTTACCAATTTTTCTTCTTAATTTAATTTACTCCAAAATCTAATCCTTATTTCTTCTCACTATTGTTACAAAAATTACTACTTTCTAGATTCTTTCTTCAAACAAAAAAAAAAAACATGGAATTCTACAACCGCAGGTTGCTCTTACTCAACGAGGATGTTCCAATCTCAAAATCCATATCACCTTTCCCACAAATTCAACCAAACGCATCCTCACCGTCCATTTCAATCACTATTCCAATGACTCCATCATCATCATCATCAACATCAACAAAAACATTCTCACCACCTTTACAATTACCATTTCATATTCATCCAATTTTCTCTCCCAACATAGCCTACACTTTTCTTCTCCTTTTCTCAACTCTTTTTTTCTTCTTCTTCGTTGTCATGTCGATTCGTGAACTCTCATATCGTCGCCGCCGATTTCTGAAGAAGGGTTTGGATGTTGATGCTGTGAAGGCTCTGCCGGTGGTTGAGTATAGGGAAGACGTGAAGCAGCTGGAGTGTGTGATATGTTTGGAAGAGTTTGAAGAGTGTAACTTGGTGAAGATGATTCCGTTTTGTGAGCACGTGTTTCATGCTGAGTGTATTGACATGTGGCTTTCTGCGCACGTAACGTGCCCTATTTGCAGGTGTGTTATTATGAATCAGCATGGTGGAAGATCAACGGTAGAGAATCGAAGTTCAGATTAGTACTTAGTAGTAGTAGTAGTAGTAGGAGGAACAAGTTTAGAATATTTAGTTACTATTAGAATTAATTTAGCCTCAACAAAAATGTGTTACATATGTAAATGTAAATATATAGATTATTATTTAATTAAAGACCCAACACATGTTTGAGGCTTTGAGCTATCATTAATTTCTAATTTTCATCACTTCCATTCCTTTTTTTTTTGTCAATTCGTTACTTCTGTTTTTTTCTTGTCGATATCAGAGTGTCCACTGTCAAATACAGTAATTATTTTATTTCACTATATTAGAAGCACCTCAAAGAATGAGATAATCGATCCTGAATTTGAAGTTGTTCGGTATTAAAGGCAAGTTCGATCAATCATTTTCATTCTTTTATAATTAAATTAGTGAATATTTCATGTATTTTATATTTTGTTTTAAAAAAATTGATTTTGAGTGATTTGATTATACAGTAGCTTCAATTACAAAAAATTAAATATACAGTCCATAAAACTCAAGGCATCATTGTTGTTTGTAAAGATGGTAAAGTAGGCAAGTCCACTGGTTTCGGGCCCTCTATGTGAGTTTGCAGACCACCGACTCGCCAAACAAAACAAAAATTATGCTTTCCTTCTTGACAATTGTGTTGTTATAAAAAATATGTTGATGTCGTTTAAAATTTTTTTGGAAAGAAATGAATTTGGGAAAAATACAAGCTTATTGAAACAAGTCGAACACATACTGTAATTGTGGAATGGTGTTTCTTACTTCTTATTCACATACCTCGTGGCTTTATATAATCATGAGTAATTACACACGTTTGGGCTTGATATGGCAAGACCCACTTACACATCAATGAGTCCAAAGCCCTATGATATAGACTAACACTCTCCTTTAATTTGCATATCAGTTCAATGCAAACTTACAAACAAAACAAAAGTTACAAGCAACAAATAAAAGTAAAACAAACACCGGACAAAGTGAGCATCAACATGAGTTCATTGAGCTAATGAACATGAATCAATCGTTCCAATTGGTGGAGTCAGGAAATTTACAAAGCCCGGGCTAAATATCAAATTTAAACAAAAATTTTAGTTTTGCAATGAAAATTTTCAATTTTGAGAAAAAAGAAATATAGTTTTATCTTAAATTAATCCCAACAATTCTCAGTTTTATTCTAAACTAACTCGTAAAACACCAAAAATTTTATTTTTAGTGAAAAATCTCAATTTTGCTCTAAATTAATCCCTAAAAATATCAGTTTTACCCTAAATTAACTTCTAAAAATAAAAAAAAATTGGACCGAGCCAGGGCTAGTGCCCTGGCAGCCCATATGCTCTCTCCGCCCTTGATTCCAATGCTTTCCCTCAACTTGCAGTAGGTGTCGAGCTTCAATGGCTTTGTTAAAATGTCTGCTAACTGATCTTCCGACTTACAATGCACTAATTCAATAGTTCCACTTTTTGTCAAGTCTTTGAGAAAATGAAACATCACATCGATGTGTTTACATCTACCATGCATAACTGAATTCTTTGACAACTTGATAGATGAGCAGTTGTCACAATACACCATAGTACACTTCTTCTGATCATGCTTCAAGTGGCTTAGCACATTTCTTAACCAAATGGCCTGACAAGCACATGAGGATGCAGCCACAAATTCTGCTTCCGTGGTAGACATGGTAACTATTGGTTGCTTCTTAGAAGACCATGACACTGTTCCATATCCCAATTTGAATAAATACCATGTTGTGCTCTTCCTATCATCCAAATCTCCTGCATAATTAGAGTCATGGCCGACTTTGAGCATAGGCCCGGGGTGCGACGGCCTAAAGGCCCATACATTTAGGGGGTCTAAAAATATTTATATAGTGGTGTATATAATAATACTTATTTTTTATAGGAGGATTGTATAGCAAAAAGTATAAAAAAAGATCATAACATTTATTAGATTTGAGCCAAATAATTCTTCATATTTTATTTACCAATTTACCTTTTTACACCCTAAACTTAACCCTTTCATTTTTATACCCTATAATTTCATTCCCCAAAACACAAAATATCTAAAAACTAATCTCTAAATTATTTAAAGCCAAAATCATTTTTTTTTATTAATTTGTAACAAACAACCTCTTAATCTACTACTATTGTTTAAAAGAGAAGCTTATATACAAGAGAAACTTATATAATATAAGAGAAACTTATATAATATATGAGATGCAAATTTTTGTTACATTGAAGAAACTTTCAATTAATGTTTTAGGATGTGACTTCTTTAAAGTAAATAATTCACTTTAGAGTGTAAAGTAGATAATTTAACTGTTGATTCATAATAAATTATTGTTAGATATTATATGTACATCTTTAAAAAAATCATGAGAGTTATTACAATCACAATCTTAAATTTTCTCACTATACATTACTCACTTTAGAGATCTAAATCCGTTCCTTTAAAAATATTTTTCAGATTTTATTAAATCATTTGAAAAAAATATAATAAATAGATAAATAAATAATTTGTATCAACTTCACATTGAAAAAATTAAATTAACTAAATATTGCACTCTTTAAATATTTAAAACAAAACTTTATTTTTAACATAACAAATATTCAATACATCTGTCAAATTTAAATAAATTGAATATATTACTTTATTTTTGATTTTTAAGATAGCAACAATCAACATAATAAAATATCATTTTTAAGATAGCAAATATACTACATTATTTTGGTCAAAATAAATTATCAAACATTTTTAATAATCACATTTTAAAAACAATAATAAAAAATATTTTTCATTTAGCAATGTGATTATACTTATCACAATTATTATTTTTTATTTATAAAAATATTTTAATTATTTAATTTAATCGAAACCGCGCGGTGCGCGAGTTTTTTTCCAATTTTAATTAAAAGTGGGCTCAGTTTTTGTTACATACACTTAAAAATTACTTTTATTCTTGTCGACTTGTCTCTCTCGTATCTTTTTGTTTCCCTACTTCATAGTTCCTTTGTAGTTTATTGCCAATTATTCAAACATAGTAGTAAGGTATGCCATTTCTTAACCAAAACAACAAATCCTTCTATTTTTTAAAATCATAGAAAATAACAACAGTTAAAAACCAGAAAAAAGGTTAAACCTGAGAATGAGATTGGGAATCGGAGGTATAAGCGAAGATGTATCTACATTGTTCGAACACAACCACACTCGTCAATGTTACACCCAACAAAGCTCCCAATAACTGCTCATGTGTTATGCATTCCATATTATAATAATTTCGACGAATTAAATATAGCCAAGACTAAAATGCACCACTCACTTCACACTAGATTTTCAATTTTTTAAAATTTTCATTGATAAGTTATATATAAATTTTTATACAACAATGAATTTTATAAAATTCATATTTATTATAAAATATCTGCGGATAACAAATTTATGGACCACGTAGAGGAATAATTTGTTTAATTGTGTACCTACCACTCTTCTATATGTACAATCAATACTTACTAGTATTACGTGGTAGCTTCAACGCCGCATGACATAGCTCTGAATCAATCTAGTAGAGAGCATTTAATGATAGATAAATTTAAGCTTAATTATTATTTTGATTCCTTAATTAACTTATATTTTGTTTTTGTTTTGATTTCTTAATTAAAAATTTCATTTTCTTCCCTTAACTTATATCTTAATTTTGTTTTAATCCCTTAACTATATTACTGTTATTACCAAAAGAGTTAACGAAACAAAAAAATAAATTAAAAAATCAAATAAGTCAAGGACAAAAAAAATAAGTTAAAGACTATTTTGATTAACAATCATATTTGAGATTTTTTATCTTGATTTTTGTGGGGAGTGGATTGATTTGAGAAAAAGGGTATGGAGAATGGTTGTGATGGGAATTTGATTAAATTTTTGTCAGGATTAATATTAACCAAAATGGTCCACATCATGTGCATTTTGCTTAACGTTTCTTCTAACAACAACAATGAAAACTTATTATCAAAAAAAAAAAACAACAATGAAAACTTGATTTTGGTTATTTTACTGGTTGGTTTTAAAATTCTGGTTATTCTGTTTAAGTCACCATTAAGGAACAAGAATCTTGAAAATTTATTTTTTTTGAGTTTGTTTTAATATTCTGGATTTAATGAATGGATTTATGAAGATGATGAAGAAGGAATGTTGGAAGAAGATGAAGAAATGGAAAAATGATTTGGTGGCGATGGTGCATTATTGTATCTGGTGTGGATGAGATCCAACAGTTTTTAATTTGAAGAAAAATGTTTTCGGTTTTATTATTTGATTTCGAGAAAAAAAATATCGAGATTATTTTCGATTTTGAGAAGAAAAAAATCTGGGATTTTTTTTGAATTTTGTGAAATTTTTTTGAATTTTGTTTCCGATTTTGGGAATTTTTTTTTGGATTTTTGTCCGATTTCGAGAAAATAAATTCTTGGAATTTTTTCGATTTAAAAAAAAAATTCAAATTTTTCTTCGATTTCGGTAAAAAACCATTATCATGATTTTTTTAAACCTAATTATACGTACATTTTAAATTACATAATGATGTATCAAATAATTTTGAAATTTCATACAACATTTTTCAAACAAACATACTTCCAATCATTATATTTTACTTTTTCTTAATAAGTGTGATTTTTATTTTTTTCTCTTACATTTCATGATGGAGGGAGTATATATATAGGGGCTGCTAATTTTCTTCCATATAGGAGGAAGTTAAAAAGTCTCCTCCCACATGTTTTACTCGCACACCTCTTATATGTATAGGGGCACGTAAAAATGGATATAAATATGGGGACGCGCAAGTAAAACATGTGAGAGGAAATTAGCAAATATATATATATATATATATTCTCCCACCTAAAAATATGTTGGAAGAAATTAACAAGCTTCCTCTCACTACATATCAACTAAAAGACCAATTTTATGTAAACAAATTAGTTTTATTGATAAGATTAGTTTTGTAATTTTAGTATAATTAATTAAAAGTAAAACGAAAACACCCTTCGACCAAACACATACAAACACGTACAATGTATTTCTTCACCCCATGGCAGGTTCAATTTCACCTTTTTTTTGTTTGATTTTGGTGGAATACCCAATTCCATAGATAGGTTCAATTTTACCTCACATGTATACTATTTATGTTTTAATGGAGAATGCCCGGATTTTTCCATCTTTGAGTAAATGTTGCAGGCATCAAGATGGACCCATTGAAGCAGATGTGTGTGTAGACCGTAGTAAAAACTTCTATGATACTAATATGTAGTTTTTACCAATTAAAGCAGAATAAATAAAATAGTCATAAGAAAAAGCTATTAGAAGAGGAATAAATAAAATCTCCAAATTGCTAAATCCTACTTACATTCACAAATTCATATATGGTAAGGTAGCTAGGTAATGTAACAATTTCAAGTGCAACAATTTGAAACCTGGGATGTCTCTTGTGATAGTATTGTATGAGATGCAAGCAGGGTTTTGTTTTTGATTGATTAGAATTTAGAACAAATTTACAAAATTAACCTTATAGTTAAAATTGGTTTACATAAATAGGTTTGTTATTTTGGTAAAAGATAAACGGGAGGAGGTTTGCTAACTTCCTCCCACATATTTTTAGGTGGAAGGAAGTTAGCAATATATGAAGGTGCGCGAGAAATATATGGCAAGTGCGTGAGTAAAACATTTAGGAGGAGGCTTGCTAACTTCCTTCCATATAAGAGGAAGTTAACAAACCCCATATATATATATATTAGTGTATTAAAACTTGGTGGACCATAGAAAGGGAAAATGTGCTTAATTGTGTACCTACCAATCTTTTATATATATGAGACTGTTAAAATTATCTAGGAGGAAGTTAGCAAACTTTCTCCCATTATATTTACTCGCACGCCCCCACCTCGCATTACATTTTTCGATAAAAAAAAAATTAAATGACTCATTGATATTATAAATTGACTTATAATTAGATGTAACTTTTTTCTCAAACTTACTTATATTTTAGTACGAATATTGTATGAAATAAACTTAATAAAGTATAAATTATATTATATATGGGGGGGGAGGGTGTGATATAGCGTGGGTAGATATTATATGTGTCTTGAAAAAAATTAAGCTCACCCTAAGTTTGGTGGGTTTGTGTCGGATTCCGTGGATTCATCACCAAATATGGCTCGAGAGTAGTGTGCATGAAAAAATTATATTAAATTCAGTGGTGGTAATAGTACTAGGGGTGGTTCAGGTGGACCTACATTTTATCTTGTTCCCCCACCGATTAAATTTATGCTTTAAAGAGCACCTATATTTATTATGTACAGTACTCCATAAAAGAGCACCATTGTGTAGAACATTTTTAGAAACAACACAATAATCAACCAGACAAAGATGAGTAGTGAAGTTATAACCAATGGTGAACTTCATATTGCTATGTTTCCATTTCTTGCATTTGGACACATTAGTCCATTTGTGCAATTATCCAACAAATTATTTTCTCATGGAATTCACATCTCATTCTTGTCACCTTCATCTAACATTCCTAAAATCAGATCAACTTTCAATCTCAACCCTTCAATCCAAATCATTCCACTTAACTACCCAGATAGCATACCAAGTAACACTGCTGAATTGGACCCTGAAAATGTTGGTGCACTCTTTCAAGCACTAGACTTAATGCAAGATCAAGTTAAAACCATTTTGTTCAAACTTAAACCTCATTTTATTTTCTTTGATTTTGCACAACATTGGGTCCCAAAAATAGCTTCTGAAATTGGCATAAAATCTGTTGATTTCTCTGTCTATTCTGCCATTTCTGGTTCTTACATGTCTCCACATGCACGACTTGTTGATACTAAAGGAAGAGACATAACTTGTGAAGATCTTAAAAATCCCCCACTTGGGACGTCTTTTCCAAATTCCAAACTCAAACTTCAAACCTTCCAAGCAAGAACAATCTACACATTGTTCCAAAGATTTGGTGACAACCCGACCGGTGCTGATAGAGTTATGCAAATACTTAGTGAATGTTCATTAATCGTGTTCAAAAGTTGCAAGGAATTAGAAGGTCCTTATCTAGAGTATTTTCAAAACCAATATGACAAACCAGTTCTTGTTTCGGGAGTACTTGTTCCTGAGCCGTCAAGCGATATCCTTGATGAAAAATGGACAAAATGGTTAGATAATTTCCCAACAAAATCAGTTATATTGTGTTCCTTTGGTAGTGAAACATTTCTAAGTGATGATCAGATCAATGAACTAGCTAGTGGTTTGGAGCTAACAAATTTACCTTTCATTTTGGTATTAAACTTTCCATCAAATCTCAATGCTGAGGTTGAGTTGGAAAGAGCATTACCAAAAGGGTTTATAGAGAGAGTGAAGAATAGGGGAATTGTGCATAGTGGTTGGTTGCAGCAACAACTTATTTTGAAGCATTCAAGTGTAGGGTGTTATGTGTGTCATGCTGGTTTTAGTTCTATCGTAGAAGCTATGGTTAATGATTGTCAGTTGGTGCTCTTACCTTTCAAGGGTGACCAGTTTTTAAATTCTAAGCTCATTGCTGATGATTTGAAGGCAGGGATAGAGGTGAATAGGAAAGATGAAGATGGATTTTTTGAGAAAGATAAATTCTTAGATGCTGTGAAAGCTATTATGGTGGAAGTTGATAAAGAGCCGGGGAAACAGATAAGAGAAAATCATATGAAATGGAGGGATTTTCTGTTGAATAACAAAATTCAGAACAAATTTATCACAGATCTGATTGCAAAATTGAAGTCTTTAGCTTAGTGCATGTTTGGAATGAGGTCGAGTTATGCAAAATCAAGTGTACGATTGTAATTTTGATAAAAACTACACTTTAGCGTTTTTAACAAAATCACAATGGCACTATGATTTACTCAAACTCGATATGATACCAAACATACACTTTGTTAACTCCATTCCCTTGCAAAATAAAGTTTTTCTGAAAACTTGATTGACCTTTGCTTGTTTTTGTTTTTCCTTTGCAAGTGTTTTGTTTTTCCTTTTTGTAAGTGTTTTGATGTGTTAGATTTTATCTAATGTGAGAATAAGTCATTCATTGACTAACTATTATGTATTTTTTGTTTTAGCATGTATTCAACTCTATTTGGCAAAAATTGATTTTGACTTGGTGTGTTTGATTTAGCATTGGATCAATCTTTCTCGTATTTCGATGTCCCATACATTTGTTTAACCTATCCCATCACTAGACCAAATTGACAATTAATTTTAATCAAACATAGACTGTTTTTGGACACATACATTTAAAAGTTATTGTTATCATTCATGTTGTTTGAATAGTATAGATAATTAGAATTCCCAAGTAAACAAAGATTAGTAAGAGGAGCATAAAGATTAGTAAGTAGGGCTTCATTCTTGATATACAGGTCAGCACTATTTGAGAATCTGACTCGCATATGATGTCTCACAGTTTCTCAATGGCGGAGCTAAACTAAAAATTTGGGGAGGACCACTAAAATATCAATTGAATATCTAAAAAAATAATTACTAAATAAATGCATATCATATTAAGGATGTACCTTTTTATTTGCCGGGGAAGCATTAATTCTTACCAGATTTTTTTCTCTGTGTTTTTCATCACGATGTTTAGTATGTTTTTAAAATAATTTATATATAAATTTCATATTTTTTAATTAGTTCTAGTATTGCCAATAAGTAAAACATGCTATTAGTAAGGTATGGCGTTTCTTAACCAAAACAAAAAATCCTTCTTTTTATTAAGAGATAAGATTAACTGAGTGAGAATGCTAAATTGATATACTTTTCGCACTCTCGTTTGATCTATAAAAAAATAGGGATAATTTTTATAGTATTATGCATGGTTAAATGTTTTAGTAGTTAGTTTTAAACTAAAATCATGTCAAAATCATTTTTCTATATAATGGTTTTAGAGAGTTGTATTCCAAAATTATTTTTTGTTGTGGAATGAATTCAGAGATATGTACTTCAAAACTATTAGATGTATTTAATCATGTGAAAATTTGTGGAATGATTTCAACGGTTGTACTCCAAAATCATTTTGTTGTGGAATGATTTCAGAGATATGTACTTTAAAACTAATAGATGTATTTAATCATGCAAAAACCAATTTACTCTGAAATAGTTTCAGAGGGTTGTACTCCATAACCAATAAATATACTTAATCATTTTTATGTTAATGTTAATTGTGATAATTAAACCATATTTGTAACACCTATAAAAAAATTCCCAAAAAAAAAGTTATAAAAAAAAGGTTTATAAAAAAATAATTGGGGAACTCACTAAAAAATTGGAGAATATGCTAAAAAATTTGAGATATTTATGCATTATGTATAATTATGCACCATAACTTTACCCTAAATATGGTAGTTAAAAACTCAAAAGAATATAATTCAAATTATAAAATGGACTTTGGAGTGATGAATTGATCATTCGGTGAATGAATCAAAGAGAGATATAACTTTGTATGCAGTGATAATGACATCAATATGAAGACAAAACAAATAGTACAAAACTTTTGAAAATGGAAATAGCAAAAGCAAAACATGGCAGTAAAGAAAAGCAAAACCAAACCTACCTTTTAATTAGGAGATAAAATTATGAGAAAGAAGACGAGTGAGATAACAGAGACGAGCAAGATGAAAATAGGAGAAAGAAGACGAACGAGATAAACCCAGATTTTGAAGGATAAAATTGTAATTTTTAATTCGTTGTCCACCGGACAAAACATTGTCCCCCACTTTAGTGGGTTATAAAAAAGCACCCACTTGTCCTGTCCATCAACATTTATTTTGTCCTGTCCATTAATGTATTTTGGTATTAAACGTCGGACAATTATTTTTGTCCTATTTTATCCCTCATTTTTTAGCGGATTAAACGCACTTTTAAAATGATAATTTCACTATCAATAGCCCGTAGTCATACTCGTACTCCAACAAGCCTGATATTGACACATTGCAACATCTCTTCTTTGACACAACATGGCGACACATTTTTTAGGCCAAATATATCAAGGGTTTTTTTAGGTTTTGGATTTGTATTAAATAGATCTTTTAAATTTTTCTGTAATAGATATATCATTATTTTTTATTTTTTTGGTAAGGTGATATATAATTATTTTAGTTAAACATTTAAAGAATTTGTCTATTACGTAAAAGAATTTAATAATTTATTTAAAGGACACGAAACACATTTGTTGTTTAAATTGTTTTTGTCTATCATATTTCTATTTTTATGGTGTTTGAACAACAAAGAGGAGTATTGATTATATATTATTTTTTAGATAAAAAAAGAGTTTGTTTGTTGGGAATTTCGCTCAAACAGTATGTTGTTGGGCTAGGGTTCTAGTTTAAACAAATAGCGGGTTTAGCTTTTGAAAAAATTGGGCCTAACTGTAGGAGTGAAAATAGGTCATGCCAACTTACAGGGGTTTCTGGCTAAGTCTATATAGGTCAAGGTTAGGCCAAATTGATTTCTTAAATAGAACAGACAAAAGCTTTTTTATAAGTCTATTTAGCTAAATAGATCAGACTATAAGCCATAGAAAAAGCCTTTTAATCTAACTAGGTCGGGCTATTTAAATAAATATTAATAATATTTTTATTATTTTTATCAATTAGTATTAATTATTTAATTTTGAACTAAATTTTAATTCTACATATTTTACAATGAATTAAATTTTTGTATATATAAATATATTATTATAAATTAGAATTGAAATATCATGTTTATATAGTTAAATTTTCTAAAGTATGATGTAAAATATTAAAAGAGAGTTTAATCTTACTAGTGAATTAGTTGAGTATCATATTTAAATATAAATATAATTATTTATTTAATACTACAATTCATACGAAGTAGGCTTTTAAACAAGCTAAAAGGCCAGATCAAGTTTTTCAACTGCAGACCTAAAATTGAAGTTACATGTCTTTAACTTTTTGACAGGTCAATCTCAGGCATGTCAAATTCTAGCTCGACCTGTCTTATTTCTAGACCTACCTAACTAAGTATGTATGGTCAGGTTCGGTTTTGAAAAAGTTAACCCATTGAAACCCAATCAGATCGAAAGCTAGTATGTGTACAAGTTACAGTGGCAGATTCAGGACCCTGAGTCACAGCGTGCAAAAAAAACTTTGTTTTATTTTAAACAAAGTGACAAATACTACTAAAACAGTGACACGTAACTTTAAAATATATATATGAATTTGAACCAAGAAAAAGCGTTCATCTTAAATATATGGACAGAGAGTTTTTTTTTCTATTTTTGTTTCCTTAACCATTGCCCATTGCCCTAAGGGCAATGTTTATCATTTTCCATATATATATATATATTGCATTAAGTTACATAATAATGCTTAGTTTTATGTCACAAAAATAATTATACGAATATATATTAATATTAGTAATTGGTAAAAGTTGATTTTTGTCTTTGTTAAATGTTTTTCAATTTGGTCTATGTTTTTATCAAATTTTATTCAATTAGGTTTGTCTAAATGATTAAATTGACAAAAACAAAGATTAAATTAATTGGTTTATTCAAGTTAAATAGTTGCTCTTTAAATTTTAGTTCAATTGACAACTTAATTTTGATACGTCTCGATAACATATCAAATGATTTTAGATTTTTCTGAAATTTTACACAAATGATATACATGATATAAACTTGTAATCCAACAGTGTATTTTATAAAAATTTATATCGATTAATTTTTTTTTAAATAGTTGGGGATAAATACCCTAAATCTTGTGGGAGTACACAAGAAATAACCTAAATATTAGTAATTGGTAAAAGAGTAAACCATCAAAATTTTCTTGTCTCTTTTAAATAGGTCCCGACTATTATATTTTAATATCTCAATTTATTTGATTTTTGTCTTTTTTAAATGTTTTTCAATTTGGTCTGTTCTATGTCTTTAGCAAAAACAATTCAATTAGGTTTCTCTGAATGATTAATTTGACAAAAACAAAGACTAATATGAGATATTGATAGAATTATGAACATGTTTGAAAGTGATTTACAGAGACAGAGATAAATTCGGTGATTTATTCAAGTTAAATAGTTGTTCTTTAAATTTTAGTTCAATTGACAATGTCCACATATTTAAGTTGAATGTTTTTACTTGGTTCAAATTCATATTTCAAAGTTACGTGTGATCGTTTCACTAGTATTTGTCACTTTGTTTACGAACAAAGTTTTTTTTGCAACTGCTAACTCAGAGTCCTAGATTCGCCACTATTACTTGTACACAAACTAGCTTTCGGTCGGCTTGGGTTTCAATTGGTTAACTTTTTCAAAACTGAACCCGACCATACATACTCAGCTAGAGGTAGGCCCAATTTATTCAAAAGCTAGATCCACTATCCGTTTAAACCCGACCCATCCAGCCCAACAACATTTGGTTTGAGCAAGTTTTTTTAGGTCACGGGTTTTTAGCTCAGCCCTAAATTACTGGTACACTTTAATTTACCAAATGTAAAAGAAACTCCCAACAAACAAACTCGTTTTTCCTACCTAAAAAATAATATAATCTATACATTGTTCAAACACCATAAAGAAAAAAACACGATAGACGAACAAACAAACACATAAATCAACTTTAGTTTGGAAAAATGGTTTTAACTTTTATGAGAGAATAAAAATTTGAAAAGTAGACCATCATCATTTTTATTCATTATTGAAACATGCATGCATATTGCATAAGGTAATCCATGTTAGAACTTATGAAAATATTGAAGAAGAAGAAGAAGAAGAAAAGAGATTGAGAGAACAAGGGAAAATCTTATTCATGTAAATCACAATTACTTCTACACTTGATTACAATGCAATGCACATATATAGTGCTATTGACTTATGCTAACTGAAAACTAAACAAACTAACTAATTGCTTAACTAACTTTATTACTTGACAGCTAAGCAACTAAACTGTCATAACTGTTTCACAATGCTTCAGATAAAGCTACAGCTTCTGATAACATGTTTGCAATTACACTTCAACACACCCTCTTAATTGCAAACATCCAAACTTGTTAGCTTCAGTTTTCCTCTTAATTCTTTGAACTTCTCAACTTTCAATTGTTTTGTAAACACGTCTGCAAGTTGATCTTCTGTTTTGCAGTAAACCATTTTAATCTTCCCTTTTGAAACTTGATCTCTCAAATAGTGAAACTTTGTTTCTATGTGTTTGTTTCTCCCATGTGCTATGGGATTCTTAGCCAAGTTTATAGCTGATTTGTTATCAACCATAAGCTCTACTTCTTCATTACAGCAGATTTTCATTTCTTTTAGCAGTGATAGTAGCCAAATGGCTTGACATGCAGCATTACAAGCTGAAATATACTCAGCTTCACAAGTGGATAGTGCAACCACTGATTGCTTCTTTGAACTCCAAGAGATTGGAGAATCAATTAGCCTAAACACATAACCCATAGTGCTTCTCCTTTCTGTCTGATCACCACACCAATCTGAGTCACAATACCCAATTAAATTGTTCTTGTGAATCAGTGGCTTAGGATACAAAATGCCATAATTTGCAGTACCCTGCAAATATCTCAGAATCCTTTTCACTGCTTGCATATGAACCAGTTTTGGACTTTGCATAAATATGCTCACTACTCCCACACTGTGACATATATCAGGTCTTGAGTTACATGCATATCTCAAGAAACCAACCATTTGCTTGTATAGAGTGTTATCCACAGATTCACCCTCTTCATCATTATTCAGTTTCAAGTTTGTTTCCATTGGTGAGTTTGCAGGATTACAATTCAGCATATTAAATCTCTGCAACATATCTGTGATATATTTCTTCTAATGAATCACTAAACCTCTACTAGTTTCAGTGAATTCAAGGCCTAGGAAGTAGTTTAGTTTGCCAAGGTCAGTCATATCAAATTCTTTACTCATTTGATATTTGATCCTATCATCTTCACTTTTGTTACTTCCAGTAATTAACAAATCATCTACATATAAGCAAACAATACTCAAATTACTTTGATTCTGACCTTTCACATATATTCCATGTTCAACAGTGCACTTTACATAGCCAATTTGCTGCAGGAAATCATCTATTCTCTTATTCCATGACTTTGGGGCTTGCTTCAAGCCATACAATGCTTTGTTGTGTCTCAATACTTTGTGTTCTTCACCTTTAACTCTGAAACCTTGTGGTTGTTCAACATACACTTCCTCCTCAAGTCTGCCATTGAGAAATGCAGATTTGACATCTAGTTGAACAATGAGCCACTGCAGATGATAGGAAATAGCAACTATTGTTCTTACAGTCTCTAATCTTGCAACTGGTGCAAAGATTTCATTGTAGTCAACACCTTCCTTTTGCAAAAATCCCTTTGCCACTAACATTGCTTTGTGCTTAGCAATAGATCCATCTGCATTTTGTTTCACTTTATAAACCCATTTGACTGCAATTGGCTTCTTATTAGCAGGTAATGGGACTAGTTCCCATGTGTTGTTCATTTCAATAGAGTGAATTTCTTCCTCCATTGCCTTCCTCCATACTTGTGACTTAGCTGCACTAGTGTAACTCACAGGTTCTATATCAACAAACATGGCCAAATGAACTAAATCACCATCATCAGTGATTAAATTGTCTGGTATAGAATCAAATCCTTGCAGACCTCTATTAGGAACTCTTGGCCTATCTGATCTTCTTAATGCATTCTCTGCATTATCTTCATTCAGAGTTTCAGTTGGAATAGCTGCAGGTATTGTTGGAGTTTCATCTTCATCATTGAAGGTAAATGGTAGTGTTGAATGTGAAGTACTATCATTGTTATTCCAGTTCCAATGTTCCTTTTCATTTACTGTCACATCTCTGCTGGCAACCAGTTTCTTTGTAATTGGATTGTAGAGCTTGTAGGAACCTACAGTGTGATATCCTACAAGTATGAAAATTTCACTTTTATCATCCAACTTCTTTCTCTTCTGATATGGAATGTGCATATAGCACAGTGAACCAAACACTCTCAAGTGTTTCACTGATGGAGTTGAACCACTCCATATTGCTTCTGGTACTTGCTGTAGTTTCTCAGTTGGACTTCTGTTCAACACATAGCAAGCAGTTGTGATTGCTTCTCCCCAAAATGACTTAGGGAGGTTCTTCTCTTTCAGCATACACCTTGTCATATCCATAATAGTTCTATTCCTCCTTTCACATAATCCATTGTGTTGAGGTCTGTATGGAGCTGTAATTTCATGCACTATACCTTGACTTGTGCAAAAATTCTTAAATGAAGTAGATGTATATTCACCACCTCCATCACTTCTTAATACTTTGATCTGTCTTTCTGCTTGTTTTTCAACCATGACTTTGAATTTTTGAAAAACGTTCAGAACTTCATCTTTTGTTGAAATGAGATATAGCCACATCATTCTACTATATTCATCAACAAATGAAACAAAGTATCTATTGCCACCTAATGACACAGTGTCAAGAGGACCACACACATCAGTATACACCACATCTAACTTGTCTTTAGCTCTCATTGGTATGTGATTAACAAAGGATTTTCTGGCTTGCTTGCCAACCAAGCAATTTCTGCACATATCCTTTGGTGTCCTAATTTCTGGTAGCCCACTAACCATGATATTGCTCTGCAAATTGCTAAGGCTTTTGAAATTGAGGTGACCATACCTGAGATGCCATAACCATGCTGCATCATGGATTACTTCACTTGCAAGACAATGTGAATCTGAAGGATTAAACTTGACTTGAAATGTTCTGCTCTTTGACAGTGGAGCACACAAGATTAGTTTCTTCTCTGCACTGACAACCTTCATTCCATATTCTCCCAGTGACATGCTAAATCCCTTTTCAACCAACTGTCCCATGCTTAACAAATTGGACCTCATGTCTGGCACATAAAGCACTCCAGTAATCAATGCTTGATTACCATTCTTGCCTTTGATCAACACATCACCATTGCCAATAGCTTCAACTGTTCTATTGTCAGCAAACCTAATTGTTGATCTCTTTGAAGAATCATAATTGATTAACCAATTGATGTTTCTTGTCATGTGAGTTGAGTAGCCTGTATCAAGATACCACCCATCATCTTTTGGTAAATCACCTTCAGTAGTAGCCATCATCTGTACTAATGATGAATCTTGATCAGATCCAATATCATTCTCTACAACATTTTCCTTTGATTCTTCATTATTGTATTGTCTTGGAACTTTCTTTCCCTTACATTCATTTGCATAATGTCCATACTTCTGACAGTTCTAGCATTGAATGTGTTTCTTGTCTATGTGCTTCTTGCCCTTTCCATTGTTATTCTTTGAAGATTCACCTTTTTCAAAGATTTTCTTAGAGCTTTCAGTTTGTGAATTATCATGTTGATACTTCATCTTGGCTTTTCCATTATTTCCACCATTTTTCTTGAATGGTTGAGCCTGCAGTGCTTGTTCCATTCCTCTTTCTTTGGATCTTTCATTCACTCTCTGCTCATGAGCTTCAAGTGTACATTGTAATTCTTCAACATTCATAGTTGAAAGATCCTTAGATTCTTCAATTGCTACAGCAATTGTATCAAATTTGTAAGAAAGAGTTCTCATGATCTTACTTACAATGGTTTGATCTGTGATTTCTTCTCCACATCCCTTCATTGCATTTGAGACTTGTTGAATTCTATGGAAGTACTCTGAGACTGATTCATTCGTTTCCATTTGTAAAAGCTCAAATTGTCTTCTCATGGTTTGTAACCTAACTTGCTTCAATTTGTCATTCCCAGCATGACATCTCTGCAAAATTTCCCAGCATTCCTTTGCTGAGGTTGCATTCTCAATCTTCTGAAAGTTTGCAAGATCCACACACTGATGGATAAAGAACATCGCTTTAAAATCTTTCTTCTTCAATGCTTTGTGCGCAGCTTGTTGTGCATCATTGGCGTTTGCAGGTAGTGCTGCAATGGCTGTTTCAACCACATCTTGCACCTCTTGGAAACCAAAAATCACCTTCATCTGTTTATTCCATCGATCCCAATGATTCTTCGCATCAAGGAGAGGAAGTTTCCCTCCGAATGCATTACCCAAATTATCCATTGAACTTGCCATCTTTAATGGATGAGTAATCTTCACAATCTACCAAATCTTGAAGCTTTCTTTGTGAATCTTGCACCTTGAACCGTTGAAGGCTCTAGATACCAGTTGTTAGAACTTATGAAAATATTGAAGAAGAAGAAGAAAAGAGATTGAGAGAACAAGGGAAAATCTTATTCATGTAAATCACAATTACTTCTACACTTGATTACAATGCAATGCACATATATAGTGCTATTGACTTATGCTAACTGAAATCTAAACAAACTAACTAATTGCTTAACTAACTTTATTACTTGACAGCTAAGCAACTAAACTGTCATAACTGTTTCACAATGCTTCAGATAAAGCTACAGCTTCTGATAACATGTTTGCAATTACACTTCAACAATCCATACAAGAACACTAGACCATATATAAGCATATTATTATGCAGACATATCATCCATAAAGAAATGGTCATTTCCCAAAGCCTCCAACATATCACGATGAAGACAAACTCCAATATCAATGCTACCATCTTCTTCTGCTCCTCCAAACAAAGTAAATACACCATTGGTTTTATTAATTATAACCCCACTCCTAACTGCTATAGGCTTACCCCAACCAAAGTCATTACCATAAAAATCAAACCGTGGGGAATTGCCTACCAAAAACAAATTACTTAATGGTGTAACTTCAGGATCTAACACAAATGGGGTTTTAACCCAAGACTCATATTCACTCACTATCTTCTCATGAGATGATTCTATAGAAATCATCTTGTTAATTTCCATACCAATTTTACCAATATTACTTTCCATTAATTCTCCAACTTTCTTTATTAAAACTACACACCCTCCAACGCCATTTCCAAAATAATAATCTTCTAACTTTGGACATGTTCTTGTCCTACAATCTATGACTATCATCATAATAGTCACATCTTCTGGTTTAAGATTTTGTTTACTTATAGTTAAACGCCAAAAGTGACTTAAAAGTGCTTGCAATGAAGATATAGTTATTTTACTATCATCAATCTCTGCATTAGCTTTGGATTTGAGTTGTAGAATTTGTTTCTTTGTGAAGTGAAAAATTTTGTGACATGGAACTTCTTGACGTGGTTGATTCTGTTTTTCCTTTGTGAAAGGAAACAGTATTGGAGGGTTAATGTTGTTTGGAAAAAAACGTTCAAACGAAGGGATATTTGTCGGCTTATTGAAACCACGAGAGATTTCAGCCCAAGAATTGATGAAATGCCAAAATGCCTTTCCGTCTACAACCAAGTGGTTAATTGTAAAACCAATAAAGATACCGTCAATTAACTCTGTTACTTGAACTGCAAGCAATGGATGTGACGTGCCTTCGTAGTTTTTAACCTTGTCGAGTGGGAAAAATGAAAGAACAACAGGAGGAACAATGTTGGGTTGAAGGATGTCGGCAACGGTAGTGTTTTCTAACGTGGCGTGGATGAACAACGCACCAGCATTGTTGCAAATGATGGAACATGAAACGTTATGTTCATCGTGTTGTGTCATTACAAGACGACCAGCGAGGGGTGGGAAGAAGTTGAGAGTGGTGGAAAGTGTTTGTTTAAGATGTTGGATTTGGTTTGTTTTGGGTTTATGAAAAAGAAGGCCTTCTTTAACAGGTTCCATTTTGAGAAATTTGAGATCCCATGGAGTTAAGTCGATAATTTTGTGAGTTGAGTTATCATCATAGTTTGTTGCATGGATTGTTGTAGATGAGATATGTTCAATGGTTGCCATGGTGAGTGAATTAAGCCATGAGGGAACATATATATGCTATATATATATACTACTATCGTATCCCTCTTTGTTTTGGTTTTGGTTTCTTTTTTTGATATAAATGGTAATAATGATATAAATGGGTAGTAGTTGATATATATAGTACTATATATCAATAATGTTATATAAATGGTTTTGATATAATAAATGGTTTTGCCATTTATATCGGTACTATTCAAGTTATCCCTCTTGGTTTTGATATAAATGGCAGTAATGTTTCCAATAGTACCTAGTAAGCTACCTATACTTGAATAAGTTGAATATTTGAAGATCAAGAAATTACTCCCTCTATTTTAAAATGAGTGTCGTTTTTGGTGTTTTCACATATATTAAGAAATGCAATCGTTGTGTTAAAAGTAATAACACTTTTACTAAATTAAGACCACTTTTTGGTTTGTTTACTTGGAAACAGTGTATAAAGTAGTATTTAGATGATAGAATTAGAAAATATTGCATCGAGAATCGAAAAACGACACTCATTTTAAAACAATATTTTTGAGCTAAATCGACACTCATTTTGAAACGGAGGGAGTACAGTAGTAGTTATGGTTGAGGAAGGAGAAAATACTAATATTAGTAAGGTATGCCAAAATTAAAATCAAACTCAATACATCCTCAGTCTCATTCACTACAAAGCATACCAGTACTTTAACCAAACTCCAACCAATACACTCTAAATAAACACATGGACCTGTTACATATACCAGCCCCCAAATGCACAGCAACCTATTACAACAACGAATTGAAGAGTGTAAAAACCAACAGGACTAATATGAAATTATGAGAGATAACTGAGCGCACGTATCCAATTATGACCAAACACTAAAACTCCAAAAATTAAATATCTATTATTTAATTCTTCTTTTTGTTTTTACTATTCCAACCGAATTTTTGAGGTAATATTCGCTATAAATTTTGTGTAAATCATTACAACTGTCATATGTAAAAGGAATCTATCTATATAGTTATATAAGAAGTTGTCCTTGTGATTTTCCCAATTTTCCCTTGTCTCAAATTTTGCCATCTATCCATTTGAGGGGAAAATAATGACTTTTTACACTTTTTTGTTTGTTTTTTTTTTTCTATATAGATAAATGGATAAAGTCATCGTAAACTAAACTATTTTTAAGTAATAATTAAATTTGTATCTACAGGAACTGTTTCAAACTCGACAAAACAAGTGTATCGTATTTATGATGTAATTGTAAAAACAAGGGGGTTTGTTTGCATATAGTGTCAATTAACAGAAATTAAAGTTTGCTTGGAAATGATATGGAGAGATGAGATTAGGTCTTTCGAATTCTTTTGAGTAACTTTATTTGGTACACTGCATCTATTCCCTACGAATATTTATCTAGTTTCACGATAGTTAACTAAAATAGTCCTAATCAATCCCTTGACTTAGGAGCTACTAATATTACAGTCCCTAATTTCTTAGGTGGTATAATATTCTTTGAAGACTTTAAGAACGTTAATTAAATATCACTAATAAACGATTATTCATTCCTAGACTAACCATGTTTATTTGAACAATTCAATTAGGTCGAAGTAGAAAGTTATGGTCAATAGTCATTCATTCTCACGAATTCATGTTATGTGTGACCTGTATATAAAAAAAACATTAAGAACAATTGAATTGAATAAAACTATATTGATATTCACATGAAGTAGAGTTTAACAGCAGCATAGTTCAATTAAGATTATATCAGATTCATCTCAGACCTAATATATGTGAGATTTAGCTATTCATAATAAAAATTACAAATGACATAATTATTGAAAGGATCAAAGCATACATAAGGTGAATAAGAGGTAATAAAATCTTCCTCCTCTTTAATCTCTAGGTCTCAAAACTGTACTTTTCTGTCTCCAAATTTTTGAACCATAAAATAATAACAGGCTTCAGCTTATAAAGGCAAAAGCTGCGTAAAAATCGCGACACAATTTCACCAAATCATGGAACGATTCATTTCAAAATTTAGTGCTAGCTCCTTTTTCCAATTGTGTCACGATTTGTCTAAGCTTGCAAACTTGTATTTTTTTTTTCTGCTTTTTATTGTTGTGTGATCTTGTTTTGAACTCAAAATTTTATAAAATATATTAAAAATTACGTAATGACAGAGTGTCATCAATTATCATGTAATAAAAATAGTAAGAAATAATATAATGAAAATTCAATTTGAAACTAGCTTTTTATAATACGTATAATATATACTAAAATATCTTTTTGAATTGTGTAACATTAAGCAATCTTAACATACTTTCAAGTGTTGCCTTTTAATTGTTAGTTATTTTGATTTGATGTGTTTACAATGTAATATAAATAGCATTACATTTTATTATGATTTACTATATAATTTCTGAATTAAAAAAGATGGCAAAAAATTATTTAAATATCGATGTTATGCCTTGTACGGATACTCAAACTAAATATGGTACTACTATATATATAGTTATGCCGTAGGACCCCATTTGAACCACTACTTCCCCCTCTATAAATATGGTAGTACTATGTATGTAGTGTATATATATATATTTAAGGTTATGCCAGAAATTGCATGTCTATCGATCAAAATCAAAACCACACATTACACCTACCCCGGGCAAAAGCTCTAGTATCCTAACCATTCAATAAAACTACCAAACAATAAGGGCTGTTTGTTTTGAGAGAAATTAAACACAGAAGAGAGAGATGCTGGTGAGAGAGTTTGAGGAGAAAGATCACATTTCTATTGATTGGAACAGCAGAGAAATTGAAGAGAGAGACCAATTATAATGTGCGAAGAAATGCAAACACGCTGGTGGTGGAAGCCAGGACCATTCGCTAGTAGCGTAGTACTTGCTTGCTAGTGGTTTAAAATTGAAATTATATTCAATGGTAGCAATTTTTTGTAAAATGGGTTGTTGTTTTTTTTAGTCAAAGGGCTAGTGATATATACTCCCTCCGGCCTTATATATAAGAAACAATTTATTTTTTAGATATATTAAAAATTGAATGTGTATAGTCAATAATGTAGATTAGATACATTAAACTTTTAATGTATCTAAAAAGGGAATCTTTTCTTATATAGGACCGGAGGGAGTATTATTTTTTTGGTAATGAGTGATATATATATTATGCAATGAGTGTGATAATATTTGTAATAATTAATTGAGGGTTAGGGAAAATATGAAAGTAGAATGGGTGTGCAGGTTGCGTGAGTTTATTATACTAATAAAAAAAAATCTTAGAATTTGTGCACTTTTTATTTTTTAAAGTCAAATATTGTTATCTTTAAAAAAAATAATTATTTAGAGTATCTTTAACATGTGTCTTTAGGGCACGTGTTTTTTTGAACAAATACTTTAGGGCACATGTTAATTTGATATATTGTTTAATAAATTAATTTAATGAATTGAAATACATATTACATTAATTTTAATTTAAAGTTTTGTAATTTGGGACATTTTAGCAATTTCAAATATATTCAATACTTCTCTCTTCTCAATTTGTTTTATCTTTCTCTCCTACCAAATAATATCTAAAATCTACTTTATTTTTCATCTATTTTTCACTTCTTATACTCTCTCACTTATTTCTCTCTTCTTATTTTCTCTTCACAACCAAACATACCCTGAAGAATTAAAGATAGAACCTTCACGACAGCATGTCAAAGAACTTAGATAATACTATAGACAACGGCGAAGTTAAGGATTATTGTAGAATTTGGACAAAATTTTAACCGTAAATTCACATATAATACAATATTTAAATAACAAGGTAATTTGAATCAGACCGATTATTGAATCGGTATGCTTACCGATTCAATGTTCAATTGGTTGAAATGCGGTTCAATCGGATCAGACCCTTTTAATTAAATATATTTATAGTTGTATAAATACTCTCTCCGGTTCTTATTATAAGAAGAATTTTGCTTTTTAGATTCATGGAATGTTTTATGTATCTGGACTACACTATCAACTAAATACATTCAACATTTTATGAATCTAAAAAGTCAATCTCTTCTTATAATAAGGACCAGAGGGAGTAAATAATACACAAAATAATAATTTAATTTTCATATTTAAATATATATTTTTGAGGAGGGATCCGTTGTCTCCAAAAGTAACTCTGAGATGAGTTACTCCGCTTAATATATATCTCATTATTCACGATGAATTTCACCAATCTAACCGTCTAATTTAAAGTCCTTATTGAATAGATCAACACTATACATGTTTTTATGAAATTTTAAAATCATTTGACACATCATTAAATAACTTCAAATTTTCGTCCCAATTACAACTTGGGACGAAATTTGTGACAAAATATACTTCATCACAAGAAGTAATATACAAAATAATACACAAGATATAACATAGTAATTGTTGAGGCAAAATCTCATTTATATGTTTTAAAGATTACAAACTTTTTAATTATATTTTAAATGTAATTTTAGTCATTATGTTATACATCTAACAAGTGCTCTTGATTGATTTTAATAAGATAGGAATCATTGAGCCATTTTTAACAAATTGATTGAAGTCCAAAGATTGATTAACAAAGTTTCAGCATCAATCTTCCATCTTTCTTTGATCTGCGCTACACTCTTTAAATTAAGACAATTCACTTATCTATTTTAAGTGAACAATGGACAAAGACAAAGAAACAGTTTATATTGACTTTCCATCATCAAGATCTCCACAACAAATAATTATTCTTTTAGAAAAGAATTTATTGATGTCTTTCATAAGACTTACCTTTTGAAGCCAAACATAAAACATGTGCCAAAGAATGTTCTTGAGTAAATAGACATTTAATATGTCTCAAGAATTTATCATATTAGAAAATATTCTAGACCAATAACAAAGCAACAACAAGCCTATGACTCTTATTCAACAAGTACTTACAAAAAGGATTAATTAATGTTCATTCTTCAAGTAAAGGCTAGAAGCTACAAAAAGGAGGTTGTACTTATAAAATAACATCACATCTAAAGTTGGTCATTTACGGCAAGAAGACTTTTGAAGAAGTTATCTCCACAAGTTGATCAATCTTTGAGGGTTCTGATCATTCTTTCATAATGATGATCAATCTTTGATCACTCTTTGGTAATACAAAAGAATAAAGAGGAAGATCAATTATGACACAATCATTATACACGTGTTCATTACAAATCTACAACATTGACTTAGTTTCCAAGAAAAGTAAGGACATTGACAGCTCAGCATACATGCTCCTATCAAAGAATGATCTTTCATCAATCTTCCAGGTCTGCCTTCATTAAATTTGAGTGCAACATGTTGCGGGATTTTTGAGACATACCCCACTACAGTTGATCTTTCATTTCCAAGGGAGAGGAAAGTATCGAAAACCTTTTGTGAGAAATTATAGGTACGGGGGTTAGTTGCGCAAAAGGAAGGTGTATGCACCTCAAGCGCCCATGGTACTCCATGGTAACCTCTTGAAATGCTTTTTGTGCTTTTTGTGACATGCTTTAAGAATGAAGGGGGAGAAGATGTAAGAAGTGAGAGAGAAAATGTATAGAAGAGAGTGTGTGCTTGTGTGTTGTTTGTGTAAGAAGAAATTAAGAGAAAAGATGTGTGAAAGAAGAGAGATAAGAAAAAGCGTGTGTTTTTTTTTTTATGTTTTTGAATTTGGAAAGGAGTATGTACCCCCTTTGCCTACGTACCCTTTGTGAAGGATCAAAATTCGCGTAGTTCACTTGAAAAAGAGAGTGTATGTTGTATGTTTTTTAGGAAGCAAGAGATTAGTGTCATATTAAGTTTCACCTTTTAAGCGTTAACATAAGCACGCTAAACCATTTCTTTTGTGAAGAAAGTGATTGAATTCTTGCTAATGCTTATGAGAACATTTAAAATTTGAAACTAAAGATGATAGAAATCTAATGTTTTTGAAAAGCCAAAGATGGCAAAGAGAATTGTATTGGTTTGTGTCTTTTAGTTGTAAACAGCTTAAAGTTTGATTAGAATGTCTTAAATAAAACAGAGAGAAGATTTTTTTTGAATGTTTTTGCATTTATGAAAGCAGTTTGTTTTGAAAAGAAAGTGTAAAAATTGTTGTAAAGAAAAGATGTTGTAAAAGAAAATGTTGTTGTGTGAAAACGAAAGTGTATTCGTTTTGATGTTGTGAAAATGTGAGAAAATGTTGATGTTGGAAAAAATGTTGTAAAGAAATGTAAAAAGTGTAATTGTTGTTGTGAAGAAGAAGTTGTAAGATGTTTTGTAAAATGTTTTGTAAATGTTGCGACTAAGGTGGAATTGCGCTTGTTTGTAAAAAGATCGCATGTTTGTTTTGAAAAGAGTTTTTTGTTGTTTTTGGTTGTAAGAAATCTCGTAATCAATTGAAATTTAATTGCGAGTTCTCTCCCTTGGAAATGAGATTCTTTGACTATTTTGTGTGTGATGTGCAACTACGAAAGCAATAAATAAAGCGATAAATAAACAAAGTCCTACGCTATTACAACCATATCGAATAATTGATTTACAACCATATCGAATCAAATGAATAAATAGATAATAATACATTACGAGAAGTAAAATGTCGAATAAAATAAAACGTTTGCGTAAAATAAATATGAGGACGAATATGCATAAAAGACTCGCACAAGTATCAAAAAAAATTAAACAAAGTGTATAGGACAACATGTAATATGGAATGTAAATGTGAAGTGTAATATGAAATGTAGTGTGTGTCTCATGTAGAAATCAATGTAGAATGTAGTGTTGTGAAATGATAAAATGGTGTATAGCCAAATATGGGAAAACGGTAACACTAAAAAAAACTTAGAATATTATAAGCGAAAATAAAGGAAAGAAAGTGGCATGTTATCTTTTTATATTTTTATTTGTATTTTTCATATTCTAAACAAACATAGTAAAATAAAAAGAAAAGTCAAAGAGAAAAACTACAACTTAAATTTTGACATTCAAAAAACAAAATTTTTCAAGTTTATGAATTTTCATAGATTATTATTTTTTTTTTAACAAAACATCTAAGGCATATAGATATAAAACATACATATACATGAATGCAGCAAAAATAAATAAATAAAAAAAATAATAATAAAAAAAAGACTAAAAAAGAAACAAACTAAAAAAAAATAGCACAAAAATGAAAAAGAGGGGGAGGGGGCGAGCTGGGCCTAAGCAGGCCCAGCATCACAAAACCAGTCCAAAGGGGCGGGGGGCGCGCGCAGAAGCCCTGGGGGGCGCGCGGAGTAATCTGAGTTGTGGGGTGCACTGAGAAGCCTGGGGGCGCGCGCAGTAAAACGAGTTGGGGGGTGCTCTGAGAAGCCTGGGGGGCGCTCTGAGAAATTCAGAATGGGGAGGGATATAATATTGTTTTTTCTTTCTGTTTTTGGCAAAAAAAAAAATCTTCTCTTCTTTCTCTTCTTCGTTCTTTCTCTTTCTATTTTCTCTCATGACCTCTCTTCCTCCATCACCCTCAAAGAACCAAACTTATTCAAATTCAAAAACAACAATCATAAACCCTACATGAAAACAACCCCTAAACATGAAAATAAACTAAAAAAAAACACAAACAAACATCCAAACAGCCAGATTGGTGGGTCAAAACCGAAACCCTAACCCCCAAATCAAACCCTAAAAACAAAATTCTGTTTTAATCATGCAATTAGACGCTTAGACAAGCAAAAAACGGGTTTAGATTCGTCAAACAAAAGGTTGAAACATGTGGATCTAAGCCCTAGATCTATGACTCAGATTGAGGCATGAATGATGCAAAATGAAAGGAAGAAAGGAAAACGTTACCTTCTCCGACCGTGACTCCCCTGGTAAGCGTTCTTGGTCTACTTCTTTTGTTGGCTCTGGTTCTCCTCTACTTTTCTCTAATCCGTACTCTCTTCTCCTCTGTTTTTTCGTTTCCGTTCTCTGTCTCTAATCCATGACTTTGTTTTGTTTGCGAGGTTTGCGGTGGCTGACGTGAAGAACGAATCCTTCGCAGTGTGTGAAGAGATTCGTGGATTTAGGTTTTTGTTGATTTTGATTTATTTGTGTTTTTTGTGAATGTTGTAAGTTTATTGCTTGGTTTCTGTATGGTTTCTGTTTCTGTTTTGTTTCCCCTTTTTTTGGGTTCCGAAAATGAAAACAAAGGGAAAAAAGATTTGTAATGGTTTTGTAGTTATTTTATCTGAGTTTTTCGTTGTTTGAGAATTGAAGGTAAGGGAAGATTATTTTGTGAAGTTTGCTTTGGAGTGTTTTACCTTTGGTTTTTTTCTTTGTTGCCGTTTCTGTTGTTGTTGTTGTTCCCCAAATGTTGTAGAAAAAACCATCCCCTAATTCTGAGTTTGTGTTTCAAAATATAGATAAAATTGATGAATTTCTCTATCCATGGGATAATTTTGGAGTGTTGGATTTTCACACTGAAAAAAGGGTTTAGCATAAACCAAACAAGAGTGAAGTGACTTGATCTTTTTGATTACTTGTAATCTTAGTGAAAACTTTGGCCATTTTTGGAAAAAAAGGAAAAAAGTAGTAAAAAAAAGCTGTGTGAAGAGATGCAACATTGTTGCTGATTGTTCCATATTTTTTTGTTTCTTTTTTTCAATTAGAATTAACAACAATAATTATAAAACATAATTATAAATAAAAGAAAAAAAGGATAAAATAGGGAGAGGGGGCATGCATCACGTGCTGCTCCTTTCTATATTTTTTTTGCTTTTAAAGTTTTTTTTTAGTTTTTTAATTATAATATTAATTATTGAAAATAGTAATAATAATAATAATAAGAAGAAAATAATAAAGTGAGTGGTGAAATAATGACTAATAATATGATAAATAAGGTAAATAGATAAATGGTATTAAAATGATAATAATAATGAAGAAAATAATGATAATGATAGAAAAATAGTATATGGTTTGAGATAAAATGACAACAACATAAATGCGACAAAAAATCATATTTAAGATGGAAAACAAGCACTAACGAAACAGCAGAAAAAAAACGGATGTGATGATATTTTTTATTTTAGATATTTTTTTTGGTATTTTAATATAAGAAAAATAAAAAGTGGATTTTAAGTCTAAAATTGGGGTACAACACAACGGCTAGTACATCATTCTCTGCTCATTTATTACATTCTCCAAGACATTAGACGCTTCCTCACTCTATAAATAAAAGACCTCTCAGCAGAAGAATGACAAGAGTTTCCAAGCAACTTCAATCTTTGAATACTTGTCTTTGTGAACAAGATTCTTCTTAAACTCTTCTCTAATCTCTATCACTCCAAATCTAAATACTTGCAACTGGATCAAGCAATATTCCTGACTGATGTTTAGAGAGATTTTTAGTTCCATTAGAAACTTTATAAACTAGGATTAGTTTGTTGTTAAGTTTCTAGATACAAACAACCTCTTTGTAAAAAGAAATGGTGATCTTGCTCAAGGGTACGTGACTACTTGTTTGAGCAAAGAAAGAAAGTTCATCTCAGTATATAGGTGGCAATTAAGCTGGTGAAAGTTTGAAACAACTTGATCTTAGTATGAGATCAAGAGACCTTGAGAACCTTGAGATTGTAACATCTCATAAATATACTGGAGATCCACACTTGGTGTGGGAACTAGAGGTAACCCATTTAAGGGTGAACCAATATAAATTGTTTGTCTCTATACTCTCTTTCCTTTACCTCATTTATATTATGTTATATATAATACAATCAAGTTCAATCTGAAAGATTGATCTTTGAACGTTCTTTGACACAATCTGATACCTTGTTCAAAGAACATTCTTTTGATTGAAAAATATTAATTCTTGTTTCTAATACTTATATTGAGTTATTGTTAGTAACTAATTCTACTAACAAATTTTTAAGATTAATTTTAAAAAGGTTCACAATTCAAACTCAACTTTGCTACTTCAGTAATCATATTTCACACTTTTAAAAATTAAATCTACTCAACAAATTCTCATATTTTTTAAAAAATTAAAATGACACTAGTTAATATGATAAACATAGCTTTAAAATAGATGGGGAGAGGTGTATAGCAAAGGCCCAACAATCATTGGCCCATGATTCATTTAAAACCAATAACATAATAAAATATTAGTTCTTATAGTTCCAGTACCATATACGCCGCTCAAGCTTAATTATATACGAACAACTAATCTTTCAGGTCGATCAATTGTTTTCAGCAAATTAATACAATGAAATATGAAGGTTTTCAATTTCTTCCACTCTTGAGGTGGGCGATTAACGTGAGAGTTCGTTGAGAGGGAGAGGGAGATTGAGGTAGAGAGAGTTTCGAACTGTTAGAGAAATATTGATTTCGTGTTCGTGATGGTGAGATTCATGACCCAGTTTTGTTTTTGCCCTTTCTTTTTTTATTTTGCTCGTTCTTACTTTAGTTTTATCTCAACGAAGAAAAAAAATTCGGCCAAGCCCTTGCAAGTGTCCAGGCATTGTTGAGGCAAAATCCCAATTTGATGTTTTAAAGATAACAAACATCTTAATTATATTTTAAGTTTAATTTTGGTCATTGTGTTATCTAACAAGTGCTTTTGAGTGATATTAAAAAGATAGGTTTCATTGTGCAAAGCAAATAAATTAATATCAGCTCTGGAGAATGATACAAGAAAGTTAGTCATCATTCTCTCATCATTCTCTGGCTCCAACGTGTTTGTTCTTCAATGCCAAAGCACCTATTTATTTTAGGTGATAAATGAACAAGACGAAGGAACACTTTTCATGAGAATATTGCACAAGATCTCTACAGCAACTTACTCCATTATGGTAAGTCAAAGTGATTAATATCTTATGGGACTTTCCTTCTTAAGCCATATCACATGGAGCATGTGCAAAGAATGTTCTTTGACCTCAAGGCATAATATCTGAAGTCAATATGGAAGAGAAGAACATAGACCAATGAGGAGAAGACAACAACTCTTTCACTATGAGTTGTTATGTACTTGTAAAGGATTATTTAATGATCTTTCTCCAAGAAAGTAGTAGTCCTTTCTCCAACAAAGGCTATACTCTATTTTATATCAAGGTTGTACTTGCAAAGTACTTTTCCAACATCCCTTGATCAGATCACAGCTGGTTGCTTGCATAGAAAGCTGTCCCCACATCATTCTCCACTATTCCATGAAGCTTCTCAACACAGTTCTGTGAGAATGTTCTCTCATCATTCTCATTGAAGCATTGTTCTCATATGACAGCAAAATTCAAAGGCAACGGTCACACTTGTTCAGCAAGCAATGAAAGTACAATGCCAGCTCATCAAGACGCTCCTCTTGGAGAACATTCTCAGAACATTCTCCAGCTTACTCCAAGTTTGTGAGTAACGGCTAGTTCATTGTTCTCTGATTTTTCTACACATTCTCCAAGACTCCAAAGGCTCTCCAAACATCTATAAATAGCATGGAATACAACAGGAGCATAGAAAGAGTTTGAACTACCATTTGATCATACAATACTTTTCTTTCAAGCACAAGAATCTCACAAACTCTTTTTGATCTCTTTCACTCCAATCTTCACAATTGCATACTTGGATCAGTAATTCATTTGAGTGATTTTCAGAGAGATTTTTATAGTTACTTAGAAAGCTTTATAAACCTAGTTTGGTTTGTTGTTAAGCTTTAGATCCAAACACTTCTTTGTAATAAGAAAGAACTTGCTCAAGAATACGTGACTATTGCTTGAGCAACTACCTTAGGAGAAAAGGTAGAGATCACTGTGGTGATAAGGTGGAAGATAAGCTTGTGATAGCTTGACAAAGTTTTGATCTTGGTTTAAGATCAAAAGAAGGATAGTAGAAACCCTCACTTGGTGTGGGAAACTGGACTAGCCCAATTAAGGGTGAACAAGTATAAACTCTTTATGTTATACGTCTTTTTGTCTTCATACTTATGCAAAACTGACACACTTGCACACACTTGAATATTCTGTGAGAATAATCAATGAACGTTCTCTGTCATCTTTCATAGATTAATCAGAGAACATTCTCTCAGTTTTAATTCAATACACTTACACACACAACAATATTCTGTGAGAATATTCTTTGAACGTTCTCTGCCTTCTTTCATAGACTGATCAGAGAACATTCTCTCACCTTTCTCTAATTCTGTTTTGGCTGAATTCTTTTCATATAAGTTTGATTTATCATACAACTTATACTACTAACAAATTGAGTTCAATTTTAAAAGATCACAATTCAAACCCCCCTTTCTTGTGATAAACTTTGCTACTTCAGGCATGACTGGCCTTAAAATCTCCTCTGACTATGATCGAGATATTATATGATACTATCAGAATACACTTATCATTGGTATGTCAGACTAATTAGGTCTGCTTTCCTCTGATTACGCACTCAGGGAGTTGAGATTTTCAACAAGGCAAATCTCAAACCATTGTATCTCAAAGTAATGGCAAGGAAACGTAATCTCTCTATTTATAACAGAACAACTCTAATATTGTTTTAGTAGTTGCTACTTAGACCTGTAAAATAAAAAAAACGATAAAATAGTATAAGGTGCACCGATCGTGTTAGCCTCAAAGACGAAAATTTATCTTTTGCCCCCCCCCCCCTCCCCCCCCCCCCCCCCCATTTCTCTTTAACCCCCGTAGAATCCCGAAATACCCTTGAATTTGGGTAAATTTGTGTAATTCGGGATCTAGATCCCGAAATCCGTTTCGGTACGCACATTCCGAACCATAGACCTTGTGCATCAGAACACGCACCAGACACCCCCCAAGGGCGCGCCTGCACTTCGTGAGATGCGTCCCGAAATGATGCAAGTTTTTAACTTCAGCATCGATGCTGATAAGTTCAGCATTGATGCTGAAATGATTTCTGGGTGAGTTTTGAGGGGTGCAGGCACAACTTTTAAGTTCAGCATCGATCTTGATAAGTTTAGCATCGATGCTGAAATGATTTCTAGGTGAGTTTTGGGGGTGCATGCACTATTTCGGGATCTAGAACCCGAAATGTTAAGTTCAGCATCGATGGTGAAATGATTTCTTGATGAAAGTAACTCATTTCGGGACGTGGATACCAAAATACATTTTAGATTTTATATCACGAAATTTTTGTATAAGGATAATAAAGATAATTAGGGAAGGGGAAAAGAATGTTGGGGGAGTTAAAGAGAAATTTTTCTCAAAGACTCATGGTACGCTAACTCTTTAAGATTTAACAAACTTTTTTTCATATTGAAGATACTGAACCAGCAAGAATAATGTTTTTTTAGTGAAAGTGGGACCCATAATTTTTTTTGTAATAAAAATTGCATGTAGATATTAATGGTTTTGTCTTCTAACATGTGATATATCTTTTTCACGTTTACCACTGCAATGTTGTATATTTATATTCTTAAAGTAATTATGGGTCTCACAAGTTTGCCATATTATTAATTTATGATTTTTTTGGGATTGAAAATTATAAAGGGATCTTCCAAAAAAATATTATCTTATTATTTTATTAAATTTTTCAATTTTTTATACTAGTCCAAATCAAGATTGAACAACTTCATTATTTTAAAAAGTTTATTAATTTATCGAGTATTAATTTAAAGAGACTTTTACTGTGTATATGTATAGTGAAAGAGAGAGCTCCCCATAACCTCATAATTATATATCTCTACACACCCTATTACCTTTCATTTCAAAATTAAACTACCCTACCGTATTAAAGTTCCTGACCAAAACGCGTCTCACATTTCCCCTATACTTATCTACTAGTACTAATATTCGCTTGGTCTCATAATATATAATATTTATTGGAAAATGATAAACATTGCGGACAATGATGGTTAAAGAAACAAAAATAGAAAAAATACTTTTAAAATTAATGTAATGTACTTTTCTATAATAATAAAATACAATTTACAATGTAAGTATTATTTTTTTTTTGTAAACTTAACTAGTGCCCTTAGCAAGACCCATATTTATTATAGTAATCTAGTTGACTTATTTAAACAATTTAAGAAAAAAATGTGTAAATAAAAAAAATATGCGTTAAAATAAAAAAGAGAGAATATAATTTTTACAGAAATATTTTACTCTTTTATCTTAGTAAAAACATCAAACTTTTATGTTCAAAAAAAAAAACATCAAATTTTTTATTAGTAGTAAACATTAGAATATTAAAAAATAGATTATTTAATTACTTTATTTTCTCCCTTAAGTATTACACTATAAAGTAATAAATATAAAATAGAAAAAACAAAGTTATAAATAGTATACGATAATTATTTTGGTACAATATTTTTTAATAAATAGATTAATTATTTTAGGACGGATGAAGTAGTAATAATATCTACATTAAGACGGATGTTCGATCACTTTTGATTCGAGATCGAAGTTTGTATCTAGTAGTATCTTTTTAATTAGGTCTGGTTGGTATTTTACTAGTGGCCGTTAAGCTGTGGAGTGTCTTTTTAAGAATGAGATTAGAAATGAACTTCTTTTAGATGGATTTTGTTCATTGATGTTCCATCTATATTAGGCACATTGTTTTATAATTCTCTTTTTACCAGTTTTTACTCATCTTATACGAGACTTAATTTATATTAATAATATTCGTCGTTAAAGAAAAATATATACATTAATCATTTCAATTACCCAACAGGTCGGCACTAGTACCACTATCTCCCTCAACCCTTTCTAATATGGTCCTCAATTTAAAGGGACCGTCCTCAATTCATAGGGACCGCCCATGGTCCTCTTTAAACTACCTGTACTATAGCAAATTTTATTTTTAGAGTTGTGTTTTTGCAGATAACACCTTTTTTTTGGATGCATTAGTTTTGGTGAGTAAAATTACTACTTGAAGAACCCTTATCCTCCACTCATTGCCCACAGAAATTAAATCATGTTTTTTTTTCTTCAATTTCCTTGTTCCTCGTTAAAGAGTAACCTTCTTATTTATACCAACAAGAGAGTAAGTTTTTCAGCTATAAATCTCTGTTTTTTCCAATTGTTTTCCGATACAGTTGGAAAGAAGAAGTATAATTCCCTAATTATAAACATCCTTTTAATAAAAACCGGGTCTCTTAACATATATAAGCCCCTATTTAAATTGTTAGGTATATTTATTATTTTATTTTTCTTGCATATATCTTTAATTATTAGTGCTAATCTGTATTGAAATAAAAAAATAAAATTAAATATACATGCAAAACATATGACACAATGATTATAATACCAACTTTTCTTAATATGGAAAATCAATTACTACTAACCTTTACCCAATTTCTATCTAAAAAACAAATTAAAAATCAATAAAAAAAAATTGTATATCCCACTTAGTAGTATTATTTATATTTTATAGTATTTAATTACACCCAAAAATGATTTTACAAAATCCACAAACCATTAACATTTGGATTTGCATGATGAGTACTCTCACACTATTAATATTCACATTCCTAGTTCACCAGAACAAAATACTTAAGTTAAAGTTTTGTTTTTTTTTAATATAAAATTTTCACTTTAAAGTTTAAACTGATTAACACGTGCATCTAACATTTTTTTTTTGACAAAAATAAAATGATGTTTATAAATTTAAATGGATAGAGTACATCATATACTAATACAAATTCAACACCGCTAAAAATTAAAAAGGATGAATTTGCGAATAAACTCACAACATCCAAGTTAATAGCAAAACGGCATAATCTTGTCTACAAATAATGTGATAAGCATAACACCGCACAAGACAAAAAAATAAAACCCCGCACAAGACGGGAAAACAAAACACCGCACAAGACGGGAAGACCAACAAACATCGCATTGAAACGACGAAAACACAAAAAATCCAAAAGAAAAACTAATCGATATGATAATCACCTATTTAAATTAAAAGGAGAAGAAAAAGATACACATGGGTGATTTTGGATCAAAACTAAGAAGAAAACTAAGAAGAAAAATACCCAAAATCACCCCTTTTCAAAACAAAACTAAGAAGAAAATTTTGGAAGAGGTGTGTGGCACTAGGGCCGGCGGCAGGGAGAGAAGACCAAGAATGTTTTTATTTTCCTTTTCTGAATCGCACGGACAATGAATAAATGTGAGAAGTGGGGTAAAAGCATCTCCATCGATGAACTATACCAATGATATTTTGTGGGTCCTATTAAAACCACGTTATCTTAAAATAATTCACTTATTTTTTACTCCAACAGTGTAACCACAAAGAATTCATATTAGGTCCCACAATTTTACCACACATATTAATATTTTATTTATATTTAATTTATTACACCTTAAAATATTAGTTTTAATGTTGAGTCACACACATTTTAATCAAAGTGCCGTTGCATTCTAAAGCAACATTTATGCCACATGAAAGAATGGTTGTGATACTTCAATGGTAAACTTGGTGAAATTCTCCAAATTGTAGTACTCCATATTGGCGAACAATATGAAATTTCATGCGATGGAGATGCTCTAAGTGAAATGAATGGATGTGAATGCATGTAGATACTAATAATAGAAATGAGTTGATCGTGTCAAAAACTTTATTATAATAATTATTATAAAGGTTAGTAGTAGTTTAATTTTGAAGTACTTTCTCCGTCTCAAAATAATTAATTTATATAATTATTTCACATATATACTTTCATAAAAGTGTGTAAATGATAAAGAGATAATATAATTCTTAAAATACCTTCTTTATTTTTAGTAGTAGATTTTGAAATTCAAAAAAGTAAATACTTTTGTTACTTTATTGTCTTCTCAATCATTGCACTATAAAAATAATAAGGTTAAAAGTAAGAAAAACAATATTATAAATAAGGAAAATGATAAACATTGCCTTAAGGGCAATGGTTAAAGAAACAAAAACAGTAAAAAATTCTTGGAATTTGTGTAATCTACTTTATTAAAACAATAAAACACAATTTTCAATGCATATATTTCCTTTTTAGTAACCTTAACTAGTGCCTTTGGGGCATTAGTTAGCAATTATTTTAAGATAAACAATTTTGACAAGTAGGTTAATTATTTTGAGATAAAGAGAGTAATAGAATGAAGTGTCGATAGTCATGGATACGCCACACAAGTGTCAAAAAAAATCAATTTTGTCTTGGGGAGAGTCCAACCTGGATTGTTCTAAGATAAGACAACTCAAACAAGGTTTTAGGTCTCTAAAAAAATAAAATTACTATGGAAAAAAAGCTTCTTATAAGACCATGTACAATGGTCCAACACACTAAACACCCTTTAATCCAAACTTTTTCAATTTTCAACACTCCACATAATTTTCTCTTTCTTCCACCTAATAATTCAACACACATTCAACTTTAACTCTCTTCAATATTTTTCATTCAACACATATATATTTAGAGATTTTAAATGGATAGAATAGGGTGGAAGTGATCACTCATTCCCCATTCATAATAATACGGTGTTTTCTTTCTCGTTGTCGTAAAAATTACAAAAATGATAGGGTTTGTATTGATATATAACTATAAATATAGATCTTGTGTAAATTACAAAAATATTAAACATCCGTATTAACATATGAGTATAAATATTGGCTCCCGTGTAATTACAAAATCAGAAAGCACTCCTACTAATGTGAGTATAAATATAAGTCACAGTAAAAAAAAAATTCACATTCGCATTAATTTTTTTTTTTTGTTACAAGAGAGAAAGGCAAAACAAAAAGAAAAGGGATTAATCCCTAGTAAAAACAACTCCTCTTGCATCAGCTGAAAGCGAAGCTACCAACTCATAGTGTATCAATCTTGACTAAAGGGGTTGTTGACAGCGCGTCCATCTTGGCCAAAACATCTGCACAGGCGTTACCTTCGCGGAAAGAGTGCTTAATCTCCACATCCCATTCTCTAGCGAGCAAAGCGCGGATACCAATAATATGTTATATGTGTATAATTTTTTTTTTGACAGATATGCATAAATATTTTTGGTTGAGACCGGGGTATCCACCACCAAACGCAGTGACTATTCCCCATAAATATTTAAATTCCCATACAAATATCATTTTTCACCTCTTATTAATAAACCCCGTATTATTGTATCAAAAAATATAAACTCTATATTAAAACATCTGTTGTAATCTAACTCCGAATTGATATACGGGTACACATATTTGTCTTCTAGAAATATATATATTTTTTAAATCAGAAAGGTGGTAGCTAAGAGCTAACCACCCCCAAAATATATTAAGAATAAATGGAGGGACTAAACCAAAACTCAATTAAGAGGAACAAAGTCTAAAACTAGACAATCCTAGTTTGTTATTTATTTAACAATCATTGATGAACACATGAGGTTCCAACCAAACGGTAGATGAAGCTAAAGTCAAATGATAAGCAACAAGGTCAGCTACTCATGCTACATGGTTGTCTTCTTGATAAATATATGTTACAATGCAATTCATTTGACCGAACATTATAAAACTATTTGTGTATGGTCTTCATAAAAATATATGTCTTCATAAAAATTACAAAAAATTCTCCATATTAATACATTATTTTTATTTTTACTAGCGGTCATGAGTACACTCATGTGCCATCAACCCGTTTTTTCTATATATTGTGCTAAATCAAAAAGCATTTCTATTAATATGAGTGTAAATATATATCACAATAAAAAAAATTGTTTGCGTTAATATATCTATAAATATTTAAATTCTCATAGAAAAACATTTTACCCCTTATTAATAAACCCCATATCATTGTACCAAAAAACAAACTCCCTATTAAAACATCTGTAGCAATTTAACTCCGTAAAATAATTTTTGTACATGAATATAAATACAATCCTATAAAAATTACGAAATAATTGATCCTGAATTGATATACAGATACGGGATACACATATTTATCTTCATAAAAATATATATTTTCTTTAAATAAAAAAGGTGGTAGGTAAGAGCCAACCACCCCCAAAATATATTAAGATCAAATGGAGGGGACCAAACCACAACTCCATTAAGAGGAATAAACTCTAAAACTAGACAATCCTAGTTTGTTCTTTACCAAACAAACATTGATGAACACAACACATGAGGTTCCATCCAAACGGTAGAAGAAGCTAAAGTCAGACCATGATTAGCGATAAGATCGGCTAGCTACATGGTTGTCTTTTCTATAAATGTGTGTTACAATGTAATTCATTTGACTGAACATTATAAAAGTATTAGTATATCGTCTTCATAAAAATATATATTTTTATAAAAATTACAAAAAAATAAACTTCGTATTAGTTTGTTATTTTTATTTTTACTAGCAGTTAGACGGCACTCTTGTGCCGGTCAACCCACTTTTTCTATTGAACTACTGTCTCTGGCCTCTGCCCTTTATTATAAGTAAAATTAACTTTTTAGATACATTGAAGAGTTAATGTATGTAGACTACATTATTGTCTAGATACATTATAGTTCTTCAATGTATCTAAAAAGTCAATTTTACTTATAATAAAAGCCGGAGGGAGAAAATCATGAAGTACTTTTATTAATATGAGTGTAAATATAAGTCATGGTAAAAAAAGTTTTCCGTTCGCATTAGCATATGTATAAATATTTAGATTCTCATAAGAAAATTATTTCGCCTCTTATTAATAAACCCCGTATCATTGTACCAAAAACAACTCCATATTAAAATATCTGTCTCAATCTAATTCCGTAAAATAAGCTCTATACATGAATATAAATATAAATCCTGCAGAAATTACAAAATAATTGGTCCCTAAATTGATATACAGGCGCGCGCACACACACACACACATACATACATATATATATATATATATATATATATATATATATTATACATTACGATAGTTTCACGGAGCTCTCTCGTGCATTCTCAGGAAAATTTGTTTATGTGTCATTCAATTAGAACTTCTCTAAGATTTTTTATATTTTTTTAGATCTTTTTTTTAGCATAATTCAGTTACATTCTTAGGAAAATTTGCTTATGTGTCATTCAATTAGAGTTTCACTGATTTTTTGTTTTGTTTATTTTCGTAGTGATTTTTTTAACTTAAGCGACTAAAATAAAAATTATCGATAACAACAAAAAAATAATATTTTACGGATAATATCAACTTTGTTTCCACTTTAGCATAACAACAACTGAATATAATATCTAGCTATATATACAAAACACATTCGTAAGAAACACATGGAATTTATGGTCAAAGAAATTGAACATCAAGTTAGGTTGTTCGCGGGTCATATTTAATCCAGATATCACGAAGCGGCGACATTAAAATTGAAGTACGATCCTATTATTATATCAACTATAAATTACATTTAATAAATTTTCAGTTATGCATATATACAATTGTTTATTAATTTTTCTTTTCAATTTTTTTTAGAACTTATGAAAAGAATGATTGTCTTATAGAAGTTTCAATTCATATACAAGGTTTTCCATCACGATCTACTAAAAATCACACATATGAGAAATATTGAGACACTTCTAGAATGTCGACAAGTAACATAATTTATTTTTTTGATAAACAGTAACATAATTTTCTTCTACAATGTCAATTTATGGGTATGTTATTGTTGTTGTTGTTGTTGTTGTTCTTCTTCTTCTTCTTATTATTATTATTATTATTATTATTATTATTATTATTATTATTATTATTATGTCTTTTACTAAAACACTTTGATAAATATCACTGAATAAATTCTATGAATTAGTGTTTATATGGCTGAAATTAAATCTATTGATGATGGTGTTTGGTGGTATCAGTCGTGTCAAAACATAATATAAAAGTAGATCCTGACGCAGACAAACGAGTACTAATACAAGCAGTGTCAAAGACACACATCAAAAGTAGTTCCACGGTAAACACCTAGAGTTTTCATTTAAAAAATCAGTTTTCATAGATTAACTATTTATTCTTAACTTATTAAATCTATAGAATAACTTTTTCAGCTTAACTTATTACCACTAACAATTTTGTATACTAATAAGTTTCATACTCTATATGTTCTAATTTTTTATCATTGCAATTCATACTTTATATGTTCTAATTTTTTATCAGTGTGATTCCCAAGATCTTATAACAAAGTTTGATGAAACAGTAGAGGAAAAGGTCAAAGATAGAATTGCTTTAGATGTCATAGACTTATGGTCACATAAAGTTGATGGTGTATCAGTTAAGAGAGCTTGCTTTGATGGAGGTGATTTATCCACAACCAAATAGATGAATACCGATATTAAAATTAAGAAAGACCAAACCATTTTAATTATATGATCGTCAAACAAAAAAATTTCATTATTTATTTTTAATGCATTGTTATGCACTTTTTTTATTGACAATTTTATCAAGTTTTGTCATTTAGTTCAATAGACTGAATTTTTCACTCATTTTTTTTCTTACATCAAAAATATAAATTGCTCCCGCCAGGGATCGAATCCTGGACTTCCTCCTACTCAACTCATATGTCCTCCAGCTCTTACCTCAATCATTGATTATTATGCATTCACATTGATAGAATTAATCATATTTGTTTGGTGACATATACTGTTTATATACTGTTTTTTATAATACATTTTGATGATTTTCAAATTTGCTCCAATATTTCCTTCGTTCTTTTTTATTTAACGTTTTAGAAAAAAAATTTATTTCTAATTATTTGTCGTTTGGCAATTTAGGTTATATTTTGCTTATTAGACCTTCTAATATTTTTGTAACAAAGTTTGTTTGTTTTTTTTATTAATAAAGTTTGTTATAAATTTTTCACAAAAAAAAAAAGTTTGTTACTAATTTTTATTTAATGGTTTTAGTTTCTTTGAAAGAGAAAGTGTGTGTGCAAAATAATAGGAATTTATTGGTGAATAAAAAGTATGATATATAATCTAAAAAAAAAAAGGTATTAGGAAAATAAGATGCAAAAATACACTTCCATAATTTGTTCTTTTTTTTCTTTCTAAAACGACAAATAGAGAAGAACAGATGGAGTATCAATTAAGACCATATAATCTTTGGTTGATAGTAATATTGGTTGGCAATAGGCTTTGAGGTGATGATAAAAGTGCACATGATAAAAATATGCATAGAAGAACATGCCCTTCTCAAGTTTTTACAATAAATTCATATAAAAACATCTTGCAAATCTCCCTCTCAATGGAAAAATATATCTTAAGGTAAGGGTTCTATTAAAAAGTAATTGTCCTAAATCACAAATATATACTTATCATATCATAAAATTCTATAAATATAAAGAGACAGTTTTTGACATTTAATTTCCAACAAAAAACAGTGGCAGTTTTGTGATATGTAAGTTTTTCTATTTCCTTTTTTTTTGTTATTTAAAATTTACATGTAGATTATTATAAAATATGTTGAATTAAGAAGGCGACAGAATGATGGAAAAATATATACTAATTAATTCACACTGTATTTAAAAAAATGTAATTTAATGAGATTCAATTGAATAAATCTACAATTAACGTTTATAAAAAAATCTATTATAAAAGTAGTGCAAATTTTAAAACCATAACGTAAACGCTATATTAAAAAATTAATTATTCTAAATCACAAATACTTTTCATATCAAAATGTTCTAAAATATTAAGGGACAATTTTAACAATTAATTTATTAGAGAAAATATTGAAGGTTTTGTGATATGCAATGTTATCAAGGAATTGTAATTTTTTTTAGTTATTTGAAATTCAATAGTAGATTACTACGACACATGTTGAAACGAGAAGGTGAGAGCACGATGGAAAAAAATATTTAAATATACATTATATTTAAAAAAATGTAGTTTGATGAGATTTAGTTGAATAAATCTACAATAAACATTCATCAAAAAGAGTTTGATGAGATTCAGTTGAATAAATCTACAATAAATGTTTTCTTAAAAATCTATTATAAAGGTAGTTTAACTTCTAAAACCTTAACATAAGTGCTCTATTTAAAAAAACTGTTCAAAATCACAAAAAAAAAAATTATCAAAAAGTTCTACAATATCAAAGAACAATTTTGACACTTAATTTCTAACAAAAAAATAGTGGCGAATTGGTTCAATGAAACAAAAGTGATACACCAAACTTATCAATGAATAAGAATATGGAGTCTTATGAGATTCAGTCGAATAAATCTATAATAAACGTAAGAACATTACTGAATGTGAGAGGTTTTTTTTTTGGTAAAAAAATGGGAGTTTTCTAATATTCAAGGTTTTCTATTCTTTATTTATTTTTATTTTTTTGAAATTTACACGTGAATTACTACTAAACAAGTTGAAACAAGGTGAAAGAATGATGAGAAAACATATATCTTAATTTAACAAAAAATGTAGTTTGATGGTATTCAGATGAATAAATATAAAATAAATGTAGTAAGATAATTGAATGTGAATTCTTTTTTTGATGAAAAAATGTGGGAGTTTTGTGATATGCAAAGCTGTTTATTTATTTGTATTTTTTCTTGAAATTTATATGTGGATTATTACAAAACAAGTTGAAATAAGGTGAGAGAGTGATGGAAAAAAAAATCTTAATCTATATTGTATTTTAAAAAATGTAGTTTGGCGAAATTAACTTGAATAAATCTACAATAAACGTAGGAAAATCACTGAATGTGAGAAAGTTATTTTTCGAAGAAAAATTGGGGAAATTTTGTGATATGCAAAGTTGTCTATTTATTTGTATTTTTTTTTAAAAAAATTTACATGTGAATTGCTACGAAATAAGATAAAGAAAAATGTGAAAATATATCTTAATTTACACTATATTTTTTTAAAAAAAACTTAATTTGATGAGATTCAGTTGAATAAATCTACAATAAATGAAGGAAGATGATTGAATGTGAGAATTTTTTTTTTTTGACGAAAAAATGTGAGAGTTATGTAATATGCATGATTTTCTATTTCTTTGTATTTTTTTGTTGTTCTTGAAATTTACATGTGAATATATGCGAAATAAGTTGAAACAAGATGAAAGAACGTTGGGAAAATATATCTTAATTTGCATTATATTTAACAAAAAATGTAGTTTCATGGGACTCAAAAGAATAAATCTACAATAAACTTAGGAAGATCACTGAATATGAGAGTTTTTTTTACAAAAAAAAGTGAGATTTTTGTTATATGCAAGCAAGGTTGTCTAATTATACGTTGTTTTTTCTTCTTGGAATTTACTTATGCATTACTACGAAAAAAGTTGAACCAAGTTGAGCGAATGATAAAAAAAAGTATATATTTTTAACAAGGATGAAAAAAGATACCTTATATATGTTTTTAATCTTTCCTATTTTTCTAAATTTTAAAAATTGTTTTATATCCTTAAACTTTTAACTTTTTAAATAATATTTTTTAATTTAACTTTTATTTTTATTTAATGTCATTTATACGAATCAAAATATATTTACTCAAAAATTTCTATCAAAAAAATATCTTTACTCCAACAATTTATATTTAAACAATTCATAACATATAATATCTAAAATTTAATATAAAATATTAAAATAAAGAAAATAATCCTATGCCCAGCATAGACTAACATACTAGTTTTAAATTAAAACGGTAGTAGCTATAAGAAGAGCTAACCACCCCTAAAATTCATTAAGAACAAATTGAGGGGACCAAACCACAACTCCATAACTCCATTAAGAGGAGCCCACAACTCCATTAAGAGGAGCAAAGTCTAAAACTAGACGATCCAAGTTTGTTCTTTACCAAACAATCATTAATGAACACATGAGGTTCCAACCAAACGGTAGAAGCTAAAGTCGACCATGATTAGCAATAAGGTTTTGTTAACGAGTGCACTTAATGTACTCTTTAAGTATATTATTTAAAAAAATTATTTATTCAAAAAGTTAAATAACACAATTTTCAATATATTAACTTTATATAAATTCTATAAAAATTTACTATTTAAAAAACTTAAAGAGTGCACTGAGTGCACTTTTTAGCATTTGCCTTAACAATAAAATCAGCTACATAGTTGTTTTCTCTAAAAATATGTGTTACAATGTGAACATTATAAAAGTATTGTTATATAGTCTTCATAGAAATATATGTACTCATAAAAATTATAAATAAATCTATATATTAGTATATTGTTTTTATTTTTACTAGCGGTCAGACAAGCCACTCTCGTACCTGTCAGCCCGCATTTTCTATTGCATTAAAGGGTGTAATTTATAAACAGTTGGTATATTTTAGATGTGAATTTAATGTACTCAATTATCCAAAATGGTGTTCTCTGCCAACCATATTTAAATTAATAAAATAAAATAGGCTTAAATATATTTTTGATCCCCTTATTTTTAAAACTAATTTTTTAGGCCCTCCATTTAAAAAGTCAACATTTTTTAGTCTCTCTCTTATTTTAATGACGTGGCATCTCTCTTGTTAACAACATCATGATATGGCAAAGGTGATCGAGAAAAATTGTTTGTCATGTCATTTTTAATTTAAAAATGGTACCTTTTAGAATGATCTAAAAAAAGGTGATCTAAAAAAAGGTGTGAACTTTTTATTGCTTGTTTAATTAATTTTTTAAGATCCACACTTACACCTCTAGTACCTTTTAAGATGAGGGTCTATTTAAATCTCTCACACATTCAATAAAAATTCTTAAACCGTTAATTTTAATGAATCTTAATATCAATAGTATATCAAATGATTTTTATTTTCTTTATAAATGACTTTTCAATCCAACAGTTGATTTTGTAAAATTCGTAAGATTAATATTTCTTTGTACATCATCATAGACTATATGTTAAACAATGAATCAAACCCACTTGAAGAAAGTTTGAGATTCGATTTTATAATTAATTTGTAGAATTTGGCTCATGAATCAAATGAGCTAAAAATTAAGTTCGTTAATTAAATAAGTTAAACTTGAAATATACTATAGTTCGACACGTTTGTTTCATGAACTGACTTGATTATATATATAATAATTCAAAAAAAATTAAAATTTATATATTTGATTTTAATTATACATTTATATTTATATAATTGATTTCATAGATTTAGATAAATGATCATGCATATTATATAATACCTAAAAAAATTAACACAAACACTTAACAATAATATGATAAAATTGAACCACATTAAAAACGATAGAAAATGTCATGAACATGGCTTATATAATTTTTAAGAAGTTGAATCGTGTCAATCTCTCGAGTTGAATTTTGAGTTATAAACAGACTAAACTTAATGAGACGAGTCAAACTATTTGTAAATTTTAAACGAACCAAACTTAAACTAAAAAAAAATTGTGTCGAATTTGAGTAAAATTCAAGCCGAATTATTTTTTATAGAACAAAGTAGTCGAGCTCAAACAAATTTCATTTTAAATTGTGCTATTATAATTTTTGTTAGATTGTGTGGTTCTTGAACTTCTATGAATGTAGTTTTTCAAATATTGAGTTTTATTATACAAAAAGGTTTAGCGGCACAACTTGTTATCCGTCTACCTTTTATTCATGTGTAATTATATATATATATATATATATATATATATATAACATATTTAATTTTATGAGAAAATAAGCTAAATAATATTCCTTTGAATTTCTGTTAGATTGTGTGGTTCTTGAACTTCCATGTCATTCTCCAAATGCTAATTTGTTTTGTTTCTACAAAATGTTACTATCATGTTAACATCAAAAATAAATTTTTCAGAAACTGGGTACAAATCAAAGCAATTGACAGAGTGGAAACAGCTGGTTCATATTGAAGTATTTTCAAGTAATACAAGTTTTGAGCCTTTTAAACAAATTATATTTTTGTCAAAAGAAAACAAATTATATTGGTCCAAGTAATATTAAACATCGTAATTTAAACTTTTTATTTATATTATATTATATTCATAAAATAGGCTAAATTTATTATTTTTTGAATGAATTTAAAAAATAAATTTAATTTTGTCTTATCATAAAAACCGGAGGGAGTATAACATAGTAATAAAAAAAATCTTTAATTAAAAAACATTTTTCTTTTGAGATTTGATTGCAGATTTGATCTTAAAACTTGTTTGCAGTACTATAATTTAAATAGAAATGCTATGAACACATTCTCTAACACACTTTTTTAACACACTCCAATTAAAATTTGTCACATCATCCATTTTTTTTATTCTTTTATTTATTAATAAAAAAAGAATTAAAATAAAAGGAGAAGTGAAGTGATGTGGCAAATTTTTATTGAAATGTGTTGAAAAAAAGTGTTAGAGAGTGTGTTATTAGCATTAACGTTTGTTTGTGAAGTTGGATGATTCAAAAATAAGATACAAATTCATCTAGTAGGAAACTCATTTAAATACTCTTATCGGATATTTTCATAATTGTTCTAATATTTTTTATTAACTTAAATACATTTTTGGTCCACTAAGACTCTAACTATATTTAAAATTTTACTTTGGTCTTCTAATTATTTTTTGTTTTAAATTGATCATTTAACTTTATTTCTGTTAATCAAAGTTGGGTCTAACCATTAAAAAATTTCAAAAAACCGTTAAGTTTTGCTGACGCGACACTAAGAATATATCAATTTTATATGTTGTAATGGCTTAAGTGTCATTATCATGTAGTGGCGGTCTAAATCGCCAATAATTGTTTATTTTTATAAAAAAATTAATCCAGATCTCAAATTTTCTCTTCTTTGCTCCACATATTCCAGATCTCCAAATCTTCTTAATCTAGATCTCCAATTATGCAAATCACTCTTTTATATGATCAAGTCTTTCTTAACCTCAATATGCAATTCCAAGTTGAAATTTTGCTCAATTTTTAAAACCCATTGGAATTTGCAATCTAGTAACATGTTTTATTCAAAAATAATTGGCTTTATTTTTTTTTAGTCACTGCGTTCGGCGGTGAATACCACGGTCTCGACCAAAAAAAAAAGATATATGGCTTTACCACAATGCCCTTTTATCTAATAGCATTGATTGTTTTTGTATTTTGGTGGATAGTAAATTTATAAAAACTTATAAAAAAAGGTGTCAACTTATGTACCCCACAAGATTTGGGGGTATTTACCCCCATCTATTACAAAAAAAATTGAGCGATACATTTTTTTATAAAATACATCGTTGGATTGAAAATTTATATCATATAGATCATTTGTGTAAAATTTCAGACAAATCTACAATCATTTGATATGTTATTGAGACATATAAAGATTAATGGTGTTTAAGAAATCACAAAAACTATTAATTTTGATGCGTCTAAATAACATATCGAATGATTTTAGATTTGTCTGAAATTTTACACAAATGATCAATATGATATAAACTTTTAATCCAATGGTATATTTTACAAAAATTTATATCAGTTAAAAAAAATTAAGTCGTTGGGAGTAAATACCTCCAAATCTTATGGGGTACACAAAAATAACCTATAAAAAAACATCTCTACCAAAACTTCAACTTCATTAGTTCATTTTCATTACTCAATAGTACTAGAAGAAAAAAAAAACATGGAGCAAAAAGTATGCATAGCAATGGTTCCTTGTCCAGGATTAAGCCATTTAATCCCACTTGTAGAATTTGCAAAATTACTTGTTCTTCATCACAAAAACTTCAACGTGAAATTCTTCATTCCAACACTTGGTTCTCCCACACCTTCCACCAAATCCATCTTAAACTCTCTTCCACCAAATATTGATTTCACATTCCTTCCTCAAATCAACATTCAAGATCTTCCTCCAAACATTCACATTACAGCACAACTGAAACTCACAGTTCAAAACTCTCTACCCTCTTTGTACCAAGAAATTAACACAATATTAACAACTTCTTCACAAACAAAAAACAACCTTGTTGCTTTGGTTTTTGATTATTTCTCTAGTGATGTTATTGAAGTAGCTAAAAAATTCAATCTTTTGTCTTACTTTTTTGCTACTTCATCAGTTATAGTACTTCAATTCGGTTTCAATATTCCGAAACTTGATGAAACTGTTTCATCTGAGTTCTTGGACACAACAAAAACATTTGACATCCCCAATTCGAATGTTTCTATTAAGGCAAAAGATTTGCCTGACCCTCTTCTTTTTGCAAGATCAAGTGAAACATACAAATCATTTCTTCTTTTATGTCAAAGATTAACTTCAGTAGATGGTATCATCATCAATAGCTTCAATGAGTTGGAACAAGATACTATAACATCTATACAAGATTTTCTCAATGTTTACCCTGTTGGACCCATCATTCACACAGCTTCAAAGAGTAAAGAAAATGAGTCTGAGTGTATAACATGGTTGAACAAAAAGCCTCAAAAATCTGTTTTGTTTATTTCTTTTGGGAGTCGTGGAACACTCACTAATGAACAAATCAATGATATAGCTTTTGGATTAGAATTAAGTGGTTGTAATTTTCTGTGGGTTTTAAGAGTTCCAATTAGTAATCATAATTCTGATGATGACCCATTAAAGTATTTGCCATTGGGTTTCTTGGAAAGGACTAAAGATAAAGGGTTGGTGGTTCCATCATGGGCACCACAAGTTGAAATTCTGAGTCATAGTTCAACTGGTGGTTTTTTGACTCATTGTGGTTGGAGTTCAATTTTAGAGAGTTTGGTTTATGGTGTGCCTATGATTGCATGGCCATTGGTTGCTGAGCAGAGAATGAATGCAGCAACTCTTACAGATGGTTTCAAAGTGGCTTTGAGGCCAAAAATTGATGAGGAAGATGATGATGATGATGAGATTGTAAAAGGAGAAGAAATTGCTAGAGTTATAAAGATTATAATGGATCAATATTCAGAAGATGTTGAAGGTTTGAAAATAAAGAGAAGAGTTGAAGATTTGAGAAATGGAGCTGCTGCTGCTCTGAGTGAAGATGGTTCATCTAGGAGGGCACTCTCTAGTTTAGTTGCCAAATGGGAGGATAGAGTAGTAACTCATAAATTGAATTAGTTTATTTTATGCATTATTACATGTAATGTTGTTTTAATTAATAATTGATTATTCATCAATGTTTCATTTTTGCTAGCATTGGCCTTATTTAATATCAATGTTGTTGGATACTCCTAAGTCCAAAGCCATATTTTATCCATTTAATACAACCGAATACTATAATTATTTCATAAAACCGGTTTTAAAATCCCAAAATTGGTTATGTCCAAAACCACTTTTATAACCGGTTTTTGGTTTAGTACTTTGTTTTTTTTTTTCAAAACTAATTTTTGAGTAAAAAAGTCTATTTTTCAAAATTAATTAAAAAAAATCAATTTTCAATTTTTTCCCGATTTCGAAATATTAAATTTTTGGAATTTTTTCTGATTTAGAGAAAAAGGTCTAGGAAATTTTTTCGATTACGAGGAAAAATGTTATTGACATTTTTTTTGTCTGATTTTGAGAAAAAAGTTCACAATTTTTTTTTGATTTCGAAGCAAAAAAATTGGAATTTTTTCCGATTTTGAGAAAAAAAAGTTATTGACAGTTTTTCCGATTTCGAGGAAAAAGTTTATAGACAATTTTTATGATTTCGAGAAGTTATAAAAAAATTCGATTTCGAGTAAAAAGTTCTCATAATTTTTTTCGATTTCAAGTCAAAAAGTTATCGAATTTTTTTTTCCAGTTCGAGAAAAAAAAGTTTTCTTAATTTTTTTTGATTTTGAGGAAATAAGTTATCTAAATCTTTCCGATTTCGAGAAAAGATGTTTTTGAAATATTTTTCAATTTCGATAAAAAAAATATTTTTTTCGATTTTGAGAAAAAATACTGTCGAATTTTTTTTTATATTGAAAAAAACAGTTCTCGATTTTGAAAAAGATAATGAATTTTGGAATTAGGGTTCATGATTTTAAATTTGGGTGAACAAATTGATTTGAGTTTGAACTTTGAGGAATTTAGGTCTAAAATATGGTTGTAGTCATGGTTATAGATATTCAAATAAAAAAAATGAATTTTAAAACCAAAACATAATGAACAAATTTTATAAACTGGATATAAATTTAAGGCTTAAACATTTTTTTGGTCCATGTATGTATACCAAATTTTGCTTTTAGTCCCTGTATTTGATTTTACTCCAAAATAGTCCCTGTATCGACCAATTTTTTTGTTTCTGGTCCCTAAAGCAAAAATCTGCAGGAAAATTCTCAAGTTTCCTGCAGATTTTCCTACGAATTTTCCTGCAGATTTTTGCTTTAGGGACTAGAAACAAAAAATTTGATCGATGCAAGGACTATTTTGGAGTAAAATCACATACAGGGACTAAAACCAAAATTTTGCGTACATACAGAGATTAAAATGACATTTATGCCTAAATTTAATTATGGTTAATGTATAGAATCGGTTAAAATGAATAACTCTGCAAAAATTCCACCTTGTCATGCTTATTGATGGGCATATGAGTTTGCATACCGCCGATTCGTCGAACAATTATTTTTTTAATGCTTTCCCTTTTGACAATTGTGTTGTTATAAAAAATATGTTGATGCCGTTTAATTTTTTTTGGATAGAAATGAATTTGTGGAAAATATCAGTTTTTATGAGACAAGTCAAATACCAGTACTTCATTAATAATGTTTGAATGGAAAACAAAAACCAATACATTAATACTCCTCTAGAGGTGAGTTTAGCAAGGACGTCGTATTTTATATCGGGGATTAATATTTAAATTCCGAGTATTCCATTTATTTATTTTTAAGTTGAAATTTCTAACAACTAAACTACTTTACAAAAAAAGTTAAATTTATTGAATTGGATCATGATAAGCGACCTCGTTTTTTATTGACTCACTAAAAAATTTGGAAGATTTTATGTAACTAGTAGGTTGGGTTGGCTTGTCCCGCTTGGCCTCCACCATATTTTTTCAACGAGTTAATAAGTAGGACGGATCAAACTAAAGATATGAAATTCAAAGCTCATCCTTAAAAAATAGTGAGTTAAATTGGTTAGATTGTATTACTTCATAGTTATGTGTGAATTTCATTAGTATTTGTCACTTTGATGAAAAAGAATTAGAGTTAATGTGCAATGGAGTGAACATGTACTATTATTAAGTGCATCTACTATGTCAAGTGTAACTTCTTTAATGGTAGTAAAGTATAACCAACAACTTTTATATGTAACTCATATGTTAGTTAACTATTTGGTTAGCGTTATTGATGTCTTTATCAACTCAGCTAAACTCACTCAGAGGTACATTCAACTTTCTTTCTAAATTGATTCATTTAGACTGCATTTTACATATTCAGCTTGGAGCTACCACAAAGTATTCCTGTCCAAACACCATGTGCAACCATTCGTGTAGTAGTTGATTATGTGAGACGCCACTTATTCCACCGTTGTGTATCTCATTTTACATCAAGAAATAAGTTTATTTGTTCCACTGTGATAAGGTCATGACACTCCAAATATGCTTAAAAACATCATCATAACCTTTCTGACTATAGATTAATACTATCTATGTTCTTTATTATAAGAAACAAGTCACTTTTTAGATTCATTGAATAGTTAATTTATTTGGTCCATATTATAAACCAAATATATTAATTATTCAATGAATCTAAAAAAATATTTATCTCTTATAATAAAAAACGGAGGTAGTATATAAAATCCAACTGAAATACTCTATGCATACTATAGGAAAATATGTTAAAGTGATTTGGTGTCATTTAGGCACATGACACAAACAGAGGAATAATTAACTACTCATCCGTCTTCATAATGTAAGAGAAAAAACAAAAATTACATTTATTATAAAAAGATAAAATATAATGATTGAAAATATATTTTTTTTAAAAAGGTTGTATGAAAACATGTAAAAACAATTTTTATTAACTATTGGTTATAAATAAAGTAAAAGAGAAAGTAAACATTTCTTAAAAAATAAATGTTTAGATTTTTTCTCTTATATTTTAAGATAAAAAAATTGAATTTTGCTCTTATACTATCATGAACGGAGGGAGTACTTTATTTTTAACCTTGGTAGTATAGTAGGAAGACAAATTCAAAAATTTCTCTTTCCACTCCCTGTACTTCTCTTTAACCCCCCATAAATCCAAAATTGCCCTTCATTTTCATGTGGAAATAAAGTTCGGATTATATAATCCGAAATTTCGTTAATTCCTAGCTAATTTGAACTTATGTTTTTATTTGATTTTTTGTTTTTTTCGTTAGTTTGTGGTATTGTTTGTTTATTTTTGTCGTTAGTTTGTGGTTTATCAGGTTCGGATTATATAATCTGAATTTTGTGGGGTTTTTTGCAGGTTCAGATTATATAATCCAAAATTTCATAGCTAATTTAAACTTATATGTTTATTTATTTGGTTTTTTATTTTTTTGTTAGTTTGTGGTTTTGTTTGTTTATTTTTGTCGGTGGTGGTGTATTTTGTAGTTTTGTGCTTCTTTTTTGTTTAGAAGAAACATGTTGTTGTTGTTGTTGTTGTATTTTTTTGTTGTTTGGTAACAAAACTTTGATCACAAAGTTAGGTTGATTGATAACATTCATAATCTTCAAGCTTTGATAACCTTATTTTGTTGTTGTTGTTGTTGTTGTTGTATTTGTTGTTGTTGTTTGTTATTGTTGTTGTTGGTTCGGAAGAGAGAACAAGGAAAGAGAGAGATAATAAAAATTTATTCATGAAAATAGAAAAGAAGAAGAGAGAATGAAAACTTGTTGTTGTTAGCTACAACAATTTTTGTAGCTAATAATTCATAATAATCTGTAGTTAAAGTAGTTTCGATTGTTTTTCTCTAACTATTTCGGATTATTTTTTCCTATCCTTTAATTTTGTTAAGTTCAGATTTTATTATTCAATTTTATATAAAAATTCAGATAAAATTATTTAAATCCCTTTAACGCGCAAGTAAACACAAAATAAGTAATTAGAGAGGAAAAGAGAAATAAGGGCGCAGGGAGAGAAATTTTCACAAATTCTTCCTAGCCGCGCCACACGTGTTCCTCACTTTTGAAGACACTTTTGTGGCCCAAAAATTAATTCTCTCTCTTTTCACTTTCAACTCTTCACACTCACAGACCAGTGACCACATCAACATAAATTACTGCACTCTTAATCGGTAGCATTTATTACAATTCAAGCTCTTTGTATGAGAAATTTTATGGCATTCTTGTTAAAACATAATGTATCGGTATAATAGAAAATTTAACTAATAAAAAGTTGTCTTTTGTCTACATCATTCTTTTTATATTATATATTTTAAATGTTAATTTTTGCGTATGTCTTTTTTTTTAAATATACCATATTTTTAACCCACCAATAAATTTCTTCTTTTTCACAAACATTATCTATTTTCATAAAGATTGTAACAACTTTATTTAAAAACAAACAAAATTTGTATACAATAAAAAAGATTTTATCGTTTCAATAAAAACAATTATACAAAATTTAGTCAATAAAATAAAATAAGAAGGAGGATATAATAGGCAAAATATAACATAAATTGCTAAAACGGCAAGTAAAAAAGAACAAATATTTTTTTCTAAAACGACAAAAAAAAAAGAACAGAAGTAATATCTAACATATCAAGTAATCATTGGTCAATATATTTTATTGTATCGCTACATGATGATTTATTATTTGTACCATAGCATCCCTTTCCTTATATTTTCAAACTAGCGGTGGTACAAAGTGATCTATGGTTGATTAATATTTAGATTTTAGAAGTTCTAAGAACTATCGACAATATATTTTAAAAGAAAATAATATGACTCTTTAAATTTTTTACTATTAAAACAATAACATAATTGACGATAATGACTTTTTTCTTTGAAAGGTGACGTTAGTTTAATATGATTTGTATTTTAATTTTACGTTGTTTTAATTAAATCATTATTTCAGTCGTAAAAATGAAGATGGTCATGAATTTATACCTTTTAATCAACCTATATCGTCGTTAAAATTTTAAATATTTTTAAAATGCTGGATCACAATTACCACTTATAGTGGTGATCCATATTAGAATTTTCCATAATTTCATCTACCAGTTGAGTTATGAGGAAAGTAATTTTTAGAATTTCACATACATCTTTAGCCCTAAAAACTTAATGAACTTGGTGTTTCTTCAAAGTCCTATGCAAGTAGTACTAACCCCCAAAATATAAGATAATCATGTTGAAAACATATGTCTTTTTTGAATGTTAATCAATTGACCAAATAGTACGTATATAGCATAAATATATGTATCAATAATATTACCTTGTAGAGCTCTAGTTTCATCAATTTGTAGCTCAAAAAACAAGAAATTTCTGTTATGAAAAGAAAAGGACTAACAATAGGAGCTCTTTTACAAACCGGAATATGATAGATAATCATGTTGCTCAACATACTTTAAGAAGGGCAGAAAGACCCTATTCGGTTCATCTTGCCCTTATTCAGAATTTGAAATGATATGTCATCATTAACAATGTATATCAAAACCCATTCGCTCAGTAATTTCTCAAATATATCTCTAACTGATCACTTATATTAAATTTTAGGGTTATGCTAACTAATGCCTTTGAAATTCTAGTTAAGGAGGTAAAAAAAGTAAATCTAACATTGAAAACAACATTATATATATTTTTTTTGGTTAAGATCGAGATATCCACCGCTGAACGCAATGACTAATCTCTTACTAGATTGGACGCACATCAAAGAGATGATCGAACCCTCGACCCTTTAGTTAACAATATTTTATATATTTTTAAGAGTTTAACAATACAAACTCCAAAATATTTTTACTATCTTTGTTTTCTTATCTAGTACCTCCGGACCACTAGTTAATATTTTCCTAATTTTTATGATAGGCTCTTGTTCTTGTCCGCGCATAAAAAATGTGAACAATTGTTTGGCTCATGAATGTGTAAAGTGTTGACACTATAGTTGTAAAAATCACAAACATGTTTCACAAATGTCAATTTTATTCATCATTTTGATCTTGAATATATCGAAATAATGCAAAATCATATAGTACATTTCCATATTAAAATTGGGGTATACAACACATGATGGGAAAATACAAACAAGATCATCGTTTAAATTGTTGCATCGAACTAATACTCGAGATATAGGTCAACCCTTTCAGTGGATTTTATTTTGTGTGCATAGTATAATCCTTGCTTACAGAAAGAAAGAAAAAACTATTACACCCCAATTACTATTATTTTATTTTTGGTACGAGTAGGATAATTAATTTTTTAATGCAACTAGTATATATTTGCTTCGTTTTCTATATCTTTCCTTAACCCAAAGCCATTGATTGGATGCTATGGGGTCATAATCGAAAACCAACAGGCAACAGCCATAGAAAAATATTCTCCACAAACAGTTACTTGGTTTAATAAAAGTAAAAATCTTGGTGTAAAAAGAGATGTCAATGTTGTCCACCAAAAATTCCAACCAAGCAAATATTTTTTTTAAAAAAAAGTAACAAGAAAAGGTTCAAAATAGTCTTTGATGATCCAACTAATCAGATTCCTTCTAGTTGTAATATGCTGTTATTTCAAGTTACCTCTACCATCATTCAAAGAACACTTCCATAAACAAACAAGCATATAATCTAAATAGAATTTGCAAGTTACATGACAAATCAACTGGTTACTGACCATAACAGTCAGGCAAGCAATCCACTTCAGAGTCAAACCAATTTGATTTTGATATATGCAGTGTGCAAACCAAACATGAGTGTCGACACTTCGGAACAACACCACAATTACATTACATAATGTAAATAAATAAGGTTGATTTATAAGTATAAAACACCATCCAGCCACCTAAAATTAAAAAGGACAGGATCTTTGTTGTTCGCATCAAACGAAAGACACAACTTGAAACTTGAATAAAACAACATACAATTTTTATTCATATCCGAACTATATCAATATGGCCCAAAAAATTGGCATCATTTGTTCTTTTGATGTACTTTTACATAAATACAGTAATCACAGTAACAAAATAAAAAACAAAAAAGAGTACCTGGAGACGGCCAGGATATACTTGTTAGAGTCCTGTATATTGTTAAGTATGACCTTTATTGTAAAGTCGGTATTATAGTATAGAATATGTACGTATCACTTCCACCACAGGGGCTTGACACATTGGGCAATTCCTTCTACTCTGAAGCAACTCATTGGCACAATTTGAACATGTGCACAAGTGCCCACATCTACAAAAAAAAGCACAATGGTATTGAGTGACTATAATAATCAGGTTCAAACTGGCTACAGACGAGTAGAACAGAAAATGGATAGTACCTGTACAACAAAGAATCAATATTGGTTTCGCAGCAAATACAGCAAAGTCCTTTTCTCACACAATCCCATTTAGAAATATCACCTGGTGAATCGCAGTCGTGTATTCCTGAGATAAATTTATCTCAGTTTTCTCAGAAATTTATTTCTCTTAAAACAAAAATGCAAACCTGATGAAAGGTAAAGAGAACTTGCAAACCTGATGCACCAGCTGAGCGATTTAGAGCTGCAGAAACTTCTTGTTTTATTGAGCGCTGAAGCTCAAGCTGCATATCCATACATGCCTCGAGCATCTTCTGCATAGTATTCATCCGTTGCTGTAATCTAGCCATGTCAAGTCTCAAGTCATTAATAATCTCCAATTCCTGCCCAAAGAATAGACAAATTACAAAATATTCAATAATGTATATACAAAGAAGAAAACATTAACTATAAATACCACATACTTCTATGGAAAACCAGTTATACTATACCCCATAACTTCCAATTATTTGTTACCTAGTAATTGTTGCACAATAAAACCAATTGGAGAATAAATAAATGTTATGGCCTTAATTAACTAATAAAAAACATTTGATGTCAATACCGCATAAAAATCACTTCACATTATTAGAACATTATTGTAAGAAATCACCAAATAAAATGAACGCTTAGTTACTAGACGTGGATTATTTACATCATTGTGTGGCCAATTATCACCATGAGGATGCTGATCCCATAGAGGCGGAGAAGGAGGTCTATGTAAAGAGGGCAAGTCAAGTGGACTATTAATAGTACCCTCCTGATCTCTCCTCTGCTGCTCAAGGTTCTGTTCTACAGAGGCAGCAGAAAGGGTTGGTTCTTCCAGATCCCACTCCATGTTAGTATGACCTTGTCTTTCAACATATGATTGTATCAACTGGTCAAGACTCTCACGGAAACTACTGCCGAGAAGATTAGAAACACGTCTCCTGCAAGATGAACAAAAATATTTACTCTGGATACATCTTTCATTTTAAATTATAAGGTGCAGAAACTCGTCTCTCAATTTTACATACCTACTATGAAGTTCCCTGAGTTCAACACTGTATACATTGTCATCATCAGGAAAATAAAAACTACTAACTCTACCACCTGGAGCAGTTTCATGGTCAGAAGGTCCTCCCAGCCAATTTTCCACAGCCTCTTGGAAGCCACTATCTTCTTGCCACACTTCAGAAGCTTCTTGCAGACGAGGGTTTTCTCCGTCCTCATTTGCCCAACTGTTTCCAGGCCACTCATTAGCCGTATTACTGAGCCGATTATCATCCGCATTTTCATCAGTGATATTTATCAATTCAGTGTTACTCTGATGCCAGCCACTTCCTTCATTTTCAACAATTTCTTCCGGAAGTTCTTCTAGAGCACCGGATCCATCATTAACATCATCAGCAGCATTGCTCTCCGTATAATCATTGTGATTTGGTGAATCGTTTTCACCATTACTTATATCACCATTGCTATGGTCAGAGTCACCAATTTGTAAGCTGTGTTGAATAAGTTCATTAGCTGTATCTCTGATTCCCGCCATCACATCAATATTTTGCCCAGTGTCATCTCTTCCTTCATACCCAACACTGAATGATGACTGCCTATCTACTGATTCAATTTGCAAGCACAGTAACTGATTTCCGTCTACATGGGTATTAGATTCTTGACAATCTAAACTGTCACATGTTGTTCCTTCTAAACAGTGACCACCAGATATCCCAACTGTAATACCTTCTCTGTTATTAGGTTCAACGGCCATACATGAACTGCTTTCACCAGTTTGCTCATTTGTGTTAAAATCAATATCAGTGTTTGATGAGGTATCTGATAGGTTGCTGGTTGCTTGACTGCAGCTGGTATTGTCCATTCTAGAGAAAAACCCTTCCCTGTTAAAATATGAGCTAATATCATTGGCATAAAACAAATATAAGAAATGCATAAAATGGAGAGGTGAAAATTGTAAACACAAACTAAAATCAGAATAAAGATCAGTGGCTTTATGTGCTATAGCAACATGATAAAATAAATTTGACACAAGTCAATCCTTTTTGAGATTCATCTAAAAACAATCATTCCGTTTTGGTTTTACCGATGGAACAGATTAAAATGACATTTCTTTAAAAAAAAAACTAAAAAAAGCAAGTCGATTCATACAAGGGAAATAGGGTTATCCAAAATATTGAAAAGAACTGTACTGCACTGCAAACTGAACTTCAAAACTGCACCCACCTTAATAACCAAACTATAGATATATCAGTTCCTGGACTGGACCAACATTTTTAAGGCACAGTTTACTAACTGAACATTTAGGAAAATAGTTTGGTGAACTGCAGTAAACTGAACAAACATTGTCCACTTTGGGCGTTCTCATCTCACCTCTCTTAGCTTCTCAAATTTCACTAACTTTCTCTCACTTCTCCCACGAGCTCTACATCCTAAATCCCCTAATTCCAACTCCTTATCTTTCATGAGCTTGATTCGATGATAAATCAAACGATGGAATCTTTGTCATTTCCCGACATTCAATTTTGATTGTTTGATTTTACTTCCTAATTCTTTTTTTTCTTTTTGTTCCAGAAAATACGAACAGTTCAGTTATGCATATGTCATAGGAGTTTGGTAAATAAATTCAATGCACTACAGTGCACCGAACAAAAGAATTTGTTCTGTTCGGTTAGGGGTGAACTAAAATGGTTCGATTCAGTTACTTTAAACTGTATTTTAGTTCAGTTCAATTCTTGAACAAACCCAAAGCGAAATTCAGCACACTTAATGTATCATAAAGACAAGAAAGTTATGCAAAATGGTGTCATTAATTAATAAATAAGGGGACGAGGAGAGAGAGATAGAAGAGAGTTCAAAATAAATAGCAAAATGGTTTTCATAAACATAACAGCATAAAAAATATGCATACCTTAGACCTGATACAGTTTGTCGTTGCCTCAGTAAGCCTAATTCACTTGCAGCTACAGATGCAAACCTGTTATGGTCAACAGATCTATCATTTCTCAAGAACCTGCCTCTAAGCAATGCCTGCAAACATTTTGACAGATGTTCGTCAAATTGAGTTCAAAGCTCGGGATAGAAATCAAGTTGAAAATTTAAAACTATGTTTAACTAGAGTAGTTTTCCAAAATATTGTATGTCAGATTACGTCGCGGTTTTCATATTCATCTAAATCAGCTTGTTTAAACAAGGAATAGTGGCCGTTATTTCCGTAATAGTGAAACTAGGATAACATCGTGGTTTTCATATTCATCTAAATCCACTATGCTATATGGTGGCTTTCATATTCATCTAAATCTGATATTTGACAACAATAACTTTAGATTGTAAACACAAGGTGCCATGCCTAGAATAAAAGTATCTTTGATTTGACCTTGAAATTCAGTATAAAAACAAAAACAAAGTGCTTGCTTACAAGTACTGTCTTACACAACTGAGGTATGTAAGATAATGAACAGATGGTATAGGAAAATGAAGAAATGTAATAAAATAGAAATTAATCATTTATTGGACAAACCTGAATGCGGTTGCGATGGGGAAAACGGGATACAGCCTGATGGTCCAGCAACTCCTGAATTTCTCTGTGCCTTTCCCTCTCAGCCTTCTTAAGCATATCAAGCATAACCTGTTTGCCACGTAATTTACGCATACCCCGCCTTATATGTTCATTTTGGCCCTCATTGTGGTTAACAACAAATCCATCACGCACACGTTCGATTTGTGTACCAATTTCAGCACATGGTTGTTCCCTGTTTTCCCCAGAAGAAACACTTCTCTGCTGGCTGCTCGTTTGTACCCACTCCCTTATAACTCTCACCCTTTCCTGTTCATTTTCTCCAAGCCATTCTCCCCTTGGACTGTTACTTCTTTGGGAAATGTTCGACCCACGATCCCTAGATCCACTATTCATCCACTCCCTGAAAATTCGTCTCACTCTTTCCCTTTCAACTTCTCCAAAAACAGACGAGTTTTCGCAGCTAGAATTGTTTAAATCCTCATGACCATCATGTGATTCAGTCTGACTTTGCGACTGTGACCATGTTTCAGACTCAGTCTCACCCAAAACTACATCTTCTAAATCACGCCTTTCTTCTACTATCTCCGGTGTATCAGGTGTATCTTCTAGCAAAAGATCCGCATTCAACTCATTGTTCCTTTGTTCAAGTAGTACTTCACCAGGCCGTCCTTGAACTTGAGTCACCGCATGTTCATCTTCAATCTCTCGCCACATTTGCAAAAGTGAAGACGACCGGGTGCTTCCCCTCCTTCTAGACACCTGAGACTGCGAGTCCCTCAAGAAAGCCGAGTCAAGCACAGACACACTATGCAGACCAGCAATAGCCATTTCAATTTTTATACTTAACCAACAAACATACAGATCTCTTCAACTCATCCGATTCGAATTATATAAATAAAAATCTGCATTAAATAAAAAGCAACAAAACAAAATCAAAAACAAAAACAAATCTTTTTTTTTACTCAATCAGAAACAAATCTTCATTTTTTTGACTCAATCAAAAAACAGATCTTATAAAAAGCATTCAACCTTCATCAAATTTGTCGATTACATTATTCTCCTTGCCGCCGAAAAATCATCTTTTACAATACAAATACCATCAACAAATAACTTTCTCGAATTTTCCTATTGAAGATGCAACACTACATCCAGCTATACCTCATCCTGCACACCGAAAAAATAAATTAAAAAGTAAAAATAAACTACATCAACCAACTAATTTTCTTTTAATTATTCTTTTGGTTTGTTTAATTCAAAAAACAAAATTATAAATTGTGAATGAGAAATATCTAATAAATCTCCAAAACTGAAAAAATCCATTTCAACCTCAGATTGCGCAACTGCGGCACGCCGCAGTAGAGTTCTTCAATTCGAATCCAGTAAACTGGATTCGAATATTTAATTCTCATCATTTCACTCAGAAAAATAAATAAATAAACAAATAATCAAGAGCAATAACGCGGGAAATTGAATTGAATAAAACAAAATCAAAATGAAGAGCAACAAGAAAAAGACAAAATCTAATTGAAATCAATTCCGCAATGTGAGGAACATGAACGAAACTGAATTGAGCGAAAAAAGAGGGAACAGAACAATGCAATTTGAAGCGATGAAAGAATCGTAACGTGAAATGAAGAATGAAAAGTAACGTACCAGTGGTTTTTTTGAAGTAAAGAAAACGTAACCCTAGAAGTGAAGAATAATAAATTGTGAGAGAGAAAAAGAAAAAAGAGAGAGAGAATAATGACAACGAAAATGGAAGCAGAGAGAAAGAAAGGGGGGAAGGAAGAGAAGAGAAGAGCGGCGTTTAGAAATAAATTAAAGTTGACACGTTTGCATGGAAACTTCAATGAGTATTAAATTTCTTAAAAAGAAAAGAAAAATATGTTCATGAATTTTCTAATGTTTCATGGAAGTTCCTAAAATGTTATTGTCAAAAAATAAAATAATAAGAAAAATTGATATTTATAAATATAAATTTTTTTAAAAATATAAATATCTCCATCAAAAAAGTAATTTTCAAATTAATTGTTAATAATCAAAACAAAACAAAATTGTCTATAATCAAATCAAAACAAAACAAAAAGGTAATTGTCAAAAAAATAGATTTTTTTGGGAAATGTAAATGTTTTATCTTATTTACCAAAAATAAGATATTTCATTTTCTACTTTAGAGAATAGTATGTAATATTGTATTTGGTCAAATGTATTTTGGAGTTTATTTGATCCGTAAGATAAAAATACTTAATGGAAGTGTCTAAAATAGAATAGAATATGATATAAACGTTTAAGGTATTAACATATAATTTTGGTGATGAAAATATTACTTTGGTATTTTAGACAATTTGTGATGAGGATAAAAAATTGTCCAATAATTAGGGAAAGAAATATATGTTTTTGTTCAGTCTCTTAACTCTCAATTTGTTCAGTCTTAAGAATAATTTTAAAATCAAACAAATATATATGAAGTTGTCATATTTTGTCCCTTATTTTTTAGCAGACCGAACAACAAAATAAAATTACATAACAAGACAAATGTTTAAGTAATTGAACAAATTTTGTCCTGTATGATGTTTTGTGAAGAAAATGTTATTTTGGTAATATTTAGACGACAACTTATATTGAGGGCAAAAAGTTGTCATGTGGTTCAGCGAGGAACAAGAATATTTGTCTTTGTCCAGTCCATTGACCCTTAATTTGTCCAGTCTCAATAACAATTTTAAAATCAAACACAATACATCTGAAGTTGGTATGTCTAGTCTCTTATATCTTAGCAGATCAAACAGATCTTTAAGGTCTTAATTTTAAGATTTGTAATTATCAAAAAACAAAATTGTTATTCTTAATAAATTTATCATTTTAATTTTTGAAGTATTAAATTATTTTTAAAAAAATTTTAAGAATCAAATTTATCCTTATAAATGCCGCCGTCCCAAATTATAATGGAAAATAAAAAAAATCACACTTATTAAGAAAACTAAAACATGAAAATTTGAAACATGATTTTGTGTGATTTTTCTTAAAATAAGTTACATAGGAAGATGTAAAAACATTTTTTATTGGTTGTTGTTTATTGATAAAAGGAGAGAGGATGAAAATAAAATGCAATTTTTATTTAATTTTATGAAAATAAGTAAAATTAATACTTAGGATTAGGAAAGATAAATATTTATTTTTTTCCTTTATATTTTGGGATAAAAAATATATGTTTTTTTTCTTTTATATTTTAAGACTAAGGACATTGTTATTCTTATCATGACTATATGTTACAAAAAAAGATATTTATGCGGTCATTCTCTTCAACAAATGATATTGTTATTTAGTAAAAAAAAAAAAATCATATGTATTGCTATTAGAAATATTAGATCGTTCCATTAGCTTAGCTCAATTGGTTGTACATATTGTACGGAAGTGTAGGGACCGAGGTTCGAACTCAATATGCTCATTTATTTACCTTTAATGGGTGAATGAATTTCTAACCATTAGACTATCTAACAAAAAAAATTAAATCATTTAGATTTCTATCAACAGTTGTAAATATCGTACCACCATTTTAAAAATGATTCATTTGAATCTCTATCAACAGCTACAAGTATGTATAATGCCGTACCAACAACTACTACGTCTACTACATTATAGGAAATTTTGTGAGCAATCTTTAAAACATATACGGATACTCTAGCTAACTATCATATAAACATTTTTATAATGATTATATAAGCATATAATGTCATATAAAAATAATCGATTCAACTTTTATAATGATTATATATGCATTTTATGTCTTATGAATTTTTATAATGATTATATATTCATATAGTAGACCTAAATATTCATGTCTTTAACCACTTTTGCTGTGCTTAAGTTGTTTGTATACTCATTTGAACCAATTTTTATAATGAGTTTGTTTTTTTTTTTTTTAACATGACTGAGTTTGATTTATGCCTCCCAATATATGTAATTTTCTCTTTATTTTCTTTTTAATATATTTAAGGTGTTGAAGGCATCCGTTGTTATGCACCCATTTTTACTATTCGGTAGATAAAATGACAAATTAAATACAACTAAATACAATATGTTTACTTACCATTTTTTTTTACACATGGATACCTACCTTCTCTTCATGGCAAACCTACCTATCATTTTTTGAATCTTAAATTGAAGGTGAAAGTGAAAGTTAATTTTTGGTGTGTAATAGTAACCCAAACCAAACACCAAACGGTGCCGTTTTGTAAATATTCTTTATTTTCTAAGCTGTTGCATTGATAAGGAAATTCACCAATCACCAGTTTTGATTAATTTATTTTGTCAAGGGTACTTTTTTTTTGGGATTTAGTTTGTATACATTTCTCTGGCAATTGTCATTAATATATTTATGGAGTCATACATAACCTAAACAATTTGAATTAGTTCAAGTGGTAAAAATTTCGGTCCTCTTAAATATATGATTAAATGTTCGATTCGTGATTATGCAGAGAGATATTACTGTTAACTTTACACAAATAAGGTGGACAAGGATTTAGGTCCTCTCCAAACAATTATCTCACGTTGCTCATGTTACACTAATTTCAATTATTCATTTATCTTTTTTCTTTCTTGTCTAATCCATTTTTTTTAAGTTTATATATCATCCATTGAAATAGAAAAATAAGGATTGAATCAAAATAACATGACGATCCATTTTCAGATAGACAATATTAAAAAATACAGTGACTAATATAAGATCGAGTCACCTGAACTATAACTTAATAACTTAATTATGGAACACTTTGTTCTCTTACCTCCGAGTAAAACTAACCTTATAATTTTGTATCATTGCTAATTTATTCTTGCCTAATAATCTACCAAAGTTAAATCACTAAAATTTATATTTCTCCTAGCAAGGCTTTGCGCACTACATGTAAAATATTATTTCTCCTAATAATCTAATTTTAAACTTAATTAATTAAACAACAGTATGCAATTATGCGACACGGGTCTATATTAATTAGAACACTTGTTAACTTTCTTCTTTTATTAATCATGAAGCAATACTAAATAAATTGTTTGAAATAAAATATTTGTTATAGATAATTTAATGTAATCATGGGTTCCTTTATGAAAATTTCTCTTTCCACCCCTCAATATTCTCTTTCCCCTCCTAAAATGATTTTTGTATGAGAGTAAAAAAATTTTGTATGAGAGAGTATTGGGGGGAAAAAGAGATTGTTGGGGGGTGGAAAGAGAAATTTTCTTCCTTTATTATTATAAGAACTACTCATCCATTTATACTCTTTCCGACCTTAAATATAAACAATTTTCCATTTTTTAAATTTATTATATATTTAACATATATATATATATATATATATATATATATATATATATATATAATTAAAGTTAGATATATTATTTATTTTAATAAACCTAAAAAATAAAAAAATACTTATAATTAAGGTCGGAGGAAGTAACGATTACCTATCTTCCATCCTCATTGATAAATTGAGCACAACTACAAAGTGTGGCAAATTAATCATGACCGGTGTGTACTTACAGCCTATAAAACTGATTATTTTTTATTATTATATGGAAATATATTGATGATTTGGCCGTGCCTTAAAATATTGCAACATTGGTGTATAACCTATGACCATTCAAATTAAATTTGAGATAAATTCTATAAATATTCGTAGAAAGTATGGTCATCATTAAGAAAAAGTAAGGTCATCATGAAATTCATGAAATGCTGCCTCTAACACATGATACTTTTGTAGAGAAAGAACATCCTTTGGATATTTGGTCATATTAATTTGTAGACATTTTGAGTTTATGTTAACAATAAACTCCAAGTATATGTAGTTCGAATAATACGTTCTTTTATTAATGAAAAAGGTAAAAGGTAACATGTTTATAAATTTATTGTCTTCATAAAGGTACTTCACCTAATCATCATCTACTGTTTTGTAGTAGCAACATTTGCTTTGTAAAAAATCATATAAATGTTAGATGTCTCATTAACTTTATGACTTTACCTTGTGCAATAATCCCGAATTTGAATTTAAATAATTATAAATCCCTCCATCACCAAACTCATAACCCTTTTTAAATTTGTTTTCACGCTCTTGCGCATGTTTATAAGCAACGAATTTAGAAAATGGTTTAGTGGAATCTTATTATTTTCATTAATCTATAATTAGAAAATCCAAAAATAATATAAAAATAATTTAGAATTTTCTTTTATTTAAAAAGGAAAATTAATTCTTCCTGTAACACTTCTCCTAAAAAACTCTTCATCCAAATATACTATTATAAATTAGTAGATGTAACTCGTTTATTCATTTTAAATTCTTCAAAAACTTTATTTTACATTTTTCCTTTTACCTTACAAAAAATAATATAAATAAATTTTATACCTTTTACGTTTGATACTTTCGGCTTTCTAGCACCAAAAGTTGTAGATTTTTTGAAAAAAGTCCAAAGAGTCATGCATAGTAATGTCGTGTCACTTAGGTCTATGAATGTAGTTTTTCAAAGATTGAGTTTTACTATACAAAAAAGTTTAGCGGCGCAACTTGTTGTCCGTCTACCTTTTATTCATGTGTAATTATCTATTCACATATATATAAAAGAGAGGAAAAATATTATAACCTTAAATAATAACTTATAAAAACATCATCTATTATCAATAAATTTATTATTACAATAAACTTTTCTTTTGGGTACTATTACTATCCGCTCTTTTAATTCTAGATTTCTACTAATTTAGTCTATGGAGTTTTATAACTAAAAACTTCAGAGAGATTAGAGATAGTATAAAAAAGATTGAGTGCATATTATTACTATCCTAGATTGCGGTAAACTCTTCTTTTGGGTACTATTACTATCCGCAATAATAATATAAAGGCAACTGCCCTATAGATTGAGTGCATCCGCCCTTGCAAGGAAATAAATATCTATAAAAAACGGAAAGTAAGGCAACCTAACCTTTAACTTCATTTCAAATATCGTTTTTTCTGGCCCAAGGCAAGCATTTAAATATGAAGTTCAAATATTGATTTGACTTATAATTCAATGCCGACAGCATTATAGTACAAATAATTTGTTTATAATTAATTTTTATGGAAACTATTGCTAATTTATAGTACTACTCTATCCGTCCCTATTTTTGTCATTTTAGGCTTAGACACATCACATGTTTCATTTTTGTTAATTAAGGTATAAACTAATGACAAAATATTTATTATAATTATCACATTTTTTCAAAAGAGGTAAAGATTTATGACAAAAATAAAAGCTAAAAAAGATCAAAGGTAATGGAGGGAGTGTTAGATAATGTAGATCATGCACATATATCATATATATATATATATATATATATATATGGCCGAGTATATGAGTTCGAACATTGCTATGTGTATATTATATTCAATATCTCTATCAATTAAATTATGTTCACAAAAATAAATTAAAGTTATTATGCTCACCGAGATAAATTAGTTTATTCTTAATTAATTATGTCTACAATTTTTATCCAAATAAATATGAAGATATGAAACTTTACATGTGATATGTGATGGTTGAAGTTATCCTCATTGCTCCCCAACATTTTGATAGGATCATCTATAATTCCAACAATGTACTACAACCAGATCTTTAATTTAGATCATTCAAGCTATTCAAAGGACAGCCACAACGTTAAGTTACCCTATTTCCTATTATATTGGACGGATCAATGGACAAATCCACATAATTTAATGTCTTAGCTAGCTCTATTATATAATAATAAACTATGCACTATTGTGTCACCCCACCAATTTGCCCTTGACTGACTTTTCTGTGTCACAAAATTGCCGGCAAGTGCATGCATAGTCCGAAAGATGCGGTAAATGCCCCTGCCCTGCCATGTCTTCTTTTTTTCTTCTTCTTCTAAAGAATATATGGTAATATAACCTACAGGAAGCTTTTTTTTAAGTTTTATCCTTGCTGGACCAAATTTTTGGTTGTACGTAGCATAATGTTTATGTTTATATTCCTCAATTTAATTAACCTTGCCTTCATAAAATTTAGCTTAAATGTTTGAGCCTTTGTAAGTATATTCATTTTATTTTGTCACCATACATCTTAAATTCAGGCGTTTGCATTTGGTGTGCAGAGCATGTCTTCCATCGATCCACCATCTTTTATGAGTCCTGAATTATATGTTCAAAATAGTTTGGCAAAGGAAACAAAAAATCATATTTTAGAAAAATATTTTGAGATTATTTAACTACTCTAAAGTAAATAATAATAATAATAATAATTTAGTCTTATCGTTCTTCATGTGCTTGAAAGTTGAAACTTGTAACATTTGTGTTCTATATATAAATAGGATGTATATTACAATTCTCTTTTTCGTCTTTTTTTAATTAAGTTAAATAGTTTAGATGTAACAAAAAAAATAGTTTAGTAATTGAAAATTCATCTATTGTCTTATCTTATCAACAAAAATAAAATCATCTATTGAGATGAATAAATGAAGAATTTCATATTCAAAATTCAAACATTTATCTAATATATTTAATACGATATTCTTACTAATTAAACGACGCTGATGAAAATTCGGACCAACAGAGATTCAAGGACTAATTTTAATTTTATGATTTTTAAAGTTGATTGCAATGCCGCATGTACAGAGTTAAAACTTGTCACTCAAATTCATAGGCCATTCATGTTGCCCAACTCAGGTGTCAGTTGAGTCACACAATATAACAAGTGCATGCATCATGCATGTGTTAGTTGAGTCTAATGTAAATAATATAATTAGACTTCCACAATATAACAAATTAAATTAACATTTACATATCAATTATAAAAAATATTTATATTTAACATCTGACACATTTCAAATATGATTATATGATTACGTTTGATCTGATAGAGGATGGAGAGAGAACTTGTATAAAATACAGGTATCAATTGCAAAAAGAAATAAATGTGCATATAATTGTATGGTGCAATTAAACGACAAACAGAAAATTTAATGCTCCCACCAAAAAAAACCATACAGAAAAATGAATGAGGAGTAGCAAGTGGTCACACACATCCATCCATCAACACACCGTACCGGTGTAACATGCATATGTTGTTAGGTGTCTTTCATATTCTTCCTTTCTTTATCTATCAAATTCAAATATGTTAGTGTCTCCTATAGAGCAAGACTCCATTTGACATTGGTCCAATCTATAAGGCTATAGCAAAGAATTAATTATAAGTGTGGACATATGAAATGAAACATTGCCTTTAATCTTAAGACATCAATAAGATGCCAAAATTCACTTAACTCAATGCAATGTATGCAATTGGATGGATAAATCACCCAGGTGAGGCTAGCTTAAAGCTAGTGCCTAGTGGGCACAGCATGTGCCTAACTTTTAATAGCATGGATAAAATCATAGAACCATCCTTGTTTTGTATGTTTGTTGTTGTAAGAGTTCTCTTTCAAAGATGAATATACTTGAATTTGCAATGTTCCAACTAAATACTTTTCATATACAAAACTTAAAAATTGAACTCTAATAAATTTATTTGAGAAGATCAAACTTGTTACTTAGATTAATTTATTGTTAGTATGTATACCTAAAATATTTATTATTTGTGAAAATGAAATGTTTAAGTAAGTTCAATCAAATCCTTATAACATTTGTCCAAGTAAATTAAACTCATTTCAGTGTGTGGAAAATAAACAAAAAGGATATACAGTATAATTGGTTCAGTTCAGATCAATTTTTAGTTAATAAAGTGTCTGAATGAATGAATGAAATCTTCATTAATTTGATTTGGTTTGATTTTAGTATTTTTTAAAAATAAAATAGAACCAAAACTAATTAAATAATTGGTTTAGTTCGGTTTAATTGATCAATTTAAATTTATTTTTTCAAACAATACGTTCATCTTGTGTGTTCACTGTTAACATTTTGTCGATGTATTCTTTAAATGTACATGTTAATAAGCATTTGTGTGCCACGTGCATGACTAAATTACCAAATCTTAGTTGGTTCAATGATAGATGATTAATGTTGACTTAGTAGGGAGAACCAATGTTTGAACCTCATAACTACGATTGAGAGATGACTGAAATAATTTGATATCAGAATTCGCTCCGAACTCTTGACTATTAGGCCTTTTTCTTCTAAAAACTAGATCAAGATGAAAACAAAAAAATCTTAGATTAGAGTTTATATATATATATATATATATATATATATATATATATATATATATATATATATATATATATATATAATGATAAGTTAGAAATGCATTCAATTAATTAACATCTGGCAAGAATATCATATTACTACTAACATTTGGCAAATTTGGATTAATCTGCCTTAGCTGCCCGAGTGATGTTGATTGTTAAACACTAATTTATCAACAGAAAATATATTTTATGAAGAAAACCAAATTTTTTTTCTTCTAAGAACACTAGTAATTCTAGTGATTGAGTCGCTTTCTTTTTCTCTTCATTTTTTCACATAATTTTCACTATTTTTTTCATTATTAACAAAAATAGCAATATTCATAATCAATTATATTTTATTGTTGATTTTTTTTTTGACTAAATGATATTTTATTGTTGATTAATAAATCGATAAAGTGAATTCATATTTTTATAATCAATACGTATCTGATTAAATTTGGAACAATTTTAAAATACTTAGTTAAGAAGTAGTAGTAATTCTTCATTTTGAAGAACTCATGTTAGAGACTTAACACATTCATCATACATAAATTCAGTTAGGAAAAGCCAAAATGTCACTTTCCTTGAAGTAATCACTCTTGCCTTAGTTGTAAGGGTTGAAGCTGGTGATATTGAAAGGATTAGGTGTATTGCCTTAGCTTCCAGCCACCAACTACCCAATATTAATAAACAAACATCTTATGTTTCTTTTTTTAGAGAACTCAGATTTAGACATCTATTAAAATTGACAAGAACATTTTTTCTCTTCTCCAGCATAACCTCATTTGTATGATAGTCTCAAATTATACTTTTAAATTTAGTAAAAAAAACTGCCGCAACGAACAAAACAAACTTGTATTAGCATCGACCAAAGGTCCACGCTAAATAGGTTGAAGCTAATACACTAGATGCACTAGTTTTGTCTTGCATTCTAGCCACTACATCGAAAAGAGTTATATAAAATTAAATACTAGTACAATTAAAACAACTTTTTATTTTAAAAAGTTTTCTATTTCAAATTTGTCAAAAAAAATTGAAAAAAAATGGGAAAACACATTCCAATTTCCAAACATATTTCAAAAAAGAAAATGGAATAGAAAATTTGATCTCCTTATTTAGTTAAATATTGAAATTTCAAACAAAATTTACAAATGGCTTTCAAATTTGATCTAAATACAACAAGGACAATTTAGGTTATTCACATGATTTGTGGGTTATATAGACAAAGTGTAGGAGTATGAATTATAATTTTCTTTTAGAAAATTGAGGTTGAAAAGTAGCCCCATCCTAAAGAAAGACTTGGTTTCAATGGTTTGCTATTCTTTTTTATTTATTTTTATATAAAAATTGTTTGCTATTCTGTTAGAAAGCCCAAAGGTTCATACTTATAAATGTTTTGATAGATAAACCCCTACAAGTATCATTCATATCCCCCGCATGTTACATTTTCGTTATTATTTTTTGAGGAAATGTTACATTTTGGTTGTTAACTCACTATTGGTTTTGGTCTCTTAAGCTCCGATTAGATTGATGGAATATAATAAAATAGAGAAGAGCGGAGTGAAATAGAACAGAATAGAATAATTGAACAATGGTGCTGCTAAATAGTGTTCTTGCGGCATTGTTTAAGGAAGAAAAAAATTTAATGGGATCTATTATTAATCTTTGATAACGTAAGAATAAGTCTGCTAATTAAATTAAATAATATTCGCCGAACTTGGAAGTTGGAATTAATTAAAAACACACGCGCGTCTCCTTCGTCAATGTACTAGTTTTTTTTCTTCTTTTGTTTTTACAATTGAAAAATATTGTACTTAGTAGATCTCAAGTCTCAACCATGAATTTCTCTAGTCCGATTTCTCTCCGACCACCACACCCCCGCCGCCTCTCTCGTTCATCCCAGACCTGTGTGTCTTACGTTCTTCTCTCACTACTATTGTAACTATTTATCTAACAATGAATGAGGATGGAAGAGAAGAGTACCTCATAGTGAGTATGCATTAGGAAGCATTGCAGAGGAGTTGAAAAGAAAAGTACCAATATTTGGTAGTGTGAAGAAAGAGGAAGACTAAAAAACTCACGCGCCAGCATATTATTTGGTAATATTCAATAAACTCTAAATGATGAGTCTCTTTAAAATTTATTCTTTCTTAACTAGTACCCTAACATTAACCAAATGAAATAAACAACATAATTAAAATTAAGTCTAATTTTAAACTACAAATCAGAAATTGTCTATATAAATTTTAAAAATATTTCATTTGGATTTTGTGGAAAAAAAAAATTCTTTTGAATATCTCAAAATAAAAAAAAAGACCGTTAGAATTTAAAAGTCTGATTTACTTTTTCCATTATATATTTCTCGAGAATTTCTCACACACACTTACTTACATAGTCTCTAGAAATTTCCATGAGAAAGCGGGAAAAAACAAACCAAAATTTCAATTCAAAAAGAAAAAAGGTTCAAATAATCCACCTTAATTAGCCGTTAATTTTAAAATTCCAAAAATATCCAAAAATATAAATTGGAATTTACCATTTCATCCTTTTCATTTCATCTAAATCCCTCTTTTCTTCACTCACAAAATCACAACTCCCAAATTCTCTCTTTCACTCATCAGGTTCGTTCTGAAATCGCTTTTTCCTCTTTTCATTTTCTCTTCAATTTCATTTCATAATTTTCGCTTTTCGCTTAATTAATTAATCGCGTTTTGTTACTAACCGTTTTTCGTTCTTCAGATTCAAATCGAACTATTCACAAACCCTAATTTTTCAAGTATGGGTCAGATCCAGTACTCTGAGAAGTATTTTGATGATACTTATGAGTATAGGTATATTAATCGTTCTTCATTTCTAATTTCTTTTTCTTCTTCGTAATTTAATTTAGTTTTTTTGATTATTGATTATTATTTTGTTGTTTCGATTTTTTAATTTTCAGGCATGTTGTTCTTCCTCCTGAAGTTGCTAAATTGCTTCCGAAGAATCGGCTTCTTTCTGAAGTATGTAATTAGTAATTGATAGTTCTTTCGATTTATGATTTTTTTTTTGATTATTTTGTTGTTTTTGGCGATCTATCTTTATGTGTTAGAGTTTATTGAAATTCGTTATATGCTGAATTTTTCGATGGGAATTTGATTTAGGTTTTGTTATGTTGTGGTAATTGATGGCTGAATATTAGTCTGTGTACATGTTAGGGTTTACTTTTGAAATAAGGAAAAGTGATTCTGGAGGTTTAAATTTGATTTGGCATGTTTGAGAGTTCTAGATTAGAATTGATTGTAATTGAAAATTAGGTTTTGTATATTTTGCCGCTAATCGTGGTTTTTATATCCTGACATGTTAATGCATCCAAACATAGCACTGAATTGAACTTACTTTCATTTCAACCAAAATAAACTTAAATTGAATTCTGCCGCACTGTATAACCAAGCTTACACTCAGTCGAGGAAATGGTGTCTATGATTTTTGTTCAAATTGTTTAACATTGAAGGTTGGTTATTGATCATTCTGCTTTCTTTTCATGAGATTTAGTATCAGTCAACTTAGAAGATTGTGTTTTGTCTTTGCTTTTGTAAATATGAGTGTGGTCTTTGTTTTACGACTTTTATCATGTAATGGAAAGTTAAAGCTATATGGTTTTAGGGTTTTGTTATGGGAGTTTTTTTTTCTCTCCCTGTAATGATCTGCTATTTTATAGTTTTTTGTGGACTGTTTAATCACTCTGTTTGGTTTAATCGTACAGAATGAGTGGCGTGCAATAGGAGTTCAGCAGAGCCGCGGTTGGGTTCATTATGCAATTCACCGCCCTGAGCCACACATTATGCTTTTCAGGAGGCCTTTGAATTATCAGCAGCAGCAGGACAACCAGGCACAACAAAGCATGCTTGTCAAATGATGATTATTACTTTAATGTCTATTGAAAATGTGAAATTGGAATACAATATAGGTTTATTTTAATGTCTGTTTAGGGAACATGGATATTGTGAGACCTAACTGTTGATGGTATTCTCTTATGTGGAGAATTTGACTATCCATTTTCATGCTTTCTTATGTTTATTGGTGTACTTCTCGTGTACTCAGTATGCTTGGTTTATTATAATTGTGCCAGTAATTTCAAATCAATTGTTCTGTCATATATTTTTCTTAGTTTGGTTGTATTTTTGTCCAAGTAGGGTAATTCGTACACTCTTTAAGATAATGTCATGATCATTAGATATCATGTGTTTGATAAGTTTATATGTTTAAAACAGTTTCATTTCATGTTGTTTGAGAGTAAACAATCACTTTATTACTTTGTTTTTCTGATTGATACTCACTTTACTTCTTGAAAGTGATATGTATTATGTGGTGTCACACTAGTGCCCAGAAGAAAGGAAATCTCTTTTTAGTCGTCAAATCATGCTATTTTTTACTCAATTGGTTTCCTATTCTTTAAACATCATACACTTATGTAGTGGCATAAGAGCTAACAGCTTTTAACTCTTCACTCTTAATTCTCCCATTGTTCTATAATCCCCAGGCCACCAGATTTTAACATCCTTTGTTGAATACATCGTAGTTAATCAATGATGCAGAAAGATTAAGGGTAAACGTGCATACTGTAAAGGTAATGCTGGATTAACCAACTCGAATATATTGATAGAACCTGTCTCAAAAGAGTAAGTAGAATGAATTTTATTAATGAAAATCACAGTCATGATGTTAGGACTTAAGTCTACTAGATGAGTCCAATTATAAATACCCAAGTAGGTGGGAGAGTCTCATGACTTATTAACTCAATGTAAAACTCTTAACTTTTACTCTAGATATTGACCTAAAGTTAACATTTTTCAACTTGACAGTTTCACTTACCTCAACGTATTCATTAAAATGCTTTAATCCAACTTACAGAGAGATGTTTGCGTGGTCTAACTTTTAGTGAAAGCGGCAATAATAAAAGTGCCAATGGTTAGGACTTAAACTCTTGAGGACAATAGTGTATGTAGTGAAAGAGCTTGAAAGTGCTTTTTTTTATTTATTTAAAAAAACACACAATATTTTGAAACTTTAGTAATAATCCTCTTTTTTATTTTTATTTTTTATAATCATAATTTATGAAGCACATACACTTCACATAATTCATGGAAAAGTAACTGCTATCTACTATCTACTATTAACATAATAAATTCAATAGCTGAGTAAATATTTTTTTTGTCCCTCATTTTTAAATTTCAATTTTTGCAAATACACTAAAAAGTAAGGACAAAAGTGGAATATTTGGACTAAAAACACTACATTCATCCTCATAAAGTTACAATTGAAAATGTCTCATTTAGGGAGATTGGCTCCCGTCTCCTAAGCCTTCGGCCTGAAATTGTGGTGCTTATTGAAACCCGCGTTAAAAGTTCTAAAGCAGATAACATAAGGAATAAATTGAGGCTCCAAGGTAAATACATCGACAATTATCTCCACCACGTGAATGGTAGAATCTGGCTGAATTGGGATGACAAAGTTGTTGATGTTAGACTTATTAGTAGCACTGCCCAACTGATCCATTGTGGCCTATATGATCTCAATGGTAATTTTTTGAATTGGTTTACTGCCATATATGTTTTTAATCAACTTGAGCATCGCAGAAGATTGTGGAAAGACCTTGAAAGGTTACACCTTCAACAACAAGGACCTTGGTGCTTGATGGGAGACTTTAATAATGTCTTGAAAACTGTTGATAGAGTTGGTGGCAGAATTGTGCACGACTCCGAATACAGTGACTTGACCTCTATGATGGAAACGCCTGGACTCTCAGAAATGGATAGCTTGGGCGATTATTACACTTGGTCTAACAAGCATGTCGATGAGATTATCTACTCTATAATTGACAGAGTCATTGGAAATGTTGATTGGTTTCAACTGCACCTTAATGCCACTTTGACTAACTTGGATCCCGGCGTCTCTGATCATGCTTTGCTATGTCTTACCGGGCATGCGGAAGCTACTACTATCCCTCACAAATCTCATTTCAAATTCTTGAATTGTGTGACTGATATGGCAGGTTTCTCTGATTGTGTCTCAACGAGTTGGAATGAACCTATAAATGGTAGGCCTATGTATGTTTTGTGGAGGAAGCTTCTTAGGCTGCAGCCTGTGCTAAGGAAGCTAAGCAGACCTATCACTGATATCACTATCACCCTTGCTAAGGCTAGAGAGGATCTAGAGCAGGCTTACAAGAGGCTGGTATAAGACAGAATGAATACTCACTACATCATGGAGGTAAAAAAGTGCACCGAGAACGTTATTAAGTGGAATGATATTGAGGAGCAAATGTTGATGCAAAAGGCGAAAATTGAATGGCTCCGTCTTGGAGATGGGAACAATAAATATTTCTATGCCTCCATAAAAGCTAAGCAGAAGCAGTGTGCATTGAGAACTCTTTGTAAGGAGGATGGAACGATGGTGACTAATCATGAGGACATTGAGCAGGAAGTGTTGGGTTTGTATGGTCAGCTTATGGGGAAAGCTGACACTAACTTAGAGGGCATAGATATAGTTGCTATGCGAGATGGCCCTAAAATCACAAATGAACAGAGAGAATTTCTTGTTACACCCATTAGGGAGGAGGATATCCTTAAGGCCTTAAATGGTATTGGGGATCTGAAAGCTTCTGGTGTGGATGATTTTGGAGCTCTTTTTTTCAAGACAACTTGGAGCATTATTAAACAGGATGTCATAGCAGCTGTAATGGAGTTCTTTTATGATGAGAATATCTATAGTGCAATCAATAGTACTCTAGTAACTCTTATTCCCAAACATTCTGCAGCAAAAACTATAAAAGAATATCGCCCCATTTCCTGTTGCACTACTATCTTCAAAATTATCTCTAAAATACTAACTGAAAGACTAAGCAGGGTTCTAGGCAGCATTGTCAACCACAGCCAGGCTGCTTTTGTGTCTGGACAGCACATCCATGATCACATATTACTGGCCTATGAACTCATTAGAGGTTATAGTAGGAAAGGTGGAACGCCTAAGTGTATGTTGCAGCTGGACCTTCAGAAAGCGTACGACACTGTAGATTGGTATGCTCTTCAACACATCCTGAAGGAGGTTGGTCTGCCTAATCAATTTATCAGGTGGATTATGCTGGGAGTAACTTCGGTATCCTATAAATTCAATATTCAAGGCAACTACACTGGATTTATGAAGGCTAAGCGTGGCCTTCGATAGGGCGATCCCATCTCTCCCTTACTCTTTGTGGTGGTTATGGAATACTTGCATAGAATGTTACAAGGTCTGAAAAAGGTGCCTGATTTTAATTTCCACTCAAAATGTATGAACCTTAACATCATAAATCTGAGCTTTGCTGATGACTTGTTGATTTTCACGCGCGGTGATATGAAATCTGTCCAACTAGCTATGGCTAAAATCCAAAAAATTTCTAGATCAACGGGGCTCTATGTGAATCCTTCTAAATGTAAATTTTTCTGTGGTGGGGTGGAAGATAACATCAAGGAGAGTATTAGGGAATTAAATTTGTATGCTGAAGGGACTTTGCCTTTTAGATACCTTGGTGTGCCTCTTACTAGCAAGAAGTTGTCTATCCAGCACTATATGCCCTCGGTGGATCGTATTGTGGAGCGAATTCGAAATTGGAGTGCCAAACTTTTGAGCCATGCCGGTAGATTGCAATTGATCAGCAGCGTGACTTTTGCAGTTGCTAACTATTGGATGCAATGCCTGCCGCTTCCTAAAATGGTAATTCATAAAATTAATGCAATTTGTCGTTCTTTTTTGTGGACTGGTGGAGCTGTTATAACCAGGAAATCTCATGTTGCCTGGGAGTGTGTGTGCACGCCTAAATCTCAGAGAAGTCTTAATCTGATCTCTCTAGAAGATTGGAATAGAGCTAACTTGACAAAGTTGTTGTGGAATATAAATGCTAAGGCCGACAGCTTATGGATAAGGTGGATCCATAGCTACTACATTAAACATGATCAGTTGATGACTATGCAAGTTAAAAACACTTGTTCTTGGATTCTTAAGGCTATTCTTCAACAAAGGGATACACTACAACAATTGCAAGGATGGAATAACATGACGGGGAAGGTTGTCACAAGGAAGGTGTATCAGTTGTTAAAGGTTGGCTACCCTTTAGTAGACTGGAGGTACACTATGTACCAAAATGTGGCTCGTCCCCGAGCAGTTTTTATTTTTTGGATGGCTTGTCACAATAGATTGGCAACGAAGGATAGACTCCATAAATTTGGTGTAACAGTTGACTTACAGTGTTGTTTTTGTACTCAGGAGGAAACTGTTAATCATCTATTTTTTGGGTGCACCAAGGTGAAGCTTATTTGGCGGAATATCCTCAAATGGATGCAAGTAGACCATGACCCTATGGAATGGAATGATGAATTGAAGTGGCTTACGAGATATAGTAAGGGAAAAGGGTGGAAGGCTCAACTTCTGAAGAGCGCCGCAACTGAAACAATGTATGCCCTTTGGAAGTATAGGAATGATGTTTGCTTCGGCAACAAAATACAAAATACAAGTATAGAAGAAGAGATTATAAATACTATAGTGTATAGAGGTTGGAGGAGTCCTAAGCTTAGGAAGCACATTGCTCATTTGCTAATGTAGTTTAGTCCTCTTTTTTTTTGTTTAGCTTGTCTCTTTGGAGGGTTGGATCTCTTATGATCACCTTGTAATCCTGTATTTTTGATCTTAATGAAAGTTTCTATTTCCAAAAAAAAAAAAAATGTCTCATTTACCCTTAAATAGTAAATAAAAGGACAAACAACTCATAATTCACAGGCCCACACTGCTTTTACTTTAATTCAAATTCAAAAATAATTCATCTCTCTTTATAATTCAATTGTTATAATACCATTCATTTCATTTTTAACATTCACTTTCTTCTTCCTCTCTCACTTTCTTTTTCAGTTTATTTTTTTTTCTTGTGAATTTTTCTAACCACTACTTATTTATCATTTTACATAAAAAAGATTAGAAACAGATCAAAGCAAATATATGAAGATGCAAAGAAGAAACATATCTCATATTTATGGTATGTTTTTATTTATATTTAGGTGTTCCTTGATATTGTTGCATCCAAATAAATCCAACAAACATTCATCTAACAGTGTTTTTTCGTCAAAAAAAATAGGATGGGAGAAGTGGTTTTTAACTCATAATTTTTATCAAATCTTTCAATTTATCAGATCTGAAAAAGATCTAGATGAAGAAAAAAATTGTGGCTTTTACCCAATAAAAGAAAAGTATTTTATATTTCGATGTAAGAAAGAAAAAAATTTGAAGAGGTGGCGATACAAACTTAGGCGGCGGGGCAATTTCCGGCATGGTGGCCATCTCTAAATTTACTCCGATAAAATTCTTTCTTTCCAACAGAGATTAAATGGAAGCAGATCATCAGTTTTGATTTTTCAAATACTTCTTTGAATCAACCGGTGCTTTATATTATTCTTCAAATACTTCTTTGATGCACAAAGCTAAGTTTTGATTTTTGTTCATTTTAATGAGTATGATTTTGTTATTTTGGGAAGAAAGAAGTTCCAAATCATGAAAAATACATTGGAAACAGAAACACAAAATGGAACACAAACTCAGATCTGCAAAATGCAACACAAAAGAGATGCATGCAAAACACTTTTTTTTTTTTGGATAGAAATAAAAAAGAAAGAATCTACGATGAGAAAAATCAAATGGTTATCATCACAAGACACAAAATAGAATCATCATATTTCCTGGCGTCACGGTGACGATTTTCGGAGCATGGTGACAATATCCAGCGCAGTGGTGGCCGATTAAACTGCTCCCTCAATAGTGTTTGGATTTTGCAGATGAGATGAAGATGTGTCTTTCTATGGTGATTATTTTTCAATAAATGACTTGTGGTTGTCTAAATCTGGCCAAGAAATTAATTGTTGTAAAATTTTCGAATTTTTTTATATTATAAATAAATTAGTAATTGTTTGAACTGGAAGAAGAAAAGATCTAAAAAATTATATATATTTGTCTTTTATTGGTGCTAATGGGCTAATATTCACAAAAAAAATATTGAAGAAAGGAAGAAAGAATAGGGCGGTGGTGATCTGATGAGTTTGGTGAGATAAAAATGGTTTATTAGTCTTAAGTAGGTAGAGAGAAATTACTGTCAAAAAATAATAAAGTGGGGAGAGAGACATGTTTTTGCAAAATGGTGTTTGCGGTGTTGGGAAGATCCACGGGATAAAGTAATAAAATGGTAGTAAATGGAAATTGGTTTACAAATGAATGAGTTGAGAGAGTCCAAATAGCATATACCTTATGTTCATGATATTATTCTTTTTATTCTCATTTATTGTTGAATTACTTAATATTTAAAAGACTAATAACAAATGATTTTATAATTTTATTAGATACATAGTTGAAATTAAAATAAAATGAAAGAAATATCATGATATCTCAAACAATCCCAAAAACCATTACCATAATATTCATATACTGTTTTAAAAAACAGTTATAGTAGTATCTATTAGGACATATAGTAAAATTTAAAATATTTACAAATGTGAAACCATAATATTATTTTGTTTCATTTCCATAAATGCGATAAGTTCACGAGACAAGGTGTTGGTGCTAAAATTTATGTTTTTATATTTGTCAAAATGTTGCCATTTTTTATATCTCTCAAAAATAAATTGTTTCTATAATAATAAGTAGAACCAAAATTATAAAATTAGTTTTTATATGCATTTTCTCATTTTTTATTATTTTTTTAAGAAGAAAATTGATAAACGAGTTTATTCATCTTAAGGAGATTGGTGAAACATGGAGCCTAAGATGATATGGTTGTGAAAACTAAAAGAATAATAAAAATGTATGTGAGTGGCTAAACCGGTGGAGAAGAGGACGAGCATTGGAAAGAGAAAAAAAATTGGTTAAAGGAAATGAGTATGAGTACTAGACAAAGACATGATGAAAGTAACTTAACGTTGAAAGTTTATATCATATAAGTTATTTCTGTAAAATTTAATCATTTTGTTTTTTTATGAATAAATAAACTATTTAAAAATAATTAGTATACTCAAGACAAAGTGTTTTTGATAAAAAAATTAATTTGCCTATTATTATGAGGAATAAGTTGTTCCGTATGAAAAAAAATTAAATGATTATTTTTTACGGGGAAAGAGATTATTGTTTACGAAAAAAATAAATAAATGCATTAAAATAAAATATGATGTGTATAAAAAAAATTAAACTGTTAATTTTGATGTGTGTCAATAACATATCAAATGATTTTAGATTTGTATGAAATTATATACAAATGATCTATTTTACACAAATTTAACTTAATCATTTTGTTTTTTTTATGAATAAATAAACTATTTAAAAATAATTAGTATACACAAGACAAAGTGTTTCTGATAAAAATTTTAAATTGACTATTATTACGAGAAATAAGTTGTTCCGTATGAAAAAAATTATATGATTATTTTTTACGGGGACAAATGTTATTGTTTACGAAAAAAATTAAATAAATGCATTAAAATAAAATATGACGTGTATAAAAAAATAAACCGTTAATTTTGATGTGTGTCAATAACATATCAAATTATTTTGCATTTGTCTAAAATTATACACAAATGATCTATTTTACAAAAATTTAACTTAATCATTTGTTTTTTTTTATGAAAATTAAACTATTTTAAAATAATTAGTACACACAAGACAAAGTGTTATGATAAAAAAAATTAAATTAACTATTACATACGAGGAAAAAGTTGTTCCTCATGAAAAAAAATTAAATCGTTATTATTTTACGGGGAAAAAAGTTATTGTTTACGGAAAAAAAATTGTTATTTATGAAAATATTAAATAAATGCATCAAAATAAAATATGACGTGCATAAAAAAAGCAAATTAACTATGCGTTCATTTGTTAAACAATTTCAATCTTAATTTAAAAACTTTGTTTTTTTAATCAATTGTTTTTTTAAGCAAATTAATTTTTTACATCTTTTTCCCACAAATTGGGTATTAAATAAATTAAATTCTATCATGTATATTTATAAATAATTATTATCAGTGTTGACAATTTTAATATGATTCATATTTTACTATCTCTTTTTTTTTTTTTGAAACATTAAAAATTATTATTGAATAATTATTTTTTCTTAATCAAATATAAGTGATAATTCTTTTTTGGAATCAAACCATAATATTGAACAAACAACGCCCTCAACGTACCACCGCGACCCACTCTCAACGCACTCACGCCCTCTACGACCCAACTCTCGCACGGGTATCTCGCTAGTTTTGACTATAAAATACTTCAGTACACATGCCCTAATTGGTAATTGCTGTACGTACTACTCTAACTCTTGCTGGGATGAGAATTGGGTCGGTGTTGTTGAGTGACAGGTTCTCTACACTTTTAATTGTATGTTGTTGTTAGCAGCGACAAAAATGAATTTAGTTTTTTTTATCTTTTTAAATTCGATATTCAGTCATTGACTAATTCGATGGTATAACTCCAATACCCACTTACAGAAGCTCCATTTAAAGTCAAAACAAAAACTCTGTATAGCGTATAGAGTAGTTCACTAAAATTGGTGCTCAGAAGAATCAAATTTGAGACATTGTAATTTGGATTTAGATGATAATGAATGGATCAAAACAATTCTGTATAGTCCATTGACAATCCATTCAAAATTTCTCTGTGAATTAATCCATACATAACAAAAAACTTTAACTTTAAATAGAGTCTCGCAAGTAGACGATGGGATTGGTCTGTTTGAATTAGTTGGTCTTTGAGGAGTTTTCAAAAAAAAAAAAATCAAACCATTCAAAATTCCTTTTAAAAATTTCAATTCAATCCATTAAACATAAAACTCACCTATTATTATATATTGGACCAATTTTTCTTTTTCTATTTGTGAATCCAACCCAAAACTATTCTTTTCAGTGGCTCAATTTAGATTTTTTTTTTTTGACAAAAACAAAATGATATTCATTAATTCAAATAGGTAGAGTATATCAAATTCAACATCGCTAAAAACGTAATAGATGAATCTGCGAACAAACTCACAGCATCTGAGTTAATAGCATACAACGGCATACTCATGCCTATAACTATTGTGATATAATCAAAGTAACCGGAATACCTATGCTTCCGGATCTACATCGTTGACGAACTTGTTCACTTGTTGAAAGAGTAGTTGATCTGTCAATCTAAAGCAAACGAACACCGCAACAAGATGGAGACAAACAAAACATCGCACAGAGACGAGAAAGCAAATACCGCACAGAGACGGCAAAACAAACAAACGTCGCACTGAGACGACGAAATCACGAAGAAAAAAAAAACTTAAACTTTGTGGAAAATCACTTATGTGAAATTAAAGGAGAAATATGAGATGAATAAGAGTGATTTCGGGTCAAGAGAAGACCCAAAACCACCCCCTTTTGAATGAAAGAAGAGAAAAATCTAGAGAGAAGGAGGAGCTTATCTCTCTAGAGAATTAGGGCCGGCCAAAAAAAAATTCCGTTCAATTCAGAATATTTTTTAACTTGCCCAAAGCACGTGTTTTTTATTTAAAAGTTATACTACATACGTTTCTTATTATAAGAGATAATGTATTTTTTAGATTCATTATAAAACTTATGTATTTGGTCTTTATTACAGTCCAGATACATAAGTTTTACAATAAATCTCAAAAATAGACGGTCTCTTATAATAAGGAACGAAGGTAGTATAATTTCAGGAGATTACGATACACATAAAGGTATATTTGAGCATCACACGTCTTTTTTATTTGGACCAAATAACCATTTGTTAGCATTAATAGATGATTGAATCTCTGGGTGTGAAAGTAAGTTTCACTCTTTATTAATTGTTTTTGAATTATTATATTACATATTAATTAAATATTAAAGTTAATTAGATTATTAAAGTTAATTAAATTTCCTCAATTTTTTTCTATATTTTTTTAGTCGAGACTAGAATATCCACCGTTGAACGCTGGAGGCACCTCAAATGGTGAGATTACTGACCCAGAGATTTAAAGTTGTTCCGTAGTCCGTATCCAAGGAGGATTGAATCTAGACCCTTGATTAAGGAAGGATGAGTCTCAACCGCTCAACCATAGAGTTCAAGTTTTTTTAGTTGTTGTTGTTGTTGTTGTTGTTGTTGTTGTTGTTGTTATTATTATTATTATTATTATTATTATTATATAGTATTAAAATTTATGTTTAGAAATTTTAACTCAATTGACTGATAATGTCGCAATTGCTGTGAACGTCCATAATCGAAGTTCAATTCTCGGTCCGTTCACTTTTTTTATTTGAATTTATAATGATTTTGCATTTCATCTATCCACCCAAAAAAATTAATTGTTGTTTTGTGACGCTTGTTCTATAATATCAACTCGATTAAAAAATGTATTTTGTTAAATCAAGTATGGTTAAACCGACTTAAGAAATTTTTTTTTATTCAAAAATATGCCTTTTTTTTTTTCTTTCTCTTTCTGCATATATGCAAAAAAAACCTACACACAAACCATATACTACTAATTCAGAGAGTGTGGTTGAGCGGTTGAAACTCATCCTCTTTTAACCAAGAATCGAGGGTTCAATACTCGTCTTGAGTACATAGCAACTTTAAATCTCTGAGTCAGCCATCCCACTCTTTGAGGTGTCTCCAATCTAATGAGAAGAATAGTCACTGCGTTCGGCAGTGAATACCATGATCTCGACAAAATAAACCATATACTACTACCAAAATTTTATATATTAGCTTTAATTTCTAGAAATCTTACAATAATATCCTATCACAATAATGTCTTATAATCTTATTTGATTCAATCCTTTCATATATCTCTAACTAATGTGAGACTTCTAACACACTTCCTCACGTCCAGAACACCGTGAAATCAACAATAACGGATGCCTCAAATTATGGGAGGTCTTCACAACAAACAACAAATAGATCTAGGATAAGCTGTGATATCATATTAGAATTTAGGAGACATATCCTCTACCATAAAAGCTAACTTGAGAGTTGAGGTTTACACATTTATAAAGTATATTTATTTATGTCATATCGATCTCTAGCAAATGGGAGACTTCTAACATTTCACATAGAAAAAATGGAGCTCATGCAACTTGAAATTCATTGTCAAGAAAGGAGCAGAACTCTCTAAGTTCCAAAACACAATATAATGAATCTAAAAATAACTTATATCTAAACTAAGAAACCTTAGCAAAAAAAAGAAAACACCATCAAGATTTGCACGTAAACCCTTACTATGGTTAAGTGGACAATTGAGTGAACTAAAGGGATAACACGCAACATTTTTTTCTTTATTTTATTTACTTTCATAGTAGAGAATTGAACTCAAAACTTTCAGTTTACTTAATGGATACACACAACATGTTGATTATAGCGATATTTAACATTAAATTCAATTTTATAATTTAGTGACTTCTTACAATTCCTAAATACTAAAAACTATTTAACTGAAGTTAAAAAAACATGAAATTTTTACTTATAAATAATAATAAAAATTATGTTTATTATATACAAAAGAGAGAAAATATGGCTCATATTATCTTATTTTTTTATGCCTTGATCATCTTTATGTGCCGTCTAAGTATTTTATTTTCTACACTATTTTTTTTAATTTTTTAAGATATCTTGTACACAATATTTTATCATCTTTAATAACACTTTTTTGTGTGTGATTATTTGACAATGTAGGTGATACTCCCTGCAAATCTGATAGCGATTGTCCACCGATTATAGGTTGTACAGCTAAGTGTATTGAGAGTTTTTGTAGGTTCTATGAAGGGGAAAACATAGTAATAGTTGAATGAATAGTTAAAATACCCCTTTGAAATCATATCAAATATGTCACCATGATGATTAAAGGGAATCAATAACTATATATATATATATATATATATATATATATATATGTAAATAATATACGTATGTTTTTACTAAAATGTCCATTCTTAGAAATTTGACACATCCCATTTTTAAGTAAAAATGAGTCTTTTCTCCCAAAGCTTGTCCTTTCTATTATTACTAGAAATAAACCCGCGCGTTGCGCGGATTTAATTAAATTATAAATTAAAATATTTATATAAATGAAAATTAATAATTATGATAAATATAATCACATGATTAAATGAAAATATTTTTATTTATTCCGTTTAAATTGTGATTGTTAAAAATATTTGATATTTTATTTTTACCAAAATAATGTTGGATATTTTCTATCTTAAAAAAGGAAGAAAATTTTGAAATATGTAAAATATGTAGTATTTGGTTTATTTATGTTTTTTTTGTTCTTGAATTAAAGAATATAACATATTCAATTTATTTAAATTCGACAAAAATATGGTTTAATATCTAAAGAATATGTTTTAATATATTTTATAAATATTATTTTTTTTACTTCACTTTTTATAAATATATGTTAATAAGTAAATATGCATAATTGTAATTTTGCAGTTGTAGTTGCATCATAGGAATCTCTAAGGTTTAGTAATAAAAAAGAAATCCCTAAAGTCAAACATAATTATTTGTATTCATTGTAATTAATCTTATATATATTTAGTTTATATTTTTTGACAAATATTTGTTTTATATTTGTTATTATATAAACTTAAATATTTTTTGTTGCCAATATATTAGTTTTGACGATGATTTCATATATTTGAATTTAGACTTAATTATTTGGCTCAAATAAAGATATATAGTTTATTATTTTAGAAGAATTTAACATTTAATATGTCATCTTACTATTTGTTTAAAAAAAAGAGTTAAATATATTTTTAGTCCTTATAAACATATGAACTTTCTACTTTTAGTCCCTCTAAACTTTTTCGCCACTTCTTGGTCCCTATAAAATTATTATGCATGTACTTTTAGTCCTTATTGTTAAACCAATTTGTATTTTTTAATGATTTTTCAGTAAACATGTTTAGAACATTGTAAAAAGTTCATCGGGAAAAAAGAACTTAAAAATTCGATTTATAAATTGAAATTTCGGTTACTTTTATCTTTAAATATTAAAATTTGAAAAAAATCATATTTAATTATTTTCATTTTAAAAAATTCTAAATTTTTTTTAAGAAACTTTTTATAGTATTCTTAACATGGTTGAAAAAAAAAATTAAAAATTTATAAGTTTAATGATGAATAAACAATTTTCAAAATTTTGAAAATTAGTAGGGACTAAAATTGCATTGATAAAATATTTGTAAGGACCAAAACATGCCACTTTTTTTTATAGGGACTAAAAACAAAATTTTGTAACTTTATAAGGACCAAAAACATATATATCCCTAAAAAAAATGTCATCTTACTTTTACATCTAACTCACTATTTTATTTTGAGTTGAACTTAAACATTATTTCAACACTTTAGAATATATATTTATTTCAATAAAATAGTTACATAATTATTTAAATCAAATTAATAATTTTGGAATTTTTAGTGGAATTCTTTCAAGAATAACTTTAAAAAATTATTTTACATAAAGGGTTCATATAGCATTTTACTTCAAAGACAAATACTTATTTTGAAATTATCTTAATTGAAATTCAAGATTTTCTCTCAAAGTTTCAGTTAGTAGATTTATATCATATTTTTTATTTGTCAGAACGTTTTAATTATATCTTATTTTTAATTTTTCATAATTTTTTAGCTACAGATTAGTTTATCTTCTTTTCATGGGGCTTAATACTTTTCTTTTCTTTTTTGATTTAATTATTTGTGTCAAACCATCAAAACACTATTGTTGTAACATATATTATAATAATTCTTTTAATTTTTTTTAAACTTTTTATGTGCAATCAATAAGAATAGATAAAGTCACATTAGAAATAAACATGCCACATAGGCAAAATGGAAGCATATGAGCTTAGGTAGCTTCCCGTTATATATATAAGATAAGATTATTATAATCCATCACATGTTTAATCTTTTCACATTCCCTCTCTTTTTTCTTATTTGAATTTGAATTTCGAATTTCTATTCCCCCTCTTTTTGATTTCAAATCCTATAAGATCTTCTCTTACTTCAATTCACAAACTCATTATCTTTCACAAAATTTGAGAGACACTTCTATCTTTCTTTTCTTTTTCTTACTTTTTCTTTTGTTCACCATATTTCTAATCTTCATTTTTTTGCTTTTTATTTTATAGGAACATGTTTAATATTTGAAAGGAAGAAGAATACGGGTAAAATAATATTTTTTCTTTGTTGATTTGTAACATTTCATTTTTCAAACATTTCATTCTATACTAACATTGAATGTTTTTTTTTTTGCAGGAAACTTAAAAGGATTTATCTCATCACAACAATCGAAAATATGGAAAAGTATAATATATAATATCATTTTTTATTGATTGTTCATCGGTAAGAAATTCGTTTTGTTCAACATTGAATATTTTAAATATGGTAACACTAACTTATAATACATATCTATTTTGTTTTTCACGTTTTCTACTTAATGTTAACTAATTTATGTTTTTTTTTTTGTGCAGTAATGAGGATGTAAATATGTTAACACTTTTGAAACAAAAATATAAGAGAAACATGTAAGTTGTTGCTAATTCTTCCTTCTATTTACCAATGGAAATTCATAAACATGTAAAAGTTATAACCGGTCTATTAGAATGAGATGAGAACATAAATAATATAAATAAAAAATAAGTATTTTTTTACATAAATTATATAAATAATTTATTCACATGAATATAGTAAACAATTTATTTTATTTTTTTCTATTGAGATGTAGATCTAATAATCATTTTTTTTCTAATTTTTGTTATAGTTTTTTTTTTGTAGATCAATGAACAAGCATTGAGAAATAGTGTAAATGTGTGCATCAAAAAAGCTATAGACAAAATAATTATGATGATCAACATCATTTTTTAACAGAAAAACATATGTAACATAGAAAAATCACAAAAGAAACAAAATCAATGTTAAAAAGAGTGAAAAAAAATATAAATCTACAAGGATCTTCTACAAGCATCAAAGAATATTTCTTCATCAAAATTCTACTTTATCAAAAAAAATATAAACATGCAAAATCTGCATAATATAAATATAAAAAGAGATCAAACTCGGTATTTGCTGTTGTTGTATGTATGTGAGATGGAGAGAGCAAGACACCACATAGAGACAACATATTTCCGGCGCGGTGGTTGTCTTTTCCGGCGGGTGTCACCGGCGATGCAATTGTACAATTTTGATTTTTTTGTGTGTGGGTTTTGTAGAGAAGACGGATGAGAGTCTTTTAATGGTCATGATTTCTTAAAATATAGTCTATGGTGGTCAAGATCTAACTCAAAAGGTCACGGTTGAAAGACTTAAAAAAATATCAGATCTAAAAGTAAACAGAGGAGAAGAAGAAAATGAACAACCAAACAAGGTCGGAAATGGACATGGTTGTGACTTGTGAGAGTTGTGGTGGTGGCTGCCGCTAGGTTTGTTAGAAGGGAGAGAACTCTTATGATTTCTTTGGTGAAGAGAGAGAATGAATGTATTAAATAAATTAGGGTTTAAAATAAAGAAAATAAACAAATAGACCCATTGGGCCTGTCATCGAGAGAGAAAAAGAAAGTGTTGTCACTTTTTTTTTTGTACAATTGTTTTTGTTATCTATTTGTGGGTACATGTATACAATATTTCTATATATATTACTTATCAAAATAAATATCACTAATAAAAAAAAATCACTTTTTTTTTATGAAGGGTGAAAAATAATGTTAATCAAGTCTTATCTTAACGATTTATGTTTTTATTTATATATAATTAATGAAATTGGTTTTTTTTTTAATAATTTTTACGTGTTTATATTTACAATTATAAATTAACATGGGAAACTAAATTTTGTGATTGTTTCATAAGGATCTATATTTTTACTCATATTTTTTTTGGTACGGCTATATTTTTACTCATATATTAATAACACTGTCTATTTTCTTACACATATACTAATAAAAGTTTTTTTTAAAGCAGGTAACTATTTTTATTTTATTTTTACATGTCTATATTTATACTCATATATTAATACGGGAAACTAAATTTTGTGATTGTTTCCAAATGATTATGTTTTTACTCATATATTAATAACATTGTCTATTTTTTTAGGCATATATTTATAAAATTGTATATTTTTTGATATTATTTATGTGCATATATTTATTCTCATATATTAACACGGGAAACTAAATTTTTTGATTATTTATTAAGAATCTACATTTTCCGTCCAATCTTTTTATCTATTGATGTCTATAATATTGAGGATAAATATATTTTTTTTATTTAAAGGTTTGCATATATTTTTTTTTATTATTAAGAATCTTATGAATCTACATTTGAAGGTTTGTGTATATTTTTTTTTTATTATTATGCATACATTTTTTTACTCATATATTATTAATAATAAAATCTTTAAAAAATAGCATTACTAAATTAAAAAGGTCGCGCGGAGCGCGACCGCCATGCGTACGGGTATTCGATAAAATAATATGCCGAATATACAACAAAAAAAATGCAGGGGAAGATCCAAATTTCAAATCATGGTGGGAGCATTTATCTATCCAATATACAACAAAAAAAATCTATGGTAAATAAAAGTGTATTTTTTATTGTTTCATAAGGGATTTATGAAAGAGAGTGGTAAGAGGTGGGGGGACATAGATTAAGTAGGGGGGGTTTATAGTTCAAATTATGGTGGGAGAATTTACCTTTTCGATGTACAACAAAAAAAAATTATAGTAAATAAAAGTGTAATTTTTATTATTGTAAAAAAAATATATTTTTACTCATATATTAACACGGGAATCTAATTTGTAAAGGAGAAGTACTTAATATACTAACACGTGAATACTATCACATTCATTTGATGGGATATATGTTTTTACTCAATATATTAACACGTGATTTTTTTTTTTACTCATATATTAACACGGGAATCTTATTTGTTTGATTGTTTCTTAAGGATTTATTTTTAATTTCATATATTAACATGAGAATCTAATTTATTTGTTTTTTTCTTAATTAAAGATATATGTTTTTACTCATATATTAACACGGGAATCTTATTTGTTTGATTGTTTCTTAAGGATCTATTTTTTATTTCATATATTAACATGAAAATCTAATTTATTTGTTTGTTTCTTAATTAAGGATATATGTTTTTACTCATATATTAACACGGGAATCTAATTTGTTTGATTGTTTCTTAAAATCTATATTTTTACTTAGATTTTACTCATATATTAAGACGAGAATAACTTTTTTGATTATTTCTCAAAGAGTTCTGTTTTCACTCATATATTAACACGGGAATCTAATTTGTTTGATGGTTTTTTAAGGATCTATATTTTTACTCATACATTAACACGGGGATCTAATTTGTATAATTGTTTCTTAAGAATCTATGTTTTTACTTAGATTTTACTCATTTATTAACACGGGAATGATTTTTTGATTATTTCTCAAAGAGCTTTGTTTCTACTCATATATTAACACGAGAATCTAATTTGTTTGATTGTTTCTTAATAATCTATGTTTTAACGTAGATATTAACACGGTAATCTAATTTATTTTATTGCTTTCTATGTTTTGATAAATTTGATGCTTAAATTTATAATTATAATTTATCTTATTATTTTTTTATTTCATAACTATTCTTAATACCAAAATATCGCGCGCAGCGTGAAAAAAATATTTTTTTTTAACAGAGCCCCAAATTCTGATGTAGCCATCTCATCATCCATTTGTCATTTCATGCAAATTAGCCGCATCACACAAAAATCTTATGTGGCAGCTTGCAAAATTCACCCACTTGAATTTCTACACACCCACTACTCTTCCTAGGCCTAACATCTCACCATCAATTCCAATAATGAACCATGTTTTATTGTCATTATTATTTCGTCAGTTTCAATTCCATTGGTGCACCTTTCTTATTCTCATTACCCTTATCTGCTTCTTATTAATACTTAAGTATTTTTAATGTTAAATATTAGTATATTGAGATATGTGGATAGAACACATATTTTGCTCACTTCTTCATATTTTGGTTGCATAATGTGATTAAGTTCTAATTTAGTATTCTCTGTTGCTTTATAAGTTGGTCATAAGTTTATGGCACAATTGATTATCCAATTAAGATGTCAATGAGAATTTATATGAAATCTTATAATTTAAAAAGTCGCGCGTAGCGCGACTCCCGTGCGTCATCGCACGGGTCTCAAACTAGTAACAATAAAAAGTGTCTAAATTTCATAAGAACTCTTTGCAAGTATATGGTAGCAGATCACTACTAGAAATTATACTTTTAACATCAGGTGAAAATGACATTTAACATCAGTTTTGTAATTGATGTAAATGCAGGTGTTGTTGTAAGTCGAGGACATTTCACATCAGATTTTATTTGATCAAAACTGATGTGAAAGCAGCAAATACTACTTCAGTTATTTTTTCCACTGATGTGAAATTGTAATTTTTATTTTTATTTTATTAAAAATAAATATGGTTTTGACATCAGTTTTTTATATGGATTGATGTGGAAAACTCTTTTTATTTTAATTTTTTATACCTGTATGTTTTTTTATCTTCTTTTTTTAATACTAAAAGGTAAAAAACAAAAAGAATGCTATATATAAGCTAATATTCTTCAAAGTTCAATTGATTCACAAAATCAATCAATTTAACTTGCAATTCAATCAGTACACTAACATGAAAATTTAAGACTAATCTCTAACAACTAAAAAGAGATAAACAATACTACACCACATAACTTTATTATAATCTATTAAAATCTTTAAGTCAGATCAAATTATGTATATTGTTGCCATCAAGGCATATCACATATATTAATCTCACCCAAAATGAACCCCTACTTCACAATACATATGAAAAAAAACCACCTGACTTAAACTTCCCCTGCTCAGAGCTAATTTAACAAAAGACCAAAGTATACTAAGAACCAAAGTGGTCATCTCAGTTTCAGTCTTCCTTTAATGTGCCTAAATATGTTCTTCAACTGTACGCCACATGCTCCTATTAGATTGAACACGACGTCTCCAAAAAAAGTTGCATTGCATTCAGATCCACTATTCAGAAAGATAATGATGTGACTTCATCTCAAACCTGAGAAAGAAGAAAACTCTTACAGCTCAAGAGGCTGCAAAAAAATAATAGTAAAACAAGCATAAGGTACATAGTGAGATTATAACAATTTCTTTCAACTGATCTATGGAACTGAACAAGTAATACAATAACATGGTAATACTCAAACTTTCAATACAAAGCAATTTAAACTACCAGACAACTATATGTACTAAACTAGAATCTATTTTCTTAACTGAATTTAAATCTCTGTAACACCAAAATGAATTGCAACAAAGTTAATTGAATTTAAATGAATAAAACAGTACCTTTAATGGTCATGTCGCCAAAACCATTGAGAGTGCATGATTTGATAACAACGATGATTCAATAAACTCTTCCTTCACCCTTGAGATGTTTCATGTTTCTTGATCTAGCTCAAATGCGTAATAGATGCAATATCCACTATAATAAAAATGCAGTGGCGATTATGCTGAAATTAACATGACAGAATGAAGTGATTATACAACAAATAGAACATTTAAACAAAGTAGAAATAATGTACATAAACCATAATGCGAAACTAGGAAAACATGTTATGAATTATGAAGAACATATTCATCATAAATAGTATGCAGCAACATACAAAATACAAGATTTAATAAACCAAGAATCACTATATTACCAACCCTTCACACAAGAATGGTGAGGGGTGAACCTGCATTCCGAAATTGATACAATGTTGTTGCTATTCGTTCCCTATACTGTTTTAGATATAGAATCTCTCATCATGTCAATAAGTTGCAAAATTTAAATCAAAAGGTGGAAGAGGACATGGTAAATGAGGTTTCTAAAATTGTTAAATCAAAAGAGGGGGCATATTCAAACTGTGGAACATAATTACCTTAACTTCAATTCAGTTTGGGGTTATGTTGTATGGATGATGAAGCACAACTCTCCTAACCTCAGTTAATAAATTGGACTGAATCAAGACAGACTGCTCAATCCAAGTATCCAAAATGCCTGCACCAGTTTAAGCACCTTTGAACTCATATAGCAGGAATAATTAATGTAAAATAATCCAAGTAAAAATGAGTCAACGAGATTAGGTACCTTTTCAAGATCAAGATGTCTTTCCACTGTCTCGTCTCTTAGAATTTCCGGTAACAAATCACCCATTTTATCTATATCCCAAATTTCAATTCCTAGTCATTTCAAGTAAGTATTTAGCATATCCATCAATAAGAAAGAAAAAAAATTACGCTAATCTAATGCTATGCTAGATAATGCAAACATTGAACCGAGACTAGAGTAATACAAGCATCTTGGAGTAAAGTAAAATGAGCAACAATAAGGATGTAACAAAATTGAATTTGTCAAACTAGAATAACCATGAATAAAATCTCCAAACATGTAATTTCATATACCTTTTGCATAATTTTGTACAAGGAAGAACTTTAGTACAAAACCAATTCCCTCTATTTTGTTTTTTCTCGTTAATATGAATAGCATAAGGATATTATTCCTCATTAATATGACATATAAAAAGGACCAAACTGAACACTAAATAGTCAATCACACAAACAAAAAATAAACAAACAGCAAATATTTATGTACTTAGCAAAAACGCATTGAACGTGCAATATAATATGTTGCCCGTCCATTTAATTGACAAAGTTTATTGAATCTTGAGAAGATTTTGTTCATCCATGAGTATGACTGTGAATGGTAGTCTGTAGATAAATCAAAGTATTACAGCAAGTACCAAATTAGACAATTTTTTTTTAACTGCAAAGTTATTATATTAAAAGGCAAAGAATAGTACAAGGAGTACCAAACAAGCTCATGGCAAGGCAGAGTACAAAATACAAAAACATAAGCACTAACCTTCACCCACCTAACAGAGGGGATAAGAGGTTAAAGAGCTACAAACACAAACTGAACCTGAAACCACTAAAAACCAGTAGCAGAAAAACAAAAACAAAAACAGCAGCAACCAGAAAAAACAGGAAGAAAAGTAGCGACCAACCGGCACATTAGACACATTGAACTAGACAAATCTCCAACAAAAGCTAAGTTATTAAACAAACTAAGATACTCTTATGAACAACTACATTCCATGAAAACTAGATACGAGATATTAATAGACAATAATCTAGCAACAACCAAAAACTAATTTTGTTTTATAACTATGAGCATAAAAATCGGTAATAAAGCAAGCAACTTCCGTTCTCAATCCTTTGTCGGTGGCCTCTGATTTTTTTATTAGGGTTTCAAAAAGTGTAAGTCACCAAATAACGTCATTAGATTAAAGTATTCAACATAAGTTTTACAAAACTCATGAAGTTTAACAGTATTTTTTGAGGTCTTGAGAAATTGAAACAGTACAAGTTTGAATTGCGTTTTAGGGTTGAACTTACGGTTCAAAAAAAAAAAAAAAAACTTCAATCAGCAAAAGAGAGAAATACATGTTTTAGGGTTGAAATTAGGGTTCAATACCTTGCAAAATCAACGAAGCATCGATGAGAACGATGACGAACAAATGAAGCTTTGAGAGGGTTTTGTACGATAATGAGAGAGCGATTACGTGAAAACGATGACGAACGATGGCGATTCTGTACGAGAATGAGAGAGAGATGATGATTGATGAAGCTTTGAGGGTTTTGCGTCTGAGAGTTCTCTGCGTTTACTGAGTCTTCAGGTTTTGTGTGTTGAGTTTCGTTTCTTTTCTATGTTGCGTTTGAGAGGCTTGTGTTTCATAGGGAAGGGTTTTGGCATCAGTCCACACAAGGGCCTGATACAAAATCATTAGACAAACTTTGAACTTAATTACTTGTTTGCCACCGCGTTCTTTGTTTGCTTCAGATATTCTAAAAACTGATGTTAAATGCATTAACTATGTCTTTTTCACTTCCGATAAATTGAAACTTGATGTAAAAACTACTCTATATTCCACTTTTACATCTGATATTCTTTCCACTGATGTCATTTGATCTTTTGTTAATTTCTACTTCGTTCGTCTTAAAATATATAAGAAATTAATCCAATAAAATTAATATATTTGATTAAAAATTTAAATTAAATACATTAACTTTATTTAATTGACTTTATTTTATATTTTAAAACAAAAAAAGTATGTATTACAGAGACCCACCTTACTAGTTTGTGTTATAATATGATACATGTATTTAAAAATACATAAAATTAAGACAAAAATGTTTATACCCAGATAGTTATATAATTTCACTCTTTAAATATCTAATTCATGTGCATTATTTGCAATATTCATGTCAACTGAATTAAGTTCACGCTCCATTTTAACTTTAGTAGATAATTTTTTTTTAAATTATCATATTATATGAGTAAGAATTATCATAATTGAGATGCAGATAAGTTACTATAATGTCATGCTATCTAAATTTGTTTAAAAATAATGCAAGGCATTTTAAAAATGTGGGACCCTTTCAAAAAAAAGTGGGATACTAATTGGATATTATTCTTTATGAAATTAATGATTTTTATTCCATATCAATCAAGATAGTTAAGATACCGACTTAAAGTTGCACTTAATCGTCCAGTAAATCTTAATTCAATTGATAGAAAATGTTTATATTATTAAGTTAGATATTTATAATTGGGGTACTAGTCTCGATATCACTTTACTTTGTATGTATAAATTTTTAAAAAATTTATCATTTCATTTATGCACAAAAAAAATTGCACTTAATAATTTTTGTATACTAATTTCTTGTGTTAATAGTCACGTGCCTTTTTAATTTCTTCATGTAAGAACCAAAATTAAATAAATCATACATAAACCTACTTGAGTTGGTCAATGTTGGCCTCAAACCTTGAAACATGTTTTCAAGATCTAAGAGCATCATTATTCAAGGAACTTATATGTATTCTTTAAATGGGTTTCACTCATTTTTTTTAATATTATTATACACTTCCCAAATATTTATACAAGTAAACTACATTTCTCAAATATCCATACAATTCACCAAAAACTCACAAATAGGTCCCACTAGACCCACAGTGGTGGTTAAGAAACGTTGGTGCGCAGAGGAACGTCCATAAAGTAAGAACGGTGAGAAATTGTTGAATATTGGTGTTTTACTGACACATTGCATTGTTACACAGTAAGAAACGGTTCAAAAGTAACCGATATTCATGCTCTAAGCTAGTTTGATTCCCTGCTATACTAATTTAGGTTGGTTAAATCATAAAAAAATTGTTTTCACCATAAATGAGTTTTTACCGCAGGCTTAAACCCTTTAAATTAGTTGATCATTAAGTAATGCATAACCAAATTTTCAAAAAATGAGTTGTCTGATCTAATTCGTAAGCTATTCGATTTGTTTGTCTCTTAACCAAATTTTACAATTTTTATTTAATTGTAACCTATCGTTTACATTCTTATATAATAATCCCAAGCTCTGTCTAGCATTAATTAAGCTCATGGAATTCAAAATTACAATGGAAACAAAGTGAGAAAGCTCCCATCAAAATTCTATATCCTCTCTTACTTAGCTTTGCTTCCTCTTCCCTATTTATACAAGGTCTTGACCTCCTCTTGTTGATGTCCAGCTGAATTCCATTCATTAACCATTAAGTTTCAAGTGCAAGTTGTGACAAAGTAACATCAGCTTGTCTCTTTTTCGTTTCTGCTTCAGGTGCAGTTTTCCTTGACTTTCAATTTTCGTGTTCTATTTTTCTTTTTACAGGAACATGCCACTTCAATTGGGCTTTTCAAAATGGTATTATAATATATAAGCCTCATTTGAATAAAAATTGAGTAAGTTATGATGATTTCTCATTTCACCTCCTACCATTCTTTTTTCCCTCCAAAACTGATATTTGTATAAGGGTAATTTTTTTTTTTTAAAGAGAGAAAAGAGAATGTTGGGGGATGGGATGAAAAATCATTGTGAGTTATGATCAATTATGTGAGGAGCTGTCTTGGGCTTTTGAGAACGACCCATAACTTGAGGAGCCGTTTCATGTAGATTTAAGTCAAACTTGATGAAGCTTGTGAAACACAAAATTGTAGTAATTTATTTTAGCTTTCTAAGGGCGCAAGGATCATCAAAATCCGATAATTGTAGCTCTAGATATGTGCTATTGAAGATAGAAAGGTCAAGATGAGTAAAAAATACATAATAATTATCAAATTGATCGTTGTCGTACGCTGTCAAAATAATTTATAAAAGGTTTTAAAACTTGTATAAGGTAGTTAAACTTTGGTCGTCTTGCAAGGACCTCTGTTTGATAATTAGTAAAAATAAGACTGATGAAAAACATAATTAATGAGGGGGTTTTGGTTTTTGGTTTCAGAAAATAATGCACGAATGTTTCGATTAAGTAGTCAATCCCATGGTGAAGGAAACTCGTTATTAATCTATCATAGGTTCATGAAAATATTCATTCAATCGGGTATGCCCTAGTTGATCATACAACTATTTTGTTTTTTGAAGCATGATCATAGAAATAATTATACAAGGGACAATCGGTTTCATATGAATTCATTCGATTAAGCATCTCATGTGTTCAACTAACCATGGACAATGAACAAGCGTTACATAAAACACGGTTAATATCACGACAAAGTAAATCAACAATATTGCTAAGCGCAAATGATTGTATCAATTTCTGTTCGAATTAATTTAAACAAGCGAAGAATTAATACAAATAATATCAACGGTATAAACTCGAATTAATTTAAACAAGCGATAAATTAATACAAATAATATCAACAGTATAAACTCAAAATAGAATAATTAAGCATCATTGAGAATCAAAATTCATACAGATTATAGAGAAACAAGTTTGACATAAGAAGCCAATAAACATATAAATGAGAAGTTGCTATTAAGAGTCGAACCTCAAGAACACATAAACAAAATCTCCATATACCAATAGATCAACCTACAAATTCAGTTCTATCTGAATGAGAAGCAACTGCTTCTGTTTCTATTTCGTGAATTGTTGAATGAATAATCCTAGGGTGAAATTTAGCTTAAATATTCAAAGGAAACGAGTTTTAAGAGTCTCGGGTCGAAAATACAAGTTTGACTTAATTTTGAATTATTATTAAAAAGTATGGAACATAAACGTATTTATTTAACTCCTTTTCGCTCCAAACTATAGGTTGTGGCCTACTCAACATCAAAGTTGTAGATCTTTTTCTTAGCTTTCCAACACATTCTTACACCTCACTTGGATAGTTGGATACTTATAGCTTGAGTTAACATCTACAAAGTGAGAAGGTGTCAATATGTTATTAAATCAGAAAATTTGTTAAATAAATTCATCAAGGCTCAATTGTGACCCAAAACTTAGAAACATAGTAAAAGCATAATATTATAGTAAAAGACTATTAATATGCTAAATTATAATATTAGAAAATATGTGTCAAAATGTACTCACAAACCAAGAATGATTAAAGTATAAAATTAGTGCTCATCACATATCTAAAATTGATCGAATGACTTAGAGCAACTTTATAGAGAGATATTTAGTTAATTCTTATGGCTAAGAATCTGATTCTTAATTTTTTTTATATGCTTGTATCTAAACAAGTTAAAAATTATTTTTTTATAAAATTTAATTTTTATAATGGTAAACAAACACAAAGTAGATTCTGTTTTTTCGTAAAATCTCTACCAAATAATCTCTAAATTATTTAATGTGAAAATTACTTATTTTTTAATCAATAACAAACATGCCCTAAATATCTCAAAATAAGAATCTGTAGATAAAATAAAACATGTCTAAGTTACTTAAAAGTTGCTTAATCATTCGTGATACTGTAGAACCTAATGAATAGTGTTAAAAATATTAATTTATATATGATTGGTGCTGCTAACTGCATAGTCACTGTCAGCCTCTAATCCATTTCCGTTAAGGGACTGGTACTGTTTTTAAGATTGGTGGCAGGAGTTTGGTTTTCTCATTTAATTCCTACTTGTGGTTTTTTGAGTTGGTGGGAGGAGAGGAGTGAAACCCTTTGGTAAGAGATAACATGTTTTATTCCGTTTGTCAAAAAAATTAATATTTTATTTTTATTTTTGACCATTTCGAATTTTGAGTTTATAGTTTATAATTTATGAGTTCATTATAAAAAAAAAAATTAATTATAATATTTGTTTTCAAATAAACTTATAACATATTTCACATATTATCTAACACAATCGTCGTAAGCTAACTCAAGTGGTATGAATTACAAATTTATGGATTAAATAGGAAAATGTTCAAGAATTAATTTGTAGCCGCAACAATTTATATCATGTCAGTAAAAATGGTCCCGCTCTTTTAATAGGTAAATGGTCCTCATCTTTTAAGACATGAATGCACGGAGGGTGATTTATTTTTGGCTTGGTAGGTTTCATTGAATTCATTCTTGTATTTATTGGTTCTAGCTAACCGGTTTAGCTAGCGGATGTTTTATCTTTCTATTTTTGGTATATAGATGAAACGACAAATTTATTATAAATTTATATATTTAAAATAGAGTGACCAGAGATTGAATCTCGATCGTGAAATAATTTTAACATATTTTATCAATTGAGATTGGACTACTGTACCTAACATATGTTTTATCTATTTAATGGTATGTGAGTACTGTTCCTCAACACACAGATCAATTGGTGTTTACTGTTTACTCAACCATGGCCAAAAACATCCTACATCCTCCAGCACTTCTTCAGGTAATCAACTACTAATTCCACTGCTTCAAAAAAAGAATACTACTAATTCCATTGAACCCAAATTAATTCACGTTTCCTTACAAATAGTCACATTAATACATTGTTGTCTACTGTCTTTTCTAACCAGTACATCCTTGAAACAAGTGCATATCCAAAAGAACATGAACAATTGAAACAACTTAGAGAAGCAACAGTTAAAAAAATTGGGAAAATGTAAGTTATATACTCTCTCCGTCTCAAAATATTTGTCTCTTTATCATTTTTTATTGTCTTAAAATAATTGTTATTTTAGAATACCAGTGCAACATTTATTACTTTTTTTCTATTATTATACCCTTATTTATTAAATTTCATCTCACTTAACTATTCACTAACTATAATTAATGAGAGTATTATAGTAAATCATACAAATTTTACTATTAAAATTAACATAATTAATCATTTTCTTAAAAAATGTGCACAAATCTTAAACGACAATCATTTTGAGACGGAGGGAGTATATTAATACAATTCAATCCCATATTTACAACGTGTTATAATCTCGTGAAGTATTAATGTGTGTGTGTGTGTTAATGGCAGGAGTCTGATGAATGTGCCTGTGGACGAAGCACAATTCGTATCTATGCTTCTAAAAATCATGAATGCAAAGAAAACATTAGAAATTGGAGTTTTCACTGGTTATTCTCTTCTAGCTACAGCTCTTGCTCTTCCTCCTGACGGCAAGGTATCATTTCATAGCTTAATCTTAGTACATTTGATGATGATTATAAATATATTTAAATAGAATGTAGTAATAACTAATGAATTTCCCTACTTTTAGGTAATAGGAATTGATATGGATAGAGAAGCCTACGAGATAGGATTGCCATTCATTAAGAAGGCACAAGTTGAACACAAAATTGAATTTATCCTAAGTGATGGATTATCAGCTATCAATGGTCTTATTGATGTAAGTGTTTGAATAGACTTATTTGACTTTGACTATTGTTATAAGCTTATAAGCACTTGCGAGATTGTTTGAAAGAATTTTTATTTTCGTAAATTCTCTGTAATAATTTATAATTTAAGGCCATGTTAACCGGTGCTTCCGGGGCATTGGTTAATAAATCCAAAAAAAGAAAGTTTTGAATTAAAAACAATACTTTTTAGACTTTTAAAAAATTGACTGCACAAACTCCGATATCATATTATTATATTTGTTACCTTAATTAGTTCCTAGGGGCGACGACTAAATCAAAGAAAAATAAAAAAAATCTATGAATTGTATTGTAGGGCAAACATGAAGGATCATTTGATTATGCATTTGTGGATGCTGACAAGGAAAACTTGAAAAAGTATCATGAGCTGTTATTGAAGTTGGTGAAAAAGGGCGGAATAATTGCATATGACAATACATTGTGGTCCGGTTCTGTGGCCATGTCTGAGGATGATGAAATGGCCGGTCCCATTAGAAGTCAAAGAAATTCCGTAATTGAATTCAACAAGTACACAGCAAATGATACTCGCATTGAATCAATTATCCTTTCTATTGGAGATGGTGTTACTCTCTGTCGTGTTCTCTAAATAACAGTATCAATGTCAAATGTTTGTTTGTTTGTTTTACTGAACAATGATGCTAATGATTGTTGAAATGAATAAAAGTTATTATTATCCCTGGTTCAGTGGGATAAAACTTTGTTGTTGTTAATTTCACCATAATAAAGTGTTATTTAGCCTAAAGTAAGGGAAAGTATACACCATTATTACTCAAAAATATTATTCTATCTCAAAATATAAGACTTATTTTGACCACTGCACATTTGTCAATCCATAATTTTGACCAATAATATCTTTAATTATGCATTAGTAAAAAGTATAAAAATTTGATATCTTGAAAATACTCATCAAAACAAATCAAACAAGATCTTATATGTTAATATTTACATCTATAAATTATGAAAAAAATACGGTCAAAACAAGATAAATGAATAGTGTCATTTAGTCAAAATAAATCTTATATATTGCGACGGAGGTAGTATCAATTATGAAAGTATACATGTATATAATTTTAAGGCTTAAATAATGTTCCGGTCCCTGTAAGTTCGCGTTTTTTTGATATAAGTTTTTGTAAATTTTTTTGTTTTAAGTAAGTCCCTGCAATTATATGTTTTTTGAAATTAGTCTATAAAGTCAAAATCCGTGGGAAAATTTGAAGGAAAATCTGCACAAAAACTAAAGATTTTCCTGCAAATTTTAACTTTAGGGATTAATTTCAAAAAAAATATAATTGCAAGGAGTTACTTAAAACAAAAAATTTTACAAAGATTTATATAATAAAAAAACGCGAACTTACAGAGACATAAACATTATTCAAGCCTAATTTTAATCATATATAATGTAATGGAACCCTCATCAAATATTCAATTGTTGAACTTAGCCTAAAGTATTGTTGCCAATTAATGATACATCAGATGCACCAATAGGGATTTTCCTGTCATGATCCTTTTGGATGCAAGTTAAAGATGAGGGTCTTTTACAGATACTATTTCGTTCATATTATTATCCACTTGTCTTGCTTCTTTGCTTTTACCCCACAATAGCATGTACAATCCACACACAATCAATGTTGCTCCTGTTAGACTACACAAAATATTAATAAAATAACACAAATCATAAGATATAACATCATATATATGAAACATCAAAGTTCATAATTGTTTTAGAATCAGACGTCGATATCAGTGACTGCATCACACATTTACTGTAACGGATCTGTTTTTGAAATGTGGTTGCTTAATTTACCTTCCAACTTTAATGTACTCATCCAATACCAATGATGCAATGAAGGCTACAAGCACACGCAATAGACAATTTGTTGGTTGATTTATTTGCTCTTATATTTTATTATTTGTTGCTTTGTTCATTTGTCTCATACTAAAAGATTATTAGTGTGATTTTGGTTTAGAATTACAACAATTGGCACCTACCGTGGAGCAAAGAGATTGAACGAATTAAGGTACTATAGATACAAAATGGGAAATTGAGAAGTTCAACGAGAGTAACGACTTTGTATTGTGGAAGGTGAAAATAAGAGCGGTTTTAGTTGAATAAAAGTATATTGAAACATTAGAAATACCAACACAGATGTCTGCTATCTCTCAACTGATAATTAAACTGAGATGAATGATAAAACGATTGATGCTATTATCTCGTGCCTACATGAACTAAAACATATTTAAGCAAAAATATAATTATAAAAGAAAAAAAGAAAAGAGAAAAACTAGCCGTCCATACTATATATAGAAACTCAATAAAAAATTGGCCATCATACATCCACTAAAGCCCAAATTATGTTTTCTTGAACATAAAAGCCCTAATTATGTTATAAAAGAGAAGAAAATTATCCCTCACACCCCTATAATTATACTTTCACCCATACAAATTATTTAATATTTCAATTTTATCTCTTTTACTATTGAAATTTTGGTGAGACATGGTGTACCCTTTCATGATTTTGGGATATTTACTCATCAACCATTCAATAATATTTTAACCAATATGAATTTTATAAAATATAACGTTCGATTGAAAATTTGTATTATATCATATAGATCATTTGTGTAAATTTTCAGACAAATCTAAAATCATTTGATATGTTGTTGAGACATATCAAAATTAACGGTTTATGTGATTTTTTTAAACGCCGTTAGTTTTATGTGTCTCAATAGCATATCAAATGATTTTATATTTGTCTGAAATTTTACACAAATGATTTATATGATATAAAATTTTAATTTAACAGTGTATTTTATAAAAATCTATGTCGATTAAACTTAAAACATTAATGAGTGGTTCATGGATAAATACCTCCGAATCATAAAGCGGTAGATAAGAAAAAACTTTAAATAATTTCTACACTTATTTTTAACATTTTTGGAGTTCACCCTCACATGAGTTCTAACTACAAATTCTTACTTTTAAAGGGAAGGTAATCCCAATGAAAATAAGTAGTATCATTTTTAGTGACATATTCTGATTGTTGTTTCAAGTCAAATTTCTTTAAACTTAAGATTAAGATTTGACATTTAAAGGTTCTTGTACACACAATAGAGAATAAATAGCAAATTTATAAATTGAAAATCTTTTTAAAAGTAATTTGGGTCATTCATTTAAATTTAAACAAATTTGTCTTCTAGTGACAAACAACATTGTCACTAGTATAAGAGTCTAAAATCCATTAAAAAATCTAATTCTAACATAAACGAAAACACATTTTTAAAGTATTCCAGTTTGATTTTGCTTATGAGAATAACCTCTTTTTGAAATGTTTGGTTTTTTTATTTAAGTTTAAAGAAATTTGACTTTTAGTGCAGGCAAAATTCCCACTCAAAGTCCAAAATCCATGCAAAAATTCAGTTCTAACATGAACCAAAACTCTTTTTCAAAGTATTCTTATTTGATTCTTCCTACAGCGAAATAAGTTATTTTGAAATGTCATGTTTTTCATTTGAGTTTAAAGAAATTTGACTTTTAATGATAGACAACATTGTCAATAAGAGTCCAAAATCCTTGCAAAAATTCAATTCTAATGTGAACCAAATAACTTTTTCAAAGTATTCTGGTTTGGTTGTTTCTTACCGGAATAATCTCTTATTAAATGTCCAGTTTTTTATTTAAATAAATATAATTTTAACATGAATTAGAACACTTTTTTGAACTATTTTAGTTTGGTTCTTCTTACTGGAACAACCTTGCTTGAAATTTTTGGTTTTTTATGCAAATTTCAAGAAATTTGACTTATAATTACAGACAAAACTATCACTTAAAATCCCACATGCAGAATTCCTGTTGGGGGTGATTTCCAAAAGTGTGAAAAATGAGTTGTAAAAATTTTAATGGTAAAAGAGGTAAAATTGGAAAATTGAATGATTTGTAAGGGTGAAACTACCCCTGTAAAATACGTCAGTTTTGCAATACCTCCTGTAACTTTTTTAAAAAAATATTCTCCTTGTAATGTTTAGTTTTTTGCAATACCTCTGAACTCAGTCAATCATAACATTTTGCGGCAGTTTTTATTTGCAACGGTTTAAAATCCTTGCTAAACTATGTATTTTACAATAGTTTTTTTGCGGCAGTTTTATTTTGCAGAGATTATATTAAGATTGAATGAGTAGGGATATTATAAAAAATCAAATATTACATAGAGAAATTCTCTAATACAAAACTGACGTATTTTATAACTTATAAGTGGATTTAACCTATTAACCCAAAAAAAAAAAAACAACTGTTGAACGTGCCAAAGGTAAAAAGCCAACTACAACCACTGCATTTATTGGAGGAGCAAAGGTCGTTGAGCATGCAAGAGGACCCTTTATCAAAATCTTACTACTCCCTTTAACCTCTATATATTAAACCTAAAACCAAATACTCTCTCCGTGCCAAAATTATTGTCTCCGTTGACTTTTGAAATTTATTTTGACCACGTTTTTCTACTAATGTATAAAGACAAATATTAGTAAATAAGATCTTGTTTGATTTGTCTCAATGAATACTTTCATAATATTAAATTTTTATAATTTTTCATGAAAGAAAATAAAAGATATTAATGATTTAAATTATGCATTGGTATGCGTAAAGACAATAGTTTTGAGACGGAGGTAGTAGTTAAAAGACCAAAAATCTACTATTGGCTTAATCCTTATATGTGGCACTGTTTTGTTTTATGTAAATAAAAGCACCTATATATTGTTGTCTAACGTTCTAATCTTTACTAGCATATCACGTGCTTCGTCAAAAATAATGAAGGAAAAAAAAACTAGTATATCCCATGCTTTCATTGAAAAAAGGATAATAAGTTTTTACCTTACAAAGTAGACGAGTTTTACTTTTCTAATTTTGTAAAATTAATATTTTGGATTATCTTTGTATAAAATTATAAGTTTTGATTCACACCTCTGTATTAACTTTTTTACTGATGTGATAGACAAAAAAATTAACTTTTGCTGATGTGGCAGTGCACTTTTTGCTGATGTGACAGTTGACTTTTGCCTACCATATCAGCAAAAAGTCAACATATGATGTGAATCCAAAAATAATAATTTTACAGTGGTAATAAAAAAAATTACAGAGGGAAAATCAAAATTTATCTACTTAGCAGGAGTAAATGTCTATTAACCCTCGAAAGAATTAATTGGGCAACGATAGTGCAATGCAAGGTTTTTTGTTGACATAAAATATCTACCGTCAAATGCAGTGATTAATTAATTTTTTGTTAGATTGGGGACATTTCGAAGAGTGAAACAGTTAGTTTAAAGATTTAAAATTACTTCATACCAAAAATAAAGATCAAATTTTCAACCATTTATTAAAAAAATATGTGTCCTAACTGTTCAATCACACCTCTTGCATTAATACAGAATATTATATATACACACAATAAATAGTGGGGGGTAAACGTGAAAAGGATATATCACATGTAAGAAAACCAAATTATTAATTTTTTTTTGACAGAAAAACCAAATTATTAATTTGTTAGTGTCTAAATGCATTATTTATTACATAAAATTTATGGGTCAACTTTCAATAAAATATATACTACCTCCGTACCAAAATATATGTCGTTTTGATTATATCACACAAATTAAGAAATATAATCATTGTTGTATGGAAAAGATAAATTATGGGCTAGTTTACAAAATTATCATTCATTAATGGTATGTGAAAAATAAATTATAGAATTGAAAAAAGAAATAAAAATAACTAATTAATGGTATAAGAGTAAAAAGAACATTAAATACATCGATAATGTAAAACAACATATATTATAGTACAATTTTTTTCTTCTTAAAACAACATATATTTTAATATCGAGAGAGTATTATTCTTGCCGGTTAACTTTTGTCGAGGGTAGGTGTAATATGTGGTTTTGATTTTTCCTTCTTAGTTGGCTGACCTGCCAATATAGATCGATATACATGCAATTTATGGCATGGATACGGGAATATTTTTAAATTCAAGTTACAGCAAACCTTAAATATATCATTTATAGTGGGGGAAGTAGTGGTTTGAATTGGGTCCTACGGCATAACTATATATAGTACTACCATATTTAGTTAGAGTATCCGTGTAAGGCATGGGAACATTGATATTTAAATAATTTTATTTTCATATTTTTTAATTTAGAAATGATATAGTAAATTATAATAAAATGTAATCATTAATTATATTACATGTAAACGGTTTACCAAAAAAAATAATTATATGTAAACACATCAACTCAAAATAACTAACAATCAAAATAAGATTGCTTAATGTTACACAATTCAAAAAGATATTTTAGTATCTATATCTATACTATATATAGTATCTATATATTATATAAAAAGGAAAAAAAAAACTGTATAGCTTCTTTTCATAATTCCTACAAAATCTTTTTTAACGTTTTATTTGACGCAAACAAACTTAACTTTTTTTTTAAACTCTAACTTCTATGCTTTTGTTAAAATTATTCTTAACTTATATTTTAATAATTTCTATATATTTTTATTTTTATATCAAATCATCAACAATTTTTTATACGTTTTTGTTCTCATCAAAAATTTATGGTCACAATTAGCTTGAATATATATCTACCATTTATGACTCTAAATATAACTAAAAAAAAAAAAAAAATTCGAAGTCACTTGAGTTTTAGTCGTTGCAGAGTCAGTTTAAAAAAATTGAAATGTAAAGACCAAAATTTAAGCCTAAAAAAATGTCATTTTTGGATTTTGAATGAAAATTCAGAATCTGATGGAATGGTTAAATATCATATTTTTCTTCTCCAACTTGTATGTTGTTATAAATAATAGAATTTTTTTAACTTAAAGGACTTTAATTAGGAAATTCCATTCTTACCATTATAGACCACACCAAATTGTTGAGGAATTTAAGAAAAAGAAATTAGTTTTGCCAAAATACACCATCAAATACACATGTAATTTTTCTATCTATTGTTTAATAATTTTATATTTAAATTAGAAGTTGGGATGTTTAATAATAATCGTTATAGTATTTTTTGGAGAGCACGTAACGAAAAGATCCTTTCGGACATTAAATGGAGTCCTTGATATATGCTCAGTTTAATCCAAAATTATCAGGATACTTGCACTAAATGATTTGGTAATGTGGTCGTCCATAAAGAACCTTGTATGGTGGCATGGACTCCTCCTATTGATAACTGTGTAAAGATTAACGTTGATGGGAGTTCTTTAGGTAATCCTGGTAGATCTGGTTATGGTGGCATCATCTGTAACAATATTGATGGGTGGCTTTCTGGTTTCTCGGGTTTTTGTGGAATAACCACTAATCTTAATGCTGAATTATTAGTCATTGTTCACGGTCTTAATTTGGCTTGGTCACAAGGATATACTGACATTATTTGTGAATATGATTCTAAAGTAGCTATCGATCTCATACATCAAGGGGTTCCAAATACCCACCCTTATGCTCATATGGTGAATCGTATTCGAAATTACAAGAATCATGCTTGGACTCTTCATTTTCAACATACCTTGAGAGAAGGCAATGCTTGCGCTGATTGGCTTGCAAAGTATGGCTCTAACATGGACCAAGGATTAAGGATGTGGGATTCTTGTCCTCCTGCTTTATCTATTACGATGTTGGCTGATGCTATTGGTCTTTTGAGACCTAGACCTTAGTTTGTTTCATTTTTCCTTGTTTTTTCTTCTTATTGATAAAAAAAATCGTTATAGTATTTAAATCAAAAATTGAGATGTTGAATGTATGGGCGGAGCCACCATAAGGGCTGCTAGGGCTAGTGTCGAGGCTCCGCGCAAATTTTTTGATATTTTAGGAGTTAATTTAATGTAAAACTGATATTTTTATCAAAGTAAAAATTTGTTTAATTAGAAGCAAATTTGTAAAAATTTGTCTTTTTAAGAGTTGGGAGAATGAATATGTTGCTTATAATTAAGGTCGGAGGGAGTATGATATTTGATATTTTAGGAGTTAATTTTTTGATGTTTGTAGAAAATGTTGTCTTTTTAAGAGTTAATTTTTTGATGTTTGTAGAAAATGTTGTCTTTTTAAGAGTTAATTTTAGGAGTACAATTTTAATTATAGACCATATACATAAGTTATTCAATAAATTTAAAATTTAAAAAGTTACTTATAATTAAGGCCAGAGAGAGAGTATGTTATAATTGTTGAAGTAAAGGGTTGTAGTTCATCTCCCAACTATCTCCCAAGTAAAAGCCATGTGTTTACAATTATATTTACCCATTTGTCTTCAATTATTTTCAATGAAGTAAAAAACAAATAGATAAATACATTACATAAATAATCCATAGTCATAGTAGTATATTAATATTGATATTTTGTCATAAAAGTTGTGTACTAATTTTTACTTTAACTAGTAGAAAATGTTGTTTTGAAAATTCTATATTAATATCGGTGTTTTGAAAATTTTATCATATAAACACGTTAAAATTTGTTTCTACAAACATATGTACATAAAATACGCAACAAATTAATGTGGTGGAAATATCAATGGATTTTCGCATATAAATAAACAAATGTTTTATCAAAATCACATAAAAATGTTGTTATTTTGAAAATACCAGCGAGCTTTCAAAATTTTATCAAATGAAAAATAAAATTTTAATTTTATTGATACAAGTACATAAATCTGCGACAAGTGCAGTGCATATATTATTTAAAATAAAGAAACATATTATTTAAATACCATATTAATGTTGGTAATTTAAAAATACTCAGGAGTTTTCAAAATTTTATTGAATGGAACAAAAATTTAGTTTTGTAAAAAGTACTTAAATCTTTAACGAGTGCAGTGCAAATATATATTTAACCTCTTTTCACATATATAAAGTTTGTTTTAAGAAATACTAAATTAATGTTGGTATTTTAAAAGGGGAGTGATCAAATTACACCAGTGTAGTGTAACATCAAAACAATATTACACCACTCAATAACATTTTAATGAATATAAATTTTATAATATTCACTGTTGAAAAATTATAATCTATAGATCATCTATGTTAAATTTTACAAAAATCTAAAATTATTTGATATGTGACTGCAGGGTGGGTAGGAGCCTTTGTTTTGGCCTTGTTTTGTTCATTTTGGCCTTTGTCTTTTTATCTTGGTTTTGAGACTATTGCTTTTTGTTGTAAACTTTTGCCTCTTCCTCTAGTTGCTGTACATCTTGTGCTCTTCTAGTGTGTTAATATAATTCATTTTAGCCACTTCAAAAAAATTTTGATATGTGATTGAGACAAATCAAGATTAAAGATATTCAATAAAAACACATAAACTGTTAATTTTGATCGATCTCAATAATTTATCAAATGATTTTAATTTTTTGTAAAATTTAACATAGATGACTATACGATATAAAGTTTTAATCCAATAGTGGATTTTCAAAAATTTCTATTCTTTCAGGCGTTATTGATAGGTGTAATATTACGCAAAGATTACTTTGGCTCTAATGTGTTATTCAGTTATTGTATCTAAGATTTTCTTTTTTATACTCTTACATGTTATTTAATCAACTATAGTATGTAACTGATGATATTTCACATGTTCAACAAATGTCACAAAAATATTTGTAACGGGTGCACTTAAAATCTGCAACGGGAGCAATGCCAACGTTTAATGAGTTTTTGAATATATTGTAACAAAATATTAAATTAATGTTAGTATTTTAATATCTACAACGAGTGCGGTAGAATATTGAACAAAAAAAAAATATATTTACCAAAAAAAGAAAAAGAAATATTGAACGAATATTTACATATAAAATAAATAAATGTTTTATAAAAATGTTATATCATTGTTACTATTTTGAATATATTTCAGAGCCTTTATAAATACTAATAAATGTTGTAAATTTTATAAATTAATTTCAAATCAACAAAAAATATATTTCTACATACATAAATTTTTTGTTGTTAAAGAATACATATATAAATATAAATTTATTAAATTTGTAACAAACCCGTGCATTGCACACACTACAAGGAAAAAAGAATACAGCGGCGGTCGCATAGCGGCGGTTATGCCATAACCGCCGCCGCTTTACTCATTTACCGGCGGTTTTGTAATTGCCGCAGAAATCAGTGATTTAGCGGCGGTTCCAACCGCCGCTAAAAATAACGTCGCACTTGGAAGCATTTACCGACGGTTCGGAACCGCCGCGAATTGCGTTTTCTGAAATTTTTTTATTTTTGTCATTACTGGCACTTACGAACCGCCGCGGTTTGCGTTTTTTCATTTTTTTCTTTTGGCACCTCTATTTTTATTCACACTCACAATATTATATTATATCTTTTTATATTTAAATTTGACAGAAACAATTTATTAAAGCTTTGTTTTAATCTTTTCACAAACCTAATTCTTCTTAATTGCAAATCCCAAATTGAAGAACCGCAAGTCCCTCCATTGTATTCCATCGATCAATTTGTCAATGCCTCCGCCGTTCTCCTTCAATCCTCCGCCGTTCTCAGTGATTCCAAGGTATTGAGTAACTCCATCTCTCTACCGTTCCAATGTATTGATTGATTGCATTCTTGTTGTTTATCTTTAGCTTGTTGTTTTGGTGTTAGGTATCAAAGAAGCCCCTTTGTGGGTTGTTCTTCTCCAAATCGAACCCTACCCATATTTAGCAAATGAATCCTTCAATCAGTAAACAAAGCTTCACTCAGAAAACTCAGAAATCCTTCACTGGGAAACCCAAAATTCCTTCGAATCCTTCATAGAAAACTCCTCGAATCCTTCACTGGGAAACCCCTCAAATCCTTCTATTCACTGCAAACCTAGACTTTTGTTGCCCTAACTTCATATGTATCATGTATGTATGGTAATTCGAACCCTAACTTTCAATGTCTTTTGGTGGATATTTCAATTTCAATATAGGTTGTTATTGTTGCTATTTGTGTTCTTTATTTAACTATTTGCTATGTTGCTATTTCAATTTATGTATATTTTATATTTAACTATCCTTCCATTCACTGCTATGTTTATTTTTGTTTATTTCAATTTCTGTATATGTAATTTATGTATATTTGCCATTTGTTATGTTGCCATATATATGTTGCTATCGAACCCTAACTTTTAATTTTTTTTCTTATGATATTTCAATTTCAAGCAATAAGTTTTTTTTGCGCCTTGATATTTAGTATATTTAAATTTTAACCCGTTACACATCTGCTTTGATATTTAGTATATGTAGTGTTAGAATTTTCAATGAATAGTCCCCTTAAGTTTATCTCATTTGATAATCTGAAAAATTAAGTATTGTTGTTACAAGTGCTCATTAACCTATGTATAGACAGCTATGACTTATGAGGACAACGTATGAACATCAATAATTCTAACTACAACTGTTACTAGCTTACTAAGGTAGTTATTAAGAAAGTTATTGGAAAAATTGAATACCAGAGGAACTAGGAATCTAGGATAACTTCTAGTAGTCCAAGAGGAAGACTCTAAGAAAGTCAGTTGTCTAATACTCTTCCACAAGCTCATGGTGGGTGGGATTCTTGCAAGAGGGTAAAATCACACACACTGAGCTTGTACCTCATGACTTCAAAGTTAGTAGGAAAAAGAGCTTTAGTGAGAATTAAAATGTCAACATATAGATCATGCCTTGTAAGTTTAGTCCTAGTATTTAGAATAAGATTATTGGCAAGAGAGTTTTCTATCAATTGGCCCTTTTTCTTTACTAAATGAATATATTGTTGGGTGTTCAGTTTGTAAATGCTTAAGTTCATATTGATTGTCACTACTACCTAATTCCATTGTCTATTAATTTAATTTGTTTTTGATGTTGTAGTTGTAGTTGCCACAAGATCAAGGAGGAGGTGAGGGTAAAGCTATGTACATAGATGCTGAGGGAACATTTAGGCCACAACGACTCTTACATATAGCAGATAAGTATAATGATTCTTTATATTGCTTTGTTGACCTGTGTCTGTGAAAAGTGAATTCAATAATAATGTTCTGTAATGCTACAGGTTTGGACTGAGCTGATGTATTGGAAAATGCCGCTTATGCTAGAGCATATAACACTGATCATCAATCACGGCTTCTGCTTGAAGCAGCTTCAATGATGCCATGATGGTGGATACAAGGTGTGACTTCTGAGAGTTCCTTTTGCTCAGTATTGTAGAGATCTGGCAAATGCCAAAGTTACATAATTTGTCTTTCAGAATGCATAATAATGTCAAGACTAGGATAATTAGTATCATCTTACTTCGTCACAAACTATCATTATTACCGGTTTAATTGGCTAAGTTTATTTTTCCTTTTCACATTCTTTTTTATGCGACCTTTAGTTGTATTATAAGATTTTTCCTTTTCTAGTAATATTTGATCTCGATTTGGTGATGTGCTTTAGATATCAAATTAGTTTTTGAGGCTAACGTTTAGATGGCTTATACACAGGTTTACTCTAATGATAATAGACAGTGCTACTGCTCTTTATAGGACAGTAGGGAGTTAATTTACTAATTTAAAGAGTTTTAAACTGTCTTCGTATTAGATGATGAATTGTAAGATATTGTTAAGTTACTGCAATGACATAATGTATTCATTATTTGTGTCCATTTTCTATTTCAATATAAAATGGTTATCTTATGTTGTCTTATGTTTTATCTTAATTGTTTAGGATGTTGAAGGAATTATTTTATCTCACAATCAAAGATATTATGGAGTTATGCATGAAGAAACAACACCACTATGATGATGAAGTTACAAATGTTCAAGAATGTTGCGCAAAATACATGAAGACACAACACCAATATATGAAGATGAAGTTACAAATGTTCAAGAACATTTTGCGAATTGGATACTTGAATCCATTTGAAGTAACTTTATTAGGTGAAAATGACAATCATAGGTAGGAACTATTAGTTTTTGTGTTTCTGTTTGTAGGCTCACAACTTGTGTAGCTTTGCTTAGGCTAGTATTTTGATAGTATAAGTTTAATTTTGGCTAGAGATTTTTAGTTCCATCATCTATGGTGCTTTTTGAAATTGATTATGCAACTTAGTTCTATGACATTTTGTAGGAATAATTGTGTATATGAAATATTTGTTAATGTTAATGTTAATTGTTGTCAATGAATTTCTATTCTTGTTATATGCATAATGGTGGGAAACAAAAGAAAAGATTGCCAAAAAAATTGTGGGAGGTGGGAAACAAAAAAAAACGATTGCAAAAAAAATTGTGGGAAACAAAAGAAAAGATTGGCAAAAAAATTGTGGGAAATAAAAAAAAAATTGTGGGAAACCAAAAAAATAAAAAAAGGGAAACAAAAAAAAAAGTGGGAAACGAGAATAGAAAAAAAAAGTGGGAAACAAAAGAAAAGATTGCCGCAAAAAGTGTTGGGAAAAATTTCAAACCAGTGTTAGATAGCGGCGGTTACAAACCGCCGCAATCTCCCAGCCAACCGTCGCTAAAGTAACTAGCGGCGGTTATACCAACAGTTGCCCAGAACCGCCGCTAATTGACCTAGCGACGCCTCTTTTTGGGACGCTTTTTTAACCGTCGCTGTATGCATTTAGCGGCGGTTGGAACCGCCACTGTACGCCTTCACAACCGCCGCCGCTTGCCTGTTTTGTTGTAGTGACAGGTCTTTTGATAGTTTGTGTACTATATGTTTTTTTTTTTTTTTTTGATAATCTTTGTGTACTATATGGTGATAATATAAGTAGGTGGAAAATTAAATTATTTTCTTCCCATATACTCTCTCTATTCCAAAATATAAAAGTGAATTGGTCAAAAGTTAATATATTTAATTTAAATTTTTTAACCAAATATATTAAATATATTACACCTTCTGCTTTGGTAGGTGTAATGTATGGTTTTGATTTTTCCTTCTAGTTGGCTGTCATACTTGAAAATGCAATTTATGGCATGGATTCAAGACATTTTTTAAATTCAACGTACAACAAACCTTTTTTGGATATGTTAAGATACTACTCTCTGTATTAAAATATAAAATATAAGTTATTTTAATTATATTATACAAATTAAAAATAATAATTATTGTTATATGAAAAAGAGAAATAATATTAAAATTTTTATTGATATTGTAAAGTGACTTACTCCATCCGTAACAAAATATAAGTCGTTTTGACCATATCACACAAATTAAGAAATGTAATCATTGTTGTATGGAAAAGAAAAATTATGAGTTAGTTTACAAAATTGTCTCTCATTAATTGTATGAAAAAGATAAATTGAAGAAGTAAAAAAAGAGAGAGTAATAAATAGTTAAGAGTATATTAAAAAAAATAACGTTAAATACTTCATTGGTATTGTAAAATGACTTATATTTTAGTATAATTTTTTTCTTCAAAAGAACTCATATTTTAGTACAGAAGTAGTTGTAACTAATATATGAATGCCATAAAAGTAGTACTATGTGAATTAATAGTCACCAATAAATAGTCACCAATAACAATAACAACAGGAGTACATATGAATTAATTAAAAGTCACCAATAACATTACTACCTCCGTATCAAAATATAAATCGTTTTGAGAAAAAAATTTGTACTAAAATATAAGTCGTTTTACATTACCAATGAAGCATTTAATGATGTTTTTCTTTTCATACCCTTAACTATTTATTACTCTTTCTTCTTTTACTTCTTCAATTTATCTTTTCCATACTATTAATGAAGGACAGTTTTGTAAACTAACACATAATTTATCTTTTCTATACAACAATGATTACTTTTCTTAATTTGTGTAATATGATCAAAACGAGTTATATTTTGGTACGGAGGGAGTAATTAACAGACCATGCTATAAATCTGCAATACATACGTGTGTGATGTTAAGCCACCAATATCATGTTATATACTTCCTCAGTCCCTATTACAAAATATTTATTCTTTTATATAAGATTCATTTACAATTATCAATAATAATTTTTTTCCCGAATTAGGCAAAACTTTTTGAACAAAAAGTATAAAAAAAGTTAATTAAACTAAAAGAAAACGATAAATACCAACACCCAACCAACAAGATAAAAAACATACGACACACACCGAAACAAAACGACCCAAAATTCTCAACCAATCCAGTCAGACATGGTGCTAATAACACCAGAGGTACATGAGCAACCCACACAATTTGACCATTAGCACCCCGAGTTAAGCTACCGCAAAAGATAATCTCCCGGGTCCTATGACCACTCGCAAAATAAACAAAGCGACACCTTCACCCTAGCAAGACTCCATTTCTAACTTAACACCTTAATGTCTTCTACAATAGTTAGAGCATCCACTATACCATTTGCAAAAATCTTATACTTCGCGCCTTTCACATAGATCAAATAGTAGCATGCCAAATAAATTTGGGACAGAGTGATATTCCCTTTTAGTACATTGAAAAAATAAATTACTACTGCAAAAAAAAACTCTTATAACTTGAATTATCCTACCAAAGACAATACTATATAATTTTAATTTTTTTGACAAAATGGGACAATACAATACCATGTTTTTTTTTGACAAATACAATACCATGTTAAACAACAAAAAGGGGAAGAAATTTGGATACGGTCGAAATTTGACTTTTATCAAAATTGTTGAATATGCGATTTTTATTAATTCAAATAACACCAACAATAACTCCCTTCATATTCTTCATCTTTAATCTTTTTTGAATTACATATACAAATTAAAAAACCATAAATTTAGATAATTTAAGACTTTATGTCCTTAATTCATTAGGAAAAGATAAAATTAATGCAAAAGTTTTTCATTTTTGCAATGATACAAATGGTAACATATCTTTAATTGAATCTTGATTTTTTACAAGAATTAAAATTTTGAGGCAAAACTAAAAATAAAAAGTTAACAGATTAGAGACGAAGGAAGTATTTTATAATTAACAGTATTTAAGAGTAGAGGCGGAGTCAAGAAATTTACAAAGCTCGGGCTAAATTTCAAATTTAAACAAAAAATATTTAGTTTTGCAATGAAAATTTTCAATTTTAAGAAAAAAGAAATTTAGTTTTGCTCTAAATTAACTCTTAAAACACAAAAAAAAATTATTTTTGGTGAAAATTTTTAGTTTTGAAACAAAAAACCTTAATTTTACCCTAAATTAATCTCTAAAAATATCAATTTTATCATAAATTAACCCCTAAAAATCAAAAAAATTGGACCGAGTCAATGCTAGTGCCCTAACAGCCCATATGCTCCCTCCAACCCTGTCTAAGAGGATATATGCATTAAAATTAAATTTAAGACACAAAATGACTTATTGACGATTGTTACAATTTTTTGATAAGTATGTGTGAGTTAATAATGTATAGAGTTTAATTATTATATACCGGTGGTGTAAAACTTTTTTATGTATGTATTCAATCAAATTACACTATATATAATGCCACAAATATCTACTTAACATTTGATTAGAATCTACTTAAGTTGGCCTGATAGTATTGACTTGGGATCTGAAGTGTGATCCTCATCGAGATCTCAGATTCAATTCTCTCCATTGTTAATTTAGGTGGATTAATATAGCATCTTAAAAAAACATAGTTTGATTAGATGCATGTGTTAACATTACATTGTTCGGTGTATATAATTTTTTTTTAATAGAAAATATGTGTGTGTGTTTATATATATATATATATATATATATATATGAGGAAAAGTACAAGAGGTACTAACCTCACAGTAGGAGAAGTACATATTGTACTCGACTTAACCCAAAAAATAAAAATTACTTATACTACGCAACCACTAAATCTCCTATGAATTGACCTACTAATACAATCGCAAGGATTTGCTCCCACTCATACAATAAACATGGCGAAGTGATTTTTTTCGGCAAAAGCCACTTCCATGAGACAAATTGAATCCTTTCGAAAACTTTCTCCACCGTTACTTGCCTAGACCGGAATAACTTCTCATTTCTTGATTTTCAAAGGACCCAGACAACCGCATACCAAACTAAAAGTACGCCTTTGTATGGTTTTTTCCGCTCCTTGAATATAGATAAGAAGTTTTCAAACAAGGAGGAGATAGTTTGAGACATAACCGTTATCAAACCAAACCACTGTTCGGTGTATATAATATAATTAAATTATATATATATAAGGGATCATCACCATGCATGTAGTGATTGTTTTAGTATAAATATAATACAAACAACTCACTCTTCTCAACATCCACAAACAATTTTTACTCTCAAGTCCACACTGCAAACACAAGAAACTAAAATGGGGTCTAATTCTATTACTAGGTTGCAAGAGCTCAAAGAATTTGATGAAACAAAAGGTGGTGTTAAAGGCCTAGTTGATAAAGGCATTGTCAAAATCCCAACTTTATTTCATCATCCACCTCATAAGCTTCCAAAGGCCACAACAAATTCAACCAACACAAAACTTACCATTCCTGTTATAGACTTTACAAATGTTGATAAAGATCCAACTATAAGGAAAGAAATTATAAACAAAGTAAGGGAAGCTTCTGAGAAATGGGGTTTCTTTCAAGTGGTTAATCATGGTATTCCTGTCAATGTTCTTGAAGAAATGAGAGATGGTATACGTAAATTCCATGAACAAGATACTGAAGTGAAGAAAGTAATGTATACTAGAGATCTATCAAAGCCATTGGTTTTTACTAGTAATTTTGATCTTTATAGTCCAGCACCACTCAATTGGGGTGACACTTTTGCATGGAACATGGATCCTAATGTTGCAAAACCACAAGATTTTCCAATAGTATGCTGGTGAGTTCTTGTTTCTTTATACTTCCTCAAATTTGAGGCCACTTGAACAAAATAGGCTATAAATTAACAAAATATTTAACCTTATTGGGGATGTACCCCTTGTAGTTCTCCAATATATTACTATGGCTATAGGATATAAATTGTCTTTCTAGCACCTAAACACTAGTTGCTCTAGGAGTGATTAACGTTAAATTTGGTATGGAGAACTACGGTTCGATCCCTCCACAACTGCACTTGAAAGGGACTGAAATCACTTGATTTCAGAACTCACCCTGAACCAAATTAGTCGGTTTAGTGAGTCGGATACTGGTGATGAAAACAAAAAATTGTATTTCCAGCTAACCAAATAGCAATGAAAGAAATTCAGTTCAATTCGTGAACTACCACCCATCACAATTTGGTGTTTTTTGGTAAAATATGATTAGGTTAAACAATTCAAACAGTCATTATATTCGATTGTTGGTTTTCTTAATAGAAATTTTATACTAGTCGATTCGAAAAGGTACAAATCAATTTTTCGTAAAAGTACATAGTTCTTGTTCGGTTTAATAATAACACATGTGAAACAAATCAAACAATATTGATATTCCTGAATGTGAAACACAAAAAACCATTATTTTTACCTTAACTTAATAATTGTGTGATGAATATTGCCTCTTTTTGTAGGGATATAACTCAGGAATATGGAAGACATGTAAAGAAACTTGGAATTACACTCTTTGAATTACTATCAGAAGCTCTTGGATTGCATCCAAACTATTTAAAGGACAAGGGTTGTTATGAGAACAGTATATTACTTTGCCATTATTATCCTACTTGTCCTGAACCACAATTAACTATGGGAACCGCCGGACATTGTGATCCTACTCTCGCCACAGTGCTTCTCCAAGACGACCAAATTGGCGGCCTTCAAATTCTTCACCAGGACGAGTGGATTGATGTGCCACAAATACCTGAGGCTCTTGTTGTTAATATTGGTGATTTATATCAGGCAAGTTTTCTGTTATTATTTTGTTAATGTGTATTTCATGCAACGACAATTGAGTTTCTTTTACTAATTAACGATGTCTATAATGTGGATCAAACAACGATATAATGTATATGTTTGATTTCAATTCTAGAACAGTTAGAACTGATTTTGTGGACGTGTAGATTAATTATGATATATTTAATTTCTCTCAAATAGGATTGATTCTGTCTCCAAAATTGATTCTAATTGAAACTAAAAACAATCAAAATATAAAAACTTTCTTACACGGTAATTGTTGATGTTTACATTGTTGCCACAAACTATTTGTTAAAACAACAAAACCTAATTCTAAAGTAAATAGAAAATAACCAAACAGTACGTGAAGAAAAGCCATATTCAATTTGTGGTCAAAACTCAGAAGTGCCATATTCATACATTAATGATTAAACAATGCATGACATATTTCAACCTTATAAGGTGAAAAGTCATGTACTAATTAATTCATGTCTGTTTTTAGTTTTTACTTTATAATATAATATCGTGACTCTAGCTAATTATAATTTTTAATTAACTGCAGCTTTTAACAAATGATAGATTTAAGAGTATTGAACACAGAGTAGTGGCAAACAAAATTGCTCCCAGAGTATCTGTAGCATGCTTTTTCAGGCCAGACTCATCACATAAAATACTCTATGGATCCATAAAAGAATTATTAACTGAAGACAATCCTCCTAAATACAAAGAAGTTACTTATGGTGATTATCATGGTTACTTCAAAGCAAAAGGGCTTGATGGCATATCAGCTCTTGAACATTTCAAGCTTTAGACAATTTGGATTGAGTTGGTTTATCAAGTATATGATAAATGAATAAAATGGATAATTTGGAAAATAATAACAATTTTCAAGTACAATGTTGTTCTTGGACTTTAAAATTTGTGCTATGCTTATTTTATTTTGCAACTGGAGCATCTTTCATATGAAAGTAATTACAGTGTGTAAACTATGTATTCATATTTAAGCCTAGAATCATCCCTTTATTTGATTTTACTTTTTATATTAGTTAAATTAAATAATTGTGATTTTCACATATCTTTAGTGTTTTTTCCCCAGTATTTTTTGTGATTTTTTTTGTCTTATAATGTGACGTTGTTTGTTTTGATTTCGCGTCCTACTGCATTGTATTTTATTTTCAAATCTTAGTGCGTGTATTTTGTTTTTCTATCTTGGTGCGGTATATATTTGTTTCAGGTTAAAGAATTAAGTTTGATCTAGTGTAGATCAAATCGATGACTTTTGTATCATTAACGCCACAAATGCGGAAGCTTGGACATTCCGGACAATTCAATATGAATATGTAGGCTTATGCTATTCGTTGTTTATATGTTATTAATATGGATGTTGTGAGTTTGTTCACATATTCATAATTTTTGTTTTTAGCTATTTAATTTTGAATTTCTAGTGCATCAAATGAATATAGTTTATTTATGGGGGGTTATTGAATTGGGATTTTGAGGGATTTCAATGGATTTTAAATGACTTTTTTATGGTAAAAAAGTCTTGTGTTATTCAATCAAGACTTTTATAAAATTTAAGCAAATTTTGTGGTATTCAATTAAAAAAAGTCTCTCAAAATCTCACAAAATCCCACGAAGTCTTTTAAAATCTTCAAGATTTTTTTATTGTCAAAATAATCATTCGAAAACTCAATCCAATAACCCCCTTTAGTATAAAAATTTCATTTTAGTCATTTTCTGGTTTTTTAGGTTCTTGCACAAGACGATGAGTTTTTTTAATTGTTGAGTGAAAAATAATTAAAGTGGGTAAACTAAGTTATTTTTTGTGAGTTCTAAATATCATGTACGAAAAAGGACTATTTGAGTTAATGGATCCTCCTAAGTTATTAGTAAAATTAAACTACTTGAGTTCTTATAATTTATTTTTTTGACGAAGTGACATTCTAATGAGTAATCGAATTGGAATGAGAAGCCAAGCCTGGAATAATTGACTGGGAAATCAGAGTAAGCTTGACTCATGAGCTTCCTCATCCCTCCCGTAATTTTTTTTTGAACGACAAAAATTTATTGGAATAAACTGGAGGGCACGCACAAGGTGTACCAACCAATATAATTGGAATGGAACAAAATAAAGTTTACATACTGGAAGCACGAGGCTGACCCAAAAACAACCAAAAGCACAACAGATACAAAGTGCCACAAACCCCCACCCCACAGGCAGCACTAAAAACCAATTCATGGAGGAGAATCCAGCCATAACTCCCAGCCTGGACAGTATGTAAAAGAGAGGACAAAACCAAACAACACCTCATCGAAGCATAGAGTCTCCCGGATTTCAAATCTATTCATAAAGTAAGCAAGACTCTTTTGCTGTCATTATAAATAAAAATCTATTGGTATAATTCATGTAAGTGTGAACTTCAAAAATGTAAAAAAATGAAATATAAAATTTTAATGACAAAAAGAGTAAAATTGGAATATATAATGATTTATAGGGGTGATTTATAGGGGTGGAAGAATAATTGTACGGGTGGGAGGGAAGATTTTCAACCATCATATAGTGGTACAACATAACACAAAGTGAATAATAAGCCCATAGGTGAAAAATAACCACAAAACATTTTGTATTTAATATTGGTATTTCGAATTTTATTTTTGTTTTCACTATCAGTTTAATCTGATTTTGAAACAATTTTGGTGGCAAATAATTTTAGTCTTTTCTGAAAGCAGTTACCGAAATCGAATTGTGGTCCTCAATCTCTACCAAATACAGCGTTAATCACCACTAAACCAACTAATATTTGGTGTCTCGTAGTTTAACTTAACTAAAATATTTTTGTTATAAAAAAATATATTATAATTTGCGTCGGTGAAGGGCTTGTCCGGTGGATGTTGTTCTTCATTTTTAGTCTTCTTTTAAATATAGTACGACAATAAATCAAAAGTCAAGAGTACAAAAATACAAGGTGGAGTCTCTTAAATCCAGATATAGTCTGGATTATAAAAAGCATATATAGTAGCTTGGTTAGTTTCACGCCTTACATCAAGCAAATTTAAGCTATGAAAGAAAGCATTAAAATTATTACAATCTTGAATCTTCAATAATGGAAGCATCATTTAAAACTCACACATAATTATAAACTCCCATGTTCAAACTCGAATTCAATCTTGAATGAAGATGTTCAACAAAAAATATCAACATTGTCAATTGAGTTAGATCTTACATTATTAAAAATCTTACTTCATACTCCCAACTTGTACCTCGCCCATATAAATAACGGCCAATACTACCATGCACAAACTAAGCATGTTATACATGGTGTACAAGTGATTGAATACATTATAACCTATGAAACCCCGATATTCTAAAATTAATCAAGTATCGTGTCAGATATAGTATCTGATACCGATACGCGTCAAATACTTCCCGATACGTATCGGAAAAATATCCAATGATTAAATTTTAGTTTTTCAATAAAAAAATATCAACACTTCTGCGATACTTGTCTGATACTTTTCGATATGTATCAGAGAAGTATCATTGTTTATATTTTATCAATTCTTTGAAAAGAAATAAAATGAATCCAAAAAAGTCTAAAATTTGTTTATGTGCATATAGATTTTCAACTTTTGTCAAAGAAAAATGAAGAATATAGAAAGGAGCGACAAGATTATAGAACATTAGTGGAGATACGTATTACTCGCTTTTTAGATAGTACTTAGGATAAATAATTCATTTATTTTGATAATTTTAATAATATGAATGTTTATTTGCTATCAATATTAATTATGCTTATATATTTTACATTTATATATTTAATTTTTTTTATTAAAGTATCCTAACTGTATCGTATCTTAAATTTTTAAATTTTCTCGTATTGATATTATATCGTATACGTGTTCTATCTCGTATCTGGGCTTCATAGATTATAACGAATATAAAATTTACAAAATTGACTATTGGATTGAAAATTTATACTATTATATAGATCGTCTATGCAAAATTTTAAAAAAATTGAAAATTAATTAATATTTTTTTGAGACCCATCAAGATTAACAGTATACATTAAAAACCATAAACTGTTAATCTTGATGAATCTCAATAACATTTTAAATAATTATACATTTTTTAAAATTTTGCGTGAATGATCTATATAACATAAAATTTCAATCTAACGATCAAATTTTGCAAAATTCGTATTCATCTTAATGTAATCAATCACTTGTTCACATACACATGTTTCATTTGTGCATAATAGAAAAAACCTATAAATTACAGTATTACTTAAATTACCTTTCATCCTAATAAATATATAAATAAAAATTCAGATATCACTTTCATCAAAATTTCTCTTTTGCCCCCTATTTCTCTATTACCCTCCTAAAATCCTAAAATACCCTTGAATTTGGGCAAAAAAATACATTTCGGAATCTATAACCCTTCAGAATCGATGTTAAATGCTTCAGAATCGATGCTAAATGTTTCAGAATCAATTATGAATGCTAAAAACCAGAAGATATGAGCCAGAATGCTGATGAGATTCTGAATGCTAATTGTTATATTTAATTTTGAATGCTTGTTAGTGTTGAAGTACAAAATTAAGTATGTTTTATCGTATCCACAGGGACTGGTGCGATATCGAAGTCTTTCAACAATTGATATAATTTTAAGTATAGAGTTTTCAAAGATATTTGATTACGAAAACTTGCAAAAACATTAAAGTAGTAAATTTAAATAGTTTGACAGAGAGATTAAATTATGGAAATTAATGTTTCAAAGAAATTAATAGTACAATAAAGGTTAAAAGTAATATATTTAATGAAAATAATATTCTCATTTGGGAATATTCACAAATCTCAGAAAATGGAAAATATTTACAAGTCCAAGAAGCAAATCAATATTTGATTCGAGTCGCCCATATTTCGAGTAACTATAAAGTATCATTCGAACTCGAAGATTGTTTAAAGACTTAGCACGTTTTTCAGCATTTCTGAAGATTCAAATTTCAAACCATTGCAACGTTTCATTCAAGTTTGACAATTATTGGCATTAAGGAATGAAGATCAGATGACAAGACACCTGTCAAATGGTTGTTATATAGTCGTTAGTAGATAGCCTTAAAATTTATTTATAAATACTAGTTCATTTGATGTAATTTCTATCACAAATTACTCATACTGAAAATCCCTTAAACACTCAAAGTACCCAGCGTTCGAGAGAAACGAGTATACAAGGAAACAATGTATGTTCTTGTGATCATTGTTTATTAATTCAATACAATTTATTATTTCATGCAATTTACTTGTTTTCATTTACTTTTCTTGCATTTAAATTCATTGCAATCTTTACTTTTTCTTGTCAAGACGTACTCATTTTGAGTATTTTTACATTTCTTGTCATTCAAGTCATCTACTTTCATTTCATTTACTTTTTACAAACAAACTTGTTCATTTGCGTTAATGAACATTTCTATTTTCAAACTTAAACAATGAATGCACAAAACATGTTCCGAGATTCTCTAGTTGGTCTCTCGAGCATTGCAAACTAGCGGTTGTTTACCAAAAATCAGCGTAAACAAATTGGCACGCCCAGTGGGACTGGTTTTGTGTGTTTTAGTTTAGTATTTTATGTCAAATTTTTCTGAAAACTATTAGTGCATGAGCATTGCATTCTGCATAAAAATTTTCTGGAAAAGTTTGCAAATTCATTGTTGTATAGTGTATGCGTTTAAGAAGTGGTAGAATAAAACCAGAAATGGTGAGATCCAGAGGAACAAACGCTAATAATAACAACAATAATAATAATAATGAGAATAATGATCCACATGATGATCAAGACTTCGATGATAGCCATCCAACAATAGAGTTTGGCACATCAAGGGCCATGACTGGCCCAAATCAAGTTTCGAATTCCACAGGGACTACACAAGAAATTCCTGTGTTAATACCTACGGGGTTTACCAACCCCTTAGGGAATTCGAATGCATCCACAACATTATTGGATCAGTCTTCAACAGCCCCTGCCATAATTTCCTCCCAAATGGGGACTGACAATGGCAGTTTAGGGCCAGCATTTGACTTTAGAAGTCAATCAGGGCCATTGTATTATTCGAATAGGCGAAATCCCTATGGGATGCCAACCTCATTCGTGCAGGGTGTGTACACACATCAATCTACATACTCTGATAATGCAACAGTTCGATCCCCACTCCATGGGGGACAAACATCTAATAATAACCGTACTAGAGGAAGTGCACCAACCTTTACTACAGATTCCATGTTGGCTATAAGGCAACAAATGGATGAGAGTAATCATCAAATGGTGAATTTACTCACAACACAAATGGGTACAGTAATTAACCCATTAATTCGAAATACTAACAATAGTTACCAAGCATTGGCCACCCAAATGGGTAGAATAGAAGATTTCTTTGGTGACCCTCAAATGCCTAGGCAACCATTCCAACAAATACAGGCCCCAGAGCCTGAACCAGTTGCGGAGGCTCGAAATGAAATACTGCAGAGGCCACAACCAGTGCCTCGAGTAATAAAACAGCCTGTGCAAAGGAATATTGAACCTGGAGTGGTGTTAGTTAATCGAAACCAAAATGCTGATGAGGTTTTGAGAAATGCCCAACAAAAATGATTATGGGCAAAATAACTTAACCAATTTGGTAGAGGCAATTCTTGCCCAAAATGGTCTTAATGTGGGCCTACATAGGCCAAATTTTGTGTCACCATTAACTGAGTTTGTGTTGCAAACAGAAATACCTAGGGGTATTAAAACCCAAAAATTTACTAAGTTTGCTGGTGACACCACAAAGTCTACAGTTGAGCACATTGCTAGGTATCTAACAGAGGTTGGGGACATAGCAAATAATGAGAACTTGAAAATGAAATATTTTCCAAATTCTTTGACCAAGAATGCTTTTACTTGGTTCACCACATTGCCTCCCCATTCTGTGTATATATGGACCCAATTGGAAAGACTTTTCCATGAACAATTCTAAATGGGTCAAACTAAGATTAGCCTCAAAGAATTAGCAAGTGTGAGGCGTAAAACACGAGAGTCAGTTGATGACTATCTCAATAGGTTTACGCTTCTTAAAGCAAGATGCTTTACCCAAGTCCCTGAACATGAGTGATCGACGATTTGTGTATCAAAAATATTTTATGACCGCAAGTGCACAGTCTCGTCGTTGAGTTTTAAAAGATATCGAATCCACAGAGACCAATAATCAAACTACCGTATTTCTGTCGTTACGGTGTACATCTAAGGCTAATAAATATTTTAGGATTGTTTAGAAATTAAAAGAAATTAAATTAAAAATTTTAAATTAATTAAAAGCGGGATATCGATATGTAACTAATTAACCTTCGGGGATTCGGTAAATTAACGGCGCGCGAAAAAAGTATTTATTTTTCAGAAGGACTTTCTTGATTTAAAAGTCTAAACCTCACACTCTCGTTTTATTGATAAAGACCATACTTTCTAGACTAGGAGTTTTACTGTCACTTTTCTACCACCTTAGTTTCGAAAGTATATTTTGAAAACCAATGAGTCCTAATTAATTCTAACGTGGCTCTCGCTCGTTCAAAAATTAATATCAAGTTTCTACTATCTAGTTAAAACCTCAAACTCTCGCTCTATTGATTTTAACCTTAATTGCTTTATTTTACTTTCGTTCAAAAGCTTAGGAGTTTTAAAATTAGAAACCCGAATCAGAAAAATAGTTTAATAAATTACACGCCGAATAATTACTAAATCCCCTACGGTGAATTAGGATTACATACCGATATCAAAGAATTTAGCCGGACATGGAAAAGTAAATAAATAAATCAAAACAGAAAATTAAATTAAACATAATAAATAAAGCGGAAATTAAAGACATAAAAACCTGGAAAAGAAATTGAACTGAATATGCGAATATATAAATCTGCTTGAAATAGCCGGTACGGAATTCTGAATTAAAAACTGGAATTTAAAATGCCTAAAACTATGTACAAGGCATAAAGAAGAGGTGGTCCGAGACTGAACTTTTGATCCTCTATTTATAGAGAAAATTCTGAACTGATAAACTCTCTTGTCTCCACCAAAATAGGAACATATTGAGAATTGCCTTGCTTTTAGGAGAAGTGATAGGGATCGTCAGATAAGCCTTGCTGAAGCTATAAAATAGGATCGAGTGGTTTGCAATTGAGATCACGCTAAAAAAGAAACATAAAAAGTGGAATTCTGTTGTTGTTGAACTTGTGGCGGGCGCCACATGTATGGTGGCGGGCGCCACACAATATTCATATGCATATGTTTGTTTGTTTCACGTGATTGCATTATCATGTAAAATTGAAACAACTTTGGCTTGACTTCATGCATGTCACGTGGTTTGTGTTTGGCTTTGGCATGGTGGGTGCCATGTGTCACATGGTGACCCCACCATGTGGCATTGGTGGCCCACCAATTGATGGTTTGTCTTTTTTGCTCATTTTTATCTCTTTTCGATCTAATTTTCGTTGTTTTGCTCTAATTCTCTTCTCCGGCCTATTTTATTCAATAAATCTGGAAAGAAAATAAATACCGGCATAAAAAGACATAAATGAAATAAAAACATATGAAAATGCAACTAAAGTTTACATAAATTAAGCTAAAAATACGATATGATTTCGTGTCATCAAATTCCCCCACACTTGAACCATTGCTTGTCCTCAAGCATAAAAGAATAGTGAATTGCATAGCACAAGTAAAAACACATGACACGATCATCCTACTCATACGTGGTTGCCGGCTAAGCCATGAAAATCAAATAACAGTACAAATAACAAAAATATCGTAATGACACAAGAGACTCCCATTATATGAAAACAGACCTGAAGCATTTCCTTTTGACTCTACCTTTCACCTAAGTTTCATTCACCCTTTTCATTCTAGCGCAATCACATTAAGCCCGTTATCTCGTACACACCCATGGTAGAAAACCTGTTAATGATTATGATCATCATATAGCGAGGGGTGCTGATAACATAAGTTTGGTAACCCCTATTTGCTTTACCCACTTCGCAGTTGCGGGGGATCGGATCGTAACCCGCCCTACCAAGTTCAGAATCAGACACCTCTGAACCAACTACTAATGAGTTTCTATACTATGGTATTTTTTTTTCTTTCGCATGTTTCAACATATGTTGAATTTTCATCAATTATTTCAAAGAATCAACCAATAGTATTCATAAACATTTATATTCAAGATCATTCACTTATATTCGTCGGTTTCCCACTTAGTTTGTGCCTTGAGATGGTGCCGACTGCTAAATAAACTACTAAGGGTTCATTAAAACTCAAATTCAAAGCTTTGTCAAAATTAGTACTCAAATCAGTTTTACACACTTCTGAGAATCTAAGGTTTAAAATGGTATTGATTTTATCTAACCGTTACCCAAATTTCACAAAATAGCCAAGATAGTGCAAACAACCTATATACTTTCAAACAATCAATATCAAGCATCAAAACTCAACACTTTGCTTTTCACAAGAAAATTTTTGGTATAGCTCAAGAAATGGGAAAATCAGACAATAAAAAAAACAACACGCAAAATCAACTCAATTTAAGTGAACTAACCTAAGGTTTTATTATGCATGCAAACTAAATGACTGAAAAATAAAAGGAAAGCGATAAAGCTTCCTCCCCCACACTTAAATCGAGCATTGTCCCCAATGCAACGACTAAAGGTGAGATTGGAAGTGAAAACCTGAATAGCTAAGCTTCCACAACTATGAAGTCGTTGAGCGTGCTATCTCTTTATTACCTGCAAAATAAAATGGACTAAAAAGAAAACATTAGAATCAAAACAAGTGGGTTGCCTCCCACGCAGCGCTTTGTTTAAAGTCGGTAAGCTCGACTTTTGAATTTGTTAACTCAATCTGGCGCTTCTTTCAGACTCACATTCTTAAATTTGTGCCCAACATCCCGAGGTTTCCATTGGAACATGTTGAACCATCTCATGGTTGTTTTCTTTTTTACTTTCTTTTTCTTGGAAACAGACAAGGGTGACTTAGCTAGAAAGATATTATGATCTGGATGAGCTTTGAGTTTATCGGGAGGGACCTTTTAAAGGGGGATTTATCGACATTTCTTTCAACTGTCCCAATAACGCGAGGAATAGAAAATTTTTGAGGGTCCTCGAGTTGCGGGGTGAACTGGTTTTCATAGATTGCATTGCATTCCACTTTCCCAGTGTCTTCAAGCTTCCTTTTGTTTGACAAAATTTCATTTAAGAACTTTGCACATGAAGGTATCTGGGTTATAGCCTCAATGAAAGGTATGTCAATATTAAGCTTTTTCAACATCTCGATAAACTTTTCGAGCTGGCCAGGATCATTAGATGTGACAAATTTTGGCGGCTTGTGAGGAGGAGGTTCTGGTGCAATTTCTAAAGTTTCACCTAGACTGTCATTATCATCTTTAAGAGTTGGAGGGGCATGAGGTTTTAGAACTTTAGAATACATGGTTTGCTCCATCTCCCTCTCTTTTCTACATTTGTCAATGACATCTAGCAGATAACAAGTGTCATCTGTAGCTGGTGCTTTCATGAATTGTGCTAGAATAAATTCGATTTTTTCTTCACCCACTTCAAAAGTGAGCTTGCCTTTCTTTACATCTATTAATGCACCAGCAGTAGCTAAGAATGGCCTTCCTAACATGATAGGTGTATTGAAATCCTCCCTTATGTCCATGACTATAAAATCAGTTGGGATAAAGAATTGACCTATGCGCACTGGCACGTTTTCTAGTATACCTGAGGGGTATTTGATAGAATGGTCAGCGAATTGTATTGACATTTTAGTAGGTCTCAACTCTCATAACTTAAGTTTCTCGCATATTGTCATGGGCATTAGACTTATGCTGGCACCTAAGTCTCATAGGGCCCTGTCTATGACATACTTTCCAATTACACAAGGTATGGAAAAACTTCCTGGGTCTTCTAGTTTAGGAGGCATATTATTTTGAAGAATTGCGCTACACTCGGCAGTAAGCATAACGGTTTCATCATCCTCAATCCTCTTTTTATTAAATAAGATTTCTTTGAGAAATTTAGCGTATGAAGGCATTTGGGTGATAGCTTCTGTAAAGGGTATTGTTATATTTAATTTTTTCAGAAGCTCCACGAATTTCTTGAATTCCTCCATGCTTTTGGTCTTTTCAAACCTTTGAGGATAAGGAATGAGTGGTTTATAAGGTGGCAGAGGCACATAAGGTTTCTCTTTTTCTTTAGCCTCAACGTCATTTCCTTCTTTCTCTTTAGGTTGACTCTCTTTCTCAACTAGTTCACCAAGCTTTTGTTGCATGGCTGGCCTCTTGGTCCTAGGATCACTCGGTTCATCGTAATGTGTTCCACTTCGTAGTATAACAGCATTAATATGTCCTTCTGGATCTAGCTAAGGTTGGCCAGGAAATATGGTTGCTGGGGCAGCATTATACACTTGATGCTGGGCCACCTGTGAAATTTGGGTTCAAGCATTTTATTGTGTGTGGCTAGAGCATCTACCTTGCTTGCTAATTGCTTAATTTGCTCGTTAGTGTGCTTAATTTGCTCACTATTGTTTAAGCTTTGATTCAGGAAATTTTTGTTTGTTTCAGCTTGAGCAGTTAAGAAGCTTTCCATCATAAGCTCCAAGTTTGACTTTGTAGGGACATTTGGAGTAGCAAGGGTGTAATGGTTTCCTTGAGAATAGTTTAACTGGTTTGGGGAAATGCTTGCCAAAAGTTGACATTCAGGGGTAGCATGTCCAGGAATTCCGCATATTTCACAGTTTGAAACCACTGTAGCCACAGTAGCGGCAGGTATTTTGGTTAAGCTCTCTAACTTTTGAGTCAGAGCATCCACTTGTGCTTGGACATGGTTAAGTTCGCTAAACTCATGCATACCTCCTTTCGCAAGAGGTTGCTCTAAAGGTGCTCTTGAGCTCCCCCACATATAATGGTTTTGAACCATGTTTTCTATAAGGTTATAGGCCTTAGTGTAAGATTTATCCATCAGTGCGCCACCAGCTGCGGCGTCTATTGTCATTCTTGTGTTATACAAGAGACCATTGTAAAAGGTGTGGATCACTAACCAATCTTCTAGGCCATGGTGTGGGCAGAGTCTTATCATGTCCTTGTATCTTTCTCATGTTTCAAAAAGAGATTCATTATGACTTTGTTTAAATCCATTAATTTGAGCTCTTAGCATAAAAGTTTTGCTAGGTGGGAAGTATCTTGCTAAGAAAACTTTCTTCAACTCATTCCACGTAGTGACAGAGTTGGAAGGTAAAGAGTGGAGCCAAACTCTAGCTCTATCTCTTAATGAGAAAGGGAAAAGACGAAGCCTAATTGCTTCGGGACTGACACCATTTGCTTTCACAGTGTCTGCGTATTGCAAGAATATTGACAAATGTATATTAGGGTCGTCATCAAGACTACCAGAAAATTGATTCTGTTGTACGGCAGACAACCATGAAGGATTAAGTTCAAAACTATTTGCCTCAATAGCAGGGGCAGCAATACTATTATGAGGTTCTTGTAAAGGAATAGCATAGAACTTAAGTGGGCGGTTTTGCGGATGGTCACCCTTTTTTTTTTGTATTTTATATTTTTTTTTTGAATTTTTAAATCTTTTACTAAAAATTAAAATTGCCTTAGTCTCTACGGTGTAACAACGGAGTTACGATATCGACTAAATTGGTCCCCGGCAACGGCGCCAAAAACTTGATCGACGATTTGTGTATCAAAAATATTTTATGACCGCAAGTGCACAGTCTCGTCATTGAGTTTTAAAAGTATCGAATTCACAGAGACCAATAATCGAACTACCGTATTTCTGTCGTTACGGTGTAAATCTAAGGCTAATAAATATTTTAGGATTGTTTAGAAATTAAAAGAAATTAAATTAAAAATTTTAAATTAATTAAAAGCGGGATATCAGTATGTAACTAATTAACCTTCGGGGATTCGGTAAATTAACGACGCGCGAAAAAAGTATTTATTTTTCAGAAGGACTTTCTTGATTTAAAAGTCTAAACCTCACACTCTCGTTTTATTGATAAAGACCATACTTTCTAGACTAGGAGTTTTACTGTCACTTTTCTACCACCTTAGTTTCGAAAGTATATTTTGAAAACCAATGAGTCCTAATTAATTCTAACGTGGCTCTCGCTCGTTCAAAAATTAATATCAAGTTTCTACTATCTAGTTAAAACCTCAAACTCTCGCTCTATTGATTTTAACCTTAATTGCTTTATTTTACTTTCGTTCAAAAGCTTAGGAGTTTTAAAATTAGAAACCCGAATCAGAAAAATAGTTTAATAAATTACACGCCGAATAATTACTAAATCCCCTACGGTGAATTAGGATTACATACCGATATCAAAGAATTTAGCCGGACATGGAAAAGTAAATAAATAAATCAAAACAGAAAATTAAATTAAACATAATAAATAAAGCGGAAATTAAAGACATAAAAACCTGGAAAAGAAATTGAACTGAATATGAGAATATATAAATCTGCTTGAAATAGCCGGTACGGAATTCTGAATTAAAAACTGGAATTTAAAATGCCTAAAACTATGTACAAGGCATAAAGAAGAGGTGGTCCGAGACGAACTTTTGATCCTCTATTTATAGAGAAAATTCTGAACTGATAAACTCTCTTGTCTCCACCAAAATAGGAACATATTGAGAATTGTCTTGCTTTTAGGAGAAGTGATAGGGATCGTCAGATAAGCCTTGCTGAAGCTATAAAATAGGATCGAGTGGTTTGCAATTGAGATCACGCTAAAAAAGAAACATAAAAAATGGAATTCTGTTGTTGTTGAACTTGTGGCGGGCGCCACATGTATGGTGGCGGGCGCCACATGTATGGTGGCGGGCGCCACACAATATTCATATGCATATGTTTGTTTGTTTCACGTGATTGCATTATCATCTAAAATTGAAACAACTTTGGCTTGACTTCATGCATGTCACGTGGTTTGTGTTTGGCTTTGGCATGGTGGGTGCCATGTGTCACATGGTGACCCCACCATGTGGCATTGGTGGCCCACCAATTGATGGTTTGTCTTTTTTGTCCATTTTTATCTCTTTTCGATCCAATTTTCATTGTTTTACTCTAATTCTCTTTCTCGGCCTATTTTATTCAATAAATCTGGAAAGAAAACAAATACCGGCATAAAAAGACATAAATGAAATAAAAACATATGAAAATGCAACTAAAGTTTACATAAATTAAGCTAAAAATACGATATGATTTCCTGTCATCAATGAGTTAGTAGAAATGGCTGCTTGTGGCCTTGACTACTCAACTTGAAAGAAATTAGATACTCAACATCTTAGGGACATGGCCCAACTTGTTGATAGAGTTAGACAAGTTGAGAGGCTTAAAAGTGAAAAGGCTAGAAATTCTAAATTCCATAAAACAAAGGAAAAAGTAGCCTATGTAGGACATTATGAGAGTGATAATGACTATGAGTCAAAATATGAGGAGGTTGTGGAAAATGAAATAGATTTGGCTGAATTAAAGCCAGGGCCTCGCTATAGTTGTAAGTTATTAAAACCCTCGAATGGAAAAAATCCTATTGAACCCAAAAATGATAAATATGTTGCAAAAACCTACACATTTGATGTTACTAAATGTGATGAAATTTTTTATTTATTGGTCACTGATGGCCAAATAATTGTTCAAAAAGGTTTGAAAATTCCTGCTTTAGAACAAAGAAAGAAAAGAGGTTATTGCAAATTCCATAATTTTTTGGGTCATAAAACTTCTCAATGTGTTGTTTTCAGGGATCTAGTACAAAAAGCATTGAATGAGGGAAAGCTGAAATTTGATGAAAAATCCAAACCACCAATGAAGGTAGATGATGATCCTCTTCAAGTGGCTGAAACTTCTTACGTTGAGCCATTCGAGTGCTTAATGGTGGATGCCATGGAAGCTTCTCTAGTTCGAGCTGTAACTGAGAAGGAGTATGAAGAGAAAGTTCAGAAAGTATACCCTCAGGCTGAAGAGGAATTGATTGACTTTCTGAACAGGTGCAAGTTAAGCAACACATAAGTCATGCTATGCCCTCGTTGTAGTGCTGTGTGTGACAAAGAGGCTACTGCAGGCCTTAAGAATGTTATGCCCTATGTGGATAACAAAGACAAATGGTCTCATGCTAGACCAAACAAAGGAAGCTATGTGAAGCAAGGCCCTTCCATCCATGACAGGTTGGGGAAGAGGCAAACATATGTTCCTTCCAATAAAATATCAATCAATCAATGGTCATCTGGCCAACACCAAGCCTTCCAAAAAAGGAAGATGGAGATTGGGAGCTCGAGTCATTCTGCTTCGAGCAACAATGTTGAAGCTAAGAGGTTCGCTTATAATAACAATTATAAGGGAAATAACCCAATGACTCGAACACAGTGGCGTAGGTATCAACGCTAGAAAAAGTTAGAAAGGGAGATGGCCTTAGCTGGGGGCAAATCTCATCCAATTGCCCATGCTGGGGGCAATTCTAACAAAGTTGCCCATGCTGGGGGCAACACAAATAAAGTTATTCATGCTGGGGATAACAAGAACAAAGTTGCTCATGTTGGGGGCAACAAAGCTAATTCTGGGAATAATAAACAAAGTCCCAACAAGGCTGAAAAAGCCTTAATTGCTGATCAAGGCTCTTCCTCGAAGAGGCCTGTTAAAGAAAGAATATCACTTCCTGATGATAACATGGAAGATGATATGGTAGATGAAGACCTGTTCGAATCTGGGTCTGAACCAAATTTTGATGTATTGGTTAATGTGGTGTCTATATTGCCACGTGAATATGATATCAGGTCCACCTCTGATCCTGAGGAGGAATTTGAAGAACCTGATATAGATGAATGTATCCCTATTTGTTTCTATGTGATGACAAATGGGTGCATTGAACAAAGGCAGGCTGCCTTCGAGTGGCCTCATGAAGGTATGAGAAACCACCTAAAGCCTTTATGCATCAAGGCTAAAGTTGGTGGTGTTGGTGTAAACAAAGTCTTAGTGGATGGGGGTGCTGCTGTTAACTTAATGCCCCATTTCATGCTGAGAAAATTGGGAATGTATGATACTGATATGCATTCTCACAACATTGTTCTCTTAAATTATGAGGGAAAAAATGGCAAATCTTTAGGTGTCATTCAAATGGATGTTGCTGTGGGTAGCACCATTAGGCCAACATTATTTATAGTTGTGCCTTCGAGGGCGAGTTTCAACTTGCTTTTAGGCAGGTAATGGATCCATGGGGTTGGTGATGTTCCCTCCACTCTCCACCAAAGATTAATACTTTGGAGGGAGGACAAAATAGTGGAAAATATTGAGGCTGATCAAAGTTTCTATATGTGTGAGGTTGACCACATAACTAGGCAAACTTTTGATAGAAATTTGACCTCTATCGCCCCATGTGGTGAACGAGATGATGGCTTTCGAGGAGCCACTAATAACAATGTTTACCATTCTGTGAGACTCCATCCCACACAGGGATTTTGCTGGGAGAGGGAAGAAATTGAAGATTTCCCTCCTGAAGATGGAGTAATTCCACCATCTGGGTGGGATGATGAATATCCCAATAATGACTGAGCCCTCCTCTTGGGCTAGAATAACAGCATATATTGCCGAAAAAAAGATTGAAACGGCCTTAGAGGCTGCACTCGAACAAAATATGGTTGAAAAAACCATTGAAGAAAATAATGGCAAATTATTGCCAATTGAGCAAAGGCTGGATTGCATTTATGATGATAAACCCTTAGGATTTGAAAAAGATCCATTAAGTTCAAATCCAAAAATGCAAGCCCAAGATCATTTGCAAGAAATTGATATTGGAGATGGCCTAATAAAAAGGCCAACATATATCAGTACCAATATTGGTTTCGAGTTAAAGCAAAAACTGGTTAATCTACTCAAAGAATTTAAAGATTGTTTTGCCTGGGACTATAATGAAATGCCAGGATTGAGTAGAGAATTGGTGGAACATATGTTACCACTCAAGCCAGGAAAAAAGCCAATCAAGCAGTTACCAAGGAGATTCAACCCAGAGATCCTATCAAAGATCAAAAGTGAGATTGAAAGATTGCTGAGGAGAAAATTCATTCGAACTACAAGGTATGTTGAATGGTTAGCAAATATTGTGTCTGTTATTAAGAAAAATGGTAGTCTTAGGGTATGCATAGACTTTATAGATTTAAATAATGCAACACCAAAGGATGAATACCCAATGCCAGTAGCAGAAATGCTAGTTGATTCAGCAGCCGGGTTCGAGTACCTAAGCATGCTTGATGGCTATTCTGGTTATAACCAAATTTTCATTGCTGAAGAAGATGTGGCTAAAACAGCATTTAGATGCCCTGGAGCATTAGGGACTTATGAATGGGTTGTTATGCCATTTGGTCTAAAAAATGCTGGTGCCACATATCCAAGAGCAATGAATTTAATTTTTCATGATTTTATTGATGCCTTTATGCAAGTATACATTGATGATATTGTTGTGAAATCCTCTTCTAGCGATGATCATTTAAATCATCTTAGAAAATCATTCGAAAGGATGAGAAATTGTGGATTAAAAATGAATCCACTAAAATGTGCTTTTGGTGTACATGCAGGGGATTTCCTTGGTTTTGTGGTGCATAAAAAAGGCATAGAAATCAATCAAAATAAAACGAAGGCTATTATGGAAACTCAGCCTCCAAAAACAAAGAAGCAACTTCAATCCCTATTGGGAAAGATCAACTTTTTGAGAAGATTCATTTCGAATCTAAGTGGGAAAGCTCATCCATTTTCTCCACTACTTAGAAAACAAAAAGGTGATCAATTTCATTGGGGGCAAGATCAACAAAAAGCGTTTGAAAACATAAAAAATTATCTGGCTAATCCACCAACGCTTATGCCTCCTATTCGAAACAAAGCAATGAAGTTGTATATTTCAGCATCTGATTCAACTATTGGTAGCATGCTTGCCCTAGAAGATGAAGATGGTGTTGAAAAAGCTATATATTATTTAAGTAGAGTATTAAATGATGCTGAAACTAGATATAGTGCTATAGAAAAACTATGTCTCTGTTTATATTTCTCTTGTATTAAACTTAAGCATTATATAAAGTCTATTGAAGTTTATGTCTACTCTCATTTTGATGTTATTAAACATATGCTTTCAAAACCTATTTTACATAGTAGAATTGGCAAATGGGCTTTAGCTCTAACTGCATAATCATTAACTTATAAACCTTTGAGGAATAGAAAAGGTCAAATAGTGGCAGATTTTCTTGTTGATCATTCAGTGATCGAAATGCCACTAAGTTATGTGGAAACACAACCTTGGATTTTGTATTTCGATGGTTCCAAACATAAACATGGAACTAGAATTGGGATTTTAATAATATCTCCAATACAAATTCCAACTAAGTTTAAATATAAAATCAATGGTTTTTGTTCCAATAATGAGGCAGAGTATGAAGCCTTAATAGCAGGTCTTGCACTATTAATAGACTTGGGGGCAAAGAACATTGTCATTCGAGGAGATTCAGAATTGGTAATTAAGCAATTGACAAAAGAATACAAATGTATTAAAGAACATTTGGCTAAGTATTTTGTGATTGCTAGTACCTTACTGGACCGATTCGAGTTTGTGGAATTTGAACATATTCCTAGACTACAGAATCAGGAAGCTAATGACTTGGCTCAAATAGCTTCTGGTTACAAAGTTTCCCTAGAAAACCTGAATAAATTGATAGAAATTAAAGAAAAATTGGTTTTTCATGAACCATTAGCTTCAGAGTTATCAATGGCAAAACATGTGGGGGCAGATCCACCACAAAGTATTGATATCTACTCGAATACAGAGGAGTATGAGAGTGCTGACATTTTTACCATTGATAACTTAATAGATGGTGATTGGAGAAAACCACTAGTAGAATATTTACAAAACCCTGTTGGTCAAGTTGATAGGAAAATTAAATACAGGGCTTTGAGCTATGTAATAATTCGAAATGAGTTATTTAAAAAGACAACTGAAGGTGTGTTGTTAAAATGTCTTAGTGAATCTGAAGCCTTCATTTCAATTTATGATGTACATAGTGGAGTTTGTGGTGCTCACCAAGCAGGCCACAAAATGAAGTGGTTATTATTTAGACAAGGTTTGGATTGGCCTTCTATGTTAAAAAATTGCATAGAATTTGCTAAGGGTTGTCAAGAATGCCAAATACATGCAGGAATTCAACATGTCCCTGCAAGTGAATTACATTATACAATTAAACCATGGCCATTTCGAGGATGGGCTTTGGATTTAATTGGTGAAATTTAACCTGCTTCATCAAAAAACCAACGCTATATTTTAGTCGGTATTGATTATTTTACAAAATGGATTGAAGCAATACCTTTGTCTAATGTGGATCAAGAGGCAGTAATTAATTTCATTCAAAATCATATTATTTATAGATATGGCATTCCAGAAACAATTACCACTGATCAAGGTTTAGTTTTCACTGGAAGGAAAATGCAAGAGTTTGCTAGTGAAACTGGCTTCAAATTGCTTACTTCAACACCATATTATGCTCAAGCAAATGGTCAAGTTGAAGCAGCAGACAAAATTATCATTAATTTGATTAAAAAACATATTGCTCAAAAGCCAAGAAATTGGCATAAAACTTTGGATCAAGTTTTATGGGCATGTAGAAATTCTCCTAGAGAATCAACTAATACCACACCATTTCGATTAACATATGGTCATGATGCAGTTTTACCTGTCGAAATCAATATGCAGTCATTTCGAGTACAAAGACAGATGGAAATTCCAACTGACCAGTATTGGGAAACGATGTTAGATGAGTTAGTTGATTTAGATGAAGAAAGGTTAAAAGCTTTAGAACATATGACTAGGCAAAAAGATAGAGTCGCCAAAGCCTACAATAAAAAGGTTAAGTCAAAAGCTTTTAACTTGGGAGATTTAGTTTGGAAAGTTATCTTGCCTATGGATAAAAAAGATAGAGTTTTAGGCAAATGGTCCCCGCATTGGGAAGGTCCATTTAAAATTGTTCAAGTTTTTTCTAATGGTGCTTATGAAATTGAGGAGCTAAATCCTGAAAAACATGTTTTGGGAATAAATGGTAAATATTTAAAAAAAATATAAACCAGCAATGCTCGAAGTAAATATAAGCGAAGAATAAAACTTAGAACATACAAAATATGGCAAATTGGAAATAAATTGCCACAGAAGGGCATTGTCAAATTACAACCAAGATAAAGTAAAGGACATTGTCTCAAATGGATTGAAATTAAAAATTACAGAGCAATAGATACTTCATGATATAAAGCTTTTAGAGATAGCTTTTCAGTCCTAATGACAAACTGGGTGTCTTCGAGCTCTTGAATCTCCTCAGCAATGGTTGCAGAATCATCAAAGGCTCGAAGGCCTTCTCTACCTTTAGCATCAATATCTGCTTGGAAAGATTGAAAAACCTCAGCTTCAATGATAGATTGAGTTTTGCGTTCTTCATCAATTTTCTGCTGATATTCATCAATTTATCGTTGAAGGTCAGCAATATTAGCTTCCCAAGCAGTGATGTTATTTTTGCAAGTGACAAGCCTTGGTGCCTGAATTTTAGCAGCTTCTTGTCGAATCCTGGCAACTTCGAGTTGTGCATTTTGAGCTTTGGTCAACAGAGCAGCATGGGCAAGCTTTTGAACATTCAATTTATCCTCAAGTGTCCTTTCGTTTTGCACCACTTTGGCATATTGATCAATTAAATTCTCGAGCTGGATTACTTTGCATAAGGTTAGAGGGTCAATCAGAGGATTGTGCAATTTCTTTAAAAATCCCAAGTATCCAAAAGCTTTAGTGGGGTTCTCCTCGAGTGTCACCAGCACATTCTGCAAGCCATACTCAGTTTTGAGTTTGTTAAGAAGTGAGTCTTGCCTTACATTGGCATTGACTTCTGCACTGGAAGGATAAGAAACCCCATCAGTCCTTTCACTCGAAGACTGGGATTGTAATTTTGATTGGAGAAGGAGATCAAGGGCTGCTGCTGGATCAGTTTTTTGCATATTGGCAAAAGTTTCTTCTGGAACCCCAATGCTTGCAGAAAGCTTTGAAGTTGAAGAAACTGACAAGAGTTCTGGCCCACCAGCAGTTGCTTCCTTTATAATGGTATCATCTTCTCCATTCACATCCTCGCCTTCTTCAATTGACTCACTGTACATCGAGTCACTCGAACCAGTCACATTTTTGCTAGGAGTAGGAGTTGGCAGTTTTGAGGGATTAGTTTCTTGAGTAACCCATTGAGGGTCAATGGCATTTCTCCAACTGTTTGGAGTTTCTTCCAATTCCACCTCTTTATCGAGTTGGCTTTGAGTCACCAAGATGGGGGCACCAAAAGTAGCATTACCATCTTCTTTGTTTGCACTCGAGCTAATCTGAAACATAATTGAATATTATGTTAATAAAATTGTGTAAGCAGAATATGATGAAGTATTCAAGAAAGAAAATAATTGGTACCCTGCCATATTTTGCTTTATTATACTTCTCTACAGGAGTGGGACTTACATGCTGGTCCTGGTTAATAGGCTCTTCCAGAATATTTTTCAGCGTAGTATATTGACAAGTCAAGTCAGGAAATTGGCTAAGGATAAAATTCTCATTCGACTAGCACATGGGCCAATATAATGACGTACCTGTTTGTGTTCAGAATCTTCCTCAATCCTCTCTAGAAGAGGGTTATTGTCATGATCTTTCTGTGTAGGAACTTCCTGTAGAAAACAAAAATTGGTTTAAGTACATAATTTATTCGAAATGAATAACTCAAACCAATAAAAGTACATACCTCATTTGCAGTTGATTGAACAATTGTTTCTGGTTGAAGAAACATCTGCAGTGGCATCTTGTGTTTTTGGCTGGGTGAAATCATGATTTATATGTGTAGTACTGATAGATGGATCTGATTTCGAGGATCTAGAGGATTTGTTCCTGTGTCTTTTGTGCTTCTTCTTCTCGTCACCCTGCATTGATTGTTCGAGATGCTGAGGTTCTTTTTCCTGATTAACAGTTTGGTCTTTACTAACCATTGTTCCATGCGAGGAACTATCTTTCTTCTTCTTTTTGTCCTTCTTGTGTTTTTTGGATTTAGGGACAGTTGGATCTGCAGCAGGAGGTGTATCTTTTTGCTCACTACTCTCAGTAGTAGTAGTTGATTTGTGTTTCCTCTTTAAAGATCTCTCCGGTTCATCTTCCTGCAAGATCAAAAGATATGATACATAACTTATAGAAAAATAGTGAATGTTAAAAAAAAAAAGCATTCGAGTGACTAACTTCATCCTCTAACACCACAATGTGTGGGAGTTTGGATTCTCTTGGAGGTTTTACGACAGTATGTTTTTCTCTCGAGATCTATTAAAAATTTCAAAGGAAAATATATAATGAAAGTTCATATGAATGATATAAGGCACAAGAATTAATATAGAAAGTGTACCTTATCATTGTTTGCTTTGGTCCTTTCTTCTTTCTTCCTCTGCCTATCATCCTCATCTTCCATATGGATACCTCCAGCTTTCTTTGGTTCCTTTGTCATTCGAGCAGCTGGCTTACTAGATTAAGTTACTATCTTTTTTCCTAAGGCAGTGAAAAGAATTTAAAATTAAGCTAGCCTTTCGAGTAAAAGAAAGTAAAGGGAATTATTGTTATCAAAGTTTACCTTTATTTTTGAGGTTGACTTTCAAATCTTCAAGTTGTTCTTGAAGAAAGCCACTGTTTAATCTTGCAATGGTGGTGGTGATGTTTCCAGCCAAGTATTGATCATAATGTTCTTTCCACCAAGAATAGAACATCTCAATGCAGTAGAAAGAGAAGTTAAACTCAATGGGGTTCATATTATAGATCAAGCTGGCAGAGGCCTTCAAATACTTGGCATACAATTCTTTGGAGACTTCAGAACCATCTACCATGTTCTTCTTCCTCTCGAACAGACTTTTGGGAAAGGTTTGTGATAACCCAAATTGTCTAAAGACTAAGTTTGGTTGGTAACCAACCAATACATAGTGGTTCGAATTACTGCCAATTCTGCAGGAGAGAATGGTGGGATGGAGATAATGTTTCCATAACTCATTTATTTCTTCAGCATTATCTGGATTGGTAGCAGGGAATTCATCTTGCAGCCAAGAAGGTCCTACTACCCTTGTCACGAATGGGGCGTGGCGCGGTTGAAAGTGAGAAAAATGCAGGAAAATCTTCATATACTTGATGAAAAGTTCTTGGGGATCAGTTTCATTCGAGTTAGGGGTTAATACGGCCAATCTAATACCCTCTATCGAACGCTCATTCATTTCGGTTTGATACTCAGAAGGTATTGCTAATTCCATCTCTCGAGTAAAAGTGGCATTAAGCCATAATTGAAGTAACCATAATGGTCCCGATACTGGAAAGGGAGCTCCATTTTGTGCTTTCTTCAGATTGTCACTGAATTCTCCCATGGACTCATAAAGTACAGCCAATATCAAACGTCCAAGTGCAACAGGGGCACCTTCATGTATTTGGATAGCTAAGGGAATATACATTTGAGCTACTTGCAAAGACCTCGAGTAGAAAATGTATAATGCTAACCAGAAAGTGAGGAAAGCTACATGCTCTTCAGCTGAAACTTCACCCTCATCATGATGTTCTTGAATAAACTTGTAAAAAGTTTTTTCCTTAAGAGTGAAGTATGTATTCTTGCTAGACTTCGAGGGATCGAATGTCTCCCCAGTTGGCCTTAGGCCAGTAATAGCGGCTACATCCAGCAGTGTAGGAGTCATCATTCCACAAGGGAAATGGAATGTGTGAATGCTTCTTTCATAAAACATGAGCGCAGCTGTGAGCATTTCTTGTCTATAGGGAGGGCCATATCTAGACAATTGAATTAGGTCATAAATGCCTAAGTTAATCCAGTAAGCTCTCCATTCTTTCTCGACTCGATCTAGCCACTTGACATAGGTTGGGTTCTCACAATTTGGTGCAGACCTCTACATGTTATAAGGCTTTCGAATAAAAGCGAAATTGAAGGGATCAGTAGTAAACAGTTTTGGTTCACAAGTTTCCTTGATGGGGAAAAATTCAGCTACTTCAGGTTTTGATACAGCTTCATCTGGAAAAGGGCCTCCAAAGGCGAATACATCATAACCTACAGAAAAAGGGATGACCAATTCCTCTTCCCAACGTTGTTGCTCTTCCGATGTACCATGTGGTTCAAGAACCACTTCAATATTATGAGGCTTTAGAATGGTTTGGTCCCATTTTCCAGCAAAAGGAACAATCACTTGTTCTTGATTTTCAGCCATTAGAACGTTTACGAAGATGAACAGTTTTAAAAATAAAATGGTTATTTTGGAACGAATCGATTACAGATCTGTTAGATTCAATAGATCTAAGGTTTACAGAATTGAATTAAATACTAGTTCAGTGTTCTAATCAAACAAACAGATGAAAAAATGGTTAGAACCGATTTGGGAACGAAGGAAAAGAAGTTAGTTTGAAGTGAAGAAGAAAAGCTCAGTGAAGAAAATTGCAGAAAAGTGTTGAAGTGATGACCTAATCCTATTTATAGGGTTCTTTTCAGCGTAATTAAATAAATCAAAAAGAAATTCGAAATTTCTTTCAACTTCCGCACTCGCCACGTGTACCATGATAGCTGCGAAAGTGCAGGTTGTGTTAGTAGTGGGGAAGCATGCTGACGGTTACATTCATCATTAGTAATCACGTGCAATTAAGGTAGAATGTCAAAAGAAAAAATGCCAAGTTTCTTCTTTCATTCGAATTCAATTCGAATCTAGCATTTTTTGGGGGCAATTTGTTAGCCCATATTTTGGCTAAGTCAAAATATGCCCTAAATATTCTTTGAATATAATTACTAGATCTTTTAATTATGGAAATTAATGTTTCCAAGACATTAATAGTACAATAAAGGTTAAAAGTAATATATTTAATGAAAATAATATTCTCATTTGGGAATATTCACAAATCTCAGAAAATGGAAAATATTTACAAGTCCAAGAAGCAAATCAATATTTGATTCGAGTCGCCATATTTCGAGTAACTATAAAGTATCATTCGAACTCGAAGACTGTTTAAAGACTTAGCACGTTTTTCAGCATTTCTGAAGATTCAAATTTCAAACCATTGCAACGTTTCATTCAAGTTTGGCAATTATTGGCATTAAGGAATGAAGATCAGATGACAAGACACCTGTCAAATGGTTGTTATATAGTCGTTAGTAGATAGCCTTAAAATTTATTTATAAATACTAGTTCATTTGATGTAATTTCTATCACAAATTACTCATACTGAAAATCCCTTAAACACTCAAAGTACCCAGCGTTCGAGAGAAACGAGTATACAAGGAAACAATGTATGTTCTTGTGATCATTGTTTATTAATTCAATACAATTTATTATTTCATGCAATTTACTTGTTTTCATTTACTTTTCTTGCATTTAAATTCATTGCAATCTTTACTTTTTCTTGTCAAGACGTACTCATTTTGAGTATTTTTACATTTCTTGTCATTCAAGTCATCTACTTTCATTTCATTTACTTTTTACAAACAAACTTGTTCATTTGCGTTAATGAACATTGCTATTTTCAAACTTAAACAATGAATGCACAAAACATGTTCCGAGATTCTCTAGTTGGTCTCTCGAGCATTGCAAACTAGCGGTTGTTTACCAAAAATCAGCGTAAACAAATTGGCACGCCCAGTGGGACTGGTTTTGTGTGTTTTAGTTTAGTATTTTATGTCAAATTTTTCTGAAAACTATTAGTGCATGAGCATTGCATTCTGCATAAAAATTTTCTGGAAAAGTTTGCAAATTCATTGTTGTATAGTGTATGCGTTTAAGAAGTGGTAGAATAAAACCAGAAATGGTGAGATCCAGAGGAACAAACGCTAATAATAACAACAATAATAATAATAATGAGAATAATGATCCACATGATGATCAAGACTTCGATGATAGCCATCCAACAATAGAGTTTTGCACATCAAGGGCCATGACTGGCCCAAATCAAGTTTCGAATTCCACAGGGACTACACAAGAAATTCCTGTGTTAATTCCTGGCCACGGTGACAACAAGTGGTTTCGTAGCAAGGGCTAGCCAGAGCTGGCTTAGCCACGGTGACAGCAACTGGTTTTTTCTGCATTTTTCTATTTTGACCTCGCTTTGAAATCGCTTAGCCCGAATGTTGAACTTCATTTCACTCATCATTTGTCAAGATTCAAAAGGCAAGCACAAAGACCTACAAAATGGTTGGGATTAGGTAAAAAAACGCAATTTGACTATTTTCTAATGAAAACTAATATTTACGATTAGTTGGGCTATTTATATGAAATTGCTTTTAAAACAAGTCAATAAGTGCCTAAATTGTATACGAGATTTTACTACTTTTTGGCACTTATATGTTAATAACTTTTTTGGTGTCGCAATCCCCTCGATTATGAGTTGATTTCTGACTGAAAGTGGCTTATTTCGGGACGTGACCGAGATCCATTGTTGTAGAGGTTGCACGTAGTTACATGCATTAGTCAATCTCGATTGTACATTTGTAATTCAAAGGCTTAGATTTATACAGCACTACTAGAAAAAATTTAAATACCGACGGTCAAAATTTGTCTCTAAAAGGCAAATATTCCGTCACTAAGCATGTTAGAGACAGAAATAGAGACAGATTTGATGTCGTCGTTAAATTCCTCGTCTCTAAGCCATTAGAGACGGATTTTATATTCTGTCTCTGATTGGAGACAGAATTTATCCGTCTCTAATTCAGAGACGGATTTTATATATTTGTCTCTAAATGTTGAATTCAAGACACAATAATTTTGTCTCTATTAGAGACAAAATTATTCGTCTCTGAATTCAAATAATTTTGTCTCTAAAATTTCGTCTCTAAGCAAAATAATTCGTCTCTGTTGGAGACAAAAATATCCGTCTCTGAATTCAAATAATTTTGTCTCTAAAATTCCGTCTCTAAGCTTAAAATTTCGTCTCTATTGGAGACAGAATTATCCGTCTCTGAATTTAAATAGTTTGGTCTCTAACTTTCCGTCTACCCGTCTCTGAATTCAAATAATTCTGTCTCTAATTTTCCGTCTCTAAGCACAAATTTTCGTCTCAAAATTATCCGTCTCTAAATTCAAATAATTTATTCTCGAAAATTCCGTCTCGAGACAAAACACATTTTTTCGTCTCTAATAAGTCATTATTTTTAAATATTAATTTTTATTTACTAAATGTTATTCATATAATTCTACGATGTGAGAAAATTAAATATCGATTGATATTAAATTTGATACATTAACATAAAATGTATGTCATTCATACTAAGTATAAATATCAAACTTATAACGGGTTCCAACACACAAATAAATTGAAATGATTTAACAAAAATTCATAAAAGAAAGTAACTAAAGCTAAACTTCACCACCCATCTCATCATTTTCATTGTCACATTCTCTTTCAAGTTGAACCGGAGAGTTTTGATTAATAATAGACACAAACATTCCAAAAAATCGCTTCCAATACTCCTTTTTTTGTTTTAATGTTTCTTGTTCAAGATTCTTTTGCTCAAGTTCAGTGGTTAATGCTTCAATCTTAGTCTCCCATAGCAGTAACTTTGTTTGACCGTACTAGTAGAAATTGAAAGCGAAAATTTCAAAGATTCTTTAATAGCATTAGCTTGAGATCCTAATTCAAATATGTAATAAGAAGGAACATTAAATATAGAAGTATAAAATAAGAAGAATAGTAAAATACTCATCACATAAAATATAAAATCAATTAACACAAATAAATTAATAACTAAAGAAATCATAATTTTACGACACAATGTCCAATATGCAAGTAAACCATGATCCTATAGGATAAATCGTCTCATTGGCACCATAAGATAAATCACCTCATTTAGCACTTATCACAATAATTATATGTCACGCTCATCACAATCATCATCAAATAAAACCATAATCATACATTTGAATTAGAAGTAAGCATACGGTCAACAAGTATGTACAACAAATATTAAAGATACTCACAAATCATCACTTTCACAAACTCAACAATTAGAGATGGCACACAAATATTAAACAAACATATTCAAATTATATGACATAAAATAATAAGATAAAAGTATATTCTTAATTATTAATTGTACCGGAATATAAGTCTTTACCTTAAAAGGACTTCTCGGAAATATTGATTTAGAGATGCTACGATCAACTGCACAGTCAAAGCTTAATGTTGAGATAAGAATAAGCAATTTGTCAAACACTTTTAAATACACTGACTTTGGGAGATAGAACCGACATAATATATATATATATATATAAGGACTAAAGGATATGGTTAAACTCTTATCAATCTCTTGTGTCAAAAAAAAAAAAAACTTATCAATCCACGTTTTATTTATTTTCTTTTGTTCTGGTACGTGTACTTACCAATATAAATAATAACTATGCATGTATTTTTTTTTTTTGGTATGGATGCATGTATTATAACACGTGATGGGATTTGCATCACAAAACAAAAATTACTAAATAAATATATTTTTATTTTTTTTGGTTTCTAATTAGTTACTCCTTCGTTTTTTTATTTGTCGGTTAGAAATTTTAGAATAGTAACACCAAATTAAGAAAGTGTATATTTGCATTTTATCTTTCAATTATACTCTACTAGTTTTTTAGAATATATTATACTTTAATTTTAATCCAACGATAAATTTCTGTTTTTTTTTTCACACACTTTCTCTTTCCAAAAATAGAAACTTAAAATAACGATTAAAAAAGATTATATGAAGTTTAGGCCTCCAATCTAGCGAAGGATTAGTCACTGCGTTCGGCGGTAGATACCCCGGTCTCGATCAAAAAAAATATGAAGAAGTTTAGTAAAAAAAAATAGATACAATAAAAATATTATATAAAGTTTAGTCATTAAAAATAATTAGGAAATAGGGTATAATAGACAAAATATAATCTTAAATTATCAAAGCGACAAATAAAAAGGAACAAAGAGAATATAAAAAGTTGAAATACCAACGGAATTTAGAGACGGAATTTATTTCATCACTATTAGAGACGATATTAGAGACGATATTAAATATCGTCTCTAATAGTGATGAAATAAATTCCGTCTCTAAATTCCGTTGGTATTTCAACTTTTTATATTCTCTTTGTTCCTTTTTATTTGTCGCTTTGATAATTTAAGATTATATTTTGTCTATTATACGCTCTTTCCTAATTATTTTTAATGACTAAACTTTATATAATATTTTTATTGAATCTATTTTTTTTTACTAAACTTCTTCATATTTTTTTTGATCGAGACCGGGGTATCTACCGCCGAACGCAGTGACTAATCCCTCGCTAGATTGGAGGCCTAAACTTCATATAATCTTTTTTAATCGTTTTTTTAAGTTTTTATTTTTGGAAAGAGAAAGTGTGTGAAAAAAAAAACAGAAATTTATCGTTGGATTAAAATTAAAGTATAATATATTCTAAAAAACAAGTAGAGTATAATTGAAAGATAAAATGCAAATATATACTATTCTAAAATTTCTAACCGACAAATAAAAAAACGGAGGAGTAACTAATTAGAAACCAAAAAAAATAAAAATATATTTATTTAGTAATTTTTGTTTTGTGATGCAAATCCCATCACGTGTTATAATACATGCATCCATACCAAAAAAAAAAAATACATGCATAGTTATTATTTATATTGGTAAGTACACGTACCAGAACAAAAGAAAATAAATAAAACGTGGATTGATAAGTTTTTTTTTTTTTTGACACAAGAGATTGATAAGAGTTTAACCATATCCTTTAGTCCTTATATATATATATATATATTATGTCGGTTCTATCTCCCAAAGTCAGTGTATTTAAAAGTGTTTGACAAATTGCTTATTCTTATCTCAACATTAAGCTTTGACTGTGCAGTTGATCGTAGCATCTCTAAATCAATATTTCCGAGAAGTCCTTTTAAGGTAAAGACTTATATTCCGGTACAATTAATAATTAAGAATATACTTTTATCTTATTATTTTATGTCATATAATTTGAATATGTTTGTTTAATATTTGTGTGCCATCTCTAATTGTTGAGTTTGTGAAAGTGATGATTTGTGAGTATCTTTAATATTTGTTGTACATACTTGTTGACCGTATGCTTACTTCTAATTCAAATGTATGATTATGGTTTTATTTGATGATGACTGTGATGAGCGTGACATATAATTATTGTGATAAGTGCTAAATGAGGTGATTTATCTTATGGTGCCAATGAGACGATTTATCCTATAGGATCATGGTTTACTTGCATATTGGACATTGTGTCGTAAAATTATGATTTCTTTAGTTATTAATTTATTTGTGTTAATTGATTTTATATTTTATGTGATGAGTATTTTACTATTCTTCTTATTTTATACTTCTATATTTAATGTTCCTTCTTATTACATATTTGAATTAGGATCTCAAGCTAATGCTATTAAAGAATCTTTGAAATTTTCGCCTTCAATTTCTACTAGTACGGTCAAACAAAGTTGCTGCTATGGGAGACTAAGATTGAAGCATTAACCACTGAACTTGAGCAAAAGAATCTTGAACAAGAAACATTAAAACAAAAAAAGGAGTATTGGGAGCGATTTTTTGGAATGTTTGTGTCTATTATTAATCAAAACTCTCCGGTTCAACTTGAAAGAGAATGTGACAATGAAAATGATGAGATGGGTGGTGAAGTTTAGCTTTAGTTACTTTCTTTTATGAATTTTTGTTTAATCATTTCAATTTATTTGTGTGTTGGAACCCGTTATAAGTTTGATATTTATACTTAGTATGAATGACATACATTTTATGTTAATGTATCAAATTTAATATCAATCGATATTTAATTTTCTCACATTGTAGAATTATATGAATAACATTTAGTAAATAAAAATTAATATTTAAAAATAATGACTTATTAGAGACGAAAAAATGTGTTTTGTCTCGAGACGGAATTTTCGAGAATAAATTATTTGAATTTAGAGACGGATAATTTTGAGACGAAAATTTGTGCTTAGAGACGGAAAATTAGAGACAGAATTATTTGAATTCAGAGACGGGTAGACGGAAAGTTAGAGACAAAATTATTTAAATTCAGAGACGGATAATTCTGTCTCCAATAGAGACGAAATTTTAAGCTTAGAGACGGAATTTTAGAGACAAAATTATTTGAATTCAGAGACGGATATTTTTGTCTCCAACAGAGACGAATTATTTTGCTTAGAGACGAAATTTTAGAGACAAAATTATTTGAATTCAGAGACGAATAATTTTGTCTCTAATAGAGACAAAATTATTGTGTCTTGAATTCAACATTTAGAGACAAATATATAAAATCCGTCTCTGAATTAGAGACGGATAAATTCTGTCTCCAATTAGAGACAGAATATAAAATCCGTCTCTAATGGCTTAGAGACGAGGAATTTAACGACGACATCAAATCTGTCTCTATTTCTGTCTCTAACATGCTTAGTGACGGAATATTTGCCTTTTAGAGACAAATTTTGACCGTCGGTATTTAAATTTTTTCTAGTAGTGCTGTATAAATCTAAGCCTTTGAATTACAAATGTACAATCGAGATTGACTAATGCATGTAACTACGTGCAACCTCTACAACAATGGATCTCGGTCACGTCCCGAAATAAGCCACTTTCAGTCAGAAATCAACTCATAATCGATGTTGAACCATTCAGAATCGATTCTGAAGCATTCAGAATCGATTCTAAAGCATTTAGCATTCATAATTTAGCATTCAGAATCGATTCTGAATCCTTTAGAATTGATTATTACCACAAAAAAATGAGTTTCGTGATCTATCTCACGAAGTAAAGGCGTCGCCATGGGGGTCGGGTTATACGTCACGAAATACAGCAGAGAATAAACCAAAAATTCACCCGGAATCGATTCTGAATAAGGCTGGATCGATTGTTAATTCGTCAGAAAGCCCATGTAATAACAGGACAGTATGCAGAATCAATTCTAAATTAGTCATAATCGATTCTAGAATCCCATTTCGTGCTGGGTATTCTGTTGCGAGACGCCCATGTTTCGAGACGTAGTTCACGAAATGCATTTCGGGTTCAAGGGGCATTTTGGAATTTTAGAGGGTAATAAAAAAATGAGGGGGGGAGGGGGGCAAAGGAGAAATTTTCAAAAAAATAGTTATCCCAAAAATTGTCTCACTAATTGGTTCTATCAATATAGTTAGAGAAATTAGTATATGTGTACAATCAATTAAAGAAAACGTTTGGAATAACTCTCTCATAATCTTATTGTATTTTTACTGTGTCGTGTGTCGTGTTAATCAGTGCCCCAAAAGCACTAATTAAAATTACCAAGTAAAATTTGCATTACAAACAATATTTATTAGTTGGGTCTTGTTAGTTTAGTTTAGAAAATTAAAATGTACAAGTTTTATAAAATTTCTTATATTTTTGCTTTTTTAACCATGTTTAACTTTTTCCTTTTCTTTTATACTACATCTGTCCCATTTTATAAGACTCAGTTTGATTAAATGCACTATTCATTTGCTTTGTTTTGACTGTATTTTTCTAAGAGTATATAAATGTAAATATTACTACTCTTATATAAGATTTTGTTTGATTTGTTTTAATACATATTTTCAAAATATCAAATTTCGATAATTTTTACTACAAAGTTAAAAATATTCGCAATCAAAATCATATATTAATAAATGTGCAGTAATCAACGGAGTTTTATATTTTGAGACGGAAATAGTAGTTGAGAGGGAGGAGTATGTTTTTTTCTTATACTCCCACATCATTGCCTTTCATTTCAAAATTAAACTACCTTACCCTACCGTAATAAGGTCCCTGACACACGTACCGGAAAAAATCCAGTGCAATATCAGCCTTCGATAAAACATTAGATGTGCTAAAGAAAAAGAGTGGATGAGATTTCACTCCACAAAGAATGTCATTGGAGATAATCTCCACCCCTACCTACTACTACTAGTACTCTCTGAGTCTCCATCCCTCCCACCCATAATATAAAAATAATAAAAAATCACAATTATTATGAAAAAATAAAATATAATGATATAGACAAAAAAAATAAATGTTACTTTATTGATGGTTGGTTATAGAAAAAATGAGAGAGAGTAAATTTTTTATGAAAAGATTAATGTTTAAAGTTTTTCTCTTATATTTTGGGACAAAAATATTAAACTTTTTTTTTTATATTATAGGAAAGAGGGAGTACTACTTCATTCCTTTATACAAAAAAAAAAATTGTTTTTATATTACTAATGAATCATTTAATACTTTTTTTTCCTATTACTATATCTTTAGCTGTTTGTTTCTTTTTTTTATTTCAACACAAACTAGACACATAAAGACATAGGACAATTTTATAAAATTTAAACACAAACTAAACACAATAATTATATTATTAATATTTTTTAATAAATATGATATTGGTCAAGAGTATTTGTTTAATACTCCATCCGGTCTTTATTATAAGAAGAGATTTGCTTTTTAGATACATAGAATATTTGATGTATCTGAACTATGTTATAAATTAGATATATCAAACATTTTATATATCTAAAAACTAAATTTTTTCTTATAATAAAAACCGAAGAAAGTAAATCGGAATACTAATATTAGGGACGGAGAGAGTGTACATTTTCATTATCATTAATCATTTCACCTACCCAATACTAGGACTATGTCCATTCATTTCACCTACTACTATAGGTAGCGTAGCTTATATATTTTCATTGGGACATTCCCCTTATTTACTATTCCTTCCGTCCCATTTTAAGTGTTGTAATTGACTAAATCACACACTTTAAGAAACGTGTGTAAAAAAAAAAAAAGAATATGAATTTTACTAAAATACTCTTTATTTTTATTGGTAGTAGACATTTGAAATACTAAAAAATAGATTTTTTAGTGTACTTTTTCTCTTACCTAATGATTGCTTTAAAGGATAAAATAGTAAAAACTAATGTTATATATAATATATGACATTTATTTTGGGACAAACAATTTTGGCAAGTATGACAATTATTTTGGGACGGAGAGAGTACTCTCTCCGTTCTAAAATAAAGGTTTTATTTGCCTAAATTATTTGTTCCAAAATAAATGTCACATATTATTTATAATATTGATTTTTCCTATTTTATCCGTTAAAACAATCGTTAGATGAGAGAAAAAGTAACTCAAAGACTTATTTTTTAATTAGTATTCTTACTAATAAAAAGAAGGGATCTTTTAATAAAAGTCATATTCTCTCTTTCATTTATATACTTTTTTAAAATGTGTGATTTGATCAATTATAACACTTAAAATGGGACGTAGGGAGTAGTCTTTGTTTTGCAATAACTCTTTTTTATCTATCTCTATTTGTTTTATGTAAAGACTTAGTTTTATTAATACTCTTTTTGTTTCATTTTGAATATCATAGTTGTCAAATCACACATTTAAAAAAAAATGTAAATAAAAGAGAGAGAATATGACTTTTAATAAAATATCTCTTCTTTTTATTAATAGTAAATATTGGAATATTAAATATCCGTTTGGCCAATTTTTTTAGCTTTACTTTTTTTATAAGTTATAAATAAGGTCAAACACGTATTTTGTAAAACTCTTATTAAAAAAAGTGGCTTAAAATCAATGAAGAAACTTAGAAAAAGTGGAAGCGAAGAGAATGAACTTTTGGTAAGCTTATATAACTTTTATTTTTATTTTTTTTTGCAAACTTTGTTACAAATTCATTTTTTTGACAAATCAATATTTTTAATTTTTTTATGATACAAAATACACTATGTAAAAATAAAATAAGTACAAACTATATCAAAATATGTTAATTTATTTTTGATAAAAAAATATTTTAGTTTAAAATATATTATAATTTTAAATACAAAAAAAATTATCAAACAACTTTTACTTTTTTTGTAAAGCTCTTTATTACTTTTAATCTTAAAGCAGCTTTTACTCTTAAAAAGAGTCGGGCTAAGCGAGCCCTAAAAAGTAGATATTTGAATGTATTTTTTTCTCTCATCCAATAATTACTTTAAAATAATAAAATACAAAAAACATATATTATAAATAATATAAGACATTTATTTTAAGATAAATAATTTTAATAAATAAAACATTTATTTAGAACGTAACGGAGGAAATTATATATGTGTCAGTTAAAAAAAAAACTAACATGCCAACACTAATACTATCTCTCATCAATCCTTTCCCATATTTATCTTCATTATTCCAAACATTTTCTAACCATCTCACAAATTTATCAATTACTATTAACCTTTACCCAACTTCTATCTATAAAAACAAATTAAAAATCAACAAAAACAATCAATAACCAAATTAATTGATACATTTTAATTTGAAAAATTATTTTTGGGTGTAATTAAATACTATAAAATATAAATAATACTACTAATAAGAGGGATACACAATTTTTTTAATTCATTTTTAATTCATTTTTGTAGCTAAATATTGGGTACACTTTGGTATGATAATTGATAAATTTGTGAGATGGTGAGAAAATGTTTGGGATAATGAAGATAAATATGGGGATATCAGCATATGGGATATTGGCATATTGCTATATGTGGAAGGGTTGATGACTGCTGAGAGATAGTACTGGTGTTGGGTAAGTGAAATGATTAATGAGATTATATTGTAGATTTTTTGACAAACAATGAGAATGTTTTTTTTTACTGTAGATATTGTAGATTTTTTGACAAACAATGAGAATGTTTTTTTTTTACTGTAGATATTACTTTTTCCGTTTTAAAATGTGTAAAATAATCATCAAAATCATAAATTTTGAGATGCAGATAGTACTACTATTAATATTCTTTCGGTACCACAATATATTTCGTTTTAGAAAAAAAATTTGTAGTATAATATATGTCATTTTATAATATCAATGTAAAATTAATTTTGATCTTCTTAAATTACTCATGCATTTATACTCTTTTTACCAACAAAAGTCACAATTCTATACTCTTTTTACCAACAAAAGTTACAATTCTTTCTCTCCAACTTTATTATTTTTCCATATACCAACAAAGAGAAAGAAAAGATAAAAAAAAAAATTTATATAATTTTGACAAAATTTTATAAATGTTACAAATTTTTTCATATGCGTAAAACGACATATATTTTAGTACAACCGAAGCTGTAGATATGTAGATACACTAGATAGGGTAGTTTAATTTTGAAATGAACGGTAATGGGAAGTGTTACGTGTGTAGTACTAGTAGTGGTCACGGGTACGGATGAGGTGTCAAAAATCAAAATCATTGCTGAATAAATACTCTACTCGCGTATAAGGGGAATATTAGTTCTTTGAAATTTTTAGTTTTCAATTTTTATTTTTACATTTTCTTTGTGAGACAATTTTTGGAGGATTAGTATATTATTTTCTAATTACTTCGTCCTAAAATATAAAAGAAGAAAACATTTTTTAATAAAAGTTAATATTTATGAATTTCAAATTCTAATTTACATTAAATATAATGAATAATTTTCCATATATATAGTCTCTCAATTATGTATTTCAACATCTTTTAATAAATAAATAGTGTAAAAAAAATATTTTTTAATAAATATGACGAAATAAAACCTAAAACTTAAATATTTTTTATATAATTTGTGAATATTTAAACTTAATTCACACCGCAATATAATAAGGCCCCACGCCTAATTAATGAAGATTTTTTATATTTTATTTATTTTAAAATTGAATAATAAAGAATGCTAATAACACTTTATTTTTGAGTAATTTTTTATACGTTTTCTTTTAATTAGTTGAAATTCATGTAAAATTTATTATTTGTTATGTACCTATTTTTAAAGTGAAAAACTCACATAAATTTTAACCAATTAAAAAAAGACCTAATAATCATTTTCATCCATGTATGTACATGAAATTTTAGTTTTAGTCTATGTATCAATTTTTGTTTTAAATAAGTCCTTGAATCAACAATTTTTTTTTATTTTAGTCTTTAAAACAAAAATCTGCAAGATAATTCCTAAGAAAATCTGCAGGAAACTTGTAAATTTTCCTGCGAATTTTAATTTTAGTAAACAAAAGTAAAAAAATTGGTTAATTTAGGAACTTATTTAGAATAAAAATCTATACAGGGACTAATCAAAATTTCGCGTACATATAGAAACGAAAATGTTCATTAAGCCTTAAAAAAAAGAGAATTGGTGGTTGTAAAATACACTCCACGCAGAGTTTGGTTTTGTTGCCTATGTTTTGGAACTATATATATATATATAAGCTTGGGATGGGACTAGTTTATACTTTATACCTACTTCATATACATATCCCACAAAATAAACACACAATTAAACACTATCACAACAAATGGATTTGAGTAGCCATGTCAATGGCAATATTGAAGAAAGTGAATTGTATCAATCTCAAATTCATTTGTACAAACAAATGCATAGCATTGTAAGTACCATGGTACTCAAATCTGCTGTGGAGTTAGGCATAGCAGATGCAATTCACAACCATGGAAAACCCATGACTCTTGCACAATTAGCTTCAACTTTGAAACTCCACCCTGTTAAATTCAATGTCCTCTATCGACTCATGCGCATGCTAACACACAATGGTTTGTTCACAAAAACAACGGTGAAAGCCGAAGCTGGGGAAGAAGAAGAAGTGTATGGTCTCACACCTTCATCTAAGCTTCTTGTCAGAAGTGAACCATTGTGTATAGCATCCTTTGCTTCTGGTCTTCCAGGTTCTAATGAAATGTGGAACTTTACCAAGAAATGGTTTACTGACGACAAAGATATCAGTCTATATGAGACTGCAACTGGGGAGACTTTTTGGGATATGCTGAACAAAGATTCTGAATCTGAAACCCTAAGTTTTTTTCAACAAGCCATGGCAGCTGATTCTCAAATGTTTAAGCTTGCACTAAGAGACTGCAAGCATGTGTTTGAAGGTTTGGAGTCTTTAGTTGATGTGGGAGGTGGGACTGGAACTGTGGCAAAACTCATTCAAGAAGTGTTTCCTGACATTAAATTGACAGTTTTGGATCAACCACAAGTTGTTGGTAACTTAACTGGAAACAAAAATTTGAACTTTGTTGGTGGAGATATGTTCAAATTTATCCCTCATGCAGATGCTATTTTAATCAAGGTATGATTTCATTTGATTTTTTTTTTTTTGTATTATTACTATAATGCTCTGGTTCATTTGATTTCATTTAATAAAAATTTCCCCTTCCCCAATTTTTTTTTTAAAAAAAAAACTATGATGCTCTGGTTGGTCCCTGGAGAACAGACTCAGCCTATGGATAAGACAATATAAGTAAGAGTTTTAAGTATCCGAAAAATATAAAAAAATTATCAAAAATAAGGCCCCTCATAAAAGTCATAAGTCGTCCATTAGATAAAAAATTATAGGAGAAAAGCATAAAGACCTCTTAGAAACAAATATATAAAAATGAGACAACAATTTTGTAACTTCTACAAAAAATCGCTTTAAATTTTACCATTTAATGTTGTGTCGGCTCTGATGGAGAATGAAACCCAAATAAAGTATGACAAAAAAATTATTCCATTTAAAATTGAATTTGAGTACTTATAAATTTTGTCATTTAGTGGTGCTCATTTCATTTAATTTTGTTCATATATGTCCATGACTTCGGGATGAGGACAAATCCCTAATAACTTCATGTTTAAGATCATTTTTGCTTTTTACTATTTATATTTTTGTATTTAATTTTTATATTATAATTTTTTTTATATTAAAATCTTTGTGTTTTTTTAAAGTGGGTTTTGCATGATTGGAGTGATGAGCTCTGCTTAAAGATATTGAAGAACAGCAAAGAAGCAATTTCTGGAAAAGGCAAAGATGGAAAAGTTATAATCATTGACATAGCAATTGATGAAACAAGTGCTAGTCGTGACTTAACTGGGTTGCATTTGAACTATGACATGCTAATGCTTACTTTGTATAATGGAAAAGAAAGAGAGAAAAAAGAATGGGAGAAACTCATATATGATGCAGGTTTCAGCAGCTACAAGATTACTCCCATTTGGGGTTTCAAGTCTCTCATTGAAGTATACCCTTAGATTTAATTGCGAGTTTATCCCTTAATCAGCTTCAATAAGTCAAATTTTTAATGTTTATTGTTCCTTTGTTTTGTCAAAATAAATTGTTTCCTTTTTCTTTTGCATTGAATGATTATTGTATTTGATATGAATTTATCAATATTATTGTTTTTTTTTTTGTTTTAATAATATTGTTATTTTTAAATAACAATTTTTGATGTGAATGTTTATTGTTTCTTTAATCATTGTCTGTCTTGTATTGAAATTATTATTATGAATAAAATGCAATAACTTACTTGTGTAAAAAAAAACTACTTCCTACATAATTAATTAGTATTTATTGCCATAAAATTATCCAAAATAAGAATAAGATAAGAAGAATAAAGCTAAAAAAGATGTTCCCTCCGTCTCATTTTAAGTCACAGTTGACTAAATCACACAATTTAAGAAAAATGTGTAAATGAAAGAGAGAGAATATGACTTTTACAAAAATATCATATCTTTTAATTGATAGTAGACATTAAAGTACTAAAAAGTAAATTTTTTAGTTTACTTTTTCTCTTCCCTAATAATTATTTTAAGAGATAAAATAGTAAAAACCAATGTTATAAATAGTATATAATATTTATTGTGGGACAAACAATTTTGACAAATAAGATATTTATTATGGCACAGAGGAAATATCTTTTTCAGCTTCATTCATCTTATCTTATTCTTATTTTGGATAATTTTTTGGCAATAAATAATAGGCTTTTTAAGGTGCAAACTTTATGATGCTACCTACTAGTTTCTATCAATAGAGTCATGTACAAGTCATATATTCTCCCGTCATTATTACAAGTAAATTTGACTTTTTTGATACATTTAATTACTAATGTTTTTGGCTATAATATGAACCAAATAAATCGAGACTTAAATGTACCAAAAAAATCATATTCGCTTATAATAGTGACTGGAGAGAGTAAATTACTCTCTCTTTTCCAAAATAAATGTGTACTGGTTAATTATAATACTTATTTTGGGATGGAGAGAGTACAAGTTTGTAAAAGGAAAAAATTAAAATTATTCTATAAATATAAATAATACTACTAAAAGGTGTACACAATTTTTTTATTGACTTTTAAATTTTCTTTTTGTAGCTAGAAATTGGTTACAGTTTAGTACAGTACTTATGATATGGTGAGAAAAGGTATGGGAAAAGACTTAAGCATCCTTTTGGTTCATATGTATACCAAATTTTGCTTTTAGTCTCTGTATGTGATTTTATTTCAAAACAGTCCTTATATCAACCAAATTTTTTGCTTCTGGTCCCTAAAGCAAAAATCTGCAGGAAATTCTCAAGTTTCCTGCAGATTTTCCTGCGATTTTTCCTGCAGATTTTTGCTTTAGGGACCCGAAACAAAAAATTTGGTCGATACAGGAACTGTTTTGGAGTAAAATTACATACAAGGACTAAAACCAAAATTTCGCGTACATGACGTTTAAGCCATGGGAAAATGAAGATAAATATGGGAAGCGAAGGTATTGGGTCAGTGAAATGAATGGAGATAGTGCGTATTGGACGGGCCGGCTCTGACACACAGTGAAATGAATGAAGATGTGTAATACTAATAGAATAAGATTTTTGTTATGAATAAAGTCCTTAGTGGAGCTTTAGTGGATGTCCATCCCTTACTTTCTACTTCCACTAACAATCCCACTAGTGAGTGGATAGTAAATGCATTTGTTCTTTCACTCCTCTACTTGTATCCTATATATATAGGACTCTTGTTATGATGTAAAGACACACTTGAGAAGAATAATACAATCTCTATTCTTTATCTCTTTCCTCTTCATCTCTATACTTCAACCATATCTCTTGTTTCGATTAATTTCATAACACGTTATCAGCACGAGCTTACCAACTGAGGTACGCAACTCTTAATTTATTTTTATGAAACCATATGAGTAGCTTCAATAAAACTTTTACTTAAGTAGTTTTATGTATTTAAGTGTTCGATGTTGTTTGTGCTTCATAACTGACATTAGTATGGTGAAGCATATATAACAATTTGATCATTCATATTATATAAACATGTTGATCGATTATTTGTGTTGTCTACTTGGTACGTACATGCTTGTTCTTCTTGATATTATTTGTGTTGTATACTTATTTTTATTTGTGACATATTTTTGTTGGTAATTTCTATGTTGATATTTCATCATTTCATTTATATTCTACCACTGCATAAACAATCGGTATGTGTATATATATATATGGTCGGTACATAATCATGATTGCATTACAAGTGGATGACTTGGTCTTTTATGTGGTTCGAATATCTTTGGATACCTTGTGTGATCTTAAGTGTGTATATTCCACTTTTATGAAACACATGTTTCACAGTATAACAAAGGTTAGATATCTAATTCACTAAATTATATGTCTGAAAATTAAAATGTAATATTAACAAATTTACATATTCTAATGAGATTTTAAATTTATAAACATGTTACCGACACTTGGGATTATAATTTTGTGAGTGAGTTATGTTCACTGACACTTGTAGTTTCAACTCAATTTAATTTATAGTTTTAACCAAACATATATGGTATTGGTAGTTGAATTATGAAAGTTGTTTATAGTCGTATAAGTGTTCAAAAATAACTATTATGTAGTTTCTGAAGAACTCATATTATTCTATGTGAATTCCTGAATTCAAAAGGGTAGTTCTTAAAGAACTCAACATTATTCTATGTGAATTCCAGAAGAATTCAAAAGGGTTAATCACTTAAGGATTGATAATCAGAAGAATTTCAGAAGATTTGAGACATGACTTTTCGAGAATAAGAAATTTAATATCAAGCATCCTTGAAGGATTGCATAACAAATTATTTATGGAGATCTAATAAAATGTGTTATAAAGTTCCCGAAGAACTAAAAGTTTGATATATATTAAAGCATCCCTGAAGGGTAGCTCATAGCTCAACGAAGTTTAAAGTTTTTAATTATTTGTCGATAGTTCCTGGAGAACTAATTAATAATATATTATCAAATAAATCTCAGAAGGATTGCAAAAAATCATATAAATCATAAAGAACTAATAATTTAATATCAAATATATCCCGGAAAGAATGCCAAAATCATGATGATTGTCACGCTATATTGAAGGTCAGTAATGCATTTATTTATTTATTTATATATTTATTTTCTTGTGACTTATTACTATTGCTTAAAAGGTGAAAATTGTTTTCAATATTATTAATTCATATTGAAAATTGTTTGATATACGTGAAAGTTTAATATATAATTGAGTTATATATTCTTTGCGAGAATTGTTTAAGACTATTTTTGATACTACAACGAAATTATTGAAAGCTCCTGAAGAGCTAATATATTATTACAAGGAGAACAAAGTTTACTTTGAGAGTATATATATACTAGTGCAATTGAAGCACAAATTATTGTAAACCAGAAGTTTACAAATCATATTAAGTTTGTCTTTGGCAAGACCGGTTGGGTCATCCCGAATCTATTATGATGCGAAAAATAATTTTTATTGGATATGTATTGAAGAACCAGAAGATTCTTCAATCCAATAATTTATATTATTATTTCCCAAATAAATTGAAAATTTGAGTCTCTCACAATTTGAGGATGTATATAAGGTGTAACTTGTAAATCAGTACACCAATTACCATTTAGATAGTTTATGACTTTAATTGATGCATCAACTAAATGGTTAGACAACTCACAACCAGAAGTTTGTGAAATTGTTTTATAAAGAGCTCATTTTTAAATTATCAGAAAGTATTTGATAAGTATCAAATGTAAATCAAAATAATATCTTGCAGCATATGATAATTAAAAAATATGGACCTGAAGATTCATTCTTTAGACGTCTAAAGTTAAATGTGTGATTGATATTTATTAAATCATAACTTCAAAATTATACTTTGGGAACGTTCAATCATTTATATTGAATTTTTGCTTCGCATCAAGCCAATAAGTTATTATATGAAAGTTATCCCCTTAATTTGCAAATCAGTTTAGGTTTATAACCTATTATTTTTTTAATATAATTAAGCATTTTTTGGATGTGTTGTGTATGTTCCAATTGCTCCAATATAATGTACTAAGATGAATTTTTAAAGAATTTTGGGAAAATGAATTTGACATGAATCTCCATCTATTATAAAATATCTTGAGCTAAAAATTGGAGACTTGTTTACGGCGCAAAAGACTTATTATCAAGTGAGAAATTAGTTTTCCCAATATTAAGGGGAGAGAAGAAGCAGCTGAAAATTTGAACCTGAAGTTCAAATGAATCACTTGAATCGAATTATTATTGTCTCATCTTGATCCTCAAATAAATAATTTGCAAAGTTTATGAAATAAACTATCAGCTGCTAACGCTCCAATCAAAATTGCAAATGAATCTTAACCACCCTGAAGCGTGGTAGTGCAGTCGGTTCCAAAAATAAAAATCCTCGAATGAGAAAAGGAGCTAAAAAGAAAGATGACCCAGATGAGAATATGAAAATAGTATTTGACATAATTGATTTTTAAGTTCCAGAAGAACTTATCATGTACCTGAAATTTATGAAAATATAGAGATCTCCACCAATTATTTCATGAATGGAATATAAAGGAACCGAAGGAAGTCAACATTGACAATGTTAATAAATATAATATAGCGCTATTTTTAAAATGACAGTGAAGATCATGAATCAAAGTCTACTAAAGATTGTAGACAAAGTGAGAATTGGCCAAAATGGAGAAATTAGATTGAAGTATAATGAAACTCACTTTTCAAGAAAAATGTTTGTGGACCCTTAGTCCAGACACCTAAAAGGTGTGAAATTATAATTGCGTACAAATGAGAATGATGAAATAGTGAAATAAGAAGCACGGCTTGTTGCTCAAGGATACACGCATTCTTTTTGGTATGTAAGATGCCTTGTAGCACACGGAGAGCTCAATTTTCACATGATGAATGTTGTTACAATATATTTATATGGCTCATTTGATGGACATGATTATATGAAGGTCCCCGAAGGATCTCCTATTAAAAATTCTAAATGGATCGATTAAAGATATAGAGAAATATCTTAAGATAAATATTTTGAGAAAACTTTATATTGATCTGCTGATCGATACAATTAAAGTAGAATTAAACCCGCTTTATAAGCGAGAAGATTTTGGACTTATAGTCCAAACACCTGATGGTGTGAAACCGGTCGGATATAGATTAGTTTTTATGCGCAAATGAAATGAGAATATTAAAATTATGAGAGACAAAACTTGATTTGTTGCTCAAAGATTTGCACAAAGATCTGAAATTGATTTTCATGAGACATTCGTCTGTAGTGGATGCAAGTACTTTTTGGTACATAATTAGGCTTGTTGCACATGAAGGCTAAAATTGCACATGATAGATGTTGTTACATCTTATTTATATGGATCATTTGATCATGATATTTACAAGAAGCTTCATAAATGATTTATTTTGTATGTTGATAGTATAAATATTATTGGAACTCCTGAAGAGTTTCCAAAAGCTATAAATTGAGATGAAGGATTTGGAAAAGATAAAGTTATATCTTGGATTACAAATTGAACTTTTGACTAATGAAATTTTTGTGCATTAGGAAATTAGGAAGCATATATTGCAAAAGTATTTTGATAAATACATATGAAAAATTAGCTTTTCTGACCTCGAGAAGAGGATGAAGAAATACTTGGTCCTGAAAAACCACATTTTAGTTTAGTTAGGAACAAATATGTTGTTCGTCCATTATTTGTCATTAATATATTATCAAGTATATATTTTGTTATTTTAGATATGCAGGTTATTTGTCTAAACCTCGTAATGGTATATATCACAATCAACCTATATGTTTACATGAGGAAGTACAATCACTCATGGAGGTTCGCGCGTGAAGTAACTTCAATCTTATGAAATAAAATGGTTCATAAAATGATGATAAAAGTTTAGCACTACATGAGAAAAATCAAGAATGTGATTTTGTTGAAGTACACAATTCGTCAAATACAAGGATTTGTGAGTTTTCTTCTAAAAGGTTCTTGCAACAATTTAATATGAAGATTATGTCACACAAACTTCAAATTTGGAGAAGGGTATTATTAAAAAGATAAGATAGATCTTTCTACAAATTCAACTACAAGTATAATTTTTGAGCAACTGGTACGGAAGATTATTTGGTTTTCTTCGTCTCCGATATAATTTTTTTAATGAGGGGGAGACATAAATATGTTATGCACTCTTTTTTCCTTCACCACGGTTTTGTCCCATTGGGTTTTTCTAGTAAGGTTTTTAATGAGGCAGTTCGCACGCAAAAGGATGTTGTACTCTTTTTCCTTGACTAGGATTTTTCCCATCGGATTTTTCCTAGTAAGGTTTTAATGAAGCATATCCTCGATGAATAAAGTCCTTAGTGGAGCTTTAGTGGATGTCCATCCCTTGCTTTCTACTTCCACTAACAGTCCCACTAGTGAGTGGATAGTAAATGCATTTGTTCTTTCACTCCTCTACTTGTATCCTATATATATATGACTCTTGTTATGATGTAAAGACACACTTGAGAAGAATAATACAATCTCTATTCTTTATCTCTTTCCTCTTCATCTCTATACTTTCAACCATATCTCTTGTTTCGATTAATTTCATAACAATTTTAAAAATTTTGCAAAATTTTAGGACTTTAAAACGATGAAGTTTTATAATTATAATTAAATATTTTTAAAAATAAACAGTTTAAATAATAATTAGATTCTCGTAACTTCGTACTTTTTTTAAAAATGGAGTGTCAAAATCATTGCAGTCTTGGATAGAATCCAACTATGGCTTTTCACTCTTTCTTCACAAAGTGGTTTTGTGGTTATGCAATCATAAAATTTTGACTTTGGATAAATTCACTGTAAAATTAAATTTGATCAAAAGTATGATAGGAATATCTTTTTTTTTTATTTATAAAAATTATATTTTTTTGGACCATTACGACGGTTTTATAACTGCCACAACCTCTTCTACTATTTCCAACTGCACGCACACAAAAATATATAACGACGGTTAAAAACTGTCACAAATGCAATTGCGACTGTTGCAACGACGGTTTTAAAACCGTCACATAATACTCTTGCGACTGTTAATTGTCGTAGATGTCGACTTACAATGGTTGCAACCGTCACATATTACAATTTTAACAGTCGCAAAATATCAACTTTTTATAGTGATTGCAAATAATTGTTAGTCGCAAATGATACATAAAGTAGTAACTATATTTTAGAAAAGATCAATGCTAAACAGTGCCCCAGACAGTGCCAGGAGGACATCGGTTAAGGAAGAATAAATATTAATGGGACCCACTTATTTTACTTAGATCCAAGAGAAAGATCAATTCATTGATTATAAAACATAAAAAATTAAGAGAGAGAAATTAAATTTCAATACACGCGTCTTCATCCATGACTATCTCTCCTCTTACTCTCACGGCTGTCTCCGCCGCCGCCCTCCAGCCACCACGCCCTATTTCGCCGTCGCTGCATAAATTGAGATCTAACCTCTTAAGCAATAGAAGATTAAACATATTCAATTAAGAATATAGTTCATTAACATGTACCTTGAAGACACATATTGATATTTTTCTTCAAACTTTTGTTCATTTTGATTGCTTTCTGATATATTCCTCTATCCTATAGTTGTCACAGTTGACCGGTTCACGTTTGCCAATGTATAACTTTGATCGTTCATATTTTTAATTACATATAGTTAAAAATTATATATTTTAAAAATACTTATCAAGATAAATCAAACAACATCTCATATTCTAAAATTTGCATATACATATATATTAGTAAAAAAAAATGATCAAAGTAAACTATGTAAATAATGCATATTGGTCAACTGTGACAACTATTTTGAGATGGAGAGTATTTAATTGGTTTTGGTTTATATATCTTCCCCAAATTTTTCTTTACTTTTTATTTTTTATATATGAGCATGTTGCTGATAATTGTTAGGGTCTAAATTAAGTTCCAACCTAGTTGATGAGATCCCCTTCCGCTTTGTTATTGCTTAAACATATTCTTATTTTATTTAATAAAATTGACTCTTTTTTTTTTGGTAAACCAAAGGTATCCATACGCACTGGCCGGGGATCGAACCCAGGACCAAATGGTTAAAGGGCCCAAACATCTACCACTTGTGTCATACTATGTTGGTAATAAAATTGCCTCTTTAATACATGTATTTATACAATTGTTTTTTTTTATCATTCGTCACTCTTGTTTATCTTTTGGGATTTCCCTTCAATATTACGAAAGGTAAATATATATAAAATATAACCTAAATTAATTAAACTAATAACGAACATTGATGACCATCATATCAAATTTTTTATGTGGGATCATTATTAAGATATTAAGTGGTCATTTGAGTCAGTTAAAGAGATACACGCAATAAATAGATTAGAGACATATTTAATATTGATTCCAATTTTATAAATGACTTATTGCAACTCTTAATGCATGGCAAAAACTATTTAATGGAAATTAACAAAACTTGACAATTTTACTTATAAAGCAATAAAAAATATGTTTACTAAATGCAAAAGAGACAAAGTATGACACAAATTCACATATTTGCTTATGCTATTATTATATTTCTTTCTCTATTTCTTATTGTATCCGGTAGAAGTATGTCATTTTTTCTACTATCATTAAATTAAATTTTCTAATTCATCTTACACACAATATTTTATAACTATTAGTAACAATTTTTTTTGTTATTCGACAATGTAGGTGATATTCCTTGCAATTGTGACAGTGATTGTCCAACGTTGTTAAATTATTTATCTAGGTGTAATGATGGTTTTTGTGAGTACAATAAGTATTCATCCAAGAGTATTAACCAAAGGAACAAATTAGAACATGTCTAAAAATACTCAAGTTTATATTCATTATCTATAGGTTATTTGACCAATTGTTTTCTACACGCATAAAACAAAATATTGTTGCATAATCTCCAAATACACCACATTAAGGCCAACCAAAAAAAATTATTGTTTAGTTAAATAATTCGCTTTGGATGAACGAATTTTGTTTTAGTAAACAAAAGAAACACATTTGCTCGACTCATGCAACTTCCACATTTTATATGTATTAATTTTATATTATGTATTGTCTAAAATTATTAAAGGTTAAATTATTTTTTTTATCTCTTAACTTAATGTTAGACTTTAATTTAGTCCTTTTAAGTTATTTTTGTTTCATTTTGATCCTTTAAATACAATCATTACATAATTTAGTTTTTAAGCTTTTTTCATTTCATTTTAATTTGATCCTTTAATTAAATTTTGAGTGTTGAGCATTTTGATCCCTTAAATTATAAATTTTAAGATATTTTAGTCTCTAATAAGAGGATTAAATTGGCTAAATTTTATAACTTAAGGGACCACAATGAACAAAATAACTTAAAGTACTAAATTGTATATAATGTTTTTAACTTAAGAAACTAAAAAAAACTAAAAAAAACTTAAAAGATTAAAGTAAAACCTAAAATGGTAAAAAAAGAAATTAAAGTAAAACCTAAATTTAACTTAAGATCAAAAGTGTAATTTAGTCAAAATTAAATCAGCCTATACTATTTTTTTTCTTTATAATTAAATATGTTGTCACATCGATGTGTTATTTATTCAACTAATTTTTTTGATCATGGTTAAGGTTGTTTATCTCTATTGGGATTTTTCCCATCTATTACAAAAAGTTAAATCATAACTAAAAATATACAATGAAGTTTAAAAAAAAAAAAGAATATTAAACTTTTTTTCTTGAACGGTAATCATATTGAACTTTGACAATCACCAAAAAATTTATAAATGGCTTATTGCTACTTTTAAGGGCTATAAATTTATAAATTGAATGAGTTAAATGATTACACGCAACATACAAATTAAAGGCATTTAACATTAATTCAATTTTATAAATGGCTTATTGCTACTTCTAAGGGCTATAAACTATTAACAATTTAAGTTAAAAAGCAAGAAATTTGTACTTATAAAGAGATACAAAAAGCATGTGTATTACAAGTAAAGGAAGAAAAATAATATGGCTCAAGTTCTCATCATGTTTGTTTATGCTTTGATCATGTTTCTTTCTCTTTTTCATGTTCAATCCAATTTGATAGGTATGTCACTTTTTGCACCACTTTTAAACTTTCTATAATTTATCTTATATACAATTTGTTATAATGTTTTTTTTTTTTTGACAAGTATTATAATGTTTTATTAACATCTTTTTTTGATTATTTGACAATGCAGGTGATGATGGTCGCCTGTATACTAAGAAGGAATGCAACCATAAGGATGAATGTCCACCACAGTTATTTTATCTAAATTGTATGTGTGTTGATAGTAAATGTGAGTATTATTAAATAAGTTTGAAAATAATAATGTTACCTCCGATCGTATCGTTTTTTTTTTTTGACAATAATATCGTTTTTTTTTTATTTCATAATGTTTGTACTTTTATCGTTTACTTCAAAATATTTGGGTTCTATTTGTTGGCTTTCCAATTTTTATGACAAGCTCAAAAATGTATTATTATAATGTATAAGTATTTTAACTTTCTTCTACTTATAGAAGAAAAACTAATGCCATGGTTAATACTAATTTGCTCTATATTAATTTTTTGCCACATGTTCATTTTAGGGGTGTTGGTCTTTGTATGGCTTGATTAATTTTTTGATATAATAAAGTGGCTTGATTAATTATATTAAGATCCATTGTACATTTTAATAAACTTAATTCAACGGATATCTATGTTTCTACTCATATATTAATATGAGAATAAATTTTTTTGGTATTTTTTAGTAATATATTAAAAGAAAACTTTTTTTTATTATTTCTACGAGTATCTTTTTTTTTTTAATTTCTACATGTATCTAATTTTTTTTTAATACAAATATATATGGGAGACATATATTTAATTTTACATATTTTTATGGAAGCAAATTTTTTTTTTTATAATTTTTATGGGGTTATATTTATAATTATTTATTAATACGAAAACTTTTTTATTGTCATTTATAGTGGTAACTACATTTCTTTTTCTGTTTTTTTAAATAATAATACTTAAGGTCTTTATTCATCTTTTTTACATATTGCACGGTGAGAACCCGAATCATATTTAATAAGTAGTGGGAGTAGCTATATTTTTTTTTTTTTGGGGGACAAGAGTACCTTTATTTCTATTCATATATCAATAAGAAAGTTTAATTAATTTAGATAATTTCTACGAGTATTTATTTTTTTTTACACGGATATATGGGTATATTTCTATTCATAAATAATGACCGTTTTTATTTCAATGGGTATCTCACTATCTATACTTCTACTCATATATATATTAGTACGATAGTAAACTTCTTTTTGTATTTCTTTTATAAAATTAATGTTATGTGCGATTGCAAAAAGTATCTATAGTTTTATTTACACATTAATAAGATGATTTTTATTATTACTTCTACGAATACCTAATATTTTGTAATTCTTATGGGAGTTATATTTGTATATAAATATTAATATGAAAACCTCCTTTATATAAGTATTTACATTTCTGTCTTTTTTAATTTTTTTTAATTTCGACAAATACTCACATATTAATGTTGCGGGGAATTTGGGATTTCCACCACTACATTGATCTTTCATTTCCAGAGAGGGGAAAGTATCAAAAACCGTTTAAAAGAAATTTTAAGTTCGGGGGTTGATTACACCTAGGGAAGGGATTAGCATCCTAAGCGCCTATAGTATCCTATAGTAACCTCTAGTTTATTTCTTTTTACTTATTTTTAATGTGAAGAAATGGGAGCGAAGTAGTAAGAATTAGAGGGAGAAGTTGTAAAGATAGAAAAATGTGTGCAAGTGGAGATTGGATTGAGAAGAGAAGGTTAAAGCAAAATTTAAACTGTTTTTGAAAATAAACTTAAATCTAATCATGCGACTAATTTTTGGTTTAATAGACTAAAAGAAATTTTATTTGAGAGAGAGAAGATGTTTGTTTGTTTTCTATTATATTTCTAATGAATTTACTATTCGTACCCCTTTGGAAATGAAAGATTCGCGTTTCGTTAGTTTTTTAGCGTTTGACGGAAAGCGATAAAAATAAAATGCATGCAATGCAAGTTCCTACATCCACTTTGGGGTTACATTTTGGCCTAATTACAATCTAAGGTATTTTGCAGAAATTTAACCATGAATGAATGCAACATTTGAATGCTATGTGAAATTACACTAACCTAAAAATACAAGTCCGACGGAATTAAATAAATTAACTAGAAAACTACACTAAACTAAACAAAGGTTTTTAGGTCCTAATCCTACTATTTTTTAAGATCCATCTCCAATAAGCTAGGGAAATAATTTTAAGTCCAAAATAATCATCCAAACACAAATAAGTAATATGCAATGAAGTATGAATGTAAAAAATTAAACTACATAATGCAAGAAAGAAAGGAAACTAATTAACAATTTAAATGATAATACTAAATGATAAAATAAACATGTGACAAATAAATATAATAGATAAATAAAGAAATCAACAGAACAAAGAATGGGGGAAAGTAAACAAACAAAAAAACGTGAATGATATGAAAAAAAGGAGGGTGCACTTAGCAATTGAAACAACTTAAATAATTTAAACAGAAAAGAAAAAGGGGTGTGTTTAGAAAAGAAAGGTTTGTTGGGCTTATCTGTCTAAGCCTATTTTCTGTTTGAACCGGTCTGAACTGGATTTGGTTCATTAATTGAACCGGATCCGGCTCATAATTCAGTGTGTGTGTGTGTGTGTGTGTGCATCGTGTTCCAACAAACCATCACCCTTTGATCTTGATCAGACCGTCCTGATCAGACCTTTGGATCATATGATTTGTCCCAAGTAAAGGAACCAACGGTTGTGATTAAAACAACAACAAAAAAAGATTTAACATATATCTGAGTTCATCAATAAGTCAGAGAAGGAGAATAACAGAACAGAAAATGAAGAACAGAATATAATGAATAAACTTCATCTTAAATCATCAAAACAACTGAAAAGTTCAGACAACGAGTCGATCTTCCTTGTTCATCTTTTGCTGTTTTCGAATCCTCAAGGGGGATTCACAGACAAACATCCTGAGAACGCAAATCTAGTATAGAAAACTGATTATACAGAAACGAACTATAGTAAAAATAAAAAACGAGAACCAGAAAAGAACGCAACATAATCATGAATCGTAATAGTAACAGAACGCAAAAAATGATGCTCGATTTTTATTGTTTCCTCCCACTAATCCCGAATCCATAACTGGATTTCATAGTAGGAGATAAAGAGAAACCGAAATCTAATAGCATCCCGTCCACAAAAGAAAACAGAAGCAGAATAAAAGAAAAACAAATTAGAATCATCAATATAACATTATTGAAAAAAAAAAGAAAAAGTACTCGATCCTTTGTTTATCCAACCGGTCCTAAACCCATAAACGGATTTTACAGTGGATTCAAACTTAGATCTCACCGTACTAAAACGAATCATAAAAAAGAAATAGAACAAGAAGAAGAACATAGTAAACTGAACAGATAACACATAAGTTGTTCAAATTTAAACAGCAAACACAAACATGAACAACGATAGCAAATCCAAGCAGTAACGAAAATAAAGTCCCTCTCTCAAAAATGAGGGGGACTTATATAGGGGGTCACATTACGGTTAAGGACATTTGTGGGTATCCAAATAAAAGTGAGGTTAAAATTGTAATCTACTAAAAAGAATATGATTTTTTATTTATTTTTGAAAATGAAAATAATATGTGATGTAAGAGTGATGATGTGGCAGCAAACTATTGGTCTATGTTTAAATTATTATTTTTGCCATTTTGAGTAATTTTGAAGAAAAGATAGAAAATGGATTAAAATTGAAATAAAATGCTATAAAAGCAATTTAAAAAAATGTAATAAAAAGTAAATAATTTTTAACAATTTAAAATAGGTGTAAAAAAAGATAAATATGATAATAAAATATTTTTTGACGTTTTTTGACCTTTTACGCTAATTAACGGAAAATTAAAATAATAGCAAATAAAATTGATTTAAAATTTAAATATTTGTAAAATCAAAACAAAACAATAAAAATGCATGAAAATAATTTTCATAAGAATTTTTAATTATATGCATATTTTTTTATAAAATAACCATAATAATAATGCTAATAATAATAAAAGGACATAAAAAGATGAATAAACATATAAGGCAAAATATATCTATATTTTTATATTATTTATTTTATTTATGCATGAAAAAGTAAATTGGATTTGTTGGGTTCAAAATTGGGGTACAACAATTAATACAAAAACTTAATTATTCTTTTGATAATTTTTACAGCGACATATATTTCATTTTATATATTTCTATGGAGACATATTTTTTGTAATTTTTACGGGATCGAGTTATAATTTTACTTATATTTTAATACGAAAACGTACTTTTTTTTGTTATTTATATAGGGCATCTACATTTCTCAATTTTTTTGTGTGCAACGTAACTCAGTCTCTACAAACATATTAATACAGAGTTTTTATTTTTTATTCCTTCACTGCCGAATAAGGAGAGAAATTGTAAAAGGCCTACACTAATAAATAAAAAACCAAATATATGATATGTTGCCTACACTATTCAATTTTCAACTCATTTCATAATATATGTCTATTCTTTTTCTATAGTTCCAATGAAAACTTATATTTACAAAAGCCTACTTTTCTTTTTTTTTACGGATGTTTATATTTCTACTCATATATATTAATACAGAGGTCTATTTTTATGAGGCATTTTTTTACACATATATTAATTAATTTGTCTATTTTTTTTAATAATTTTTATTTGCAACATCTATATTTATATATAGTCATATATTAATAGGGGGCCAAATTTTTTTTGATGATATATTCATGATCTAGGTTCTTACTCATATTTTATTAATATATTGTCTATTTTTTTTATAACTTCTACGAGACCTATATTTTTATTCATATTAATACGAGAGCCTTTTTTGTAATTTCTACTAGAATCTATATTTCTACTTTTTCATTTTAAAACTTTCATAATAGATTGATTGAATACTAATTTTTGGCTTTTCACAACACTCAATTGTTTTGCTTTAACCCATTTAATCCAACCCTCGACAATGAATACTTAACTACAATATCATTTAGCGTTAATAAGCTTTTATCTTTCCACGTCAGCAAAAAAATTAATTTACAGATGGTAAACAAAAAAACGATTTTAAGGGGGTAAAACAAAAATTGGTTATATTACAGGAGGTAAAAACCTATTTAACCCTATAATTTATAAATATTTCATTATTTTCTTAATAAGTGCCGCGACCCCGTGCGTCTTGCACGGGTGACTAATTATTGCTCATAAAAGATATTGCAAGCAGCAACATCACATACATACTGTAATAAATAAATGCAGGCAATTTGTAATTATATGACCTAGAAGACACATCATGAGAATCATCACTACAAGAAATTTGCCATATACCAACGCACACTTTTAGTGACGGTATATTAAACCGTGTGGGTGTAGGTATGAAAAAACAGTGGGTATAGGATTAGTTGGATTTTACAAATTATCATCAAAGGAGTTTCGTTGGTATAGGTTTTAAAGACTCCCCCACTATATTTTTCACATTGGAGAGACATTTGTACCCTAAGAATTTCATTCTCCCTCCTTTTGAGAAATTGACGATTAGAAGAACATCATCACTTGGTGAGTCACTGAGTCTCGTCATCTTCCAAAGAGAACCGTGGATCTATGCCGCCGTCTTCCACTGAGTCCCGCTGTCATCTCTCACTGAGTCCCGCTGTTAATAGCCGTGGGTATAGGTATGAAGTTTTGTCCAATGGACTGAATAGGCGTAGCTATAGGCTATTACAACGGTACATTTCCGTTGGTAGACATGATTCAAAGTACACGGAACAAAATGTCCGTCGGTGTAGGTATTTTAATCTATACCAACGGTTTTTAGACTTTTAGCTACGGATTATCGCTGTGGCTATATGTCAAATTTCTTGTAGTGCATGGTCGGATCCGATAATTTGAAGGTCTAATTCGAATTTTAAAAATTGAATTCTACCAATAAAAGTGAATATTTTTTCTTCAAGAAAGCATCACATTTAAATTATAAATAATATGAAAAACAAATAAAAAATAATCATTATTGTAAACAACATAAAAAAGAAACACATATTAATAATAATTAAATTGATTGTAAAAATTGATATAATGATTGAGATTAAAACTTTTTCTGGGTTTTAATTTAATTTAAAAGAATTAAAATTATGCATAAAAAAAAGTAAAAATCACGAAATGAAAGAATGAGTTTTGCCAAAAGATCTTGTGCCATTGCCCAACTCACACATGTATCGAAACCGGGACTAATGAGAATGAGTTTTATACTCGAGAATGAAAGAAATAAATATAAAATATTGACTAAACTCTATTTGGTAAAATCAGCGGATAGATAGGTTAAACTATAGCTAATGATTGATGGTTGATAGCTTATAGCTAATAGTTAATGACTGATAGATGATAAAGTAATTAAAATGTTTGGTAAAATTAATCGTTTAATTAGTGATAAATATAAAATGACATAAAAGGACATTTATAATAATAAAATTTGTATTTAAGATATTTAGAATTTAGATTAATTTATAAATAAATATATATGTATGTTGTCACATCTAAGATGTGTTATTTATTCAACTAATTTTTTTCATCATGGTTGATGTTGTTTGTCTCTATTGGGATTTTTTTCCATCTATTACAAAAAGTTAAAACATACAACTAAAAATATATAATGAAGTTTTATAAAAAAAATAAAAATAAAATTGAACTTTGACAATCATCAACAAATTTATGTGAGATCCTGATCAATTGAATGAGTTAAAGGATTAGACGCGACATACTAATTAAAGATATTTAACATTAATTCAATTTTATAAATGACTTATTGCAACTCCTAAGAGCTGTAAACTATTAAAAATTTAAGTTTAAAAAAGCTTGAAATTCGTACTTATAAAGAGATACAAAAAGCATGTTTATTACAAACAAAGGCAAAAAAAAAATATGGCTCAAAATCTCATTTTTGTTTATGCTTTGATCATATTTCTTTCTCTATTTCTTGTTGAATCCAATAAAAGAATGTTACTCGGAACAAAAAAAAAAAAGAGTATGTCACTTTTTACACCATTTTAAAATTTTCTAATTTATCTTCTTTTTTTTTGACAATAAAACATAATTTATTATCACTTTTGACAATGCAGGCATAGGTGATGATCGCCTGTATACTAACAATGAATGCAAACATAAGGATGACTGTCCACCACAGTTATTTTATCTATTTTGTGCGTGTGTTGGTAATAAATGTGAGTATTATTAGTTAATTAAGTTTGAAAATAATAATGTTACCTCCCATTGTATCAATTTATTTTTATTTCATAATGTAATGTTTGTGCTTTTATCATTTACTTCAAAATTTGAGTTCAATTTGTATGACAAGCTCAAAAGTGTATTATTATTATTATTATTATTATTATTATTATTATGTACTAGTACTTTTACTTTCATTTGCTCATAAAAGATATTGCAAATAGCAGCATTACATACTGTAATAAATAAATGTAGGCAGTGTGTAGTATGACCTATAAGACACATATATATCATGAGAATTAGGGTTGACCCCACACAATACGGGGTGATCTTGTTTGAATTTTAAAAATGAGATTTTAATGAAAAAAATAAATATTTTTTCTTCAAAAAACATCATATTAAATTATAAAAAACACATAAAAAATAATTATCATTCTAAACAACGTTAAAAAGAAACATATCTTAAAAAAAATAAAATTAATGCAAAAATTGATATAATGGTTGAGATTAAAACATTTATTCGGCTTTAATTTAATTTAAAAGAATTAAAATTATGCATAAAAAAAATATGAAAATCATGATATGAATCTAGACCTTGACTCACAAACATCTTAATCAACCACTAATCTATTGATAATAATTTATATGAACGTTAACATTTTGAGGCTTAAGATTTTGTGAAATTTTGAAACCTTGTATGTATTAGGTATCAATCACAACATAATTAATTAACGTTTTGTTCTATAATAATAAGCTTGTCTGGAGTAAGTGATCAATTGTGTGAGGTAAGAGGATATACTCGATATATTAGGGACATTTAGGGTCTTTTTGGTTTAATCGAGGGGGGAGAGGAGGGGAGGAATTTTTAAGGAGGTGAAGTGAGAGAAAATATAATTTATTATGTTGACAAAATTACACACACTTTTTTTATTAAAATCATAAATTATCCTCGTTGGAATATTAAAAATTTAGGTTTTATTTTTTTGACAACAAATTTTTTTAGGTTTTCTACTAATTAGATTTTATTTTTGATTATATATACCCATTATAATTTAATCCTTAATTTTTTTTGTTTAAGGATAAAAAAGTAAATTAATTATTCCCTCCCCTCGTTAAAAATTTGAACCAAACATAAAAATTTAAAATATTCCCTCCCCTCCTCTCCAACAACCCCGAACTAAACAGGACCTTAACATTAATTTAATTTTAATTTAATAAGTAAATGGCTTCTTGGAATTCCTAGTGCTAAAAACTATTTAATTTAAGTTAAAGAAATACATGAACTTGACTTATAAAGCGATTAGAGACATACTATATTTCTAATATGTTAAGTGATCAATTGAGTGAGGTAAGAGGATATGATGCACTCGATATATATTGATTAGAGACATTTAACATTAATTCTAATTAATAATACTTTAAGTGGCTTCTTGGAATTCCTAGTGCTAAGTACATTTAATTTAAGTTAAAGAAACATGAACTTGACGTATAACTAAAGCGATCCAAAATTGTGTTTATTACATGCAAATGAGGAAATATATGACTCAAATTATCATGTTTGCTTATGTTTTTTCATCATCTCTTTTTCCCTATTTTATTGTTGTAACAAGCATAAATACGTCATTTTTTACAACATTTTTATCACCCTGCAAGTCTGACGATGATTGTCCAGAGAAGATATATTACTTTTCTAGATGTATTGATAATCAATGTGAGTACTTTTCATTATTTTTACAAAAATAATAATATTACCTTGAGACGTATACTTTTATTTGTATTTCATAATGTTTGTATTTTTATAATTTATTTCAAAATGTGATTTCTATTTCTACGGGCTTTCATTTTTTAATTATGCCAAACTTAAGTATGTATTTTAATATACTACTTTTTTTACCTTTGCTTGCTCATAGAAGATATCATAAGCAACAACGCCTCTACATAATTATAATAAGTTATTTTAATAAATAAATGTATGGGATGTCTAATATGAACTTAACTCAAATGTAAACCTTACTATACATTTTTTACTAAATGTAAAATGTTAATAAAATATTATATTTGTTGTTTTTTATTATGTAGACAATTGCATTTGGATAGTTAAAATTATATATTTTTGAATCGTATCAATAATAAAATGATTGCTAACAGGAAGAACAATAAGAAACTAGTCATGAAATGGGTGTATGTGACTTTCGTATTAACCATTGAAAGAATTACTTTCATTATGCAATAGTATGTCATTTTTGAAATTCTAGTATTTGCAACAAACTTAGGTTATAGTTAGTTCTTCAATTTTTGAAGAATCCATATTAGATTTTTGAGTGGAATAATATTTTGGTCGGATTTTACTTATCTCGCGGCCAAACTTTGAATTACTAGCTAGACCTATTCACCTAAGAACCGCAAACGGTTAATACCAATAAGTTATTTTGTAAGAAAAGTTTGTACTCAATCCGTCCAAAGTCCTTAAATTCTAAAATTTTACTGTTGAAGATAAGTAATTTAATAATTTAATAGCAAAAATAAATGAAATAAATTTCAATATATGCATCAAACTTGAGCATAAAATAAAACTGCAACAAACATGGTTGAATGAATAACTACAAACTCAAAATTAGTCCTCTGTTGATAAAAATGAATATATATATATATATACACATATTAACATACACGTGGTAATGGTATTAGTCCTCAACTCTATCATTTACAATTATCAACTATTAGTCATAAAACCTTTGGGGTAATAATGTGTTCAATCGATTTCCGCGTGCACATAATCGACGAATACAAAATTCTTCTCTAGTCGGTTTACAGCAAAAGCTAAGGCTGCGCTGACAAGTGCAAGTCCGGCCAAAACAACGCGCAACTGCGTATCTGATGGAATCCCGGAAGTCGCGCTAAACACAACTGTTGCACCAATCAGAATTTTCTGCCATGTTTTGAATCCCTCATATGCTCCTTTACAAGATGAACACTTTAGTGTGTGCTGTTCAAATCTATCCAACATCTACAAGAAAACAAAAATACAAATGATCATCAAAGTTGTGTTTAATTCTTGGTTTTCTAAACAAAAATAACTTAATTGAGTTACTCTATACCTGGCGTTTTGATAGTACGGTTGAAGGCAACGGCTGGCTGCTCTTGCTGAACCATTCAGGTTGGCCGTTTCCATGTCGTCTCAGCCAATTTCTAAATGCCAGCACAAAGCGATCGGCCTGCGTTGGTGTGAAGGTGAGGCTTGTATACTGTTTGTTAATGTCGCCTCCTTGCTCAGTTTCTGCGAGAAATATTTTCTCTTGACCTTGAAGGACAATCATGTCTCCATCATATACCTTGTTTGAAGTCCAATGCTCATACCATCTAGGAACCACCTGAGACACAAAAAACATAATCGTTGCAATTCACTTATTCCTGGAAATAATTTATCTCCTAGATCGGAAACGAAAGCATTGAATAATATAGGAATCTTACTTGCCACCAGGCAGGCCCTGGAACTGTGAACTGGAAGAAATTTCGAGCACTGCAAACAATGGAGCGAGTCTTACCAGGTGCCATGGGAACATTGAAGGAACATATCCATATAACCCATTTCTGGTCACCAACTATTGGGAGTTTGGTATCGATCTCAATCCTGAAACAGTATTGCTTAGTTTATTGAACTTCAGAAACAACAAGTTGAAAAAGAAAACAGTAGCGTTCTAGCATAAAGTATAATGCCGCAATCATGACACGGTCAGCCGCAATAATTCGCATTCTGATGAAGACATCCCATTTTTTCCTTTGAAAATGAACATAATTCATATTGAGGTTCCTCGTCATTTATGATAGCATTAAATAATGAACATGGACATGCGAAACCAGAGTTAATACGAAAAGTAATTCAACAAAAAGAACATTGGCTTACTTATTAATGTAATAACATGGTGCAACAAATTTGGAACTAATCCGGGGGTTGCCTTCATTAGCTCCTGAAAATCCCCATGCACCACGTGAATCCATCTTGAATGGAAGAGGTTTGGCTCTATCTCTCCTTCCTGTAACCTATAGATTAGAGATCATATTTATGTTAGTGAATTTGATAACGCTAACAAACAATACTCGATAATCTCAACTTTTGCAACTTTATGTTAGTAGAGTTTGTATCATGCAGTCCTTGGCAGATGATTTCTTTCAATTTTCATTCTACTTTGTCTAAAATATTTAGCGACACCAATTTCAATTTATTTTTTGAGTGAAAGATTTGATATTGTGCATGACTAAAAACAGTGAAATGTGGTAACGAAGCTAACTAGCTACTTAATGAGATTATAATTATTGAATTAAGATATATAAAATATGCAGAGAAAGCAGCAGTTTCAGTGCAAGGATATAAAAGAAAGTAACCAACCAAAAGGCTCTCCTGAACAATTTTTGGACCACATCAGCATCAATTAGTATATTTAATTTAACAAATTCCACTTGCAACAATATCAGAATAAAATATTATCAATGAGCTGCAACACTGTTTGAATATAAAATAACCTGCACACTTAAGAGTCAAGTTGAGATGTTTCATTAGTACCTTGTGATGAGCAAAATCAATGTGAGAAGGATCAGAGACATTCTCCATGAGAGTATCGTAGCCGTAGAACAGATCACGCTGAATGTTTACCGTGGCAAACTCTGGTTTTACAAAGTCATCGGGCAACCTAACATACACAATTTTACCATACCAATCAATAAAGGTATACAACAAACACTCTTCAATATAATATAAAATTTATAAGTGACCAATCACAACAAATTTTCTAAGAAACCAACGCAATTAGGGCATTTAGCACATAATAATCCACAGTTAATTTATGTCATTTGAACCCTTTATAGACTAGTATCCACTCCGGCGCTTAAGTCATAGTTTCAGGCTTTTCACCTTAGACTGCTTTATTTTTTTTGAAACGGCCAATGTCAGTAATTAGTTGTTAGATCAATATTTTTCTCCTTTAACCTATATGTCAAACCAGTTGAACCCTGCCCTTATACTGGTTAACCAAATGAGTCACCTCATTACATCAATCACAACAAGTTAAATATGCTAAAACAATTTAAGGAATAAACTATTTATTAGACTAAAGACATAACTAAACTAATCATTACATTGGAGGTTTGGATGCTTTTGCTTTCTCCCAACCATTCTCATCAGGCCAAACAAAGAGCAACCCTTGAGACACCAAGGTAGGAAACCTAGTAGCACAAGCTCTAGGAGACCCAATAGCACGCGCTTCGGGACCTTCTGGTGAAGCCTGAGGAATCACAACACAACCTCCACGCCCATCAAAAGACCAACCATGATAAGAACACTGCAAGTTTCCACCTTCATCTATCCTTCCTTCCTGCAAAAACCAATCAAATCATAAAGATCGGTTTGAATTGACTTATTTGAACTTATCTACTCACATAAACACCTGTAAAACTGTTTGAAAGAGCTTAGGAAAATAACTTATAACATCTCTATAAGCTCATTTTTATAAGCTTTTCTGTAAAACTATAGCTTATGAAAATAACTTTATTTTATTCTTTGTTATAGAAATAGCTTACACCTATGAAGCACAGATACCGACATAAACAGGACACGACACAGACATGTCATCAAATATAAAAATTTGAGAAAAAATATAATTCAATGTAATCGTAACTACGTGTCCGACATCGGACATGACTATTCGGATGAGTGTCCGCGCTTCATAGGCTTATACTATATAAATAAGTTATTACTATTATAAATGCTTAATCAGGGTCTCTTGAATGTTCATCTAAAAAATTAAATTAAATCTTCAACAACAAAAAAACGCACTTACAGATAAAGGAGCAAGACGATGAGGACATTTATCATCAAAAGCAACCCATTGAGAATTAGAATTATCAAACCAAAGCACAATTTCACGACCCAGAAGCTGAAACGGCGTTGGCAAACTAGGATTCAGATCTTCAATTAACGAAACTGGGTACCAATGATCTCTCCATGAAAATTTCGAGGAAGAATTCTCATCATCAAATTCTTCATCAAATTCATTACTTTCAGCTTCTGGGTATGATTGATTTGGTTCAGTTTTTGTGGGTGGTGCTGCAACGCTTCTAACTGTTACTGAAAAGCTTCTTCTGTTTCTGGGTGTTGTTTGTTTCGTTAAAAGATGCGATTTTTTTGTGAAGGATGAAAAGAGAATCGGTTTTGGAGGTTTGTTTGTTGGTGATGAAAGTGTTGCTAAAGCTGAGAGTGTGTGTGGAAGTGCCATCAATGGTGTTTTTTTTTCTTTCTTGTTTGAGATTGTTGAGGGTGGAAAATTTTATATAGAGATTCAATTATTCAAATGAAATGCAACAAAAAAGAAACATGAATTGTTTGAGTCGTGCAAGTATCAAATGTTTCTATGTCTTCATTTTAGTTGTAAGACAAATGTTTGTTCAACAGTGTCATTGTCGGATCAGTTTATTTCCTCAATTCAATGAATCAATTACTGTGGTTATTTTTTTGTAAGAAAAATATTATTTGTGCGCAACCGTAGAGATTACGTTTCAAGTTTTGTTTGATTTAAATGAGATGTAAATTTTTTAAAAGTTTTAACGTTGTTGCATGTTCAAACGAAAAATTGAATACAAGACTTTAATTAAGCTTGAAGAAATTCCCAACACTTCATCTAAACGTTCTTGAATAATTATTATGGTTATTGTTAATGTTAATTGAGAGGTTAAATTGACACATTAGTCTAGAAATATCAGCTCAACTGATAAAAAATGTAAAAACTGTTAGACATGATGTTCATAATTAGGGTTTAAATCTCGTCTCTCCGCCTGTGTGAATGAGTTTTTTCTATGTAAAAAAAGGTAAACTCACACATTAATTAAAAAAAATTATTACTCCATTAAAAGTGTGGAAATTGGAATTATGGGAAATTCAGTGTGAACAATTTGTGAAATTATTGTGAAAGTTGGTAGTATTGTTTGACAGTCTAATTTGGTGACAAATATGAGTTATATTTTTGGTAATTTTGAAGAAAATAAAAATGAAATATTAGTGTGGCGTGACAATGGATGTCCACAAGTTTGAAGAGTGTTTAGGTTGATGTAGGTACTGCCAAGTAGCATATACGTTTTTGTGTAATTGTGGACCAAGGGTTGGTGTTGGAGGTATTCGACTTTCTCAACACATGACACTTCTAGAATCTAGAATCAAGGTTGTTACTTGTTAGTTGTTACGCAGAGAAAACAGTGGGAACTAATTAGAAGAACGAAACTATGGCTGGTAATGTCTTTATGCCAAAGATGTTTGATGGAAACTTTTGGATCACGGAAATGGCTACTTATATGTTGGATTATGGCGTTCTACTAAATACAAATAAGTGAATGAAGCTTCTAAAAATGAAATCTGACACTCTTAAAAAGAGTTTGATAATGTTTCATGAGTGTTATACTCTTTACGTCTTATAATAGGTGTCTTATTTAAAGAATAAAATAAAAATATTATACCATTTTAATATGCTTCACTTCAAGAATTTTTTTTATAGATATATGTTATTATGGCCCTAGTCATGTTCGAGTTTGATTCCACTTTGTATGAACTAGTATTTAGTGATCAAGGTTTCATACCTACATGTGGATATTGCACTAACTTCCAAAATCGAGCGACTTCTTTTTCTTTCTGCAAAATCAAATTGAATTCTTATGAACATGATGATGGTTTTGGTAATCACACATCACAAATTCAAAATATATAATCTAATGGGAACGTGAAAAGCAAAATATTTGTAAACTCGGATAATAGGATTTAGAACACTAGTCTCAATTCAAAAAAATCGACTAAGGTCGATCTCAAATAACTTATACAACAAGCAAGCTCCACGAGTTTTGGTAAAAATCATTCTCTAAAGCGAATCACAAGCACCTGTAAGCAATAGATTAAGATCAATGCATAGAATCAATTTTAGAAGCTTGATTACAAACTACACGATTTTTTACAGCAAATCCAATTTCAATAATAGATTGAAAGAAGATCATTATAGACCAATCTCTACTTCTAACATTTCTTGCTACACCAAGTAGAGCGTGTTGAGCCAGATCATTTCACACATGCATCAGCAGGGTGGGAGAGACTTCAATCTTTTCGAGTTTGGTGGCTGCAGCCAATACAACCGAAATCATATTATGTTGAACACGGTCTCTGGAACCGAAATCATTCCCAAACCAGTGGAACCAATTGTAAAAACCAGTCTGCATCAACGCTTGGTTAATCCCAGGCCAAGTGACTCCGTTTTTTACTCCGTCGTTTCAGAGGCCAACTTGTTCACAATGTTAAACTCATCTATAAACAGATTTGAAGATGAACCCAAACTTCACATTGACATAGGCTCATGTTGCCAAAGAGCTTAAAACTATTTGGCAAGCAATACAATATTCATTTACAAACCGCTAAAATGCTTTTAAGAATGTGAGTTTTAAGTTAAAAATGAATAATTGCACTTCTCCGACCCTTAACTGTTCAACCCGAGAGCGGATAACTAATCCCCATCCGTGGCATAACTTCAAAAACATTTGTTTGTTTTTTTTTATTAAAAAAATAATCACCTAAAGTGAAATAAATCATACAAATGATGAACTAATTATACCCTAAGTTTATTGCAAGACTTAAATTTCAAAATGACATATTATTACATTAAGAAAGTAATTATACAAAAACAATTGAGCTAGATAGCAAACAAATTCACCATTAAAACAAGTTACAATAATCACTCACATAACATGAACTTTGTTCACTTCTTCTGGTAAGTTTGATGATCAGGACCAATATCGCGTGAACCGGTGTTAATATAAGGTCCTCGAAAAGTAGCTTGTGGTGAAAGTGGTTTTGTTGAATCAATAACCGGTTTCTTTGATGAACTAAAACAATACCAAAATCAAAATTCAAAACTCATATTGAACAACATATATAAAATAAAATTGAAATTGGGAATGAAATTGAATTGAATTGAACTTACGCCATGTAGAATGGAAAAGCCATGCCAGCTGAAGCAAAAGCAACTAAACCAGCAGCAACAACTAAATTGCGTGTTCGTGCCATGGATTCAAAATTTGCAAACCCTAAATTGATTTTTGTGAGTGTTAAAATAATAGCAATAACAACAAAATCATGAAAATTCAAGCATTTGAACAAAATTTATTACCTCTGAAATGGTAGAAATCTTTTTAATTCAATCGAAAATCGTTTGATGGAAAGCTACTACCATTGTAATATGGAGGAATTCATAGAAGCTTTTGCTCTCTGTTTCTCTCTTTGGTTTTCGATTGGTTTTTTTTTTTGGGTTCAATACCGGTTCCATAATGGGCTAATTTAGGCCTGGCCCATTATTGGAGTTCTCAAGATAAATGGGCCGGTCCGGGCCCGGGTCCATAATCTTCTCCATGTTAAATGACATCTAAAAAAGAACCATAGATATTTTGAGAAAAGTTTAAAGAATCATGCATAATAATGTAGTGTCTCTTAAGTTTCGAGAGTAATTTTTAAGAGGATTAATTTTGTCTTCCACGAAGAGGTTGCGGCGCAATTTATTGTTTGCTTGTTTTTCATTCAACTGTAATTATCTTATATATACTAGCGGCCCAAACGAGCACATTCTGTGCCCGTATGTGTGATACGAATGTACCTGTTTGTGTGATACATATTTTTTTGATTTTTTATTCAAATTTGATTTTTTGTTGTTGATGATTTCTTCAAATTTGGTTGTTATGAAAATAATTTAAATTTTGAAATTTGAAATTAAGGGTAAAATAAGAATAAAAATAGGCCATACCATAATGTGTATCCTTTTTATACAGGTATAGATTATTAATATATTTTTGAAAATTTTCTCATAATTCTTTTTTTTTTTTATAATATTTTAGATATGTCTGAAAAAATTATTTAGAGATACATGTTACTCAACGATAAAAACCAAAACTATGTACAAAAATATTATTTTATAAAGAAAAAAAAATATTTGACCCATAAGTAAAACATTGGGTGTATTGGAGAAGAGATAAGAGACACAAAAGAGAACACATTTTGGGTGGGTGAGTTTTGCAAAACAACAATGGCATCATCAACAACACTATCTTCTCTCTCCTCCACCTCTTCACTACCATTGCACCACACTTTCACCGCTAACTTCAACACTTGTTCTCAATTTCCCAACAAAACTTCAGCTTTTACTGTTTTCGCTCAGAAGAAAGCAAAGAAATTACGAAAGGTTAGTTACATCAACATTCCATACTCTACAAATGTTATTTATGATTTTTATTGAGTTGTTTTTTTGGTATTTTGTGACATTAGATAATCTTGAAGGAAGATATTGTTAATATTGGAAAGAAAGGGGAACTTCTTGATGTGAAGGCTGGTTTTTTCAGAAATTTTTTGTTTCCAAGTGGCAAGGCTGAGATTGCAACTCCTCTTATACTCAAGTAATGTTCCACTTTTTATACTTTTGAATTTTAATTTACATTAGTAGTAGGTTAATTTGGATAAGATTCTAGAAATGACTCCCACATTGACACTGACATTGACACTAACACTGTAATATAAAATAATGGAAGTGATTGTGCTGGTATCAGACACAAAACACGCATTAAATCCGAGTGCTAATGCTACATAGGTTACCACTTACCGATGACAATGAAGGATATAGGCAATTGCAGTATCATCAATATACTGTCAACAAAACATTAGAGTCTGTTAAATATTGAATTCCACCACAAGTGTGAGTGTTGTGTCGGTGGTGTCAGGCGCTAGACTGACGTACCTTCAATTTGAAGTGTTAGTGCTACATAGGTTATTGGTTGTGACTTGTGACCATGAAGGGTGTAGGTTAATTAGAATATAATAATACATTGAGCCTATATAGCATTAACACTTTAGATTGAAAAGTGTCCTGTTCAACTCTCAAGTACATCATACAACATTCCGTGGTATTGTCCACTTTGACGTTGTGAGCCCTTTACAGTTTTGTCCTTTGTCAAAGGCGCCTTGTTAGGTTGAGGAGTGTGGGTGTTGTATATAAACCCCCATTGGCCTCTGTGGGATTTTAAGGTGTTCAGGAACAAAAGGGTATTGGTTAATTGTATAAGTTACTAGACTCATATTCACTAATCAGTCGGCAGGAGAGACTGGAGCATCTGGCCTTTGAGATTTGCCAGTTTGTATGTTGAGTTAGGACTAGAAGGGTTTGAAGTGTGGGGGTCAAAGCTCTCCCCGATATGGTCAGGGGTAACTTGTAATCTGGACTGTAGTATTTAAACACTGCATTATATTTATGCTAGTACTTTGAGTTTGTACCGTTAAAACTCGCGTAATCGAAAAATATAACAACCACTCTGTTGTTTGAAAGGTAGGCACAAATGGCCGTCCCTGTAATCAATCATTTATGTTCTTTTGTATGTTTATTTATCTGTTTTCTTTAGAGTCAGGTATGTTGTTCTAACAATATGTCATTGCAATATCATTAAGACTAAACTTTGTCAAGAAAACATAAAAGCCTCTTAGAGTTTTTAATTAGAATAATACATTAAGCATTACATTAAGAAAAAACATGTTTATCACAGTTTTGTATTGTGTATCCCTTGTATTGTCTTTAGACCTTTCATTTTAACTTTCTCTTTCCAGGGAAATAAAGATAGAGGCAGACAGAATTGAGGCTGAGAAACAACGGGTAACTTTTCATTGTCCCGGCATCATTTCCTTGGTCTTCTGGTAATATGCGGCAAAAATTCTGATAAATGAAAATTTAGTAAGAGAGTTCAAGTCTTCAAGAGAAAAAGAATGTTAATATGTTCTGCAGCTAACTTCTAATTAACCTTCCATGAAGAGCTATAAGCCCATAACAATGAGTTAATGTGAAATTTAATATTACGTATAAGTGTTAATGCCATAATTATTTTGTATTCACTTTTTAATATCCAATTATTTACAGTTTAGGATATTCTACAACTATTTTCATACTTCCTTCTGAATTTTAGTGAATTTTTTTTTCCTACATATTTTGAAGACATAATGTATCTAAGATTACATGTTTCTATAGGTAAAAGAAGAAGCACAGCAACTTGCTCTACTTTTCGAAACTGTTGGAGCCTTCAAGGTGAAGCGTAAAGGTGGTAAAGGAAAACAAATATTTGGAAGGTAAACTATGTTTCTGACCAATTACAAGATGTCAATCCGTGCCTGTTATGTATGATTGTGTCTAATGTTTGCTTGCTATTTAGTGTTACGGCTCAAGATCTTGTTGACATAATCAAGGCACAACTTCAAAGGTACCATTCATCTTTCTGATATACCTAAATATTTTCTTGTCAGAAGCATTATAGATCTTGTTTTATTTCATATTATCGTATGATGCTCCAGTTATTTTTTCTTTCGTGTGTTGATACATTTAGTTTATAAAGTTTAGGACAAAACAAATTTCAGTAAGGTATTTTGTTTATTCTTTTTATAACTGACTTTGGAGCCTTCCAATTTTGAAGAAAGGTTCATATTGATTTTTACAAGAATAATGAAATATTGTTTTGGATTGAAATTTCGATATAATTTATTGATGGGAGGGAGTTAACCAAATTGCTAAAATATTAATAGGATTAACCAATATCTGCTACTTCATTTAGAAGAATTCCTTTTATTTGGGACGGAAGTTTTATGTGATACTTTGGTTTAATCTGTTAATATTCAATGTGCATTTCAGTAATAACTATGCTGTTATTTTTCTCTTTCCTTTTTTCTTACCAATTGTTAGAACCATGGTCTTATTCGACACAAGATTGAACTCACTTGATATGAATCCCCATTGTGTATAGAATTTGGATATAAATTTCATTTTAAATCCCAATTCATTATTATGAGTTCCTGTTAATCATGAATTTTATTTCATTCTAATGAATCGCTGCTTAAACTCAGTGTAGTTAGTTAGCCCCTTCTTTTTTTTCCAACTTTGACAAGCTCGCTACTTTTCTTTTTGTCGTTTGATTTATGGCTTTATGATTCATTTCTAGGGAGGTGGACAAGAGAGTTGTTGAACTTCCGGAGATCCGTGAAACAGGAGAATATATTGCAGAGTTAAAGCTTCACCCGGAGGTTACAGCTAAAGTGAGGGTGAATGTTTTAGCTAACTAATCACAAATATGTTTCAAAGTTCTATAAGCTAAATGCACCATTGGGAGTCACCAACTTGCATGAGTTATTCCTATGAATTATGATGATAAATGTCGAAACTTTCACAAGCTTTACACAGTAATCTTGCGACTTTAGCCAAAGGCCCGGACGAGGAGGGACTCGTAATGTGGACACTTCCCCGGATGTAGACATTGTTGCTTTTTTTAACATTTTTTTTTTGGTATCCCCTCCTTGAATGTGTATTCAGTTTTCAGGACAATGTTTGTAATGTTCTACATTATGATGGTAAAAGATATTTGTGAATTTAATTGACATGATGAGCATAAGAAAAATGAACCTCTATTTTATATAGTATGTCTTAGTTCAATGACCAATTTTTATAAAAAATAATTGTGTGAAAGCCTTTGAAAAGCAACATGTTGGATTAACCGACTAAAACATGGTCAAGATTTGAGTAATAAAAAACATTGTTAATATGTTGTGTCAAAAAGAAAACATGGTTAATAAAAAAATATTGTGGTATGTATATGTTCCTGATTTACAACGGTCTTGTTGTTTACATCAATTGATATTGAGCATTGGAAGTAGACATTAGTTCAATACATTTTTTTGAGAAGGGAAAATTCATATCAAAATAAATTTTATACTTATTAAGTTTAGAAGAAAAAAAAACATAAGATTTGTGTAAAAAAAAAAAAGCATAAGATCGTCCTCCATAATTTAATTTAATGTAATAAAAAAATTAAAAAAATTATTTTGTTGCTGCCCGGGATCGAACCGGAGACCTTCAGCGTGTAAAGCTGACGTGATAACCACTACACCACAGCAACTTTGTTGGTAGAATTAGTTACGCATACGAATATAACTTAAAATGACCTGGAACTTCAATAGCTGTTTTTTTAGTTGGATTTTTATATATTTAATTAAATCATTGGTAATGTAAATACTACCTCCATTCCAAAATATAAGACCCATTTTGACGTTCGTTAATGCACAACTTTGATCACTAATATCTTTAATTATGCATTAGTTAAAATTATAAAAATTTGATATCTTGAAAATACTCGTCAAAACAAATAAAAAACAAATCAAACAAAATCTTATATACTAATATTTACATCTATAAATTATGAAAAAAAATACTGTCAAAACAAGATAAGTAAATAGTATCATTTAGTCAAAATAAGTCTTATATATTAGAACAAAGAAGGTAGTAAATAATACAAAAGTCCTGTTGTCAAACAAGTTGTGGAAGCCTCCTCCAATTTTCAATGGGATCAAATGTAATTGCGATGATGCATCAAATGGTAATTCAGTTTTCTCTTTATGTGGTGGTTTATTTAAAAATGACGATTCTTATAATTTCTAGGTACTTTTGTCTGTAAAATAAGGATTTTCACATCTCTAACGTAATTTGGAGTTATGGCTGCAATTGAAATTGCTCATAGCAATGGTTGGATTTATGAATTGAAACATATTCTATGTTGTTGTTGGTTTTAGCTTTGAAGTGTTCTAAAGCAGTGCCTTGGACTTCAAGAAATAGATGGGATAATTGTGTTCATCTCCTTTCCTCCGTGTCTTTTCTTGTTACTCATATTTAGATGAGTTTTTTTAATAGGCATATTTAGATGAGTTTATAGACGAGTAAATTGAATTGAATAAACTATCAATTTAATCTCTATTTTTATAAACCATTCCTAAATAGGTCTCTAATTCTATCAATCTTTTAAATTAGTCTGTTTTTAACAAATTTTTCTCAATTTAATCCCTCTAAAGAATCAAATTGAGAAACAATTATTTACGGAATTAGTCGTGTTTAACTTGGAAATCAATAATAATAATTCCTAGTTAATATTGTGAAAAAATTTATATTGAAAGTGTTCTGGCTCACCTTAAAAGTTCCACATCGCTTGGAACTCGAGGCTAATGGTAGTTTATATACAACACGCCACACTCCTCAAACCACCGAGGCGCATTTTCTACAAAGGAGAAAGACAAAACCGTGACGGGTAAAATCCCAAAGCGGACAATCTCTCGGAGATGTGGACTTGAGGTCGGGTCGGAACATACCCTCATTTATCCTCCGCGGATAAATCTGAGTTCTGTACGAACAGAAAGTATATTGAAGTTTTTCTCTTTTTGCAAAGGCCAAAAGTATATTAAACTGATATCAAAGAAAATTAGTCAATAAAAATTGATTTAGCTAAAAATTTGGATTAAATACATCAATTTTGTTTGACCGATTTTCTCTTATATGTTGGGACACAAAAACTATATAGCAATTGTGTAATGTGTTAAATACAATTCTCATGATATGTAACTTTTTTCTTCTTCACGATCAATATTTATTTTACTAGACCGACTAATTTGATTACGAGTAAATTCTATCATAAGGTGGTTTCAATTTCCTCTTCAAGTGGTATGTAACTTAATAGTGCATCATATGGTTTGGTAAATTATGACATTTGGGTCAACCCTTTTTACTAACTATAGAGAATTAAGTAAGTGACTCAATCTATTGATTTAATGAGAGTTATTCATTGATTTAACGCTAGTAACGAAAATGGAATTTAAAAACCGGCCAATGCCTACTATTACACACTTTTGATGGGGGTTACATTACATTACATTACAATAAAAGTAGGGACAAGAAAGTCACATAGTAAACCAACTCATGCATTTGAGGCATTTGTCTCTATCAACAAACTGTGAACTAACACACACTTCTCTTCCAACCCAAATGGATAACAACTACACATAACACAAATGCATACTTAATTCACTTCGATCACTTTATTTAATTTCCAACTCCACAACTCAATAGATCACCCAACACTAACTATTAGCTGGGTAGTTTGGATATATGTAAAATTATACTATGCTTTTAGAGAAAAAAGACATAGCATATACTTGATATATAGTAAATTAATTTATAGTGGATGAATATATAATTTATAGTTTATATAAGTTTATACCAGTTTATAGTAAGGGATATTATGAAGCGGTTGTGGTTTATCTTCTCTTAACTAAGGGTTGAAGGTTTGAATCTCGTCTTAAATATAAAACAATTTTAAATTTTTGAGTCAATTGTTCCATCTTTTGAGATGCTCCAATTCAACAATGAGAATAGTCAGTATGCTCGGTTGTAGATATCGTAGTCTCGACCAAAAAAAATATTGAATAAATTAGTTCATTAATTTTGCAGTGTATAATAAAAATTGTGATTGAACTAGTTTAAAATAATACTCTCCCTCTGTTTCAAAATAAATGTCACAATTGATCAATTTACGTATGTAAATGTAAATTTTTTATCACAAATATCTTTAATTGTATTATAAAAAATTCTAAAATTTTTATATTTTGAAAATATTCATCGAGACAAATCGAACAACATCATATACGCTAATATTTATTTTTATATATTAATTAAAATATATGGTCTAAATATAAATAGTGCGCATGTAACTCAAACGACACTTATTTTTAAACAGAGGGAGTACGATATAAATAAGCCACAAGTTCAAAATAGGGACTCCTAACTACTAAAGTTGAATTAATTATGGTACAATCCAGTATTCGAGTCACATTGTTGGATAATTGATACCAATATTCTACTATCTACTTACATCCTTAGATATCAATATATATTTTATAAATAAAATTCAATATCATGTCATAGTTTTACATTAATTTAATTAATTTTATCTATAGGATACTAATATCTGACAATGTAAAAATAAATTACCATTAATTAAACGTATATGAGTTGCAATATTCATTCTTCTTCTATAATTGTTGAATTAATTAAAAAAGTAGGACTCAGAACTACTAAAGTTGTTTTCTTTACTTATTCTTTTTGTTGAAAAAGGACATTGACATCTCAGCAAATCCCTTGGTTGGCATTCTCTCGTCGTGACTTGTAATTAGGCGACTGTGGCCATTTGGAGTAAGCAAAGTAGCCAAGTGAAAACGCTTCATTAGTAAACAACCCTATAACTTGTTTAAGAATTTATATTAGTATTAAGGAAAATTTATTTATTTTGGTTATTCATTGAAGATTAATAAGAAATATTAATATATTAAATACAACCACAATTCAATATCGCTAAAAACGTAAAAGATAAATCAGCAAACAAACTCACAGCATCCAAGTTAATAGCATACAACAATAAAATATTTATTATTAATAATATGATAAAATTAAAGTCACTAGAATATCCTTTTCTCCGAATCTTCAACGTTGATGCACAAATCATTGATTGAATTTGAAATTGACTGAAAGTCGATCTTGCAATAAAAATCAAATAATAAACACCGCAACAATACAAGAAATCAAATAGCGTCGCACAAGATGACGAACAACAAAACTCCACACAAGACGGCGAAATAAAAAAAAAGCATAAAAGAAAAACTTAATGTATGTGAAAACTACTTTTTATATCAAAAGAAAAAAAAAACAAGATCATAGTGGGTTATTTTAGAACAAGTAAAATAATGCTTTATGATTGTAGTGATAATAAGTGTCTAATCATAATTTTAATCTTATATAAACAAAGTAGTAGTATAATAATAATTTATATATATATAAAATTGTAGGAGGTTACATTACATGACAAGGAGGGAAGCTCCCTCCACAACTACATGTAATGTATGTGGTAATGTCAATGATCAGTGATTTCTTAATTTTTCTTTGTTATGCATTCGGACACCTCACGCAATGTATGTGTCCACATGCTTCGCTTACCAGCATTCCCAAAACGTGCACATAACTAACTTACTTTAGATTACATAATAATAATAATAAGTGGCCACTCTAAGTGACTTTAAAGTCTTCCATCTCTCTATCTACATTGCTTAACTAATTTCATATGATCTCTCACTATATAATCACTTCACTCTTAATTATTATTATTATTATTATCATAATTTTTATTATTGTCAGATAATTTAGTAGTTAGAATTTTACTTTTAAAAGTGAATATGTGAGCGTATTAAGATTTGAATTCTAATTTCAATATAATATATGTAATGTTTCTACCAATTGAATTATAGAAGAATGAAATTTCATAATTTAGAACTCAGCTGGTATATAAAGTCAGACATATAATTGTACGTTAGATCAATTTTGAAATTCTTACAAATGATTCATTACATACTACTCTCTTTAATCTTTATATAAACTTAAAAAATAAAGTTTTTCTTATAATAAATACTAAAGTGAAATAGAGAATGGAAATTATTAATTTTATTTGAACTAGTTTTTCACTTTAAAATAATACTCTTTCCGTACTAAAATATATGTCGTTTTAGAAAAGAAAAAAATTGTACTTAAATATATGTCAACTTACATTACTAATGAAACATTTATCTTTCTCATATTATAAATGAAGAATAATTTTATAAACTAGTAATTCATTATTTCTCTTTAATTTTTCATAGAACAATAATTATATTTTTTTTAATTTGTATTTTAAAAATATATGGCCCGTTTCAATAATTATATGGCCTGTTTCAAGCTATAACTAAAATTAATACTTGCATTTATTGTATTAAAATTCTCTTTATTGCTTCCCATTGAAAAGGGGAAAATAGGAAGAAAAAAATTCTTTTCATTTCTATCTTCACGTAGGCTTGAAAAATTCTAAGCTAGCAAGTAACAAGACATGTATCTTTCTTGTTAATTTAAACTTTTTTTTTAGAGAACCAAATATTCACGGTGACGGCCCTATATATATATATATATATATATATATATATATATATATATATACATTGAACCCAAATTTTGATGGGGAAAAATTATATGACTAACTCTCACTCTTACAACAACATATTACGGTAGAAATGTAGTTATTGATCTTGTCCTTTTCCTTCATTATGTGAACTTTAGATAAATAACGCTGAAATTTGTAACTAGAAAATAGTACTAGTACTACTACGTATGGGTGATGGGTCCAATTCTAAATAGTGGACATATTCCATCGCATAACTCCCAAATTAAACAATCAAAAATATCTGTGTGGCTTCAAAGTTATAAGTATCTTTCTTGGGAGCATCACCTTTGTATGGGTTAGCTGTCACAAGACAATCCCTAAGCTAATTATTGATTTCACATTTTTATATCAAATTGACTTTACATTTTATAAATATATTGAGTTTAGGAACATGCTGAGTAAGAACAAAACATTTTGCTAACTAGTAATTAGGTGAAACCGATTAATTTAAAAGCTAAAACCAATCATCATAAGAGGTAGCGTGGATCTTGAAATATACTAATATACATTATTTTAAATAATACTCCTAGCTAGCATGATCAGGTAGTCATCTAACAATATGTAAATTGATAGATGTAATGTAACTATTTTAAAGTGAACAATTTACTACCTTTTAAGATAAATTAGTTAATATAAATTATGGATGCAAATAAAATTGTTTGTAATATTACTTGTATATATATTTTTTGCTAGGTATTTTTAAAGCCCAAAATTGTATTTTATGGAGGCGGAATTTAATAGTGTATTTGGTTTTCCATTTGTTATCTCAGACTTACATTTTCTCACGCTTTTTGATGTATTTTTGCCGCAAAGTTCTGAAGCTACAAATTGAATTATCTTATTTTGTGTGTTTGAAGAGAACATCAATTTGGTTCAAACGTATTTGAAATTAATTAATCAGTTACATTTATTAATTAGGTCGTTACATGAATAAACTATAAATATAATAAAATATTAACCAATAACATTATTTTTATCAATATTATCCTTTATTTCCTAAAGTGAAAACTCACATTACGTTATCAAAATTCACAAATTGAAAGGATAAATGGTGATGGGTGCATATGGCATAGTTGCTAATCCTTTATTCTTGTCATTAATGAAAAGAGTGGAAATGGGGTGGCTAGTGTGTGAAAGAAAGAGATCTTTTAGCTTTATTATTATAAAATCAAAAGCACACAAAGGGAACCTAATCCATACATTATACACAACTTTTAGTTGTGGTTGTGGTGTTGCCAAACCCTAGCTAACCATACCATCTCCATGACACTACACTCACTCCACCTAGATACCCACACAAACACACTTTGCTCTTAATTGAGTTTGCACATCACTCTCCATTTTTCCCTCAACAAAGAAGGAAAAAAGACTATTAAGATTAATTAATTTTTATGTATTTAAAATTTAAAAGAAATAAAGATGCTCTATCACTCACTTTTCGTGAATGAAAGCTAGGCAAACACCACATACACTAACCACTTACTTACTCAAAGTATACCAACTTGAACAAAATTTGTATTTCATATATATCAAAAAAATGGAAATTGTTAATAAACTAAAGAATAATCCAAGGAATATTGGATAATTATGAATAATTGTAAATTAAAATATCACTATAGTAATTCACATTGATAAATCATCAATAAAAAAGAAAAAAAAAAGAAATAGAAACTCTTCTTTCAGTTAATTCCACCATTGCTTAATAATGACAACCCACCAAAGCCGGAGCAGCTGGAAATTTAAATTTTGATTCACGAAGATCCTCTTCTGGAGCTGGAAGGTTAAGATCAAATTGTAGAATATTCTGCGGTCGAGCTGCTCCTCTCTCCTCAGCAACAACGGAGGCATTCGCGGAAGATGTCCTGTGTCTCCTCATGTGTCCACCCAATGCTTGTCCGGATGAAAATTCTGATCCACAAATGGAACACTCATGAATCTTGGACTTATTCCCATTAATACCTTTCAATCCATGATTCCCCGTTTGAAAAGAGATTGTAGGCCCACCACGAGGTTTCTCAGCTTCTTCAAACTCATCACGATTCACAAACAGTTTAACTGACTGTGAATCATGTGATGAAGACACTGGCGATGGCGGTGATGGTGGTGATTTTTTCTCCTCAACCATAATTTTAGGCTTTTTATGACTTGCTCTATGACCACCCAAAGCTTGAAAAGAAGGAAAAGTTCGGTTGCACGTTTTGCATTCATAAACATACAAACCAACTTTTGTTGCAACTATCTCACCAAATTTTTTATTTCCTTTTCTACCCTTTTCCTTTGTATCAACAACATCATCATGTTGCTTGTGATGATTTCCTCCTTGAGCAAGAAGAATCAAACAATTAGCCATATCTTCTTCAAACTCATCATCAAAATACCCATTTTCATTTTCACCACTAGAACAACTAGATGTTGTTGTCATACCAGCTGAAACAACAACACCACCACCACAAGGAGATAAAAGTCTCAACCTTTTGGTGCGTTTTCTTTTGGCTATTTGAGTTGCATCTTTGTTAGAAAAACTCATCACTTTCTCTTCTTCCATAACAAACTCTTCCATCTCAAGATATAATAAATGAGTGAGTAATTAAAGAGAAGTGTGTTAAAAATTAGTAACACTAAAAGCAAAAGCAGTTATAACAAGAAAAAGAAACACACACACACACAAATATGAGTATGTTTTTGTGAGTGAACAAGTTTCATGTGTGAGTGTGTATATATATATATATTTTGGAGAGAGAGAGAGAGAGAGAGGAGTTAGAAGCCGTCCTTATAAGTAATTGTTGTGTTGTTATAACAGCTAATTGTGTGACACAAAATCTTCTTCCTTGCGTTTCCAACCTTAGAAGAAGTGTTACTAACAAGAAAAGTTGTTATATTATGGTTGTTGTTTTGTCACGCGCCTTTATAATAACACTTCTCGTTACGCTTTCATCATAACCACACTTTTTAGCTCTCTTTCTGTTTCACTTCTACTTCCACTAGCTAGCTACTAACTATTTTTTTTCTTTCTGTTTTGCTTTTATTATATTTATTGTTAATAGATCAGGTGTGGTTTTTATGAAGAATATTTTATTGATTTCAAACAACTGTGTTTGGAAAAGATCATAATTATTTGATATTAGAATTTGTCTCGAATGTTAGATTATTAGAAATTCTTTCTCTTAAGAATCAGATGATAAAAAAAAAGTAAAATTAGATGATAAAATTAGAGAACTCAAATAATTAATAAGTTTTATTAGAAGATATGTTATTTGGAAGAACTTGAGTTGATTTTTATGTATATAATGTGTATACGTAATCAAATTTTATATATCTTTCCTAGTAAAAAAAAAATATTATATATCTTTCGATCGAATTTTAGATTATATCTGCTATTTTAGATTATATCTGTTATTTTGTAATTTTAGATTAAGGACCAATAATATAAATATTTTTTCATGTCATCATACAACTCAACTATAGTGGATATAATGGAGTGATTTGAAGAAATAAACGATTAATATTAAGATTATATGACTGTATAAAATTATTTTACACTCTTCGTATATATACTATTTTCTCTATATACGTAGTTTACAGAATAACTGGCCAATTACTAATACTAATACTAATACTAATGTTTTGTTTTATGAAAAAACATTTAGGCAAATTGAACTCCTAAGACACACTAGGGCCACTAAAGAGGTCCTCACTGTTACGGCAATAGTAAAACTTAGCTCAAAAAATACAAGTCAATTTATTACCAAGTGAGGCACTAATATTTTCTTTTAACATTATTTAATACCAATATATTTTTCAAACATAGGTTAGCGTAGTTTGTAAGTAGACCGTAGAAAAGATAATTATGTTGAAATTAGAGATAGAAGCTAAATGTGATGATTTTTTAAGTGGATATATAGTAACTGATAAAGTGGAAAATTGTACGTGAGTTTAAAAGAGTTGAAAAAGAAAGGTTGGTATTAACGTATAGAGTCGGTTTCATCACTCTATTTTTGCTTAGACCATTGGACCAACCAAAAATAAGGGTAACGATTCATATTAACCCATTTAAGCAAAGTGGAATTGCACGTTAAAAGCATGTCAACCCTAATAGGTTGATGCTTCATTAAAGAAAACTACTAATCAATTTGGAATGATTAAAGATTTGGTTGCTTTCAAGCAATCTCATTGCAAACAAGCTAAGAAAAACTATATGTATGCTCTATTTTGTTCATTTTTCTCTACAATAACAATAATTTATATATCAATACTTTCATAAAGAAAATTAAACTTATAAATGCATGCTTAATCTCTTACGTTAAAGTTTCAATTTGATTCTTTAAATTTTAAAAGTTTCAAATTGATTCATCAAATTATTAAATAACAATTGAATAAGTTAGTTAGTATTCGCCTCACTTGGATGAATTAACTAGGTAGTTACTTGAGTAAAAGAAACCAATACACTACATGGTAATGCCAAAACAAGATATTGGGTATTTCTACTATGCATATCAATCAATCAAAGTGGATCTTTGATTTTAACTTGGCATAGTAGATTATCTTTTTATGATGTCAATTTAATATCAACCTTAATATATTAACATTATTATTTTAAAATTAACCTTTACAAATTTTAATAAAATATTATTTGTATAAAAGAGAGAGATAAAAATAAAAATAAATGTGTGAGATCATAATAAGTAGATATTACTCTTTAATAAATCAAAATCAGTGAGTTGATCATCTCCACTAACTATAAGACATATGGTCATTGGTCCACTTGTAGGTAACACACAAAGACACACAATCTACACAACTATCACTCCAGAAATTATATAATCCAAATTTGTTAAATTTTATTTATACACCACATCATTTTTAATATGATATTATCAATCTAAAGTAGTCTATTTTTCTGGTAATTATTTCCATTTTCCTCAATCATAAATTAAATTATTGATGAATTTCTTGTACATGAATCAACGTATAAATTGATGGATTGTTATTATTTCAGTATTGTCATCTAAGTAGGAAGTTAATTACAGGCCGTTAGGGGAAGAAGTTCATTGAAAGACTTTAGGTTATTTAATAAAATTGAGGAGCTTAGAAATTAAACTAACCCAACAAGTAACTACTACTACTAAATTAATTACTCCCTTGTATGCATGCATGTTTATGTTTTGGAATATTTGGTTCCAAAGTGATTGACCAATTTATAAAAAGAAGAGATTAAAAACCTGAAATTAGAATCTAATTTTCTTTTTAATTGCACTTTCTAATTACCACGTTCAACTACAACACTTGGTATACCACTAGAGAAATTGATGCATGTATGGGAGCATCAGGTGAATGTAACTTTGATGAACAAATTGATAGGCAATGGAAAGAAATATGAATGTGATTCTTAGCGTAGCAAATTGAATGTGGTAAGTTGTAGATCAGAAAGTATAGCATTCTCCTTTATCTCATTTTTCAGAAGACAAATATGAATTTGCAGCTTTTTCCATACAATTAATTAACTTTAAATTAATACTAGTATTCAACTAGACGTAGCTTGAATAAATGTTCGTGTATGGTCGGTTACATTTATTCTTCTAAAAGTCGAATCATTATCAAACGCACATCATTAATTAAGAGAAAAATATGTATATAACCAACCATATGTTACAAAATTTAACCAAAAGATCGAGTTAAAGTGGTTAATAAATTTCACTAAAAGATGAATTTCAAGAAAACTTGAGTTCCAACAATTTTTTTGTCATATTTTACTTACCTGCAACCAAAATTTGAATTACTATGACCTTCTTCCCATAAGAACATGAGGGATTAGCGGAAGAAAAGAAAAAATGCAACAAATTTGGAACTCAAGACAAATTATTAAAAAAGACTAAAGCCATATTTTAGAAAAAAAAGGTCCATTATATATAATTAAAATAAAAATAAAAATTGTTCCAAGTAGGTAGGACAGCCGGTGAGTTAAAGGATATAGAAGGAGCTACATATTGAAAGAACTCAATAACATAAAGTTGTTTGTTTGTGATTCAATCATTAAAAAAATCTCTCTGGTAACTTTTATTTCTACAAATAAAATTTCCCAATCCAAATTGTACATATTTTCATGAAATTTGAAGAGTAAGGTTAGGCTTATTGGAGAACTGTGTGTTGTGAACCTTTAATTTGGCATCAAATTAGTTCCAAGATTCATCAAAGAGCTAGCTTTTAAGAAATTAATAATTACTTGTTAGAGTATCTTAATACTCGTAAACAACAGGTTTAGCGATGATTTTGTAGAGTATTTGGCGTAGAAATCAGAAGATTTGTGAGAACCTTAATGATACTATGATAGCTTAGCTCACATCGCCAATTATGGTTTTAGTGTGTTAGAGGATTGCTTGGGCGCAAACTTAAGAACAGAGGACACTCTAAATGTGCACACTTCTCTTCGTCAGCCTCATCTAAAGAAACCACATCTAGGTTTTATAAATTTCAACATTGATGCTTTGTTCTCTAAACAATTGAATTAAGTTGGCGTTGGTTAATGCATTAGAGACGAGTTTGATCTCTTCATGAGTGCTCGAACCATTAGGATTGTGTCTTTCGTTGAGTATACTAGGAGACAATGTTCATTATTTAACAAAGGCACCCAAATTTCTTTATTCACCTTAATTTCATATTTGACAGAAATTACTTTACTGATGTTGCTAGGTAACCAATCACACTTATCATGATGGCTTAGTGAGATAATAACTCTCGTGATATTTAGCATTATATAAAATTCTAACAAAAATACTCAAACAAACAAAAATTGGTGCTACTAAATCTTGAAGGTTGCACATTCCAATTAGAACCACCTACTATGAAAGTAGTGGACTTAATACTCCAACTCCACTTGAAGTCTTTAACACTTCACAAGTCATTGAGTAAGTGAGTGAAGCTCGTGAACCACCACTCGTGAAAACAAACAAGTTGATTGCTCCTAAAAGCACTTTATAGTTTAAAGTGTTTATGTCATGTTCTAAATAAATTACTTGTTAAATAAATTTCATATCAACTAATCATATGTCAATCAAATTTGAGTCCATGACAATGACAAACCCAAAAGATTCACTTTACTATTTTCTAGTTGGGAAAATTCCTACTTCACTAACATTCCTTTTCCCATTTCACTTTACTTTTATTTTCTTCTAGGAATAATGTTAGTATGTTGCTTGTCTAAGACTGGCTTTGAAGTAAATTTAAAGCATAAGGAAAGATATAGTTAATTACAGGAAATTTTGTACTACTAATTATATGCTACTTGTTACCTTGTGGAATTCCCTAATTCTTAAAGATAGGTGGGAGAATAGATTGTTAGCTTGGTACTCCAACAACTTTTCTTAATACTTGTATTTTTTGGTAGAGATCCCTATATTTTGGGACGGAAGGAGTATTATATCTTTTTATTCATCTCTCTCTCCAATAAATAACTAAGTAATATTCATAGAACAAAACATATGTTACATTGAACTTAAAACACAAGTAAATAGGAAAACTTCTGCAAATACAACAAACAAAAAGGAACAGGAGTACCATTTATGGAATTCTCATTGATAAAATCTACATTTTTAAGGGGCATGTATCTGAACCAATAATTTTTGAAAGCTTGAAACTTTCTAATGGTGTGTTTATGGGTCGGGGTCAACCCGTTCAACAAAGTGATCCAAACCAACTTGACCCGTATTTTATCCGAACACATTCATGTATGGGTTCAACCCGATCAAATCCAGGGCGGTTTGATTAGGATAACGAGCTTATGAAATATTATATAGTGTTAGGAATATGAAGATAACATTTGACTTTTATCATAACTACTTATAAGTCACATGGATTGTTGTGATGTACTAACATTGTAAAAGAAATTACGCGGACAATGTATGAAAATTGAACTAATGGCCATGTTTACACTTATATGAAATGCTAATTCCTGTGGGGAAAAAAAAGTTAAAGTGGATGCATCTTGTAGAAGTTTTTAATAACTTTTCCAGTTGTGTACAGCCAAAATCATATTGGCGAGTAGGAAAAAAATTTCGCAAAAAACAAAATCGAGGGAAAAAGCCCAACGCCAACTAAACAGACAAACATTTAGCAAGTGTTTGGAACTACAGCCCATCACCATTTGATGAGCGTCAAGAACAAAGCGATGCAATGTAGTTTTATGTTTAAAACATGGAAAAGGAGGTATTAGATCTGAAAGCAAACTTGCTATTCAACACAAGTACCCTGCTTTTCCATTTCAACCATTATAGCTAACTATAGAATATCAACATAGGTTCTTTCACAAGCAGGCAACAAGAACTACATCAGAAATTAAACTTTATTCGAGAGGAAACACACCTGACTGCAAGATGACTCTCTCTAGTAAAGGACTGTGATCCGTTTACACACTCATCGAGGACATTAAGCTTTATAGTTTACATTGCTAATTGAAGAAAGCAAATAATAGTAGCCATCAAGCTTCACGGGGGTGATTAATTTCTGAATGGTAATTAATATCAAGCTTCATAAAACAAGGGTAACTGAAGAAATCAAACATCAGATAAAATAACAGGGATGGTACAAAAGCATTCATAGAACTTATACCGGAGTCAAGCCAACCACACCTGCAAACAAGCAAGCACATTAGACACATTATCATAGAGGAAAAGCATAAAGGGTATGATGCAACAAACTGAGTATAAACATTATAAAGATTGTAGATATAGAAATCAGCCATAACTTGAGAGTTGGACTACTGAATGAGTTTAACAATTTTACGCTGACGCAAAATTACAAACCCAGCACGTGGTAGGTTTAACCCCTTATGTTCATATTATTTACCAATAATGACAGTTATATCAACTTGCGTAACAGTTATTCTTGACATAATATTTAGTTTATATGAAATGATAGATAGATTTTAAGACTGTGATAAACTATTATATGAACATAACTTCAAATACATTTGCGAAAAGACTGTAAATTTAAATGTAAATTATTGTTTTGACGGTTTATAAGTTTAAATGTGTTCAAGCTTGAGATTTTCCTTTTAATTGAAAGATATTGAGACCGTTCAAAACAAAATTTGTGAAATTAAATTTCCAGCCAATAATAATTCATATCCAAGGAGCCAAGAAGATGCGAAATTGCAGATACTTGTTTTCATTGGAGAATGAATTCCACAATTGTATTAAATCATTGCCGCGGGTCTAAAAGCATATATGCTAAAAGATATTCTAAAACTCCAGTCATTGTTTCTCAAGTATCATTTATGTCGACCTAACATTTAGCAACATATAGAATTGTTCATCTTTTCAATTTAGCAGTAGAGAGTGTTCATCTGCTATAGATCGAGACCAGCTTATACACGGACTTAATGAACAACTCTCGACAGTTAAAGTATGGAGCTTGCTTCTAAATCATATCAAAACTGCATTACTTATTTGCACCAGTTTGTGGGGAAATCGTTGTACTTCACATCGAGAATGGAAGTAAATCACAAAGGTATAGAAAAATTTCATATTAAAAAATTGCAGCGAAGTACAAATTAAATAACATATAATAGAAGCATGGAAGAATTGAAGATTATGAAAAGAACAGAACTGTTTCAATGCATATTTTTCTACATACCACAAGCTAATCTTCCACCAGCATTTCCAGTGCTCAAACTAAGTTCGTGTCCACCTGCAAAAGTATACGCAGATGTAGATGAGACCAAAGTAAAAATACTTCAGTTATTATTATGTTATTAACATATCATATTCGATAACATGAGATGTACAATGTTAGAAAGAACATGAAGAACCAATTTCATATTCATGTCATTCCTCCCCTGTGATAAGTAGACATTCATGTATTGTTTATTTGGGTAATGCAGGTGCCGAAGCTTGTGACAGTATTCTCATCTACAACATATAATCATATGGAAAGTATAAGTAAATATTCAAAAAGGAAGAACTAACCCTTTCCAAGATCATCTTCAAGCTCATGAACCACTAAGGCTCTCCCAATGACTGAATTGGGGCCAGTGAGTGGTATCTGCATGATTTCGTCAAACAACACGGTTAGTTACTTTCAACAAGGAACTATATAGTTTCTTTAAAAAGTAACTCAGAATTCAGACCCAAAGGCATAAAAAACAGGGTTTGAAATAACTATCAAAAGAACAACTATCATGTTAAAATTAAAATGCAAATAACAAAGCGCACCTGATTGTCCACGATTGTTGCCTCTGCAACTCCTGTGTTTATCAAAAATTACAAAACAAATACATAAGAAGATCTAGAAAGTTTTCAACACAGCGAATGTAAACAAGAATTACCGTTAGCATCAGCAACTATGTTTCCCAGGTCACCCGCATGACGGACTTCATCCTCAGGAGCACCATGTGTCAACTGGTTAGGATTAAAATGTGGTCCTATATAAGAGATTCAAGAAGCAAACAATCTTAACTTCTTCAACCAAACTAAACCATAGCAAAAAAAAAAAATAAGTACAAAAAACATGGAAACTAAGGTCAAGCTTCCTTACCCGTTGAGATACACCCATTTGTGGTATCACCATACTCATGCTGCAAGATAAATAAAAACAACACATTTAATATAATCGAACAAATAAATAAATAACAACTTGGAACAAAGGGGCATAAAGCAACACTCACTAGGTGAAAACCATGAAGCCCTGGAGTAAGGCCAGTGATTCGAACATTTACCGTTGTTGGACCTACTCATCACACAAAAACACAAATAGCTACAAGTTATCCAACTCATCAAACAAAGAACTAACCATTACATTATCACATATAATTAATATAACTACAACTAGTTCACAAGAGCATCTTTAAATTGGTTTATTTAAGCTTATCTACCGGCATAAACACTACCAAGACATTTAGGACTTAGGAGAGCTTATGAAATCAGGTTATGACATGTCATAAGTTGTTTCAACTTTAAGCTTATTTCCATAAGCACTCATGTAAACAACATAACTAATATGAAAACAATTTGACTTTTTTTACTATGAAACACATACACTCCTTTGATTAGGCGTGTCCCAGACATGACACCGACACTTACAATTACATTGAATTATATCGCTTTTTCAAAAAAGAGTCCAACTTTATATGAGAATACAATTATTTACCCCAAAACTACAAAGATTCATAATGTATTATGTATTAATATTTACAAAGCTAAGTTCAATTAATCTGATTTAGAAGCATTAAATTATGAGTGAAATGGAGAATTGAAAGGGATAAAGAAGAAGAATCACCTTCCGCTTCTTGAGTGAGAGTGACGACACCTTCAACAGTGGAATTACCCTTAAGAACAGCGACGGCTTTCTTAGCGGCAGCAACGACGGTGAGAGGCTTGAAATTGGGAGGTGAAAGGGATGAGAATTGTGGAGAGAGTTTGAGAGAGACGCCGGAGAAGGATGTTCGGAGAAGAGAGTGAGAAGTGAGTGGGAAAGGTGATGCGAGAGTTTGGGAAGCCATTGTTAGTTGCATTGTGAGATAGAGTTTGAGGTGTTTGTGATAATGCAGCAGAGAATGTGTGAGTCCAAATGGTATTGCTTGTGTACTTACTTGTGTTGTGTTGCGTTGGTGACACACGTTTAAATTCTTCCCTTTCTTTTATTTTTTATTTTTTTTTACGTAGATGAAATGATAAAGTTATTTGTAATCTTTGATTTTGAATGAATGAATTTTACTTTTTAGTCAAAAAAAAGAAATGATAAAGTTATTAAAAAATGGAAGAGTAAGATTTTAAACTCAGGTCATGAAGATCTGATCTAATAATTTCAGTATTTTCTACTAATTGAACTATGATTTCAAGATAATTCTACCCTATTTCTATCTACACACTTCTATATTGTTTTGTCGATATACTTGTGACAAGGCTTAGTTCAATTGGAGTTGGTAGAAATATTATATTATATATGTAGATGATGAAGTTTGAATTTTGAACGCCTAATGTATTTATTTTTAAAATTTTATTTTTAAATGAATATCTAGTCACTAGACTACTTGAAGAAAAAAATGGAACTCTAAGTGATAAAATTTCATTGGTTAAATTTACACAAAATAAATAGAATGAAATATATTATAACTAATTTCATCTCAACCTTCAATATTTCATTTCCCTCGATTTGAGGTGTATACCACATAGTTGAACTTTACAATTAAAATATTTAACTAATCTAATAGAATCTATGTTCTATTCCGCTCAAAAAAGAAGGAAATTGATTTTTTTTTTCTATTGACAATATCCACTATGCTTATAGGAAACAAATATACTTAAAAGATAATGTCAATATCTTATTTCCCTTAATTTGAGGTGTAAACAATAGAGTTGAGCTTTACGATTAAAATAATCAAACAATCAAATAAAATTTATGTTTTCATTCCTCTCAAATAGCAATCAAATTGGTTTTCTTCCTAGTGACAATATCGATTATGTTAATAGGAAAGAAATATACATGAAAAATGATGGATAAAAACACTTAAAACAACAATATTGTCGTATTGTATGATTTTCGTTTTTTTTTATAGATTTGCAAGGCATACTTTCTTTAATACTTTTACAACGTATCCCATTCAGTCAATTGATTCAAAAAAAATTGAGAATCCGTTATACTTGCATTTCCTAGAGTTTCATTACCCGACAGTTTAATATTTCATTCTTGTATTGAGTTTTCATTACAAAACAGTACTGACTCTTGGATCCCATATGGTGGAGCATAAAACAAACCTTTTTTTATGAAGACCTAAAATGTATGATCCATGGAAGAACTGAAGAAAGCGAAGTAAGAGGTGAAACATAGAACATCATTATACTTGATGCCAAACTTCGTGCTACTATTAAACTTTTAAATGCAAGTTTTTCGCTTCGAATGAATTGAAGATTTCTATTGAAGGCGAAAAAGATGGTCTGTAAGAAATGAAATAGAAAAATCACCATCAATATCTTAAATAAGACCTAATCTTGGTCAGAAAAATTAATGTGCTCGTATAATACAAAAGAACTTAAAATTGAAAGGTGAAAAACATATACTACAAGTAGGGGTGTTCAAAAAATCAAGTTACCCTGACGGCCTAACCAAACTACTAACCATATCATATTCAATTTTAATAGCCCAATCTATTTAAAAAACCACATCAATCCAATAAATAAATGACAAAACTTAGTTGTATTTCTTTAAGTATTTAAATAAGTAGCTTTGATGCAGTTACAAAATGTGAATTTCATAAAATATAGAATAAAGATATATTACCAAAATAAAATGTACAAACAATAACAAGTACCGCCAAAAAGGCAGAAAAAATTGGGATGGTAAGTAATATTATCCCAAGACTTCCTAATATAAGACCCAATCCTATAAAGGCTATGAAGTTGAAATATTATTATATGAAAAGTTTGTACAAAAAAGACAAAGAAGTTGAAATATTATTATATGAAAAGTTTGTTATAATCATAAAAAGTGAATTTTATGTTAAACATCATACGAAAAGTACCTAAAGAAATGCACCTAAATTTTGTCATAAAAAAAAAATCAATTTTAAACCATATCCTTTTTGAAAGTTTCTCTTCTCACATTAGCTTTATTTTAAAACGCTCGCTAAAATTATATTTTGCGGCGGTTCTTTTTACGGCGATTATATTATAGTTAACTGAGTATAGTGGAATAAAACAAATAATTTGATATTACAGGAGGTAAAACAACAAAAACAATTAGAGCAAATAAAGCGATTTTCGTATATTTTACATGGGTAAAAGGATATTAACTCTAAAATCAAATGTCTAATCTAATCTCTGACCTAACAAGTGAAAATTGATTCCTCTTTCTACGTAATTAACGTACTTGTAATTTTGAAAAGATTGACATTGCTATTGGCCAATAATAATGGCTCAAATTACATATTTATATGTATTTCATGGTCAAAGTTATTTAACCAGCATTGAGAGACATCAATTTTATAGAGTTTCAAACCTCATAGTAATCATCCATCTAATACAACTTAATTAGATTACAAACATTACATTAGCTTAATTAGAGGTGTCAAGTTTGAAAAGATGGTATTAATTCAAAGCCTTGGTTTAGAAAAGCACTAATCACCCATAGCTTTAAATTTGGCAGGTTGATTTCTTGCTCAGAGTTTTTCACCTGTTTTCAACATAAATAAATAAGTTAAACAAGGGTAAAATATTTCTTTGTGCTACAAAATTTATATTTATTGTTTTTAGTCTCTCCATATATTCATTTTCAGTCCATACATACAAAATACATATTTTTAGTCCTTAAAATATGTAATTTTGTTTTGTAAGAGACTGAAAATAGATATATAGACTAAATATTATAAAATTTAAAAACTTTATAGAGACTAAAAATATATTCAATCAGTCAATGATTAAGACTAAACTACAAAGGGAAGATATATAGCTTACATTCAATGAAAATGTGAGTAGAAAACTTTCAGAAATAGTGGCCAAATTTGAATTCTGAATATTGAAATCTCTCAAAGATTCAAGAGACTTGTACAATGAAGAAGCCACTCTTTCTCCCTTATTGCATATTATTTTAACATAAAACCCTCTTTCATCCACTTGAAACATATCCATCTACACAAAACCACATTAAAAAATGTTACAAGTTACAATATTTTACAAAGACTATATAACTAAATAAACTAATTAGAAAAAAAATTATGAACTAATAATGAAATTTTATGAAACAAATTACCTGAACAATCTTCTTGCATATTAAACCATTGTTACCATTGAATTGAATCTTTTTGTGATTTTCAATTGACCCTTGATGAGTTTTGGAGACTGATAATGATGCTTCAAGTCCTGTAACCTCTGCTTTAAGCTTCTTTGCTTGTGATTGGAGTTCACACATATATGAAACAGCATCTCCAATTATAGAAGCCTTGTCCATCTATGCATATAGTTAGTATCAATATCAATTCAATTATAAAGGTTTGCAGCGTAAGCGCGACCGCAACTGCATTTTAAAATCATTGATATAGAACTTGAATGCCGGTCAAAGGTGAAAAGTAATTTTTTTTCTTATAAACTGTATAATTTAAATATGAGTTGGACTCAACTCAAATTTTTAGGTAGCGCGACATGTACCTTAGTTATGTTAGGAACCAAAGAACGCAATGCGTAAAGCTTATCCTTCATTCGGCCTCGCCTCCTTCGCTCAGAAACCAAAGTCTTGGATCTATCGATTTTCGACCTTGGCTTAGTATCAACACTTGTGGTTGTGTTGATGGTGGTTGCAGAAGAGTAATTATCATCACCATCATTTTCTTCTTCTCTAATATCCCCCTTAGCTTCCCCATCAAAACAAGAGAAAGAACCAAGTGAAGAGGTTGGATCAAAAGGGGTCACAGAAGAAGTATTTATATTATTATTATTGGATTGATCAAATGGGTTTGAAGGAAATGAAAGGAATGAGTTATCAACAAAGTTTTGACTCATTATAAGATCAGAATTATTGAAGTTACATATAGTAGTATCTTCATTTTCTTCCCCACGAATTAAATTGATGAATTGATCAAAGTTTGGATCATCAATGAAATCATGTAGCTCAAAGTCATTGTTAATGTGAGCAACTGTCTCTGGATAAAAATCCATTGTGTGTTTATTTTGGTTGAAAGTTGGAACATATGGTGAATGAGAGAGGTCTAATTGTAATATATAGAACTTTGACACTTTGACATGATGAATTATTTAATGGCTAATTATTAATTAATTAGCTATTACTACAGTATGATAAGAATAGTGGTGTGAATGGAATAAGATAGGTAATTCTGAATTCAATTTTTTCGAGTAAGAGATTACACACATTCACGCAGTCAGCATATTGATGATCGTTGTTTCAAGATCAAATTATCTCAATTTAAAATTTAGATTTAAATAGGGAAGAAAAAAAAACATTTAAGCGACTTATCTGAATCTAAGAGTCATCGATGTGCCGACAATGTGAATATGTGTGATCCTTGACTACGAGGAATATTGTTGGGAAGCAAGCATAACGAGTTGGACCTAATTCCTTCATAATCAATAAGACGAGAATATATATATATATATATATAATCGGAGATATAGACATACTTGGTCGAACCGTGTAAACAAACACCGTGTTTTATTGTTTGTATATATTATGTTTTATCTTTTGTGCCGAATTGTTTTTCTAACAAATATGAATTCAGTTCAGACCAGAACTGGACTCACCATTTCTAAATTATTAGGATCAGGCGGTTCAGTTCTTGAGACATTATTTATTTTTGTTTAAAATAAATTTTTTTAAGATAGCATGCATCTAGACCATTCGATCAAGATTAAACAATTTAAAACTCACCGAACATAACTACACCTACTTTTTCTTCACATAATCCAATCCCTTTACTTATACCACATAATTTTGAAAGTTGCTATTTTTTTTATTTTTTTTTACAAATTGAAAGTTGTTATTTTATACTTTTATATTTTGAGAAATTCTATTTAAGCTCTTATATGTTCTAAGGCCCCAAATTTCTACAGCATGTTGAGAAACCTTAGAAGATATTAACATACTTAAAAAGATTTTTTCTTATTTTTATCTCTTTGGGTCAAATAATCTAGAAAGAATCTTCTCTCCTTCCTGAAAAGTCCATGATTAATAAAATAATGGGAACCATACAGGGTTTTTTAGTAGAAACAAATAAATAAACCTTTAACACATTAAATAATGTGAATAACCAAGTAGTGTGTATTATTATATAACTGCTCAAAAAACTGTCAAAATGCAATTCTGTGTATGAAGTCACAGATTAGTTTCCACATCATGCTGGTTACCATTGATAATATTATTTTATTTTGCTGGTAGATGTCTCAATGCATAAAAAAACTGTGTAATTAATTAAATTTGATGGTCACTTTCAGTCTTCAGATCATGCATGACTAATCCCTCACAAAAATAGATATGAACTCAAGTATTGATCCGTAGTTAAGTTGCTAAAATGGTTCGCTAATTTCATTGGTGTATTTGTTATAATTTTAGCTCATGATGAAAGTTGAAACACAAAAACTAGTCCATTTAGGTGGCAAAATTTCATGGTTGAAGTGCTATGAAGCCCATATACTAGATACGACACGATATGATATGATACAGATACAGTGATATGAAATTTTTTTAAAGTTTAAGATATGATATAGTTATGATACTTTAATAAAAAATTAAATATATAAATGTAAAATATATAAAATAACTAAAATTGATGATAAAGAAATATTTACATTATTAAAATTATCAAAACAAGTGAATTTACATATTTAAAAAGCGATTCATGCACATAAACCAAATCTTTAACTCTTTTTGGATTCATTTTATTTCTTTTCAAAGAATAAATAAAATATAAACATTTGATACTTCTCTAATACGTATCGAGAATGAACCAAAATACGTATCAGAAAATATCAGACAAGTATTGCAGAAATGTTGAAAAAAAATTATTTAAAAATTAAAATTTAATTATTGGATACTTCTCTGATACGCATCGGGAAGTATTTGACGTGTATTGGTATCAGATATGGTATTTAACATGATACTTGATCAATTTTGGAGTATCGGAGCTTCATAGTTGAAGTATTATCATTACATTTGTGTTTCTTATCTATTCATTATAGGATTCATAATATTGTCGCTCCCTTTAAGAGTCGGACAACCATAACGATATCACTATTGATCATGTGGTGGCATTTTCTCTTTGGCGGCAGCATCACTCGTGTATTAGTACTTGGTGGTCCACCTTAATTCAAGTATACATATAGAATGTAATTCAACTCTCAACGAAAGTACTATTTGTTATGACTTAACCTCACGCGAAAAATTCAACCAAATGACTAATGTATTTAGTAAGACAACTTTTATAACTTAGGTATAAAATTGAGCTTTCTATACTATGATCGAGGTTTCCAATGGTCTGGAAAATCTCGCAATCACGCCCTCCACGTAGTTAGAGCCATTCGATCATAATCGGAGAAGTGAAATTCAAGTTCAAAAATTTTTAACTTATAAAAGGTAAATATCAAAGTGTATTTTTTGAACTGACTAATCAAGACCCGTGTGCTCTGTGTAAAAATAAAAAAATGCGTGTGTGTGAAGAGAATCATATGGGAGCATAGTGACGTTAATCCTCACATTTTTTAATTTTATCATCAAATTAAAACAAATGTGAAGTCTTGTGAAGGAAAGCAACGGATAGCAACTCAAGTAACAAAATAATTAAGCTTATTAATTAATGATTTAATACTACGTAGTTGCTGAGCTACATGCAAGCTGGAACCAAACTTTTATATCTAGCTTATTATATTTAGTTAATTAATCAAGTGATCATGCGTTGTTGCTTTGTTTTAATTAATTAATTACTATTAATGTCACTTAAGATGCATTGTGGACTGTGGTGTATACCCACTCCAAATTCAAAGGAATAGATTTTGGGAGAACTTAGGTTTGATTCTTGGGTGAAATAATTTATTGGTCAGACTTTACTTATCTCGCAGTTGAATCCTGAACTACTAGGAGTCTAGGACCTCTTTCCCTTAGGAACCAGAGAGTGAAAACAAATTGTGATCTTTTATTACTTAAATCTATCTCATTTAAATTTATCATGTGATTCTCTTATATTGAATAATGATATATTACACTTTATTCTCTCTGAGTGTATTTTTTGTTTTTTGTTGATATAAGGGAGATTGTTAGGTCAATAAGAGGTTTGTAAAACATGTATCCCCGTAGGTAATATTTTAGCATGACCTGCAAGCCAATTAGCAATTTGGTTTGCCTGCTTGTAAGTGTGATTTTCTAAACAACCTTTAACAATAAGTTATATGCAACTGCTAAATCTGAATCAAACTCCAATAACATTTAAGATAGCTAGTCCCAGTGGCAGATCCAGTAAAAAATATTAGGGTGGGCAATTAAAAAATTTAGGCTTAAATATATTTTTGGTTCTCTAAATATTTTCAAGGTTTCACTTTGGTCCTTTAACTATTTTTTGTTCCGTTTTGGTCCTTTAACTATTTTTTCGTTCTGTTTTGGTCCTCTAACTTTCATTATGTCAATTTATTTGGTCCTAATTATTGTTAGAAAAATGACAAAAACGTTAATTTTGCGTACGTGACACTTAGAGACTTGATGACTTTGGTGTGAGATCCAATAGGAAAACGCCACGTGGCCAGAGACCTTCTTCTTCATCGCGAACGGAGCTTCCTCCATCATTGTCTCCGTCCACATCACCGGTGATCTTTCTAGTCACGAAAACTTACGAAACGATACTCCAAAACCTCTCATGATTTACGCTGAATCCAAATTTGATGTCTGTTTTTTCATTAGAGGCTTCTACCTCTCGTTTTTGACATTTTTGTTTTTTTATTAAAAAAACAGAAAAAATACAAAATATGTCACACAATGGGAGTTGAACTCACTCCCTTTGGATAAAAGGCAAGGCATTGACCACTAAAAAATACTTAAATTATGCGCGCGCGTAAATATATATAGTAATTCATTTATATTTTATTAAAATTCTTAGGGCATATTAGTAATTTCCTTTTTTTAGGCGGTGGGCGGCCGCCCAGCCCAGCCACCCCTGGATCCGCCACTGACTAGTCCATTCCCCAAATTCAAACTATCAAATAGAGAGTAAATAATTGATCGGAAACACCGCAAATATCGACTAAATTGCCATCCGCAATGGCACAACCAACAACATACGCCACGATGGTCGATATATTTAAATCTCTTAACTATTTTGGTCTTGGACTCCATAACATGTCTAAAGAAAACTACTCAAATAAGTTTCAGTTACTTTAAAAAATTAGTGTAATGCAGGATTTCACTATACTAATATCAAGTTTAATTTACGGTATAAACGCGATTGCGGCCATAATTTAAAACTTATATGCAATGATTCTATTCCTTTAGTTATCACTGACTCAATCAAATTAGTTAAGTTCTAGACCATCCAATTATAATGTTGACTTGCAAATTAAAAAATAAACATCATAAACTTAGCTAAGCAAGCATGCTTTAATCACAATATTGCTTTTCTTTTCTCTTCTAGCAATCAAAATCAAGTGATCATATACTCTAGAAAGAAAAGAACCATACTAGAAGCTATTTTTGCAAAATAATTAAAAAGGAAAATTATGGATCACACGATATGGAACGTGGGAAGTAACACATGAGACTCAAGCTTACACGTGCCACTTCCCATATTCGTTTTTTTTTTTCACAAACCACAGCACATCATAAATTCAGTGGCCTCTTCTACTACTAGCTAGTTGACCACGTAGTCTCATTTTATAATACTAGTACATGAGTTCATACAACAATAATAACTATAGTATATGAAAATAGGAATTCTAACTAGTTTAATTTCTGCTTCTAGGATTTGAAGCAAAATGTTTACACACCCCCTCTTATTATGTTTGACATTCACTGCTAAGCAAATCATTAATCATTAAGTGATGATAAATGGATTAATGGAGTGTTTGAAGTTCTTTTTATTTATACATCGGAAATATAGATTGTTACCCTATGAGTTGAACCTTGAATCTCCTCCTACTCAATTCATATATCTCCTATCTCTTACCATTTAAGCTATCCAACGGAGACGGAGTGTCTGAAGTTCAAACCTTTCATATAAAATATTAATATTTATATTAATTGAATTTTTTTGGTACATCGCAAAAATAAATTGCACCCGCCAATTTTTATATTAATTGAATTAAGCTCACAGAGATACTAAACAAATTATATTAATCTTTGAATTGAACTTTCAAATACATATTTAGAAAAAGTAATAAACGTATCTAAAAATTTAAAGATATTAAGGGATAAACAAATATTTTTAAAATGTCTAAAAATTTAAATCGGATGAAGGCAGAGCTTTGGATTTTTGTTTGCTCCAATAGATTGGTCAAAAGGGCCCATATTAAGTTGGGCTCTTTAATTACAAATATGAAAACAACTAGAAATTTACTTTTTAAAACCCAACATGCTCCTAGTCCCTGTAAAAATTCCAAAATATATACTCTATTTTATGACTTAGTTGCGTTCGTATAGAAAGATACAAATGGTGTTCATATAGCAAAAACGCAAACATACTCAGTTTCATAACCAAGATTTTGTGATTTTGAAAGGGATAGGCGATTTTGACGTGCTCCAAACCCAAAATCACCAACTTCAACTATTATTCTTGCACCAAACTTCATCACAACCATTATTGAAATACACTCCAGGTGAGTGTTCACATTACCCTTATCCCAAATTGGGTAGCCATTTTCTTAAGCAAAAAAAAATTAAGATAAATTAAAAGAAATGATGATAAATTTTGGTTTGTGATTTAGATTTGAATGTTTATACATGTATTTATAGGACCTAATATGTCATAACAACCACAAAAGGTGTCGGTAACATTACAACCACAAAAAGTGTCAGTGATACTACATGCACAAAAAAGTGTCAGTAACACTACAACTACAAAATAAAAAATATCAAAGGGGGTTTCAAATTTTACAAAAAAAAACTATGCGTGCGAAAGGCGGCAAAAAATTTATAAATAAAAATAGAAAGAAAAAAAAAAGATTGTTTCATTATTGTACCGTGTATGCATTTTGTATGTTAAACGTGTTTGTATCTTATAATGCATACTATAATTTATTTCGTATTTTAAAATGTAAAAGATACTTTCATCAATTTTGAAGCTCTGAAAGTATTTTAAGGAACCTAAAGAGCATTTTTAAAATAATTAAGCCATTTTTGGCCCACCAAGATCATCTATAATTGTGACATTTGTTAAAAACCAAAAACTCATTCTATCAAAAAAAAAAAATCAAACTATAGTTGTGACATACAGTAACAGTAGTGTACTGTGTACAATAGCTTTCTATAAATAAATAAAAAATTATATTTTTGGTAAATCATATTTTCCGTTATTTTTCATTAGTATTAAAACATTTTTTTAATAAGAACTTCATAAATATATTTAGTCCTATTTATAACGTAAAGAATAAGTGAAGCTAAAATAAAGTCAGATCAAACAGACACTAAAATTTATAGGAATATATCTTAATTACAATTTAATAGATGTTTATTATTATTTTTTGGTTTCAGATATTTTGTATTATTTCTTACTTCTTAGTTTGATATTATCGCCTAAAAAAAAGGGAAGGATAATAGTTTACGTGTAACCTAGTCAGCAATTTGAATAAGACTGATTAAGATAGAAAGCAGTGTGCTAATAGTGTTGTTATCATGTCATGTGATTGCTAATTTGCTATTCTATGACCTGTTATATTTAATTTCCATTAATTTCTCTCCCAAATTAAATACTCCTTTTCTTCTTCTCCAAAAAACAAACGGATAAGTCATTTTTGTCTCAGATTATGGAAACCATAGTACAACATATTAATGTGTCAGAGACAGATTCCTCTGAATGTAATGCAAATTTTGGGTATGTATTTGCTTTTATGTTTTTCTTCTTTTTTGTAATGTAAATTAAATAACTGAAGGAAATACTTAATCATCTTATTTTTCAATTTAGATGCTCACATTACAGAAGAAGATGCAAGATCATAGCACCATGTTGTAATCAAGTTTTTGACTGTAGGCACTGTCACAACGAAACTAAGGTATAAATTTTTATATATATCATTAAAAATTTATGTATCTGGTAAAAAATTATTGTGTCGTGTAATATTACTCAAATGTTATATTAATTTGGTTCTGACTTGGATATTCTTATTTGATCAGAACTCCGAAGAGATTAACCCTATTGATCGTCATGATATCCCGCGTCATGAAGTTAAAAAGGTTTGCAAATTATTAGAGATATTTTCTACATTTACTCATTTAGATTAGGTTGAAAAATAAAACATGAACAATTTTATGATTCTTTTTATATTTTTCTCATTATTATAGTTGTATACTCTCTTATTCAATCCTATTTCATTTGTAACTTTTCAGGTTATCTGCTCCAAATGTGACACAGAACAAGATGTGAGTATCTACAATATGAAATTAACCATAGTAATAGTCATTGTGCTATATGTGTATATATATTATATATGTGTTTGTTAATTGTTTTTCAATGTTGCAGGTTCAACAGTATTGCATAAACTGTGGAGTAAGCATGGGAAAGTACTTTTGTGCTACTTGCAAATTTTTTGATGATGATGTAAATTCTATAATGTGATCAGAAATTGATTCATGTTTTCTTAGTTTCTTTTAGTGCAGGCCTTATTTGTTCAAATTGTATTGAAAATTTGCTCAATTTTTCAGATTTCAAAGCAACAATACCACTGTGATGAATGTGGCATCTGCAGGTAAATTAAAGTTCATTGACCAATTTGATAATTGTTATATTCATTTTCTAATTCAACATTGCTTGATAAAAAAATTCTTCAACATAATTGATTTTGCAGAACTGGTGGCAAGGATAACTTTTTCCATTGCAAAAGATGTGGTAAGTTATTTAAGTCATTGTTCTAAGTTCATCATTTAGTTTCTCTTTATGCAACACTGACACAAACAGACACCAAACAAGATACCATAAAGAAAAATATTCTATAAAAATATTTTCAATTTGAATTGTTGATGTCAATTAGTGATGCATGTCAGAGTCAGACACCAAATGTGTCTTCAATCTGAAGTGTCGATGTTATCAACTGATTGTTAAAATTTTGTCTTTTTTTTGTTTAGGATGTTGCTATTCCAAAGAAATCAAAGAGGGACATCATTGTGTAGAAAGAGCAATGCATCATAATTGTCCTATTTGCTTTGAGGTAAAAACCAAAACCAAATGCTAGTAGCTAGTATATATTCTAGTATGAAAATTTTGAAAGAATTCTCTAAGATTCTCATTGAGATGATTTCATTTTATCCGTTTTGCAGTACCTGTTTGATACATTAAGAGAAACTAATGTCTTACCTTGCGGCCATACTATACATTTTGAGTGTGTTAAAGAGATGGAAAAACATCATAGGTAAAGGAACTTATGTATCTATTGAATGACTGATATCTTATGATAACATGGACTAGTTGTGTTCATCATGTTAATAGTTCATTCTTTGAACATTTAGGTATTCATGTCCTGTTTGCTCAAAATCCATCTGTGATATGTCAAGTGTGTGGAAGAACCTTGATCAATTGGTATGTAGATGTTACTTTTTTTACTATTATTGATTACATCAATGTGTTTAGGCTTCATATAATAATGGTATACATTCTTGTGTTGATACTTTGTTCAGATTTCCTCAACTCCAATGCCTGAATCATACAAAAATAAGAAGGTAAGTTACATTACATTTTTAACTCCAAGGCTTTCTTGATCTAGGGATTAATGGTAACCTATGAAGCATTGACACTGACACCAGCACACAGACACAGGCACCGGATACAAACTTTGACACAAACACGTCAACACTAGTAGTGATTTCAGAAAATTTAATTAATGAATGTAATATGTATGCCGGTGTTATGTTGATGTCGGACACATGACAGACATGTATTCAATTTGAAGTGTCGTACTCGTGCTACATAAATGGTAACTGGTCGCACATTTCTAACAAAACCATTTGTATGAAAGCAGGTATGGATACTTTGCAATGATTGTAGTGTAAACTCTCATGTTCAATTCCACATTGTGGCACATAAGTGTTTAAGTTGCAACTCATACAACACAAGGCAAATACAAGGAATACCTTCTAGTAGCTCAATCTCTTCTAGGGTGGCAGAGATGGTCAATTAGATGACAATTTAATGGCATAAAGTGTCAATCAAGCTACAAATTTTGTCAATGGAATTATATTTCCTTTGTGCAGTGTTATTCATCTTTAATGATTCTTTCTTATGTCTTTTGCATCATTGTCTTCCAAAGGAGGCAAAGTTCCAAATTGTATATATGGTTAGTCATAATGAATCTTCTTTACAATTGCTACTAGTTCAAACTTAGTTGCTACAAATAATCCAAAGTTTTATGGTTAAGTAAATAAAAATGAGAGAATTTAGTTTTCTTATATTTAAATAATAATTTAGTTCCTACACTTTTGTAATTGTTTTTGCTCATAATAGAATTTGACAAATTTTCATACTTTTGTGAAGTTAAGAATTCTCTCCAAAGATTTTTTGTTCAACCACTTATGAATCTTATCAAAAAGTTTTTAAAATCTCTTCTAGCAATCACCTTTTGATCTTATATTTTATATAGAAGTGACAATCATTCATCTACATCTTCTAATCTAATCTATTTTGTAAGTTTAATTTCTTCAAAAAGAAAATCTTGATTTTTCATTTATCTTTCTAGCATAACTCTTGAAAACAAATTGCTTGGGAATATTTCTTAAATCATGGAACTATTGTCTCATCTTGAACATAAGTTCACATCACATCTTATTTAAAACCCATGATATCGAATCGAAACTAAACTTTAGTATAGTATCTACCTATATTTTAAAGTTATTTTATTTTTAGTAGCAATATTTTACTCTAATTATTCAATAATCTTCATCTCTACTCTCTAGCTATGTATCATGGAATTGAAATGTAATGATGCCCAAAAAGAGGAAGAAGAAAAATAGGAAATTGCTGAAAATTATAGTTGCCTTTACTTAAGAGTGAAGTCCAAGATTTCTTAATTGGATAAAAGGAATAATTTTAAGGGTCACACCATGCAAGATCTCAATAGCTAGACAAAAGTATGAAAGGGCTATCAAGATATAGATTACTAGACAAAAAGCTAGCTTTAATTTATGATGATGATTATTACTATTATTATTTTTCTGTTTGCAGCAATAGACAGAATGGTTGAATGGGGACCCCATACCATAGAATACAAGACTCAGCTTTTGAGAGTCCTATATTTATTCTGCATGAAGCCTTCCAATAAAGTAGTCTTACATTTGAATACATTTTTGGAACAAAATTAACATTAATTAAGAGGTTAAGATCCTTATTGTCGTTTAGGATTAATGTCTTCCTACAAAAGTCCTTTTCTTCTTGGATTTGAATTGATGAATGATGATGTCATTTGAACTATACATTAGCCATCTGCAACCTGTTAAGGGGGGTCCTCTAGGCTAGAAGAATGGGGGCCTCTACTCTCTAGACTAGAAGAATGAAACTATGAAAGTGCCAAATTTTGTGAATAGACATTTTGGTTTAAGAGAAAGAAAACAGCACCACATTTTGAATATTGACTATATGGAGCAAACTCACTTTAATTGCATAAAAGGGTCATAAATAAAAGTAGCTTTTTACCAGCCTTTTTAGCTTTGTGTATTAAATCTAGCATCTAAGAGAATGTTACTGTGAAGTTTAACCAAGACAAAAGTAGTATCAAATGTCATAGTCAACCTTATGTCACAATCAATTAATCATGGCATTTGACAACATAAGCGCCAATTGCCAAGGAATGGGTTTGAAAATGACCCCATCTTAGCAACAAATATTTTGAGCAAAGAAAAAAAAATGTGTGCCAAAGCCAAAAGGATTAGAATTTTTTGTCTATAATAATCTCAAATGTGTCTATAATGATAGGAAAATGATAACTAGTGTCCTTAGGGCAATGGTTAAGAAACACAAATATAGTAAAAGTATATTGAATTTTGTGCAGTTAAAGTAATAAAAGTAAATAAAATGTTATTTTCAATGTAAACTTACCATTTTTGTTACCTAACAAGACCCATAATAATAATACACACAAAAGTCACACACCTTATTGACACAGTATAAAATACAACTCGGATGTGTGTGGTGTAGGAACCGAGGACAGAAAAGTAAACATAGAAATTGAGTGTTAAAATCGTATTTAGTGTTTGAGAAACTTTTTACGCAATATTTTCTCAATCAATATTCTCTACCGCCTTCCCATTTCTTGATTATCGTTGGAGACTGACTCGTGTAGCCAGCCTCCCGGTCATCACCAGGCTCCGTGTTTGCATCATTATCATTCTATCAGGGTTGGGCATCGGATCGATTCAGGCCCAAACCACAGATCAACTCCAATACTTTCCTTCTTTACGATGCAAAAATCACTAATGCAACAAAGCCATAAACCATAAACCAATGCAATATAAAAAAGAACTACAAACGCACGGTGGAGCCAACAAAGACGACAACAGCACGACATGATCCAAACAAGATGTTGCAAGGGCCACATGGTGGTAAACATGGATGAGGGCAAACCATTTGCATCAAGCAAGCATAGAGGACTAGAGGGGTAAGAAGCTAGGAAAAGGAGATGAATGACTTTGATGTAAGGGACCCTCAATTAGATACTATTATATCACAAGTCCCTCTCTAGCCAGCACAATATAATATAGTTATAAGAAATGGACCACTGGGACCAACCTACACTGCTAGCTCTTTTGACATGAATCATTGTCAAAATATTTCACTACAAGTCATGAATATTGAATCTATCAAATCAAAATATATACAATCATATTGAATTCAAACTAAAGCTGAAAAACCGTGAAAATTTTAACTTTTAACGGCTACCAGATGCTGTGTCGCAAAAAGGTTTGGATTGGATTATAACCCGAGCTCCTGAAGCAAGCCTGTTGTGTAAACATCAATTTATTAGTCTATGTCGATGAAAGCTATAAGAACAAATATTAACATAATGATAGACAAGATAGAGTCAACACTTAACTTTCTTCGATTTTGATAACTTCGTCTTCGTGAAATGAATCTACCCTCTTTGATTGCTTTTTCCCTGATGAAGGTTCGGTGACTCTTTGGCTGTTACTGTTAGATGATATTGAGGATATGCAGGAGCCGTCTATTCTATCTGATGAGGTTCGTGGTCCATCGGAAATAGGCGATCTCATGGATTCACTTCGTGGATGCTTGGTCAGGGAAGCTTTAATTGATCGCGGAATGCATTTTGAATGCCCTGATGATGATTCCTCTTTGTCTTCTTTTGGTTTTTGTTCTTTGCTTGTCCTGCATATTCGTGAATTGGCTAAGATGTTATAAAGATAATTGAACATTAAGGAGTATACTTTGTAACATCAAAGTACAATCTCAAATGAATATATAATTATACCTATGAAATTACTTATATTCCGTAAAATTTGGAAAGACACAAAAATATACAACTTGTAACCATATTGCAAGAGATAATTTGAAAGAAAAACTTACCTCTCATCGTTGTACGAAGAAGAGCGTTTGAGAACATTATGTGCATCTGCTTCCTTAAGTTTAGTCTCGATTAAGCTCCCACTAAAATATTCTTTGTCTTCTAATCTCAGGTTCATTAGCTTTGGGTTCTCAGATAAGCAATCGAATTCCCCCAACACAAAAGAAGTTGAGAACAGCGGCGAAGGGAATTTCGAATGTGAAAACCTAGGCTTATATGAAGGAATAAGACCAAAACTATGGTTTTTCACCGAAATTGAACCACAAGAGATCAGTTGCATCAGCAAATTTGAGGCCTTTAGCCTTGTATTGGTTGGCATAGGAATATCCTCCTCTTCGAGAATCCTAAAGCTGTTCGCTTTACTCGCATCAGCTCTAATCAAAGATTCCAAAGTTTCCATCTTCCCTCCAAAAGATAAGGGACTTGAAGTTGAAGGAGAAGGAGAAACAGTATCCTTGCATATTTCTGGATTACGTTTCACATGTGGAACTTTGGTTTGACATATTTCATGGCATTCAGGTTCTAATGAACCTTCATCAGTTGATACACCTCTTGTGCAAGTTTTCTGAGTTCTGGATCGGCTAATATTGTCTTCTGTTTGAGTTGAAGCATCTGCCAACCCATCGGTCTTATAAATTTTGTACTCTGTCAATGCCAAGCTTACTGAATCACTCTTTCCAGCTCTTGACTCTGGTGAAACATCACAGGAACCCGTATGTTGTTCTTGGGAAAGCTCGTCATCCTGAGAGTGTCTTGTCTCTTTTCCATTCATGCTAGAAGAGGAGGAAGCTTCATCGTGACTCCGAAAAGAAGCTGGCCCCGGCAACAGCTTCACGCTTTGTATTTTAACATCGTTAATGGGACTAAAACGATCTGCAACGAAAAATGAAGGAATTCAGTATCATTCACAACTTAGCAAATTATATTGTCTTTTGAAGATAAATACATAGAGATCTACTTTACCTGAATTTGATTCATCAAAGAGCTCAGAGCCTTTGAGGACATACTCGTTTCCATGAGCCGGTAGAATTAGATCGTCTTCACAAAGATCATGCCACACAAATCCATTTTTGTAGCTTCTGAATTACAGAAAAAACAAATATATCAACGATGAAAATTATATGCAACAATCACATTCCTAACATTCAAAACGAAAACAAGGGCCAAAGAGAAATCCAAACAAGTTTCTATTTTTAAATCCTAATTAAAGTTAATGAGCTTCAATTAAGGTCAAATCAATCAAGAGCACTCTAGCCAAAACAATTTTTCGTCAGACTTTACTTTTGAATTCCATATTACCAAGGTTCCGAATTGGCGGTCTAAGACCCAAAAAAGATACATTTTTTTTCATCTTTCCACATCCCTTTTCATTTTTTTCGCAACATACAAACACACAAATTGAACAATACTACATATGAACATAAAAAATGTAATAACTTCCTTACCTTTTACAAGACCATGAATACAAAGAAGCCATACCTCTACCTCTCAATGCATTTAGTTTATCAATCACATCTACACACAAAACAATCCCTCAAAAATCATCATCCACAAAAATAACCACATTCCCAAAATTCCAAATTAAATTAAAAAAAAAAACTTATTTATTTATTTTCAATTTAGTACCTCTCAAATATAACCCATCTGGAGAAGAAAGTGGAACCTCCATGAAATGAGGATGTTCAAGTTGCCTATTTCTACATAGATAATAAATCACATCTACCTTCAAATTCTGATGATATTTTGGTGATTTCTCAGTCCAAACTTTAGCCCTATCTGGACTCACTTGTCTATACTTCTTCATACGACTCTCCATTATCACATGCACAATAACACCAAAAGCTACACTACACACACCAAGTCAAAATTGAACCTTTATCAACTTCAACACTTTAAAATGATGTAAAAAACAACCCCATTTTCTCATTTACTTCAATTCATGTAAAAATGTAACTGGGTCAAGTTGAAGATTTTGCAGCACAAAATCAGATCTAAGTAGTAAAAGATTGAATTTTTAACTGAATTAGAAAGTGGGTGTGGAAGATAAAGAGAAATGAAGAAGAGAATGAATGCTAACAGTTGAAGTGTGAGTGAGAGTGTGAGATAGTGATTGTGGAAGAAGATGAAACAGAGACAGGAACAGAACTGAGGTAAAGAAAGTAGTAAAATGTGTTTTTTGGATGTTTTGATTTGATAATTGGATTTGTATTGTTGTTGTGGCTGGGATTTGAGAGTTCATAGTACTATGTTTTTTTGTTGGTTTGTGTTTGGTGTTTCTCATTTTGATGTGCTTTTCGACCTTTTTATAATGTAAACCTGATTTGAGAGTTATTTTCGTCCTTTCCTCATCAACATCAAGTTCAGCTACTTTTTCCCCTTTCAAAATCAAATCAAATAATATACACGCAAGTGCTCTCAAAGAAAGTTGAAATTATTTGATGTATTTGTATCGAACTAATTTAGTTACTCACTAACTCTAATTAATCGGATATTGATGGTGAAAAAAATTAAATCATGTGCGGTGGTAATTACAACCATTTTTTAAAAATGATTGGGTTGCTGCTGGTTGATTTTAAATTAATATTTATTTAGGTTTATAAGTTGTAGGGTAAAATTGATATCACATGTGTTAGAATATCTCTATGATGAGATTCCTCCTCTATGATGTTAGATTATTTGCAATATGACCAATAATTTTTTATTCAGTTTTGCGATGGTTTAAAACTCTCGCTAAAATTATATTTTGCGGTAATTTTATTTTGTGGCGGTTATATTATGGTTGACTGAGTCCAGAAATATTGCAAAGAATCTAAAAAATCTAAAGAAAAAAAAACACAGTGCAAAGTTGACAAACTTTATCAGGAGTATTAACAAATTTACTTTTTTTTACAATATTAGGGCATGTTTGTTTTAACTTTAAAAAAATGATTTTTATTCCGGTATTTGTTAAAATGATTTTTATGAGAATTTAATCAAAAATAGTAAAACCTTTATCTCTAATTTATGAGTGATACTGAAAAAAAATTCTCACGAATGCATTCATCAATCAAATAAGAATTTTTTAACCTTTTTGTTTATGCTAATTTTTTATAAAGAGACTTGTTTATTTATTTTTTTGACTAGAATAAATAGACTTGTTTAGAGTAATTAAAATATATTATTGAGATACCCAAATACACAAATCAACTTATTATTCAATCAAATAAAAACAAAATGGGGTATCCAAAGCTTCTCCTTTATCATTAAAGCCTCTGCCATAGGCATAGAGATTTTTTTTTTTGATGTAAAAAATGATTCATAGGTTTAGAGTATGTTACATGATTTGAACAATCACTTATTATAAACTACTATAACTCTGAAGTTATTTTCAAAAGAGTAATAACAATATTTAACAGTTATGCAGTAGGATAAGAAGCATCCATTGCTATGCCACACAAACCTTCTGGTGCATCAATATCTCTCTAGCATATCAAAATAATTCACTTGCGAGAGCAAAACCTACTTTGTGTGTTCCATATAAGGGTCTGTTTGGCAAGTCCTATTTTTGAGCTTATAACTTATAAGCTCATCTGACATAAAAAGTTATGTTTGGTAATGTCTTTTAGCTTATAACTTATAACTTATTTCAATAGATTATAGCTTATTTTCCAGACGCTATATTGAATAACGTTTTAGCTTATAACTTATGCTTATCATATTTTTTTCCTTTTTTACCCTTATTATTTCACTTAAAATCTCATCTTATCCTTTATAATTTATTACTGTATTTAATACAAAACATGTATTATGTTCACTTCTCAGTATTGTTGCATCTTCGTTTCATTATTTCGTTTGACCCTATTAACTAATTTGTTGACTATGTTGTGATTTTTTTTACGTCTTGGGTTGTAGTATGATATGTACTATATTTTGATTTTCTTTACCTGTTTTATGCATGTCTCATTGTATACCTATATTATATATCAAAACTTTTTTTTATAATCAAACTTTTTAATTTATCATTTATATTATAAAAATTGTTATTCATAATTTATTTTATAATGTATAAATATGAAATAAAAAGAGAAAAAATTCAAAGAATAAAATATTTAATATATAAAAAAACATATTAAATAAATTTAAATTACTAAATTTTAAGTATCTTAAATATTAATTTAATTATGACTTTTATTATAAAAAAATACAAAAGGTTTTATAATTAAGAATACCCTTTTATGTCATTTTACATTTATCAGTCAATTGAACTGCTAATTTTACCAAATATTTCAATTAGCTTATCAACCATCAGTTATTAACTATAAACTATAAGCTATCAACCATAAATTATAAGGTACAAGCTATAAGCTATTCGCTATTTTCCAACTGTGATTAATCATTACTAAAGGTTATAAAAACTTCGTATTGACATTATGATCATCCAAAAAACAATAAAGAATTTATAATTTATTTATCTTTTTAGAATTTTCAAGATTTTTCTTGAGCCAGGATTTATTTTTTTACTGAGCAAGCTAGTAGTAGTAGTCCCACCAAAATCTATCTTCCCGCCAATTACATCCCGGCAACACCGCACTTTCTTCTTCTTCTTTCTTCTTTCTATCATCATCAGTTGATGATTACACTCCATTTCAAACCTTCTTTCTCTCTTCCCTCGCTACTATTCCGTCGCATTTCTCTTAACTCTTCTTCTTCTCTCTTCCCTTCCAATTTCTCATTCCCCACCCCTCGTCGCACAATGTCTAAACCACCCTCCGCCTTCGACGCTCTCATGTCCGGCGCACGCGCCGCCGCCGCAAAAAAGAAACCCCTCCCTTCCTCCACATCTCCCAAAAAACGAAAATCCCCACCCCCTTCCCCTTCTCCTTCTCCATCACCACTCTCCCTTCCCACTCAAAACCCTAATAACAACCTCAAAACCCTAGAAACCGTTGTAACCGTTAACGAAACCGTTGAAACCGTTCAGCAAGAACCACCGAACAAGATCCGCAACACATCCTCTTCTTCCAACACGATAATAACCGAATTGAAGGAAAAAGTACCGCAGCTGAAGAACAAACCGCCGAATTTCGATCCGAATTCGGTAGTTTGTTGGGAGAAAAACAAACCTGTACCGTTTTTATTCCTCGCTTTAGCGTTGGACATGATTAACGAAGAGAGTGGGAGGATTGTGAAAACTGACATTGTGTGTAATTTGTTGAGAACTGTTATAGACTCCACTCCTGAGGATCTTGTGCCGGTTGTTTATCTCTCTGCGAATAAAATTGCTCCGTCTCATGAAGGGTTAGAAATGGGGATTGGTGAGGCTTCGATTATTAAGGCGCTTGCTGAAGCATGTGGAAGGACTGAACAGCAGATTAAGATTCAGAATAAGGTGTTTTCTTGTTGTTGTTGTTCCAATTTGTAGATTATTGTTGATTCTTTTGGATGATGCTAATTGTTTATTTTGTTGTTGACAGGAAAAAGGTGATTTAGGTTTAGTTGCGAAAGCTTGCCGTTCTTCACAGTCTATGATGCGGAAGCCTGAACCTTTGACTATTAGGAAGGTTTTCAACACATTTCGTCTTATTGCAAAGGTATTTTACTTTAAGTTTGTGGGTCTGTTGTTTGTGATACTGGTGTTTAGTGCTGTTTACAGAAGTTTAATGGTTATTGTTAGAAGTCTCACACCGGTTGCGAGATGGCCTGGATATGTGTTTATAAGTGAGAGCAATCAGCAATCCTCACCTTACAAGCCGGTTTTGTAAGGATAGTTAGGCTCAATACTCAATTCTAAGATGATATCAAAACCACTTCACGATTCGCTGGGACATCAGGCCCTCCACCATTTATATCCGCGCCCCAAGTCCGATAGTGCTGGACGCGAGGGGTTGTTGTAGAAGTCCCACATCGGTTGCGAGATTGCCTGGATATGTGTTTATAAATGAGGGCAATCCTCATCTTACAAGCCGGTTTTGTAAGGATAAATTAGGCTCAATTCTAAGAATTATCAAATGTTTCAGTCCATTGGAAGACTTGGACTGTTTATCTGTTCATCTTTTGGTATTTGTCATTAAAACATGAGAACCATTTTGAGTTCGCTATGTTGATACTCAATCACGTTTAGAAGTTTATTTGAATTTTAACTCTGCTATATGCAACAAAATAATGTGATTTAGAGGGTTTAATTTGTTATATAATTTTTCTATCTTGCAGGCATATGTGTTTAGGCAAAAGCTAAAGCTTAACAATTTTATTTTGCTTGATGTTAGTTTGCATTGTTTAAATCTGTTGTTCTGTGTTTGTGTTTACGTTAAGATATGCATGATCTGTTTCCTACAAGATAAGAAAAGATGAATTTGTCGGGATTTAGAACAATTTTTAGTTGAGAGTTAGAGTTTGCTGCTGATGTGCATTTATTTATAAATTGTTCGCAGGAATCTGGAAAAGACAGTCAAGAGAAGAAAAAGAATCACATAAAGTCACTTCTTGTTGCTGCAACTGACTGTGAACCTCTATATATAATCCGTTTGCTACAGGTTGCAATTCTTCTGTTATTTAAATAATCCGGTGTGTTTACTTCTTTATGTTAATTACATGGATTTGTTTTTCAGGGAAAATTGCGAATTGGATTGGCCGAGCAAACTCTCGTAGCTGCATTAGGCCAAGCTGCAGTGTACACTGAAAAACGTTCTAAACCGCCTGCTGAAATCAAGTCTCCTTACGAAGAGGTAAGCTAATCTTATGAAGCAGGGTGAATGGATATATGTGCTTTAGTTGTAAAACCTAGGTGTCAGTTGACTATGAGGATGATACCAACTTTTTTCTTTTATATATATGTTTTCATTTTGAATCAGGCTGCAAAGATTGTTAAAAAAGTCTATTCTGTTCTTCCTGATTATGACAAAATTTGTTCTGCACTCCTTACGGATGGTGTATGGGAACTTCCAAAGAAGTGTGATTTTACTCCTGGTGTTCCGGTTGGGCCGATGCTGTCAAAAGCAACCAAAGGTGTATCTGAAATTCTAAATAAGTTTCAGGATGTAGAGTTTACGTGTGAGTACAAATACGATGGCGAGCGTGCTCAGGTGTTGCTTTATGGTCATATATTCCATCATTAATACTCTGCTTATGATACTTATTATGTGCAATAACATTAGTTGTATTGAGACAGATACATTACTTGGAGAATGGCTCAGTAGAGATTTACAGTAGAAACGCTGAACGAACCACTGGGAAGTTTCCTGATGTTGTCCAGGCAGTTTCAAGGTAAAAATTATCAAACTCAGTTGTGAATATTATGTTTGAGGTGTGGTAGCATCTTTTTCTGCCAACTATTAACACTTTCTGATCAACTTGAAGCTGCATTTAACAAAATGGTTCAAGTTTTAGGGTTTAATCTTTTAATTATAAAAAAAGGAGGAAAAAATAATATTCAGAATAATAAATTTTTGTTGGATATGATGTGAATGATACATTGGATGTTTTGCCAAGTTATGATATATAAGGAAATATAGAAACCAATAGTAACAGGTAATTTAAGATGCTCTAACATGTTTTATGAATTATGATAGAATATTGCTACGTTAAGATATTTTTTAAGTTATTCTTTTAGTCCTCTTTAAAGTAGGATGCTCTACTGTTTGATCGATCCATCAACTTTTGACTCAAGGAGCTGTTTTGTGGACTCTGATGGGCCGATCACTTTTGATTCGAGATCGGAGTTAATGTCTAAGTTGCATCTTTAGGGGTCGGGTTCGATGTTTTCTCTGAGTAGTTTGAAAACTGAACTGTATTTCTAAGAATGGGATTAGAAGTACTTCTACTAGGTGGTATATGTTTTGGTATTTTCATCGGTGTTTCGTTTATAAACGGTGCCTTTGTTTGTAGCTCCTTTTATACCGGTCTCTGTTCGCCTCGTACAAAGACTTGATTTTTATTAATAATATATTTTCCGTTCAAAAAAAGAAGCTCACAAAGCTATAAAAAGAAAAATGTACGTGGACTCCACAAAACATGATTTAAAGTCAATTCGTACTAAAATTGAGGGCAGATAATGGCTACACTGTATTTGGAATAAATGTATATTAAGGGTGATCACAATTCATGCATGTCTGGTAAAAGAAAAGAATCATATAGATACAGACATGGACAGATAATATAGGATGGTACTATAGAGATACTATATTTTTTTGACTAAAGGGAGGAAATTGTAGTGTTTAGTCATTTAGATGTAAAGGGAGGAAATTAATACTCTGAAGAATAAAATCAACATTGGTTTGATGTGAATGATATGTTGGATGTCCTGTTGAGGTATTGGACTCCAAGTCCTAATAATAAGGAAACAAACCATGAATCCATGATATATAAAGAAATATGAGAACCAATTTTAATGTTGAGATATTTTTCAGATATTCTAACAGAAAATACGAGTTGCTTTCCAATACAAATTTTTGAACACAATTGTTTACATTTATGATATTTGCTGTCAATGACAGGTTAAAGAAAACAGCAGTATCATCTTTTGTCCTTGATTGTGAACTTGTTGCATATGACCGTCCTAAACAGAGAATCCTTCCTTTCCAGGTAATCTCATTGCCAGTCCTTTATTTTTATGGGTGGCAACTGTCAATACATCATTTAGTTATAGGATGAAAACTTCTATATTGTCACGGGATCAAAATGAAATCCTTTTGTGAGGATTTTTAGAATAGATAATGTTATAAATTATAATAACCTAATATCTTGACAGGTGCTTACTACTCGAGCCCGAAAAAATGTAGCAGTGAGTGACATAAAGGTTAATGTTTGTGTATTTGCTTTTGACTTGTTGTACCTCAATGGCCAAGCACTTCTTCAGGAAAACCTTAAAATCCGTAGAGAGGTAACTCCTACCTTTGCATTGGCAATAGTTTCATTTTATTACTTTTCTTTATTAAGTAGTTAAATCCAAGATAGAGTTGGCTGAAAGGTGGAAATGCAATAATTTCTAGTTAGGAAACATGAGATCAGGATCATGCAGATTTGCCTTTTAGTTTGTCAGGGAAGCAGGCCAATTAAATCTCTTTTATATGTCACTATATTATCATCTTATGTTAGTGTTAAGAAATAATTCCTGATTGTATATCATGCGTCTGAAATGAGTTGTCTTCTCATATTTTTATATTATCTAGACGTATATGTTGACAAGGGCCTAATTTTTTTTTTCTCTTCAGCATCTCTACGCCTCTTTTGAGGAAGAGTCTGGATTCCTTCAGTTTGCGACATCAACTATATCAAATGATGTTGAGGAGATACAAAAGTTTCTTGACAAAGCTATTAATGCTAGGTTTTTGAAATTCTTCTAGTTAATTTAAAATTCATGATTTCAGTTGAAAGTATGTCACCTTTTCTGCCTAATTTAGCATACTCTTTAGTTCGGTTGTTCCAACTTTGGTTTCTCTTGCAATATTTTTTATCAATTAACATTTACCTTATCTCTTGATTTTTAGTTGTGAGGGGTTAATTATTAAAACATTACATGAAGACGCCACATATGAACCCTCCAAGCGGTCACTCAACTGGCTGAAACTGAAGAAAGATTATATGGATAAGTAAGAATACAATATGAATTTTTGTCATAGTAAATCATCAAAATTGTAAGGGTCAATCAATTTAGTCTCTCAAATTTACAAAATAGTTAGTCCTTTAAATTACAGAACTTCAATTCATGTAGTCCCTATATCAAAATATTTATTTAATTAACATCCATCAAAACTAGTTAAAGACCTATATATTGACTAGAATAATCTCTTGGTGCATCAAGAGAGACATAGAATCTTTAAAATCGAGGTGCTAAATTTGGAAGTAGGACTAAAATCTAAATTTATTGTTGTAGCTCAATTATATTGTGATATCATAAATTTGTGAGACTAAATTGATGACCCTTTCAATTTCATAGACTAAAATGCTGATTTACTCATTTTTTGTATTTCACTTTTGTATTAATGTGTCTCCAATATATATTGGCTCTACTTTGCAGTATAGGGGACTCCCTAGATTTGGTACCTATTGGTGCTTTCCACGGTCGCGGTAAACGTACAGGTGATAATGAAACATGCTCTTTAATGTGGTGATGCCTATTTTTGTTACTGTTAGTCTGTTAGAATTAAGAAACATGTGTAGAATGTGTAGATATAAAACATGTGTAAAATGTGTAGATGATTCCTATGCTTCCTAGATTAGATGATTCCTAGGCTTGCTAGAATAGATACCTAGGCACTCAATGAATTCATTGTATCCTCATATAAATATGTAATGTGTAATCTGAATAAAATACACAAAAGTTTACATATTTCAATAGTTACATTTTTCATCATTTTTTTAAGCTGATACTTCACTTACATCTAAATAAGGCTAGGCCTTGGGAGTTTTTATGTGCTGTTGATAATGTAAACCTTTAGCTCAAAGTGGGTCTGAAATGAATTAGTTACATGCTGGTCTTGTAGGAGTGTATGGTGCTTTTCTCCTTGCTTGCTATGACACTGATAATGAAGAGTTTCAAAGTATTGTCAAGATAGGTGAGTGTATTATATTGTATATGTATATAGTTCTTTTGTTTATTAAACTTCATTTTGTAATTTATTCTTCATGTTATGGTGTGTAGGAACTGGATTCAGTGATGAAGTGCTTGAAGAACGTTCTACTAGCCTTCGCTCTAAAATTATTCCCATACCAAAGGTCCTTGGCTCTGGTTTCTCTCTGAACCTTTTCTGAAGCCTGCTTTATATTTATGAACTAATTCAAACCCGATCCTTCATTTCAGTCGTATTATCAATATGGAGAATCAACCAATCCTGATGTCTGGTTTGAAGCTACTGAGGTAACAAAAATCATGACTACTGACTAATGAGTCGGCATGAATTTCTGCAAATGCTTTACTATTTTCGTTTATTATTTTTATCCAATAAAATTGCATTATGCTCAAAAGCAAATATTTTTAGGTTAGTTACATACTTATGTTATTTCATTTAGGTGTGGGAGGTGAAAGTTGCAGATCTTACCATTAGCCCTGTTTACCGAGCGGCAGTAGGCAAAGTAGATTCCAATAAGGTATTAGAAAAAAAAAAATGAATTGATGATACAAGTGTCTCAATTTACTTTGGAATTCTGCCTGTTAACATTGTTTAGTTGAATAATGATAGCTTTTAACTTCTATTGGTGGTTCTTTAACATTTTCTAAATAAAGGGCATATCTCTTCGATTTCCGCGTCTAATCCGAGTTCGGCCTGACAAAGCTCCAGAACAGGCCACTTCATCTGAGCAGGTAAAGTAAATCGGTCTTTCATTATCTGACTAAATAGTATATGATAGAATTATTGAGAAAGAGTAATGGATGACATGAAATTGAATTATTTGGTCATCTTTTAACCATTTTCTTTCAGATTGCTGAAATGTTTAATGGTCAAAAGCACAATCACAACGACAAACCGGATGACGATGAAGATGATGATTAAGGGAAAAAGTTTCCTTGCTTCTCATGCTGTTAATCTACGAAATCTCATCATTATTATGATAATCCATCCCATGTGAGGAAATGTTTAGACGCAAATTCCTTACCTTTCAAGCATATAGGTCAGAGAACATAACTGCTTATTCAACATGGTTAGGAATTTGGGATACAGCATTGTGTAAACTCATGGAGGGTCCAAACAGGTAGATATTTGGAATTTGGATATTTTTTCAGAAAGGTCACAATGTGCTTACTACTGCTTGCGTGGGTATTATAGAGTGTTTGGATGCTCACTATCTTTTATTTTCCAACATCCTGGTAATGTTTCAATGCAGAAGATTTATTGAAGCTACAAATTCTAGTGTTAGCGAACCGTGTTGCGGTACCATGTTTCCTCACTTTTCCTAAAACAGTTTTGTTCCTTTAGTATGATGCACTTAATGTTGATAGCCATGATAAGAATAACTTACATTAAGGGCATGTTCATAGCATTTCAATTTAGTTCATTTCGTCAAATGATTTACCATGGCATGGAAAAAGTATTCAATCCTGTTGTAGGCACTCTCTTTGTTAAAATGATGACACCTTTGTTATTTTTTTCTTATGTTAATTTAGGCACTCGCTTTGTTAAAATGATGACACCTTTGTTATTTTTTCTTATATTAATGTCTTTATCCGTGAGAAAAGTGAAAAAAATGTCTAGTCTTAAAACAGTTGGTAGTTAATTTGTGAAGGTTAATGTATAATGACTGGGATCACACTCAGGTCAAAAATCGTTACCATGCCATCTATTGCCTTGCTTTTCTAGAAACTGAACTTGGATTCTCTTAAATGGTTTGTTTTAGGAAGAACTTGTTAACTACTTGATTTTCATTCAAAAAAAAAATTACTTAATTTCATTGAAACCCCTTTGTTGTTTCCTTTAAGCAATTTCTTCCCATCAGAGTAAAGTTTATGATTATGATGGGGAGCAGCTACCTCTTTCAAAGCATATTGACATCATAGTAAATCCATAAAAAAGACATCAAAGCCATATCAGTATTATCTATACAACTTTAGTAAAAAAATGAGACATTAAAATTTAGAAGATTGAAATTTCCAACAAAAGTTAACAAAGCCTTCTTTCGAAACAATTCAGTAATCTGTATTATGGCAGTATTAAAAAATATATGTCAGGACACATGTCTTCACTCTTCACTGTGTTGTGGAGTCCATTATCTTCACTGTATTGTGCTTGCTATTATTCTGTAGATGTGACTGTTTCAAATGGGTAATTGTAATGCTTCAGTGAACTTGACTCTGAAGATATAAGATTGAATATTATTCCCACCACCATGGAGTGGTAGACAAGTCTTGAGTCTTCTGGAAAATTAATAGAGAAAAATTGACTAGGTCCAATTCAATGATTGCTGTGAAGGAGACACTTAGTAGAAATCTGCCTAATGTTTTGAACTATGGGGTGTGTATGGTATCTACCATTTTCAAGCCTCCGCGTTAAACCATTTTTACTAAGGCTATGCATAGTATTACGATAGGTCAAGTGTGTTAGAATCACGGTGATCCATTGTGATCTTACACAAACTACAACTTATAACTTCTGCGAAATCAAGTTGGATCACAATGATTCTGTCACATTCATTGTGATATCAAACATCCACTAAGCCTCAAACTGTTTTTACTTTGCATTCTATCCTATTTTGACAAACTTGAATTAACCTCTTTGTTTGGCCATTTAGAAGTGTAAGAATCAAATTAATTAATGATCCGGTGAATTGTTTAAAAAAATGATCTAATGAATTGGAATATTTAGCTACAATCAATTAAATTGATTTGGTTTTTCTATAATTGGATCTAAACCAATCAAACTTGAACTCTCATGCCATTCAAAATCAACCACTCAAGACTAAACTTATTATATTTTACACTATATCAGTAGTTTTATCTTAAAAATATATGTTGTAATAATGTACAAGTAATTTTTAATTATTATGTATACCTCCGTTCTTTTTTACTTGTCGTTTTAGAAAAAAAATATTTTTTCCTTTTTACTTGTCGTTTTGGCAATTTAGATTATATTTTGCCTATTATATCCTCCTTCATATTTTATTTTATTGACTAAATTTTGTATAATTTTTTTTTTGTTGAAACAATATAATTTTTTTATTGTATACAAATTTTGTTTGTTTTTAAATAAAGTTTGTTACAATTTTTTGGAAATAGATGATGTATGTGAAAAAGTAGGGATCTATTGGTGGATTAAAAATATGATATATATTTAAAAAATGACATAATAGAAAAATAAGGTGCAAAAATGCACTCTCCTAATATTATTTTTCTCATTGTTATTTTTTTTTTGTTGACAAATTCTCATTGTTACTTATGCACTTGTTTTAATAGTATATTGAAAAAAAATAATTATTTATAGATTTTAAATTAGAATATTAAAATTTTAAAGTAAATAAGTGTCGCTGGTTATTAATTATTAATAACAAATGTAAGTCAATTATATTAGAAAACAAGCTAACTGACTTGGCTTAGGCGACTCATTTTACAACTAGTTTCCAAATTTATAATTATTGTCTACCTTATGTTAAATCTACTATTATGAATGAAATGTATTAGTTTTATTTGCGTCCAAAAATAATAATAATAATAATAATAATAATAATAATAATAATAATGTATGAAAAAATTAAAAATAATTCTTTATATCTTTGAACATATGTAAGCACTTTACTATTTGGCCCATCCTAAAATATGGGCCTGACTTTTATTGGATTAGATAGATCTTTCTTTGTCCATGTAGTTGTTTTTATTTGTCTTATTTAGCCTATAATTGACTAAACCTCCAATTAATCTTGTCTTATATAAAGAATAAAACGCGCCATTTGCGCAGCCCCGTGCTCAACGTTAAAGTGTATTAGCGTGTTTTATTGGACTTGTTGTTACCGTCATTTGAAAGGAAATATGCAATTGGTGAGAGCTAAACTAGCTGGATGATAGTTACTCATTTTTTTGTTCTTTTTAATGACTTATATAGCAATTTGCTATATACATTGTGAGAGTTAATTCTGTAGTCAAATCAAAATGCCAAATATCTTCAATAGGAACATTATTTTGTTGGTACAATATACAACTATAGAAATTAATCTTTCAAATTATATATGAAATAGATCAATGTTGATGTTGTTTATAACACCAATGTTTGAAAATTAAGTGTGGTGTGCATCATTAGGGTTATATAAATAGATTTGCAACTATGATTTAGATTTGGATATGTCGACATGCATGCAATATAGCTACAATAGAGACGTGATTTAGGTCTTGACACGTAGCTTTTAACTTGACTCTAATTGTCGCCGCATTAGTCAATACTATTATTTTTGGTTTATAACCTTTTGGGTTTTAGGAGAAGGAACCTTAGTAGTCTAGAATTCAGCTACGAAGTAAGTAACGTTTGACGAAGAATTGTTCCGTTCAGGAATCAAACTCAGGTTCTCCTAAAATTCATCTTTTTATGAAGCTCATTAACCGGTTGAACCTAATAACTTGTTAACATTAGTCAATATTTGAATACTCTATGTGTGACGTTTTCTGGCGCTAGAGGGTTGTGTTCTGTGAAAATTTTGAAGCAACCAATTAGAGTTTTGCTCTTAACGAACGGTGACACCAAAATTCTTACTTTTTCCTAACACAAACAAACTTAATTGTGTTTGATGATAATTCTTTGTAGAGATCAAAGATATTTATGTGACCATTACTGCAATTTAAAGTGTTGCACACTATTGTTGAACAAAGCCATGCACTCTTCATATCTACCGGTCTCCTATGTAGAAGACTATCCATGTGACCTCTCTTTACCTGTCCTTGACTCTTGTCACCTTGAGGAAGGAAACATAACTGTTGTAGAACATGGCTACAAACATTTTAAGTTTGAACTGTGCTGTTTTTCTTGCTGACAATCTTTTCTTGGATCAAAGATGCAAAATTTGGACAAAAGTTTTGATACTTTGGTAAAAACAAAAGATTTTGGATTACAATGTTACTAGAACAAAAATGGTCTAGCTCAAATTAAGGATAAACTCTCTTTTTGTTAATTTATTGTGCTATTGGAGTATTGGTTATAACTTATAATTTAACCTTTTATTTTGTACCATAATAATTTAAGCATGGTTCATTTGTTGGAGGAATCTATGAATTTTTTTTCATTGTCATGCTTTAATGGAACATTATAGGTAAAATGGAGATATATTAGTCAAAATTATCTGCTGCTCTCTTCTGCTTCTTAAAAGATGGAAGGAATTAAGAACAAAAAGATTAAGTGGGAGCAGATAAAAAAATAAAATTAAAGAAACTTTAGTTAATAAATAAAAAATTAAATATCATAAAATAAAATTAGAAGTTGAATAATGATAACTTGTCTAACAAAAATTTAATATATAATCATACATCATATACATCACACCAACACTAGATCCTGATTCTGATTTGTGGGCCCAAAATGCATATCTTAGGGCCTTCACTTCACCCCTTTGGTTGTTGGCCATACCATCTTCCAATCCTAACGACTACACACCCAATCAACTATTCTCTTCTTAATTGTTGATGTGATCTTGTAATAGATAAATCTTCTCTCACTCACACTCAAATCACTACACTATTTTAGTTACTTTACACTTAGACTAGAATGATACATTTTAGTTTGGAAAAATCTACTAGACCCAATTTAGAAGAAAAACAACCGGAACAATATAGTTTCTGCGATCCAATTCTTTTGGATGTATTGGATGTCAGAGACTGAATTGTCCCGGTTTTTATACGACAAAAAATTGCATCTAGTAAATTTTCCAAAAACTAAAATGATCTTTACTCTTACAATTACTATATTACAATGATCCTTTTCCTTTCACAATGAAACAAAACAAGAATGTGAATAGAGGAAAATGCCAATGACAAACAAATCCTTCACCTCAAACATTACCAAAAACACAAAATCAAACATTTCTTTCCCCTTCAATTCTTCTTCTTCTTCTTCTTCCTCCACCACTATACATATGATAGATTAGTACAAAATCAACTTGCTAATGCTAACCATTAATACTATTAATTAACTTTAAACATATAATATAAATTAAAAACTAAGTTGGTAAACTAGGATCTTGATTTCCTACTATACTAAAAAAGCACACAGTTACACGCAGTAAGCGATCTCAACTATCAATTTAAGATCAGACGATTCAGACTACACAATAATAAAATCTTCTAGTACTTGATGATCAATGGAGTCAATAGTAACAATTGTAGGTACTAGGTAGTTGTAGTCAATGGAGTACAATCCTTTGATACTTATTCTCTGCAGAAGGAGAATCAGAACCTTCACAGAAAACCCTTTTTCTACTACTGAATCTTCCACAGTTACTGTTAACAAAGGAAGAATCTTGGTGAAGAAATTGTTGTTGATGTGTTGGTGGTGATGGAATAGTGACAGGTGGAATCTCAAAGGACTCTAATGGTGGTGGAGGGTGTCTCCATTGAGGTAATGGTCCTGCTAGCAAAAGGGTTTGAAGCAAAGGACCAGCTTTCATTACAGCTTGTAAAAGTTTACCTTTTTCAGGTAAAGGTTTATCTTTTGCTATTAACTCAATCATCATTGTTGGTTCTGTTGTTACAGCCATTTGTTGTGGTGAAGAAACTATGCTTTCTTCACAATCTGATGATGATAAGCCATTGTTGTTGGAAGAATCAATTCCTCTTTTGTGGTTTTGTTGTTCATCTTCTATGCTTGAAATTCCAGAAAGAGGATCTTGGTTTTGTTGGAACATTAATTTTTCTAAGAAAAGTCTTTGGCATTTTTCTTGAGCTTCATCTCTTTCTCTTACCACTTTGTTGAGAATTTCTTTTAGGTTAAGTAGTTGTTCATCTCTCTTTCTTAATTCTTCTTGTACTGTTAATCTTGTTTGTTCAAGCTCCATTGTTGTGTACATCAAGCTCTGCTTTAGCTCCTCCATTGACTGTATCACAAAAATGAGAAAAAAATATTATGTATTACATCGACACTGATGACCATTTTACAACTGTTTCCGATGGAATTTCACCTTTAGAGACGAAGTTCAAATTTCATCATGTATGTATTATATATTAAAGCGACACGATGTCTATTTTACAAGTGTTTCTGATGAAATTTAAACTTCGTCTCTTAAGGTCAAATTTTTATCACTAGCTAACGTCTTAGGAAATTTACTATGAATAATTAGTAGTATTTAAATTACAAGTATTTTATAAGAGTATAGAATGTAACTATAAAGCAACAAGATTTATAATGAGAAAAAAAATGTGAATGAGAAAGTAAAGAAGTATGTACCTTTCCTTGGCAGAAGTAAGCCCAAGTTAGAAGAGGGCTACGTTGTTGATTGTCCATGGTGTGTTAGTCTCAAATAAAAATTTATGTAAGTTATGTTGTTTTGTTTTGATTTTAGAAGGAATGAGAAAGGGAAATGAGGGTAGAGAAAGGAAGAAGTAGAAAATGGAAAGAAAGGAAAGGAGAGACAAAGTTAGGAGGGTTTTGTGGGATGATTGAAATGAAGGTCTTTTATAAGAAGTAGTCCAAGTTACTGTATATCAATATAGGAAATTTGTGGCCAAGTCCTACATCCCCTATGCTCTACAAAATTCTATTAATTATAAGGCAAAAATGTTTTTCGCCTATCTAATATTTCTTGGGTTTTTAAACAAGTGTCGTTTGAAATATGTGTGCATTATTTATATAGTTTATTTTGACTCTACATTTCTATTAATATCAGAGTCGTCTCTCACCCCAAGCAAGCAATGTTGCTGTTTGGGGCCTCCAAAATAATGGGGCCTCAAAAAAAAAATATTGGATACTTATAGTATTAGATCCAATCTATATTTAGCTCAAACAAAATAAAAATATTTAAAAATAAATGTTTAAAAAATATACAATATGAAAATTTGTTTGAAGAATTTTCTTCAAAAAATGTTAGGAGGGAGTTTTTTTTAAGTAGCTAAAATGTTGATTAGAAAATGATATTTTATTTATGTAATTTTGAAGTTATTAATATTATTTATAATTTTAATATATGATGCTCTTTTAAAAAAAGTACTTGTATATTTTTTTGGTAAATGTTTTTTATTAAGGGTCCATTTTTATTATTTGCTTGGGATCTCCAAAATATCGGGGCCGACACTGATTAATATATAATAGAAAATATTAACATATAAGATGTTATTTAATTTGTTTCGATGAATATTTTTCAAATATATGTTTTTTATAACAAATAATTTAAAATATTAATCATCAAAAATATGCATTCACATGTGTACGGTGGTTAATTGTGACACTTATTTAAGAACAAAGAGTATAAATGAATTTTGATTTTTATCTTTAAAAATACTTTACGATTTACGCTTTTAATATCAAATTTCTATTGTTTTAATTATATATTTCAATTTGACCTCACAATTTGCTAGTAGTCCAATTCAATTTTGGACAAATGTAATACATCAATTAGTCAATATACAAGGCGAATGTTGTATCTTTGCGCTGTTTTCTTGAGTTTTTGCTTACTCCCCCTAAGTATCTTTTTCTCTATCTTTTTAATGTTAATTATTGGGGTACTGCAAATGATATGTGATGGTTGTAGGGTGCCAACATAGTTGAAATGTCGTATCAGGCATATGAAACACTTGCACTCTGATTTTGTTTAAAAAATAACTTCAATTAGTCAATATTAAATTTCCAACCAATAATAAATTAGTTTAGGTGGTAAGGGTCTTGGTTAGTTAAACAAATGATCAGAGATTCGATTTATAACTTCTATATATGAAAGAATTCGGTTGAAAGATAAGAATCATAATTCACACGTTCTCTGACATGAAAGTGAAAATTTGACACCAATATCATGATAACAAAAAAATACAGAACAAATTAATTCTCTGTTAAAATGAATCAAAGATAATACAAAAATTAATTTGTCATGGGTATCTTGTTTTTGGCCTTAAAATTTTTTCTTATCAAATAAAAAGTTCTCATACACATAAAAAGTTCCTATATAATAAAATTTGTTTTAGGTCTTGTTTACTTTGGAAAATTATTTGAAGGACCATGAATATATATGACTAATCTGGACATGACTTTTTCTCGCATTAATCGTTTATTTAATAAGACAATGTTAGTTTCAACTGGTTTAATTGTAGGTAAGATTTACTATTTAGAGTAAACCTTGTTTAAGTATCATCTAATGTTTTTGACCAAACTATTTATAGTAAAACATACAGATTTTTTTTTTTTTGTGTTGAATATATACAATCTAGATTAACACTTTAGAAAAAAGTTTACAATAAGTAACTTTTTACAATCATAAAATTGAAATAAATTATATTATTCTACTATTATGGAAACAAATTGAGCAGTGAAATTAAAAGTAGAATTACAAAACTAGTCAGAGAAGTCATATTCAAGTCTATTACTTTACTTTTAGAGTGTCTATCTTACATACTATTCAACGAGAAAATCTTGGAAAGTGACGGTAAAAATTATTGATAATAACCTTTCAACTGTAAAATAACCATAATAACCAGCTTGAGGCCACATATAATAAGTTAAACGACCAATTATCATTTTCCTTTCTATAAAAACCTACAAATTGTTTGTACCAACAAAAAAAAACAATAAACTGTTAATTTTTATGAGTTTTAATAATATATTAAATAATTTTTAATATCTTTAAAATTTTATATAGATGATATATATTATATATTTAGCCAATTATAATCAAACCAACATGTTTAAAACAGAGTTACATTTAGCAAAATCGCAGCAAAAAACTTGTATCAATGCTACATTTATTGGCTTCTCTTTTTTTTACTGTCTTTATTCGTTGAGACATGCTATGTGCTTTTTCACCGTCAACTAAATATGATTTCTTTACGCGTGGGCTGCGTCGTGCAATAATTCCAAATATTTATTTTGTTATTATTATTATTATTGCACAATTCCAAATGGTTCTATCACATCAACATAAATTTCCATTTTGATTTTGCTTCATTTTTTTCCTTTTGAAAGGATTGATTTTGCTTCTTTTAGCTATAAACAATTTACAAAATAAGACATTTTGTATGATGACATAATCAACTAAAGGCTATATTTGACAAGATAAAATTTTGAGATTATAATTTATAAATTCATATTACTAAAGTAAACTTGTTTCATATTTTTTTTTTCTTAGAAGTATATATACTTGTTTACTAATTTATAACGTTTTTTATAAGATATTTCAATTAGTTTAAAGCTTATAATTTTTCTCGTGATTAAAAAAACTTATTATTTTCTCTCTCAATTTTAGTATATGTTTGGAATAGCGTTGCATCGAGCAAAGTCACAACAGAAAATTGCGTTAACGCGAAAGTTCAATTTTCTAGCTTCTCTAATCTCACGACAACCATTCATTGAGACGTGAGTTTGGCACGTCTAGGAATGTCAATTTGTATCTGTTAACGGATTATCCGTGGGGATTACCCGTACGGATATCCGAAATGACGGATTTTTTCCCCCGTGGGAACGGGGATGGAGGAAAAAATCCTTCTGAGGGTAATTCGGGGCAGGGAACGGGGAATGTCCGTCCGCCACCACGGATTCCCCGACCTCGATTATATTATTTAAATTATATATATAACTTTATGTGTATTTTTTTTATAAAAAATAATAATTAATACGTCCTAAAAAAATAAATATTAGAAAGTGCTTTTGCATTATTTTGTTATTGATACAAAATGTAATTTTATTTTTTTAAAATGAAAGATACAAAATATATAGTATTTTTTAGAAAAAGGAAGAAAAAAAAACACATTAGTGTCGTATTTTTGATTATAATGTATAACAATTTTGTTTAATTTTTATATCCGCGGAACTCCGATGATACTATTGAGATCCGTGGGGATGGGGATGGAGGAAAATTTTCCCCCGCAGCGGGGATCGGAGACGGGGACGGGAAAAAGTTTTAGGTGCGGAATGGAGAACGGAGAAACAACATCCGCTCATTCCCCCGCCCCGTTGACATCCCTAAGCACGTCCAATGCCAAAACAAACATGTGTTTAGCCATGTTATCTTAATTGAAAAATTAAATATATATTATTTGTCATTTTATATTTACTAGCAAATTTTATATTAGTTATCAATGCCTCGAAAAAATTAGTGAGCAATAACATCTTCAATGTTAAAGTTAAAATTGAGGTTTTATATAAACATTATTTTGGTGTCTATTTTTTTTCTTCTTTTTTTTGTATTCTATCTATATTAGAATTGACGAAATCATTCTTATTTTGGTGGGTTATAACCAACCACATCATCATTATTAAGAATTGTTTCAATTTTTTGTTGCATTGCAAACTAAGATCTCAAAATTTTGTTACATAAACATTTTGTCACTTCATCCCTCTTTTTTCTCTTTTTTTACTCTACACGGATATATGGTACAAGGACCAAATTTATAAGAATATTTAGTATCACAACAATTATTCACTCCCACGCTACAAACTTGTTCTTAGAATATAATATTTTTCTTAAATTAAGGACAAATAAGGACAAAGTATTAGAGATCTTGGCCTTTGTAAAAAAAAAAGTAACTAACTAAGTAATCAACATGATATAGGTTCTAGTGGTCACAAAATAGGACATGGTAACCTAACTTCCCACTACTATTTGCTCAATGTATGGCACCCTTAAAAATAGTCCTACTAGATGGAAAGAATAATATTTCTTGCATTTGACGAAATCAATATCTCAAAACTGTATGTTTGTAGAATTATCAAATCATATTTTGATTAAGAGAGTAATCAACAAATATCCCTACCCTCTAGAGTAGGACACTTGTTCGGTTTTAACTTCATGATAATATACTAGTTTAATAGTATTTAAATACTTTATCATGATTAATGACCGTTAAACCTATGAAGGTAAATTATATGTGCTATCATAGACTACCTACTAATTAGGAGGTAGTACAATATTATTATGTCAAAGCTAATTACATGGTAGTACTAATAGTATTAATAGAAAAACTATCAAATTAGTTCGGTAGTGATTGACACTAGATTTGATAGAGAGAACCATGATTTAATTCTTAAAATTGTGTTTGAGAAAAAATTAAAATTATTTGATGTAAGAACTCATTTTAAATTGGATTAATCGGTTCAATAAGTCGAATATTAATGGTGGAAATATTTTTTATTAATTGTATCAAATTAATAAAATATTATAAATGTTTTCTACTTTGAAGAAAGAAAAGGGTAAATCCAAATTGATAATGCAAAGCCCAAACCCAAAAGGAGTTGAGTGGGGGCACCAAACCTTTATGTCCCATCTAAATTTGATTTAGAATCTTTGCAATTCCAATTTGGGTTCACCTTTCTCAAATTATTATTTGCATGTTCAAAGAGTGTGTGGATTATTATTGCATAGGATGCGGCAAATTGAAGCAATAGAAAGGGATGATGGTGAGTGGTGACCTTATAATCTGTAGATAAGCTTGTTATAAGGTAGGGAAGATGCCAGACAGGAAGGTTTGATGCCATATATATGTTTTTAAGACTATGATTTTGATCAAACTAGTGATCTCTTAAACCTTCTATGAATTTAAAAAAATTACATAAAATATAATCATCTAACATAGACTTTTATTTATCCCACTAACATTTTCCTTGTTATAAAGTTAAATTTTATAATATTTATAGTTTTTTTTTGACAAAAAATAATATTTATAGTTAAATACAGTATTATTTTATTTTGTTTTTTAAAAACATTTCTTCAAATTTTAGTTACTCTCTAAAAAGCGAGTGAAATTTAGAAATCAAATTTAAGATTTAATCGATATTATATTTGTATACAATGTAATTTTTTTTTTACATCGAAAAGATAAATTGTTCCCGCTATAATTTGAACATAGAACCTCCTCTACACAACTCATATGTCCTCCAACTCTTATTAATTGAGCTATTCTATAGGAACGTATACAATGCAATTGAAATGTTGTTGGTTTGTACTCTAGCGGGGTTCAAGACTTTGAAGAACTTTTGGTTTTTATGCTGTCCCCTACAGGCTACAAATAATATAATTTGCACATTTTTTGTATTAATAAACTAAAAAGTAAATAAGTAAATAAACTACTGTATTATATTTTTTTGTAAAAGATCCATGATGAATGAATTTGAGGATTTTTTTTTTCTGAATAGCGATCTGAAGCCAAAATCAAACACCAGTCTACCTTTTTTTCAGAGAATTTTTTAAGTGTCCCACCGTCATATTCATATGTGAACTCGCTTCTTCAAATAACGAGTTTTAGTGATCATAATTTTTTCTGAATTCGTTAGTCCAAACAACGAATTTAAACTTTCACATCCTTGGAGAACTTGATATGTTTTTAGTCCTTACTATTATTTCTTAAAAATTTTAAAATTATTTTATTATCGTTAAACTTTTAAGTTTTTAATATAAGTTTTTATTTTTATTTAATATCATATATATAAATCACAATAAATTTACTTTAATTTCTATAAAAAAAAAATATCTTTACTCCAATAATGTATATTTAACTGACTCATAAATACAATATCTTAAATTTACTATTGAATAATATTAAAATAAATTCTTCAAAGAATAATTTAAAATAAACTCATAAATAATACTAAAAATGAAAATAATCTTGCGCATGGTGCGGACTAACATACTAGTATTAAATATACCATTAAAATCAACACAAATAATTATTTCTTATAAAACATGCACTTATTTTAGACGACTACTCCCTCCATACCACAATATATATCATTTTGAGAAGAAAAAAATTGTACCAAAATATATGTTATTGTACATTACCAATGAAACATTTAATACTTTTTTTTTCTATTATACCTTTAACTAATTGTTTTTCTTTATTCTTTCAATTCTACAATTTATTTTTCTCATATTATTAATGAAGGATAATTTTATAAACTAACTAATAATTTCTCTTTCCTATACAACATTAATTATATTTCTTAATTTGTATGAAATAGTCAAAATATTATATACTTTAATTACAGAGATAATATTATTTTGAGACGAAGAGAGAGTATTATTTCTCATTTTCCAAGATAGACCGGTAATAAGAATACGATAAATATGGGTGTTTAACCACCATGAGTGGGGTCATTAACGGTTAATACCTGTCGGGGGAGGAACCCAAGAGAATCATGGATGCCAACTTTGTTTAAACCGTGTGGACTCCATTAAACCAAAGAAATTAACATTAAGATAAAAAAATCATACAATACAAATATTACTCACTTATTGCCAACCTTTTTTTTTATTTTAAGTCTTTAGGTGGGTCGTCAATTCCATCACCACTCATATCATGTTTTGCTGATCTATGGAATCCCATGCACTCGTCAACCCAAAATAATAAAATTAAAAGTAAAAATAATATGCATTTAGTATTCTGTTATTATATAAGTAAGTTGGACACTATTTTTTTATTAAAAATTTTAAAAAAATTGAGTTACGTTTATGAATCCTTTTAATTATATCACTTGACATATCACATGTTTTACTACTCTATCATGTCAAATTGACTTTGATACCACTCATGTGATGGATTATGAAACAGATTCTTATTAAATTGTTTCAACACATTAAATTACGGCCAACTACATAAATCAAATTGAACACAGTATTTTTATCCAAAATTGTAAAGCATAGATTTACGGATAATATACTCATATGTTATTCAATATCAACTTGTTCATTTAATGTAAAATTTTACTAACTCACATTTGAAATATCACAAAATAAATTTCAGCCGCCCATTAAAAATCAAACTAATACACAATATTTATCATAGTTCTAATCCAAGGGGTGTGGTTGAGCGATTGGGGCTCATCCTCCTTTAACCAAGGGTCGAAAGTTCGATCCTCACCTTAGGTATGAAGCAACTTTAAATCATTGGACCAGCTATCCCACCCTTTGAGGTGCCTCCAATCTAGCGAGGAATTAGTCACTGCGTTCGGCGGTGGATACCCCGGTTTCGACCAAATATTAATCATAGTTCTAAATCAAATGAAAAAGACAAGTAACTACGTGGTGAAGTAACATTAAGTTGAATTACTCAAATAATAATGATTAGGTTTAATTGGCAAATACTATATCCGTCCCAAAATATAAGACTTGTAAACAAATTTTTGTGACATCCAACTCACCACTAAACAATTTAACAAGGTTATAGTATTTGATTTCTAATCTTGTAAAAGTGGGGGGAAAAGCACATGAACATTGAGGTGAAATTTGATTATTATTATTATTATTATTATTATTATTATTATTATTATTATTGTTATCATGGACAAATTATGCAATCCATCATAAGGACAGGGATCAAGAGCTTAGAAAAAAATTGGACGATTTTAGCTTGAGTTAACGATGTCATATAACATTTCACTGTTATTTTTATTTGGTAGTTTAGTGACTAATATTTCACTTTAATTATAAGGTGAATAAATTTGATTCTTATAATATACTTTATCCGGTCTCAAATATAAATAAAGATTGTTTTTCAAGGTTCATTGAATCATTTATGTATGTGGTCTACATTTTAGACCAAATACATGAAAGATTCAATGAGCTTAAAAAAAAATTATTTATATTTAAGATCGGAGAGAGTATAAAAGATGAATACAAAACCTTACTAAAAAATATAAAGAGTATGTATAAATTTATCGATAACAAAGACCAAAATGTAAAAAAATAAAAATTTAAAGATTAAAATTCAAAATTTCAAATATTTATAGACACGAAAAAAAACTTAATTAACTATATAATAGAATATACTATACAATATAATATAGAATGCACATCTGTCTTTATCACCAAAAAGAAACGATTACCATTGTAATTATGCATAAAAATGGAAAGAAGAGACCCCACACGGTTTCTCCATAAAGATTTTGATTCTTGGAAGAACATGGATGATGCTACTCTCACAAAGCACCAAACAATTTGTAATATTATTGACTATAAGTGTAGAGTCACATGGTTGCACAATGTAGATTTGGTGAGAAATCACTTGTCAAGAAAAAGTTCAAATTGGCTTTAAGACCTTAAAGCTGAAAATCATTTCTTGTGTCATTTTCTTTTTCCTTAATTTAATGTTTTGTTATCTTTAAGATTTTAAATTTGGGTCCAACTTCTTTATTGTACTAAAATAAGTCTAATTTGGACTATAGCAAGGTTTTAAAACTTGAGTTGCAAATGGAATTTTAACAGAATTGAGCCATAAAATTGAACTACTTAAGGCCCAAATATATGCTGATACAAAATCTTGTAACAATGAGTGACACATTAATTCTTGGACCAAACCATAGAAATTAAGACTTATCTAAAGTATGATCTAATAGTAGTGAATTATGAAACTATGAAGGTTTAGTATAAATAAGCTTCATGATTAGAACTTAACAAATGAAAGACAACATAGGATACATTATACATACAACATACATAAATAAACATCAGTATGATACAAAATCAGAAATGTCTGAAGGAAGAATTTATTTGATTTATTTATACTAGCCTTCTCATCTTGACATTTAAAGGGATCTCCTTGTAAGATGGAACCTTCTCGGCTGCCCTTCGCAACGGTCTTCTAAAAGAATGCCTCGGAGCTTCGTTTCTTAAACAAGGGTTTTCTCGTCTTTCAGTTTTTACAGATGAAGAACTCAGTTTATCAGATTGAGTGAAAGCGTATTGTGCGTCCTCTATCTCAAACAAATTTTCGAGAGGTTCGTGTTGATGGACCTTTGATGTAGCAGAATGTCTCCTCAAACTTCTTCTCCTGTGTTGTACCAATAAAAAAAGAGGAACTTATCACATTGGAAATTTTGAGCTATTAGTCGATGTTTCCTCTAAATTGCGAGCATCGATCAAAGTAGTCACTGAATTTTACGAAATAGCAAATACATTCATGAAATTGTAACATGTCGGTTAATATGGTTTATCTGTTAACTTCTGTGATATTATGACATGACACACATTCGGAGCATATTGCATGACATTAAATCCATGCATTTCATGTCAACTATAAATTTGTTATACCGTGATTCAAATACGTTAAATAATTTTTTTCTTATGCAATTTAGTCGCTAGTAATGTGACATTGACGATAGACTCACGTGGAAGGCTACATTTTTATTTGGCGTGTCACGTCATAACCTCTTATAGATGTGGTATTTACTAGTTCACAAAATTCAAGGACTATTTTGGCTTATGCCTATTCACACAACAATTTTTAATATCAAATAATTATTTTGGAACCACATAATCTCATGTATGTAATTAACTTCAAGCACTCTTCAGAACTAAATTTATACGTTTGGTATGATTCAATAAGCTTAGGTATCCAATGAGCATGAGAATTGAGAACTAACCTATTGCCTTTAACCTTTTCTTTGCCTATATTCTTTGTGGATCTGGAAGCAGTAGAAGAACCAGTAGCTGCAAAGTTCCATAACAAAATTTATCATAATTCAGAAGAAAATGTCAGCAAATATGTCAATAGAGAATGTAAATCCTAGCACTTACATCTACTCCTAATGCGTCTTCTGTTCAAACAACATTGTTTTTCATCATTGCTAGTTATAGGGGATGGATGCGCTTCTTTTTCATCTTCTTCCTTTTAGCGAATCAAAATATACAACAAAGAAAGATTGAGCTACACCATTCATCAATTCCGTCATTCAATTCAAAAAAAAAAAAGAGTTTATTCATCCGGCACCTTTAACTGTGATAATGATGCATTCTTTTCAGAGTCAATTTCCACTTTTTCCTACAGAAATGGTTTGTTACTTAATTAGAACATAATATAGATTAGATACATCAGTTATTCTATGAACTTAAAAAGTGAATGTTTATAATAGGGACCGAAGGGAGTAAGTAATAACAGACCATTTGAAGATGCATTATGAAGCAACACTCTTCATTTGATGACTAACACATTTTACAATGACTACTGAATCAAAATTTCAAATAACTTGGCGGTTAATCTTTCTATAAAGAAGGGAAGAAAGATATTATATCAGTATCTATTATAAAGAAGTAAAGATATTCACCAAGAGACAAACTTTCAACACATTTTCTTCACAAACACGACTTTTTACACATCAACAACCCGCTGTTGAGTTTAATTTACTGCATGTTTTGATTCACTTTTTACTAGAGACAACGAAAGTGATTCCAGAAAAATAAAATTGGTTTTAACATATCAGATGTTATCGCATTCGCATAGAGTTATTTTTGTGTTAAAAGTTATCTAATGCAATTTCTGTCTCGCATAACTAAACACACACTTAGTAATTGAGAATCAGGTTTAAAAGCACACCTGCATGTTGAAGGTCTTTCCATTAATCAAAGCAGCCCTCCACAAAATTTCATGCTGCAGTGTTTTTATCTATAACACAAGTACCATCAAAATTCAAAGTCATCAAATCTAAAAAGGCTTCAATAACCATAAAAAGAAGGTAAAAACAAAGAAGTTGGAGGAATGAACTCACCTTATCTCTCCCCAAGTTAAGCTCCTGCAAAATTAACCATAAAAAACACATATCATATCATCACTATCAAAGTAAACTCCAATTCAGTCCCTAAATTATCCTTAATTCTACTACTTACTCTATAGTCCCTAACATTTTGTCAAATTCGTTCCGTTATTCCTTTAGCTATACATTGAAAAGATGTTAGAGACTAATGAGACAGATGACAAAAATGTTAAGAGACTGCTAATAAAGTGTCATAGATTACTTATTACATATTACTTTCAGCCCCACCCTAGTTCCGCCTCTGGGAGTATGTAGCATGTAAGTTGTAACTTCAGAGTGAATGCGTAACCGTTGTTGTCAGACATGTATCAGTGTTCAACACCAACACGACACCAGCCCATATGGTTACATCCAAATATTTCATTTTTCCAAATCGTCAGTGTTGATGTGTCAGTGTATTGTCTGTGTGTTGTGTCAGTACTTAATAATCAAGTACTGACTTGGAGAGACATACTTAATGAACTAAAATTGGAATTTATTTTAGTTATATTATTGAATAATAATAATCACTTAATCAGTAATTTACAAATTCTCTACATGATTATGCAACTTAACGATGAACTTACCGCTAACATGAGGCTATTAGACTGAGCAAGATTCCAATTTTGCATTTGCAACTTCTTCATATCAGCTCTCAATCTCTGCAATTCAGCTCCACTTCTTTCTATCATTTTACTGTTCATACCAAATCAAGGAAACAAAAAAAAAACACTTTCTCCATAACAAACAAAAATTAATCACTAATACTATTTTCCCCTTCTAAAAAACAAAAACAAGATTTTCAATTTCATAAACCACAATTACACGAATCACAATGCAATTTCGATATAAAAAACATTAGAGGATACTTTCTGTCCGCGAGGAGGTTGATTAAATTTGATCTTTCCTGTAACAGAATTCGATATCAGAAAAATGATTATACCGAAAAAAGAAAGAAAAAAATGAGTAATATGTTTTGTTTCATTACCTTTAGGAGTTGTTGAATGGAATTGTTATCGAGTGAGAGATGTTGGTTGTGATTTTGTTGTTGAGAGTGAGAAGAATTTGTGATATCCGAAAGCCTTTTTCGCATTATGTTACCGATTGATTTCTTCGCTGTTCTCTGATTCTCCGTTTGCATGGTTGGTTGGTTATACCGTTATAACTGAAAATTCTATTTCTTAAGTTGTTTGTTTCAGACTTTCAGTTCAGTGAAATATTATTAGATGAAAAGAAGAGAGAAAATTCAGAGAGAGAGAGAGAGAGAGAATGGAGTGTGAAGGAAGAAAAGAAAAGGAAAAGAAAAGAAAGGAAAAGGATGGAAGGAAAGGAAAAGTTACCGTTGTTTTGTTCGAAACTAATTTTCAAATTTCCTTTCTTTTCTAAACAACGGTTTAAATTAACAAGTGAAATTAAAAAGTGACTCTCCAATTTTTACTTTCTTGCTTTTCTTCATATATTCCTCAAAAATAAATATTCTCTTCTCTTATTATAAAGAACCTCCCACAAAAAGGATAGATTCTAGATCAAGATGTCTTTAATGGAATCATATGTTAGTGTTCTTTGAGGAGTTAAATGTAATATCTTTTTAATGAGTTATACAATTTTCTCTGTTTTTGACTGAGACTCAGACATTATATCTTAGAGTTTAATTGTTATGCACTGACAGTGTAAAACATTTTTACATATGCATCCAATCAAAACACAACAAATTGCCACATTTATAAGTTAGTTCCTTAAATATCTCCATAAATGCTTACATGGCGTGATTTGATTGGATGTATGTGTAAAAATGTTTTACACTGTCAGTGCATAACAATTAAACTCTATATCTTAACACTAAAATATTTTAATAAAAAAAACTTTCAACAAAGTCATAAGAATTAAAATAAGTAGTCGTAGTAATGAATTTGTCAAAAAATTGTGTAAATTTACATATTTAATTTTATGAGTATTGATATTATAAGAGAGAATCATAATATGTGTTTTTCAATATTATTTTAAGTAGGAGTATTTTTGTAAATAAAATATTAATTCTTGTTAAATTTTGATAAAAATAAAAGCATTCTTAAATTAAAAGACAAAAAATTAAAAAGAATTTTAATAAGTTTTCCAATATAAGCCTCTTTTAATTTACTATAGCATACTTCATTCAAATTTAATACCCTCCTGTCTTTTTATAAGAGATAATTTGATCAATAAAAATTGATGTATTTATACCATATTAATATTATGAATCAAATATATTAATTTTTAATAACTCAATTCAATTATGTCTTATAGAAAAGACATGAAGTACGCCTATTTATTCACCATTAGACTACTTGACCAAAAAAAACATGAGGTAATATATTTTATCACTACTTGAGCAATTCAATTTGCAAGTTACTAGTATTTAAATTAGTCGTCTTGTTCATGCAAATTGAAATAGGCGATGTCAATTCATTATGCTTTTTTAATTCATATTAAATCTGATAAAGATTATGTGTAAGATTGCACGGTACCAAATAAACTACAAAAACCAAATAAATTACAAAAACATCAAACGTTAATTTGTCCATTGATAATTAATGTTCGACTTGACATAAATGATCACGATTCAATTCCCACAATTGTGCTTTAAAAATTGTTGGAATCACTTAATATCAGACTTGACCCTGAATATGTAAAAAGTGGGTATATTCCAAAAAAAATTACAAAAACGTGTACATTTCTTTTTTCTCATTAGCCATAAGAATTTTCTTCAAATAGATAGGCATGTGATGTCATTTGTGTTATATAAGTCTCAAAAAATATAACTTATAAATGAAGCACAAATTAGAAACTAACCAAGATTTTGTGAATTCGATTGTGCACAATATATATGAACAATTTTTGTATAATACAAAAGCTCATCTAAACAATTTCAAATGGAAATGCATCCCTAACTTTTTATAAATAAGCTTCTACCTTCTTTCTTCTTTCCCAACATAATCTATTTTCAAGTCATTCAAAATGCAGATAATATCATGATAAATCTAAATACGGGTTTTCTTCTAAAAAAAATCTAAACACGGGTTTTCTTCTATAAAAAATCTAAATACGGGTTAACAATCCAATCCAACTAGAAATTAGAATAAACGCGTTGAAGTTACTATCTACAAATGAGTCAAAAGTGAGTATTTTCTTCTTCAAAATTCAAACCTTCCCCATCGCGGTATCTATTTCAAATCTACAATAATTGTCAAGAATACTAATAGGGTCACAAAAGAAATGAGAGCTCATTTGGAATTTAACATAAGATACACCTGGACCTTAATGGACACAGATGTGCCGTTGAATTGATATCCTTCGAGCTTCAAGATGCCTTATACTAATGCCTTTTAGACGGAGAAATGCAGAAGGTATGAAGCCTTATGACGAACCTGAAACAAAAAATTTAGATGTATGTCAAACCACATTGTAACCAAATAACCGATTATAAATAAGAAAAGAGTTCCATTTACCTTTGATGCATAAGATCGTAGGTCTGTTGCTGAAATTAAGGTAGAACAATGTTTAAGAAAAGAACAGAACAACTCATAGATCACTTGATTGTCTTCCACAGATGAGTTGGACAAAACCCAATTCTCTGTCAAAACTAAGTGAATGTACATTTTGAAGAAATCACAATTTTTGTCTTTAAAGTTAATTGCATCAAGTGATTTGAGTATCTCTTCTCCACTGTTGGCCTGAGAAAGAATATATAAATATCATTTATTTAAACAAATCTCTATCGTGATCGCAATTTGCAAAGATACTACTGCAATTATATTTGGTGTTTATTGCTGACTAGTTTGAAAGAATTTTCTCACAGCATTTTGTCATCAACAGGCTCTCTCGGAGTTAATCACTTGCACATTTTGCAAAGAATTTAGACGGCAGTGTACAACATATTTTAAAATGAGCATGTAAATGAAACAGCAACAAATAAACCAAGAATGCATTGCATTGCATTATATATGGGGCACTCAGACAGGACTATAGTCTAACCAGCATAATACATTGAACTAACAAACATAGAAATAGGCGAAGGCATAATGGACCACTTATTAACCCTTAGATTGATCTATATTTTATGGTGATATTCTCCAAGGAAGGAACTTTTGACTTTCTAATTGCTCGGTCGGTCACATAGCTGCTTTTACACTATGAATCAAACAATACAAAGTCACAACCACATATTAGGATTGTGTAGGGTGGAGAGACTGACTAGAGTAGAGAATTGGTATTTATCCCAATTATAGTTCTTGATCTCCCTTCAAAATCTCTAACTAAGGTACTTTTCAAAACTTACGCACAAAATGCATGAATTTTCATTTTTCATCAATAAAATTTTGAGTGGATTTTTGGTGCTAAATTTTATCACATGCGTACTAGGTATTCAAATAATCAACTGCTTCCGACACAGATCAGGACCTTCATTTTACTTTTGATATGCACAACCAAAAATAAACTTAAAATGGGAGAGGCGAGTATCATACTTCATCATAGCAAGTAAGCAGGCTTTGATAGGCAATAGCGCTTCTGAGTTGCTTACAACGGGAACTAACTTCTGAAATGCATTCAACAATCTGGATGCAATTCAAATCCTTCGACACTCTGCGGATCCGAGACAGCAAAAATAAGGAAAATGAAGCAAAGATGACTTTTGGAATTTGGACAAGATCTGGAGAATCAGTATCATACTCACCATACACTTCAGCTTAATAATTTAGAGTACATAATACTTTTAGCTATTACTAACCTGCAAGCAATGAATTTTGCTATGTTCTCACAACTTGAGCACCATTCTTGGTCAGTAAAGTAATTGACAGCTGCTTGCATGAAGTCATTTAAAAGCACCAACAGCCCCTGGAACTGACGATCTAGGAATAGACATATAATAATTTCAATTATCTCTTCAACTTCTACAGTAGAGAAGATAGCTTTTTTATTCCTGCAATCAGAATCAAGAGGTATGAGTTGCCTGTATCATACTTCAACATGCTGCACCGCAAATAGAATTATCAACAGGTAATTGAATCAATGAAACTTTAAAACTTAAATAATTCTAACAAAAGATGAAGATGACAGATGAACCGTTGAGGCTATCCTCTGAGACCAGACTTGCTGCTGTTGCTTACCTTATCAGACAACAAGAAGTGACAAATCTGATCCAGGCTCTAATATTTTGGGGTGGAACTCCATTGTGAGAATCTAAAGACAATTGACAAATGTTGTTCTTAGAAGCATGCTAATAGATATGGAAAGAAACATATTTGCATTCCAATTGAAATAATGCAAAAATCTCGAAATTAAGTGAAATTGAAATATAAAATGTCTTAACATATGGTGCTGAAACTTAATGTAACCATATCTCTTGTGGAAATAAAATAAGTCTCATCATAACATACAGAGACAAACTAGAATGGAATTCAACAGATACCTGAACTTTCATGTTCAGCACTAGATGAAAACTTAAAGAGAAACCCATAAGTGTCAAGAGCACTTCTCAAATCTTTGTACTTAGGAAACCAATCAATTTTGACAGAAAATTGATCGACCTGGTAAAGAATGAACATGAGCAGTAAAAATTAATATCATTGCTAGGTCATCGTTTCTATTTCTATATGGTACATTTGCTCTAAGTTAACATTACAAACAAGTTTACCTCCTTTCCAGAAGAGAGAATTGTGCACCAAAAGTCGCTGGAAGAGTTCTGGAGTTCTTCTTTTGATGAATACAACACTGAAATAACAAAGCAAAACAGATGTAAGACAATCATGATATCATGCTCACAACTAATGACAATAACCGTGCTTTTACTTACTTGTGTTAAAGGCCCAAATAGCTACAGGTTTCTCAACATGGCCGGAAATGAAAGCTAATTTTGAAAGCCAACCATTGACTAGTAACCCTTCAAGAAAGCTATCTCCTGAAAGGACACGCAGTATCAACTGAAATAACAACTTGCAAATAAATAATTCAGTTTCACCTGATAGCATATATAAGCAGTATCCTGATATATTTGGATTAGCTTATTTGAGCTTATCTACTGGCAACAAACACTTGTGAAACTGTTTGGAAGCGGTTATGAAAACAGCTTATGACATACAAGTTGTTTTCAACGTATTTTCATAAGCTCTTCAGGATAGCTTAAGATAAACAGTTTAACTTTATAATATACAGACACTTAAACGATAGGCGTTTATGCTATAAGCGCTTCATTAAGTTGTTTATCTAAATGGTTGTTTACATATGGCGTAATTAATCTAGTGCACTTATTTGCAATACGAAAGAGAGATGGTTCAATTATGATTTGAAAAGTGACAACATTATAGCTTCAAAAGTCAAAAACATCATAACAACCTTTGTCTGCAGCCAACTCGACCACAGAATTTAGTCTGTTGTTCAAAAAAGATTGTATTAAATTACAACTTCCAAGGTCAGGAAAGTCCAGAACGGGAAAGGGTTTCTGCAGCACACAAAATGAAAACATTATTAATCTCAAATATATACAAACAATTAAGATCATAGAGAATCGCTGAGCATTTGATTTAGTATAATGACCTGTTCACCAAAAACTTTTACCCCCCAAACTGGAATTTCATTTTCTTCTCCAAAGGCTTTCAACTGGATAAGAATGCACAAAAATAATCAGCAACATACAGTGTTAATGACAAAAAAAATGTAATAACAGGTAAAAAGAAAGAAAATATTATGCCTGATTATGACATTTCTCAACAAGCCTAGTCAATCTCGCTTCCTTGAGATCTTGATCATCACATTTCTTCTTTTCCTTTCCCTTTTTCTTCGTTTTCTTATTTTGCTTCTCTAAAAGCTTGTCCTGTTCTTTGTAGTGATCATTAAGAAGATCGTCCAACCCAATAACTTTCTTCCTGGTTCACACAAATTTAATTACTTGTCAAAACCTATATATGAAGCACTAACGCAAACACAATACATTCACATGTGTCAGACACTTTCAATCTGAAATGTCAGTGCTACATAGATCACAACCCGTTCTATTTAAATTAAATGAACTAATGAAGGGAAACATGTATGAATAAAACATGGATTTTGCATAAAATTTGCAACTGGTAAACTAAGCTATATAACCTATGAAGCACGGACATGATACAGAGAGACACCGACACGTAGACACTAATAAAATATTTGAGAAATGATATGATTCAATGTTATTATAAGTGTCAGACACCACCGTCGTGTGTCCGACACCGAGACAGGACACGCCTAATTCAAGGAGTGTCTAGGCTTATAACCCAAAAATAAAAAACGGTAAAAATTTAAACTTGAAATTCTGCTTCTCTATAAACCTAATTACTTGTTGCAACACATTATTATTTAAATGAAGGGAAACCCATATAACAAAAATAACATAAATTTGGGATTAAGTTACAATTTTAGGAAACTAAACTATGAAACCCTAAAAATACAAAAAGGGAAGAAATGGTATGAAAAAAATTGAAAGTTGAAAGAATTGGGGGAAAAATAGTGTACCTTTTTCTGTTGATTGGAAGGGGTACAAGAAGGTCGTCTTCAACCTCAAAATCCAAAGGATCGTCCATGTGTGTGTTGAAGAGAGAGTTGGTTTCCGCAGTGAATGGTGTCAGAGAAGAGAAAGCGCCAAAGGGACTCAGAAAATAAATTTGAGATTTTGAGTATTGGGCTGCTCAAATTTGTGCCAAGTAACCTATCTTTATTTTTGGAGGGAAAATATTCTACATTACTACAGATTTAAGTTTGTTAACGATGTAGATTCAGATATCACGTCACATTATTTGTAAGTATTGATATGTCGTTGTGAATTTTTATCATTTTCATTTTTAGTGGTATTAAATTTGTTTTTGATAACTTAGTGGTGTTAAATGTATATTCTTATATTTGATTTATTTATCAATTTAAATAAATGAATATTATTTTATTTTTGTTAGAAAAAAAATAAATTATATTAAATTTACTCTATCTCCTCTTTTTTTAATAAAAATTAAGTTTATATTTTGTGGTAAAAGTTAATTCAAGAAAACACAAAAAATAACGTCAGATTTCTTAAATGTAATTTTGACTTAAAAAAAGTAAAATGAAATCAAAGCAAATTTGTTGTCTAATTCTAAAAACTAAGCTAATTGTATATTACAAAGTAACTCAACTGGTTAATCAAAGCAAATTTGTTGTCTGCCCCATATACTTGAGTTTGTTGTAGGAAATGCCAAAAAAATAAATGTTGTTTAGTATTGTAAACTTAATATTGAGTTTAAATCTCATCAGAGACAATTGTAATATGATTATTAGTGTTAATAATTAATAAAAAATTTCTTCTTCAATTTTTTAAAAGATATAATAAATAAAATTTTGGAATTGAATGAGAAAATGGCAAAAGATGTGATCGTCAAATTCAATATTAAGTCTAATTTATTAAAAAAGGTAAAATATTAAATCAACAAAAATTGATATATTCAACTTAAATTTTAACTTATATTTATTTTAATTATAACTTTTTATATGTGACAATTTGTATGAAACAAACGATATATTTTTTTTCTTCAAATTAATGACAGTCACAAATTTGGGATGTTTATTGATTAAGCAATTCAAGATAGGAACTTAGGTGTTACCTAAAAATGAAGATGAGAACGTAGGCTTGACGCAATTTTGGGAAGTTTTTGTGACAAGGATAGGATTGGGTGTAGCTTCTTAAACAAGTAATCTAAAAATATTTTGAATGCTTATATGACCAAAACTCTTATCACAAAATTCCTCCAATGGCATGCATAGCATATTGCATACAATTATTCACATAGAATGTCTTTATTAAATTTCATTTCAGGTGACCCATACTAATCCTATTGCCTTTGACCTCAAGATACAACCAAATTGATTATTCTTATTTTTCTCATAAATATATACTTGCGTAACAAACATGTAATGTAATGTAACCATCTTAGCTAGCCGCTGAATAAATGTGTCCTAGTGGACCAACTTTTTATAATGCAATTTCTTTAATTTGATCGGTTTCAAGCAATTGATCTCATCTATCTAGAACATACAGTGTACAATTTGAATACTTCCACCAATTACCTACTTCAATTTCCCTTTTTTTTTATGTGTTGTTAAAAGAGATAAAGACTCTGTAAAATAATAATCGCGATTTACCAACAGAGAATTAAAAAATAATAAAATGTAAATTTTATATAAAAATTTTATTTTAAAATAAGACTATAAATTCTAAAGTAACTTTGTTATATTTAGTTCATTAACTAAAGCAACTAGCATAATTTGAAAAAATGACGTGTTATCGTTAAGAGTCTCACATTAGATTAAATTATGGTGTGATCAGCGCTTTGCTTACTAGGGAGTGAGACGTAAAGATTAAACATACATTTCGCGAAGGTAATGTCTGTGCAGATGTGTTAAAGCCAAGATGAGTGTCATGTCAACAACATCCTTAGTGAAGATTGATACACATCCCAATGAATTGTTGGATTCGCTTTCAGCCGATGCAGGAGTAGTTTTTACTAAGGAGTAATTCCCTTGCTGTTTTCCTTTTTTCTTTTTGTTTTGTTTTCCTTTCTCTTTTGTAACCAAAAAAAATTAAGGTGTGATCTAAAAATATATTTATAAATAAATATAAAATCAATTTTACAATATTGAGTTAATCTCAAATTTTAATTCTAATAGGATATCAAACATGTGTAAAAAAAAGTATCAAAACATCTTTTAAGATAGTATCGTCACATGCTATCCAATTTCCGCTACCAAACCACACACCATTTGTATCATGAACCTAAATCAATAATGTTGGAACGATATTATGTGTTAAGAGCCTTACTGCATCAGATATAAGATAATCTAAATAAAAATATTCTTATAGTAGAGATTATCATCACTTGACAAATTAGTTTATATGATTAAATTAAATTTAACTCTTAATTTTTTGAATTATGTATAGTATGTGTATTTTTTTTGAAAGGTCGCATGGTATTGTATTGTTTATTATTTTTATACCGTTATACTTTTTATCTTTCTTTAGTTTCTTTGATATAATAATTAACCATTTTTTGACTAGGTTAATAATAATGTAGCAGTAATTAAAATTTTGTTAGAATACAATAAAAGGATCTAAATATAATAGACAATAATTGTGTTTTGAATGGGTCACGAAAATGATTTAAAAGAGTGATGTCATAAGTTTATTAAGAAATAGTGAAAGAGAAAGGGTTGAAGGCTACTAAACAAGCACATCAAAGGCTAATTAATTATGGTAGTAGTGGGGTGCCATGATACAAATTAACTGTTTTGATATCACATAAAAAATAAATAAAGGATTAAATATACATTTAGTTATTATAAATTACGAGTTTTTAAATTAAGTCTCTTAGAAAAAATATTTTTTTAAGTCTTTACTTGTATTTTATAGAAACAATTTAGAGGATAAAAAATATTCATTTTTTATAATAATTTTTGAAAATATAAATTATTTTTACAAATTGTAATATGATGGAGGACAAAAATTACTATTAAAATTTAATATGGACTAAATTTAAAAAATTATAATTTTATAGATATTAAAAATATATTTAATGGAAAAAATAAACCTAATCACAATTACTCTTCTTCCATAATTCCAATTACAAATACATAAGTATTTTTATAGAATATGTTAATATGTGTTATTTTATATCTTAAAAGCATAGGTTAAATATATATATATATATATATATATATATATATATATTATTTTGTATTATTAAATATAAAATTTCTTTTTTTATAATAAATAGAAAAAAATTATATTTAAATACTTTAATTAATATATTCTTAGACTACATGTTAGCATGACTTTATTTTATAGAACTCTGCATTCCAAAGTCACAAATATATAATAATAGGATAAACAATGAAGTGTATATTTTAAAAATTATTTTCAAAACAAGGAAATTTTTTGCTTTTAGTCAGTGTTTGGATTACCCTTGTGGCCTTGTCTTTGAGTTTCTGATCCAATCTCATTAGCTGTAAGTGTTAATCGTGTTCCTTCTCAAGAATCATCGCCAGACAATGGTTGTCATTTTGGTCTTGATTAGTTTAATTTGATGTTGATTAATATAAACCCTCTTAAAAACAACCTTATCTTCATTGTATGATGATGATATAATAGTGCCACAAAATTTGGTTGGTGCAAGAAGTGCTCAAAAAAATTACATAACCGCACACATATTAGTCATGTTTTTGTTTGCTTGGTGGGTTAAGTTTTCACTTGTGACAATTTTAGACACTTATTATGAACTAGTAAAAGACCCGTAGGTTCGTACGGGTCACATAATATTACAGTAATTATATAAAACTAAACTAAATTGTTAAATATTAACAACGTACCCGTTGCATATTTTATTTACTTATGTTTGCAAAATCAATATTATAAGTACCAGTTTGAGATGCTTAAAAATATATATGTACTAGTATGAGAAAGTCAATATAATAAAATTTTAAAAACTCTTTATTATATATTTAAAATATCAACATTAATATATTGTTTATGTTAATTATATCATTATTTTATATGCAAAACACATTATATGCTACCACAGTGCCCGTTGTAGGTTTTACATGTATCAAAATGAAATGCATAAAAAATATACTAATATGAAAAAGAAGAAAGTCGATATGATAAAAATTTTAAAATGCATTACCCGTAGGATTAAAACTGAATGAATGATTATTTAACATTTTACAAATTTTAAGATTTTCTCATTAAAATGGGATTCAAAATCAAAAGAATTTTCTCTATGAGATATTTATTTTATATGTGAAAAGTTGTTTAAATATTGTCCCGTGCCCATTAAATAATAAATATTTCTTAGTGACAAAAAATTATCCCGTAATTTTTAAACATTAATCAAATTGAATTTTATATTTAAACAAAGAGGTAATACTATTTATGTACATACTTATCAATTGGTCTTCCAAACTAACAATATCCTACCTCCTCTTCCTCATCCTCCTTCTCCTCCTTCCAAACTATTGTATTTTCATTTGTATTCACCTGCTACTAAAAATAAAATAAATTTTGAAAAAAAAATGAATATATTGTATATAAACTTTTCAGTTCAGCATTACCATCCGATAAACATGAAAGAAAGAAGATTACTATTTACAAAAATATATTTAACTATTGTCAATTTTTTTAACAAAAATAAGTAAAATTATCATTTAATTTTTCCTCCGATAAACTTGACAAAAAAGGTGAAAAATAAAATGATGTGATTTATTAAGTAGAGTAAAATGAAAAATTCAATCAAATTATAGTAGAGAAATACTAGTAATTGTACAAGTGTAGAGTAAATTTTTGTTATCTTCTGATATCTGATCCATCACTACCTCATTACTCTCCTCCATGTGAGTGTGACATCCAAAACAATTCACCTCTCCATGTTTGTGGTTTCCCTTTCTTTACCTTATTATTCTTCCCACTATCCTTTTATAACTCTGATATTTTTTATACATATTAAAAAAATTAGTAGTATAATTATTATGTCTAATTTGTGTATGAATATGGCTAAGTTGTCCTTTGTAGTATGTGTATTTTATTTGATTTTTCGTATTCCAATAAATTAAAGTAATAATTACAAGTATATGTAGAAAAATAATAATAACTACATATAATAATTTGTAAAGAACTTATATTTTAGAAATAATTTTTTTTTTTGAAATGCTACTTATAATTTGGACGGAGAGAGTAAAATGTCCATTCAATAATTGAGGAATAATCAAAATTCCAAATACAACCACCACTACTAGTACAATAATACACACACTCTCCAACAAAATATAAAATTTTAAAGTGAAAAAAGACATGCTTCTGCAAAATAATATCAATATCTATTAATAACTGGTACTTTAAAAAAAAACTAATAATATTAATAATATTTATGTAGTACTTCCATTTTAAAATAATTGTCATTTATACATATAATGTATAACTTTAATAGTTAATATCTTGAATTTTCTTTTATAAAATTTAATATTATAAAAATACTTACGGTGACAATTCAAAAAAAAATTATATGCTAATATTTATGTTTTATAGTTTAATAGAAAATATGGTCAAAATAATATCAATAGATAAACCGCAATAATTATTTTAACCCAAGGGGTATAGTTGAGCAGTTGGGGTTCATCCTTCCTTAATCAAGGGTTGAGGGTTAATCCTCACCTTGAATATGGAGCATCTTTAAATCCTTGAGTCAGTTATGCCACCCATCAAGGTGCCTCTAATCTAGCGAGAGATTAATCACTACGTTCGGCGGTTGGTGCAATAATTATTTTAAGATGAAGAGAGTATTATCTTAGGTCATTCCACTTCCTTCACTTTTTTAATATGCTATTTAAATAATCTCATTTGATGTTAATTAATTTTGTAATTAGTGTAAAACTAATTTTGTGACATTGTGAATGCTTTCAAACTCAATTTCAAGAGTTTTATTTTGTTCCGTTTACTATCCTTCATTATTTTGTCAATTTATAAATGATAAGCTATTAACATTTTATACACATAAAATGATCGAATTTGAATTTAAATTCTCAATCATCAATATTTAACCTAACAATTTAAAATTTATAATAAATCATATTAATATATCCGATTAATAATTTACTTATCTCTATCACTCATAAATAAAAATAAATGGAACACAACTAGACTCCAATTTAAAAACTCCCAACCATTTTCCTTACAGCACATTAATTTAACCAAGCTCCATTTTTCCAAAACAAAAAAACACAAAAAACCTCATTTGTTCATCGTTTCAACAAAAACCAAAACCCAAACAAAACTCACACCTTTCCCTACCTTTCTTCCCAATCACTGTTTCTTTCTTTGCTTCCACTTCTCGCCATACCAGAACACGAAAACACCCTTTCAACCACCAACATCCTTCTTCTTCTTCCCTCTCCAACACCTTCAAACTCTTTCCATAAATAAATGAAATGGAAAATCACAACCATAAACCCTCCAAAAACAGAGGATACTATGTTAAAATGAAACTCATGCACAAACATCATAGTACTAGACCTCAACAAGAAAAATACATAAACTCTTTACATAAATATTTCAAATGGTTTCTTTGGCTTTTTCTTTCTCTCTATTTCTTCACTTCATACCTCATCACCAACAACAACAACAACAATCACCATGCAAAACCAACCCATGTCATAAAATCACTTTCTGAATCCATTTCCAACAACAAAACCTCATCTTTAAACAATTTGAAAGTGTTTGTCTATGATCTTCCACCAAAATACAACACTAATTGGCTTACAAACTCAAGATGCAAAACCCATTTATTTGCTTCTGAAGTTGCTATTCATAGAGCTTTATTAACAAGTCATGTTCGAACTTTTGATCCTTATGATGCTGATTTTTTCTTTGTACCAGTTTATGTTTCTTGTAACTTTAGCATAGTTAATGGCTTCCCTGCAATCGGTCACGCTCGTTCTTTGATTTCTTCAGCTGTTCAACTCATCTCCACTGAGTACCCTTTTTGGAACCGAAGCAGAGGATCTGACCATGTTTTCGTAGCTTCTCATGACTTCGGTTCTTGTTTCCACACCCTGGTAAAAACAACTTCATGTTTGAGCATGTTTTTTTGTTGTTTTTAATGATTCAGTTGTTGAAATTTTGTTTTGTTGTTTTTGGATTTTGAAGGAGGACGTGGCGATGAAAGATGGGGTACCTGAAATTTTGAAGAAATCTATTGTGTTACAAACGTTTGGTGTTACTTATGAACATCCTTGTCAGAAGGTTGAACATGTTGTGATACCACCGTTTGTTTCGCCGGAAAGTGTAAGGAACACATTGGAAAATTTTCCGGTGAACGGACGGCGAGATATTTGGGTGTTTTTCCGGGGGAAAATGGAAGTTCATCCTAAGAACGTTAGTGGAAGGTTTTACAGCAAGTAATTACCATTTAAACTTTAATCACGTGATTATGAGATTTTTTTACTATTCGTTTATGAAGATCCGACACTCTTTAGATTAAGCATGACTGACAGATACATACAATTATATTGAATTGTATCATTTTTTAAAAAATTTACTTATGTCTGTGTCCGTGTCGAATCCGGTATTCATCTTTGTAATAACAATTTTCTGATGAATTTACGTTTTTTTGACCTTGAAGGAAATTGAGAACGGTGATATGGAAAAAGTTCAACGGTGATAAGAGATTTTACCTTCAAAGACATAGGTTTGCCGGTTACCAGTCAGAGATAGCACGTTCGGTGTTTTGTTTATGTCCATTGGGGTGGGCCCCATGGAGTCCAAGACTAGTTGAGTCTGTTGCATTGGGTTGTGTGCCGGTTATTATAGCTGATGGTATCCGGTTGCCGTTTCCCTCCGCCGTGAAATGGTCGGAGATTTCAGTTACGGTGGCGGAGAAGGATGTTTGGAGGCTGGGAAAGATATTGGAAAATGTGGCGGCGACAAATCTAAGTGCAATTCAAAGGAATTTGTGGGACCCACGTACAAGGAAAGCACTTCTTTTTAATAGTCGGGTCCAGGAAGGAGATGCCACGTGGCAGGTCCTACATTCATTGAGTGAAAAGTTGTATAGGTCTTATAGGAGTTCAAGGGTTTCCCGCCAATTAGATTTTGCCACGTAATGGGTTTCAATTGGGGTTTTGACACCGTTTTTGAAGCACATATATGTTGGAAAAGAAAGACTTTAGCTCGAAGAGAAATTAAGAAGAGAGAAATACTACCTCTGGTCTTAAATATAAAAAAAAATTTACTTTTTAAATTTATAGATTGATTGATGTATTTGGTCTATATTATCATTCCACGAATTAAAAAGTAAAATTTCTCTTATATTTAAGATCGGAGGGAGTAAATAGCGATGATTTGTTCTTGGTTCTCTGGCTACATTGTGCGAGAGGAAATTGGTGTCTATATCGGAAAACAAAGGGTTCTATTTGTTATTGAATTTCAAATCAACTCTCGTGTTCATTTATCTGGGTAGATATGGCAGTAGAGAGTGACCGAGAGTTGGAAAGAGTTTTTCCTTCTCTGTAGTAGTGGAATTGAAATTCAATGGAGTTTTCTAACTGCACTGTCATTTATTTACACTTTTATCTCACAAAAAGCTATGGCAAAGTTAGAAAGTTTTGTTGATTTCCATTTCGCTATTACTAAGGTGGAATAGCTCTTTACCGCTCTTCTTCCTTCTCCACCGTCATACCCATTAAGAAAAAATGAATCTCAAAAGTTGTTGATATGAAATTGAAGAACGAAAATGAAATTCTAATTTCTTCATATGTGGAGGCTAATTTGCTTGCATAAACTACACTAGAGAACAAGTTTTAGCAAATCTCTAATTTAGTTGGTCAAAAAAAAAAACGTTGGTTGGTGCTGATGTGGATAAGTAGTGGAATACAGCTGGAAACTTAAAGGTTATGATGGGCCCCTGCAAGGGTGAAGTTTAGTTTGAGAATGTTAATGGTGACGTGGCTAGCATTGATTGGATATCCGTGCGGTTTGGAAAAGGAAAAAATGAATTATTCTGTTCTCGTGAACTAGGGATGTGAATACTACTATAGAGTACTCATCATCATGCAAATCCAAATGTTTGATGGATGGTAGATTTTGTAAAATCATTTTTGGCTGTAATTAAATACTATAAATAATAAGAGGGATACACAATTTTTTTATTAATTTTTAATTTGTTTTTGTAGCTAGAATTGGGTACGGTTTATGATGGGAAAATGAAGATAAAAATATAGGAAAGGGTTGATGAGTGATATACTGATATTGGTGTTGGGTAAGTGAAATGATTAATGAGAATGGAGATACAGATAGGGAAAATGTGAGAAGTGGGGTGTGTCGGGAACTTTATTATGGTAGTTTAATTTTGAATACTATTATTGAAATGAAAGGTAATGGGGGTGTCAGTGGTCACGGATACGGTATGGGGTGTCAAAATCAATGCTGTCTTGGGGAGAATCCAACCATGGGATGGGATGGGACTTATCCTGCATGGCTTTTCAATCTTTCTTTTCTTCACAAACTGGTTTTGTAGTATAATGGTAAAAATATCGATATTAAAAATATCGATATTCCCTCCCTCTAATAATAAGTGTTACAATTTTAATGATTAATATCTTTAATTATTTATTTTTAAAAATTATAAAAATTGTATATCTTAAATATATTTATCAAGATAAATTAGACAATATTTTATATACTAATATTTACATTTATAAATTAATAAAAAAATACAGTCAAAATAAATTATATGAATAATACAAAATAATCAACTGTAACAATTATTTTGAGACGAAAAGAATATTGAATTAATAAAGACTATAAGACATATTTGACACTCATTTTGAAACCGAGCATATGTTTTGTGGAAATTTCTCTATCAACCCTTCTATGATTCTCTATAATTCCTCTAAAATCCCAAATTACCCTTAAATTTGGGATGTATATACTGAAATAAGGTTCGGGATGTAGAACCCGAAGTTTGTGCGGAGTTTTGGGGTATAGGTACCACTTTGGGCAGACTAATGAATAGAAAACTTAAAAAAAAAATTGTTGTCAAAAAAATAAAACCTAAATTTAATATTTCAACGAGGATAATTTAGAATTTTAATAAAAAAATGTGGGTAATTTTGTCAACATAATAAATTATATTTTCTCTCGCTTCACCTCCTTAAAAATTCGTCCCCTCCCTCTCGATTGAACCACTAAATGAGTTTCACTATTTTTTATTGATTTTTATAAAATAGAGAAGATTCTAATCTACCACAATGTTTGAGATATGGGAGAGTTGTCCTAAAAATAGATTGAGATACCAATGTACCCTAAAAAACACGATGTCTTAAATCGGGTGTATGTATATCATTTCTATTCTATTCTACTAGTATTATATTTTGTTGAACCAACTTGTGAGACAACCTGTGGGACAATCATTTTCTTCTTCTTCTTCTTGGACAAAAACAATAGATAGATTATAGATAGATATATATATAGAGATAGTGGAAATACAATTAGAGTATGGGAGAGTTGTCCTAAATTAGTTAGGGAAACCATACATTTTAGTATCTGACTTTGCAACTCACTGTTAAATTAGTCTCTGACTAAAACAAAAATACAGAATAGTATCTGAATCAACAATCTGTTAGTCATTTTGTTCCTTAATAGAGGTGAAAGTAGATTAGGCCGGCCTACGGTCTCACCTATTCATATCCTGACATTTTTTTTTTAAATTTTATTTGACATATGCATGAGACCAAACTTTATAAAAAGGCACCTGTTAGAATTGAATATAACTCATCCTAATTTTGATAAAACAAAATAACTCATCCAAATTAAGAAAGAAATTCTTAAGTCCGATTACTATAGACTACAATTACGACTTGTTAAATCGGTCCCATTAACCGACCTATAAAGTATTTGTTACATCGGATCCGACTCAACAACTTAAAGCTTGTTATGACACCTTTTATTAAATAATTGACTAAAAAAGTTAATTTAGTTTATAATTGCGTGTGTGAGTTTTAGATGGTTTACCACTTTATTTAGAGATTAACAATGAAGAAAAAACCCACCGGACAAGCCCTTCACCGAGGCAAATTATTATAACATAATTTTATAATAAAAAATGAGGAATTCTATGGTACTCTTGAAAATTCAAACTTGTTCTTAAATTCAAATATTAAATAAAAAGTGTTTTGTAGTTATTTTAACATATGGGCTTATTCCTCACTTTGTGTTCTGTTGTCCCAGCATGTAGACACCGGTTGGTCACTCCTATGTAGTTGGACTTGGGCCTTTTTGAATTTATAATAGTGACAAAAAAATGTGTTATGTTTTTTCAACTTGAAAATTAAATATTAATTAAATATGTTTTTTTTAAACAATTAATAATAATTAAATATGTTTTTAATCGTTATAAATTTAAGAATTTTTAAAATTAGTCTCTAAAAAAAATCAATTATTTTACTTTAAAATTAGTTATCACCTACCATAAAATAAAACACACATTTATTCATTAATCGATATTCTACCAAAAAATTGATTAATTGATATTAATTTCCAATAAAAAAAATAAGAATGATAATTATGGAGTAAAACAATTGTTTTTTTGACTTACAAAACAAATAATTGTTATGGTGGTCCAATGTAACCAACAAAAATCCAAAAATATACATCAAAAGGATATTCATATAGTACATATGTCATGTCCTTTCTTTCTTTTCACACCCACACACGTATACTATATAGATTAATTATAAAAGCATCCGAATCAATTTATTTCATATTTTCATTCAACAGAATATATATTTATAGGACCCAAACAAGGGCACCACCACACACAAATACAACAAAAACATTCCAATCATAAGGAGAGTTTGGATGTTCAACCGCTCTTGCAATTACACTTAGCTAGCGGGACCATCACAAAAACCCTCAAAAAACAAACTCTCACAACTAAAATACTATGTGTAGAGAATACTAATAAGAGCACACACTCTTCGACGCATATTTTTCAACACGCTTCTTTTTACATATTGAAATTTACAAGCTCTCGTTAAATTATGCGGTGGCGCATAAATTTAATAGGCTTGTATAAATTTCAATTAAAGAGAGCGTATTGAAAAATATGCACGAGAGAATTTGTCAAATATATATAATACCAACTTTGAATATAATTCATCACTTTGAACAATACTTGTAGAATTTGGATATCATACGGTCAGAAGATCCTACATTCATGCAGTTGAGACATCAATGGTCGTTGTTTTGATCGAACGACCACTAATGTTTCCAACTGTATAAATGTGAGAAATCCTGACCGAAGGACATCAAAAATCCGACAACCTTAGCACTCAGGGATAAGATTGTGGTCTCTTCTAGGGTCATGACAATAATTATACACCATATGATTGTTTTGGACCCATTGCATAGCCATATATTGTTGAGGGCTAAGACTACCATAGCCAGATGGAGAAGCAGATGGTGATTGACATGAGGCAGGGCTTTCAGTAGTACAACCTTTAATTTTGAAATTTTTGTACCTTCCAACAAAGGGTTGGTATCTATAATCTGCTTTGTATTTTCCATCTTCTGTTGCCCAAGAAGATGCATCCCAAATTGAACCATACACATACATTGGTCTTGAAGGGTAAGTGGCATCACTTTTCCTAGGATACCTTCTAATGGGAACATCATCAACTAAAAATCTGCATTTGTTGGTTTTTTCATTATAAGACAAAAACTAGTTAGCAACTAACAAAACCATATCAACAAGCAATATTATAAATTGTATTAATGATTATTAGCAGGTGAAAAATCATAGTCATCATCCAATAATAATGTTTATATGAATGACTATAGTCAAACTCAAATATAGAGATATAATATTGAGTTTAATAATAACTAAGTATCCAATGTGTAAATAAATTTTACACAATATCCAATTATATTTTACCGTATTCTCATATTATAATTTTCTTTGTTTGTCTTTTTCATGGATGGGTGTTGCATATCATCGTGTCCAGTGGTCTTTTTTTTTTGTCTTTTCTAAAGTAATAATTATTGCTTTTTATTTTTTCTATAATCAAAATAGTTGTTATTAAGCACTAATCATAATTTTACAATTATTCTTAATAGAATTTTAACTTTGTTACTTAAGGGTGCTAATAAGGGTTTTCTCTTCAAGGTGGCAAATTATTTTCTAGAAGAAGTGCACAAGTGCACAACTATTTTTACATGCATCATAAAATATGATTGAAAATATGTGTAAAATTGTTTTACCATATTAAATAGTAAAATAATTAATTAATAAAATAGTTAAATTCTAATTGTTTGTTTCATAACTATATCTAAGACAGTAAAAAACTGCATAGATATTTGATATGGGAGATTCTAGGGTGTAAGTTCAATTCTACAATTTTTCACTTCTAAATATTTAGTGTAATTTTTTTATTAGACTCTTTGAAACATATTTTATTTAAAGTTTTTAGTTTTTTTTGCTCATCTTCTATTTTTGTCTTTTTTGTTGTACTTTTGTTTTTCATAAACAACTCTTACAATAGGTCAAAGACATTGATAAAGACACATGTATAGTTTCAGCCATGCACAAACTCACTCATACTTGTATTAAAAATTGTATATTTTATTTTAAAAATATTATAAGCTCTTTTTTTTTTGTTTACAAAGAGGACAATGAGCCCAAAATATAATAAGCTTTAATGATGTTTACATCATATTTATAATTTTTATACAAAATTATCTTTTTCAACTGACTTATTGTGAGAGAGCCATAATTATAAGGCTATGACATACACACATAATTAATGATTTAATGAAAAATGATTAATATAATGAGCATAAAAATGAATGAAAAAAGAAAATTACATTATCTCACTGGCTTTCCATAGAATAGCATAGTTGTGAAAATCTTGAGTTGGATCAAACCAAAGATGAAACTGAATCTCTCTTCCAATAACGTTCCTATCTCCACTTCCTTTCATATATACATTTGTCTGCAACACATATGGCTTACCTGGTGTAGTGCCAAGAAACTCAATGTCAATTTCATCATGGTTTCCTGGGAAGTCTTGATTATTTGAAAGCTGCAATTATTAACAAAAAAACAAGTGATTAAAATTTGCACTTCATAAAACATTTTTACTACCTCCGTCTCACAATATAAGTTATTTTAGTTATATATTCCGTCCTGTCACTATTATAAATAAATTCAATTTTTTAGTACATTTAACAACTGATTATTTGGTTTGTATTAAAAAATCAAATTTATTCATAACAGTGATCGAAGGAAGTACAAATTAAAAAATACAGTTAATTTTTTTGCAAAATGATTTTTGCTAAAATTGAATAAAAAACAAGAGAAAAAAAATTGTTGCTAAAATGACTTATATTAGGATGGAGAAGTAATTTTCAACATTACTTGATTATAATAAAAGAATATCATCTTGACTCAAAATTATTATAGAATATTTCTAGCTTACATAGAGAGAAGTAATAACTCCAGCAGTATAGCCAGGTTGAAGCTTAATATCAGCACCAAAGTAACCAGATTTATAAGAGTGAAGTGACTTGAATCCACTGCCTATATTACAAATATTATGTCAGACAAAACTCAAAGCAGACAATACCTTATAACAGAACAGCAGTGCAACAAACTTGAGGTCGAAACATAGACAAAAAATTTAATAATTAATTAAAGTACCTGTATTGGAGTCAAGCCATATTGTTAATGAACTTTGGTCCAATTTTTGATGTTGAGGTCCCCAAAGGTTTCTAAATCCTTGACTAAAGGAAATAGGACTAATTTTGGAATTAGGGTAGTAGCCAGGTGAAGGTGGACCCTGAGCATTAGAACAAAAGATTGTGAGTGATAGTACAAGAAGAGAGAAGATAGGAACCATATGGAAGAAATTAGAGGACATTGATGATAATATTAATGGCATTGTAGTATTTTTTGAGCACTAAACAGAGGACTCTGTTTGAAATGCAGGGGAGGGGCAGAGGATAAGAAGGTTAGTTGATTTTCATGTTAGAGTATGGCTACACATTTGGATATATAAAAGGATTTTGTGGCCCTACATTACCAAAAAGGTGATAAGTTAGTTGATTTAGAAGTTACACACTAGCTAGTAGCTAGGACAAAAATTTATAGCATTATTATTTTGGATTTTAACCTTCCAATTTTTAGAAGAAAAATGTCTCAATAATTTATAATTTAATCGAAAGATAAATAAAATTTTACCAATGGTTGTTTTATTGAGCATTATATTCTAGTTCTCTTATATAATTTGTGTTTAATTGAAACTCGTTAATCATTTGAATCTAATAAAATGTTTAAATATATTACTTCACATTGTGTTATAAAATAAAACACTTGCAAAATAGTTGAAGTTATATATGGTGTGAACTTTTTGCTTTAATTCTCTTCAAGGAATGAAGCTTCCTTTTTCAAGTAAATACTTGTTTTAGTAAACTTATTATTACATCATTTGGATGGTTAATCATGGAAAAGGAATGATTTTGATTTGTTTGGTCACCTATGACATTTCATATTAGAGGGAATAGATAAATTTAGATATATAGATGTATGTAGTTGGCCTTACCAAATATTTTCACAATTATTTAATAAATTATCAAATTGGTCTCTATTTCTATAGTTTACTTTTAAATCGGTTTATGGTTATATTAATATCTCAAATTAATCTTTATCTTTATAAAATATATCTCATTTTAGTCTCTATCATTGATAATTTTTTTCAATTAAATTGCTCCGAAGAATTAAATTAAAAAATAGTTGATGAAAACAAAGAATAATTTGAGATATTAATAATCTAGTCATAGAATTATTATTATCACCATTTGGACATAGGTATATATTGAAGAGAAAAACGTGAGCAGTGTATCTCCATGTTTTTCTTTGGGAAATGTGCTGAGAAAGGATAACTTTGTAATGATGTGAACTTTCTTGTGGTGCTTTCTCACTATTTTCATTACTTTCTTCATGTAACTATGTAATCAAGGCTTCTTGTTTATTTCTTCACACAACTATATAATCAAGGTCAGTATGATGACACTAAAGCAAATTATTTATTTTGGATTAACTAAAGTATCATTGTACACAATCGTATAACTTTTTGAGATCATTTGAGATTTATTTAGGAACTTAATATTTTTTTACAAAATATTTTTCATAAGAATATAATCAGTTATGAAAAAGTTACCGACTGAGGGTCAGTAGCTTAATACAATATTATTAGGCCTTTTAACACCCAAATGAAAAAGTCTTTACTATAATTATTCCATACTACTAATAGTAGTAAATTGATTCTCTTCATATATCAAGGTTAGTAATGATAATTGGTTGTAGTAGTAGATCAGATTTTAGTCAACATTTAACAACTTGGAATGGAGAGGGATTCATAAACATTAAATTCTTGACATTCCACTTTGCATGCTTTTGACTTTTTTAATTAGAAATATCAAGCTGAAGCACATTTACTTCCATCTCATATTTTAATTCAACATATTTATAGTTTGTGTCCCCAAAAGCAAAGACCTGCAAATTTTATATTGAACAATCAAACCATATATAGGTTTATACTCGTATTTTGTTATTCTTTTTATAGGAATGTTAAACAACATGAAGAATATGACATGAAAGGGTGAAAAAGCAAAATAACTCTTTTTGTGAATCTTTAGACCTATTAGGCTATCACTAAAAACTATATACTAATATTTGATCAGATAGTCTAGTAACTAGTGGACGTACCAAAGTTCAGACTCTGATTCTTATACATTATATGTAAATGTAATACGTCTCTATCAACTAAACTAAATTCATGGGAACTTAAATTCGGTTGATTTAGAAACTCAACAATAAAATCTCAACAACTTGGAAACTTAATCAAGTCTTCTCTATAAAACTTCAACAAAAATAACTACCTCAAAGTAGTTAGCAAAAATTGATAACGACCATTATATATATTTTATAAGGGTGTTGAAAAATTGCCATCTAGTGCCATTTTTTAATCTTGAAATTGTCGGCAACTTCTCTATGTCACCACTACAATGCCCAAGTTGAGTTTAAGAATGTAAAATTCTTAGTTCATGAATTTAGGAAGATTTTGCTTTGTCAAAGGAAAACACATCCTTATTTTCAGACACATACACATGGTTTGAAGGAACAAAATTTATTGCTCAAATATTTCTGAATTATACAGACAAAGATGTGGCATGGGTATGATAGTAGTAATTAAGAATGTGCTAGTAATACTCTTTGGCTAGAATAGGTTGATAAATACATATAAAAGATTATTGTGATGTAATAACCTAAGTTTCAATCTTGTATATACTTTTTTTTATAGGTTTTCATCACTAAATCATAATTCGAGTCGAGGCACTCTCAACATAAAAATGTGGACACTTTTTTCAATTAAAGAGTGAATATGAAAGAGAGTCTTTCTAGTACTTCTTGTAATAATTTTTCCTTCTCTTTTTTTTTAGAAAATGAATGCAAATTACAATATAGGTGTGAATTTATAAACGCATTAATCTATTAAATTTAGTCAAAAAAGTGAACTCACACACTTATTAATTTATTTATGTTAATTAAAAGAAACAAAAACAATTGAACTACGCAACTTGTTGTCTACACTAAAGTAATGCATATGCCATATGTTTCGCGCCCTGTTTCCATGATTTATGGTTATGGAGCAAAATAATTGTCAACCCATCCATGGCTATGTATTATGAACTTCTAATTATGAAAATACTCCTTGCTCTATATACATATCAATGAACATATATATATATATATATATATATATATATATATATATATATATATATATATATATATATTAATTGTTTACACCTAAAACTAAATTATTTGTTAGTTGAAATTGGTAAGGCAGAAAATATAAAGGTAGATAATTTTTCTCAATTGATAGCAAGTTAAAGATATGTAAATATAGTTGAGTGCGAGTCAGTTGAGTCGCACTCAAGTCCAATGTGGTTTATGATGGTCATATAATTACTAAACTTAGTCAAAATTCACTTGAAATCGATAATTGGACAATTCAGTCGTGCTCCATGTTTATAGTGCCATTAATCGAAAAAGTTATATTGTTTACCTATAAATACTCAATTCTAAATATTTTCGTCACACAATCGATTTGTTAATCAATTTGTTATCTCTTTACCTTTTAACTATCATTTCATTTATTTATACACTTCTTAGTTTAGTAGCTCAACACCTTGAAACACCGTACTCAACACAATTTGGAGTAGTTAAAGAATCCACAACTTAGGGATAAAGTTCATTTCTCAGCAAAACCACTTGACTCGATACATTATATAACTTTTGGAGGAATTCTTAATCGCTTTGAGGTATTTTTAGGACATTATAGAGGACGGAGGAAGAAAATTGGATTTCTTGTAATATATGGCAAGCAACTGTTTGGACAACATGGAAGAATTGAAATAATGTCAACTTCTCATTAAATTTGGCTTTGATAGCTAGAAGAAGTGGTTGACTAAAGCAAAGCAAAGCAAATTAAACCTCATGGATGTGGTAGGTGAAAAAAAAACATGGTAGCCTTGTCATTTTTATGAAGAATGAATGGCAAGTGAAACCTCTAGAGTATTTGATAAGAAAGTAATATTGTATTAGTACTTAATTTTTAAATTATTGAGTAGTTAGATTATCCCTTGTATTTTATTCTTAGCATTGAATGAATACTAATTGTACTTTGAGTAAAAAAAGTGAGTCTTTCATCTAGACTTTTTATAGCAAAATAATATAGTGTAAACAATTAATATATTGAACTCATTGTACCAAAAAAAAAAATTGAATTCAAATGGTTAAATTAGCTCTATAAAAGACATATAATTGATTCTTGCAAGAATGTTAGATTTTACTTACTTTATAATCAAACACCCTGTATTACTAGAGTGTCATTCTCCTATAAATTAAAAAGTTAACGTAAACAAATAGAGTGTAAACGAAAGAAATATAATACGTAATTTTATCAGATTATCGGTGTATTCACCATTATATTATAATTGTCTAGTAAAATATAATGATTTGAGAGCAATGCACCTATATAACATGTATTAGAGAATACAATATATTGATTAAAAAAAATTAAAAGATATGATATACTTTTTATGACAAACATAATACTTGTTGCGAGACGAAATAAATAATAATAATAATACTAATAATAATAATAAGTTGTGAATAAGATAGGGTTAAATATGTTTATAGTTTCTATAAAATTATGTTTTTTTAAGTTTAGTCGCTTTTAAACTTTAGAGTTAAATATATTTTTGGTCCCTATAAAATGCGGACCTTCTAATTAAGTTTAGTCTATGTTTAATTTTTATTATATTTTTAATCCCTACACATAATTTTAGTCCCACTAAAACTATATTTATTTAATTATCATTAAACTCTTAAATATTTGAATGACTTTTTTATAGGCATGTTTAAAACATCATAAAAAATGTATTTACCAAAATTTAGAATTTTTTAACATGATATGAATTAAATATGAATTTCCTAAATTTTAAAATTTTAAGATAAAAATCACGAAAATCATGACCTAGAAATCAAATTTTAAGCTCATTTTTTTTAGAAGAACTTTTTATGAAGTTCTAAACATACCTGTGAAAAAATCATTCATAAATACATGTTGATTCACAAGTAAGAACATATTTAATCTTAAATTTTAGTCCTCATATGATATCGTAGTTCATAAGAATAATCTTTATTTTAAAATTTGTAAACTTTTTATAAAAATTAGACATTTTAGTCCCTCAAAATACTCAAAATAATATTTATAAAATACAAATAAAGACTAAAAATGAATACTATAATTTATTTGAAAGCTTGTGATTTTGTAGCGACTAAAAAGATATTTAAATCCCATAAAATATGACCATTATAATTGTTTTTTTATCATTAAAAATTATTTTTGATTGCATTTTGAAAGAGTTATCATTTTTGTATTGTTTAAAAATTATTTTTTATTTGCTTACATTTGAATATTTGAATAAAGAAATACAAAAAAAAATATGTTTTAAGTTATTTGTCTTGTTATTTATGAGCTCAAAACCTTTTTTTACATTCATAATTGCGATTCAACTATTCTCTAAATCATTTCAACAAATCTATTTGGCTGGGTAAAGTTATGTTTAATTTGAACTAACTCACTAAAATTAAAATTAAGGGTAATCAAACCAAGATCTCAAACCAACGTCACTATGCCATTCAAATTGGGTTAATCATTTTTGGTTCTTGTTTTTTGATGATTTTTCATCCCACCCCTCAACACTCTCTTTTCCCCCAATATTTTTTTTTTACTCTTATACAAAAATCATTTGATCAACAATTAAAATTATGTTTGAACTAACTCATTTGTTCTTTCTGTTGATCTTTGTTGGGCCTTTACCAGTTAGGCTTGGTTGTGGGAGTTATAACAATTTTTTGTTAAGTGAGAGCTATTTTTACCTCCTACATGGTTTTTTAAAAAATACACCCCACCAAATTTATCAATCTAGATTAAGGCACAAAAAATCGAGTAAATTTAAAAACAAAAAAAATAAAGAGTTTAATTTTTTTCCTTATAATTTAGTATGGAAGTAGTATATTAGCAAGATGCATTTATTTATTGGGTTATGTTAACTGATATCCTGAACATTAATTAAGAAACTAAAAAAAGTATTTAAATTAAAAAATATTTTTTAACTTTTAAAGAATTAACAACACAAATTCTTATATTTTTTACTAGTATTTGTTTCTTTAACCAATGTCCCGAAAATATTGGTTAACGTTTTCTTTATTTATTTCATGATGGCTTGACAAACATGAAATGAGAGAAGTGACAAGACAACTACAGGACTGCAATTGCTTCTACGAATCTTGTCTGTTTTGTCTGTATGCACCATGCGGGATAGGAACAAACAAAGAGTGGACAATGCTTACATATGCAGGTTACTATTTTGAGTTTTTTCAATAGCAATTTGCCATGGACTTTTTTCATTAATTTATATTTTAAAAGGGTATGGATCAATCTTTTTGGCTAACTAATTATCAATAATTGATTTGCAAGATAAAAATATCAAAAATATGGCTATGATTTTAGGTTTGTATCAACATATATATAATGATTTTAGTTTTGTATAATAGTTATATTACGTTGCTAAATGCATTATTCTCTTCATGCTCTAGAGGTTTTTCAATGTTGATGTCATATAAAAGAATAACTATTATTGCAGAGAATTTCGATTAAATATTGTAGACCATAGCCCATAGGGTAACAGAAAATGCTTAATTAATTATTTCTAAAAAATTTATAAATTATTTGAAAGTTTGTTTAAATTAATATAGATCATGTATGAATTATTGCATATAAAATATATATTAATATTGTAATTATTATAATGAAAAATAAATGAATTGAATTTCCCAAACTCATCGTATAATTACATCAACAATGAAAATTAGAACTCACATCTTTTTCGAATGAGTTATATTCGTAAAAACTGAAGAAAAAATAATTTTTTTTCAGTTGATAAATCACTAAACGTTAATATTTTCTCCTCTTCTAACTAATCTCTTAATTTTTTTTTTAAAACTTGGTATCCAATCTAAAGATCAATTAAACTCTTTATTTAATTAATTGATCATTTGAATGCCACTACATGATTAATTGCTTTCTCCTAATCTTTTGTTGAGATTTGTGGACTACATTGAGACAGGCTGATTCAATCATCAATCACGTGATTATTGATTAGTGTTGGTTTTTGTCAAAACAATTTTGATTAGTAGTAGGTATTATCACTAAAATTTATAAGTCATGCGCTAATTAACTTATGATCACTCAAATTAAATGGTAGTCTTTCTACCATGGGGATTGATAGCATCCATTGAATTGAATCCTCATGCAAAAATTATCAACATGTAGTGATATATATTAGATTCAAAAAGCTTTAGAATAATTTCATGTTTTTTCACGATAGATATAAGTGATTATGGCTCTTTGTACTCACATATTGTAAGTTACTATGTGGACAAATTTGATTGTGCCTTTGCAACTAATGCAGGATTAGCCTTTAGCTTGGATGATGTTTTATAATATTTCTCATCCAAATCATAATCTGAAAGTGTTTTTATTTGTCCTGTTCTAATTAGGTACACAAAAAAAAGTATAATTATATTAATAAAATGATTGTTGTTAAAGTTGTCAATATATAATAAATGCTTCATTTTTTTGTATTCTAATGATGAAATAAGAATCTATTAGTTTGATTTGAAGTGAAAGACATTGATGTATGAATTGAAGTTAATCACAAACTATTAAGTAAGCCCATGACTTCCATATACTATTTTTTTTCTTCCCGAATGTATACGTCTCACGTGTGTTGGGTTCACATTATTGAATTAAGATTCTTATATGTAATTGTTTAATTGAAATTAAATGGTAAAATTTAAAGTTTGACAAAAGTTCTAGATATTTTTAGTATGAAAAATTCAGAAGAAAATAAGTTTCATCCCATTCACATGTTTTGGAATTTTCTTAATAAAATAGTAGAAGGACTTTTGTTGTTATTGGAATTAACCTCTGATTTTTAAAGAAAGTGATCATAATAGTGCAAAGTTTGCCTGCCAGATAAATAAAACTTGACTATAAAACTATTTTATTCAAAAACTGAATTCAAGTTTTGTAAATTTTTTTTATTTTGTAAAGCTCATTAACCACTTGAATGATGTGTCAAATGTCTTAGTCCAACGATTTTTGCTTCTTCTAATTTTAGCAGATCTGCAGGTGTAGGGATTAGATGGGAGGGTACCAAGTATAAATCACAAAATAAAATCATAGTTCAGAATTTGGTTAGGTGCCAAACACCATAGCCCAAAGATAATCGTAGCTTGTGCAACAAGAAACTAAGCCCATCCTAGCATGAATTATATTATCTAAGAATTCTTGCTTTTATTGACTAATTTTATTTATCACTACGGTATTTTTATTTAATTTACAAGATATTTGACTTATAGTGATAGACAACAATGTCACTAAAAGTAAAAAATGTGCATAAGGCTAATTTTTACGGGAACCAAAACACTTTTTGAAAGTAATCCGATTTGTATATTCATACTGGAACAATTATTTAAAAAGTTAGATGTTTACACTTAAAATTACAAGAAATACAATTTGTAGTGACATACAAAACTGTCACTAAAAATCGTAAGTGCATGAATAGTACTAGTTTTAAAGGGAACCATAACACCTTTTGAACCTATTCCGGTTCATATGTTCATATCGGAACAATAGTTTGAATATTCTGGTATTTTCACTTCAAATTCAAAGAAAGTTTACTTTTAGTGACAAGACAAAAGGTGTCACTAAAAATAGAAAATGGGTGCACAATACTAGGTCTGACGAGAACCAAAACACTTTTTTGAAATTACAAGAAATACAATTTGTAGTGACATACAAAACTGTCACTAAAAATCGTAAGTGCATGAATAGTACTAGTTTTAAAGGGAACCATAACACCTTTTGAACCTATTCCGGTTCATATGTTCATATCGGAACAATAGTTTGAATATTCTGGTATTTTCACTTCAAATTCAAAGAAAGTTTACTTTTAGTGACAAGACAAAAGGTGTCACTAAAAATAGAAAATGGGTGCACAATACTAGGTCTGACGAGAACCAAAACACTTTTTTGAAATTAATCTGCTTTATATGTTCATACCGGAAGAATTGTTTAAAAATTCCGGTATTTTGACTTTATATTACAAGAAATTTGACTTGTAATGACATGTCACTAAAAATGGAAAATGCCTTCATATGACGTGTTTTGACGAGAACCAGAACACTTTTTGAAAATAATCCGGTTCAAATGTTCATACCGGAATAATTGTTTGAAAATTCCAATTCATGTTAAAGAAATTTGAATTTTTCTATCTATCACTAAAAGGAAAAATATGTTGGTACAACTTATGTAGGTGTGAACTCCAAAATATGAAAAATGAAGTATAAAATTTTCAATGGTCAAAGATAAAATTGAAAGATTAAATTATTTGTAGGGGTGAAGGGTTAATTGTAGGGGTGGGAGGGAAATTTTTTCTCACAATATACATGTTTAAGCCCATTCTTAAAAAAAATAATTGATTATTTTAATAGTGTTTTTTTTTTGAAAATTTATTTTTAACCTCAAAATAAAAAACTAATAAGATTAGTTTTTTTAGATTTTTTTTTAAATTAAGGAACCAAGTTTTGGAGCTTCACCTTTTAATTTTGTTTTGATCATAGTAAAAAAATGGAAAGTAGTTTTAATTTTTTTTAGAAATTTCTAAAAAAGAATCTCTAGACTCATGGTGATGTGGAATATAGTTAGAGAGATTGTGTTATATATATAGAAGTCTAGAACACTTGTGTCGTGTATCAAGTAAGCTTGTATGAAACAATTGATCCTCTCATTCTAGTTTTCTAACAAGTTTTATACTTCAATTGATAATTATATTAAAGATGAGGTCTATAATTGATTATTAAAATAAAGTCTATATCCTTTACTCGGCAAATCTTATGGTTTAAATTTGTAGCAATTGGTTATCACAGTAAAGTAGAAATCCTTGTATAAAACTTTTTATCACATGATTCTTATTTTGATGAAAGAGAATGTTTTTGGATACAACTTTCTAATCACATCATTTTGTTATTGGCTTGATTGAGAGGGTTGTTATCTGGCTAGTCTTATAGTTGAAGAGACATGGGGCCAATTTTTACACCCTTTGCTTTTTGGTGATAACCTTGCATTTGTGCCCCTTATGTTGATCTCTCTAAATTGTCACTGTGCTTTGGGGATCATGTACATTTGGATTTGGCAGTTTAATCCATAGTTAAATCTCATTAACATTTGAACGGTTTTCTAATTTGAATTGGATATCTTTTGCGTGCAACTGTAGATATTTTAAAATGAAATATTTAAAAATTTATTTTAGGTCTGGTAGCCCAGCGATTATAATTTCATCTTTTAAAAGTAAATAAGTGAGTATATCATAGTTCAAATTTCGGTTCCTACACATTAGTGTAATTAATACTCTAGTATATAAATGGAATATAAAAAAAATTCAGATTTTGTCCCTTAAAAAAATTTATTAAAAAGTAATTTAATAATTGAATTCAACTACAAATCACTATAACTTCAAAAAAAAAAAAAAAACTACGAATCACTATTGATAACATTAATGTTCATTATCAGCCCTGGGCCAGAGCAAGTAGACCCACAACATGACCTCAAAAAATAAGGGCTCAATTTTTTATTTTAGGTGTATTGCAAACCCAATGAAAACAATTACAAGAAAAAATCAAAAGAAAAAATCAAAAGAGAAAAAAAGTTCTATCAGGGGCTGCACTTTTAGACTACAAAGACCCAAAAAATAAATATTATTTTTCAACCGCAATCTACAGGCCCAAAATTTTCAATGGCAGATCCGTCCGTGTTGCATTCAATCCACCCATGTAAAAGAGGCTTTTAAATTACTTTAAAAGTTCTTGTAGGCTAGGATGATGAGTACTAACTTTAAAAGTCTTCAAAATTCTAAAGTTTAAGATGTCAGAACTAGTTGCTAAAGAAGTTCGGTTATCAAACAAGGCAACACTGGCAACAATAGAAGCAATAATTGAATTCCATCAAGACTTAACATTATTAAATCTAAGATTGTTTCTGCAACTCCAAATGGCATTAGCAATATTAAGAATATCAGCAATAATCAATAAACTGCATTGAGAAGTTCAACCTCTATTATAAATCTCCAATATATCATTAATGGAGTTTAAATTAATGTTCAAATGATAGAGAAATTGCAAAAGGACAATGCAAGAATAAGTGATTAGAAGATTCATCTTGTTGGAAGCATAAACTACAAATAGAAGGAAGATAACAACCTCTCAAATTTAAATCATCATCAGTTAGAAGCTTGTTATAAAATAATCTCCAAACTAAGAGAGACTTCGAAGCGAGAATATCAGAGTTCCAGATGATCTTAGACCAGCTACAAACCATTGCAGGCGGTTTTTGAAAACAATTAGTATCTTTTAAAGATAAAGTTCCAAAAGAAGTATGCTTCTAAATAAGAAAATCTTTCTTATCTTCTGAGGGAATAGAAATAGGTTGAAGATAAGGTAATAAAGAAGGAAACTCACTTTGAATGTCCATCGAAACACGCCACTTGCAATCAACTATGAAGTCAGACACAAAATGATGGAGATTTTGAAGCCTATCAGGATCAAGATGATACCACTCCAATTTTGCTTCCAAAAGTTGATCGTATTACCTTTGCCAATTGTCCAACAAGAATTATCAAAAATAATTGGCACTTTAGATTTAATACCACACCAAATCGAGGAAAAAAATGTGATAACAAATCACCTAATCCTTCATAATGACCATATGTCTAATGAACTGGGCACATTGCTCTGAAGATTCCAACATCTCCAACAAAGCTTAAGGTTTGAAGTTTTATTCAAGTTAGATAGAGATCTTAGTCCAAGACCACCCTCTATAAGAGGAGCACAAGTTTTAAACCAATAACTTGTTACTAATTTTCTAATGTTTGATTGAGAAAACATGTCAAGAATATATGGTGATTGAATAGATAAGCATACTTTGGATCAAACTTTCCAAGCATTGGCCGTAAAAAAGAAGCTTAGGTTTACCCTTAAACATATTGGTACACCCAGATAAAGAAAAAGGGAAGGAACCTATATTGAAGCCAAGTATTGAGAAATTCCGAGAAGCCTAGAATGAGGAATAGATCCATAATAAATAGTCGACTTCTGAAGATTAATGAGTTGACCAGAGATTTGAGCTTATCTGTGAAAAAATTGATTAGGAATTTGAATGTTGGAAGTTCCTTTACAAAAAAAAAGCATCACTAATAAAATTTTAAATGATCATTTTACACCTGCAGTCTCATAATATTTGAACACATTATTTTGGTATTATATCCTCCCTTCGTTTCAAAATAAATGTCGTTTGAGTTGCGTGCGCATCATTTATATAACATACTTTGACCATATATTTTGAATAATATATAAAAATAAATATTAGCATGTACTCTTTCTGGTCACAAATATAAGCAAAAATAACTTTTTAGTCCATTTGACTGTTGATGTATCTGACCCATATTATAAGCCAGATACATCAATAGTCAAAGGAACAAAAAAAAGTCAATTTGCTTATATTTGTTTCGTTGGATATTTTTAAAATATAAAAAAATTAGAATTTATTATAATACACATTATTATAAAGATATTTGTTTTTTTTTGAAACGACTAAAAATAATTATATTAAAATACTAGAGTAGCACAAGGAGTGCAACATCTAAAGATATAAGAGTGAGTATACAAAACAAAAACAAACAAACAAGGTGCCATGAAGAGCATACAAAGCAAGAACAAAAATCTCAAGCACACCGCTTTATCTACCCACCCCTCCAACCAAGACAAATCAAGGGGTCGGTGTACGAACAACCAAAAACTACATCAAAACTTGTATAATATACTTTAAGCCACCACCACACCTGTAATTTAATTTGATCAAGAACATGTTGGGAGTCCATAAAGTTGTTGCGAAATATACCCTCATTGCGACATTTCCAAATCCACCATGTAGTAGCTAGCCAAAAAACCTGAAAAATGTGCTTCGGTTTGATTGTAGGAAATTGGAGGCCGCTAAATTGTTGAGCATGAGCCACTGCTTCCACCGGTAATACGCCTTGGATGCCTAGCCAAGAAAGAACACCTGACCAGACCATGCGGGCAAACTGGCAATCAAAGAACAAATGAGAGAGTGTTTCACAAGTAGGACATCCAAAGCTGCACAAATGAGAACCAGTCACAAGAATTCCCCGGCGGAGAAGATTATCTCTAGTCGGGATTCTATTGAGTAGTAAACGCCACGCAAAAACGGAAACCTTCAAAGGAATGAATTTGTGCCACGACAAGTCACGGACAGTAACCGGTACACCAACTGATGCAACCTGTCTGGTTAAAGAGACATATGCCTCCTTGACTGTGTAAGAATCTGAGAGAGCACCTAGCCACCGCCACCTGTCAAAAACACCCGGCTGCAAAACAATGTTCAAAAAAAGGGTACAACACTCCTCCAATACCACTTCCTCCCATACAAACAGACGTCTTCGCCACACCCATCCGCCCCCTCCGACACCCCAACCCCGCCGATGCATCTCTCCCACCGATATAAGAGGCTCCATGAACAGCCCTGCTAGCCTCGGAAACCTCTTTCTCAAGACAACCCCCTCCCCCAACCAAGGGTCATCCCAAAAGAGAGTATTAACCCCATCACTCACCCGTCTCGATAGACACGAGCTAAACCACCCGGAAGTTCCTTGTAAGGTACCCTTCCTAATCGCCGTCAAGTCTTGCCACCACAAAGATGCCTTATGGCCACCATCCTGAATTTCACCCCTCACAACCCCATACCTATGCGCTAGAACTCTATGCCAGAGGCCAGAATCCTCTGTTTTCGCCCGCCAACACCATTTGCCAAGTAGTGCAATATTAAATTCCCTGACCCTCCGAACCCCCAAACCCCCTTGACTACGAGCTAAGCATACTTTAACCCAATGGATCCAATGAGTTTTACGAGCCTCACCATCCTCACCCCACAAAAAAGTTTTAAAAAGAGATTCAATGGTCGAGATGATACCTGAGGGAGCCTTGAAAAAGGAAAGAAAGTAAACCGGGATGGACGACAGAGCAACTTTAAGCAGGACCAGGCGGCCGCCCATGGACAGATTTCGGCGATTCCAAACTGACAAACGGGCTTTAATTTTATCAACAACAGGTTTCCAAAAAGAGAGTCTCCTAGGATTACCACCGATGGGAAGACCAAGATAATTAAAGGGAGTAGTTCCAACGCGGCAGTGTAAAATATTAGCAGCCTCATGCAACCAAGAAAACTCGACATTGACTATTTGTGATCAAAGATGTGCATCGACATATGTAAACTAATTAATTGCAACATTTATTTTAAAACAGAAAGAGTATCTTTTATTTTTACGATGAAAGAAATATAATTAGATTCACATTTTTTTCTAATAGAAATGAAAAATCAACATTTTAAATTTTAAAATTAGCAATATTACACACTAGTTTCTTTATTTATTTATACTAGTTTATACTAGTTTAAAATATAAAATATTATAATTAAAGGCAAAAAGAATATAATGTTTTTTATGGAAACAAATTATACCTATAACTAGGAAAAAGTTATCCACCAAAAATTTATACTAGTTTATTTATTTATTTTTCTTTTTTTGTTTTCTTGTGAGTCATTTTCTTTTTTCTTTAATTTGGTTTATGTTTTGAGGTTTCAACTTTTTCCTTTTTTAACTTTTGGTGGATAACTTTGTCCTAGTTACAGGTATAATTTTTTTCCATAAAAAACATTATACTCTTTTTGCCTTTAATTATAATATTTTATATTTTAAAAAATTGCTAATAAATAGTATAAGATTATTTACATATTTTATATAATTTATTATTCCTTTTTTCAAATATTATCCTTTTTTTGGTTAGACAAATATTACCTTTATTAATACCATCAATATATATATTATTTTTTGAAAAGCACCCATTTACATTGAAAAATGAAAAACTAATCAACATTGAATATTTTTAACACAATAATATATAATAATAATAATAAATGTCCCATGAGCTTAACTCAATTGGTTCGACACCGTATTATATATGCAGGGGGCGGGAGTTCGAACTTCAGTCATCCCACTTCTCCACTTTAAAAGTGGAATATCTAGCCGTTAGGCTACTTGACCAAAAAAATAAAATAATAATAATAAATAATTTAATAAGAATCAGAATCCGTTGACACAAACTACTTTGACACCAATTTGAACACCTCTCAATAATGTTTATTAGCAATAACTTTTTTAATACTTGTGATATTTTGTGAAATTCTTATAATAAAAAATGGAGAGAGTAATAAGTTACATTAAAAGTTTTTTCACAAATTTTTTAAAATACAATAAATTATAAAATAATTTTTTACATGCATGAATCCGATACGCAAATTTAAGAGACTTAAATACTCTCTACAAAATTCAACACGGATTGCTTTATATTTACTATCCCTATGAAATTCTTTATTGCTATTCTTAGTATGAATTAATTGCCATTCTGGTACAATATTAACAAATATCTTTCCAATTACGGAGTCGATATTATAAGCATCAATTTCATAATCCAAATTCATTGGTTCTACACGTCACGGCAATATTCACTATCAAGGAAAAAACAAATTTCGAAAATATAATTTTTTAAAAAGATAATATTCTGAAAATAGGAGTTATTTAATAATATGAATATTTTTCTGTCTGTAAGTCTTAGCTCAACTGAAAAAATACTGAAATTGTTAAGCCGGACATCGTGATCCGAATTCGAACCTAAAACCCTCCAGTTATATGTGAGTTTAATTTCAAAGCCTTACCACTTCTTCATAAACCATAAAAAAAATAATGAACTAATTTGTTTTTGTAAGTTTAACTCAACTGATTAGAACAATACATACAAAATATAAAGACGAGAATTCAAATCCTGAACATCCAATTCATGGTTAAGGGAATCCACATTAAATTCATATTTGAAAAGAGTCAAATGTGATTATAATAAGAGACAAAAGAAGAATTAAATCAAAAGTAGTATTATTTTTTGTGCAATTTATTGTTTTGGACTGAACTAGTATTTTTTTTTGACCAAAAGGTATGTAGTACGTATTAATTAATAATTATACAATTATAATTATAATAAAACAAAATTAAATTAAATTAATCCAAAAAAACAAATATGAAAAGCTGAAAAGTGATGAACACCATCGTAACGTTAACGCTTTCAAAACACTTTTAAAGCTATTTTGGATTTTGAATGCTATAAAACCATTGCCCATTACATCATTTTTTCACAAACAAGACCAAACAAACAACATGGGATTCTCCAAAACCACTCTCTCTCTTTTATTTTTCTTCATTTTTTCTTCCTCATATGCAACTTCTCGAATCATACATAGTAAAGAATTTCAATCAAAAACCAAATTTTCACCAAACAATCGAGCTGAAAAGCTTATAAGAAGTTTCAACTTATTCCCAAAGGATCCGGTTAATATAATACATGGTAATCGCTCTATTGATTTTATCCCCGGAAAGATTGTCGAGAAGAAGTTCTCATTTTTCGGTGATTCCACTGAACCCTCTATTGAAAATCTCGGTCACCATGCCGGATACTATTCACTTCCTCGGTCTACCTCCGCAAGGTAAATTAATTTCTTCTTATTAATCATTATTGTGTCGTTGCAATGCAGGGTTTTATGTGATTTACAAATTAACTTAGTGTAACTGCGGATTGATACGGTTGCAGAAAGTGTCACAGCCACAATATCGTGACATTATCACATGATGCGTTATGTAATTTAAATTTCTTGTATTTTGAGTTCGTTTATCAAATCAAATTTTTTTACCTTAAAATCGAATTTGTTCAATCTTGATTGAACGAATCCGACTATAAACATATGAATCAAGTCAGAAATTAATGACCACATAAAGAGTGTCAATACTTTGATAAAACGATGATATTTTTCGTAGTCAAAAATGATTTTTGATTAAGTAGTAGATAATATCAAATGTCATGTGGTGTTGAGCTAAAGTAGTTTGCAACCAAAAGTATTATTTTTGTTCATGAGATCCAGGTCAAAAGGTCGCTGTACCACTTTATTTAGATATTATATATGCAATACCTTGTTTACTCACTATTTTTATTTTTATTATTCACTATTGATATTTCCAATGTGCAAGACTAAATATCTTAAAAGAACCATAACATTGTAATTCAAGTAACACCACACGTCATGTTCATGCATATATAATACATTATATCATATTCTAATATGATTTCACAATATGATTATTGATAATTTATTAGTGGTTAGGAATTGGATAAACAATTCAAGGACTAACTTTTTATTTAATTTATGTTTGTCTTATTTTATGTGGTCATGAATTGAACTTTATTTTTTGTTTGTTTAATAAATTACAGGATGTTCTATTTTTTCTTTGAATCAAGAGACAATAATAAGGATGCCCCTGTTGTGATATGGTTGACTGGAGGTCCAGGTTGCAGTAGTGAAATTGCTTTGTTTTATGAAAATGGTCCTTTTCAAATTGCTGATGATTTGTCTCTTTTATGGAATGATTATGGTTGGGACAAGGTATTCACATTCAATTCCTATGAAATTTATTGTTTTGATTATATGTTATGTGTTTATTATATTATGGTTCTAAATTGCAGCAGTTAAGATTTTGTTCCAGAGTCATTTAAAAATCTTTATATTACAAATGTAATGACTTTTACATTGTAGTTGTAGACTGTAATTCAGAACTATGATGAAACTTTGTAGACGAATATTTTTTAGATTAGACGTATTCCGGTGTCAGACATGCATTGATATATGTCCGATACAACACTGACACAACATTTAAATTATTTTATTTTCTAAATTTTTATCATTATCAACGTGTTAGTGTCTGTATTGTGTCTATATATCGGTGCTCAGTGAATAACCATGTATTCATAAATATAGAGTCGTGTCAAAGACATTGGTTAACAAAGAGAATCAAGTTGTTACACCAAATTTTGATTTTTTATTGAAATCATGACTAAGGTGTTTTCTCATTTTGTAGGCATCAAATATTCTTTTTGTTGACCAACCAATTGGGACAGGTTTCAGCTACACTTCAGATGATAGTGATATTCCTCATGATGAAACTGGTGTTAGCAATGATTTATATGATTTCTTACAGGTATATAAAGTATCATTTTCTCACATATGAAACACATGTTATGTATAAATTAAATCTATTAACTAAAGTTTTTATTTTTATAATTTTCACAGGCATTTTTCAAGCAACACCCTCAGTTTGTTAAGAATGATTTTTATATTACTGGAGAATCATATGCAGGACACTATGTTCCAGCTCTTGCATCTCGTGTTCACAAAGGAAACAAAGAAAACAAAGGAATTAAGATTAACCTCAAGGTTTCACAATATTCTCAAAATTTAATATTATAAACTTATGAACATTTTTTGTTGTTGCTAATGCTAAGTAGTGCTTATAGCGCTGCGTAGCAGAATTTTAAAAAATCACTATCGTTCAATGCTACACAACACTGTTGTGTGCTACATAACACTGTTGTGTAGCGGAATTTGAACAATATTGTGCTACATCATTTTTTATGTTCTGCATTTGATGGTGATTCTCATCAAAGTGAGAAATTTTAATGCAACCTTCATTGTTGCATCAACTTAAATCCTTGTTTATTATTTGTTTTTTCTAGGATGCTTTTATTCATTTGAATCCAATACAATAACAGGGTTTTGCTATTGGTAATGGGTTGACCAACCCAGAAATTCAGTACCAATTCTATACTCAGTATGCAGTTGATCACAAATTGATTACAGAGGAAGATAAAGCTGATATCGACAAGTCTCTCCCTGGTTGTGTCAGCGATGCAAAATATTGCGGTACAAGTTTCCTTAAACACTCTAATCAAATCCTTTTTTTTACTACTAGTATTGTCAAGTAACAAATCTTTTTTTCAATCCATATTGTTCTGCAATATACTATCAAATATAGGTCGACGAGTGATGTGTTACTGTAGTGTAGCTGAATTTGAACAAACTACTATTTTCCGCGATTTTTTATGGACATTTTATTAATTTATGTTTGATTTTTCAGAGAGTGAAGGTGGAGAAGCTTGCTTAACAGCCTTAAATCAATGTGAAGAGATTATGAATGGTGTCTTGTCCATTGCTGGAAACATTAATGTAATTACTTATGACTCAACAATTTTATTTTAAATAATTTTTTTAGCTATAATTTAATTAAATGTTATTTTGTAAATTTCAGTACTATGACATTAGAAAGCAATGTGAGGGACCATTGTGTTATGACTTTTCAAATGTGGAGACACTTCTAAACAAGAAATCAGTTAAGGATGCTTTAGGTGTTGGGGACATAGAGTTTGTTTCATGCAGCAAAGTTGTGTATAATTCTATGTTGCAAGATTGGATGAGAAATTTTGAAGCTGATATTCCTTCACTTCTTGAGGATGGAATCAATGTTCTTATATATGCAGGGGAATTTGATTTTATTTGCAATTGGCTTGGTGAGTAATCTTATCATACTCAATTCTTTCGAAACCAAATTGATTTAGCATTAACAAAAAAAATCGTCTATTTGGTCCATAAAATTACTTAACATTTTCAATTTTTTCTAAAATTATTAATATCTTTTCTTTAATTATTTTTATTTAACTTAGTATTAATAAACATATTACATCTGTTTCTAATGGAATTTGTTATTTTCTTCTCATTTCGGCAGGAAATTCAAAGTGGGTTCATGCAATGCAATGGTCAGGTCAAAAACAGTTTGTGGCGTCAAAAACAGTTCCATTTTTGGTTGATGGTACAAAAGCAGGATTATTGAATAATTATGGACCTCTCTCTTTTCTAAAGGTTAGTTATTATAGTTAATATTCAAGACTAGAAGTGTATTTTTTTATTTTATTGTGACATTGTTGAATCCATTTTTGGTGTCTTATATGTATATGTTGTGCAATAGGTATTTGGGGCAGGACATATGGTCCCTAAGGATCAACCAAAAGCTGCACTTGAGATGTTGGTCAACTGGACACAAGGGAAATTGAATGGGACAAGCATTTAATTTCTTTGTTAACTGATTGATACAATCATGTCAATATCAAAATCAAAACATCCTCTTACATAGATTATGTTTTCATAGATGATTTCATATATGATATTAAGAGGTCAAATTTATATTCCTATTCACAAATTCTCATTCTATGTTTACTTTTATGCAAGCAAGTATCGTTTCTAGAATTAGCTATAATCATATTGAAGATTTCTCGCGAAAGTATGTTTAGAAATACAGTCCTGTATGGTAAATCATACCTACGACAAATTTTTTTGGTCGAAACCGGGGTATCCACCGCCGAATGCAGTGACTAATTCTTCGCTAGATTGGAAACACCTCGATGGGTGGTATAGTTGGCCCAAGGATTTAAAGCTATACCTACGACAAATTTGATGTTGATAAGTATTTTACTAATAGAGCTAACCTAACATATTTTGAGACTTAAAACAAGATTTGTTATGAGATATTTTAAAATAATTTACATTGAACTTTATGTTATCGGCTTAAACAAAAAAAAAATGATTGTGTTCGATTCATAAAATGTTGTTAAATCACAACTGCTACTCGCCACTGTAAGATATAAAAAAATAGCCGAGATGTTTCCAAATTTTCTTAATTTGTTTATAATGAAAATTTAGCTTCTTCAATCAATCAATTACACTAGATGTGATATTTACAACTTATTGTTAAATTAATTTTGGAATATTTTAAAGAAAAAAGAGAAGACAACATAAACATTATTATGAAATTAAGATAGTTAACCAGTGCAATAGAACAGGGGGTTTGACTTTGAGAAGTATACTTGAAGAAAGTAATGGACTCAACTCAAATATATATATGATTTAAACAATGTTTATTATTGCTAAACACACCATATACATATACTCTAATACAAGTACCTTATTCTTAATTTTTTGACAAACAAAAGCTTAATTCATTTCATTTATTTAACAATAAATAAAGATGAAATACAAGGAGTTAACAATTCAAAGTGATAGCAACTAGGCCATGTACACTTTATTCTCAACACACACAAATACAAGATTAATGCAAGTAGTAGATTTCATTGGCTAACTTTTGTTAACAAAGAGAAGGTCGTATGGCAAACGAGGTTTGATTATAACCTCAAGTGGAGTAGTTTTAATGTTTGTGAGTCCAAATGTTGCACTCATATCAACATTTGCATTTGATGGGGTTGTGACTTCAAATGCTTGCAAAAAAGAAGCTAATGCCAAATGTGTCATTTGAAGACCAAATGTTATGCCAGGACAAGCCCTTCTTCCACCTCCAAAGGGAAGAAGCTCATAATGTTTTCCTTTGGCATCCATATCCTTATGAGTAGTTAGGAATCTTTCGGGCTGAAACTCCAAAGGTTTTGACCATACGCGTGGGTCTCTATGCATTTTCCAAATATTCCAAATTAATCGAGTGCCTGCTTGGATATCGTACCCACCCACAGTACAATTTTCAGTGAATTGACGCGCACCTGAGAGTGGTCCAGCAGGATATAATCTCAATGTCTCTTTCACCACGGCTTGAAGGTAAACTAAGTTGTTTATATCTGATTCATTCACTAGCCTTTCTTTCCCAACTTTCTCATCCAATTCATCTTGAACTTTCTTCAAAGTGTGGCGATTGTTCAATAATAACGAGAGTGCCCATACTATAGTTACTGTTGTGGTGTCAGTTGCCCCTGCAATTAACGTCTACAAAAGAAAGAAACAATGAGATTAATTTTTATATAATGAGTAGTGACATAAAATTATGTTTATAAGGAATAATCTTCATCTTACAAATCAATTTTACATATTAAAAAGACTTAATATAAACATAATATGATATTAGAGCTTCTCCACATGCTCATATTTGATAAAAGATGATATGAAAATATGTTTATAAGTAAGGACAATCTTCCCATCTTATGTATCAATTTTGTATAACTAAACTATGCCCAATAATTTTTTCTTAATAATTATTGATTGAGTCATGCATTTTTTCCTAGAGATTACATCAACGCATCTTCACCTAATATTTTGTTTTCCCCACCATATATTCTTTTACCTGGAAGTAATCTTATCTCAGCCAAATTCAAAAATTGCAAGAGTGTATCATTCTCCTAGGCCCAACTTCATTGGTAAAATAATGTGTTTGATGTAAAATATAACATAATATATTAAAAAGGAATATTATGAAATGACAATTATAGTTAAATTTGAAAGATATGAAATATAATACTAATAAAAAATATATAAATATTAAAATATATGTATACGATTTAGTTCAGTTTGAATTAATTTTGAAAAATTAATTCAAAATCAGCTGATTCCATTCAATGTTTTCAAAACATAACATCCAGTCACATCCATATTTATTCTGAATTAGTTTATGATTTTGTGCAATTTTCTGAATTAATTTATTATTTTATTTTAAATAGATTTGAATTTCAACACTCTTATTTTATTCAATTTGTTGATCTTCATATATTTAAGAAGAGATAAATATAAATATTTTTATGGTTTTTCTTTTCTTGTTTGAAAAGAATGGTTTTTTTTAATATGTGCAATATTGCAATGTTAAAAAGATAAAAAGGGACAATTTTTCATTGAAAAACAATCATTATTTATTAAAAATTATACATATAATATAAAATGTATAAATTTCAATATAAATTTATTACTTTTAACTTTTTGACATGTACAAATTTATCCATGGTAGAAAAACTTATATTTTTAAGTAGGAAAGTGATAAACATTATTCTTTGGACAATGGTTAAGGAAACAAAAATAGTAAAAAAATTATTAAATTTGTGTATTCTATTTTTCTAAAATAATCAAACATAATTTCCAATACAAGTACTCCCTCCGTTCCATAATAAGTGTCCTACTTGCCAAAATTGTTTGTCCCAAAATAAATATCCTATACTATTTATAATAGTGGTTTTTAGTACTATTTTATCAGTAATCATTAGATAAGAGAAAGTACACTTAAATATTTATTTTTTAATATTGCAAAGTCTACTACCAGTAAAAACGGAGGTATTTTTATAAAATTTATATTCTCTTTTATTTACACATTTTTCTTAAAGTATGTAATTTGGTCAATTGTAACACTTAAATGAGACGGAATGAATATTTTTTTTTTAATAATCTTAAGTAATTCTCCGATGACACTAATCAATTAGCAAATTTTTTTAAAGTAATAGTAAGATCTTTAGACCGAATCATTATCCAAAATTTTCTTATAAAAAAAGTGATGCCCAATTAGATACTGTATTACCTACCCTTTATGACCACTAATTTGGATGTAGTTAAAGAATTCAGTTTTCAAGGTAAAACACGTTAGTTCACATTTCCCACCCCCACTTCCGCTTAATACAATAATTGCTGTCTTTAGCAAAGAAAAATGCCACACACTCTTTTTTACTCCTCCAATATAAATATAAGTAAATCTTTATTTTTTAGATTTATATAATGAATTTGGTTCATAATATAGATTAATATGTATTAATTATTTTATAAATTTTAAAAGTAAAAATTATCTTATACTTAAGATTGGATGAATAATAAGCAAAATACTTTATCGGTTTCACAATATAAAAGAAAATTAATCAACAAAAGTTAATGTATATAATAAAAATTTTGGTGCACATACATCAATTTTTTTGACCAATTTTCTTTTACTATATTTAAGCTAAGGAGGAAAGAGTATGTAAGGCAAAATTACACCATTGATCTTTTATCTTTTTTATTTGTAACAAATTGATCTTTTATCTTTCATTTGTAATAAATTGGTCCTTTATCTTTTTCATTTGTAACAAATCGGTCATTTATCTTTTTTTTGTAACAAATTGATCTTTTATCTTATATTATTTTATATTGTTGGTCATTAAATAGTAGTGAAATATGGACTAACGGTGCAAATATTAATAAAGATAAAAGACTCATCTGTTATAAATGAAAAAGATAAATGACCAATTTATTACAAAAAAAAAGAAGATAAAAGATCAATTTGTTACAAATAAAAGATAAATGACCAATTCATTACAAATGAAAAAGATAAAAGACCAATTGTGTAATTTTATCTAATATAAAAGTATTAGGGATATTCAACCTTCATAATACAAGAAAACGTTATTAGCTGCTCTGAATACAAGATAGCGCGCATAACATTACACAATTAGAAAAAGTAAAAGAGAATGATTTCTTAATGCGACTTGTAAATTTATTTACCTATAAAATAAGGGTAAATTATTGAAATAATAATAATAAATATTATTTTGATATTCTTAAGAGATAAATAATTTGAAATAGAAGAATTTTTTTAAAGAAACACTTATTGTTGTGAGACGCATGGATGGAGTACTTTAAGAAAATGATAAGTACACCTCATGTCAAAATAAGTGGCATAGTTTAATTTGACTGTGTACCTTTATTTTGACTCTAATTTTGACTAATTTATAAAGGTAGATATTATTATCTTCTGTCTTAAATATAAAAGAAAGATTATATTTTAGATTTATTAAAAATTTAATGTAATTGTTTTACAATATGTACTAAATACATTAGATTCTTAATGATTTTAAAAAGTATTTTTCTCTTATATTTATGACCGGAGGAAGTAATACTCCCTCTAGTATTTAAAAAAATGTAAACTAGATATACTAATTATTCAATGTATTTAAAAAAGTAAAAGTTGTTTATATTTAAGGCCAGAAGAAATATATAAAATTTTGTAGATTATAAGAATTAAACCATAAGATATATATGGGCGAGGTTATGTCGACTCTACAAATAACTTTGAGAAGAGTTACTCATTCTTCACAATAAATTTCACAAATTCAACTGTTAATTACTATTATTAAATATCAATGATCAAATACACATATTTTTATATATCATTTATGATTAAACATGTGACCAACAATTTTGTTTTAAAGTTATTTAATTTCTTCTCTACCTTGTATATTATATGAACTCGATTATTGTCATTCCAAAAGTTTTAATGCACTTAATAAGAATGTTATGACTCGTATATCTAATTAAGATCCGTCAGTCTAAAAATTAAGCAGATTTAAATTTATCTTAAAATTCTAAAACCTAAAATTTATATTGTTCAGTTTTAATACAATTACATATGTTCCAACTACGTGAATTTGTGAATTAAGTGAACAACTTGAAATTAGAATTCAGATATACTTACCAAGCATGTTGCTTTGATGACAGTGTCAACATCATAACCATCAAGATCAACACCATCAAGAACATTCAACAAGACATCAATGAAATCCTTCTCCATCTTACTCTCCCCCAAATCATTTCTCCTACGATGTTCTTCCAACCAGCCACAAACAACACTATCCATTTCAACAGCAGCTTTCTTCATCTCCTTCACATGTCCTCCCAAATCAAGCCATCCAAGAAATGGAATTGCATCACCAACTACAAACAAACCTGTCAAACGAAAAAACTCTCTAAAAACCCATCTCATCTTTCTCACCTCACTATCATCACCCGAATATCTCTTCCCAGCAATCATTGTCATAATCACGTTCAAATTCATATCTCCTAAAAATTGCTTCATCTCGACTTTCAAAAGTTCAGACTCAGACTCAGACCGTTTTGTATAAAGTTCAATCAATGATTTCTTCACCTCTAAGTCTCTAACATCTCGAAGCAATTCAAGTCTTCGAGATGATAGCAACTCTGAGGCCGTAATTTTACGCATCCTTTGCCAGTATTCTCCGTAAGGAGTGAACCCGAAATTAGCGTAGTTGTGTCCTAATATTTTGAAAGCGGTGAATTTGGGACGAGAAGAGACTATTGCATCGTGAGTTGTAAAAATCTCTTTTGCTAACTCCCAAGTGCTTACTACAACAGCTTTGTGTACTCCGACTCGAAGGCCGAAGATTGGTCCGTATTTGTCGGATAAGTTTCCTAAGGTTATGTATGGAGGTTGATTTGAACTGCCTAGGAGGTGTAGGTGACCTATCAAAGGCCACCCACCAGCAGCTAAAGGTGGAAGCTTAGGTTGTGTTTGTGTTTCAGCTTTAAAAAATTTAGAGTATGAAATTAGTAGTATGCATGTAACTGCAGCAACTATTGCGTATAGATGATCAATTGTTACATCCATGGTGATATGATATGTGGTGTGGTGCTTTCTTGTATATGAATGATTGTGTAAAACTTTCTCACGTGAAGGTCCTACCTCTGTCTTATTTTATAAGATTAAGTTTGACTAAATACACTAAATATACTGTTTATATGTTTTGTTTTAACCATATTTTTCTAAAGGTATATAAATCATATAAGATTTTGTTTGATTTATTTTGAAACATATTTTCAAAATATCAAATTTCTATAATTTTTATTAATAGATAATTAAAGTTATTCGTAATCAAAATCATGTATTGTAAAAGTAAGAAAAATACAAGAAAGCAAGATTTGAGTGGTGCTTTTTTGTATTTTAAAACACTTTTCTAATTAAAAACAATTTAAATTAAAGACAATATAAAAGAAAGACACAAAAGATTCATACAGCTGCTGCTGCTGGTAGTCTCACAAAGAGAGTGAGCATCTCTAATGGTAGGTGTTTATCATGTAGTATCTAATAAGAACCGGTACCTATTAAGTACTATCATTGGAGTGCATACAAAAATGGTACCTATTAAGTACCTATGTTTAAATAAGCATTTTCTCTTTCATTATGCTTAATGGGTCCCACATGCTTTAATATAATAAAATAAATAATTATAACATAGTAAATAATAATTAGTTTTTAAATTAAATGATATATAGTCATTGGTGAGACCCCTTAAGAATTTTTTAGAGAAATGTTGGATTGAAGGATATGAGTGCTTATTAAGTACTATTATTAAAAAATTATAAATAAGTGATGTGTACAAGTGGAGCCCTATAAGCAGTGATGCACTGGTACTCCATTTTAGGGAGAGTACCGGTATTGGGTACGTACCAGGTACCGGTAAGTATTCGGTACTCAATGGGTACGCACCGACGCCGCACCAGTTTTTTTTCTTCTTGTTTTTGGTCTGGGTACTCGCCGGGTACTTACCGAGTACTCGGACGACTACTAAAATTTAAAAAAAAAAAAGATTTTTTTTTGTTTTATATATATTTTTAGAAATATTTTGTCCAAAAATTATGATGAAAGAGCAACAAGAATGTGGGAATGTGGGATATTGGTGGTGATGAATTAGATCTATTTGATGAAGGGAGATATATTGAGATTCGGTTTTGACTCGATGAATAATGACATTTTTAAAATGTTTTTTTGTTATTGCTTATAATTTGACTTTTTTTGAGCAAATTGTTTTTTAATTTGATATGATTGTTTTGAACAATTTTAATTATTTTTAAAGTGTGTTGTTTTTTATGTTTAATTATGTGTTTTAGTAGTATATTTTTATTATTTTATTTATATAATTATAAAAATAAAAAAATTATACCAACGTACCCGTACCCTAATTTTTTTGAAAATGTCGTACCTCGTACCCGTACCAGTACCGGGTACCAGTACCGTACCCGTACCATGGCAACGATGACTATAAGTACTCTAAAATAGAATTTTCTATTGGAAATGGTCTAATATAATCACTTAAGATGATAATTTGTTCTGGACGCAACGGTCAGAGATTTCTTTGCTTAAGATACTACGGATCATAAGATTTTCTTGTTAAAGATACACGTAAAGAAATTTCGTTTAACAACATTATTTAAATAATTTAGTCAAAAAACATTATTTAAATATTGATTACTAGTTTTACTACTCTAGTAGAAAACGTCAATTAAGCCGGAGAAAATGGACTAACCACACTACCACAGTCAAACTCTCTTTAAAAAAGTTTGCGGCTGCTCATAGATGGATAAGAGAAGTAGAATGCTGACAAATGCTCATAAAACTTTAGTAAGTTTTTAAGTCATTGAGTTTAAATGACTAAAAAATTCATTAAAAGATAGATTTTAAAAAAGATTTAAAATCTAGTTTTGTATGGAAATAATTTTGGTCAGAATTTTACTGTCGAATTTTAAACTATAAGAGTCTATTTACTTAAGAATCAGAAAGTTAATTTAAAAAATAATTTTTGCATGCATAGATTAACGCTCATAATTAAGTGTCCTAACAAGATCTTCAATAGGAGTACCCATTTATGGTTTTGAGTTTTATAGATTAGTTAAAGTTAAAGTATTATATATTCAAGGAACATAAAAAAAAATTAAATTATATTTTTAATCACAAATAAGGTCAGATGGAGTATAAATCAAACATTTATTAAAGTAAAAAAAAAACACATTTTTCTATACAACTACTATCTCCGTCCTCCGGTTCTTAATATAAAAAAAAAATTGTTTTATAAATACATTGGAAATCCAATGAATCTAAAAAGAAATTTTTTTTCTTATATTAAGGACTGGATGGAGTACCTCTTTTGGTGAAAGAGGGGATGAATAATTCAACTGATTAAACTAGTTGAACTATGAGTTAAGGAACAGTAGGTTCAGGATCCAAGTTCTCTGACAAAGAAAAAAAATTAACATTGTAATATATTAATAACTAACATTAACATTGCTCATAAAAAAAAAACCTTTTTTGGTATAGTAATTTACTTACTAATTAATTTTTATGATCGCTAAGTAAAGGTTTAATTGGTCTCAAAATGTTTATTTTTCAATTTGGTCCCAAACATTTTAAAAGTTTTATATTGGTCCCCCAAACTTTTATTTTAAGCTTTAATTTGATTATTTCCGTCAATTTTATCATTAACACCGTTTCAATTGGACATGTATCCAAGTTTCCAAATATCATGTGTATGTCCACATGTACAAACCGTCTGTCACATGAGGCAAAATTGATATGAATGACTAAATTGAAACATAAAATAAACCTTTGGGACCAATATGAAACGTTTAAAATGTTTGAGACCAAATTGACATCTAAAATAAACATTTAGAATCAAATGTGTAATTAAACCATAAATAAACTTAATACGGAGCAATTTATTTGTTTTTATCACCAATATCAAATCCATTGGATGAACTTCTAAAGTGATTTCATTTTCTGTCATATTTTTTCAAAGTTCAGCTGCATGAGATTGAACCGTGACATTTCTTATAAAGTTCAACATCATTTACCATTGAACGAATTATCATTTGATAAAATAAATAGCTTTTTTCTCTCTTTTTTTGACTTTCACCCTCTAGTTCATAGGGAAAGGGAGCTCAAATCCAAAAATAAATTCTACTCCCTCCGTACCACAATATAAGTTGTTTTAGAAAAAAAACTTGTACCAAAATATAAGTCGTTTTACAATACCAATGCAACATTTAATGCTAATTTTCATATTATGCCCTTAACTATTTATTACTATATCTTCTTTTACTTCTACAATTTATCTTTTCCATACCATTAATGAAGGACAATTTGGTAAACTAACTCATAATTTCTTTTTTCCATACAACAATAATTACACTTCTTAATTTGTATGATATGGTCAAAACGACTTATATTTTGGTAGAGAGGGAGTAGTATTAAGTGGTTTTAGTCCCCTTCCAAATTTCCTCATAATCCACAGTTTTTAATTTTTGGTTACATAAACTGTTTTTTTTTTTGATAAAGTAAAACTAACAGTTTTTATTACGGAAAATGCTAATTTATGTCATAAGTATTGATGTATGTTGAAAAACCTATATAAGTAGAATTTTTGTCTTAAAAAAATCGTGTATTCATGCTTTCAATTAAGGGGAGTGGATTTGTCAAAAATAAAATAAAATTAAGGGGAGTGGTTATCTCTTATTTCTAAATGTTGTTAGGTTAGCAACAATTTAACCTAAATTTTTCTCTCCAAAGACAACATTAAATGAGGCTATTATAAAATACTATTTTAATAATAATTAAATCTAATATTATTCTTTTAAGTTTTTCCTCCCATCTCTTACTCCTATTAATTAATTAAGCACATTCCAATGAACTTTTCATAGATTTTATTGTTTTTGAATTCATGATAACTAATATTGCATATATTTATGAAAAATATAAAAAAAATTAGTATTATGTTTTCTTAAATATAACAATCAATAAATAACTTTTTAATGTTATACATTTTTTTTTTGATGAATAAATGAGATGACAAAACCATCATAAATTTACACACACAAAGTAGAGCAACTATGAATCGAACCTCGATCATGGATATCTGACTTAACAGTTTCGACATTTTCTGCCAATTAAACTAAGATTTCTAAACTTTAATATTAAACATTTAATACGAAATAACTTATTGTTACAATTATCAGTTTATAAGACCCATGCGAGCACGGGTAAAAGTCTAGTGATGAATAAGTTTTTTCTTACGCATCATGCATGAATAATGAAAAATTACTTAACTTGCTCTTAGAATGCTTATGCGCCCCGTCTAAATTTCTAGCACATCCCCCAATTTTCTTTTTACAGTTTTTTTTCTTCTTTTTTTATAATTTTTTTAATTTTGATTAATTGAATTTTAGTTGATTGATTATGGATAATTTTCAGTGTATTATGTATGGTTATCCCCTACAACTGTGATCAGGAGAAGGCTGAAATCACTTATGTCATAACTGACCTCCTAACCAGATTAAACTGCTGGTGAAAACTAAAAAAATGTTTTAGTATTTAGTTTTAAACTATAACCATGCCAAAATTATTTTGCTGTAAAATTGTTTCAGATATTTGTACTTCAAAACTATTTTGCAGTGTAATGGTTTTAGAGAGTTGTACTCAAAAATCATTAGATATATTTAATAAATTTTATGTTAATGGTGATAAATTAGAAAACTTGTTTGAACCCAGAAGGAAGAAGATCGGAAAAATCAGAAAGTGCCAAGGAATTCAAGCTTCGACTTGTGCCAATAAAACTCATGCTGAAAGTGTTTAATGCACGGCCAATATTGTGCTTTCAAGGTTTGTCTAGTACTTATGTGAGGAGTATTGCTTTTTTTTTTACCATAAATACATCAAATAAACCATCAATTTAAGTCCAGTTTGGCTAAACAACTTATTTGTAGATTATAACACAAACGCTTATCATGAGAAGTACTTATGTACAAGGTTACATAAGCTATTTTTTTCGACAATAAGCTTTTTTTTCCGACAATATATAAGGTTACATAAGCTATTTTTATAACATTAGATATATTTAAATTAAATTGCTTTTGTATATGCTGTGAACTATCTTAGAGAACTTATAAAAATAAGTTGAAAAATGTCATAAGTTTTTATTATAACTTTTGCCAAACAGTCTCACAAAATATTTATGTTAGTTGATAAACTCAAATAAATCTATAAACATAATAAGTAGTCCCTAAAGTATATGAAATCCTTCAATTTAGTCTTAAAAGTATATAAAAATCTGTCAATTTAATTTATGATATCTTAATATTACGGACTAAAGTGACTGATTTTATATATTTTAGGACTACTTATAATATTTACATTGTTTAGGGACTAAAATGGAGATAGGATGATAGTTTAGAGATTAATTTAATTTCATGGTTTATTCCATTATTATTTGATTCTTGAAAATTCATTCAATTTGTTTTTAGCCAATGCAATACAAACTTTGCAACAGCCAGTTTATTATATATGTAGATTCCAATTTTTATTATATATGTAGATTCCAATTTTTCTCCAACTGAATTGTCTTCTAGGTACTATAGAGAATGATTTAATTAAGACTATACAAATGTTAAATTAAAAAATTTAGATAGTAATTATTCCTTAAACCTTTCAATACTCTTTATGGACTATTATGCATAGCCAATGCAATACAAACTTTGCAACTGCCTCAAATTTTCCAGAAACAACATGGGATTCTCCAAAACCTCTCTGTCTCTTTTCTTGTTCATTTTATTTTCATTTTTATATGCAACTTCTCGCATCACACATTTTCCGTTAACAACTAACTTTTCACCTAATCAACGAGCCGAAAGGCTTATAAGAAGCCTTAACTTGTTTCCAAAGGTTCCAGTCAATATAGTACATGATAATCACTCTGTTGATTTTGTCCCTGGAAAGATTGTGGAGAAGAAGTTCTCGTTTTTCGGTGATTCTGATGAACCTTCTGTTGAAAATCTTGGTCACTATGCTGGATATTATTCGCTTCCTCGTTCCAAAACTGCAAGGTAATAATTAAATTAACAATATGATTGCACGCGATTGCAGATACTATCACAACCGCAATATTTTTCTTTAAATCCGAAATATTAAACATTTTTTTCTTTCTTTATTGAATTGCAGGTTGTTCTACTTTTTCTTTAAATCGCGGAATAGTACTAATGATGACCCGGTTGTGATATGGTTGGCGGGAGGTCCAGGTTGTGGCGGTGAAGTAGCTGTGTTTTATGAGAATGGTCCATTTCGAATTTCCAATAACTTGTCAATTGTATGGAATGATTATGGCTGGGATAAGGCAATAAAAGTCGATTCCTTTAAAATATCTTTGTTTTGATTAAGTGTGTTAGGATGGTTTGAAATTGTGATAGCGGTCGCAGTGCAAACCTTTATATTGCGGTAAAATATGGACAAATGTGATCAATACGGCCACAATTACAGCCGATATAAGATACGTTCATATATGTAGTCATACCGAAGAAATTGTTAGATCAAATATGGTTTCTTATTGACATCATCAATAAGGTGTTTGCTCATTTTGTAGGCATCAAATATTATTTTCATTGATCAACCAATTGGGACAGCTTTCAGCTATGCTAATGATGTTAATGATATTCCACATGATGAAGGCACTGTTAGCAATGACTTGTACGACTTCTTGCAGGTATATATAGTAACATTTTCCGAATTCGAAATTTAGAAGAATTGCAGCCAGATAAATCACATGTAGTATATCAGATTAAATGAAGCTTTTGTTTTAATCACAGGAATTTTTCAAGCAGCACACTGAATTGATTAAGAATGACTTTTATATTACTGGCGAATCGTATGCTGGACACTATGCTCCAGCTCTGGCATCCCGGATTCGCCAAGGAAATAAAGACAACGATGGAACTATGATAAACCTCAAGGTCTTAGACTATTTCCTATCAACTTTATATAATGAATTTATGAACATATATTTAATAAAAAAGGCGCATACATCTACATCTTGACTGCTCTGACACATACACAAGATACTTGTTACAACACCGACACTGACACGTAGGCACAATTTAGAAAATGGAAGTGGTTGAATGAAATCACATTACGATCTTACAGTTTTTGGGTGTGTCAGTGCCGGACATTGTGGAATGTTTAGATGAATTTGATCTCAATATACAATAATAGGGTTTTGCTATTGGGAATGGAATGATCAACCCAAGAATTCAGTACCCAACATACATACAATATGCATTTGATATGAAATTGATTACGAAGGAAGATCAAGAACATATCAACAAGTTGATCCAGCTATGTGAAGATGCCACAAAAATTTGCGGTACAAGATTCTTTTTGCACTCTTATCAAATTTGATTTCCTGTTAATGTCAAACAAAGGCTATAGCGCTATATCGTAGTGTATAATTTGAAAAAATCGATATTATTCTGCTATACGCTACTTAGTTGAAAGTTTTATCAAATAGCGGCTAGAACAGTGCTATAACAATGTAGGATGGTCGAATTTGAACAAATTGCTATTTTGCATTATCATCAATGGTTACCAATGCTATTTTTCCTTAAGGCCAAATACATCCCGTGGTCTTTTAAATTAGATGCTTGTAACGAACATCTAACTTAAAAGACTGAAGGACACATTTGGCCTTTTCCTAATTTATTTGTTAATTTTTTTTTTGCTTTGTTAGAAAAACAAGGTAAAGAAAGTTGTTTGTTAGCCCTCAAACAATGCGATATCATAACGAATAGTATCGTGGCCATTGCTGGCAACATCAATGTTGGTAATCAGAACTGAACTGAACTAAACTTATTTTATTTTTATATAATGTTTTAATTAGAGTTTATTTAAATGATATATTGTAAACTATAGAACTTTGACATCAGAAAGAAATGTGAGGGACCATTTTGTTATGACTTCTCAAAGGTGCATACATTTCTAAATCAAAAGACAGTTAGGGATGCTTTAGGTGTTGGGGACTTAGAGTTTGTTATATGCAATGAAGTTGTGTATAATGCTATGTTACAAGATTGGATGAGAAACTTTGAAGTTTATATTCCTTCACTTCTTGAGGAGGGAATCAAAGTTCTTATATATGCAGGGGAATTTGATCTTTCTTGCAATTGGCTTGGTGAGTGAGTTTGCTTAATTGAAATTGTTTTACCAAATTGAAAAATATGAATCGCCAATTTAGTCAATTAAATAGTCTCTCTCGCCTTATTTATAAATAAATATGTGAAAAAAAGCAAATGTGAACTTTTCATATTTATCGAATAATTGATGTATCTGATATGCATCAGTTATTCAATGAATCTAAAAAGTTCATTTTTTCTTATAAATAAGGTCAGAGGGAGTAGATTTTATCGATGAGAATTCCATAAATGGCACTCGTACAGATACATGCCTTTTTATGATCTTTCGTGCAGGGAATTTAAATTGGGTTCGTGCGATGGAGTGGTCAGGTCAAAACCAATTTGTGGCGTCCAAAACAGTTAAATTTTTGGTTGATGGTACAAAAGCAGGATTGTTGAAAAGTTATGGACCTCTTTCTTTTCTAAAGGTTAGTTTAAATTAGTATTCAAAGAACTACTATAACTATAAGTGCATTTTCTTGATTGTGACATTGTTGATTTCATTTTTGGTTACTTATATTTATGTGTTGTGCAATAGGTGAATGGGGCAGGACATATGGTCCCTATGGATCAACCAAAAGCTGCACTTCATATGTTGGTAAACTGGATGCAAGGGACACTTAACAACAAAAATGAAATTTAGTAAACTCAACAAAATGAATATTTGTAAACTTTAGAAATGAAATGATTAACCTTTTATAACAAGTACTAGTAAATGAATTTAGCACCAAAGTTTACAGGAAATATGATATGGTTACAACAAGACCAATTGTTTTTAGTACACCAAAAATAAATTATGTAAATATAACATTTTATAACCAGTGTTTTGCTCATCAGTTTTGGGGCGAAGGAATCGGCTTATGTAGAAATGATGAGCCTTCGAACATCATTATCGGGTATAAATTCTTATAATATTTTATCTGCAACGAGAATGATAGTTAGTTTTAAAAAAGTACTGTAATAATCAATGAAACTCTAGTGAAAACAACAAAAAGCCACTCACTTCATCTTCTTCTAGCTCTGTAAATCCAAATTTACTCGTCCACATTGACGTAACTTCATGAGCGGCCAGTACAACTAACCGTTTCACTTTTAACCTGCCAAGCATATTCTCAATGCAGGAAAGAAGGGATTGGAAGTAACCCTATAAGAAAAACAACAAAATTTTCAGTACAAATATATTTCACTTAATCTTATTTGAATTCAAACATAAGGGAGAAAGGGCAATTCATTGGTGAAGTAAATAAAATATAACCTGCCCTTTGTAACGAGCATTAGTTGCAACTAACGGAAGCTCTGCCACTTCTGTCCCAAACACACGGAATACTCCGGCACTCGCAACCACCCCTCTGTAAAAACATAAAATACACACCAAAATCAAGTAACATTTCAAATGAATACTCCCTCCGGTCCCTTTTATAAAAAAAATAACGTATTTTTTAGATTCATTAAACAATTGATATATTTAGTTTATAATATAAATCAGATACATAATTGTTTCTTATAAAAAAAGATCAGAGGTAGTATACAATAAGCAACAAAACATACTATACATTGATCCTTACTTGTCAATGATCACTGAACAATAAATTCCTTCAAAAGAATATTCTTGACTGATAGTCGACCTATATGAATCAAACCAAGAAGAAGCAAATTTCATCCACATGGCTAGAAATATATATAAAAAAGAGTCAACAGTAGTAAAAGAAGTAAATGTTGCTTACCCAGAAAGCATTTCTTGAACAATATTCTTGCCTGATCTAGTCTCAATGATGGGTTTAAATTCTTTCTGGACAACAAAGATTTCGATTATTCTTAATAAAATCGCACAATTCATCATTAGACTAAAACTAGAGTTTGGATCCTCTCATGCCCTAATGTATTTTGTAAAGAAAAACAAAGTTGCATGGAGAGAGAAACAACAATAGAGATCAAATAGTTATAATTAGTGCACAACAGACAGCACGAGAGGATCCAAATCCCTGAAAATATCAAGCTCAATTGTTATAGTAATTGTAGTAAAATACATAAACCACAATATACTCACATTAAAGATAGTAAGAACCTTCTTGGTGATCTCTTTAGAATTATTCAACTTTGGGTGGAGAACCCTCCATTTAATATTAAGATCCAATTTAGGTTTTAAACTTTTTTCTTCTTTCTTCTTCCTAATCAAACTTAGGAGGGAATTTGAAAGACACTCATTCTCACGAGCCACTAATTTTTGCAGATTCATTTGAATATCTTCACATTCTAAGCAGCAAAACCATTCTTCTTTTGGTACTTCCTGGTAAATGAAATGATTATCACCAATTTGTATATAATAATGAAGAAAAAAAAACACATGTTAGAGCAAAAAGAAAACATTTGGCACCTCTATTTTGTCGATGTTATGATCCTTCAAACACCTTATATGATATTGCTTTTCACACTATAAGGACATATATCAATCAGTAATTTAATCAAAACAAATATTCCCTCCGTCCTAAATTATAAGAGAAAATTGTTGTATTTAGTCTAAATTTTTGACCAATTTTCTCTTAGGACGGAGGGAGTAGTTATATAAGAATAAAAACAAATTTATGAATAACACATACAAAAAGTGATTCACATGAAGCAATACCTGGTTGCACTTAATTGCTTGTTGAGGACCAAATTCTTCAGAGAAATCACGTTCACTAAAATGTTGAACAAATGTACGTTAAACAACTACAACTTTTCTATTATTTGATCAAGAACATCAAAAAATATGAAACGAGATGAAAAATGATCACAACTTAACTTACTCAAAAAGTAAAATAAATAAATTTGAATTACCTGCACAATATGCACATCTGGGTTATTTGGTCCAAAGCATCATCCTCGGCAATCATTTCGACTACTGGAGATATGTCGTTCTGAGGTATGTTACTACAATATTTACAGTACCACAATCCAGATGTTAAAAAATGCATAAAATAATACTTTAAACTAATGTTTTAGATGTGAGAAACAAATAAACACTTACTTGATAGTTAGTTTTCTCTCATTCTTATCACTACATTTGGTGTACTCCATGTCTTTGTATGATGATGATGATGAATCTTGAGGCACAATTGGTTTTGGGGTAAGTTGACATGTCTTTGATGCCTCACATGAATGACAAAGTAGTCTTGAAACAACATTGGCATCTTCAAAATTATAAACAATTTATTTCAAAGTTAATTCTTAAAATCTTTGTTATTCGCATTCAAAAACAACAACAAAGGGTGGTTAATTAGTAAAACATGAGAATTTCAAACCTTTACAATTCACACAAAACTTTGATTTCTTCATAGTGAAGTTTCCAAGGGCTTCATCAACAACTTCCTCCAAATTTTCTAATGTATTGTTTAAAAATACATTCATTATACCACGAAGAGAATTCTCATTCTCAAGGAAAATATAATCTGACGGACGCTTGTTTTTACTTCCGGCATGAAATTCGAATTCATTTGGGCTCATAACCTACATTCATCAAAACAATTTAAACAAGTAATTACAAAGTCATAAGACATGCGATTTAAAATCAACATTGTTTAATCAAGATACTGGATTCAACTGGTTAGAACGAATCTTTGAGAGAACCCGAATTTAATTTCTGGATGAAACAATTTTTAACCAAATTTAATTTACTTCAAGACCGAATTTTACTGCTAAAATCTCTTTCTCTTAAGAATCAAAGAGTTATAAACTTTAAATTAAAAAACAACATTATTTAGTTAAACAAAATGTGTCTTCATTTACTTACTTTATTTTCCCCATTACAAACATCACAATGACACACAATTCCATTGCCTTTAATCACTCCCCAAAACACTTTATCTTGAGGCTTTTGCACCTACAAAAATTTACAAACGCAAAAATTCACACATCAATATGGCAACATTAAGTCACACCCACTTTGATCGGGTATGAGTTAATTAGTAAACAAGATAAATTTAAAAAAATTTAGACACATTCATTTCATTTGATATTTGTGTCCTAACAAGCATTAGTGTGTCCTTTTTAATTTTATCAATAAAAATAATAGAAATTGTAAAATTTTATCCGATTATTTATCAAATAAGTTGTTTAATAGGTAAGAAAGGATAAAATGGTACGAAAAATTTAAGCAAAAGGATAAAGTTGAAACAAAAAAAAATTACATTAAAATTTAGTATCTTTTTGTATAAAGAATGAGTAGATTGTAAATAAAATAGTTTAAATAAAAGGTAAAATTGAAAAGGAAAATACAAGTATTTTTGACCGTATAACACAATTTAAGGAATATAGTTAATATTGTATGAAAAAGAGAAATTATGAATTGATTTACAAAATTGTCCCTTATTAATTGTATAAGAAAGATAAATTGAAGTTCACAAAAAAATGAACAATTAAAAAGAGAGAGTAATAAATAGTTGATGGTATAATAAAAACATTATTAAATGTTTTATCGGTATTGTTTTTTTTGGTACATCGGAAAGAGAAATTACTCCCTCCAGAATTTGATCTTGGACCTCCACCTACCCAAACCATATGTCTCTCAGCTCTTACCACTTGATTTATCCTATGGAAACGTTTTATCAGTATTGTAAAATGACTTATAATATTTATACAATTTTTTTTTTAAAACGATTTATATTTTGATGTGGAAGGAGTATATATATATATATATATATATATATATATATATATATATATATATATATATATATATATATATATACCCAAATCCGCCCCATTGTCACACATATCTTTTGCGAAACTTAAAATCAATACGACAAGTAAGTAAATAAGACAATACCCTTATTCCGCGATTATACTTCACTTGTAATCCCTCAAGAATTCTTGAGTCAAGAAGTTCTTTCAACTTTGAAGGGAACTTCTTGGTGTTGGAAAGAATAACATTGGAAGTTAAAGCCTTCTTTGTGTTCTTCTGTGAAATTCTTCTACTCCTTTTATCAAAGATCACCCCATTTCCACGAAGATCTTGTGGTATTTCATCCAAAACACGGTCCTTCAATTCTACATTGACCTCTTCCTCATCAATATTTTCCACATCATTTTTAACTGAATCTGTCGTTCTCGACCTCTTAGGTTCAAGCACATTGCGATTCTTATTTGACCTTGTTCGACTAATTGAACTACAACCGACCTTAATGTGAGACCCGAGAGAGAATGTGAACTCTCTTTTGTGACCTAGACGTGCCTTAGACACTTCAAAAAATTGTTCACAATCATTAACGTTTGCCATTGATATGTGACAAAGGGATTGATTAATGAAAAAAAGATGAATTTAAAAAGGAGAGTAGCTTATAAATTATATAGAAATAGAGTGTTTGCACACTCCCAATAATAAAATCAAACAAAAGGTTGAACAAATGAGAAAGCAGGAGAGCCTTCTTATAGAGGTTTAAAATATTATTGAACACAATGGTCTAAGAATATAAGGAAACTTCAATTATTATAATTTATTTAAAATAATATTTTTAAATAATTTTATTTATTATTATGAAACAAATTTCTATTAAAACATTTTAAATGATTTAATTACTTTTTTCGTAACAAAGGGAACCATAACTCAAATGTTTTTGTCAAAGTTTTGGATCAAATACATTTTATTTTTTGTATATGTTTTGTTTATAGTATACTATTATGTTATGAAGTACTTTTTAATTTTTTTTTTAAGAATGTTATGAAGTACTTTTTAATTATATAAAAAAATATATGTCAACTACTATAGTTAAAAAAAACGTGATTTTTTGTTTATTTTCAAATTCAAATCAAATAGAGTATTTTTTTATATCCGAGTGGTAAATGGTTAATGAATTCTATCTAAAGACATACCATTTGGCATTTGGGAGAACTTAAATTTGAAATTTAGGTAGAATACTTTTTGGTCAAACTTTATTTATCTTCTAGCCAAACTTTGACAAATCAAGACCCCTTCTCTTGAGAACCAGAGCGTTAACAAAAAATAATATTTTATTTTATCTAAGTTTTGTGGTTTGGATTCGATAGACATGATAGAATAAGTTATTATGTTTTTTTATTTATTATTTAAATTAAATAATTAGATGAATAAAATAGTCAATCTTATCATTCGTTATTTCTCGGTCAAAATAACTTTTTTTATAAGATATCTGGGTCAATATTCTTTTTTGATTAATAACTCGGTCAAAGTTATATCTAAGAACTTAAATAGAAATAAATAACGTAAATACAAAAGCGTTTTATTCAATGCATTCTTTGCTGAGTGCGATATATGTATTGTCTGTATCTGAAATGTTTTATAAATATTTTTATGGATATTTTATTGTTTCTAATTTTTCTCATTTTTAAAGTTTACAATTAAAAAAATGCAGTATAATTTTACTTTTGTGTTTTGACTATTTAATTTCGATCATTATTTTTATGGGAATATAAGTATATAACATATATGTTATCACGTTGCGTAAAAAAAACATATTTGTTATCACTTTAATCACTAATTTTTTCTTCCCACTCCAAATTAATCTTAGTTACATCCTAAAATGACGAAACTACCCTTAAAATCAAAAACATCCCAAATAATATCTGTAAACCTTATTCCCTATTCACGACAAGAAATTTTAAAACATTGTCGTCCATTGTTCCTCATCGTCGTTCATCGTTCTTCCTCCATCGTTCACCATCACTGCCGTCCTCAAAAGGTTTCTTTCATTTCAATATATTTCTCTTAGTAGTTTTTTTACGTTTCATCTCGATCTCCATATGTGACTTCGGTTTGCATTCTCTAGGTTTAAGGTAATCGTGAATTGATTTTGCAGACCATATGTGAACTAAGTTTTCGTAAACTTTTGAAATGTAAACTTAATTGGGTTCTCCTTTTGTAAAAACGAGTTTGCTAATGAATATGCATATTGAGTTTGCGTAGGTCATGTAAACTCATTTTATGTACGTCTAAATTCAGTTTGTTTAGGTCATGTAAATTCAATTTAGGTAAGTTTGATGAATTCAGTTTGCCTACGCTATTTGAGTTTACGTAACTCATGTAAACTCAGTATGCTTAGGTCATATAAACTCAGTTTAGGTACTAATTTCAGTTTGCATATGTTTTAAATTAGGTAAGTGTAAACTCAGGTTACGTGTACCTCATGCGTTAATGTTTAAATTACGTAAGTGTAAACTTTGTTTATGTATACCTCACGCGTTTTAAGTTTACGTAAGTTTAAATTAGAATTTTTAAAGAACGAGAATTGAATTAAGGTAGGTGTAGAAATAGAGTAACGAAGAAGAATAAAGTTTTAAAAAAACTTACACTTAAAGAAGGGCAATTCTGGTATTATCATAAAATTTTAGAGAAATTTGGGTGTAACTAAGTTTTCTTGGGGTGTGATTAGAAATTTTCTACGACATATTGATAAATTAGGATTTACGACATGTTGATTTATCAAAGATTATAAGATTATAGAAATACCTGGATAGATGAACATTTTGATTGCATTCGACAATCCTGGATCCATGGAGAAAAATCTTTGGTTGTAATCCTGAAACACGAAGGTTGACAGCTTGTATGGTTCTTCCTCAACCTGTACGATAATGCCTTGAATTATCTTCAGATTGGGAGAAAATAATATTTGCTTTCGTACTGATATATTGGAGATCATAGTCTATATATATAAAAGGTGATGACCTATTAGGATTTCTATTATTCTGAAATGGGCCACCTGACTTCCACTCATATTTCAACTCATATCCAATTAACTAACTAATTAATTAATTTCTAAATAAAAATATAAACCGCCTCAAATATAGTTAATATATATAAAATATTCTATGAGAATCATATTCTTATGTGAGAATGTACAAATGCATTATTAGCCTTTAGATTTTTCAAGATTAAAAGTCACTTTTTGATAACACATGTACTCAATTATTTTTACTAAACTCTTTTCATCTTCTTCAACTCTTGTCATCTACAAGAGTTTCCACTCAAATATGAGTTTTTCAATATATGACCATATAATAATTATTGAAATATAATAATTAAATAATATTTAAATATAAAAATATTCCAAAAATAAGAAAGATCTCTTTTCTTAGTAACAAACATCTAACATAATAAAATGAAAATTTTATCTAACTATATATTTCAAGTGTGTAAGAATGAGAAGTTCTCATAAATCTTTTCACAAAGGATCAAATGAAGGAAACATTAAACATCTTGACCAACAAAGCAATTAGCAAAGGATACTTGTAGGACAGCCATTGTTAATGGACTATTCTCATAATACATGACAAATAGTATATAAACGACGCTTGCATGGAAATATTATCTTTAATTTCACTCACTTATAATCGTTCACTTATAATCGTTGAGACCTACAATGTGATAAAACCACTCCTCATGCATACAACTTTTTCTCCATAAATACCAATATACTTGTACAAACAGCATGATTGTTGACTTGATCTATATAAAAAAGGTTTAAATATAATTTTGGTACTTTAAATATTTTCAAGGTTTCACTTTAGTCCTTTAACTATTTTTTGTTCAGTTTTGGTCCTTTAACTATTTTTTCATTCTGTTTTGGTCCTCTAACTTTCATTATGTTAATTTATTTGGTCCTAATTATCGTTAGTAAAATGCCAAAAACGTTAATTTTGCGTACGTGACACTTAGGGATTTGATGACTTTGGTGTGAGATCCAATAGGAAAACGCCACGTGGCCAGAGACCTTCTTCTTCATCGCGTACGGAGCTTCCTCCATCACTGTCTCCGTCCACATCACCAGTGATATTTCCAGTCACGAAAACTTACGAAACAATACTCCAAAACCTCTTATGATTTACGCTGAATCCAAATCTGATGTCTGTTTTTTCATTAGAGGCTTCTACCTCTCGTTTTTTACATTTTTCCAACGGTTAGAACCAAGTAGGTTAACAAAATGAAAGTTAAAGGACCAAAACGGAACGAAAAATAGTTAAAGGACCAAAGTAAAACCTTGAAAATATACAATTTTTTTTTTTTGATAAATAAAATACAAATATTTTGCATCGTTGTCATTTTGATTGACATATACACCATACTTGTTAATTAAAAATACATATTTCACTTAAAACATAATAATTTTATTAAAATAAATACAAAACAGTAAGGATTAAAAACATAAACTAGTCTCATGAGTTCAACTCAATTAGTTAAATATTGCATTTTATATGTAGAGGACAGAGATTCGAACATCGATCATCTCACTTCTCCACTTTAAAAATGTAATTTCTAGCCGCTAAACTACTTGATAAAAAAAAAACAACATAAACCAAAAACATAAATCAAAATGAATGAAGTTGAGAAAAGTAGGAAAACGCAGTTAAACAACACAAGCTTGGTAGATGGTAGTGTAGTGTTGGATTCGTCTGAAACTGAACTTCTTCTACTAACTCCACACATCAATTTCTTCGCATTCCTCTCTCACTCTAAGTTCCACTTTCAATCACCATCGTTCGTTCAATCTTCCACTTCATTATATATCATTTTATTATTCTTTTTCTGCAATTCATTCATTAATACGTACATGTTTTTAGTTTCTTATAATCCACTTTCAATAACGGAATTCAAATTCTATTAATCATTGATTTTCAACAATTTAGGGTTTTGTTTGGGAAAAACATTCAAGTTTAATTTTTTGACATATATATATTATTAATATATTGTTTGAATGTTATCCCAATTAATTTCTTTTCAGTGAGTTTGTATGTTTTTGTTGCTTTGTTAATATATAATTTTTGTTTTTCAGTGAGGAAGGATTCAACAAAAAATTAACCTTCAAGTTGAGATAGATAGAACTTTTGTATTCAGATTTTTGGTAGACTGTGATCTCTCTCATGGAACCTGACAGGTATTATTATTATTATTCATAATCACTTATACATAGTCACTTATGTTCTTTTTAGATTTGTATTGTTGTGTGTTATAAACATTTTTTTCTTTCACAAATGCTGTTATTTCAATGTTTTACAGATTAAATACCCCAACAACCTTTGAGATGCCGTTGGAGATTATGGGCCACGAATTACAATTTGCTCAGGTATTCTACTGTCTTTAAAGCTTCCCCTTTGACTGGAACCACTATGTCAGAACTCGCCCTGAACGCTGGACAACTAGGGCATGAAAACAAATAAAAAATAAAAAATTCCCCTTTTGAGAGTGAGAAGTGCTTTGAGGATGGTGTTCTATTACGCAATAGGCCAATAGAACTTAAGTTTTGTAATTTTAATGCAATCAAATTTCTTTTTCGGTCTTTGGATTGACTTAGCCTATGTTTAATACCCTTTTTCACTGTGAAATTGAGAAGCAGGTATTAGTAGCTTCACACTTAACTTCGGTTGTTGTGGTGATTCCCTAGGATGGCTTATGAAAATTGCTTGACTTTATTTTATCATTTGTTATAGAAAATAGAAATAGCTTATACATAAACACTTATGCTATAAGTGCTTAGTTAAACTGTTTATCCAAACTGGGCGTAAGTAGTTAAATGTTAGCAAATTCACCCACTGTGCTTATGAGGGGATAATCTGAATTGTATGACAATCGTTGAATCCAAAATCTTGTTGCGGCATGATGAGGGGATAATCTGAGTTGTATGACAATCGTTCACAAGTGCACTGTTGTGAATTCGTGATAATCACACCAATAATACTTTGATGTGTGGAGCAAAATTAATAGAAATAATAATCACAAGTAAAATAAACAAGTAATACAATGAAAGAGAAGAAGAACTCACAATATTTGCTTACCCAGTTCGGTCCAATAATGTCTTACTCTGGGAGAGAGAGCAACCCCTCAGTTCAACAATAATCAATGAGTATCAATACAAGAAGTTTCCAATAGAACAACAAGAATTGGCCTTCAATCTTAATTCGACCATAGTCCCGAATCTCTTCCCGTGGCCAAGAGACTCAATAATATAGTGTTTACCCAAGGTGAAATACAATAACCTTTTGGCCAACCCTAGAATTATACCAAGAGACAACCCTCTTGTTTCTCTCTAAAACTCTAGCCTGTGTTGTCGGCAAATCCTTATTGAGACCTTTCCCCCTTGAGCTAAATTGTTCACTCTCACACTTTTTTCGTTGTGCAACAACCTATATTTATAGTAGAATATATGCCTTCAAAATAGGAACAAATCTATTTTAAATTGGAACAAGATGTCACCAAAAAAGCCCACAAACATGCGCGCGCCAGACAGAAGCGCGGCCCTTTCTCTTGCGCAATTGAGCGCTGCGCCTATGGTCTTGGGCTCTTAACGCCCCGCGCTCAAGCCAGTCCCTGCACTGCTGTTTGCTCCTTTTTTCTGATCTTCGCGATTTCAAAGCATTTATTCAACAGTTCACAAATGCACAAAGGATTTCAATGAGCAGTACAGACTATAAGTTTCTGCTTAATTAGTAGAGCAGATTACAAGAACCAATTAGATGTAGGGCACAACCCATTGAACTAGATATGAACCTCCTTGAAATTTTTTAAAATCATGATTGACCAAAATACATGTGCCTTGTTCTGTCATTGCTTCAAATTATAGACATTCAAATGATTATGATTTTGTTGAAAATGTTATTTTTTTTACTTAATCTATACAATCTGACAGTTTAATTTTGAATAGGACCCTAATTCTAAGCATCACGGAACTACAGTATGGGATGCATCACTTGTGTTTGCCAAGTTTCTTGTAAGTTGTATATATCTTCCTCAAATGCTCTAGAATGTCTTATCATTTTTTCATGAATGGAACTGACTGTTTAATAAGTCTTGCACTTCGACTTATTTTGGAAATTGTACACGAATAAATTTTTTGATTAGAAAGCGTATACACCTTCATCACCCATGTCCCATAGTTTCTTTTGCTTCCAGGAAGTAGAGGGTATTGAGAAAAGAGATAACTTATATTACATGAATTAAATTTAAAAACTTAAAAGAAAACACATTCTTGTTAGGATATAGAATAAATGGAAAAAAGAATAGCTAAAGTAGTTATGAGTTGTTAGAGAAGTTAGTTAGTTTGTTGTTAGGATTAGTTAGAGACTATGTGAATAAATAGGAGAACACAAAGGTTAGAGAGTATTTTTGAATATTAATAATTGTGCATTGAATATTGTCTATCGTGAAGGGGAAACTCTTGAGGAGAGATTTCTCCTATTTCTTAATAAAATAGTGCTTTCTTTGGAATCCAATTCTTGGGTTTCTAACACATTCTCTCTCTTCTTTGGGGGGCATGGTCTTATCTTTAGTTTGAGGTTAGACTAGGTCACGAAGTTCTTTAGATATTACATTGAGTGTACATTACTTTGTAATATTTTAACTGCACATTATTTCAATTCCTTAAAGTGCATCTTATATCATGCTAGGAACGAAATTGCAGAAAAGGAAGGTTTTCTCCTGCTAAACTTAAAGGAAAACGTGTCATTGAACTAGGAGCTGGCTGTGGTGTTTCTGGGTTTGGTGAGTTTTTAAAAATTATTAATAAAAAATTGTATATGAAATTAATCAACTGTGTCCATATGCACTCATTGGTTCAAATTGATCTAGCTATACCCAATTTTATTACTTTTCTAGGCTGGTAACCTGACCTGCAGTTGATTTGTAGGCATGGCTTTGCTGGGTTGTGATGTTACAGTGACAGACCAAAAGGAGGTTTTGCCGTTGTTACAAAGAAACGTTGATCGGAATATTTCAAGAGTCATGCAAAAGAATCCTGGTTTGATTTCAAACTTTTAAACCATCCTCATTTGTTATTACTATATGGGCTGGTTAATCATTTATTTATTATAAATTAGTTCAGTTGAATATTGCTGGACCTGCCATTGTATCAAATCTTTTGTGATTGTGTTCTGTGGATTTGAATGATGATAGTATCTCACTCAAAACTCCTCTGCTTCTAGAGTCATTTGGCTCAATTAAGGTTTCAGAGCTTCAATGGGGAGACGAGAGTCACATTAAGGCGGTTGGTCGTCCATTTGACTACATTATTGGCACCGATGTAGTAAGTGTTGAACAGTCCTTTCTTCAAGCAAAGTAGAGTGAATATATTAACTCAGTGATAATTATAAAATTGTCATTTAAATGTTATTTTGATCTCAGTAGAACATCATCCTAATTTTTATTTTACTTTATTTCATTGAAGGTTTATGCAGAACATCTATTGGAGCCTCTGATGCAGACAATACATGCTTTATCTGGACCTAGGACTACTATCGTGGTATGTTATTTAACTGCTTACAATTACATTATGCACTTACTTGTAATCATGGAGTTCGCTTTTCCTATTTTTAATTTTTTTTTTAAATTCGTCCTTGAAGTTCGGTTATGAGATCCGATCCACCAGTGTCCACGAGAAGATGCTTCATATGTGGAAAAAAACCTTTGACGTGAAGACTGTCTCGAAATCAAAGGTATGCTATATGTTCTTTTGACATAACCATATCCATGTCTTGGATTAGTAACATTGTTTTCTGTCATGTTAATGGGCGAGTTTGGTTCTGATTAGGACTGTTAAAATAAAAGAAAAAAACCAAACTGCACTGAAAAAATCGAACTATGACTGAAAGCTCGTGAACTGAACCAGTCTGGTTCAGTTTAGTTCAGTTCTTGAACTATCTGTCACAATTTGGTTCTTTTCTGTTCTGTTCAGTTTATCAATTTGGTTCAGTTTTAGCTTTTTTTAAACAATCCTAATTATCAGTTAATAAAAGCAATCTGGTACAGTTTAGTTCACAAAAGAATCAGTTTGGTTTGAAAAAGTATAGTTCAGTTTTCTGTAAAGGTGATTTTGGATTGGAATCACAGAACAGGGGCGCCAAACCTTTATATCAGTTCAGGACAAACCATTAACGGGGGTGTTCCCTTAGCTGTAAAAGTGTTACGATATGCTCGTGTAGTTCTTCCCCTTTTATAGCTAGCTTTTAAGGGGGTTCCCTCATCTCTTAGACATTTATCAGGTTCCTACTTAAAACTGCATTAACTCCTCACCTTGTGCAGATGGATGAAACATTTCAACATCCAAACATTCAACTCTTCATTTTGGGATTCAAACATTTAGCAGATGTTAGAGAGAACTCAAGTCAGGCTAGTGCTGAAAAAGATGATGTTGAAACTGGTGTGGACGACAAAAACACTGAGGAAAATATTGTAGTAGAAGGATCTGGTCGTGTTGAAGAAAATACCGAGGAGCATAGTAAGTCACTTCCCGAAAATACAAAGCTTAGTGAGTGGGAAGCCAGGAGATATGGCTCAATGGCCGCAAGGAGTTTGCGAGACGTGAAAATATCATGATTTTGATAATTGGTTTGGGAGATTGTTGGATTACGGAATATCGTAGTGGTCAGTTGTGGAGGCTTCAGTGTGGTATATCGTAGTGGTGAGGCTACTGCTGTGATATATGGTCAGTTCTGCAAATGCATTTTTTGTGTGATGCGGCAATGATGAAGCAATATCATTGTTAAGTTTTCCAGTACTTGAAAGCATTTGCACAATGCTTGGTAACTGCACCATATATATACAGTAATTATTATCCTGCATGATAATATATTGCAACTACAATTTGAGGCCTTTAGAACATGTATGGGATTCTTCCTTTGAAAATAGATATGGCCGTAGTTAGGATCATTATGGGGGTTTCCAGAGAAGTTGAATGAGATAAAAAACAAAATTGAGATGCACAATTTAATTTATAATTGAGAAACTTATCTAAATTGTATCATAGCCATATTCATCTGCATTACATTACATCTTAGGTATACCCATAAAATAAATATCTATTGCATGACATTTGCATAGATTAACGACGAAATATATACATCTCTAGATACGTGGTCTTAAATAGTAATCATGGTCGCAGTTGTGGATACGTTGTGATTTAATGTTGAAGTAAAATATGGCCGGTATGGGTATGGGGGCTGCATTTATGGTTGCGAAACTGTTGTGCTGACCTCTGAAACTGTTATAATACAAATGCAATTGCCATTGCCGAACTCAATTGAAAACTTTGTCCAGAACTGATCCGTAAGGATCATAAATACTCTAGAATTTGATGCGGTTTGTATGAGTAACATTTCACTCGATTAAAATATATACCCGACTAAAGTAAAATAAAAACAACTTACTAATAATTTTTTGTGTTACTGTTTTTATAAATAAATACATTTTATTTTCTATTCTTCAATTCACAAACAAGGGGTAAGAAAACTAATAGTATTTCTCAATTTAAAAGGATGATGATGGCACTAGAAATAGATGCAAGTTATTAGGGTAACTCCACAGGGGCTTCTTGTTTGAATTTGTGGTTATTTCCAAGGATGGTTCCTACTTCACAGCTTATCTTAAAATAGCCCAACAAAGCCCTAGATCCTTATAATATCACTTATACTGTTATTCCTCTTTTAGATGAAAAATCATATCATATGCAAAACTTGTTTTGACTACAATCATTTAGATAATCATGGAAATACTGTAGTTGCATTTCCATGTTGTTTTTTGCCTGTGTTAGGGCTGGGATTCCTATGCTTGTTTTTACATATTCATATTAACAGTAGCATGTTTGGATTTTCATTTGGAAAACTTTTGAATTTTGGTTTCATTAAATTTTAGGCCAAAAACAGTAGAATAACGAGTGCTCCGGACACTTTTTAAGGAATATGTAAAGTCAATAAATTTGAAAATTACATTGAAAATTAAAATATTGAACTTTTTGGATAATTTTTTTTAAAATAAAATCCTTAAAGAGTATTTTGAGGGTACTTAATTATAGCAATGCTCTAAAATTTATTGCTAGTCTTCCTTTTTTGTTTAAATCATGATTTTGAAGTTTCTAACAAAAATCTAATGAAATTAAACAACGCCATATTAAGTTTTCTAAGAGATGGTAGTTTTCTTTCACCAATAAAATAGAAACTGAGATAACATATTATCATGCATTAGTTAAAGTAGGTCAACAATAATTTTTTATCTATGAATTGAATAACCAAGTTCCAACAACTAATGCATGTGTTATTTCTTATTTTAGGAAATAGTTAATATAATCATTTTAAATAGTTTTTGGAGACTGGAATGGTGAGTGTAATTAAGCACTGGTGGGTCTCAAAGATTCTACAACTCATTTGTTAGAGAATTTGTAGGACACATGACATGAATTCTCTCCTTTTAACAATTTTTTTCTATACATAAGATCGATCCGGTAATCGAACATCTGACCACTTAATTTAAGGGTGTAAGACCTTATCATTTTGATCAATTAATTGTTGGTAATAGTAAAATTCTACAATATTATTCTGATTTGAATTAACAATGTCACATCAGCAAACATAATTCTCATAAACAAATTATTAATCATTGTAAAATCTAAATTTCATTGACAAATCAAGCCATGGTGTGGTGGCTTAATAAATTTATTATTTAATCTATAATCCTTGCCACGAGATTTTCATATTTTTAGATTGTGAAAGAAAAATACTAACTCATTTTCAATAAATAAAGGAGTTATTAGTACTATAGGGAAAGAATAAGAGTCAGACAAGGAAGTAGGAACATTAATTTGAATCAATCACAATTCACAAGAGGATTCTTTCTTTCTTTTATTCTGACATAGTGTAATAAAATATAAGGCACAAAAAGACGTAATTGTGATCATGAAATTGCAGGGATTTTGGCCATAGTATATGAATTGAAGGGAAGTCATGTCAAAAGATTAACGTGAGATAGGAAACAACATTATATATAAATGGTAACTTGTCAATCAAGGCAAAAGGACCAACAATTTGCTTTCAAAAGTGTCAACACTACCAAATCATTACTACCATTACTTTGACTATATTATTTGTTGTCATTGTTCCAACACTCTATTAGTAATTGGGTACCAAGCTAGTTAGTTCCAAAAAATTCAAAGTTGCCAACAAATTTTCACTAACCTCATCAAACAAATGAAAATTTGGGATTTGGATGCAGCATCCAAATGCAATCATGAATTGCAATAGAAAGATATTTGACCACCTAATTGAGATTGTTAGTTTAAATTTAAAATAGTTTAAATGATATTAAAATTTAAACTACCTACTCCATTCGTCTCATATTATAACAGAAAAAACAAAAATCACACTTATTAAAAAAATATATAGTGATTGAAAATATGTTATTTTGAAAAAAGTTGTATGAGAAGATGTAAAAATAATTTTTATTGGTTATAAGTTATAGAAAAATTAAGAGGGAGAATAAATTTTTTTTGAAAAGATAAATATTTATGATTTTTCTCTTATATTTTGAGACAAAAAATATTATGTTTTTTTCTTATATTATAGAACGGATGAAATATTTAGTGTTGTTACAGAAAAATTAAAGGATCCATCGTCCCGTGATATAAATCGAAAACTTAAAGACCCTTAGTTAAATGTTAAGTTTGGTCGTAGTTTAAAATTTTGTTACCTTGCATATATGTTGGAATATGAAGTGAGTGATTGAACATTGGTTTTACCTTTTACAGTGAATTTATTTAGCAGTTAGCACGTACTACGTCTGCATGCACGTGTGGGGAGTCTGATGCAACTCTGTCGTCGTGAGGGGGCCTCCTTAGAACCTCAGAATATAAGGACACGTTTCAAAACCTCTGTAGCTACATATACTTACTATAGTAGAGTGAAAATGAAACCATAGAATTGGATCATTTGTGATAAAAATTGGTTCATTTGTGAAACCTCCTTAATAATTTAATTTGAGACTAATTTTTACATTGCAAAAATTCTGATTTTAAATGAAGTCCTCCAAAAAGTAGTGGTGAGATTTGTCCTTTTAAATTAGTTGGTCATAGAGGTGAATATCAAAAAAAAAATTAAAATTATTTGAGAATAATTGGCTGATTGTTTAAAACTAATTTTCTTTTTTTTGATAAGTGATTTTTTTTTTGTCGGGACCGGGGTATCTATCGCCGAACGCAGTGACTAATCCCTCGCTAAATTGAAGACATGGGTGGGATAGTTGGCCCAAGAATTGAAAGCTACGCTATACCCAAGGTGAGAATCGAACATTCAACCCAAGGAGGATAAACCCCAACCGCTCAATCACACCCCTTAAATTATAAGCGATGTTTAAAACTGATGATTCCAATTAAACAAAAAAATTTATGATATTTTAAAAGAAAATATAAGTTAACAAGTATCTTTAAATTACTATTTAAGAAATTAAAAAAATTTAAGAAATAACAAATACTAAAGAATCTAAGCATCGAATATATACATATGAGAAGAGACGATGACCGCTATTAAATTAATATTTACAAAATCGCTCTACCACAAAGAACCTTTTATAATTTTTATTTACTTTACTTTCTCCAAATTTTTTTAATAATACAGTGTTTTTAATAGTGAAAATAATAAATAAATTTTATTCCAAAATAAAAGAATTTGAAAATATTACTACTGTCCTGACCAAAAAAAAAATTACTACTGTATTACACTATTACTGTATAAGGTACTAGTGTTTTAATAATTTATTTTGTGGTCCAAGGAAATCTTTGTTCTTCGAATCTCAGTTTGGTTAGAACCTCTTTGACTTTTCCCTATTTTATTTTATTTTTTCAATTTCACTTTCACAATTCTGTCAACTTCATTTCTTTCATAAAATCCACTCCATACAACTGTAATTTCAAGTTTTTCTATTGCTATCAATTTCATAATATAATTAGTCAAGCAAATAAATCGGTGCCTTTTGGAATGTCATTTCAATAATTAGAAACTATAGCTAGGCTTTTTTCTAAGTATTTTTGATATCACAATTTCATAAAAATGATCATTATCGATTATAGTATATTAGTCAAAAAAAATCATCCATAGTAATTTTAAACTATTAAAATAGAGTTTAAAATTACTGTATTTTATAAACCACGATACAATTTTTTGTCCATATAATACAAGTGATTTAAAATAGCAAAATACATTTTTTTTCGCAAAATATCGTATAAAATTAAAAATTATTCAATACCATATAAAAGTTTGTCCTTTTTTTAACTTGTGTTGTACTGTTTTATCTTCTGTTGTACTGTCTTATACTTATTTTTCAACAGATCCAACACACCTTATAAGATATAGACTTTTAATTTAATTGTGAGTGTGATAAAATTTATATTGAATAAATTTTATGAAATGTTGCAACACTGCCTATGTATTTTAATTTATTTATTTATACATAAGCTTGATTCCTCCTTTAGGTATACACGTTCTTTATTATATTTTTGCTCAATTCCAAACCAAACAAATGCTTATTGTTGAAATATTTTGGTAAGAATCAAGTATAAGCGAATTATATAAGGCGCCAAAAGTTTTTTTTTAAGGAATTAGGCAAAAGTTTTATTTCACCAAGCTAAGCTTGGTTGGTAAAGGAATATGATTGGCAATGGAATATAAACTATTTTTTTTTATATCGGAAAGATAAATTGTTTGTGTCAGGATTTAAACACTTGACCTCTCTCTCTATTTAATCGATTTTTAGTTCTTATCACTTGAGCTATTTACAGGGACAATGAAATATAGACTATGACTTGGCTCAAATATTTTTTCCTTAAAATTTCAATATTTTGAGTATATATACAGCTCATCATTTTGCGTTTATATGACTTATTTTTTCAGTTCTCTAGACATAAAATGTCATTATGATATTTTATAAACAAAATACTACCTCCGTCCCTAATTATAAAACCTTTTTTTACCACTGCATGTACGCCAATACACAATTTTGATCACTAATATCTTTAATTGTCTAATACTAATAGTAAAAATTATAAAAATTTGATATTTTAAAAGTACTCATCAAAACAAATCAAACAAGATCTTATATGCTAATATTTACATCTATGTATTATTAAAAAAAATATGGTCAAAACACAATAAGTGAATAGTGCAATTTTATCAAAAGGGGTTTTATAAAAAGGGACGAAGGGAGTACATATTTAGATTTATTAAATAAAATGACATTTTTTGTCCCACATGTATAATTCAGTTGGTAGTGGAAGAAAAGAAACATTGATATGCACTGATCTCAAATTTAAATTTAATATTCTACTTTTTTCTGACATTCAAAAATATATAAATTTGACAAGATAATATCATTTTTCTTTGTACATGATGATGAAATGATGAGCTATTAAAAACTCACATATATAAAAAGAAGAGATCAAAGTTCGAAATAAAAATTTTAACATTTTATACCGATTGAACTAACACTACTTATGAATAATATTTTTTTACTTAAAGAAAATGTCATTGTCTTATAGTAAACATTTATTTTTTTTTCCTTTGTTTTTTTCTTTTTGGTGGAATATTTCCCATGTTTCTGTTGTGAGATGCATGAACAGCATAAAGTTTTATAGTCAAATTTGGTGACACCAAATTGAAGTTGTTTTCATGTCTGAAGCAAGGGAGATAGAAATAGAAATGAAAGAGTACATATATCATATCATATCACTAACTAGCTGTATATAATGATGGAAATTTCTATGACTATTACATATTTTCAAGATATGACTTTGAATAGTTTTCCTAAAATACATGATGCCAGCAAGCAAATAATAGCAATTCTTTTGAAATAATAATATTGTAGTCCAGTCTAAATTAACAGTAACAATAATAATTGTTTAGAGTATAATAGTTGTAATTTAATGATAAAATGAGTTTCTAGTTTATTGAAATATTTTTATGAAATTTGTGAAATAAAATAATAAATGTTACGTTGATATTCTAAACAGACAAATAATTTATTATTTTTATTACATAAAAATTAAGGTGACGGGATGATCCATTAGTTTGAAGCAGTGACATTTTACAGAAGCAAAGAATTTAACCGAAATGAAGTAAAAAAATCTGATTAGATTACTCAGAGCTCATGAATCAATTCTCTTCGAAGACAAATCAATCAAAAAGAAAATAATTGCTTCTCAAAATTGTTTACAAATATATTTAGATTTACCTCATTCCAAAGACACGAAGAGAGTATATAACATTAGATTTTGTTTATATATGATTGATATTCTGATGGATTTATCGCATGCATATTTCATACTAAAAAAATTACTCCCTCCATACCACAATATAAGTCGTTTTGGAAAATTTTGTAATTTCTTATTATACTCTTAACTATTTATTACTCTCTCTTCTTTTACTTCTATAATTTATCTTTTTCATACCATTAATGAAGGACAATTTTGTAAACTAACTCATAATTTCTCTTTTTCATACAACAATAATTACATTTCTTAATTTGTGTGATATGGTCAAAATGACTTATATTTTGATACGGATGGAGTAGTATTATAGAATAACAGCAATTTGTTCAAACTTTACTATGATATAATAACTATTATTTTTTTAAAAATAAATTAAAATTGGAGAGAAGATAATTTTTTTTATTAATCATTAACTAAGACTATTTTACAGTCTCTAACAGAATTTGAATTTGGCACCTTAAAATTACAATGCTAAACTGAAACCACTGAATTACTATAACCATTATTTAAAATTATAAGTGGAGGACAAAAATTTATGTTTTTGTCTTGTTTCTTGCCACTCAATTTTAAAATAAGAGTTTTCTACTAATATTTTAATGACATAATAGTCAACATCAAACTATATACTACTTCCGATAAAATTCACTTTTAAAGTTCATTGATTAATAGATATACTCTCTGTCCCAAAATAATTGTCGCAGTTTGACTGTTGACATTTATTTTGATCGTATTTTTCTACTAATTTATAATCTTATTTGATTTGTCTCGATAAATATTTTTACAATATTAAATTTTTATAATTTTTTATGAAATAAAATTAAAGATATTAATAATTCAAATTATAATTTGATATGATATGCATAAACGACAGTTATTTTGAGACAAAGGTAGTATTTAGTCTATAATAGTAGTATATATTAAAACATCAATTATTAGAGATGAAGTTTATAACGAGGAATTCGTCTATATTATTATTATAGGTAGGGCTTAGTTTCTCCATCTAGTTGCAAACAATGTTAAAAAGAGATGACTTTCACAAAGTTCTTCGATATTCGTGCATCCCTTGTTGACAAAAATTTGCTTCATTTCATGGGGGAGGTCAATGCTTTTATCTTTTCTGAATTAATTTAAGAGGTCATATAAATATTTAAATCAAACTACTAGTAATTCATTAACTTGATTAAATCTTAACATTAATGCGATATGACGCTATCACACCTATGACTTAACTTTCCTGCTTATTTTACCAACCGTTGAGAAATGGTGAATCACCAATGTATGTTATTTTTTTGAGTCAATATTTATTTATATGTATGAAGTTTAGACTCGGACATTTGTCTTGTCCTTTTTAATTAATTTTATAGTGAATACTACCATGAATGATTAATAACTTTTGGTATAATAAATCAATTATTCATGTGTTTGTCGTTAATTGAATTGTGAAATGATGCATGGCCCATTACATTAGATAATTGAATTATCCAACTAGTGACATTTATATAATTGAATTTTCAAAAGTTCATAAGGGAGGGAAGAAGACATTTTGCTTAACAGGAACGGTATATAATAAATCAATTAATAATAAATGAGCAAAATAATATTCAACCTAATTGAATTTCTTTACATCATGAATTAAATTTTTTGAAATTTCCTTTATAAAAAAGGGGTAGAAGTGTTGGGGAGTCAAGAAAAAGTCAGAGAGAAACAACAATGAATGCCTTAGTATTATAAAAGAGAAAGGCGCTATATCTCCACCTAAAAATATTTTAAAAGAGAATGTTAACATGTGTCTTTAAGACAATATGTTAAAAAACTTAATATAAAAATTTTATTTTAAAAGTTGTGTATTAAATTTTTTACAAATAAATATATTATTCTTTCCAATGCAATATTACTATTTTTGAGTTCTTTATTAGCATGTGTCCTAAGACACATATTAACAATACTCTTATATCAAATTTTGCTTGAAAAATTAAATTAAATCTTTTGAGATATTTTTATCTCAAATTTTTGAGCTATAAAACTTTTGTTTAGATTGTTTGGCTCTTAAGTTGATATGTAGTATGTAACTTGCCCCACATAGCATATTGATGTTGTTGACTGCTATATGAACATATTGAGTTGACATTATAAATCATAAATTTTTGATGAGTATTAATAAAATATTAAATAATTTTTAAATTTTGTAAATTTTTTAATGAATAATTTACATAATATAAGATTTCAATACAATGGTTGATTTTATAAAATTCTTATTTGTTGTAATATTATTCATAATTGGTGCTTGTGAAAGATTTGTGAAGGTATTTCATACTTAGACAAATTCTATTTTGATAACTTCTTTTGAACTTATGGATACCAGTAGTAGTTTATTTTTTTTCTTTCTCCAATTTTACTTTATCATGTTATTTTATTTTTTCTTTTTAGTTTTCACCTTTAGTATCTGGTTCAAGACGAGTTATGAAATCAAACAATTTTAGTTCTCTTGCAAGTGTAGTTGTAAGGATTAAACTGTGATTCTCTCTATTATATTATTTTGAAAAAAATAAATATCAATTAAATATATATTCTTAATATCATTTCATATTTATAAACTATGAATTCAGGAATTACAAATTAACATATTAACTATCCACTATTTTTTGCAATATCATGTAGGGCGTGCTAATGTCCCCTGTTTTCTTAGGTTTGTATTGCTGTGTGTCGCCAAGCTAGCAAACGTGAGGCTCATCTCCTCTCCCCAATAGGAATGTTACAATATGGCAGCATATATCTCAGAATTGTTTTGCCTAATTTTCACAATATTTCTGGTTACAATTGCAGCTAGCTATGAATATGATTCATCATTACTCAAATAACGTCATGAACAATCTATCACTGCCATTGATAAGTCATTCACAAACACACACCTGGTGATTCTCTTGAATACTTCTTGTCTTCAATCATGATCGATCATAATTAGTTGCATTTTAATTTGCTTAGGAAATAGAAATATACATTCACAAATGTTATGATCGATCATCTAAAGATCCTCATCAGGGTGTGTAAGCAGAATCAATCATTTCTAATTAGAAAATCATTTAATTATTTTAGATCATGTAATATTTTTTTAAATTTTGTGCTTTTTGTTTCCGGCAAAACAGAGATGTTCACCGGTAGGTCTTGTTGTTGTACAACCTTGATCTCTGATTCTTTTAGATCTATTGAGATTTGTAGTTTTATTCGTTGGTACAGCTTCATTTTCATCGTTCAAGACTTTGTCATTGCTCTCATGTTCTGCTTTTGTTCGGATGCGGAAGTTAGCGGGGGTTTGGGAGAAGAAAAAAAATCAAAAATGTAGATTTTATATTCTTGATGATTAATTCATAATTAATATAAAAAATTCATAATTAATTCATATTTTGTCAAAAAAAAATCCATTTTATTTTGGGAGAGATTGTGGTAATATTATAATCATTTTTCGAAAGTCTATACATGAGTTTACTTAATAGTATGAACCAAAAGTGGCGATTGAAAACATTTGAAGACTAAAACTCAATGAAAATTTTTATGGGAATTAAAACAAAAAGTTTATATATATAGTTGAGAACTTTTGACATTTTTTTGTTTCTACATTTTTTTTCTACACCTAATTATATAGTCCTGTAATTTTTTTTCAAAATTATTCAATTATTCATAAACATTAAAAATTTTGAATTATTTTTTCACATATGTTCAGTACATTATAAAATTTATGAATTTTTTAAAATGAGATAATTAAAACATACATTTTTATTAATTTCAAAAGATAAAGATATTAAAAGTATAGCTAAATTTCCAACCTATAAATCAAATTTTAAAATTTTTTAATGAAGAACTTCTAATAATGTTCTAAACATATTTGTAAAATAATTATTTCAAAATGTACATTAGTTTAAGAACAAAGACTAAAATTACATGCAGAAAATTATAATTTATAGAACCAAAAATGTGGCACTTTTTTAATAGAGACAACAAATGATATTTGATAATTTTTTAAAGAAAAAAAAAACGACTTAATTACTCAAACCTTATTTCTTTCTAGCTAGATATTATTTCATGAAATCATGTCTTTACTTGTTTAGTTGTTTTTCACTAACATACAGTTCTTGTAACTATTTTTGGAAAATGTCCCATTTACTACTCAACGGCTGCTCAAAACAGTGATTATAAAAAAAAATACTACTCTCTAACAGTATTATACTGTTTCATCCTATATATATTATTTTTGGAGGGAGTATTGTTTACACAGTTGAACCAACATCAATTCTTATTGAGCTTCTCTTATAAAAAGAATTGATGTTTTATCATTTAGTCCCACTGAATTAATAAGAATTGATGTTTTATAAGAAGTGATTATAAAAATAATTTAAACTTAAATATACATTTTTTTTTTGACAAGATAAACTTAAATTTACATTATTTTGAAATTAACAAATTAAACTCATACCACTACCACTGAACTAACACTATTTTTAATAAATTTTATAAATAAAAAAGAAAAAGATATAATATAATATGATATGATATAGTATACTAAAAACCACAAACAACCTTTGGATTATTATTATTTGTTCTGGTATATTGAATAAGTCACACATTGTTTGGAACTCGAGACTAAGGGTAGTTTATATACAACATCCACACATCTCAATCTCAATCCAACAAGGCGCCTTTTAATAAGGATAAATTCGTGAGAGCTTGAGGCAAATTCAAAGCGGACAATACCTCGAAACGCAGTGTAACGCACTTAATTGGGTTGTCAGAACATTATTATTAAACTTGGGATTATGTTTTTTAATTCATCTATTAGAGAGCACCCTTTAAAAAATACGCAAAATCCAAATGACACAACTACGTCCAAATTAATTTTGATGTAAGGAACATTTTTTAGAATAATAATAAAAATAAAAGTAAGGTACTAGCTAGGCCAATCGTCATTTTGGTCGTAGTGTTTGGAAAGTGTCGCAATTCTGGTAGCTGTACCCATCAATTCATAGTCCATGCTGTGTCTTGTCTTTCTTTCTGTTTTACAAACATTGGATACTAGCTATTTCTTTCTTTCTTCTTTTCTTTAAAACGTGGAAGAAAAACATGTAGTAGTATTTTAATACATCCATCTATACTTTATTTATAAATAAAATATTATCATCTTTTTGACATAAAACTTTAGAAGGATAATAATAATAATAATAATAATAATAATAATAATCGCTTATCAAATAATAATAATAGTAATAAATAACAACAACAACAATAACTTGTGTTAATACATAGGACAAATCAATTAAATGTTCGATGTTATGATAGACTGTACTTTAGACAACTCTAAAGTCTAAAGATACATCATACATATATAAGAATGAAATCGTCCAACCATAAAAGATTAGACGATCTCCATATATATCTGTCTCTAAGAAAAATTATCTAAACTCTAAAAGAATCTTTAAAATAAAGGACAGTTTATTTTAAACCTAAAATCTCACATTCACAACGTATTCTTTTGAGTGTTTTCAAATATACTTCTCACATTCAAGAGTTTTTATTCAACGTAACTGTCCATTTTCGATGACTCTTGTAATCATTTCAGGCTAGACATCTCAAGCTCAGAAAGATCAATTATATAAATGATTTTACATGTGAGATTTAAATATTTTGTCAAAAAAAAGTGAGATTTAAATAATATTCCTTTACATTATGTAAAGTCAAATTTTTACTACTTAACTCACACCTTTTATTTATAATTTATTTTAACATTTTAACTCTTCTTTTTCTATTACTCGCCAATAAAATATTTTAACATTTAGGATAAATAAATATTCAATCGGTAGCATCTAGTTGAATGTACCTCAATTACATTGTGGTATATAGTTGAATCAGATTGATAAAGGAGGGACTCATCTTAAAAAAGGTTCATGGAGAATAATTATATGATTTAGCTTGTTAGCTCTCATCTTTGTTAGAAAAATTGTACAGGTACATTTCCCTTCATAAAAGAAGTGATGGAGAGATATAGTCCAATAAATCGTGCTCTTCATGAACATTTAAATTGAATGCAAGGAGTCCAAAAAACATATACTCCCTTTGGCCTAAATTTAAGAAGAAATTTATTTTTTAGGTTCATTGAGAATTTAATGTATTCAGTCTATATTTTAAATCAAATACATTAAATTCTCAATGAATCTAAAAAATAGTTTTCCTCTTATATTTAGGACCGGAGGGAGTAATTTTTTTAAACCCATAATACCAACGCAGTATATTGTCCACCAAAAACGTTTATAATATAAATTGATATGTTCCATCATAATTACGCACTAAATCTATTAATATCTAATCTATAATATAAATTAGATACATTGATTATTCAATAAATTTAAAAGATAACATGATGGAATATTTCTTTATCATATATACCATTCAACCTTGATTAAATTAGTTTATTTTTATTATTTTTTACGGATTTTTTCATTTGACTTATGTTAAAGTAGTAATTCAAAAGTGTCTATAGTTTGGAACATTCATCCATACATAGTAAAACTAAAAAATACACTCCTAAAGAAATGTGAACAATATTTATCCTTTCATATACTATGTATCTTGCCAAGTCTCCAACGTTGAAGAAGATAGATTTCACTCTGACCTTGAGTACCCTTCTTACATATATTAATATTAATTATTAACAGTGCGTTGAAAATTAAATCACATCAAATTAAATTATACATGTAATTTTGTCTTTCCTTTCATTTGACTTATGTTATCTCTCTCTCTCTCTCTCACACACATAAAATAATAATATTTATTTTTCTAAACTTTTCAAAATCAAGGTCTTTTATTTATAAAGGCACTACCACTATCCACCAAATTAAGTTTCATCTAGAAAGTAAAGAGTTTGGATCATCAAAGAGAACTTGAAATTTTCTTGCTTGAAACAGAGAGACAAAAAGAAATGGGAAGAGCTCCATGTTGTGACAAAACAAGTGTCAAGAGAGGTCCATGGTCACCAGAAGAAGATTCAAAGCTTAAAAACTACATAGAGAAACATGGCACTGGTGGGAATTGGATTTCTCTTCCTCATAAAGCTGGTAAGATATATTATCATCATTTCATAAAAAATGCTTACACCTAGCTATGTATCATCTCATTCTCAAATATGTGTCTTTCTTTTCATCTGACATAGTTCAAATTTCATCTTGAACTTGAAGACTCCGTAAAATACTATAGTTTATATTTAGTATTACAGTAGATATGTTATAACACACAAGTCTATTGTGATTTTTTAAAAGCTATCATATGTAACTTCTGCAAAATCACATGATTCTGACATATTTACTTTAACACCAATCATAGATATAACCTTTCTTCTTCATGTTATTTTCTTTTGATATAACATTTTCATATATATATATATATATATATATATATATATATATATATATATATATTATCATGATTTCATGAAAAATGCTTTCTTTTCATTTCTGGAGATAAGCTCAATGGTAAGAGTTTAACTATATGACATGGATTGAATACACAGTTCAAATCTCATCTCGAATGATTGTAAAATTCATTATTTCTTCTTCATATGTAATTTTATTTTTGTGATGACATTTTCATATATGTTTAGGTCTCAAGAGATGTGGAAAAAGTTGTAGATTGAGATGGCTTAACTATCTAAGGCCAAACATTAAGCATGGAGATTTTTCTGATGAAGAAGACAGAATAATTTGCAGCCTCTATGTTAATATTGGAAGCAGGTACACTTTTACTAGTACTACCTTTTAATGCAATGAAGTAATGTACAATTTTTTCAACCCTTTTTGTTCTGTTCTGACCAATCTAATCTCAAAAATTTATATTTATCAATATCCTCTCTTTCATACCATTTTAATCATTATGAACTACATGCTTGAAGTACTACAATACCAATGATATGTCTCTATTTATCTAACTAAAAGAGGTAAAATGAAAAGAAATGAGAGTAATAAGGAAAAAAATGGTTTCATTTCTTATTTTAAAAAAAAACTTCTTGAGAAATATTTAGACTAAGTAAGTGTATAACTTTTCAACAATATAGCTTGAAAAAGTTGAACAAGTTAAAGCACCGAGATTTCTTAATTATTTTTATATTATTATAAATAAAAAATTGATGTATTTGTCCTTAATTTTAAGTCAAATACAACATGTTTTATTGAATCAACTTTTTCTTATACAAAAGAATAGTAAGGTAGTATTAATTTTATCTCTTGATATTACAAAGACAAACTCTTATCATAACTGACTCATAAGAGATCGGGATTTCACCTTTTATTATGAGAAAAATAATATTTTTGCTAGTTATTAATGTAAGAGAAAGTGATTAAATGATTGATGTATATAGTTTACGATATAGGCCAAATAAGTTAATTATTTAGTAAATTTAAAAAGAAGTTTTTTCTTTATAGAGTAGTACTAAAATAAAGTTTATTTGTCTGAGGAGTGGAAACCTTCTTAGCTTAGCTTCCATGATACTAATAATCATATTTGACATTGATGAATTGTAGGTGGTCAATTATAGCTGCACAATTGCCAGGTAGGACTGACAATGATATCAAAAACTATTGGAACACAAAATTGAAGAAAAAACTCATGGCTTTGCAGTTTCCTACATCACATCATCAAAGAAAACCACAATTTCCAACTTTCTCAAACTACTTTACTAATCACACCCCCTTCCCAGATTTTCAAACCATTTCACCTCCTTCTAATAATAACTATCCTAACACAAATTTCAACCCTTTTTACCAAAACCAAGATTCTATGGTTAGTGTTGTTAATCCTCCCATGCAATATAATTACCCTATCAAAGACAACATGTTTATGTTTAGAAGTGAAGGAAGTTGTAGCTCCTCGGATGGAAGTTGCACTCTTAGCCATGGTAATAATAAGGAGATTAAGCAAGAAGAAATTGGTTATCATCATCATCACATGAATAATGTTGGATTTGATGACTACAACAATAACTTTATGATAAATTATAATAATGGAGGTGTTGGTGGTGAAAGTATTAATCAATATGAAGAAAAAATATCAAGTGGAGTTGGATATGGTTATAATGTTGGTCAAAGTCAAACATTAACTCCATTACTAGATTATGGTCTTGATGATATTAAGCAATTGATTAGTAGTGGTAGCAACAAAGGTTTTAATGTTGATGAGATTCATAAGAATGAAGAAAATGATATGTCCTACTTTCGTTATTGATCATGATATTCATCTAATAATGTAGCTGATGAGAAGTCGCATATTAGAGAAATGATGTATCATAAAGTTGGATGTAGAAGATCTAATTTGATGATATAATTAATTGTGTCTAAGGGTATGTTGGTGGAAAAAGATTAATTCATAAATTAGTTTGAGAGATTCTTTTGGGGTCATGTGTTTTTTTAATTTAATTTAATGAAATGGTGAAACATTTCTTATGGTTTAAGTTTTATTTATATTTTGTGCATATCCTCTTGGTAGTGATGAGCTAATAATAAACAATGATGTTAGTTTTTTTTTTTTTGATAAAATGATGTTAGATTTTTTGTGAGTATGCTTTCCGTGCAAGTTTTTTATATTATGAAAAATAAACTAACAACCAATAATTAGAGGTTATATATATATATATATATATACATGTAGTTCACAAAAAAAAAATCTATCAAAGGAAGAAGAAGAAATTATAACATGTACTAGTTTATTATGTGTTAATTAATTATAGCTATCTTAATCATCATTGACTCATTGTTATGAATTGATCTTTATCTTCTGTGTGTACTTGTAGAGTTGTTGTATACTCCATTCGACTCATTATATAAGTACTTTTCTAGACGAATTTAGTTCTAAAATATAAGTCTCTTTACAAATTATTAGATGTATTTGTTATTTTTTTTTTCTATATATATACCCTTAATTATTATGTTAACTTGTATTGGAATTGAAAAATCAAATAAAATACACATACAACAAAGGACAATTTAGTAATATTCATACACAAACAAGACATAATAATTACACTACCAACTTTTCTTAATATACGTAAAAAAAGTCAGAAATGCTTATATAATACTACCTCCGTACCAAAATATATGTCGTTTTGACCATATCACATAAATTAAGAAATGTAATCATTGTTGTATGGAAAATTATGGGTTAGTTTACAAAATTATCCTTCATTAATGATATGTGAGAGATAAATTATAGAATTGAAAGAAGAAAGAAAAATAATTAATTAAGAGTGTAAGAAGAAAAGAAGCATTAAATACTTCATTGGTGATATGGTTATTTGTCAGAAACTGCATTATTGAATTAAGCACTCCATTGAAGAATCTTTCTTCAAATTAGTAACATTATATTTGAGTGAAAGATAGAAAGAAACTATAGCTCGTTGACAACAAACCTCAATTTTCTCAACATTAATTAATTAACACATATACTTACAAAAGAGAGACTAAGATGCAAGTGAAATTTTGTTGTCTAGTGTGGACGTATGGGACTCGATTAGCTGTAAAATTAATTAAAAATGTAACAAATTACTATTACTAGTCATTTTATTTATTTGAATAAAGTCTCTTTAAATAAGTGCGACGACTAGATGGCGGCAAAAGCCATAAAATCTATGTCTTCATAAGAAAAAATAGATGCCATTATTGTTGACAAATAGACCCCTTTTATAATTTTCTAGAATTTTCTTAGAAGAAACTTTTTTAAATTTAAGTAAATAAAATATCAATTAACAGAGGTTGACTATGGTAGAGGAATTAGATTTTTGTAAATTCTTTAGTATTTAATTTATATTGTCGGATACAATAATCTATAAAAAAAAAACTCATTTGAAATATGATTTAATATGAAAATATTATATGATATTTAATTTTATCTATAGAGTACGTACATGTATTCATTGATATAAGTTGTATATCGAAGTGTTCATCTTAGATTTTATAAACATAATATTCGAATTTCAAATTTCCTTAAACATTTGCGAACCAATTAGTATCATTTATAGTGAAAGAAACTCGCTTGCTTGTAGGAAATAAATCATAGAAAATCAGCAAGCTACACTTTGGCACTTTCTAACCAAAGACTTTTTCCTTATATTAGAATTTAGAAACATTCACGTTTTCATTTGTAATTTGTGTGTGTGTGATGTGAGACTAATATCATACATGTAATCAGGATTAACAACTTATGTAAGAGATGTTGGGGATTAGATCTACATAAGAAAGCAAAAGAGGAACGAAAAGAGTTAGTGAAAGCGACAAAAGAAGATGAAGCAAGTGTTTTTTTTACATAGATAAAATAATAAGTTATTAGATACTCATACACATAATATAAAGTGACCGGAGTTCCAACCATGAACGTTCAACTTGATAATTTTGAAATTTTGTCACATGAACTAGCTAGGACTTCTAGATGATGCAAGTGTATTTTAATATTAGAGAAAAGCTAAGTACATGTTAATGTAGAAATTGTACATTGTATTTATTATAAAGTATAAAAAATATTTCTCATAAAATATACTAACTTCTATTAGTAAAATCTTTAAGATATACCATAAAGACACATATTAGCATTACCTTAATTTTATTCTTTTGGACATTACATTTTCAACTTCTGTTTAATTATTTTGACAATATTTTTCAAAAAATTATTGACAATATTTTCAACTTGCTTTTTTTTTTACTTCATTTTCAATGGCGAAACAGTAGTAATGTAAATCCGCTTAAAAACAAGCAGTAATGTAAATTGTAAAATAATATAGAAACTCATTCAACTGAAAATAGCTGAATAATTAATTTATTAAATTACGTTCATAAGCATTGGTAAAAAAGCATACCAAACATAATTTGACTAATTGGACGTTTTATTTGTTTCTTAGTGTAAAAGTTTCATAGCTGGCGACTTTAATTCCTACTAGTAGAAGTCTAGAAGCTCTCTCATTTGTTACCTGCGTACCTTCTTTGCTAGAGCAAATATTTTAAGATATAATTTTTTTTTTATCAGTAAGAAAAAAACAAGGAAAAAATGAAACAATCTAAGGTCTAGGTCTCAAAAGACCAATAACATCAGCCAACAACGTAAAAGTTAAAGCAGGAGGGCAAGAATCCCAAATCCTTAATCCTTGGTCCATGTTAAAGCCATACTTTGCAAGCCAATCAGCACAAACATTGCCTTCTCTCAAGATATGTTGAAAACGAAGAGTCAAAGCATGATTCTTGTAATTCCTAATACGATTCACCAAATAAGCATAAGGGTGAGTATTTGGAACCCCTTGATGTATGAGATCGATAGCTATTTTAGAATCAAATTCACAAATAATGTTAGTGTATCCTTTTGACCAAACCAAATTAAGACCGTGAACAATGGCTAGTAATTCAACGTTAAGATTAGTGGTTATTCCACAAAAACCCAATAAACCAGAAAGCCACCCACCAATATTGTTACGGATGGTGCCACCATAACCAGATCTACCATGATTACCTCGTATGGTGTCCATGCCACCATACGAGGTTCTTTATGGACGACCACATTACCAAAACATTTAGCGCAAGTATCCAGATAATTTTGGATTAAACTGGGCATATACCAAGGACTCCATTTAATGTCCGAAAAGATCTTCTAGTTACGTGCTCTCCAAATAAACCAACAAATGATAACGAACAACCCTTAGTGCTTAAGGCATTCTCTTTAAACCAGTGAACACAATCATTATCAGAAAAGAAAGAAGGGTGTGTAAAAAAAAAGCATGTGCCAAATGGGAAGAGCTTGAGAACAATCACAAAAAGTATGAAGAATTGTCTCAGCCGTAGGGCCACAACTTGAGCATGAACTATCCATGGTTAAGTGTCTAAAGGTACGAAATTGATTAGTTTTTACACATACATTCAATCAAATTATGCCGCATTCAATCAAATTATGCCACAGATATTTGTAGAAATATTTTAGAAATTTACTTGTAACTTGTAAGAGTGGTGGCATTATGGTGTAATTTAATTAGATATACAATGTGTAAAATATTATTTTGTCTGTGCATAACAATTAAACTCATATTTTAATACTAAGTACTATAACTTCCGGTAAGGACAAGATCACAACTACAAAGTACAAAACAAAATGGCACAAAGCATATCTTTGAAGTAATTCCTAATCTTTAGAAGATTTTTTTTGCTTTTAGATCCATTCAAGATATTAACATTAAGAAAGCTAGATTTTAACCACAAAAAAAATGACACAAGCATGTCTTCGAAGTTCGAAGTATTAGCTGAACAGAATGGGCTGCGACATCGAAGTTAGAAATTTTTTCTAACTCTGAAGTTCGAAGTATTAGCCGAACACAAAACACCCACACACGCACATGTAACATCTTTTCTAATTGATTACAGATCTACAGTCAAATTCTACTACATGGTGATTATAATGCATTTTCAGATAAAAGTCAAGATTCAAAACACAACACAATCCATGACATTCTGTTTTGACTACAAATTATTCATTCTTCCTTGGGAAAGTTGGAGAATTACAAGGACATACAAAGCACGTAGTCAATCACATTGGAGCTGTGACCCAATAAAATCTGCAAAGAGATGAAACTGTCTAAACTTGGAAACCACATGATCATGTTATTTGTTTCTGAGCTAGATGTGTATATAGCAAACTAATTTGGAGAAAGAGAGATTTCACATGATAATTCAGTCTGAAACAAATTTTGACATGCACCTAACTTAAGAATAACATTACATTCACTCATTCAGGGTGCAAAACATGAATATGTAAACAAGGGAATTGAAAACCACTGTGTCTACCTGAAGGGTTTTTCTTAAGCAGCACCTTGTGTTACATTTCCTATTGTTTTCCTGTCGAAGATTTCAATCCAGTATCCATCAGGATCCTTAATAAAGGCTATCCCTTTCATTTTCCCTGCAAAAGAAATTGAAAAATTCAGTGAAGCACGGGCATGGCTTGATTGCATATGCAGAATTCAGACATTTTCCAAAAACATTTAACATTTGTGCAATTGTGTAATGCTCAATTTTCTTCGTTTTTTGAACAACGGCACAACCACCAGCTGTACTGTACCCACTTGTGATTCTTTCATACAATATTACAACTATGTTATATGATTTGGCAACCTACCAGAGCTACTATGACTATGTCTTATAGAATGCACCCATCTCTTGGGTTTCATAGTTTAAAAAAAAAATCTTCTCCCTCCGTCTCTCTGAAGGAAAGGGTTTTTCCTTACCAAGGTGGTGAAGGTCAAAAGACTCGTTGGAGTTTAGACAATTATATCTTGGATGTATTTGAAAGAGTTTATTTGGACTTATCTTATGATATATGAGTATGAACTTGCGTAAGTATATGGGAATTGGGAGAGCTTATGAAAATAGCTTATCATGCTCATAACGTGTTTTCAACTTATTTCAATATGCTCCCCCTTACATTTTATATGAAAACAGTTGAACCATGTTCCATTGTGGATTATAGAACTTAACTCCAACTCAAGCAATTCCGATGTGTATGACAGCTAATAAAACAAATAAAAACTTAACCTAACTACTTCAAACCCATGTTTTTGCTCTAGAATTTGATTCTGTCCTTCAGTTTCGCACGCACACACACATATATATATTAGAGTCGAGCTATCCACGAAAATATCTAAGAAAATAGATTTCAGCATGTGCAGGAATGATACAAAAATCAAACAAACAGAACAAATGGCCAAGTAGGGAGCGAACACAATTCAGATGATTATCTACTTTATAACAGATTTCAAACAAAAAGCACCCATAGTATTTTTAGAAATGGAAATGATATTTTCATAGCATCGTAAAATGGAAAATTTAGAATGAAGTATTCATAAAAAATGTTACCATCATCTGGTTTCTTAACAAACTCAACTCCCAGATTCTGAAATCTTTCACATGCTTTGTAGGTGTCATCAACAGTAATGCCAATGTGTCCTGTAAACAGAAGGACGGATTATGATTATTAGAATTCAATAACCTAGCACACATATATCCAGTAAATAACTGGAAGAGAAAAAAAACTACATCCACATGAAGGACATGATCTAACAGTGGAAAATGCAGAAAGTAAATACCAGTGAAGTACAGTGTACTTAATAGTAATACTGCTCCAACAGTTTTTTTCCTTTTAATAATTTTATTTTAATTTTCAATATATTTGATGAGAATAGCCAGGTAAAAGAAAAAATTGGAAAGAAAAGACAACAAATCACTGAATTGTGTAATTCATATCTCATGCGATACAAATCGTAATGATTCATATTTCATGCATGAATCACATGATTCAAAGTCATTAGCGGTCCATCATATGATACGATACAAATCATTGGCTTATTAACTCGCAATGAACTATGAGATCTGAATCATGAACTGGATGATCCTAATAACAACGTAATCAAATCAAGCAAAATGACTAAAGCTTTTTTTTTTTTTGGGATGCAATGACTAAAGCTTTTGAAGTGAAATATATATCAAACCAAATGAAATATCACTTACCAAAACCACGAGGATCAGAATTGCCATTGTGGTACCCTTTGAACTCTGGATCACTTTCAGTGCCCCAATTACTGTACATTACTTTATTGTTAGATAAGAGACACGGTAACACACAAAGAAATCTGTAAATTTATAATCATATTCCTTACTGTGTCAATTCAATTGTAGCCTTTTGAGCAAAGGTCCAAACTGTTCTATCAACAGGGTTACTTGGGGCTTCAGATGTATCCTGACAGAAAAAAAAAAATGCAACAAAAAGTACTAAGAGCATATCCATGAAAAAGTTTATATTTAAGCATTGCTTGAAATTTAAGGTGTAGGAACTTGGTTTGTATTTAAGCATTGCTTGAAATTTAATATTGCCAACACAGCGCATATGGCCAACATGAATAATTCAAATCAAGTAAGTAACCGACTTCACAAAACTAAATTTTCACTAGCAAATAACAATAACCAGCCATACCTCATACCCCATAAAGTACAAGCTGAACTTCGAGTCAGGAAAATCCAATCTCTTAAGCAAACTACACAAACCAACAAAGCTTTCATCAGTTTTCACGAAGTGCTGAGTAGCATTGTCCTCGAGTGTTAATAAAAACAGAAAGTTTAAAAGAAATTCAATCTCTACCTAGTCATACATACAACTTTCATGAAATGTATCAAATCAGTTAAATTTATCCAACAAAATATAAGTGGTTCAATAGACGCAATATATTAGTTCTGTAAAAACCACTTACGACATGCCCAAAACACGAGAATAAAAATCAAGGCTAACTTTGGGGTCTTTAATTCTGAACATCTGCAATAGTTGAAACAGAACTTTAGAAATTCAAAACTATCCGAATAATATCAATAAGAGTAAATTACACTTCCCTTCCCTCCCTTGAGAGATGCTTAAATTACATTATCTTCCCTTCTTATGTTAAAATGTACTCTTAAAAGAAGCTTGAATTTCATTCCCCTCTCCTCTTATACTAAAACCTACATTTCCCTCCATTAATAAACAGTCCATTTTAATATATGTTTTCATTATTTTTTACTCACAATCTCACATCATTTACATATAATGTTAAATGTTTTCATAAACTATGAAATTATACAAATACAAAATAAAATACAAATCTCGGATAAATTACTAAATTCGATTAAAAAACTATTTTAAATTGAATTTTATATTCTAAAATAATAAAATTTCCAAAGAAAGGAAAGTTAATTTCTTCAACGAGGACTTCAATTTTTTTTTGATATAAAATATTGGCTTAAAGTTAACTGTTATCGTCTCCTTGAGCTTAGCTTAGTTGGTAGAGACATTGCACGTAATAGGCAGGGACTAAGGTTCGAACTCTGGTAGTATTTATTTATGTTAAATGGAGTAACTGCATATAGGATAGTGTAATTCAATTACTTTAACAATAATATGGGGCTTATTGGAGCATAGCTTATTTATTAACATAACTACTTGTAAGACTATTTAACAAAGCTTATGAAATCAACTTGTTGTTATATATGTCCATAAGCTACTTATTTCTATAAGCTGTATGAAAATGGCATATACATAAGCACTTATATGTTAAGTGCTTAGGTATAAGTAGTAATTAAGTGAAATAAGAAACATGCATGGAAGAAAACTGACAGTTTGTTGCATAAAATAACCCTTAGTAGCTTCATCTACAGTTGTGTGAAGACCGGGGTTGTTAACCGGTGATTCCCGCGGTTCAGATGAAGAAGAAGCCATTGAGAAAAATCGAAATTGAGGATTCGGTTTCTGCAAAAGGAAAACAAAGTGTGAGAAAATAGAGAGGATCGTTGAAAAGCGATTATTTGATATTGGAATATGGAACCTTTGAATCGGAGAAATGGAATGGGATTGAAAGGGGTGATGGGATAGGGAGAGGTTGATGAGGTTTTGCGATGAAACGAAGACGAGAGAGGAAGTGTAAAGTAGAAGTAACTGCTGTCATTGCTTGTATCAGAGAGAGAGAGAGAGAGAGAGAGAGAGAGAGTGGAGGAGAAGGTTATCAGTATTCCTACAAATTTGGGCTGGTTCAATTGTTTACTTGGAGAAGAGGAAGGAGATTTTGATGCTGAAGTTTCTATTTACACCCTACGTTTTCTTTAATACACACTCTATAGAGTTTTTTTTTTCTCTTTAAATGTCTCATTTAGAAAATTTATTTTTCATAAATTAATTAGTCATATTGAAGAAGATTTATTTGATGCAATGTGATGTTGTCGAATATATATATATATAGGAATAGGATGTATGTTGAAGGAAAGGGATTATAGAGTGGTCTGAACGATCTCTAATTCACCGATAGAGAAAATGTTTTAAACATGTGTGAACTATATGAAGAGTATTTACGATCAGGACAATATGGCCAAACATTTTAAGTTGGAGCTAGAAATCTCTAATTACACATGACATAAGGTAATTTGTCCATTCAAAAATATTATTTTGTTTATTGATTACAAATCAGAATCTTTTGTCAAATAAAAATTACAAATCGCTTGTGTAAATTTGATCGATGTTTCTCCACTTGTGGGACTAGGAGTTGGTGATTTTACTGTGGAACGGGTTGCCCTCAAAGGTGCTTAAAGCAAAATGGTCAAACATGAACAAGCGTGTTGTGACAATCAACATGTTTTTATATCTTTTGCATTTGACACTTTTAGTTTTCTAGCACTAGAGGTTGTAGATCTTTTGAAAAGAGTCCAAAGAATCTTACATAGCAATGTCGTGTCACCTAGATCTACGAGTGTTATTTTTCAAAGATTAGGTTTCGTTATACAAAAAGGTTTAGCGGCGCAGCTTGTTATCCGTCTATCTTTTATTCATATGTAATTATCTATTCATATATATAAAAATTTATGAATAAAAAAATCAAAATCTGGTACTATTTATTTTTCAACTTGATTTATTCATAGGCATGGCATTTTAACATTTGAATACAGTCATTTTGTAGGTTTGCATATTCATTCTTTCTATTTTTATTGACCTTAATTTTACTTAAATTGATAGAAAATATTGAAATTACTAAGCTAGACAATATGATTGAAGTTTGATATATGATCCCTCCATTTTGTTTGTATGAATTTATAATATCATTTTGGTAAAAAAAAATTGTATTGCTTCTTATATTCTCATCAATTCAAACGAAATAATATCTTTTATTTTTTGTCAAAATAACTTGATTCATTGTTAAAAATATCAAATCATTTTTCATTAAAAAACAAATATCGAATCATTAGTTATTTTTACCACTATTCATTATTTTCATATGATTCATTGTTGTTTTTATTTTGACAATTGATTCATGGCTATATTGATTTTTTCATTCACTATTTTAATGTTGTTGTTTTTCTTAAAATTTATGCGGTCATTTTAAAATCTTAAAAATCTATAAAGTATGTTGAAATCTTAAAGGTCTATATTCTAAATCTATTAAGAATACTGATTGTAAAATATCATTTAAAAAAGTCTTTTAAAACTCACAAAATTAATACAATTTCATAAAATCTTTTAAAATCATCAAAACTATTTTTGCCAAAATAATTTTGTGACATCTCAATCTAATACACCCCCTAAAAGTAGAAATTGCTCATGTTATTATTATAGGACCAAATGCACAATTTAGTCAAAGCAAGCAGATTGGGTTTGTCTACAAATAAATCAAAGTACAGAACAATGGAGGTCCAATCCAATTGAAGTTTGACGGTGGATGGGGACACAAAACACACTAATTTTTCACCCAGCAACAAGAGGCAAGAAGTTTCATGCTCTTAGTTCTTCAAAAATAGGAAGTTTCTTGCTCTTTGGTCAAATCAAGAGAAAGTTAAAACATAAAATAAAATATTCAACAAAGGGTGCTTTGAAAAAATGAAAGATGAAAAAGAATTATGCGATTAGAATACTTGAATACACTTTTATAAATTTTAAATCAATTGATAAAAATATCAATTTTTTAATGAGAATAACGTGATTAAGGAGGTTTGCACTCGTACTTTTTTTCTTACAAAAGAACTGTTACTTTTTTTATTTATATTTATGTGTGTGAATTTTTAAATAACTATTATCATTTTATCAATCCAACAAAAAAGAGAGAAGATTTAAGTACACCATTTAATCGCACAAAAAATTGCTTATAAAAAAAAATCGCACAAAAAATTGTAGATTATAATTTAATATGCGTGCTCAAATAATTTTTTTTTGAGATTGTGGCTTTTCAAATACTTTAAAACTATTTTATCAAAAAAAAAATACTTTAAAACTATTTAATTTTAATATTTATAATATATTCGCCATTAAATTTTAAAAAATTTATCATAAATAGTTGAGTAAGTTCTGTCACTAAATATTAAAAAAATAAAATACATTTTAGGCTCAACACACAAAAAAAAACACACTATGGTAACATAAAAAATTTAGTTACTTTACTCTTCATCTTCAAACTCTTTTTAGTAAGATTCTATATCTTATATATCTTCTAAATTAGACCATTCAAACTAATCATATTTATTTAGACCAGCTATTCCATCTTTTAAAATGCCTCTAAAAATATACATTATATTTAAAAGTAGATATCTTGATATCGACAACAACAAAAATTAATCATATTTACCATGAAACAAACTTTTCTGCTGATTTACTAACACCATCATAAGCCATAATGCCATAATGTTAGTTTCTTATTTATTGTGATAGATTATATAAGAGGAACATTATAAAATGAATTCATAAAATGATTAGTCTTCTCTCTTTTTTTTTTTAATTGAAATGATTGTTGATTCATAAAAGCAAAAAGAGTAGTGCAGAAGAGAGAGAACAAAGATGAATAAATATTTGGGATGATGCAGGGTGAAGAACATGAGAAAGACAACAAGAGAGGATCTAGATCCGTCGAATCTAAGTGCTTTTTCCCTTTTTGTATACAGTAGAAGTGCGAATATGCTAGATTGGTCTACATGGGCCTAAAGCTTAACCTATATAAGCTCATATCAGGTCAGACCACTTTTCTAAATATAGCAGACAAAAACTTTTTTGTAAGTCTATTTAGCTAAAAAGATCAGGCTACAAGTCATATCAAAGACCTTTTAAACCTACTAGCCGGCATATTTAAATACTAACTATTAATAATATTTTTATTAATTTCATCATTTAATATTAAATATTAAACTTTGAACTAAATTTTCATTTTACAAACTTTATATTAATTAATTTTTTTTCATATATAAATATATTCTTATAAACTAGAATTGATATATGATGTATATATAGCCAAATTCTCTTAAAATATGATGTGAAATACTAAAAGAGAATTTGATCTCACTGGTCAATTTATTGATTAGTCTATTTACATATAAATATAATTACTTATTTTAAATGTGTTTAGACTTTTAAATAGACTAACAAGCTAGTTTAAATTTTTCTAAGGTCAGACTTCAGGCCTAAAAATCAAATTTATAACAGGCTACATGCCAGAATTAGAGCTTGTTTGAATGACTTCTAAAAAATAGTTTTTTAGTTTTTAAAAATTAAAAATTAAAAAACTTGATTAATAATCCAATTTTACAAAACAGTTTTCAAAAATTATTTTCTATATATCAGTTTTTAAAATAAAAAAAGTGAAATAGGTTTAAGGAGTTTTACTTTTCTCTTTTTAAAAACAGTTTTTCAAAACACATTTATAAAATTAAAAACCAAAATTGTTTCAAACAGACCGTTAGACTTTCAATTTTTTGACAGACAAATTCAATCTTGACAAAACCTAACTCGATCTGACCTATTCTCACCTAATACATAGACAAAATAAAAGTAATCATAAATTCACTGAAGAACTAAATATCGAACTTCAATCATAAACATTTCACCTAACAATTTCAATATTTTCTACGGATTAAATTATGATTTCTAGACTTCTTCCCCTTTTTACATATAAAAAAAAGTTGAGTAAAGATGGGTGTAAAAAGGAAAATAATAAAAGGAAAAAAAGAGTAGAGTAAAGATGAAAATTAAAAAGAGAAAAGCAAAAACTAAAAAGATATTAAGGGTATATGGGCCCATTTCCTTTCACAACATATACGCGCAGCATGTTCATCTCTTTCCCACTACTACTTATGCACTCACTCACTCCCCGTTAAAATCGCCACTAACCAATTAATTTATACTTTAATTCTCCCACGAACAGTTACAAAACAACACACACTCACACTCTTCAATTTCATTCCATTTCCAAATTTCACTTTCTTCTTCCTCTCAACAATGGCGGTAATTATACAACACTCATTCACTTTCATCTTTCGTTTTCTTTGTTTCCTTTTCCATGTAATAAATGCTTACTTTTTGTTTTTGACAAAAAAAAATGATTACTTTTTGTTACAGAAGAAGAAAAACAAGGGAAACAACAATAACAGTAGCGACAACAACAATGGAGGAAAGGAAAATGAAGAACATAACAATAGCAACAACAATGAAGAAAAGGAAGAAAACAACAACAACCACAACAATGGAGGAAACAAAGAAGACAACAAAAACAACGACACATTGATCTTAAAAGTTTATATGCATTGTGACGGTTGCGCTTCCAAAATCATCAAATACCTTCACACCATCAAAGGTTTCAACTTTTTAGCACCAATAATATGTTTCTGAGTTTTTTTCTACTGAATCTGAATCTGATTTAACAATGTTTGTGTTTCAAGGTGTTGAAACGGTGAAAACAGAGAGTGAGACCGGAAAAGTAACCGTCGTCGGAAAAGTGGACCCCACAAAACTGAGAGATAACCTTGCTGAGAAGATAAAGAAGAAAGTTGAACTCATTTCACCACAACCCAAGAAGGAGAACAAGAAAGAAAATGAACCAAACAACAAATCTGATGAGAAGAAAAATGATGACAAAAAATCCAAAGATAATAATAAAGAGGTTCCGTTAAATTTGTTTAAATTTGATTATTTGATGATTAATTTCTTTCTTTGTTTATAATCTAATTTTTGTTTAATAACTTTAATGTAATGTAACAGTCAATTACTACTTCTGTTTTGAAAATGGTACTACACTGTCAAGGATGCATAGACAAAATTGGCAAGATTGTGTTGAAAACTAAAGGTGAGTTTTTGATTATTTTTTTTAATTTTATGATTTGGTGAATTTGATATGAAGAATGTGATTTTGATGTGTGTAGGGGTCCTTGAAATGAAGATAGACAAAGAGAAAGATACTTTGACTGTGAAGGGTACTATGGATGTGAAAGGACTAATTGAAAATTTATCAGAAAAGCTTAAGAGGAAGGTTGAGGTGGTTCCTCCTAAGAAAGACAAGGAGGGTGGTGGTGGTGAGAAGGAAGGTGGTGGTGGTGGAGGAGGGAAGAACAAGAACAAGGGTGGTGGTGGTGGTGGTGGAGAAGGAGGAGGAGAAAGTAAGATGATGGAGCATATGGTACAAATTCAACCACCATTTGGTTTTGGTTATGGAAATGTTGAAGGTTATAATGGACAAGTTTATCAAGAGTTGATACATTTTCATATGCATTCACAACCACCACAAATGTTTAGTGATGAGAATCCTAATGCTTGCATTGTCATGTGAAGTGTGAGTTGGCACTATGTCAGAAAATTTAATTAAATTCATTCAATTCAATTCAAACATGGTGGTGGTGATGATGAATGATGATAATCATGATGGTGTGGTCTTTTGTTGATTCCATGAGACAGAGGAAAAAGAGTAATTAGAGTAGTCAGCGAGTTACTAGAGTCTTTAATTTCTCATTGTTTTTCTTTTTCTTCTTTTTTTAATGTTTTGTTCTATGTATGTAAGGAAGGGTTTTGATGCAATTAAATTAACCAATACAGTTGACATCATATCATATGAAAATAAATACTAGTACCAATTTAAGAATTTGTTGTTTTTTCTTTGTAATTCATATTCAAAGTTTTGTTTCAATTAGATTGTACTATTGCGACCGTAATACCTCTCTCTACTTTGGGCGACTTCAACGATCTAACATTAGTTGTTTTCTTGAGAAAGAGTTTTGTTTTCAACTCTCGTGATACTTTTTTCTTTCAAAAATTCGGTATTTAGTTCAAAGATAGTTTAATCTGAGCCTAATCAAAATCTTGTGTGGACTATTCTACTAATACATAAATTGATATAAAAGCATTTTAATCTGAAACTTAAAGAATTTTTAGATTGCGGATTTGGCTTTCATATTGATACAATAGAACACTATAATAATCTGAATCGTCTAATCTGAAATTTATAGCTACGATCAGTTACAATGATTTTCTAAAATTCGTCCGATCTAATAATGAATTATGAATGACTAAGATACAAAACAGTGTAAAGATGTGAAATTTTGTCAATCTCTCAATCCTCATATTACACCATCACTAGACCAACTTCTAAGAGTAATGTAATGGACATTAGTATAGTATTCAATATTCATAATGTAAATGATATGGATATGGAAATGGAATCTCTCTTCCTTCCATCCTTCCTTCCCCTAGTAATTTATTCTTAATTTTATGAAACGAAATTGCTGACAATGTTCCTATAAATAAATAAACAATGGTACTACATTAAAAAAAATTGGCCTTTGCGTGTCCTTATTAGGTGTCTTGTATTGTGCATTCATCCAAGGTGTTGTTTGTTGGTGTACTCATTAGTCACTACGTTTATTCCTGCCTTGCCTGCCTGCAAATTTCTTCTCTCTGTTCTGTCCTTTGCAGTTTGCACTGCCATTGTTTTGTTTGTCCATTACCGTGTAGCATGGTTCGTTAGTGGGTTTCAATTACGTCCTTTTCTCACACCTTTATTTTTTGTCCTATATCTTAACTGATTTTCTCCACCTACCTACCCTTCCAAGTGCAAGTACTTCTTTAATTCTAATGCCCCTACTACTACGATAGTGCTACTTGGCTTTATGAGAGCAAATTTACTAGGGTACAAATGCTAAGCATGTGTTTAGATCGATATTTTGTCACTTAAACTCACATTTGAGAGTTTTCTCGTTATTATTTTTAGATTAGAAAGATAAATAATTCTATTAGATTTGAATGTTAGAATTTTCTCCTATCAAACTCGTCTCTTAGTTCTTAGCACTTGAGTTATTTTACATGGACAAAATTTTCTCATTGTAAAAATTAGAAAAATTAGAAGATGATATTTGTAGCTTATAGATATACATGGGTTTTCACCACAATTTTGCTTTTTTAATCATTCATCTAAACACATGCTAATTATATTTTTTTTTATTTCAATTCTAAAAGAGATATAATTGATTTTAGATGTATATAACTGATTTTGCTATCTTTGAAGTAAAATTAATTTTATAACTTTGCGCATTAATTTTATTGAATCAATTTATTTAAAAATATTTTTCTCACAAGAGATTCACACATAGGGTGACCAAAATTTATTCTTAAAAGTATAAAATTGATTATGATTTTTTTTTTTTTGGCTTTCATCCTCTGATTTTTAAGACAAAAAAACTGTAGTAATTTAAAGTTTGGGACGAATTTAAACATCAAATGATTCTGACATATTAAGTTTCTTCAAAGTAAAATTAATTTTGCTTCTAATGTATTCAAACTGACAAAATACTTAGTTACATTGATGTGAAAATATGTTATTTTTATTTTTTTCATGAAAACAAACTTTTATTTTATTCGTGATGAGGAGTGGATTTATTATTATACTGCAAATTTGCTTGATCCTCGGATAGTTAATGTGGACAAATATCCCATACAAAAAAGAAAAGGACAAATATCCCATACAATAAAGACACATAACATAACATAGAGATACAATAATAGAAATTTGGTAAGGATTAGAAGAATAGAAGTTCAAATTTTAGATTTTTCACTTCTCAATAATTAAAAATGTAAGAATTTAATTATTAGACAACTTCACAAAATAAAAATTGAAAATGGGTGATAACGATTCATTGTAATTTGGATGATCAAATTCATAATAAAACTAGTATAATAAAACAAAAATCGTCAGAGTATTCATGTCTTTGAATCTGCAGCGTAAGATTAATGTTCAAATCATTAATTGAATATGTAATTGACTTAAACCAATTTTTCAATAAGAATTAAATGAACATGACAACAATACAGAAACTCAAAAGCACACAAAACGACGAATAACACAACGCTGCACAAAGACGACAAAATCACTAAGAAAAACGTAATATATATATATATGTGTGTGTGTGTGTGTGTGAGAAATTCACTTATTAATATATTAAAATAGAATAGAAAAACAAATGTATATGTAGAGGGGTGGTTTTAGGACAAAAATTGTCTAAAACCACCGTCTCTTTAATGAACAAAGGAGAAAAAGAACTTATCAAAAATAGAGATATATTGCATGTTTGATATCACATGTAGGTATCAAAATAACGATGATCATTGTAATTCTGACACCTTTCTCTCATGATACCAAACATAGACTAACACTATTGTTAAAAAAGTGTATTTGGAATCTAAAGTATTGTCAAGCATTACATCAACTATTTATAGGTTACAAATTACAATACACCACGCATCCATTTTAAACATGATATTTTTATTAAACTAACTTTACTTTCTTTATATACAAAATACTATAGCCTTGATTTCATATTTTGGTTTGAACGAAACTTTGACAATGAAGAAATTGAAAATAGGCATTGTCATTGTGTAATATTTTTAATCTTTTCTTTAATATTTGTAGAAAGATTGTAACAAATTAATGTTTAAATAGTATTTCAATCTTCTACAAATTAAAGTTTGCTCCTTTCAATCCGTCCTAATCAACACCACATAAACCTTTTGTTCCTAACACAACATAATGTTTAGAGTTCTAACCCAAAAATCACTTCCACGAAAAGAATTTAATTTAATTCACTAGTTCTTCAACAATTATTGTCTTACCAAAGAAAATATAATTTTTAGACATAGCAAAACCAACCTACCATTAACCCTTGTCTCCTCTCCACAAGATCTCTAGACATGCATAGCAGACCTTGAGACATCACTAACTCCTACAACTACCAAAAATTACTATACCATACCAGAATAACGAACTACATAAGTGACAAACACATGACAAATCTACTCTACCAACAAACCACAAAAAAGTGCAAAACACACAAGATACCACTAGAATCAACAATAAAACCTATGTTTCAATTTTTTTTATCACGAATAAAAACTCTACCCTAAAATAATTGTGAGGAGAAAATCTTAACCTTAAAAGACGCCTAACTTTTTCAAACTTTAATTAAAATTCAAACATCATTTTTTTTAATTATTTTTTTACATAGACAAAAATGACAAATCTATCATAAGCCACACACATAAAATGGACGGGTCGATGATCAAACTTCGGCCATAGACGTCCGACATAACAATTTCGACATTTCCTGTTAGTTGAACTAGAATATGCTTCCAAGACCCGTCAATAAAATCATTATTAACCTGTCCTTAATTGCATTTATGTGTGCACAAACTTAAGGAAGTTACAACATTATCTTGCATGTTTATTGAAAAAAAATATTATCTTCTATATGAGATCGAGTTGGGTTGTTTAATTTGGGGTTGCATGTGCTAAATCATGATGATGACTATATATGCATTGGTCTTTATGCATGGAATATGTCTTTCTCGATGCATGATGATGCCTATGCATGACCACACACCATGCACTCAAAGCCCCCTTCATTTTTTTTATCTACCTTTGGGAAAGAAAGTAAGAAACAATAACTTTCAAAAAGGAAGGGATCGAAAAGCCAGTTACTTGGAAAAGTTATACTAGTTCCTTCAATATTCAAAATTTGATGGTGTTCCTACTTATCTAAATATATGTATATATTTTTTGGTTACTATTTCACCTAATCTCTATTACTATAATAAGAAGAAAAACAAATTTATTGAATGACTTGCATTGCATTGCATATCCCTCACCAATGGAGTAACCCTCAATTGAAGTTTGAACCCACACATATGTGGGGTGTAAGTAAAATCTTCACCAATTTATAAGAAAAAACATTTTCTTGGGTAAAAGAGAAAGTCTATTATATTAGGATTTGTTAACTAAACAAAAAATTCCTCAAATGTTGAAAAAAAACTCATTTGAAATTGAAAAATATGCTTTATACAATTTTTTTTTGATAAACCGGAGGGCATAAGCTCAAAGGAAAATTACAACGACATTAACCTGAGAACACTCTTCCCAGTTATATTAGCAAAATATAAATGATTAATTGGAGGCCGACAAAACTCGTAAAACATCATATTAGAACCCACATCATATCCCATGCATGCTAAAGTATCCGCATATTTATTTGTTTCACGGTAAGTATGACAAATACCCACTTTCTAATTTAATTGAAGTAATCGTTGAATCTGATAAAAGTCAACCTAATCAAAGGATACTTTTGGGCTTTTTCTTTTAATGAGGGTTTTTCATAAAGTGTATATTCATTTTTTTTTAATATAAAGTGTATATTCATTTATAAGTATTTACTTTCTACCTTTTCTTTTTCTTCATAAAAACAAAGATATTGACCCCCACCAGCAAAAAAGACGAAGGAGTAGCGTGCATCGTTCTACGTTTGTAGAAACGGCATGGAATGAGCATGAAGCCATGTGGATAGTCAAGCTAAAATTTAGGTGTAATAAGAGTAACAAATTAGATCCACTAATCAAAATTCATCTAATTCATCCACTCACAATGTAAGATTAATTGATTGGATTCAATACTACCGATTCATTATTGCCTCCCTCCTTATGTACACATTAAAGGAAGAAATCATAATTCTAACGACCATATTGCTTTTAACCACTTCTCCAAAATTTACAAAAAATAATTTTTTTAGTAGATAGATTAAATGACAATAATCTTTTTGAAAGGAATTTCACCAAGTAGAATGACAATAATCGTCAAATCCTCCAATAATGATTTTAGTAGATAGACTAATATTTTTGTTAGGTAGAACGTGCAAGCTTCAAAGTTCATTTTCACCTTTTCTTTTCCATCATACCATGGGTCATGGCAAACAAAATCAATGAATTTGAGAGGCAGACATGACTTTTATCTTATAACTTAAAAGTTAGACGATGGAAAGCAAATATAACAATTATACGAGGAGTTTAGAGATGGCCTTCTCCAATTTTTTTTTAAATAATCTGGGACGTATTTATGATTATGATTTTTTTCACCCTATTTACTATTGCGATATAGTGCCGGCTCAACATTACTTGAGGCCTAAAGCAAAAAATTTAAATGAGGCTTTTATAAAAAAAAAAAAGTTATCAAAAAAATTACTTGAAATTTATTTTTCCAAATTTTTGAAACATAAAATCATTTGTTCAATTATCATAATTAATTTTACTTAACATTTTTTTAATCGATAATAAAGTCAATTCATTTATTTATTGTTGAGACAATGTTGATCTAAGATAAAATTTTATTATTTTTTTGTTTTGTTCTACCGAAGCAACGATTATATGAATTGGTAATATTATTCTATTAATAATAGAAACATTTCGAAAAGAATCAAGTTTTTTTTTTGTGTTACAAAAGAATGAAGTCTTATAGTATAATGGGGTTTGCCAATAGGAGTATCATCTTCAACTTGTATGATTTTGCAAATAGTTCACAAATTTAAATGAAAAATTACAAAGTAGCAAATAAATATTACAATTGCTTGAATGGTAGCAAATTGAAGAGTTATAGTACACAAAAATCCAATTTCAATTACTTGAATGAATTGTTTATTGAATTGCAAAGTACAATTGTAGAGTTGTTTTCTCATATTTTGTAAAACTAAAAGAAAATTATTGATGAAATTGGAAAACTTGATGAAACCAAAAGTCTAACAAATTGAAAACAATATAGAGAAGTATGAAGATGAATATAGAGTAGTGAGATGTTACTCTTAATTGAGTTTTCACAAAACAAAAACTAAGTCTGAACTTGAACTTTTATGTGAAAAATAATTGAGATTTTTTATATTTTTTTTTATGTGAGACTTAATTTTGTTTACGAGGCCTATTTCTTTGACTATTATACTATAAATTATTGGATTTACTTTTTATTTGGAGCCTTTTTCCCTTAACAAAAAAATTAAAAAATTTGGGGGCCTAAAGCCCTTGCTTGGGTGGCTTGACCCTTGAGCCGGTACTGTTGCGATTTTAATCAACCAAATAGGCAAGTGCACAAGGGGTATTACAATTACACAAACAAATGATTGTCCTTTTTTTTTGTTTGCAAATGGAGCTAACGAGGATTGAGCCTAGGTCCTCATGGAAACTACTCAAATCCCTCACAACTAAACCAAACTTAGTAACTTCAAATGATGGTCTTTTTATTCAGAGAGTACAATTCTTTTTGTGCTAAATTTACAGGGACAATTTCAAGCATGTCTCAAGTTGGTTAATTCAAAGGTAGTGTTTCATAGAGGTAGTCCTAAGCCAAATTAAAGGCTCAGTTAGACTAGAATAAACTCATAAAACATGCGTACTCTCTATGAAACACTACCTTTCCTATAAAATGGGAACCTTCACATGATAATAATCATAAGTTAAATGTTGAAGAACAAGTTTAATGAGGGAAGCTCGTGTAAAGCTTATTCAAGGACTATTATTGTAAAATTAGTGCTAATAACTATCAAAATGCCGAATCCATGCAATAAATAGCTGACCATCTTTAGATAAACAATGTGATCTTGGAACTCAAAGTGTGTTTTTAAGTGTTTGTGTTTTTTTTTCAAAAAAGTTTAATGTATAGGGAGGTAAGGGAAATGGATGAAGACAAATTTGAATGATGGTGGTGAATTTTGTATTTCAATGTTCTGAGGTCTAAAATTCGAAACCTTATCAAATTAGAATATGAGATTTTAGAGCTAGAAAGCTAGTGAAGTGAAAAGAAATTCTCAAAAACAAAGGAAAATTTCCCTTCTTCCCCCCACTTCTCTAATTCCCCTATGAAACCTGAAATTATCCTTCAGTTTGAGACGTAGAACCTGAAGTATGTTTCGAGATTTAAATCCCCGAAATTTTGCCTACACCACTACCCAAAACCCGACACAAACTTCGCAAAATTTCGGGATCTAGATACCGAATCTTTATTCGGATTCTACGTTCTCTAATTCATATTTAAAGACAAAAATGGTAGGTAACGGAGAAAGACAGTATAGGGGGGGGGGGGGGGGGATGATAAATGTTCAAAACAAAGAGTGGCATTGTCCGTGGAGCAAAATGCCCAAGTCCAAATGATTGAGCCCATAACAAAAATCCTGCTTCAAACCGCGACAAGGCTATTATTGACTTTTCCACACACAAAGTCCTAGTCCTACACGTAACTATAGCAAAAGCCCAAACCAACACACACATTAACACATTCTTTCTCTCTCTCTATATATACATAATAACGCACCAAACTTAACCACTCACATTACATCTTCCTCTTTCAAACTCAAACCATAACCCTAATCTCAAACAAAGCTTCGTTCGGGTTCATTCATCCATCTGAACCCACGTCGCTCAGATCTATAAACTTGTTCAATCTAAGGAGGTTAGGTTTCCGTTTGAAAATCGAAGATGGTTTCTGACGCTAGTAAGAAGAAAGCTGCTCAGAAGAAAGCCGCCGCCGCCGCTAAACGTGGTGGTAAAGCCACCGCCGCTGTTGTTGCCGCTGCTTCTTCTAAAGCCGCTGATAAGGTTGCTGATAAAATGGCTGATATTAAGATTTCGGATCGGACTTGTACTGGTGTTCTTTGTTCTCATCCTCTTTCTAGAGATATTCGGGTTAGTAACAGTAACACCTAATTATTCAATTTAATTTCTCAACGATTGTTGTTTAATTCATTTAATTGAGATTATGAATTAAATTAATTAATTACAATTTGGAGTTAGTAATTGAGATTATGAATTAGATTAATTAATTACAATTTAGAGTTAGTAATTGATATTATGAATTAGATTAATTAATTGATTAGTTACAATTTTAGTTACAAATAACTGGAAGAGGTTTGATTGTATTATTCATCGCCGAGATCTTTGTTTTTTAGATCTGTGGATTTGTTACATAAGTTTCTTTATGAAATTAATCTGTAGCATTCACTAGTAAAGTGGCTAGATTTGTTTCGAAATTAATGGTGTTTTGGCTAATTAAGAGAGTTTTCACTAATTAAGATGGTGCATGTGGTGAAACAATTGGTATGGTTTTGTTAGGATTATAAAATGAGTTTTTAAATATGTGTTGTCGTTCCCGGTATAGTGAGTCATACTTCTGGCTTATTGTTGCTGGTTTAGTGAGTCTTACTTCTAGCTTATTGTTGATAGCATGGGTGCATGTGTTTGAGTGCTTAGCCGAGCTGATGGGTACGTAGCATGGGGATTCTACCATGTTGCCGGGGTTCATAACTCGGTTCTCCTTTGAGAATGTAACCATTACTCGCCTTTTCTTAAGTTTTTGGAGGTAGGTTTTATTTGGGCAATGAAAGGATATTAATGCTGTATTTATTATAGCTAATTGTTGATGCTGAAAATGATTTTGTATTGACTATTGATGCATTTGGCGCTGTTTTTATGCAGATAGAGTCCTTATCAGTTACTTTTCACGGACATGATCTCATAGTTGATTCTGAATTGGAGCTTAATTATGGGAGGTTGGTTGTCGTTATTCTTAATAGAGCCAAATTTAATGATGTAATTTATAACTGTAACATTTACTAATGATTGCTGTTGTTTTGATTTTCTTTCAGACGTTATGGTTTACTTGGATTGAATGGGTGTGGAAAGTCAACTCTGCTTACCGCAATAGGAAAGCGGGAACTTCCAATTCCTGAGCACATGGATATTCATCACCTTAGCAGGGAAATTGATGCCTCTGACATGTCTGCATTGGATGCTGTCATAAGCTGTGATGAAGAAAGGTTGAAATTGGAGAAAGAAGTTGAAACTTTGTCAGCCCAGGTTTGTTTAAGTTATAAAGAATCTGATTTTTATCTGTTTTTGATGGTTTGCTAATTTCAAGTAAATTTGCTTCCAGGATGACGGAGGTGGTGAAGCCCTTGAACGTATTTATGAACGATTGGAAGCCCTAGATGCAGCAACTGCAGAAAAGCGTGCTGCTGAAATCTTACACGGTCTTGGTTTTGACAAGGCGATGCAGGCAAAGAAAACACGCGATTTTTCTGGAGGCTGGAGAATGAGAATTGCATTAGCACGAGCTTTATTTATGAATCCTACAATTCTTCTACTCGATGAACCAACCAATCATCTTGGTAACATCCCTTTCCTGGAAAGAACCTTTTTTGTTTGTTTATTCTAATAAATTTATCACCTTGTCATGTTTAATGGACAAAAAATAGTTTTGGTAGTTATATTTGTTGTATCACAATATCTCTTGCTATGTAACTAAACAAACTGTATGGTTACAGTTGAATCACCATAACAAATAGCCCGTTTGTTATAAGTTTTTTGGGAGAAAAGAATACTTCTTTTAAACAATATAAACTGTTTATGCTAGACCCAATCATTTGCATATTGTCATTGTATCTATGCTTTTTTTGTTTCTTACATGATTTTTTGACAAGTTTCTTTATCTTCCCCTCTTGTTTCTCTATAAACATGATTTTATGAACCAACAATATAATCATGATTTTTTGCATATTGTGGGGCATGTTTCTTCTAGAGCACAATGATGCATTATTGGCCTGACTGGTTGGACATGTTTCTTTTCTTACTCTGAAATTTTTTATGTTTTAAGTTTACTTTTCAAGTTTGTTCTATCATCATCAATAACTGTCTTTTGTCTGTTTGCAGATTTGGAAGCTTGTGTGTGGCTGGAGGAGAGTTTGAAGAAATTTGAACGTATTTTGGTTGTGATATCACATTCCCAGGATTTCCTTAATGGTGTCTGCACAAATATTATCCACATGCAAAGTAAGAAACTGAAGATCTACACTGGTAATTATGATCAATATGTTCAGACACGTGGTGACTTAGAAGAGAACCAGATGAAGCAGTACAAGTGGGAACAGGAGCAGATTGCCAACATGAAGGAATATATTGCTCGATTTGGTCATGGTTCAGCCAAACTAGCTCGTCAAGCACAGAGTAAGGAAAAAACACTAGCAAAAATGGAACGAGGTGGACTTACTGAGAAGGTAGTCAGAGACCAAGTTTTAGTATTCCGCTTTACTGATGTTGGAAAACTTCCCCCTCCTGTTCTCCAGTTTTCTGAAGTAAGTTTTGGTTACACTCCTGATTATCTCATCTACAAAAACATCGACTTTGGGGTTGACTTGGACTCTAGGATTGCTCTGGTTGGACCAAATGGTGCTGGTAAGAGCACACTGCTGAAGCTAATGACAGGTGATTTGTTTCCCAGTGATGGCATGGTCAAGCGTCATAATCATCTTCGAATTGCACAATATCATCAACACTTGGCTGAAAAGTTAGACTTAGATGTTCCTGCCCTTCAGTTTATGATGAATGAATACCCTGGAAATGAGGAAGAGAAGATGAGGGCTGCTATTGGGAGGTTTGGACTGACTGGTAAAGCCCAGGTGATGCCTATGAAAAATTTGTCTGATGGGCAAAAGAGTCGAGTTATATTTGCATGGTTAGCTTGGAGGCAGCCCCAATTGCTACTTTTGGATGAGCCAACTAATCATTTGGATATTGAGACAATTGACTCACTGGCTGAGGCATTGAATGAGTGGGATGGCGGCCTGGTGCTTGTTAGTCACGATTTTAGGCTCATTAATCAGGTGGCACATGAGATATGGGTGTGTGAGAATCAAACTGTGACCAGATGGGAGGGTGATATTATGGATTTCAAGAAGCATCTAAAGGCAAAGGCTGGGATATTTGACTGAAGCTGTTAGTGAGATATAGGGGTAGAAATAGGCCAAACCACCGCCCTTCGGAGACTTATGACCTTGTTTACCTCAAGTTCAAACCATTGCCAAACTTATTAAATAAATTGGGTTGCTGGGATATTGGCTGTTCCATATATTATTAGCTAAGAAATTTAGTACAACTAATATCTTGGTGGGTGCCTCCATTTTTGAAATGTTGGTGGTGATTGTCGAGTTCAATAGCAGTATTGGAAGTGCTATGATTTTTGTTTTGGATTGAGATATATCTTTCACTTTGGTGGACTTAATTATTTTTTCTCTATTATTATTGTTGTGCTTATCATTTAATTGTTTGGTTCTTGACCAGCAGGATGGATAATGGGACATCATCTTGAGCTGGATGTGATCCCTATATGAATCTTAAAAAATGCGCATTTTATCAATTTGTTGTACGGAGACAACTATATCTATCTATGATATTAGCTATTAGTATTCGTATCAGTTTGTTATGAGGCCTTTGTTATTATTTAAACTCAACTTTGAGTTTTTTATTAGGGTATTGATGAGTTTTTGGAAATGGCAGTGTGATTCTATCAAATTCACTGCTGTTCCATACATTATCATTATGAACTGGATGATGATGAAAAACATAAGAACTATTTTGGCGGAGTTTGGGTTTGCTCTATTTTTTATGCCAATGTGATGTTTATAAATGGGTTCATTATAAGGATGAGTCCTATTAACTTTTAGTTGTGTCTATTTATTTTATAAATAGACATCTCATAAATGGAGCACAATTGAAACATGGAAAAAGGTGAAAACCCAAACTCAAAACAGTTTCACTTTTTATGCTCATGATGTATAGAACATTTGAGTTTGAAGATGGAGAAATGACCTCATTAAGAGGATGGAGAAAAAGAACATGAGTGGACTTGGAACCATCTACATGAGTGAACCTTACTAGGATGGTTTTTGATGATCAATGAACTAAATTTTTTAGAGTAAATGTTGGCATGTCTTAATATAAGAATAAGGTAAAAAGAGCTTCTGCTACATTTTAGACTTCTAAGAAAACAATAAGATTACGATAAAGTCAAGCATACAAAAACAAAAAAAAGAATTTACTCCACTTTGTTATTATGCTCAATAATGTTAGAACCAAGATATCTGCATGTCACACTCTCTAAGCATTAACGTGTTTCCCTTAGAGTTGCATAAACATCGAAGGCATGCAAAATCATCGGTCACGCTGCGCCTGTTCAAAACCAAATATTTTAGATGTGTTAGAATGTGCTTTAGGTCCTGTTTGGTTCGGAGTTTTTGAAGGGGAGGGGAGATTTTTAAATTTTATGTTTGATTCAATTTTTTAATGAGGGGAGGGGAGGGAAGAAGTAATTTACTTTCTTATCTTTAACCTTATAAAATTAAAATAAGGATTAATGGAGAAAATTTAATGGATATATACAAACAAAAAATATATATAATGAGTTGAAAATTTATTTTTTTTTGTTGACAAAAAAACAAATATATAAATTTTTAATATTTCAACAATGATAATTTAGAGTTTTAATAAAAAAATGAGAATAATTTTGTCAAACATAATTAACTATATTTTACCTCCTCTCCTTAAAAAAATCCTTTCTCTCCTCTCAGTTAAACCAAACAGGGCCTTAGTGAAAACCGTTAGATCAGACCAAATTTTGGATTGTTTATCTTTTTATTATAATGATATACATATTTTAGATTCGGTTTCTTTTTAACACTGTTGTTTGAGATATGTATAACTTACTTTGATATATGTTGAGTGGCAATTGTAACCGTTAAAAAAAGAAACAATGAGAATATTTATTTGTTTTTAATGTTTTTATACTATTTACAAGTTTGATAAAATCTTTTAATTTACTATTTCATATACTTCCTCCATCTCTTTTTATAAGACCCCGTCTGACAAAATTGCACTATTAATTTATTTTGTTTTGACTGTATTTTTTTTTTAATAATACATAGATGTAAATATTACTACCTCCGTTCCTTTTTACTTGTCGTTTTAGTAAAAAAGACGAAAATAAGAGGGGCTATTTGTCCACCTTATTTTCCTATTATGCCATTTTTCAAAATATATATCATATTTTTAATCCACCAATAATTGCCTACTTTTTCACAAACATTATCTATTCCTAAAAAAATGTAACAAATTTTATTTAAAAACAAACAAAATTTGTATACAATAAAAAGATTATATTGTTTCAACAAAAAAATTATACAAAATTTATTCAATAAAATAAAATAGGAAAGAGGGTATAATAGGCAAAATATAACCTAAATTGTCAAAACGACAAGTAAAAAGGAACAAATATTTTTTTCTAAAACGACAAGTAAAAAAGGAACGGAGGTAGTAGCATATAAGATTTTGTTTGATTGGTTTTGATGAGTACTTTCAAAATATCAAGTTTTTATAATTTTACTATTAAATAATTAGAGATATTTGTGATCAAAATTATGCATTGGCGTACGTGCACTAGTCACACAAGATCTTATATTTAGGAATGGAGGGAGTATTTCATATGATTCAAATATATAATTGATAATTGTAATATTTAGGCTTAAATACACTTTTAATCCTCTAAGTATTTTCAAGGTTTCACTTTGGTCCTTTAACTATTTTTTGTTCCGTTTTGGTACTTTAACTTTCATTCTATTAACCTACTTGGTCCTAACCGTTAGAAAAATGTAAAAAAACGAGAGGTAGAAGCCTCTAATGAGAAAACGGACATCACATTTGGATTCAGTGCGAATAACGAGAGTTTTTGGAGCATCGTTTGGTAAGCTTTCGTGACTGGAAAGATCACCAGTGATGTGGACGGAGACGGTGATAGAGGAAACTTTGTACGCGATGAAGAAGAAGGTCTCTGGCCACGTGGCGTTTTCATATTGGATCTCACACCAAAACCACCAAGTCCCTAAGACCATCTCCAATGGAGAACTCAATTTTTGAGTACTTAAAGGGTCCCACATGTACACATCATTTATTTATAATTTTTTAATAATAGTATCTATTAAGCACTCAATCCATCCAACTCAGCTCCTCTCTAAAAAGTTCTTAATGGGTCCCACCAATAACTCTACGTCATTTAATTTAATAATAAATTATTATTTACTATTTCATAAAGTATGTGGTTGAAAATAAATAATATATAAAAATATACGGGACCCTTTAAGAACCAAGAGAGAGAAAATGCTTATTTAAGAATATGTACTTAATAAGTACCAATTTTACATGTGCTACAATAGGAGTACTATTTCTTAATTGGTACTACTAGTTAAGAACTTACTATTGAAGATGGTCTAAGTGTCACGTACGCAAAATTAACGTTTTTAACATTTGTCTAACGATAATTAGGACCAAATAAATTAACAAAATGAAAATTAGAGGACCAAAAGTGAACGAAAAAATAGTTTAAAGACCAAAATAGAAGAAAAAATAGTTAAAGGACTAAAATGAAACTTTAAAAATATTTAGAGGATCAAAAATATATTTAAGCCTAATATTTAATATATTATATGCTATATTTTATATAAATTTATTACTTTACCGTATTTTATGTAATAGTAATATTTAATTAAAATGTTATTATTATTAATTTTCATATTTAAAAATTAATTTAAATTAAATAATTTTTAATCAGATTTATTTAAAAAAATATTTATTATTTAAAATCAAAGTAATCTATGAGTAATTTTATCTTTTAAATCAGATGATTTGTTTGCCATATTTGCCTCCTCTTGTGTCTGTCCATGTGACTAAACTGCCACATCATGGTAATGGTTCCATTGATTCAGTTGTAATATTGAAATGAAGAAGAGATTTTTATTGATTCATAGAGAAAGAAGAAGTTACATCACACATTTCCTACCCAACTTCTCAGCCTATCAATCATCACATTTATATTTTCTAGGCCTATTTCCTACCCTAGAAGCCAACCTATTTTTCATGCTGATTCACAATCTATTTGTTGGATCCATTTACCAGTACTTTACTCATCTCAACAAACTTGCTTTATCAAGCACTTATTTCTCTTTTCCTCTACTTTTATATCATTACAATCAGCCATTGATTAAGCAACATGTTCCTAACATGTCACCACTTCTACCACAATTCATTTTGCCATTTTGAAAAATACATTGACTAAAACATATTTAAAAACAAATGGATCAAAATAGTAAATAGTAGATAAAATAGAACCAAAATAACGTTTTTTTTTTTGAAGAAAAACAAAAGCATGTTATTTTTAAGAAAAGTTGGAGAAGAAATATATATAATTTGTCTTTATTTTCGCTATTAAACTAGTGACAAGAGAAATATTGAATTTTTTTTATTTTGAATTTCTATATTTTTAGAATTTATCTTCCGGTTCTTAATATATAGGAACATTTTGCGACAAAAAAATATAGTATAAATGAACATTTATAATTTAGAATTTGACTGGAAATAAGTGTAAGTCTGACCCTTTTCGAGAAGCAAACTTGGATTCTCCTAAATAATCAACCCTTTTAATAGTGTTCATTAATCACTTAAAACTTAATTATTTCATTATTTTGTATATCTAATTTTGATCACTAATTATATTTCTTCTAATAACCTCTAGATATAATTTGCTTTAAATTGAAATATACACTAGACCCTCTTTGATAGCATTTAAACATAACTTGATCAAAGCAATATCTTCTTCCTTCTTCATGCAGTTGCTCTACCAATAACATCTGAAGCTCATTAGGCCTACAAGGAACAATTAGTGCACCATCTCTATCAAATCCATATTTTTCAGCTGCTTCTTCCAATAATCTCATGAAAATTGGATTTGTTAAACATCTCAATGGCACAACAAATCTCTTTGTCTCCTCTTCATCCTCAGCAATCACAACAACATGTCCTTTTTTCACATCCTTTGCCACATACCTTGATTTTTCATCATTTCTTCCCATTAAGAATATTGTCTTTTGGAGCTTTTTGAAGACAATATTATTCTTGAGCTTCAAAATTCCATGCACTACAATCTTTTTGATTTCTAGTGTCATGTTTTTAAGATGTGTATGAATACTCAATTTAATACTATAAGCTTAATATATACTACATGTGTTATGTTAATAGTGTTTTGGTCAGTGAAGGCACAAATAATTTGGACGGTGGAGATTAAGTTAGCACACACCTAACATAAAAGAGAGTGAAATACCGAATACGTTGTTAATGTGTCGGGTGCAGTGTTTTGGAACGAAATATTTTTTTTGTTGACTCAAATTTTTTAAAGGAACTTGTAATTTAACATGTAAAGTCTTTTGAATTTGTAGGACTGTCATGTCTTGTCAATTGTTTCTTTTTTTTGGGTCTATAAACTAAGGAACACATATGATCTTAAATTGAAATTCGAATAATAATGTTTAATCTAACAACATTTGTGTTACTTTCTAATTAATCTCTTATTAGTTATTACCAGTGTGTTTATTTATTGGATTAAAATTCTCACTCTCTTATTTAGAAATTCTAGCTCAAATTGTAAATGTCAAAATTGTTAGGCCGGAAGTCGTGATCCGGGTTCGAATCTGAAATCTCGCAGATGTGTGAATTGTTTAATTTCAATGAATTACCACTTTATCTAAGATAAAAAAAAAGTTCTCACTCTCTTTCTCAATTTCTAGAGATTGGATTTGGTGTATTTTCGGAATGATGTGTACCTCTCAATTGTTTTATCTCAAATGAATGATTGAAATATGTAGCAAAAAAAAAAAAAGGAATGATTGAAATCATTTAGGTCTTAGGATATGTCTTGTAATTTTTTTAATTTAAATCATTCACTCTAAAATCAATGAAAGAGACCATTTGCAACATTAAATCACTACTTCATATGACAATCATTTGCAATATGTATGATTTTTAATTTATTTATAGTTATATCGTTTTGAAAATAAGTGTTTTACAAACATAAAATGTAAAATAGTTTTACACCATCATTTATAAAAATTAAGAAAAAAACATGAATATAGTCTCTAAAGTCTAAACTATCATCGTCATTTTAATTTAGTCCCCAAAATTATATAAATATGATAAGTAGACATCAAAGTATATAAAGTTCATCAACACAGTCTCTCTGATATTAAGATGTTAGAGATTAAATTGACTTTTTTTATATGTTAGATTCAAAAGAAGATTATACGGAAACTTGGTGGAGTTTAACATGAGAAATTTGAATACTTTCCCACCATGGGAAACAAGATTTTGACCATTATTAGATCAAACAGAGAACATATTTTTATCATACACACTTAACACTAAATTTATGTAATTTATCTTTTATAACATACATATATTGATATAAAAATATTATACTTTTATTTTTAAAAATATATTTTTGTTAGAAAATCATATTATTGATGAAGATTCATCATCTTCATCTAATACAAACCCAGAAATTAAAATACAACGAAATAGAAAAAAAAAGTTCATTAATTGGCAAAACAAAAATCAGATCCATGTGATTTCACTTTCATGTAGTACTACTACTACTTCTTGCCCATAGTAACTATAATAGCGTTGAGTGACTATAATAAAAGTGTGTTTCTTCGTTTGATCTAATGGTTAAAAATCATTTTTTCAAGGTGGGAAAGTATTTAATTTACTCATGTTAAATCCCACTGAACACTTTGATGATAAAAAAGTTTGGTCTAAATCTCAATAACATGAAGGATTAAGATTGCACACATGGCGTGAAAGATACTTTTGTTTATCGAAAAATAAAATGAAAAATAAAATTCTAATATTCTATTAAAATCTAAATTTTATTAAACATGCATATTAAGATTCAGAACTATTGATAGGGTCCATATTAAACTCCATATATTTTTATAGTGAGTCGATTCTTAGCTATAAACTCATTTTTTTTTATCAAAAATACAGTAAGACACTTTTGACTTTTCTTGATAATATCATTTTCTCATGAATTTCTTCAACTTTGGATCATTATTAACACGAGGCATAAATTATTTTTGGTGAGTATTATTACCTACTATAACTTTAGGTGACTTTGAAATAATGTAACGTTCTTAGAAACATGTTTACTACTATCTCTGTTCCTTATAATTATAAAAGACAAATGCACATTTCGGATTCATTAAAAATTATGTATTTTGATTTATTAATAGACCAGATACATCATATTTTTAATGAATCTATAAAGTACAATTGTCTCTTATAATAAGGAACAGAAGTACTCCCTCTGTCTCAAAATAGAGAAAAATAGTGAAAGAAAGTTGATGTATTTGGATCAAATTTTTGACTAAATACATCAGTTTTCCTTGACTAATTTTCTTTTATATTTTAGGATAGAGCAGTAGTAATTAAGAAGTTTCTTATCATTATCTTTTTGAACAAGTTTACTTCCTACGATTATAGTTAACACAATTATCCAAAGAACCGGTTATTTGCCGATATTTACAAAATAAAGGAGATTTTCATTTAATTTAAACATTTTAAATTTTAAAAATAATTTTTTAATTGCATTACTTATAATTTCGTACATAATTTATGGAATAATTTTATTGTAATTTTTATTTATGTATATTTTAACAAGTATATTTGTGTGGATAGTTTTACATGATCTAAAACCCACAAAAATATTTCTACGCAACTTTTACGCAACTTTTTCCCGTGCGAGTACGGGTCTCAAACTAATTAACTGTATTATGTATTAAGTTTACAATATTCATATAGGGGAGTTTCTATTGTACATTAAACAAATTATATGTACTTGTATATTTGATTTTTAAAATGATAAATAAATAATTATTTTTATAATTTAAAAAATTATTTATTGAGTATTATATTTTAGAGAACATATATAATTTCATAATAAAAATCGCAATTTTATTTTTTATAAGTATTATACTAATTTTTTTTATATTTTTCATTAAAAAATTCAATATTTACTATTAAGAATAATAAAATTTTGGAAAAATTTTAAAAAGTCAATTTATTTTTTTTGACAATTTTAATGAATGATATTTAGTTATTATAATATTTTAAAAGATAGAAATGCTTTATTTTTGTTTTTCAAAAAATACCGAATTTTCTATTATTTAAAATCTATTGTATCTGTACAATATAATTTATTTATTGTACCATATAATTTCCCTTCATATATTTTAGGGGAGATTTATTTAGATTTTGTAAAAGTCTTGATTAAATACCATAATATTCTTTGTCATAAAAATATTTTTTAAAATCCTTTAAAGTTTCAATTCAATAATACACCCCTCTAAATTGACGATTTATTTACAGAAAAAAGGACAATAGAATCATTTTTTTTGTCAGGTACCATAGTGGCCAGAATTTCACCTTAAAGGTAAATAAGTTGGCGTATCAGTGTCGAACCCTGACCTTGTGCATTACTTGTAAATGTCTTAACAACTGAGTTAGGTTCACATAGAATCATTTTAGATAAAGTAATTAATTTCTTTCGTCTTTTTCGATAAAAAAGAGAAAAATACAAAAATGATGAGATAAATGAACAAACGTATAATTCAAATAATTAATAATACTTTTACTTCAATTTTCAAGCGATTAAAAGTATCTATTAATATTTGTCAAAAAAAAAAGTATCTATTAATAGAGTTTAAAAGATAAACACTGTTATTGTAAATTAATTTTACACGGATAAACAATAAAAATGATTCAAACTTCCATGTCATGGGTGAAGTTAGGTGACTTGGTAAAAAAACATATACAAGTTGTTATTGATAGAGAATGTAAAATTATTTTACACTGTTAGTACAGATTCCTTTTTGTCATTAAATATTTACAATTACAAATAAAATATAAGAATTATTTTAATTTATTTAGACAATTTTATTTATAATACAATTGGGCCGAAGCCCAACAATAAAAACTACAATGAAACTAAATGGGAGAAAGAAAAACCCTAATATGGCCGGCAAACACCTATCTCTCGCCTCAAGGGAGGGTCATTGAGAAGTTGGTATCCTCCTCTTTCACAAATATATTCAAAATATTCCTAGCAAGACAGTTTCGCTCAAGATCAAAGAGATTTTCACACTAGCAGCGACATTCTTATTTCATCATCAGAGATGGCAAATTTGACAGCTGAAAAGGTTAATGACCACATACACGAAGATATTGCATTATCCATTTTGTCAAAACTCCCTTTGAAATCTTTGATGCGATTTGGATGTGTAAGCAAATCATGGTCTCTCTTACAACAACTGAGTTACTTGTAAATGTCTTAACAACTGAGTTAGGTTCACATAGAATCATTTTAGATAAAGTAATTAATTTCTTTCGTCTTTTTCGATAAAATAGAGAAAAATACAAAAATGATGAGATAAATGAACAAACGTATAATTCAAATAATTAATAATAATTTTATTTCAATTTTCTAGCGATTAAAAGTATCTATTAATATTTGTCATAAAAAAAAAGTATCTATTAATAGAGTTTAAAAGATAAACATTGTTACTGTAAATTAGTTTTACACGGATAAACAATAAAAATGATTCAAACTTCCATGTCACGGGTGAAGTTAGGTGACTTGGTAAAAAAACATATACAAGTTGTTATTGATAGAGAATGTAAAATTATTTTACACTGTTAGTACATATTCCTTTTTGTCATTAAATATTTACAATTACAAATAAAATATAAGAATTATTTTAATTTATTTAGACAATTTTATTTGGAATACAACTGGGCCGAAGCCCAACAATAAAAACTACAATGAAACTAAATGGGAGAAAGAAAAACCCTAATATGGTCGGCAAACACCTATCTCTCGCCTCAAGGGAGGGTTATTGAGAAGTTGGTATCCTCTTTCACAAATATATTCAAAATATTCCTAGCAAGTCAGTTTCGCTCAAGATCAAAGAGATTTTCACACTAGCAACGACATTCTTATTTCATCATCAGAGATGGCAAATTTGACAGCTGAAAAGGTTAGTGACCACATACATGAAGATATTGCATTATCCATTTTGTCAAAACTCCCTTTGAAATCTTTGATGCGATTTGGATGTGTAAGCAAATCATGGTCTCTCTTACTACAAAACCCTATTTTCATGAGCAAGCTCCGCGATAATTTCATATCTAATCCTGACATTTACTACAAAGATAAATCTCTTGTGTTGCATCGTATTTCACATACTCATGAATATAATCGACAATGGTTCTCTTTGCATTCACGATCTGGTAAGATGTTTCATGATATAGTCAAACTAGACTTTCCGAGATCATTTCAATAGGTAGAACCTGACTTTCGTATTTTGGATTAATTATGACAATATTAATTACCGATAATTCTTTGACGTTGCCAACGTAGCAAAATTGTATTGTGAAACCCAACTATGAATGAATTCAAAGTCATGCCTCTCATCTTTATTGAGATCGAGATCGTACCACCTTAATTATCATGTTGTTTGTATTCATCTCTATGGATTTGGTTATGACCATGTTTGTATTCTAATGAGAAGCATATACTCATTAATAAACATGTAATAATTATTAACATCATTGGTTTATCAATTTTATATAGAAAGTCTATACTCTTTATACTTGAAAACTTATGTGGTTTGTATTTCAAGTGTTGGAATGATCTTTTGGATTTTATTGATCCGTAATTTTATATTTGTATGCATAAGAAAGTTATGAGTGCCTTAATTTATTTTGTGTTTGCAGTCTAGATGTATGATGTAATACTAATATATATACTATAACTGAATGTTTGATATTTCATATCCACTTGCAATGTTTAATCAGAACCAGCAATAAGAAAATACCAACCAAAGGTTGTAAGCTGGTTTATAATTTCATATCAACTTGCAATGTCACATTACAATGTTTCGTCATTAGTAAAAAGTAACCATTATAATTTTATTAACTTTATTTATAAATTCTTATTATTATTTACCATTATAATTATATATTATTATTATGGTAAATATACATCAGGTGGACAACTTTTAGACGTAGAACAATTTGTATACTTCAGATTTTAGCTAGTATCAAAGCAAATTCGAACTTCCAACAAATTTCCAGATTTTTTGTCACAATTAAGCTGCGGCGCAGAGCCTCCTGTGCCTAACTTTATAGCATCTTCAATGGCTGTTTTTTTATGGGAGACGCGCTCGGTGTTATACCTTTCTATTCAAGAAGATCTTTGATACCATTTTTTGCATAAAGATCTAATTAACGCGAGCTTAAGGTAGTCATATGCTTTAAGAGTCCTCACAACATGATTTTATCGAACATCTAAAATGCCAAAGCACGCCCGAGGATTTAACCACCAATGCACTAGATCATAATATAAAATGTTTGATTGAACCTAAAGCCACTTCCAAGCATACAGTTTCACCTCTTCCACAAGTTTTTCTATGCTAATTTCCTTCCTTATTACAGAATATCTTGTCATTCCTTACTTTCCAAATGCTCCAAACACATGCAAACCATATCACTCGAACACACATAAAGACTCCCCTGCCACTATTCACGCCACAATATGATTACTTTAAGATCACGTTAGATCTTTATGCGAAAATGATATCAAAGATATCTTGGAAAGAAAGATATAACACCGAGTGCGGCTCCCATAAAAAAGAAGCCATTGAGGATGCTATAAAGTTAGGCACAGGAGGCTCTGCACCACAACTTAATTGTGAAAAAAAAATCTGGGAATTTGTTGGAAGTTCGAATTTGCTTTGATACCTCTGTTGTCAATCTCGGAATTCAGCGCGGCGCGGTCAACCCAAAAACTGGCGCGGCGCGGGCGCGGGGGATATTCTTGTGGCGCGGACACTAAAAAATAAACATTTAATACTACATCCATCCCTTTTTATAAGACCCCGTTTCACAAAATTGCACTATTAATTTATCATGTTTTGAGCGTATTTTTTTAATAATACATAAATGTAAATATTAGCATATAACATCTTGTTTGATTTGTTTTGATGAGTACTTTCAAAATATCAAATTTTTATAATTTTTACTATTAGATAACTAAAGATATTAGTGATCAAAATTATGCATTGGCGTATGTGCAGTGGTTAAACAGGATCTTATATTTAGGGACGGAGGTAGTACTACCAAATACCCAAAACAAAAACTCAAATTTTATCAAATCAAAATACATAATAGCATTCCAAATTCCAAATACCAATAAAAGACATAAGTCTTGAGCAAAATATCTATCAAATGAGCTTATAGATACTCTGTTGTCAATCTCGGAATTCAGCGCGGCGCGGTCAACCCAAAAATTGGCGCGGCGCGGGGGAGATCGCGGTTGTAGCGGGGGCGCCACCCTAACACGGGTAACGGCACCACCCTGACGCGGCCTTCTCGATTTTGGCGCGGAACGGGGAGATAACGGCCGGCGCGGGGGAGATCGACAACAGAGTTTGATACTAACCAAAATCTAAAGTATACAAATTGTCTTACTTCTAAAAGTTGTCCACCTGATGTATATTTACCATTATAATTGTATTATTATAATAATAAGAATTTATAAATAAAGTTAATAAAATTATAATAGTTACTTTTTACTAATGAAGGCTTGAAAGTTTAACTAGCATTTTTCATATACTGGTAAATTATGAACTGTGTCTTGAGCTATTGTGTGATACACCGGTTACAAAAACTTGTTTATTACAAAACCAATTTTGCATGTATTTAGAGGGATAAGTAATAACAAAAAAAGAGGAAAAAATGGTTTGTATTGCTCTTTTGCTTAGGAGGAAGGTTACATATATAAGAATAAATAGAGGCTGTGAAGAAAATTTAATTGAAGAGTGAAAGTAAGTACACAAAAAGTTAGGAAGAAAATAAAACTGATATAATGAAACATTAGAAAGTGAAAAAATAAACTTATTATAATTATGAGTGTAAGTTAAATACATAATGGATTTTATGGGAGCTTAATAAAATATAATACTATTTCATTTACTATAACTAAAATATAATAGTATCATTATTTAAATAAAAAACTATATTCTTGTGGGGGTTTGAGACCCCAATTTGAATATTTGATATACCTGCATCCGCCATTGTATTTTGAACATGCATGTCTCATTTTACTTTATTCCTTCAAATAAAAATTACACTTCAGAGAAAAATTCAGATACCATGCATTCAATTAAATGCTAGACAAGTTAGACAACTATGAGGAGATACATATGCATAGTATGAAGGAGCACGAAAGTGAATTGGACCATGAGAAGGTTGAGTGTTCTTACGCTTACGAAGGAATCACATGTATTTCATCTTCTGTCTAACAAGACCACCGGAGATGCAAATTTCTTCACACCTAACGATAACGACCTTCTGACCATTGAGAATCTCCTTTGCCACACTTGAGGCAATGCGGCCGAGCATGTGATGACTGGCGGCCGTCGACCACGACTTTCTTTGCGCAGACTCCCGATCGGGACACCATTTTTGCTCTTACTCCGGCGGCTTCATATAGTACATCATATGAAAACAAGGAGCAATTAAAAACTCCAACAAAAGAAAAAATCAAGATAGTTAAGATAGCATATCAGTATTCCTTAATATAAGAACATCAAATCTACAAGGCCACAACTAATCCAACAAAAGCACACCTTAATTTTACCAGTAGTGCACGATAATGTCATCCATGACATGAGATATCATTGATCACAGTCACAACATAAAAGCAACTATACTGCAGAAGCACGCATTGAAATATCAAACACACCCACAGTCACAAAATATTACATCATACATCTAGACCAAAAACACAATAAATTAAAGCACTGATAAGTTTCTTAAACATACTTTCCAGTTTCCCCAACCTTTGATCAAATAGTTTCTATGCATCTACAGAGGACTTTAAATCATTGCGATACAATTAGTGCCTGTAATTGGATCATTCATTTGTATTCCACACATTGAAGACTAATCTTTTTCAAACATTGAAGTAGGAAAACTAGCACATAATCACACAAGTATTACATCAAACAAGTAGACTGCAAACACAAAATAAGTTAAGGCATAGACTAAATCGTTTGTATATTTACTCTGAAATTTCATTAGCAAGATTCCTAAGCCACGCAAAATACAAGACAAAATTAAACCACAAACTTAAACATGGAGCATAGGTGATTCAAGTAGAATCAAATGAAATTCAAACATATATAAATTATTTCTATATGAAATTAGAGGCAGACCTATAAAACCAAAAAATTATTCTGACATTTGTAATAGAAAGAGAATAGACTTTCAATATATAAAATTGATAAAGCAGCAATATTTCATATACTTTGTAATCATAATTATGATATGGGTGATTGACAAATGACAAACCCCTTTTTATTATACAAGATATTATTATCCTAATAAACACAATCATAATTCTCTTAGTTGAAAACTACTGATTTATACTTCCAATTGAAAGAAGGTTTTCCTTATAAATTATTATATGAGAAGAATGCGGGGCTCCTTTAACACCACCAAGTTCCTCAATCATCTTGGTACTTAAATCAAAGCAAACTACTCCTCCATCTTTTTTTCTGAAGAATATGTGACCATTCTTCCCAGCTCCAATAGGATACTCAATGAAGGGCAAAGGTCCAACAACGAAGAGTTTAGTCCACGATTCCTTCACACGAAGTTCACCCAAAGTTGATATGTGAAAAGTAGACGTATGTAAATACCATGAGATCAAAGCAATGGAGCCATTTAACATCAGCAAGTCTAGCAACCTATAGGATTGTTCATTGGCATCTATGCCTAAGGGTACGAGTGTTGTAAAATATGCCTCATCGGTCAAGTCAAATGACACTAAGTAATGTTCATCTTCGTTGTTATTTTTACAACTAGAGCACCAATGACATATTCCATCCATGAACAATCCTTCATTTGAACAAACTTCCCAATAAGCAGGAATGTCAACATCAATTTTTCTCCAAGAATTACATCTTAGACTATAAATCTCCCATAAGTTTTCATAGTATTTCTCATCTTCTTCCCATTCCACATTAGGAGGAAGAAGAAGCTCGTCAGTTATTTCAAAAAAACATACATGCCTAATAATCTTATAGTCATCACTAACGTGGTCGTAACCAAATCCATAAAGTTGAGTAATAACCGCCAAATGAGGCAGTTTGGACTCGGCAAGGCTTGGAGGAATGACTTTGAATTCATCGGTAGTTGGATTCCACATTACAATTTTATTACGTCGGTAAAGGCAAAGAATTCCATTAATACTACCAGAACCCGAAATATTAAAGCAAGGTGATCCTCGTGAAATGGATTTGGAAAATTCAATTCGAGTCTATTCTCAAACCTCTCGCCAGAAAGTGAATGCAAAGAGTAATGAACTTGAGTATTATTGCGATTATACACGGCCTGAAGCAAGAGGAGTGATGTATCATCATAGTAAGAACGATGAATCGATATGAAATTGGTGCCGTATGCAGTGATGAAATTAGAGTTTTGAAACAAGAGAGACCATGATTTTGTTACGCATCCAAATCGCTTCAAAGGTTTCAAAGGAAGTTTTGATAGAATCGAAAATGCAAGATCATCGGGTATGTGATTCCTTACCTCCATCTCCAGCAACAACAAAATAAAGAGCCAATCTTCAATTTCAAAATCGATCATAAACTGGAAATCAAGGGAAAAGAGGAAGATACAAGTGGTTGAATTGTCTTTTTTTTACTAACTTCATCTCTAATTAGTAATTAATAATCCGTTGACTAAAGGAAGGGAATTAAAAATGTGGAAAGTGGTAATAATATTATTAATAGTGAATATAGTTTTTACTTTTTACAAGAGGTAAAATAAGAAAGGGTATATATGTAAATAAATAATAAATGCAGATGAAAAATAATATACGATCTTATAAAATTGAATTGGACAAAGAATTTATCATAGAGAAATTGATTAATTGACAACTTATGAGTTTGTAATGAAATGTCTCAATTGTCAATTTCATTTTCTTTTGAAGATTAATCTTTTGAATATTGTGGAACTCAAATAAGTGACTTGTATTTCTTAAATTTAATGGTATGTTTGGTTTGACTTTATATATAATTTATTTTGATAGAATTGATTTTGGTATAATTAATTTTATCAGAATTGAGTAAGTAGAATTGATTTGTGTGTGATACATTCAATTAAAAGTGAATTGAATAGTATATTTCAGTTTAAAAATCAATTCTAAAGTTAAAAGTTACAATTTTTAGCTTCAAGTAGAATCAATTCTAGAGGTATAATCAATTTTACTTTACAGAAACCAAACATTTAAAAATCAATTATACACATTCAGAATCAATTCTAGCCCCTCTAGAATTGAAACCATACACTTAATGTCTATTATCTTTGATCACAAACAATTTGTATTTCGAGGTAAATTGTATTATTTAATTTTACATTTTGTTTTACAAATAATGTAAGAGTTTAAACTTTTAAAATAAATATATTTAATTTTTTTTTGTCGAGATCGGGGTATCCACCATCGAATGCAGTGACTAATTTCTCGTTAGATATTATATTTAAAATAAATATATTTAATTTACATGCATATAAATATTTTTTATATGTGCATCTAATTATATTATTTTCAGAATGTTAGTCATGCACATTTTTATGTCAATTTCTAAGATATCTACAAAAATTTATTTGACAATATTTAATTGGATGTAGTTGTTAAGAAAATGCACACTGTCGTCAGTCGATTTCTGTTTGCTAGATGTGTTCAAATCACTGATTCAAATTAAAACCGTAAACGAATTCTGAATGGTTGGATAAAATTGAGCTTGATGAATTTGAGGTAGCTTGCTACTCTGTTTCTGCTTCTTCTGCTTCTACATGTAAATGAATTAAGTATCATTTTTAGCCAAATCTAGTACTCCCTCCGTCCCATTTTAAGTGTTGTAGTTGACCAAATCACACACTTTAAGAAAATTGTGTAAAAGAAAGAAAGAGAATATGAATTTTACTAAAATACTCTCTATTTTTATTGGTAGTAGACATTGAAATAATAAAAAGTAGATTTTTTAGTGTACTTTTTCTCTTACCTAATGATTGCTTTAAAGGATAAAATAATAAAAACTAATGTTATAAATAGTATATGACATTTATTTTAGGACAAACAATTTCGGTAAGTATGACACTTATTTTGGAACGGAGGGAGTATTTGACTAGCACTTGCTTTGATGAGTGAATATAAATATGATGAGGTTAACTGATTGTTTTCATTTTTTGATGAATTATCAGTAGGAAAAAACCCACAAAAGTCATCTTTAAGAATCAATTATCACTAACAAGTAACAAGTTTCTAAAGCAAATTGAAGGAAGTCGAATTTCCATTATTCAATTTATTTTTACTGATAAGATGATTTGGGTCACTGAAAGTTGAATTAATATGGAAAACATCTATATTTAATTTGTTGTAATTTTCAAAATAGAATTTTATTATTATTATTATTATTATTTTATTATTTGTTTTAGTCTGGTAGCCTATTGACAAGAATTTCATCCCTTAAAGATAAATAAGTAGGCGAATTTTATTGCGTATAAAAAAACCGCAATTTTTTTTTATTATTATTATAATAATAATTATTTTTAATACTTGTATTTATTTGATTGTTCATTTGTTTGTGTCTAACATGACTAGGGTTCAATATAAATTTCTCAAGATGATAATACTAGGGTGACAAAACATGACTGACCTGCCGGATCGACCCGTTTCACTTGTTAATTTTGGTGGGTTGAGTCAAAATTTTGAGTTCGATTTTTTATGTTGCTCGACCTGCCAAAAAATAGGAGGAAGCGGAGCAAGTCAGGCCAACCCATTTAGCTCGCTAATTTTATTTAAGTAGCTAGATAAAATTCATAAAAAAAAGAGAGTGATGACTTGTTTAATTTGATAGGAATCATAACAACATTTGATCATTTGATTGGGTATTAGAAAGACCTAATAGATAACACTTGATATTTCTACCAAAAAAACAAAAGAAATACACTTGATAGATTTTAGCAAGTCATAAGAAAATATGCAATTTAGCAAGTCGTGTATGAGAAAAACAGCTCCGATTTTCATGATTAATTAATGATGCAGTTGATGACACCAATAAGAATTTCTTAAAATTGAATGAAACAAAGCTTGTTATGATATTGTATGAAACAAAGTATTTATAAAAATTGCATAAACACAAAGATGGTAATACTTACATGAATAAAAGTTATGTTTGAGTGGTGTTATAAGAATAAAGCTGTTTAATTTGATAGGAATCAAAACAATACTTGATCATTTGATCCGTATTAGAAAGTCCTAATTGAAAAACACTTGATAGATTTAGCAAGTTTAATAAGAAAATATGCAATTAGCAAGCCGTGTATGATCAAACCACCTTCAATTTTGATGATTAATTAATGAGGCAGTTGATGAATGATCCTATAAATTCAGCATTTTGAAATGTATATAATCAACAATATAATGAAGTCTTTTTGTACAATGAATTTCCTCATATTATTATTCTCTTTGTTCCTTTGTTCAACTTCTGCACAAATTAATTTTGATTACTTCATGCTAGCTGAAACATGGCCAGCATCGTTCTGTCAAAATCCGCCACAGAACAAGCCATGTATAGCTAGCTACTATACCTTCGAAATTCAGTTTGCATGGCCTTTGGCCGCAGAATAATTCCTCACCTCACACAACACATTGCACAACTGCTACTTCACGACCACTAGGGAAGACAGAGGTTTGTTTATCTGCTGCATCAATAGCTTTGGTTTTACTACTAGTATTATTTTTATGTGGTGGTGGAAATATGATAACTTATTTGTATTTATTACTTGACCAGCTTGATCCATTGAAGCCTGAGATTCAAAATGTTTGGCCGTCTCTAACTGGAAATGATTTTGGCTTCTGGACTTATGAGTGGGACGTTCATGGTACTTGCTCCACCTTGCCAGCATATGACTATTTTAAGCTCGCGTTAGATCTCTATGCGAAAAATGATGTCAAAGATCTTCTTAAAAAGAAAGGTATAACACCGAGTGCGACTCCCATAAAAAAAACAGCCATTGAGGATGCTATAAAGTTAGGCACGGGAGGTTCTGCGCCGCAACTTAATTGTGATAAAAAATCTGGGAATTTGTTGGAAGTTCGAATTTGCTTTGATACTAGTAAAAATCCAAAGTATACAAATTGTCCTACTTCTAAAAGTTGTCCACCTGATGTATATTTACCATTATAATTATATTATTATAATAATAAGAATTTATAAATAAAGTTAATAAAATTATAATGGTTACTTTTTACTAATGAAGGCTTGAAAGTTTAATCAGCATTTTTCATACTGGTAAAATAATGAACTGTGTCTTGAGCTATTGTGTAATACACAGTTATTATAGTTACTTTAATTTTATTGAGATAAATATGTTTATTAAGCAGCTGTTCTTAATAACTGTTAAAATTATGTTTATTGAGTAGTATTTTTTTATATTTAAATTTTATCAAACCACCTAAAACAGTGTAATAACTTCAATAACAATATTTGGTATTTTAGCTTTGAGTCTTTTCATTTTGAGTTAGCAGAACTTCATTGGAATATGAGTGAGACAAATAAGAAACATTGTAATGTGACATACAAATGCACTAGATAACTCTTGAATTTACTACCTTAGTAATACAGAAATAATAAACCAAACATACAACCTTTTGGTTGGTATTCTCTAATAGCTGGTACGAAACATTGTAAGTGGATATGAAGAGGAGGCCAGCTATAGAATTGTCTCCATATTTAACACTAAAGAGTAGCACAAACACTTTCTTGACTTCCACCAACCTCAAGAATTCTAGCTCCCAACTTCAATTTCCCTTTTACCGTATCTGTTATCTTTGGTATGATTCTCACTGCAGTTACAATAACAGTGAAATAACAAGCATACGGATAACATCATATTATACCGACTATGTATACCTCAAAATATTACTCAATACTTCAAGAGTTGCATACTGCGTACCCAAACTCATACCAAGTACCAAAGTAAATTGTGAACCGGGTGACTATGCATTATACTCACCTATCAATCTGTCACTACTATTGAATAATGAAGCCCTTGAACCAGTTATTAGTACAGTACATCATTTTTTTTAATGTTGCTAAACCAAAGGGGCAACAATATTATAAAGTAGGTTGGAATGACATAAAATTTGTAATGAGAAAAATAACAACTCCCAAAATTGTCATTTCTAAGCTCAAATAAACATAGAACAACAAGCAAAACTGAAATCGGGTTCAATTTGATACACTGCATAATCAAATTTTAAAATGATAACAAATTGTACTTAGTATTTAGCTGGAGCAAGGACTTTAAGTTGCGGAGCAAGCTTCTCTTCTACAATCTTCTCGACTTTAGCCCTCAATTTAGTGAGAAGCTTCTTTTTCTCATAATTCAAATGAGCACGTTCCTTTCTCTTCTTCTAGTAGTAGTTCCATCCAACCTCAGATGACAATTGTCCAAGCAAGCAGTATTTGTGTCCCTTTTGAAGCCTTAACATCTTGAGAGCATCAGGAACAACCATCATCTTGATCTTGTCATATGGAGGAGGAATACCGTCATGAACCTTCAACCGAGCAAGTGCAGCGCTTTGTCTTGTGTGGAATCATTCCACGAATAGTGCGCCAAAAGATCTTGGAAGGAGCACGAAAGTGAATTGGACCATGAGAAGGTTGAGTGTTCATACGCTTACGAAGGAATCACATGTATTTCATCTTCTGTCTAACAAGACCACCGGAGATGCAAATTTCTTCACGGCCGTCGACCACGACTTTCTTTGCGCAGACTCCCGATCGGGACACCATTTTTGCTCTTACTCCGGCGGCTTCATATAGTACATCATATGAAAACAAGGAGCAACTAAAAACTCCAACAAAAGAAAAAATCCAGATACTTAAGATAGCATATCAGTAGTATCCTTTAATATAAGAACATCAAATCTACAAGGCCACAACTAATCCAACAAAAGCACACCTTAATTTTACCAGCAGTGGCAGTGCACGATAATGTCATCCATGACATGAGATAGCAATATCACAACATAAAAGCAACTAGACTGCAGAAGCACACATTGAAATATCAAACATACTCACAGTCACAAGTATTACATCATACATCTAGACCGAAAACACAATAAATTAAGGTACTGATAACTTTCTTATACATACTTTCCCCAACCTTTGATCAAATAGCTTCCATGCATCTACAGAGGACATTAAATCATTGCAATACAATTAGTGCCTGTAATTGGATCATTCATTTGTATTCTACATATTGAAGACTAATCTTTTTCAAACAATGAAGTAGGGAAACTAGCACATAATCACACAAGTATTACATCAAACCAAGTAGACTGCAAACACAATAAGTTAAGGCATAGACTAAGTCATTTGTATAATTACTCTGAAATTTCATTAGCAAGATTCCTAAGCCACGGAAAATACAAGACATAATTAAATCGCAAACTTAAACATGGAGCATAGGTGATTCAAGTAGAATCAAATGAAATTCAAACAGATATAAATTATTTCTTATGAAATTAGAGGCAGGCCAATATAAGCCAAAAAATTATTCTGACAATTTTTTGGGTACATCGGAAAGATAAAGTGCTCCTGCCAGTGGTTGATACTTGGACCTCCCCCTACCCAACCTATATGTCCCTCGAATCTTCCCACTTGACAAATGACAAACCCCTTTTTATTATACAAGATAAAATTATCCTAATAAACACAATCATACTTCTCTTAGTTGAAAACTACTGATTTATACCTCCAATTGAAAGAAGGTTTTTCTTATAAATTATTATATGAGAATAATGCGCTCCTTTAACACCACTAAGTTCCTCAATCATCTTGGTACTTAAATCAAAGCAAACTAGTCCTCCATCTTTTTTTCTGAAGAATATGTGACCATTCTTCCCGGCTCCAATAGGATACTCAACGAAGGGCAAAGGTCCAACAACGAAGAGTTTAGTCCATGATTCCTTCACACCAAGTTCACCCAAAATTGATATGTGAAAAGTAGACGTATGTACATACCATGATATGACAGCAATGGAGCCATTTAACATGAGCAAGTCTAGAGACCTATAGGATTGTTCATCGGCATCTATGCCGAAGGGTACAAATGTTGTAAGATATACCTCATTGGTCAAGTCAAATGACACTAAGTAACGTTCTTCTTCATCCTTATTATTACAACTAGAGCACCAATGACATATTCCATCCATGAACAACCCTTCATCTGAACCAACGTCCCAATAAGTAGGAATGTCACCATCAATTTTCCTCCAAGAATTACATCTTAGACTATAAATCTCCCATAAGGGTTCACAATAATTTTTGCTCGACCACTCATCTTCTTCCCATTCCACATCGGGAGGAAGAAGATGCCCATCAGTTATTTCATAGAAATTCACATGCCTAATAATCTTATAGTCATCACTTATGTGGTCATAACCAAATCCATAGAGACGAGTACTAACGTCCCAATTAGGTGGTTTGGACTCGGCATCAGAGCTTGGAGGAATGACTTTGAATCCACCGGTAGTTGGATTACAGAGTACAACTTTATCATGCTGGTAAAGGCAAAGAATTCCGGTAATACTACCGGAACCCAAAACATTAAAGCCAGGGTGGTCCTGTTGAAATGGATTTGGAAAATTCAATTTGAGTATATTCTCAAACCTCTCGCCAGAAAGTGAATGCAAAGAGTAATGAACTTGAGTATTATTGTGATTATACATGGCCTGAAGCAAGAGGAGTGATGTATCATCATAGTAAGAACGATGAATCGATATGAAATTGGTGCCGTATGCGGTGATGAAATTAGGGTTTTGAAATAAGAGAGACCATGATTTTGTAACGCATTCAAATCGCTTCAAAGATTTCAAAGGAAGTTTTGATAGAATCGAAAATGCAAGATCATCGGGTATGTGATTCCTTACCTTGTCACTCACCTCCATCTCCTGCAACAGAACGAGCTAATTGAACTGGGAAAGAGGGGAAGAGAGATGTAGTTTTTGGTCGAGATGAAGAGAGATGTAGTTGAATTGTCTTTTATTTTATTTCATTAAAATCATCCTATTTTGTATAAAACAATTTCATAACTCATTTTTATTTAGAGGAGTATATAACACAGTAATTCGTGAGCTATAACCCGAAATGAATTTCGGGAAATAGCTCACGAAATGAGCCAGGGGGGTCTGCAAGTGAAGTTTAATTCGAGACGTATAACCCGAAATGAATTTTGGATTATAGATCACGAAGCGCACGCATGGGGGGTAAGTTGAAGAATTTCGGGACGCAAAACACGAACTATATTTCGGGTTTTAGATCCCAAATTTGTATTAAAGAGGGTAAAAAGGGTAGTCAGGGTGGGAAAAGAAAGATGGGGGGCCATTGAGCAATTTTCGTAGAACAGACCCTAAGGAGTAGAACAAGTTTAAAAATTTAAAACCGTTTGTATCTAAAACAAAGATTGAATGCTCGACCTTTGGGGTCTGTTTGGATTGATTATATAGAATAGAGCGGAACGGAATAGAACATATATTTCATTCCATTGTTTGGATATTTTATGATGGAGCGAAATGGAATGCATTATAACTTTTTTATTCCAATTATATCCTTTATTTATAAAATATTAATATATTAAATTTTATATTCAATTAAACTAACATGTTTCACATATCATTAATAATTTTTTAATTTAATATTTATCATTGTTTAAAAAGACTAATTTTTTTGGTACGATAAATAAACTATTTATATGAGATTCATTAAAAACTAAAAAAACATAGGATAATGTTAAAATGATGTGAATTTTTTTACCTTAAATATGATGTGAATTTTTTTTCATAGGTTAATATAATAACAAGAATAATAAAATTGGTTTGTAAAAAAAAAATGGTTGTTGAAGAAGAGAAGATTAAGGAGGGAAGGTACACTAATATAAAATTGGTTTGTACAAAAAAAAATGGTTACAGGAGAAGATAAGACGAGGGAGAGGGAAAAAAGAAAGTTAATGACAAACTTTTTTATTTTAATTGCCTTTTAAAAAAAAATAAAAATAAATAGGGATAAAATTGTATTTACATTATTAATTTATTTCATTTCGTTGCATACACCCCAAATTGAGCGGAATGGAAAATTGGATGAATGAGTGGTATTGGATGGAATGATTCTATCCCACTCCATTTCATTCCGTTCATCTCTAAAATATATAAAGGGAATACTGTTTTGGTGTAACCTTTTTTCACAATTCCCAAAACGCCCTTAACTTCTTAATTTCTATAACTTCTATCTTCTTAACTCATTTCTTAATAATTTTTATACATCTTAATTTTCATTAAACCATTAATATTTTTTAAAACATATTTTTCATCAAATTGTACCACACAGACGGACACGGAATGTGCCCGTCTGGCCACTAGTTTTTATAAAACCAAACAATGGAATATCAATCCATCCCACTTCATCCCATCTCATTCCATCAATCCAAACAAACTCTTGGTTAAGAGACGATGAACTTCCATCTTTCAACTACATCTTCTAGATTGGACCCTTAACTATATGATTGTTAGTCACAATGGTTCTCTGTGTTAATTTTTTTTAATCTGAATCGTTTGATCTTTTTATTAAAAATATAACGGTAAGATTTGTATGTCTACTAAATATAATGTCTCTCTCTTGTTCTTCATCTTAATTACCAACTTCATCAAATAAATATGAGGTTTGTAACCAATCAACCATAATTAGCGCAAATGATATAGGAGTGTCGATTGACTTGCAAACTATAACATCTCCTTGATTTATTTTAATATGTTTGTTTTAGAGTCTCCTCCCAATGACTTCAAAAGTTTCTAATGATATTTTTGAGACTTACATGCCTAAGAATGGATAATTTCTCATTCCACCCCCCAAAACTCTCTTTCCCCCCCTAAAATAAAAGTTTTTACCCTTATACAAAAACTGGGGGGTGGGGGGGAGAGTTTTGGGGGGTGGGATGAAAAATTATCCCAAAAATGTCCAAATAACTTAGTTTTTTTTTGGACTTTTGCCCTCTTTTCACAAAAAAAAAAGAAGGCTAAATTGGACACATCCTTATCTCAAAATATTTTGAATGTTATTTAGAAAATGGTATTGAATTTTGCAATGTATTGTACTTCTTAATTTCAATATAACGATTATTATCAGTACAAAACCAGTGTATATAGCTCTGGCAAACTCATTTTATATTTCATTCAACTATAATAACACAATTATACATGGCAAACACAATACTTTTTTTGGTAAAAAAACACACAATACTTTTCAATTTCATTCAACTAAAGTCATCATATTTATTTAATTATTTATTTTATTTATAAATCATCATATTGTAGTTATTATAATGGGTAGTATACATCATTTCCATATATCTGTCTTAAAACACTTAAAACAGAGTGGTTAGAGGATGGATGTCAAGGGTGCCTTCAAGTGAAAGCTACATATTTTTCTTTGGAAATAGTAACTGTTGGTCATTCGTTTCTGTGATGATATTTAGACAATCAGTTATATTCATTGAAAAGTCACAAAACATATCAAGAAACCAAATACAATAAAAAATCTGGAAAAATCAAACAAATAAATATGAGGCTCTTCCTTCATCACACAGAAATAAATTAATATCATCATACCTCTCTCCTTCACTAATTAATGTTTACATATAATCCAATTGGTATATTGCACATGATTGATCATAGCTTAATGCTAGAAATCCATGCATGGCAAATACTATATGTTGATGACTTCTTCTTGGTAAAGTTAAACTATCACCTCTCACTCTCATTCTAGATTGTTTGACAATCAAATTTTCCAACGTAGATTAGTTATCACTAAAATCGCTAAAATCGATAGATATTTTGCATCAATAACATAGTTATCCAAACAAATACATAAAAAATACACACATGTAACAAGAAAAGTACTTGTGTATGCACAACCCTCAAAATTGTAGTAGGTAGTAATATATAAAATCACAATAACCAAAAAAAAAAGGCAAAAAATGCTAGATTTTCTTAATCTTCCAAACCATATAAAAAAAAAAAAACAAGTACTCTCTCCCAAATTTAGAAGAAAATATTTCATGGTTTCTTCAAATGAATTCCAGAACAACCACCTAATGTATCATAGTTAACAAATCTACTTGGAGCTGAGTTATGCCTATACCCTTTTGGTAAACAATTCTTCACTTGTCTCCCTTGAAAGAATTTTTGCTTATGATCCAAATTTGGCTTCAAATAAGTTTCACCTTCAGATAAAAAAAGAGGCCTTGTAACTGTACTAGGAGCACTACTAGGAATAATCCTTGCAGCCATGGTTGCGTCGAACGAATTTATCGAAAGAACAAGATAAAGGGCCAAAAGGGTGATGAAATATGTAGTAGACATGAAAAATATTTTATGAAATTTTTAGTGTTTGATTTGAGTTTGTATATGTGAGAATGAAAGAAGAGGTTTTATGGTAGAGTGAATATGTCAAAGGGTTGAAACAATGTATGTGTCTTAAATAGTCTCGTGAATAGGTGATGAATGAATGCCGATATTTTCACAGCTCATTGGTAGTACAGTCAGTTCATAAAATAGAGGTTGTGTGATGATGGTGAGTTGGCGAGGTTGGTGCTTTCTTTTTATCTATGGAACAAGTGAGGATGCTCGTGAGTTCTTGTTATAATGTTATTGCTCTTAAAAAGGTTTGTTCTGTTTTTGCCCTTAAATCAAAGTAATATCTTCTCTTCGTGTACAATTAGTGCATGACTAACTACATATATAATATATTTGAGCTAAATTTAGATTGAAAATTCAGAGGTTAAGGTTTGTAAGCTCACATAGACAAGACCAACGTAACCACATCGGACGATTTCGAACATGTTCGTTTAAATTTTAGAATTCTAAATAGTAAAATATTTCGATTCTAATGAAAAATTTTAAGTCTCTCAACTTGGCATTTCAAACATCTTCTAAGACACTACTATAGTGGAGAAGTAGTATTTTGGCATGTTGGTGACATTTTAAAAATTAAAAAGCATTTTGCATCGCAATAGTCGAAATGTACATTGTAGCAACTCACAATCGCAATATTTACGACCGTAGTTGCAATTTAAAACCATGATCATGTTTATAAATTTGTATACAAATACATAATTGTCCCACCAAAAAATAAATTTTCTAATAAAATGCGATTTTAACAACCTTGGCAGTCAGCTGTGTTAAAAAATTTATCAATAATTTCTTAAATTAAAGAAATCAATAGTAGGAGTCAAAATGGACTATGCTCAATATCAATGTGTGGTTGTGAAGTGGTAAAATATTTGGATATTTTAAGCGCATGGTTATGATTTAATGATTTATCATTATCTCTTGTATATAGAAAAAATTTGATTAAGCGGTTCTAATTCTCTCTCAACCACAGTTGTAGAGATCGAATTGTGATCTTTCTTTTCAAGTCCAGCATCAATCACCATTGAACCAACTAACGTTTAGTTAACTAGATATTTTTTTTTAATTTAACATTATCTACTATATTTGTTTACTCGTATTTAATTGGTTGGTTAACCTATAAATCAAGGCTCATCAATATTATTTTGGTATGGTAGCTATAAAGTTTAACCCCGTCCACAAATCATGAAAACGCAACGTCCTTTCATTTTCATACACCCCACCAACAAAGTTGCTATTTAATTACAAGTAGTTCTAAGGAGCCAATACTTTTTAGATGGGATATAGGGAGCCAATACTAAGTTGGTTACTATAGATGAGATGAGATTTGACATTCATTTAAAGGATTCAACTATAAGCCGATAGATACCAATAACTTGTGAGTTGTGACCTTTTAAAGGGTAGCAAAATTAGAACATCAACCACACTGTCCCGTAGCTACTAACATTCAACACAACTTATGAATCATATTTAGCAAAATTAACCCATTTGTTCTAAATTGTGTGGCATTTAAATTTTGAAAAATGATAAACAATACCCCAGACATTAGTTAAGTTTATTAAAATGAAAATTCTATTTTTGAAACTCGTGTATTTAATACTTCTATTTTGGAACTTGTGCATTAATTTTATATTTTATTTCTTTTTTTATTATGTTTAACAAGTGCCCTGAGACACTGTTTAGCATTACCTTAAATTTTTTATGAAAATTTAAAATTCTCCCACCGTTTCAATTTATATGTTCTGTTTGAGTGAAGCATATTTTATAGGAGTGTGTTAGTGGTGTTGTTGATTTAAGATTTCAGAGTGTGCTTTTTTAAAGGTTTTAGATTCAATTTTCTTCGTGATCAACTTCGGTAGATTAATTTATATACAGTCTTAATTTCTTTTTTTTTTGGATAAAATATAGAGTCTTATAATAATAATATTACTGATAAAATGTGAAATAAATTAAAAATTATAATAAATAAAAAATAATTGTTTGATTTAGGTCTTGAGTGGTCGATCCGTTTTGAATGACGTGAAACCAATAGCCCAACCAATAAAAATGGTGACTTTGATTAGTTTTGTTCAGTTTGGACCCATAAGAAAACGAACAAATTTAATTGATTTGAATTCGATCTTAAGATTCTTCGGGGCATTCATATGGTTCTTACACCCGTAGTTTATATTAGTGATTTCAATGGTAAAATAAATATTATTTATTTAAATATATTACACATTCCAAATTATAAGACTCATTTTGATTACTGCATGTTCGTCAATGCACAATTTTTATCACTAATATTTTTAATTGTGCATTAGTAAAAATTATAAAATTTGATGTCTTGAAAATACTCATCAAGACGAATCAAACAAGATATTATATGCTAATATTTACAACCATTTGTTTCTACTTACTATAGAAACTCTAGTGTTGATGAGTTTATGCGGAAACAAACAAATGAAGTTGCCCAAATTTAGATAAGACGACCACTTTATCAACTAATTTTCAACTTTTGATCAATATACCAAATTATATTGAACACTTTTAATTAATGAAATACTATAAACACACTTTTGTAAAAATAAATTCCCAACAATGTCTAATTAACATGCATATGAACCATTGATTACCCATTTAATTTAAACTAGTGGTGCATCTATTATCATAAATGCAAAGGGAAGAATAATAACTTGTGTTGCACATAACACTAATTAAATTGTACTACTTACATAACACTAATTTGTCCTATACTATGTCTAAATTAGATAACCTTTTAGACCTTTTCATTATCATTTATTTTTTCTTAATTTTACATTAAAAAGTCATATTACAAAAAATCAAAAAGATTGATAAGAAAAATACATAAATAAAAAATTACTAAAAGAAAAAGAAAACTCAAAATTTACAAATTTATTTTGTTGAAATAAAGAAGAGTGCTTAATGCTAAAGAATATGAAAGTTATTGATTAATTTTTGTATATGTATATAGAAAAGACTACTAACAAAAAGTAAAGAGCCGAATAATATCAACATTGCTAATATTACTCAGTTCTTTACTTTCAAAACTTGTATCCTTCTTTAAAACCAAAATATTATCCATTTATAGATGGAGCTTCGACCGCAACCAGGTCTAGAGGGAAATTATGAGCATTATTATTAACCAATCGTTAGTTGAATCAGTAGTGATTGACGCTGAACTTGGTAGGGAGGGGCTGTAACCACTTGATGCCAGAACTGACCTCCGAATCAAATTAAACTGGTGGTAAAAACTAAAAAAAAAAGTTTACAATCTTTTTGAAATAAGTTTTTCTTAAATAAGAAAAATATATATTGCGGGACAGAAAAAATATTTAATAGAATACTCTTTTCGATTTTATTTATAAGTAAAATTAAACTTTTGCTTATAAATAGAATTAGGGGCAGTAGATTAGAGAATTGAGATACAAGAAACATATATACTACACAAAGTTTTGCTTTTAGAAAGACACTATATTTTCAAGATCTTAACAAGTAGGTCCCATCATATTTTTTCTACTTCACTAGTCACTACTATACTATAGGTGAAATACATTTTCAGCCAGTAAATGTTCTAGGCATTTCTTCACTGACACTAATAGTTACACAAACTATAAAAAGGAATAGAATAGAGAAACTATGATACTCCACTAGAAGTATTTACGGACCCTCTCATCCATTGCTGAACGTACAAGTTCAGAAAATGTGCATACATACTTTTATCACAATTTATTTATATTTATAACTCAAAAAATTAATAATAAATGTTTATGATGCTGCTGCTACTACAACAGGTTGCTGCTACAAATTTGAAATGTTTTTAGCCCATTAATTTATTTATTTCGACACAGGCTGCTGCTACAACAGTAATGAGTCTGGTGTTGGTATTGATTGTGAGTAAGAAATTAATTACCAGCCAAGGATCAGAAGACACCGTGATAATTTACTTTACTCACGTGATGCACGTCATTAGTTGAAGTGAGATGCATAGTGTTCTACATGCGATGATCATATTCAAATCTTTGTTGACTTTTTTATTTTGGTCACAAAGTCTTTGTTGACTTTAGATCAAACAATGTGGTGTGGAATTAAGGGTACAAATTAAAATTACTAGTAACAAATTTAATCAGATGTCTTAACTATTTGATAGCTAGTACCAAATTTAATGTGTTTTAAGGTCTAGATTACGCGGCATACATGGATCGACTACTATTAGGATCATTTGTCGTTATAACAACATCAATGACACTATAATAAATATCGTGTAATCATTTCTAAAAAAGATGCATATCGATTAAACGATAGTTGATTCTTTGATCATTCTATATAGAGTATATCATTTAATTTGCTATTAGTCTTTTGATCATTCGATGTATATCATTTAATCTGCTCTCATATTTATAGAGGTTTGTTTGCTAAAAATAAGTTATAAGCTAGCTTAAAGTTGAAAATCTAACTTATCTTATAACTAGAGCTGTCAAATGGGCCGGCCAGGTCTAGCCCAGCTTGTCCGCAGGGCTTTGCGCTGTTCATGGACCAAACTGGCACGGCCCATTTCTTAATGGGCCATATTTTGACGAGCCCGGCCCAGTCCTACGTGAGCCCCGCCTTACCTGATGTGCTAATGGGCTTACTCGATTTAATTTTTTTTCCAATTTATTCTATCTTTTTAAAAATGATTTTGATATATTAGTTTTTTATGATTATTAATTTTATTTATATGTAATTATATGCAAGTGTAAATAATTTTCACATCATTAATAAATATGCATTAATAAATTATAAAATTATTTTTTATTAAAGTTTTAGGTAAATATAACCATTTTTATACACTAAACTATTTTTTTTGTAATAATTTTTTAGTTAGATTATACTACCTCCATTCCTTTATATTTGTCGTTTTAGAAAAAAATATTTATTTCTTTTTACTTGTCGTTTTAGCAATTTAGATTATATTTTGCTTATTATATCCTTCTTCTTATTTTATTTTATCGACTAAATTTTGTATAATTGTTTTTGTTGAAACAATAAAATCTTTTTCATTGTATACAAATTTTATTTGTTTTTAAATAAAGTTTGTTACAATTTTTTTGAAAATAGATAATGTTTGTGAAAAAGAAGGAATTTATTGGTGGATTAAAAATATGATATATTTAAAAAAAGGGCATACTAGGAAAATAAGGTGCAAAAATATACCCCTCATATTTTGGTTTTTTTTCTAAAACGACAAGTCAAAAGGAACGGAGATAGTAATATTTTATATATTTATTGATATTATTTTTAAAAAAATGTCATAAATTCTTAGATAATGGGCCGGCCTGAAGTCCAATGGACTAGCCCGGCAACCCAGTCATTTAAAAGGCTCCATGTGCTTGGACCAAAATACCTGAGTACATTTGAGCTAGCTTTTATGAAGCTCAGCCCGCCTAAGCTTGTGGGCTAATAGACCAGCCCATTAGCCCGGTCCATTTTTTACAGCTTTACTTATGGCTGAAAATCTAGCCCCCAAGTATCTAATCTTAGAGTAACCTGATGTCACTCAAGGGCGGACTTACATAGATCATGTCAAGATTTTCACTTCAATTTTGAAAAAGAAAATGATAAAAATAATATTATTTAATGTATGAAATAATATTATTTAAAAGTCTCACTTCAAACGGACACTAAATTACAAAAAGAAAGATTGATATTTGTATTTGATAAATAACTTACACTGAAAAAATAAAATACTCAATTAACAAATGTGTATATAAAATTCTAGTTTTTTTTTTGATGAAATATAAAACTCTAGTTTAGAGTAACCTGATGTCACTCAAGGGCGGACTTACATTGATCATGTCAAGATTTTGACTTCAATTTTGAAAAAGAAAATGATAAAAATAATATTATTTAATATATGAAATAATATTATTTAAAAGCCTCACTTCAAACGGACACTAAATTACAAAAAGAAAGATTGATATTTCTATTTGATAAATAACTTACACTGAACAAATAAAATACTCAATTAACAAATGTGTATATAAAACTCTAGTTTTTTTTTTTTGACGAAATATAAAACTCTAGTTGTCCTCATACCAAAGGGTGAATAATTTGATAATTTCTCATCTCATCCCCCAAAACTCTCTCCCCCCCACCCACCCCCCTCAAAATTGGTTTTATTATGAGAGTAAAAACTTTTTTTTAGGGGGGAAAAGAGAGTTTTGAGAGATGAGATGATAAATTATCGAATAATTCCAACTTCTTAAAGTAGCAAATTTTATTGGGCTAAAATCTCTAACTAAAGATGGTCTTACTCATTTAATGAGTTCTTATATGCACCCACTTTAACAAATAAAATAGTTTTTTGAATTTTGTCTAATATTTTGAGTAAATTTTTTTAAATTTTTTTTGTTTTCCACTTTTATTATTATAAAATTTACATTTTATTAAAATTAGTAAAAATATACCTTTAGACTTTTGAGATGGCCATATTAGACACACTGATATTTTATAGATTTAATTTTGAAAATATTTTTAAAGATACTTTAAAATATACTTTATTTTATTTAATACTAGATTTTGAATTCTAATATGAAGGGATGATATCAACATTGTGTTCAACACTTCAAATAAGATTATCTCTTATTGTTATAATAGTTCTTGAATCAACATAAAATATTTTAAAGTTTGTGATTGATGATTCTGTAGTTAAATTAATCCAAAATATTAAATTGATCTTAACTATGATGATATGTTCCTTACTTTTGTCACGTTAGATGCTTATGTGTGATGTTGTAAGTGACTAAAATGAAGATAAGATAGAGAAACATTTTATCTTAAAAATAAAATAAAATAATAAATCACAAATTCATATATCAAACTCATCTAAGCTTAACTCTCTTGCTAACGTAGAAGTCACACATAAGCATGAAAACAACACATTAACATTTAACATAGCAAAATTAATGAATACATCATATCAATAAGATATTTTAAAAAAGTTTTATGTTGAATCATTGACTATTATGATAACGTGTGACATTTCAGGGACTAAAATGATTGTTTATTAAAAAAATATAAGAAAAAATAAATAAACAACTAAATACCTTTTTTATATTGTAAGTAAAACTAATAATAATAGTATTTTTTGTATACAATGTTATATATTATAAACCACAATTTTGACACTATTCTATTTATTTTCCCCTCAATGTTCTATATAATTTATTTAGCTACTAGCGGGCTTGTGTGATACCAACGTACCTGTTTGTGTGATACATATTTTTTATTATTTTATATTTAAATTTGATTTTTTTTTTGTTGATGATTTCTTCAAATTTGATTGTTATGAGAATAATTTGAAATTTGAAATTCAAATTTGGTTGTTATGAAAATAATTTGAAATTTAAAATTAAGGGTAAAATAAGAATAAAAATAGGGCATACTAAAATAGTGTATCCTCTTTATATAGGTATAGATGAACAATAACTTAATAACTTGACTACATTTTAAAGATAAGGAAGCAAAAAGGGGCAGTTGGTGGAGAAACATAACAGAACAGAACAAGAACAGGACAGACAGTTATCTATCTAAATGGATGTAGTTGTGCAGCGCCCTGTACCACTTCGCTGCTTCCCTCAAAGTGAGATTTATATTTGTTCCTAACCAATAATTATCTTTCTTATTATTAATTTATTCCTAACTATAATTTCATAAATCTAGTAGCTATTTTTGGTGTGTATGCAATGTCATTTTTACTCTGTGGAACCACCGTGCCAACCAATTCATTTTTATCTTTATTGAACAATAGGATTGGTGGTGTTAACAGTATTTGCTTATGTTCAAGTTTGTATAACCAGTGAGTAGGTGAAATTGTGGCATCCTGAATTTGTTGAAGCTACAACATAGTATAGTTTTTGTTAAAATTGCAGTGTGTTATTGTCAATTCAAACAAGCACTTAGTTAATTAGAGTTGTTAGTAAATTATGTTTCATCGATAATTATTTATCATAACTAGATAATGCCCGCTTCACTGATATTAGAATAGGGGCTTAGTAGTCCACATGAACTTAGGTCAGTTGACAGAGACATCACATTATTTATGTAGGGATTGAGGTTCGAACCCCGGACACCCCACTTATTCACCAGGGTCAGGGTGGAATTTGTAGCAACTACTCTACTTGACAAAAAAATAAAAAGAAATTTGGGTTTAGATTTAGATTTAGTGCTCTAGGCTTCTGGCATTAGAAATGGAAGAAAATTAGTAAATTTTAAAACAAACACAACTTAAATTTTTTAAAAGTTTAGAAATCAGAAGTTTAGTTTAGTGAAAATTTAAACATTTGTAGAATACAAGATTAGGATTGAAAGAGAAAATTAGTGCTTCGATGATAAGTTTCAAAGGGAATAATGTATAAATTGATTTAATTTATATATTTTCATGGAAGTCATTATCTTGACTTCTACATGATTTTTATTTCAATACAATTATGCATGTCATGTCATCTGAATCCATCCAAGTCATGTTCTGTCTAAAAACTTATCAGAATCTGTTGTTCAAGAATTCTTGATTTATGGTGAAAATTTCAAGTACCTTGGAGTTTGATTTGGTTAAGAAAAAGTGTAACTTTAGACCATTTTTTTTTCAGTTTCTTTCATTTTAGTTCACCTAAGGTATCTTGGTCCATTTTTAAAAATATAAAGTAATAAGCATCACTTACTATTCTCACTTGAAGTTGTTTTATAGTGATCCTAAGCATGAGATCCAGTGATAAAAACTTATGGCTACCGTACTTTTAATGTCGTAAATTGTGTAGGGAAAGCTGTATTTATTTGTCTCATTTCATTTCTTGATTAGATGTAAAGTCACAATTGCAACGAAGGAGATCATTCGCAGTCTCCTCTTCACTGCCTGAGACTGCAGTTTCGGTGGCAGTAGCTGCAACTTTTGTTGGGGCAGCAGCAACTCTTCTTGTAAAGAGATCCAAAACTTCTTCCGAGACCACAAAGGTCAGTAACACATTTTTATTGTTAGCACTAGTAGCAATAAAATAACTAATTGTATGAACAAACTTAATAGTCGACCTATTTAGCACAAACGCTTTAGATTAAAGATGTATTCAGTGTCTAATACCGACATGTAGTTATATTCAATCACTTTTGTTTTCTCAGATTATTACAATTGTCGATGTGTCAATGTCATCATGTCAGTGTTGGTATTGATGTCCATATTTATGTCGGTGCTTCATAGTATCCGACTAATAAAACAACCTTGTATACTTTTCCAAACAAGAACATGAAATCTTTGGACTGCATCTTATAATTCAAATGTTTGATAGATGTCACAGTTTTAGGTGATATTACTTATTCTGTTACAGTTTTATGTGATATTACAGTTTTATGTGTCCTTTCTATTTACTTGACAATGGGGCATTGAAGGTAGTTTCATGTGTACTATCTTCTTCATTATTATAGGACAGTATAACTCACTATGTAGCACCGACACTTTAGATTGAAGCTGTGACTAGTGTTCAGCGCATGCATTGTCCGACGTTGATAAATGTGGTTACATTCATTCACTTCTATTTTCTTAAATTATAATGCCGTCTACAGATCAGTTCATGTCCATTGTCCAGTGTTTGTATCGATACTTCATAGATTGATCATTCATTCATGTCAATTTTGCCAAAACTAGGCTAGAGCTATAGCATATGGGATCTGCACGAGTGCGAGAAAACTAGCTCGTGCCATGAGACAAAACACGGATAACCAAATTGTGTTTTATTAAAATTAATAGTGTGATATAATATAATATAATATAATATGAAAGAAAATGGAAAAAAAGGCTCTTGCGGATAACGAAATTCCCATTTAAAATGTGATTAAATTGTGCGCCAAAATTTTCATGTGAAACTGTTAAAGATTGAACTCAAAGATTGCGAAGATTGTGGAGGTTCTGGTGTATGTTCAGCCTGCAAAGGTGAAGGATTTGTACTTCGGAAACGGTCTGAAGAAAGTGCTGAGAAGGCAAGAAGTCTGGCTAAGAACATGGCTACTCGATTCACGGATGGGTACAATTTTCTTATCTCTCTTTTCCTCTATTTTTTCTTAATTTAGAGTTTCGCGTTCAACTCAATTATTACATATACACCAGGCTTCCAAAGAAATGGAGCTACTGTACAAAATGCTCTTCGCGCAGAAACTGTTCAACATGTGATGGAAGTGGGAAGCTAAGCTACTAGTTTAGATCTTATATAGAATATGCCGATATGGTATTGTTGAAATCAAGATTCAAAATGAGGCAGCATAGTGAACTAAATCTAGTGATTCAGTGATTGATTAGCATTCACTTGTTTTCTTGATCTATTACACTTGAAGCAAAATTTTATGTATATGTATTCAAATTCAGTGGCAATGTATAGTATGTTTTTGGGTATATTTGGAGAACTATACAGGTTTTGAGTTCAAATGGGCATTCATAGTAGCAAAATTACTAGTCAAAATCAATAAATTAATAAATAGAGTAAGAGCCAACGACCACAAGTGCAGCTTCAACAGTTTTGGCACGAAAATGTAAAGAGAGATGAGAAGAAAAACAAATGAAAATTGAATGAAAGGAAAAGAGGAGTGTAAACAAATCACTACTCAACTTAACCTACGTGTATAATTTAGCAAGTTAAACAAACTTATGAAATCTCAGGGCGGGAGAGTCAGTTGGAGAGGTTCTTGATCATATCTAGTTCGCCGTTAGTCCTGACGGCTAATACCTTAGCATCTTCCACCTCCATCTCTCTCAACCTCATCAATCCGTTACTTAATAATTCATTAATGGGGGGCGGCACAAAAGTCCGGCTTCGGACCTCAGAGAAGTTGTTTATGGTCTCTTGAAGAGTAGTTAGTCTACGGTTGGTGAAGTATGCAGAGAATTCATCTTCCTTCACCAATCACCAGCGCGTCTTTCAACCTGCTTTCCGGCTGTATCTCCATCTCCCTCAAACTCATAAGTCTGTCATTTAATTTCTTCCGCTCGCCCTCATCAAGGGGCACGGAGGAGGTCCAATGGGGGATCTGGTACAAGTAGTTCACCATCTCTTGGACAAAAGTTCTTTTGGAACTGGTCAGCTGTAGTGACATCTCATCTTCCATCACTAGTATCTGATTCAACCTCAACATATTGAAACAATTTAAGTTCTCCTCAGACAAGTTTGTCGGCATCAGCGCCGGCGAATTGGTGGGGTTAGACGGCAACCATAGATTCTCGATTGTGTTGGTGAGAAAAGCTTGTCTGTTCTTGATCATCATTGATAACATTTGAGGTCCGTAAGTATCCCTCAAAGCATGGTAACGTATCAAGATATGGAAAATTATACAAAGCACAAATAGACCTCAATCTTATGATATTGCTGCTTTTAACTGCAATATCAATTGTGCAAGCTTTGTTTCGTGGACTACTGCTACCATAATTTTGATCTTATTATGGGCGATATTTATTGTAATCGTTGTACATGTTTATGTTTAAAGGAATGATATCTCTGTTGTCATAAGTAGAATTAAGAAATTAATGGCAATTATTTTTGTCATTTCCCTCCTTACCTTGTAATATTTATAGCATAGTCTACCATTTAAGTGCTTAATTTCATTTTCTTCTCATGTATGGACTAGATTTGAGTTTTGTTTATCTAGGGAAAAATAATACTGTTTATGAATGAAATAGAATGCAACCGGTGCTTAGGAATTTTGATGTCATAGGAACCTTGTTTTTTGTTTGTTTCTTATAGGTTCTCTCATTTATTTTTTTTGTTGGTTCTAATTACACATAAATTCTCACATTTAATAAGGGTATACTTTATTTATTTTTTGACTAATAAAGGTATATTTTATTTGAAGTTCAATATTTGTGAATGATATGGAACATACATAATATTTTCCTCTTGACACTACGAAAACAATGCATTTTCCACGAAATTTTTCCTCACAAAATGATCAAAATTCCTCCCAAATGTACATTTGCGAGGAAATTTGCGAGAAACAACTTCATAAGAAAAACGATGTTTGTTCAACGACCATTTGCTTGGACATTTTTGAGAAAATTTCTTAGTAAATGTTATTCCTTGACAATCAATCACTTAACTACCATAGCAACTTCTATGTACGCAACAGCTTAAAGTCTGACTTTATTTTCTGTCGATTTGACTATCTTAAATCAAACTTAAAGATAATCAAAATTTAAATATGAATTAAATATATTTACAAAATGAAGACTTATTTAGTTTTTACTTAATTTTAATCACTATTAGTTTTTTCTGAATACAACAAACCCATAAACTAACTCTTTTCTTAAATTATGTATAAATTGACCCAATTGTCAACTCTAATGCAAATGTTTAAATTATATTAAACAATGTCAAAGGCACACACCTATAAACTAGCTTAAAGTTTTTTTTTTTTGAATTAACAAATATATTATAATATCGAAAGTTTATAGAATACAAAAGAATTATAGAATACAAATAACAATAACATCACACAAAGTTTAAAGTACAAAAGGATTAATAACTAGCTTAGCTTAAAGTATGACTCATATTCTTTGAAATTGAAATTTTGTTACTCCATTCGTCACAAAATAAGTGTCCTACTTGTTAAAATTGTTTGTCTCAAAATAGGTGTCCTATACTATTTATAACATTAGTTTTTACTATTTTATCCTTTAAAACAATCATTATGTAAAAGAAAAAATACACTCAAAAATCTACTTTTTATTATTTCAATGTCTACTACCAATAAAAATAGAGGGTATTTTAGCAAAAGTCATATTCTCTATTTTTGTTTTACACACTTTTTTTAAAGTGTGTGTGATTTGGTTAATTGTGACACTTAAAATGAGACGGAAGAAGTAATAATTATGAGATATTATATGTGTCTTTGAATTTAGTTTAATAGATAAAGATACATCATATTTATATATAGAAACGTGGATTTTAGACACTCTTTTTATTGATTTTTAAGGTGAAATTTTAACTATTAATCCACTTAACTAAATAAATACTCATAAACTCAAAAATTAAACTCACAATTTGCTACAAAAAAATAGCAATGATTGATTGACTTTGTAACTTGCTCTGAATGTTGGTTGCATACAACTACTACTATCCTACTTGCCATCTATCTGGATGAGATAGAACGATAGAAACTAGCATTTGATTCAATTATTTTATAAGAATAAACAATTAACAAATTGGGTTTCTTCAAACAAATAAACCAAAAAATTGGGTCAAATTGTCACATAATACTAAAATGAAAAATTAACATCTCTACCAAGACTCGTTTGATTTTAAATTTTAATCATACGGTTTAAATTCAAACTCAATATTTCAATCATAAATAAAAAATCAAAGTGTTTTTTTTTTTTGGTTTTCAATTAAACTGTCTTTTTTCTAAACCATCCAATTAAAATTGGACAACCCCTATCACCCTGAAATGAATATATAATTACATGTTGTATGTACTACCAAGTAAATCCCCTATCACATATCAAATATTTATACATACTATTCTACATAATACTAAAAAAAAGAGTAAAAAGTATGATTTAGCCGTGAGCAATCGCCCCTCCAGCCATCTTAGGGACAAGACTGATTTTTTCTCTTCATATAATTTAGTTTTTGTGATCGATGATGTTATATTATATGCAAACTCATATATGAAAAATATTTTATAGTACCAAATGTTTGATAAGAGATACATACACTGCAGACATACTTGTAATACGATATTTAGTTCAGCGTATCATCCACATCACTAATGTATCACTAATATAACACTATATGATAAATTAAACACAAATAATTCATATTACCTCTCTTAATTATAAGAATTTACCGATGATTTTATAAGTTTATCATTTAAGAAAGAGAGTTTATTTATATTTTAATACAATATTTATTGCAAAGTTAGAAAATGAAGTAAAATAAGTTTAGAGGTGTACATAAAGAAATAATAAATTAGTTGAAAATTTAAATAAAATCTTATTAAAAGGACAGAAAAGACTTATAATTAGAGACGAAGGTAATAAGTCCTAAGGTTAATTACAATTAGAGACAAAGGCTGACTAATCGTACATATAAGTATTATTTGAGTATATTCAACTAATTAAGAATCTCTATTACAGTTAATGATGTCACACACATGAACCTTTGGGATATACCATGAGTTCTTTCACTGTTCATTAAGTCAAATGTGCGCGGCGAAATGAATTATCTTATGTTAATTAATCAAATTAGGAACTTAATTGGCTCTTAACGTTAACATTGTCAACGCTTTTCTATACTATAAATACAACACACTCCTTTCTTCATTCTTCACAACTTCATTACTTTACTATATACACCCCTCTCATTACTCTCAACACATCTCATTCTCATTGTTTCTATATCAATGGCTGACATTGAAGGTTCACCAGGAAGCTCCATGCATGGAGTAACTGGAAGAGAACAAACCTTCATATCATCAGTTGCATCACCAATGGTTCCAACTGACACCACAGCCAAATTTGCATTACCAGTTGATTCAGAACACAAATCCAAAGTTTTCAAACTCTTTTCACTAGCCAATCCTCACATGAGAACTTTCCATTTATCATGGATATCTTTCTTCACTTGTTTCGTCTCGACATTCGCGGCTGCGCCGCTAGTCCCTATAATCCGGGACAATCTTAACCTCACGAAAGCTGACGTTGGTAACGCCGGCGTTGCTTCGGTTTCGGGAAGTATTTTCTCTAGGCTAACAATGGGTGCAGTTTGTGACCTACTAGGTCCACGTTATGGTTGTGCTTTTCTTATAATGTTGACAGCGCCAACAGTGTTTTGTATGTCATTTGTTGAAGATGCTGCTGGTTATATAGCAGTTAGGTTTATGATTGGTTTTTCATTGGCAACATTTGTTTCATGTCAATATTGGATGAGTACTATGTTTAACAGTAAGATCATTGGACTTGTTAATGGTACTGCTGCTGGTTGGGGTAATATGGGTGGTGGAGCTACTCAACTTATTATGCCTTTGGTTTATGAGTTGATTAGAAGATGTGGTGCTACTCCTTTTACTGCTTGGAGAATTGCCTTTTTTATCCCTGGTTGGTTGCATGTTATCATGGGTATTATGGTCTTAACATTAGGACAAGATTTACCTGATGGTAATCTTGGTGCCTTACAGAAGACTGGTAATGTTGCTAAAGATAAATTCACAAAGGTTAGTTAGTTACTTAACTTGATAACTTAAGTACACAACATAATCAATTAACATGTGTTCTATGACGCAGACTGCAGACACAGACACCTGACACGACACAAAAATTGTCGTGCACGTGTCGGACATCGGGACACGCTTCTTAATATGAGGAGTGTCTGTGTTCAATTATTTTAGAAGTTGAAAGTAATTAATTTATTTGGTTTTGATTTTTTGTTTTCAGGTGTTATGGTATGCTATAACAAATTACAGGACATGGATATTTGCCCTGCTTTATGGTTACTCTATGGGAGTTGAATTAACCACTGATAATGTCATTGCTGAGTATTTCTATGACAGGTAATTAGTTGACAATCTTAAGATTGTTATCAATATGCGATCGCATTTCTATCTTTGATATTGCATAGACTCGCAAATAAACGAGTCTAATGCAACCAGAATTGCATTCGCAAAATAGTATATCAAAAATTTAATGTCGCGGTCCAGATTGCAGTTGCAAACAATTGTAACTAACTTTTTAAATTTTCTTACTAATTTTTTTTTCAGGTTTAACTTAAAGCTACACACAGCTGGAATAATTGCTGCTTCATTTGGAATGGCAAACCTAGTCGCTCGCCCATTTGGCGGATATGCATCAGATTTTGCAGCCAGGTTATTCGGCATGAGAGGAAGATTATGGACACTATGGATTCTCCAAACCCTCGGCGGAGTTTTTTGCATATGGCTCGGACGTGCCAACACACTTCCAATAGCAGTACTATCCATGATCCTCTTTTCAGTTGGAGCACAAGCAGCATGTGGCGCTACATTCGGAATCATTCCATTCATTTCAAGAAGATCTTTAGGGATTATATCAGGTTTAACTGGTGCAGGTGGAAACTTTGGTTCTGGATTAACACAGTTAGTGTTTTTTTCAAGTTCAAACTTCTCAACATCAACTGGTCTTTCCTTAATGGGTGTAATGATTGTAGCTTGCACTTTACCTGTGACTCTTGTTCATTTTCCACAATGGGGTAGCATGTTTTTTCCACCATCAAAAGAGATTAGTGAAGAACACTATTATACTTCTGAATGGAATGAAGATGAAGTGCAGAAAGGGTTGCATCAATCAAGTCTTAGGTTTGCTGAGAATAGTAAATCTGAGAGAGGTAAACGTGTTGCTTCTGTTGCAACACCACCAGATACAACTCCTAATCACTACTAGTTAATTATCTGGTATCTGTTCAATTTCACTTGTTTAAGTTATAAGTGATAATGGATTTCCCTTGTTTGAATAAGTTAAGTTTTTATTTTTTTTCTTTCTTTCAACCTAAGACAAGATATAATTTTAAAAGGAATTGGTATTGGTGTAAAGTTTTACACCATTGAAATTTCCTACATAGGTTTGGTGTATTTTGTTTTCTTGAAGTGAATCCTTACTTTAAAATATAAGGTAAATGAAGGTTGGTAATTTGGTATTATGATCTGTCATGTATGTAATATAAATATAAATGAAAGATTATTTTCATCCAATATTGAAATATATATCTTACATATTATGCATCTTATGGTATGAGGCTCCTAACAGCCAGATTACATGCATTCACACGTTTAAAATATACATGGTCGTTTGATCATCAAATATTAATGATTCAAACTCGGTATTTTAAATTATAAAACAAAAATATGCATTTTTAAGAATGTACGATCAAGATTGAATGGTCACCAACTCATAAATGTTTCAATTGTGTCAATGTGTGTTTCCCGTGAGTACAAAAATCCAATCTCTAGGGATCCAACTTCCCTACAATTGAATTACATGCATTGACTCATTCAAAACTTCGATAATCGTTTGATCATGATCTGATGTATAGTCCTCATCAAGCTTAATATTTTAAATTACTAAATAAAAGAAACAATATGAATATTTTTTTAAATCATATATATGATCAAACGGCCTCTAATATCCCAAATGCATCTTATCCATGATGTCAAGGAATCCAATTTCTAATATACACATTGAATATTCTGTCATGTATCTAGTAGAGCTGGCAATTGAGAATAATATATAGATTCAGGTGTAATACATCACAACACAGATCTCGATGGTAGTACTAATATATAAGTTGATGAAATGAGATTAGTGGAATTGAATTCCTAATTAAATTGATATTATAATTATACTCAACTCAATTATTGTAGACTTAATTGTTTAATTAGCCATGTCGATCTCTTTTCTTTTGAAGCATATAATATATGCACATATGATAAACAACCAAGTGGATGCTAACATGATGTAGTAAAGCCACTAATTTATATACATTGACTTAGGTTAGCTACTAGGTATCGTGTGAATTGCAAAATGTTGATGAAGTTGCAATGATTAATTAATAAAATTCAAATAATTTTTCCACTTACATGAGTAACACACGTTCACGTCATCTTCATAAAATGAAGAGAAACATAAAATGAAGATTAATTAATAAAATTCAAATAATTTTTCTACTAACATATATGTGATATGTCGTATGCTATATGCTACTAAATCATGTTTCACTTAATTCCAACATATTTTGGACGGCAATGACAAACACAAACATAAGAGAGTGATGAAATGTCGCTTTCATTCAAACTAGACATGACAACAAGATCCAAACTCACCCGTATCCACTCTAAAATTAGCGGAAAAAACCGTTTCAACTGAGTGTAGGAGTGAATACGGGAAAAACTAGAATTTAGAATACGAGGCGGGGGCGGTATGACAAATGTGGTAATGATGAAAAGATCATGTGATAATTCAAGATGACCATATGAACTTATGATTGCATATCATGAAGAGTTTTCCACTAAACTCTTAGTTACAGTGATGTGTGGATTCCAACCATATTGATCGATTGTGATAGTACTATGGCAATTATAAAGTAAATAAGAGGACCATATTGATGTCTTTTTAAGAATGAAATCAAAAATTGACTCTCTATTAGGTGGTGTCTATCTAGTTGATATGTTTTTTATTGGTGTTCTGCTTATATATATATTTGTTTGTAATTTTTATTTTATTGGTCTTTGTTCATCTTGTGTAATGATCTGATTATTAATAACAATCCGTAATATATTTGTCGATAAAAAAAATAAAAAAGTGTGAAGAAATTTGGCTGATCAATCCTTTCACGCAAAATCGGTTCATTTTGGTGACTTGACCAAAAATAAATGGATTATTACACTAAATTTAGTCGATAATTCATGTAATGATTCATGGAGTAATAGTTTTTAGGGAAATTCTATGGTTTAATAGATAAATTCTATTGTATCTATTGTACCGGTACAATAGGTTTTAAATAATAGAAAAAAAATATTTTTTGATAAAATTAAAACATTTCTATCATTTAAAATATTATAATAACTAAATATCAGTCATTAAAATTGTCAAAAAAATAAATTTTACCTTTTTTTTTTTCTTCAAAATTTTATTATTCATAATAGTAAATATTGATTTTTTTAATGAAAAAATATTAAAAAAATTAGTATGATACTTATAGAAAATGAATTGTGATTTTTCTTATGAAATTATGTTCTCTAAAATATAATATTCAAGAGAAATGCTAAGAACACACTCTCTAACACACTTTTTCAACACACTCCAATTAAAATTTACCACATTACACCACTTCACCTTTTATTTTAATTCTTTTTGTATTAATAAATAAATGAATAAGGAAAAAGGGTGATGTGACAAATTTTAATTAGCGTGTGTTAAAAAAATGTGTTAGAGAGTGTGATCCTAGCATTTCTCAATATTCAATAAATAACTTTTTAATTTATAAAAATCATTATTTATTTATCTTTTTAAAAATCTAGTATATCGGTACAAAAAAATTTGTCTATTGTACCGTAAAAACTCTCTGTTTTTAACAATGATTTTCTTTTGCTTGAAATATTATTTTCACCCCACACTCCTCTCCACTCCAAACCGTTGGCCCTAGAGATTAAACTTTCCATACTTTCTCTCCTCCCTCTTTTTTTCTTTTTAATTTCTTTCAAATCAAACATAGTGTAAGAGAGAGATAAGATTTTTTATACTTTATTCATTTATAAGGGGTATTTTGATAAAAAATTATTTAATACATTTTAAACTTTGAAAAGGATCTTATAAATGAAACAATATTTGAAAAACAATTTTATATATTTGTAAACATAAAAAAATATGAGGTGCCCACTTGATATTCTCTTTGATTTTTGTTATAAGTAAAATTGATTTTTTAGATACATTAAAAAAACTAATATATCTAGACTACATTACTTTCTAGATACATTAATTCTTCAATGTATTTATAAAGTCAATTTTACTTATAATAAAAGTCGGAGGAAATATTTAAGAATGAATGACGTGTAGAGAAAACATACCTTGTAGTTCATAAAAATAGGAAGAGAAAGGAATAATTGGTGAGACAGTGGCTGACAAGGGGTGTGGACAGTGTCACGAGGGCTTGAAAGTGAAGGGCGACGTTGGAGAGAGTTGCGCGCAGAATTTATTAAAGAAAACTGTACGGAAAGGGCCATAGGGGGCCACGCCACGAGGAGAATCGGAGTATGAAAAACTGGTGGAAGTAGTGAATGACCTGCTTACACGCTAGCTGTCCACTTTTCCTCTTCATTGGTTACCACACTTCCCATCTACTAAATGTTTCATGCCAAATCATGCATGACATGCTTCTATGATGTCATTGTGTTTATATATAGCATATTGCTTGCATATACTTGTATGGTAGTAGTTATATATTTCTCAATTTAGATATCAGTGAGTGATGACAGTTTCCAGTAACAATTTGGATATGGAGTATAAACTAAACACCTGATAAAGATGGACTAGTTTGAAAAACAAATTCACTCATATATATATATATATATATATATATATATTCAGTAGTTTTACTTTGAAAAGTAACTTAACTAATCTTTGCTTTTTGAAAAAATAAGACAAGCTTACATTACATTCTTGTGTTTCTTCCTATCTGTAATGTTTGGTAAGATTTAGGAGAAACATAGCCAACATGAAATAAAAAGCATGATGAATCATGTAGGTAAAAGGAGCCAAGCACAAAGGTGGAGGAGTGAAACAACAAGTGTGATGGTTTGGATTGGGTTGTTGATTTACTAAAGCAGTGTAAATAGACAAGTAGTTAGGATTTGATTTTGAAATTATTTAAGATTATTTGTCTACACAAAAGTGAAAGTGATCCGAGATAAAAAAAACAAGAAAATGTATTAGATGTACTAAAAAACAATTTCTAAAACTACGAACGCATAGAAAAAGGTAATCAAGAACACCCACTCACAAATCCAAACATCACCACATCCGTCACAACACTGACAACTATATATCAAAACCCCATAAAAAGGAGAAGAAAGATTGGTCACAAAGGAAAGGAAACACGATAGACTAACCACCAATATTAATCAATCGGGACCCGCCACACTATTCACACCACTAACAACTACCAAAACCCCATAGAAATGTAGAAAGGGTCAGCCACAAAGGAAAAGAAACACGACAGAAAGACCACCAATCAACCGAAATCTACCACACCCTAACACACTAACAGTTCCAACACAAAATAGATGGCGTCTATCTCTCTTAGAAAGATTAGAGAGTCAGAGGTTTTACCTAAATACCATTTTTAAGATAGGATAATTTCACCCTATCTATCAAACACTCGACAAAAAAAGATTCCTCTTAAAAAAGATTAAATCATAATGAAAATTTAAAATTGACAACACAATAGCAAGTCATACTAATAAAAACCATCCTAACTGAACTCTACCAATATCCATATACTTGAAAAAACACTCAAAAAGCCCTAAAATACTTTGAGCAGACACAAGCCCAAAACCCAACAACCTAAAAGTTTTATGGAGTAGCAAATAAAGTAAATATGGATAAAAGAAAAAAATCTGATAATTTTTCGATTCTCGCACCAACCCACAAAACACACCGAAAATCGCCCAAATCTCTAATCACCCTACTTCTAGGAAGATTGTGTCAAGTCGACAACTTATCCTAAAGTATATGCCAAGAGAAGACCACAACTTTTGTCGGTGTCCACGACGTCTAGACAACCATCAACCACATGTTTGTTGAAAGTCTATTTGAAGACAGAGTAAATTACACTAATATAACATTTGGGTAAGGTTACATCATTAAATAACATTTTAGCGAATGCAAATTTTACAAATTTCTAAATTTATATCATATAGATAGATCATTTATGTAAAAAAATTTAAAAGCTAAAATTATTTGATTATATTATTATTATTAAAAACTCAATGAAAATAAAAATTTATACACTTTTATTAAATATCATTAATTTTTTAAATCTTATTCTTACATACACAAGTAAAAATGGTACTCCCTTCTAAATGAAAAATATAAAGAAAAAGAAATTAAAAAATCAAATGTACTTTATACAAAATCAAGACCAAATATGTTTGACATTTTAATTTACTTTTTATTTTATTTTTAGAAGAAGCATCTATATTTTTTAAGAAGTTAAAATGAAATATATTAGTGAGAGAAAGAATGTCAAAATTAAAGACCCGACAGAAAATATTAAATTACATTTAAAGATAAATAGAAATTGGAAATAAAAAGGAGTTAGTTCATCCAATTACAAACTATTATTCCCAAACACATTAACATACTTAAATTTGAATTATTATATATATAAAGGCTTGATTCATTTCTAAATAAATATATTAATTATAGAATAATGAATCCTTGTTTTAACTTATATAAAATTATTTCTCAATATACAGATTAATAATATTCCAAAAAATATTAAATAGATTTAAAAAGAAATATTAAATCCATACCAAAAAAATAATTAAATAGATCTAAAAATTACTCTAAAAACACAAATATTAAATAGGTTTAATTATGGATTTAAAAAGAAATATCATATAATTGTGTAAAAAAAAATCATATACAACATTAACTTCAATAAGTTAGTAAATATTACATCCTTAAAAAAATCAACAAATAAAATTTTACAAAAATTAACATAATAATTTTGTAAAATTAAATATTACTATTTATTAAATTTAAAAATGAGTTTCTGTCAACAATTTTAAAAAAAAACAAAATTTTCAATTACCTTAATCTCAAATATAAACATTACCTAAACAAGATTTATCTCCAAATCCCATAAATCAGAAAGGCACCCATCAAGATCTACCTCCTTAATCTCAAATATGTATTGGGACTCTTCTCCTATATATATACTTGCCCACTCTCCTCCACTGTTACCATTATCTATGTTTCTAACTCCAAATGAGTTCTCTCTCATTATTTTTTTATTTTTTTGAAAGGTTATATATTTTTCTTTTCTTTTGTTATCAACCCCTTTCTCCTATTATTTTCCCCTAATATATTAGATCTCATCTAGATTGCAACTTTGATTTTGACATAAAAGGATATATTTTAACCAACACAACACATCATCTTCTATAGATTTTGAATCCCATACTTGTTTTCTTCGATCTGCATAGGTTTTAGTTTTATTGTTCTTTTTGAACAAGATTTTTACAAATAAAAATAAAAAGAAGGGTTTTGCTTTTAATTTTATTTTGTTTAATTTCGAGGAAAGAGTTTCACCTGAGTAGATTCTCTCCTTGTCCCCTCTTTTTAGTTTCTCTTTGGACAAAATCAGTGAGAAAAAATTGTCCTATTTTCTTTGTGTATGTTTATATTAATATTAATATTTTTTTGTCATGATTTAATTTACTACACTTTTGGATGAGATTGGCAGCAAAGAAGCATAGTTGCATGGACAGATAGTCAGTCGTGATTTGCAGATGGAGCATCATCAAGATTCACATGAAAGTGCAAGTGGGTTTTGAACTCTGAGATAGATGTAAATAAATCTAAAGTTCTCCTTCTCCATAGGTCTTTTGAACTGAGAATCTTGATGATGCTGCATCAGCCATAAACGACTTTCAAATTACTGTCAAAGATCTGACCAATATTGTTCAATTCCACTTTGCTTTTTGTGTTGCTGTCAGGTGGGTTTTTATTTTTGTTCTTTTATTCTACTCCCTCCGTCCCGAAATATAAGAGAAAAAAATTCAATTTTTTTGTCCCAAAATGTAAGAGAAAAAGTTCAAATATTTATCTTTTCAAGAAAAATTTACTCTCTCTCTTACTTTTTCTATAAACAACAATCAATAAAAATTGTTTTTACATCTTTCCATACAACTTTTTTCAAAAAAACATACTCCTAATCATTATATTTTACATTTTCTTAATAAGTGTGATTTTTGTTTTTTCTTTTATATTTCGGGACGGAGGGAGTATATCCTTTGTTTCTGAATTTCTAATTTTTTAGTGTAGTTTTTTTTTTTAAATTAAATTGTATTATCATGGGCTTGCAATTTTTTTCTAAATGAAATAAAAAATAGGGTGATGGAAACTTGAATTCAATACCTTCAGATACCAATCGCTACTTAGTTGATTTAGTGGTGATTGACGCTGAGCTCAGTAGGGAGAACCACATTTCGAACTTCCGCAACAGCGATCGGAAAGGGGTTAGAACCACTTGATGTCAGAACTGACCCCCAAATCAGATTAAATTGGTGATAAAAGAATACCTTCAGATCCAATAATATATACTTCCTCCGATAACATTTATAAATAAAAATTAAATTTTTAGATTCATTGAACAATTTATGTATATAGTCTAAATTATGAACTAAATACATAGATTGTTTAATGAATTTAAAAAGTAATTTTTTGTTTATAAACTTAATCGGAGGAAGTATTTTAGCATCACTAAACCTAACTCTTGAAGTTATATATTTTTTTTACAAACTCTTGAAGTTTTTTTTTTTTGACCAGTACAGACTCTTGAAGTTATATCTGTGTGTTGTTTGTTGTTTTTTATTTACTTTTTTATATGATTATTTTAATTATTATTTGAATATTGAATTACTGTTTATTAATTAGGTTTTCTGTGTGCTTTGCAGACAATCCTAGGTAATGAAAAAATAGGCTAACACGGAGGCGGTGGGGAATGGCTATTAGGTATTTTTATTTTTGCTGACTTCATAGATATTTTTTGACTAATTCATCATAAATCTATTTATGTATATGTTCCTTTTCAGCATAAATGCTGGGATGGATATGTTGTCATTTCATTTTCGAAATGTAGTTTGCTGATATATGACACTTCCTTTATTTATGTACCGTACATAAGGAGAGAACTCTAAAATTAGTATCTTGATTAATTAGGGTAGTCCTTTTCTAACAAAAAGAGGATAGAGTCCATTGATATGTTGCTATTATTGTGGTAACTTTTATACCTATGATGAGTTCAAAGTTTTATAAATTTTTACCTTATATATGTATAGATCTCTAATAAACTTCATCAAAGACTGCAAATTTTTGTTGGTCCCTTTTAAACCGGAAACGGATGGTATGATTTACAGTGGACTAATACTTGAAATTGATTTGAGGTTGTAAGAAAAATTGTTTATGATAAATACTTCTTATAATTAAGTAGAAATTTATTGTATGTATTAGTTCAGAAAAATAAGACAATCAAATAGGTATTAATGCTCAAATCTGAACTTATGTTTGTTTACTTAAGTCACCATCTTGGAAGCTTTGAGTGCTTTTTCGGTGCTTATATTTAAAGAACAAGTAAAAATTGAAGGATTTTAATTGTTGTTCTGATTCTAAATAACCCAAATATTTCTTGTGAGATTTTCGGTTTCTCTTCCCATAAGCCACAAATTTTGTCTTATTTTTTTTCGTATTTAGCCCTATTATCTTGTCCATTGAACTGACTAATTTAATTCGGAGTGAATTCTGACATCAAATAATTTCAATTTCTTTCCAAATATAGTTGCGGGATTGAACCATATAGTTCTCCTACCAAACCACAAACTTTGTATTAATTAGTTATATAAGAACACATATAATTAACTTTTTGTGGCTTCATAAATGAGTGTATTTTCTCTAATAGATAGTCAAATCTCTCTTATGATTTTTTTTGTCGAGACCAGAGTATTCAGCAGTGAAATGAGTAATTAATTTTCTCGCTGAATTGGAGGCGCGTCAAAAGATAGATAAGGATCAAACCTTTGAGACTTGATTAAAGGAAGATGAACTTCAACCGCTCAAGCACAATCTAATGGAGTGTTTAATGAGGTGGTAGATTTAAATTGTGAATTTTGTCATGTTATGCTATGAACTATTTATTTATTTATTTTAGTTTTCACCATCAGTATATGGCTCACTGAACCAGCTAATTCGGTTCGTAGGTCAATTTTAACATTAAGTGGTTTCAATCCCTCTTCCAAAAACAGTTATAGAGGATCGAACTATCGCTCTCTCTATCAAATCCAACGCTATTTACGACTGAACTAACTAAGATTTGATTATGCAATGAATATTTATATTATAACAAATGTAAATAATTGCGGTTAATTAAAACTAATGATCGTAATAACATTATTTCTTTTTTTCATTATATTTTGATTTTTTTTCATCACTAGTTTAATATGGTTCGGGGGTTAATTCTAGCATCAAGTGGCCACCATGGTTCCAACCCCTCTCGATCACAGTTGCAGGTGATCAAACTGTGATCCCCCTACCAAGTTCAACACCAATTACCACTAAACCAACTAACGATTGGTCGTTATATTTTAGTCTTATTTGATGTATTTGGTTGTAATATGCATACATTCTATTTAATATATCTTGCTTTTGTGTGAACAATAATAATGCTTATACATTATGTTTGTGTACAGTAATTTGTATATATATACAAGAATTAATTACAAAGTAAATAAGTATTTTGATCTTGGAATGTGTCATTATAGTTTCTAAAAGTATTGAAATTGTATGTTATATATTTATAAAATGAATATAATTGGAGAAAGTATAAGAAGTACTCAAACTCACGTCTGCCAGTTAAATACTCTACCCATTTTATTTTAGGAACATTATACCAACAATGTCTCACACATTCTTAATTATATTTTTGGGAGTGGATATTATTATTCCTATATTGGTTTGCATCTCAAAAAAACATTGCAGATTATTGAAAATTGAAGCTAGCTTGGGAACTTGAATATACCAAAAGAATGGTTCCATTCCATACATATAGGACATTGTTTTAAGTTGTTTCCATGGCCATGATGATCAAGGCTTTGGCTTTAGTACTAAAATCACCCGTGGTTGGTGGACCAATATTGCAAGTTGGAGCTAACCTTAGGTACACTCTATCTTTATGCCAGAGATATTCCAGTCCTTTTTTTTTACATCTTTTCGATATCAAAATATTAATGCTCAAATTAAAGTTAAATATTAGGGATTTGTTTTAAGTTTAAATGGTTAATGAATTTAAATTAATAGGATTAAGGTCTCATCGTAAAAATAGTTAATGGTATGCAAACTTCTCCCGTGAATATTTGGAAAAAGCCCTTATTTGGTCGTTATGTAATAATATTGATGCATCGAGGGAAATACAGTTGGTATTGATATATGTCTTCGAAATGAATCTGGAGCATTTATCTCAGCTTAAATAGAGCACTTTTCATCCAAGTGTGTGATTCATGTCAGTGATGCTCTGGGTCTACTTTCCGCGCTTAAATGGGTGCATGAGCTCAACTTAGGACCTGTCGATTTTGAGTTGGACTCAAAAATAATAGTTGAAAGTTTCTTATCTTCTAGATCAGATGCTACAGAGTTTGGAGATATTATTAATAATTATAGATCTTGTTTTTCTAATTTTATAACAACTCAAGTGTTGAGTTTATTCGGAAACAAGCAAATGAGGTTGTCCATAATATTGCTAATGTGGCCTTATTTTCAACTAGTCTCCAAGTATTAGTTGATATACCACATTGTATTAAACATATTTTGATTAATGAAATCTTATTAGTTCTCGTCAAAAAAAAAGTCACAAAATGTTGAACCGCATCAACCGAAGACCCATGAACTGTTCCCCTCCAGTTAAAGATTAGAAGCCAAATTTGTTGTATGACGCTACATGCTACATGAGAAGAACACATAATGTAGATTCTCAACTTCCATGGAACAGAAAATACAAATTGTGTCGTATCATATTAAGAATGATGCCACGTTGATGAAGAACTTCCCTTGTTGTTAATCGTGCTAATAATAACCTCCAGAGGCGGAAACAACATACTGTTGTCGGGGCTAGTGCTTGGGCTCGACACAAAAGTTTTGGTATTTTATGGATTATTTTAGGGTAAAATTGATATTTTTAAGGATTAATTTATGGTAAAATTGTGATTTTTAGTTCAAAACTAAGATTTTTCACTACAAAATATTTTTTGTGTTTTAGGAGTTAGTTTATAGTAAAATTGAAATTCGTAGGGATTAATTTAGGGTAAAACTGAGTTTTTTTCTTTAAAATTAAAAATTAATTCATCGCAAAACTAAATTTTTTGTTTAAATTTGATATTTTACCTGGACTTTGTAAGTTTTGTTGCTCCGCCATTGGTTCTCCCATAGTTGTTTCAGAGCTTTCTTCGTATACATGTCTAAACCACTGATCGGCATACTCTCTATCAAATAATAATAAGCGGATTTGACCGAAAAAGAATCAGGCAAAATGTTAAGCACACTATCTTCATTAAATATAAATGTTAAATGAAAATACATATATAATAAAAGTGTGTTTACGAATGGTGAGAGCTGTCAAAAATGGGTTGGGCTAAGGGCCAGCACATTAGCCACAGATTTAGGCGGGTTGAGCTTCAAAAAAGCTAGCTCAAATACACTTGGGTTTTTTTGGCCCAAGCCCACAAAGCCCTTCAGATGAATGTGTCGGGCAAGCCCGTTTAAAAATATATGTCATTTTAGTAAAAATAATATCAATAAATACATAAAATATTATATCTAATTGAAAATTTATTGCAAAAAATATAGTTTAATGTGTAAGTTCAATAAAAATAGTTGGATTTACCTAAAACAATAAAAAAATAATTTATAACTTATTAATGCATATTTATTGATGATGTAAAAATTATTTACACTTAAAAATAATTATATCTCAATAAAATTAATAATTATGAAGAACTAATATATCAAATTCACTTTAAAAAGATCAAATAAATTAAAAAAGAAAAATCAATAAGTCGGACAAGCTCATTAGCCCATCGGACTAGACCGAGCTCATGCAGGACTAGACCGGACTTGTTAAAGCATGGCAATGTATAGTGCAAATCCCTACTAATCAAGCTGTAGGTGAGACAGAGAAAGACTATGAATCTATGATTCTATGAACATAAGTGGGCCTATATATACTGCATGGAAGATATGATTAGTCTTATTTACAAGGTACGAAAAATAGGGCAAAAATTATTTTTAGGTCGGGGGTGGGGGGCTGTGGGGAGGGAAAATGGGTTCAATTTTTAACAGAGATTGTACACAAACCTCTCAATGAGATAGCCAATTAGGACAGTGATGGGGGCACACAGATTTCCATGTGATAATTGAATCATCACTATCATGAATCATGAACAAAATATGTGTTTCTTTTTTCTTATTAACCTTTCAATTTTTCAAGGAAAAAATTGTTTCCTTTTCAATGTCTTCGAGTTGTACTTACAGTTAAAGAGGATAATGATAAAGTTGGAGTTTTAGGTAATGTGTTACCTTGTGTAATTTTTTTTTTCATTCTATGTTGATAAGTGATTTTCTTAGTTGCATTTCTTCATAAACAGGGTTTTTAAGGGCTTTTGATGGTTGATATCTCCTTGGACTTTAAATATAAAATATAGTATATGATTGTGTCAAATTTGAATCAAAATACATTCGAGTTTTGTTCACTCAAATGTTTAAAAGAAAGTTGATAATATCTCTATTACTATAAGATATCTTTAATTAATGTTTTGGAATATATATATTGTAAATCTTTTTCCCTTTTTAACACTTCGTTCTCTCTTAATAATTTTTTGTAAAGAGAGAGTAAGATAAAATAATTTGCGAGACATTTAGTCCGTTGCGGCCTTATATGTGGTGTGATGCGACAAATGCATTATCCACTACGTTGTGGTTAATGCGATTGCGGTCACAATGACAACCACAATATTACAGCCCCGCATGCATCACATGATTTCGCGGTCCCCAGTTTGGAGCCATTGGATCCCTCAAAGCTTACTTTCTGGGCAAGTTTTATGACATAGAACTCCAACAAAACTGGATCTATACATAAGAAGAAATATGATTAATTACTAATTTTCAAGGAGTTTCTTGTGTTTTTCATAGAATCCCTGCATTCATTTTACACATGCTTGTTAACATGCTCATTTGTCACATGCTTTGTTTATGATATATCATCATCTTCACGTTTTGCACTTTTCAATCCATATTAAATATTCATGTATAAAACAGCTTTCATGTGACTTAGTTATATACTTATTAAATGATTGGTAATATTACACATTTAGACCCTAAATATTAGTTGATTCAGTAATAATTAATGATGTTGAATTTAATAGAGAGTATTACAGTTCGACCAGCAACTGTGCTTGAGAGATATCTATCAGAACTCGCTCCGAAATAAATTAAACTGCTAGTGAACATAAATAAAAATTACACATTTAGTCTCTTAAGATAATTTTACATTAGATCATGCTAATATGTACTCTTAACTAAGGCACATGTTAAAGATATTTTAAATGGTAATTATACAATGTTTTCAAGTATATTATTAAATTTTGAAATTTAAAATAAATCTTCTCTGAAACACTGTAAAATATTTATGTTACAATTAGTTTCCCTATTTTCAATTTTCAGCCACATGTTGTACGCGCGTGGAGCTGGATAACTTATACTTTTTGAGAATTGAAAAATGGAAAATGGACATAATCACATGACACCCATGAAGCCTGATAGGATATGATATAGATACAATATAATATGAATACACTGAGAAAATTTTAAAATTTAAAATAAAATACGATATGATATTTTAATAAAAAATTAAATATATAAATGTAAAATATATAGACATAATTAAAATTGAAAATAAAGAAACATTTCAATTATCAAAATAAGTAAATTTATATATCTTAAGTAATATCTAAAATGCGAGTCATGCACATTTATACTAATCCTATAATTTTGTCACTCATTTCTTATATTTTTCATCTTTCTTTGACAAAAATTGAAAATTTGTATGCATATGAACCAAATCTTTAATTCTTTTTGGATCTATTTTATTTCTTTTCAATATAAATAAAATATTGAATACTTCTCTGATACGTATCGAGAATGAACCAAAATATGTATTAGAAAGTATCAGATAAATATCGCAGAAATATCGATATTGTTTTATTTAAAAAATGAATTTTAATCATTAAATACTTCTCTAATACGCATTGAAAAATATATAATACATATCAATATCGGATATAATATCTAACGCAATACTTAATCAATTTTAAAATATCAAAACTTCACTATGTAAATACTAAATTCAATTGCATCCATCATGGAGTGTCGGGCTGGTTATATCTCCTTTACCAAGTGGAGAAAACCACAATATTATTGGAATCTGTTCAGTTACTTCAGTACTACTGTCTAGAATCTAAATTATCATCAATGATCCATTTAAGTTATATGCTCAATGCTCTATTTTTTTGTTGCACCATATTTTGTTAAAAAATGAAAGGAGTAATTTTATTCAAAGCTAAACTTTAAATAAAAGGCAAAATTACACCATTGGTCCTTTATCTTTTTCATTTGTAATAAATTAGTCCTTTATCTTTTTTTGTAACAAATTGATCATTTATCTTTTTCATTTGTAACAAATTGGTCCTTTATCTTTTTTTTGTAACAAATTGGTCCTTTATCTTTTTTATTTATAACAAAATGGTCCTTTATCTTTACTAACATTTGCATCATAGAACCTCTTATTTGTAACAAATAATATAAGATAAAAGACCATTTTGTTACAAATGAAAAAGATAAAGGACCAATTTGTTACAAAAAAAAGATAAAGGACCAATTTGTTACAAATGAAAAAGATAAAGGTCCAATTTTGTTACAAATGAAAGATAAAGGACCAATTCATTATAAATGAAAAAGATAAAGAACCAATGATGTAATTCTGCCTAAATAAAATCATGTTGATATTATTGCCCACCCTAACATCATGTCAAATTGGTTTGTGAGTTTTACATTGATTTCTGTGAAACCTATATGGAAAGGAAGGTTGTTACATTTTCGATCAACATTGTCCTTTAAGCATGTAATCCCCTAGAATTGATATTTGGGCACACATCTTTCTACATTCAAACTTTTCTTAAGTAAAGGGAATATGGGAATATACTCCCTCCGGTCTTGAATATAAGAAACACAAAAAAAAGCACACTTTTTAAAAAAATGAGAAATGATTAGAATAAATATTTTATTTTCCATTTTATTATTACTTTTGTTATTAGTTAAAGAGAGCAGTTTGGAAATTGTAAAAAGAGTAATAATGATTAAGGGTAAAATTAGAAGATTAACAACAAATAGTAATAATTACATTAATTTTTTCTTATATTTGAGACAAACAATTAGCTTTTTTTATTTCTTATATTCGAGACCGAAAGGAGTAACAATTACGGAAGGAAAAAAATAAAATAAATAATATTTATATCAACATGTAAGAAGATACTAGATCTAGAGGTACGTACTAGAATCCATATACAACAGGAAAAGTAGATTTTTTACTAAAAGAATTAAAAGGAAGACTCGAACTCATACAACAAGAGCATAGATGTATAAGTTCAATTTTACTTTTCTTAATTATTTTTTCTTTTCTTGTATGATATTATTCTATCTATTATATCCATTTGAGAAAAAAAACATAATATATGAAAACTAATTTTTAACCCAATGAAAGGATCTCCTCTCATGCATGTAACAACACTCCAATTGTACAAACAAAATCCAAAAGAAAATAAGAACTACAAATAATAGATTATAGAGAAAGTTATTGTCAAAAAAAAATTATAGATAAAGCTACATTTATGGTCCCTTAAGTTAATTTTAAGTTTTCTAAGGGTTTTTTTTTGTTTCATTTTAGTCTCTTAAATTACAACATTGTACAATTTAGTCTTTTAATTTTTTTTTTTGTTTCATATTGTTCCCTTAAGTTATAATTAAATGTTAGACACTTTGATCATTTAAAATAAAAAACTTGGACAAAATATCTTAAAATTTAAAGAACTAAAGTGCTCAATAATCATAACTTAAGGAATCAAAATGAAGCGAAAAAATACTTAAAGAACTAAACTATCTAACATTTATAATTGAAGGGACCAAAATAAAACCTAAATTTAATTTAGCCAAGATTATATATAAAAGCTCATGAAAGAATAAGAGGAGGTCTAGATGAGCAGTTTATCTTTCCGATATAAAAAAAAAACTTTGTTGTTAAATATGAAGTCAATAAAAATCTTTGTTGTTAAATAGTATTAAGAATTTGATAAACCAATTTTCAGTGGCAAGATCATGATTAGTCTAATTAAAACGGTACCCAATTCATAATGTACTAAATGCAAGATTGGTGTGTGGGAACCCAATAATAAGAATACTTGCAACCAGCACCTGTTTCAAAATCTACATAGTTTCAACTTTTCAAGCCAGTGTGCTAAACCAGTGGTATAATTACTGAGTACAAATCAGACACAACATAGTCAAATAAAGGTAAATCATAAAGTGTATAAGTGATGATGTAATCATTAAAACACCAAAATTGAAACCAGTTTAATTATAAGATTTTTTTTGGATAATATTCATATTAATATCTAACAAGAAAAACTAATTTGCCACTTTACTATTTACATGCAGGACATTGTAAAATACAGTTTATCAAAAGCTACCAAAAAACAAAAGCAGTTTGGTTATCATCATAATCATAATTGTAATAAGGAGAGAATACCCTGCTGCTACCTTTGAGGAGTACCAGAAAGGATTGGATCATTGATAGCTGAACTATGTTTTCCTAATGCAGGAATACTAAGAGAACGTTTTCTGAATTTGGCTTTACCATTTGATGTTAATTTCTTCTCACTCTTTTCAACAAGTAAAGAAGAATAAAAGCAATGTGGTTCCTGAGATGCCATTTCTATTGGCACCGGTTCACTTCTAGTTCTAAGGAATTGATCGAGGTTTCGATGGTATTTATGCCCGTACATTTGAGTTCCAAGCTCCTCAACAAGCTTACTCCTAAGGTCGTAATCATCATCGTCTGACCAATAACCGTTTTCCATTACATCTTGCATTGCAAGATCGTCGTACTCTTCATCAGACTTGGTTGATTCTTCGTCAACAGATCCAACCTGAAAAGAAGTAAAAAATAACCCAAAATTAGTAACTTAGTACTACTTTGTGTAGCACCGACATTTCATATCAAAGGCGTGTCTGGTGTCCGACATGACGCTGACACTTATGATTACTAAGTTACTTCCATTTCCTCAGATTATTATCAGTGCTGGTGCCGTGTTCGGAATTTGGGTTTGTGTCGATGTTCATAAGTACTACTCAAAACATAGCTTGGCATCGATTCAATTCAAAGTGATAACCCATCATATCGTCGTGGAAAAAGAATATTGTCAATTTATGTTACCATATCTAGTAAGGGCAACAGCGAAGCAAACCCAAAGGTTGAATTGAAACTCTTCTATTGGGCAAATTTCATCACATACAGACATTTCAGATAGGTAAACAGTTTGACCAAAATAATACAAAAAAATCTACCTCATCATGGACACTTTTATCACCATCGTCACTGAAATCCTCATCGCTGCCCACATCTAGTTGATCATCAATCTCTTCATCGCTACCATGCACCGAGAAGTCTTCTTTAAGCTAAACAAACAAGATACAAAATCAACAAACAAGGCATTAATCAAGAAATCTTCTTTGAGCTAAATAAATAAGAAAAAAAAATCAACAAAAGACAGATTCTTTTGTTATTTGTTATTTGCCTAATTATTATCAACAAGCCTTTAAATAATTATCATGTTGAACAAAGAAGAATTTACAAAGATGATTAAATTTACCTCCTTGGAGGGGCAATCTGACATCCTAGGCGAACTACAGCAAGAGGATAGATATCTACTACCGGTATCAGTCCCATCAGCTCTGGACTCATCAACACTTCCTGCATGACTAGTGCCGCCATCGGTAGGCCAAGCACTGATTCCATAAAAACCAAACTGAAGATTTACGGGCTCTGCCTTATCAATCCGTAAGGGACCATACATTGGATGTCCAATTCCATTCTCTGGTCCTTCACACCATGTGGGCTTCCCATTATTATCAACTAAATTTACCGGCCAAGCCTTTGCCACAGAACCATCGTTATTAACTAGAGCCATCAGACTCCTTGAAGAATCTTTTCTCTGAATCAATTGAAGCATTCCTTTTGAGCTCAAAGAATTGGCTGCACATTGATTTCTGTATTCTTCATAAATAACTGTGACAGTATTTCTAACAGGATCATATAGTTGTTCCCCAAATTCTCGCCTTCTAAGGCAGCTGAAGAGAGTTGCATGGATGGCTGCTACACTCTTGTCAACATTTGTATTGTTTATTTTGGGAACTAAATGCTTTTCAGCACGCTTACAGAGATAATCCTGGATCGTTCTGATGTTTCGGATATACTTCACATACTTGTTTTTAGCTGGATCTAGTGTCATATATTTCGCACGCACAGCAAATCTTTCCAAATGCTTCTCCTCATTTGTAATGTATATCATGAATGGTATAATCGACGGATGTTTCTTCATGAGCCCCATCTGCATGATTATTCAGGTTGTTATTGTTAGGTGATGGAAAAAAAACAGAAACATATATATATTGACATTCATAAGAAAAGAAATAATTAAGGATGCAGTGATCAAAATTTGACATACGACGAAGTTGAGGCTCAGGTGAACACCCTCGACGACAACAGACTCTTTTCGTTCTTCCCAGGAAGTGATAAGCCTATCAAGACTGTCAATTACCATCTCACTTTGTGCCTTATATCCTTCAATAGCCATTTGTTTTGGACTTGGACGCTCAGAAGCACTTGATCCCATCTCTGATGTCCGTATATCAGAGTTGCTAGAATTTTGACCATCGGTTATGTCATCTTTGGAAACTGATTGCGACACACCAGCCATCTTTTTTGCTTTCTTTTTGGCCTTTGCCTCTGCAACAGCAACAGGATCCAAACACTCACCTGCATGGTAAGTAGATGCCCACAGCAACGGATTTTCTTTCTCATCAGCAAAACTTCTCATCATGTGCCTGATAGAATCAGTTGATACCACTGTCGTGATTCCCAATCTGCTACCCTGAAGTGAAGATATAAATGAACTCGTTATTGAACTGCAAGAGTAGTATTTCATTTCAATTTCATTAATCAATCAGATTCATATCCTTCCGCAAAATAGGTAAAAACTAGAACAAATGTATTTGTATAACAAACAACTATTTCTGTACAGAAATATACCAGTAATGCGGACAATGTGGATTTGCCACATCCACTAGTGCCACACAGCAGCACAGTTACAGATTCCTTCTTTTCACGGAGTCTGAAACCAAAGAAAATAATCAGGAATATAAGAGCGTAAGTTGTACCTAAAATGGTTTCTAAATATAAGTATTTAATGTTTAGGTGTTACAAATATCACATTTCAACATGCTGTACGCTCCTTTTCACATCAAAACTCGGTGACTTGGATAAAAATACACAACAATTCTTCCTAAACAATAATGAAGGTAAATTAGACATTTAGTCGATAGAGTTTCGGAATGGAAATAGATCAGAAGTGGAAGATGAAAGTTGAAAGTATGCACAAAAACGAAGGTTCGAGCATGAAGTATAGTTTTAACCTAGTAACTAGAACCAAATATGCAAATCATTTTGAAAACTCAGATCTACCATTAAGTTTCTGAAATATCTAATAAAAGTTATTAAAAGTACTCCGAAGTGCTTAATGACTCTGATAGAGCAATAAATTCATACCAAAACTGAACGAGGGCAGTACACAATTTCCTTGTCTTTGATTAGCAGGGAAGAAAAAGCGTATAACATGCTAACAATTACAGGAAAAGCTATATCAAGAAAATGCAAACCATGGAAGACCAAACTAGTCATATAACTTTTTTTTTGACGAAAGTCATATAACTTGACAGGTTCCATTACAGTCAGAAATATGTTTTTTCCTCTCAATAACGATAACGATATAAAACAGTGTCTTACCTGCAGGCTAGAATCAAGTCTGCTCTCTGGTTAGGACTCACATACTTGTACTCGGCCAGAGCATCACATACAATATCTAGAAATGTTTCTCTCCGAACACATACAGATGTGCGCATTTTGTATAACTCAAATGGTATACTCTTAGTTCTATTATCTTTCCCCAAATATGATTGGTTTCCTATGTCTGTTTTACCAAGGCAAACACTAGCAGGACAACCTTCTTTTTTCGCAAAATTTCCCTTGAGTGCATCAGGACCTAATGAAACTGCTGCATCCGGCTTCAAATTTTCTGTATAACTTTCGCTCCTTGTGCTTTCAAAAACTCTTTTGCTGATCTGATCAGATAAAAATGCAAAACATATTCAGAATAATTTTGTACAAAATCTCCAAACTTATGCTTACTGTGAAGTTTACCTCTAAGGGGGTCTAATATGAATTCAACTATAAATTATGGGAGACGTTTGCTCATTACTCAATCGAACACAGTTAAACATTGTCATAAACTAATTACTGAAAAATCCATTACTTCAAATGACCGCCATTAAACATGAACACATTAAAAATGCCATAAGCTAGTTACCATAAAAAAACCATTGCTTCAATAAACAACAATTAAACATGTATCCATCACTAAATACCCCTAGCATGAATCCTACAGTATTCCATTTTTTCTCAAAAACTGCATTAAAAAAGTGTTGGTTTGTTACAACAATAATAAGTAGACAAGCTATAACATTCCTATTTCGTCATGCTCGCGCAATAACTAGTCTTATCTTATATGCAATTTAAATCTTGTAGTTCTCTAACAATATCTCATCTTTTAATTGCAGAAGCAGACAAATCTAATGTCCATGTCGTATCAACGTATGTCCTACCATGCCTCATAAATATTCTTAACAAGGATCACTGAGTTCCCAATCAACATAAATTTTAAAAAACAATCTACTATAACCCATTATTCCATTCAAATGAATCAAAATTTCTCAGCAGCCAACTATGATTGGCACAACTGTTGAATATTTCGCGTGACTTGGGTTCAAATCCAAAATTTCATATAAATTCCATTGTAAATTCCATAAGATTTATGAACAATAGTCCACTTTAAATGCATCATAATTGACTAGAACATTAAAATTATTATTAAACAAAAACAAAAATGTTGAATTTACACGCATACAAAACCCATTCAACCATTAAAGGAGGCAAGAATAAGATTAGGAAGCAAAACACAACCTAGTCAAAATAAAACAAAACAAAAAAGACATAAAACAAAGACGTTGACGACGAAATAATGGCCCAGAAGAATATAAAATGCCAACAAAACCAAACAACAACCAAGTCAAACCAGTCATATAGGTAACAAAGAGACCACCACCACCAACAATAACATTACAACAACAAAATCAAAATACTCAAATTTTCCACTAAACTATACAGCACCTAAAATCCAAAACCTCAATATAAATCTTAACCACCTAAAATTCCATCAAATTAACCAGTTCAATTCCTAATTATGAAACAATTTTGTTTACATAGGTCAGGCTAGTGTCGAAGCTAGAAAATATATAAAGTCTGGACAAAATATCAATATCAAGTTTAGGGGGTTATTGGATTGAGATATTGAGGGATTTTAAAAGTGATAAAAAAAGTCTTGTGTTATTCAATCAAGACTTTTATAAAATGTATGCAAATCTTGTTAACTTTTATAAAAAAATCTCTCAAATCTCACACAATCAATATAATCTCACGAAGTCTTTTAAAATCTTCAAGACTTTTTCTTATTAAAATAGTCCTTCAAAATCTCAATCTAATAACCTCTTAAACAAAAATCTCAATTTTCTAATAAAAAATTTCAATTTTGAACAAAAATTCTCAATTTTGCGATAAATTAATCCCTTAAACTCTCAGTTTTACCCTAAACTAATCTCTAAAATACTAAAAACTATTTTGCGATGAAAAATCTCAGTTTTGAACAAAAATATCTCAATTTTGTCACAAATTAATCCATAAAAATATCAGTTTTACTCTAAACTAACCACTAAAATACCAAAAAATATGGGTCAGGCCGAACTACAAATTACCGAACCCCTCCTCCTAAGAACGATAGCATTAACATCAAAGAAAATTTCATCAAATTTGCATAATCCAGTAAAAAAAAATTGGTAATATCTGAAACGAAAACAAAAACAAAAACAAAAAGAATGAATACCTTGAATGCGTGTCTGGCTTTGCATCCCATAAGTTGCAGAGTACTCTGCAAAACGGAACGCGTATAACGAAACGATTCTTTTCCTTTATCTTTGAGTTTCTTCTCACCATCATCAATAACAACTATATACAGTATCTTATTACTCATCTCTCCATTTCCACCGCCACCGCCACCACCAACTTGATTATTATTATTATTATTATTATTATTATTATTATTTTTCATATTTTCAAAACATGCATAAATGAAAATACTAACTTCCACCGCAAGCAAAAGTCATTACAATTTGCAACAAAACAAAAGTACAAAACACAACAAATTGTTAATTAATAAATTAATTAATTAATTAATCTTCATTCCACCACCAAATTCTTGCACGTTAATTACCGTAAATGTGAAACTAAACTATGATTATTGAAATTGGAAAAAAAGAAAAAAAAAAGGAATGTATATGAAGAAAATGGATGAATTGAAGAGAAAAAGAAAGAGGAAATTAGGGTGAAAATGTTGAAGAAGAAGAAGAAGTTGTTTTCAGGCATAATTTATTTGAATGAATTGAGCGGTGCAGCATTCTGATTTTCGGTTGTTTTATTTCTACGACTCTTTCATTCTCTTTCGTTCGTTCGTTCGCTTTGATAAAAATAAATATATAGGAGTTTTTGTTTTTTGAAATGACGGATTTAACCTTACTATATTCTGCGAATTTCAGTTGCCGCGTTCTTTTATGCAATTTTAGGAAAGGCTATACACGTATTAAAATATATTGAAGGCTGGGTCAAAAAAGATTTGGGTATGGGTCCCTTAACAATATAATCGCTTCTTTTTACAAAAATTATAAAAATAGTCAGAGATTCTGAATTTTTATTTTTATTTTTTATATAGAATTTAATTGTTTTTTATTTAATGAATTTTTGAATGAACATATTCTTATTTTATTATTCTTTAGTTGTTGAGTCAAAAAAAAAATATTATTCTTTAGTGAGATTTTAGTTTTTTTGGTTTTTATCTTTCTAGGGGACTAGAATTTTGTGTTGAAAAATGTATTACTACTAAAGAATGATTTTCTAAAGTAGAGAGAATCTATGAACAAAATTAGTATCTAATGCATTGATTCTTCTTCTTTTTAGATCGAAGCACTTTATCCAGAGATTTAAAGTTGTTTCGTACCGATGACGAGAACCTTCAACTTTTAGTTAAAGAATGATAAATCTCAACTGTTTAATCACACCTTATAAGTTCATCTTAATTTATATGAGACTAACTATAAGTATTTGTATTTTTCTTATTAATCATCTGATTCTTAAGAAAAAGGAGTTTAGTAATTCAATGTTCAGCTGTAAGATAAATAAAATTTGGTCAAGAATATTTTTCACCTAAAAATAAAACATAGATTATTTAGTTTTTTTGACGAGAAAAAACAGAATATTTTGAATTTTATCATTTATATTTATCACACATAAAATTAAAAGTTATAAATTTTTTTCACCTAACCCATCTCAGTAATATATTTTTTTGAATAAAAAAAAAGACAAATACATTAAACTGAAAGACACACACTAGATTGACACAAGATATGCACATCTTAAAGGTGAAAACAAAAGTCATTGAATTCAAGAGATCAAAAGTAAAAGCTGCTTCAAAAGAAGATGTGAACTCATCAAGTAGCCCTCAAACACATCAAAGGGTTCAGTGGCGGACCTAGCAAAATTCTAAGGATGAGATCAAAAACAAATTAATTTATAAATAAAAATGCAAATCATTTAATTCATATTATATAAAAATTAAGTTATTACTTATAATAATGCATATATATTATTCTGAGGATGTGACTTTTTATTTTTTCTAGAAATTTTTCATCAAAATATTTATATTTAGTCATATTTTTAAGCCAATTTACGTATAAACTTTCATATTTTTTAATTAGTTTTTGTATTTACATTTATAATATTATGTGAATCTCTCCTATAAAAAATTAGAATTTTTGTAGAAAAGATAGATTAAAACAAATTTACATACAATAAATTCTATTTTAAATAAAAACAATATTATATTTTATTTTCTCAAAAAACAAATATTTGAATAATTTGACAAAATAGTTACACATTTTAAAACATTGATAAATTATTAAACAGTAAAACATGCTTCAAAAAAGAAAATAGAGCGATATTTGCTTATAATTATTAGAAAATTTATTTTACAGGAAAATTGAAAAGGTTAATAAACCCCGCAAATAAGAAAGGACAAAATTTTACAAACTAAATAAAGGGGGTTTGAAACCTGAAAACCGGAGAGCAGAGGAAGTAGTGCAAAGTGCACATACTATGCAGCGATATTTTTAAACCGCCGCAAAAAAAATTGCTACTAAAAATGTAAAATTGCGGCTAAATAATATAAAATCACCGCTAAATATACTAAAAACCGTTGTTAAATAATATATCTATAAAAAAAAAATTGAAAGGACGGGCCGTAGCCCTGCACTGTCCTTTTAGGGGCTCCGCCTTTCAAGGGGTTCAAATACCACATATAAAATCTTCAATTAAAGATCTTGAATTTTACTTTAAACCACCACCCAATTTATATTTTAATATTATCAATCATGGAATCTACCTTGATAATTTCATGATTAAAAATTCAATCAAAAGAACTAACAAAAATCAAAAAACATATTAAATCTTTTCAGTTCTAAACCAATCCTAAAAAGACTATCGAACTATACAATTAAAATTATAATTTAGACAACATACGAAGATCAAAAATATAATTATAAAAAGTAATTTAATAATTAAATTCAAGTGATTAATTAACTCTTCTTAAGACAAATTGTTCCAAAAAATTCAAACTCAATTATGGAATGAAACAATCCTTAGCCTACTTATTATCTGACGGTTAAATTTTAAAATATTAAAATTTCTCTCTCTGAGAATAAGCTGGTAAAAATAAAAAGTGTCATCCTAAATTAATTGATGGTGTCTTACCTAATTGTAGAACTTGACTAAAGAATGATTCCAATGCCCGCCTTTGTTTGAAGAAAGGAGAACGTTTATTTCTGGCCTTCTACGGCTGCTCATAGAAATAATGCTCCAGCGCAATTTATACTTTTATGCGTCTAAATAATACTGTTGGTATAGTTTATTCAATGGTTTAAACAAGTGTATGTATGAAATTCTTAGATCATACGATTCAATCATAACAATTACATAATTATTTCATTAATCTTGAGATGAGTATATATTATTTAAAAAAATTATATACATATTAAACAATACAATTATGTTTGTTGTCAAAAGACATGACAATTTTTATTAAACCTATCCTTATAAACTATATTGATTGATATGTGTTTCACTTTCACACTATTATAAATTATAAATGTTAAGTGATTTATGTTTTTATCCCTTGGTTCAGTGGAAAATAAAAATATTTGTTTTTATCCAAATTATTTAACCTCCAGTTTGTTCAATGTTAATGATATAATTTTATAATCAAATATAGTATAATTGAAGTTGTTATGTCTGATCCTTTAATTATTAACAGATCAAACATACCATGACAATGCAAAAATAATATAACGTAAGTGATCAATTCTAGAAGAAATAAACTCAGAAATGGTCAAATTTTTGGTTTTGGAAAAGATTTTTGTTTAAAGAAAGAAATGCATTTTTTGTCCTTGTTTACTTTATGCTCACAATTTGTTTGTATTCTTTGTTTTATTGTTTTTTCTTCAAACCAAAATCTACGTTTCTGGTTATCAACCAAACACTACGTTTATGGAGTCATTTTCTTTAAGAAATAAAAGACTAGGGAGTCTTCTTTTGAAGCCGAGATGTTGACTACGATGGATACATTTGTGGATAATTTCTACAGCATGTCTATTAGCATCCTAGTATACTCAAATCATTTATACTTACTTTACTCCATACACAAATTGATATAATCAAATTCTATTATATAGTTCTTCCGTCATAAAGTATAAGACAAAATTAATTAAAAAATTTAATGTATTTAGTTTAAAATTCAATCTAAATATATAATAATTCTGTTCGACCAATTTTCTCTTAAATTTTGAAATGGAAAGATACATTATTTTTAAAGATTGACCTCTCCCAATAAATATTTCTCTATACATATCAATTAAGGATCGAACTAATGATTAAATACTTAAAAGACCCAAATATTTGCTACGTGTGTCACTCACACTATTTAATCACTATTTGTGGTCCAAAATTTTATTTGATCTTAATAATAATAATAGAGCTTAAAGGAAATACATATTATCAGTTAATAAAAATAATTTAAATTTCATGTTATATAAAAAAAAGAATGACAAGGCAACATATATTATTATTATTATTATTATTATTATTATTATTATTATTATTATCAGTTGACAGTATAATATTATTTTACAAGTTTATAAATTTTCATTTTTCTCATCTCATCTCATAATTATAAATATCTATAATAACCGACAAATTTCTCAACCCCAATTTTTCTAAAATACATATGTGCATGTAATTTTTTATCATTTGTTTTGCCTAGAGGTAAGCGGGGCAATGTGTAATTAAAAGCAAGATTTTGGGCGTATTGTATAGGTGGGAAGCTTCTGATAGTACAAGAAAATTAGCTACTAATATTACCTTAACATGTAAGAATGTTGCTTCCCATGCTACAATGTGTCAATGTTGATGCAAACTCGACCCACGTATTTGTTTAGTAATACACGTGTGCATTGACACTGTAAAATGGTAACACGTGTGTGGGGTTTAAGTGCAACAAGTATATATATAATCATAGGTACGCATTTTAACATGGCTTTGAGCGTGGGCGGTCTCATAAAAAAATTGAGGCAATTTCTAACTACTAGTACTACTTTTCGTCAAAAAAAAAAACAAAAAAACTATAGTACTATTGCTATAGTACTATTGCTATATACCAAGATCACCGAACAAGAAAGTATATATATTTAAAGAATAAGTTACTCCCTCAGATTATTTAATAGAAATTTCTAACTACTGTACAGAAAAAGATTCTGCCGTTTAAGTCAGTATGTATGTAAGATAAAAAAATTATAGTTGAAAAGATCATACTCTTAAATGGTGTATAACCACTTATTTATAAGAGAAGTTCTGAACGGACGAAAGATGACTCCGTGTAGGTTTTCGTGACTGTTGAGATGATGGATGTATTATCCAATGGCCAATAATGTGTCTCACGTTATATCCATTTATGCCAGACGCCCAGTATCATTGTGGTAAAATACCTTGAAATCCGCGACGTTCCTCATGCGTAAGTGGGCCTAGATCCATATTGTGTATTGGATCTTTGACCAGTCCAGAACATACCTCTTGCGCAATTAAGGAAATTCAATATAGTACAAAATAGTTTGGAATTTGTGTAGTTATTGTTTACTCCCTTTGTCTCAAAATAAATGTCCTACTTACCAAAATTGTTTATTCCAAAATAATTGTCATATACTATTTATAACAGTGTTTTTTCTTATTTTACTCTCATTACTAATAATTAAGTGAGACAATAAAGTAACTAAAGAATCTATTTTTTAATATTTCAATGTCAACTACTAATAAAAAGTGGAGGCATTTCTGCAAAAGTCTTATTATCTCTCTTCCATTTACACATTTTTTTTAAAGTATGTGAAGTGGTCAACTAAGACATTTAAATTAGAAGAGGAAATATAAAATATACTCTCTCTACTTTAAAGTGGATGTTGTTTTAGTTAAAATATATTGTTTCAAAATAGTGCCGTTTTCAATTTTCAATACAATATTTTTCAATTTTATTCTTTAATATATTATTTTATACACTATTTCTAAAGAAGCAAATGAATATAATAGAGTTAATTTAGTATAAGTGCTATTATTTTTTACATAACGATTACATTCTTTAATATGTGTGCAAAATGTTAAAATGACATTTATTTTAAAATGGAAGAAGCAGTAATAAGGACGTGTTTGATCTGCTAAAAAGTATAGAACAACTTTAGTTATACTGTATTACTGGATTTTTTTTTAAATAACCCTCAAGGGCCAAAAAAACCCCAAACTACCCCCTTTTTTCTGATCTGCCCTACTGACACACAGCAGGTCAAACGCGCTACTTGGACTAGCGAATTTAACCACAATGCCTTTAAAACCTGCTGCACACTGACACTACACTAAAATGGTAGTTTCATAAACTAACAATAAACTACCATTTTAAAACAAAACAATAAACTACCAATTAACTAACAATAAACTACCATGTTAAAAGTTAAGTGGTAGTTTATTGTTTTGTTTTAAAATGGTAGTTTATTGTTAGTTTATGAAACTACCATTTTAAAACTTAAACTTTTAACAATTCATTCCGTTCACGTAGGAAAAATCAAAACAAAGCCTAAACGCGCTACTGGTTTAATGGTCAAACGCGCTAGTCGCAGTAGCGAGTTTGAAGCTTAAACGCGCTACCTGTAGTAGCGCGTTCAGTCATCAAAAGTCACAGCAGTCACGTCAGTCAGTGTCAGTGTGCAGCAGGTTTCAAAGGCATTGTGGTCAAACTCGCTAGTCCAAGTAGCGCGTTTAAGAAGTCAAACACTCTACTGCAAGTAGCGCGTTTGACCTGCTGTGTGTCAGTAGGGCAGATCAGAAAAATTCAGAAAAAAGGGGTAGTTTGGTGTTTTTTTGGCCCTTGAGGGTTATTTTAAAAAAAAAAAATCGTATTACTGTGTTTGATTTTAAAACTATAATTGAGATTGGACAAAAACAGATAATTGTATCCTCAACTAAATCACGGGACAACTTTTTGTCTAAATCATTAAAATAACATTTTTCTTCACCAATCATCATATAAGAAAAAAATTATTCAACACCTTAAACGTTTATCATATATTGTTCTGTCTTGTACTGTTTTATCTTGTACTGCCTTGTACTGATCTATCCAATTCTTTTATTTTACAGATCAAAGTAACCCAAAATATTATTTTCAATACAAAAATTAATTATTTGATATTCACGTATGATGTTTTTAATTAGCAACCCTTTCCTTTTTTTTATAGGCTTGATTATATATTTGACCATTAAATTTTATAATTGTGCAATTTTAATCCATTAAATTTAAAATGAGTAATTTTTTGAAGCAATTTTAATTCCATTTTTTGACCATAAAATGAGTAATTTTGGCTTCTTAATTTTATCTCATTTTGCATTTATCAACCCTCTATACATGTTTTAACCAATTTATGTGCGGATGCGCTAACAAACGTTGAATGCGAGCAACAGATGGAGATCATAATTTATGAGCATTGTCTTGCTCTTGTTAGTTTTATATTTCATGTTTGATTTATTGGAGTTTATTACAGCCAAATTGATAGTAACGTAGTTTCTTTTTTCTACAGTTCCACTTCCACCCTCTTGTACCCAAAAAATGTTGTTTAGATATTGTTTATTTTTATAATGTGTGTAAAGTGTATATAAATTGATATCATGCAAGTTTGTTAGGCATAGATTCTTCATAAATTGCTTTCCAATGATATTTGAAGACTAGGCTTAACCAAATATATAATTTTTTTGTTAAGAGTAGGATAAATAGACAAAACTTTCACATTATCCTATAAATTGCGAAGAATATATCCGATTATAACATGAAAATAACAAACCAATAAGCAATAACATAATTAGTTAATTACAATACAATATCATGATTATGATGTTAAATGAAAAATACTTGGGAGATATAAGGAAATTGTGAGACTTGTGTGCTAAAAATTGCAATGAGCTTGAATGAGGAATGGAAATATCTTCAAAAGGCACTTGGGCTTACCAAGGAACTTGGGCTCGAGAGAAAGATAAAAGTTATAGAAATTTTCTCTTTACACCCAACATGTTTCTCTTCTCCCTCCATCCAATAATTATATTTTTGCCCCTCTAAAGGGTTTCCGAAAACTTTGCATTCTAGAATATGAATTTCAAAAAACACTTTGGATTCTAGAATCCAACTTTTGTTTTGTACTTTTAACTCATTATGTAGTCCCGAATGTATACAGTTTGTGCTGTCTTAATTGAACCAAAATTTTCAACATTGATTGTCTTACCCGAGAAAGATGGAATTAAAGTGGTTAATTTAGCATATCTCGCATATGTATATGCATAGTCATGAGAAGCTCGCTTATGCTTTACACTTGTAAGTTCTTGTTGGTGAGCGGGATAAAATAAATCTTTTGTTCCATTGTTTGAACGTTTTATAATTGAATGGAATTTCATATCTTACCCCACAAATTGGAGTATTGAAAGAAAGTGGTGGCATATATAAGAGAATCCATTTCGTCCTATTCTATTTTATTGTCATTTTTAAAATTCAAACATTGGACATTAATTCATTCTCACATTCCATCAATTCAAACGTCAATTATGTTGCTTTCCATTATAACTGTCACCTATAATCCATCAATATTTAGCATATCCAAATATTTTAGTTTTTCAATTATCAAATGGTATCAGGCAGATCTGGTGAACCTTCATCATTCAATGGTAACTAAACAATGGCTCACATTAAAACATTGAACTAAACATACAAGGTGCTGCCTACTGGTGAAGGACATTAAAGACTATTTTAAATTATTATGAAACATAGAATGACTATAATCCAAATTTATCACTTCCCTTATCCCTCATTAATTGAAACAAATCTTAAACTATGTTTACAAATACAGATTTTCTTTTTCCGATTGAACAGGCATCCAAAACACAATCTCTTTTACTTTTCTGCTCAAAACTGTTGTTTGCCGTGATTACCCTACACCAATAATTAACCTAAAACTTAAACGGTAAGGCCTTGTGGGGCACCAGGCACAGCTGCCTTGGGCTTGGCCTTTTCAACCACAATCGCCTGTGTGGTCAAGACCATCCCGGCCACTGATGCAGCATTCTGCAAAGCACACCTTGTTACCTTGGCAGGGTCGATGACTCCGGACTCAACTAAGTTCTCATACTTGTCTGTCATGGCATTGTAGCCAACCTCCCATTCGCCATTCTTAATTTTCTCCACAACTACTTCACCCTCTATTCCAGCATTTTGAGCAATCAATGACGCAGGTGCTACCAGTGCCTGCAGAGACAAATAAGAGAAAAACCCAACATCAGTAATATTTTTTTCATGTCGAATCAAATATCAGATGTTGATAGTGTTTAGTTGGGAAAATTTATGTGTTTATGGGGCCATGGAACATGCTGTGCAAAATGAAAACAATAATCATAGCATACTGGTCAATGTATGTGCAAATTGATCATTCTTCTCACCTTTTGAACAATGTCAGCTCCTAGCCTCTCATCTGCATCTTCAAGCTTTTCCTTAATTGCTGGAACATAAGCAGAGAGATGAACCAATGCAGTACCTCCACCAGGAACAATACCTTCCTCAATGGCAGCAAAAGTTGCATTCTTGGCATCTTCAATTCGGAGCTTACGGTCCTCAAGTTCAGTCTCTGTAGCAGCACCAACCTTGATAACTGCAACTCCACCAGATAATTTAGCAATCCTCTCGGCCAATTTCTCGGAATCATAAACTGAGTCTGTTTCAGACAACTCTTTCTTCAACTGTGCAACCCTGGATTGCAACTCATCCTTTGACGCAGCATCCGCAATAAGAGTGGTAGAATCCTTGGAGATGGTCACTTTACGGGCCAAACCAAGTTGTTCAATTGAGGTGTTTTCAACAAGAAGTCCCAGATCACTGGCTTGGTACTCAGCACCTAACAGTTAAAGGCGCAAAAATGTTAAGAAAATGTATCACAATTCACATGGGAAAAACAATCTACTGTAGAATGATACTTCCGCAACAAACATGTATTTCCTAGATAGCTGTTCTTGGTCGTATCATAACAGAATAACTTCAACAGGTCAAAATGAGTAGTAACAATGACTATATTTCTAAAATAAATTAACCAAACTATTGAACAGGGTTAACCTTCATTTAACATGATTAAGAGTAACCAGATTTTACATGATTAGACATTACCGTTCACCACATATGCTATATTACTTGCAGTATCCAACAAAAAATTAAATACACGGAAATCTCATATACCTGTCAATATAGCAATGTCTTGAAGGAGAGCCTTTCGTCTCTCACCAAAGCCTGGAGCTTTGATGGCAGCAACATTAAGGATACCACGAAGCTTATTCACAACAAGAGTAGCCAAAGCCTCACCAGTGATATCTTCGGCAATGATAAGCAAGGGGGCTCTCAATTGAGTGGTTTTCTCCAGAAGAGGAATTATATCTTTTATGGCTGAAATCTTCTGATCAGTAATCAAGACTCTTGCATTCTCAAATTCAACAATTGATTTCTCGGGATTTGTAACAAATTGGGGGGAGATATACCCTCTGTCAATCTACATGTCACAAGCAATTTAATTAGAAGTTGAAGCTTAAAAGCAAATTTTTCTTCCTGATATAAACAATCAACAGAAAAGAAAAGATGTCATTAGACCCAGCAGAGAATTCATACCTCCATTCCTTCTTCGACTTCAACGGTTGTCTCAAACGATGACGACGACTCAATGGATAAAACACCATCAGGTCCAACCTTCCCAATTGCTTCAGCAATCATTTTTCCGATCAACTCATCATTTCCAGCAGAAATAGTTGCAACGGCTGTTACAGCACCAGAACTCGTTAGAGTAAAACACGAACAAACTAAAAAAGAAAAAAAGAAAAAGTAATAATAACAATACCTTTAATATCATCTCCGCCTTTAACAGGCCTAGCCAACTTCTCAAGCTCTTCAATCAAAGCCACTACAGTTTTATCAATTCCCTTCTTGATAGACACAGGATTAGCACCAGATGTCACACTAAGAAGTCCAAGCTTAATAATTTCCCGAGCTAGAATCGAAGCCGTTGTAGTCCCATCACCAGCAGAATCATTAGTTTTACTTGCAACCTACATTTCAAATCAACACATCATCCTCAATAACCAAAAAAACATATACACATTACCTCATACATATTGATAACCAACAATAAAATAATTTACACCATTTATCAATTATCACATACCTCCCTAATAAGTGCTGCACCAGCATTTTCCATTGCATCAGGTAGCTCAATAGCTCTTGCAATTGTCACACCATCATTAACTACCTTAGGACTACCGAACTCATCCAACACAACATTCCTCCCTACACAAAAAAACAGCATTTCACATTTCTCACTCATACAAAACAAACTATACTAAAAAAAAAATTGGTTTTCACCACCAGTATCTGACCCACTAGACCAACCAATAAGATTTGAGGGTCAGTTCTAGCATCGAGTGGTTTCAACCCCCACCCAAGCGCAGTTGTGGGGGAATCAAATTCCTTCCTACCAAGTTCAGGGTCAACCAACACTGGCTTAACTAACATTTGGTAAACTATACTAAAAATTTGTGATAATAACAAACAACTGATATATTTATACAAAGAGAGAAACATTTTCCTTTTCACATTTCTAAGAAACCACACATGTTTCTAGAAATACATTTTCCTTATATGTACATCCAAATTCAAATTCACATTCTACGTAGTACTGACACTCCAGATTGAAGACGTGTCTGGTGTCTGACACAATACTACGACCAACACATATAATTACTTTCAATTTCTCAAATTATATAACAAAAATCTACCTCTAGGTCCAAGAGTGAGTCCAACAGCATCAGCAAGTTTATCAATTCCAGCTTGCATCGCAGCGCGTGATTGGTTATCAAAAGCAATATCTTTAGCAGCGGCTTTAACAGTAAAACGGTTAATATTCTGCCTGTAATTAACCCTTCCATGTTGTTTAGCCTTTCTGCTAAGACTCGTTTGTGCCTGAAATGAAGAATTAAAATTGATTAGATTCAATTTAGTTGTTAATTGTTTTGGGAGAAATGAAAAAGAAGAGGGATAGTACCTGGTTGGTTGGAGAACGAAGAATTGAAGTTGAGGATAGAGCGTTGGTTGAAGCCATGTTTGGAATGGAAGAGTGTAGAAGGATAAGATGGTTTATGAGATAAAATAAAATGAACGAACTCAACGAAGTGATATGGGTTTAGGGTTTGAGATTTTATATGGACCAATGGGTTTTCTAGAACATTCACTAATTGTTTGAGGACGTTTTTTTCATTTAATTTGTCCATAGAGTCCCTATTATTAACCGTGACTCTTTTTGGGAAATAGATTTTATAGCTCATGGCTAAGTTGTGTTAAGAAACAGTTTAATTTTTATATTTATTAAATAATTGATGTATTTAGTTACGTATAATATAATATATAATATTTATAGTAATATTTGATGTATGTTGTTCGCTAAAGAATAGATTTCGGGAGAATTCATGATTTATATGTAGAACAATTATTTTGCTAAATTTTACATATGTTATGGCCGAACTTTAGACTATTAGAGCTCTCTTTTCTTAAGAACTAAAGGGTGAAAAAAAAAAAGGTAAAAGAGTGTGTGCAAATTGAAATATACTAACAAAGATAATATGCATGGGAGATGAGACCTATTATTACATTTCTTTCAAATATTATGAACCTGCGCAAATATACAGTATACAAATCGAAATATAACAAAGATAATATGCAAAATAAATTTATCAAAAAGTAAATGTAAAAAAAATAACAAGATGCACATATATGAATTGAAAAAGTAGGATTATTCTATATAACCAAAAAATAACTATAAAGGATAAATTGGACTTTTGATCAAATATAAAGGGTAAAATTGGACAAAAAAATAAGTTTAAATAATTATTGAATATTTGGCGGGGTTAACCCCTGGCAAATATTATAATAGTACGAGTTAAATCACAACTAATCAGTCAATCAATGCAATAGTGGCAGGTCACTGAACCAGTTTCACAGGGGTTTTGATAGGGGCAGCTCCTGGCAAATTTGACAGATGTAGGCTCCTGGTAAGTTTGGCAGGAGCTAATTAAAGTCCTCAGAAACTATTTGCTCTGAGCGTTTTTGCGAGAGAATGCGCTCAGGTGAAAATCCTTATCAAATGTGTGTTTCACGGGACTTTTTGGCAGTTTTTCAGTAATTTTGCCCCTGTCAAACTAGCTGTTTTCTTGTAGTGTACGAACAATGCCCTTCAATACTTTGATCTAAGAAGACATTGAGATTATATTTAAGCAGTTGAGAGGTGTTACAAATTAGAGAGAAGTTGAAGATGAGATATTGATCTTATTAGTTTAGATCCTTATGGAATGAGCCTCAAGATAATGAAGAAATGAGTCTTGGGCCAATCTAAAATAGTTGCCCACAAGTCAACAGACCATATGATGAAGTTATAATTTTATAGCATCATGATGGCACGCAAAGGAGACAATTTATATATTTGATTTAGTCGTATCTTTGGAGATTTCTTTGTTAGAGCTTTATCTGGAAGGGAGTTACGTTCTTTCCAGAAATTCTTGAAGGCCTAAGTAGAACTCAGGCCTAAGAGAGGGTTTGAACCATAGTGGATTTTTTTTTCTAGAAGATACTTTTTTCGCGACTTCTTAGTACATTAAGATTTAACTCGAAAAGGAAATGTTCAAAGGAATTTTTTGAGTGAAATAATGAAAAAATGTAAAAACTAAATTGATCATAATACTACATGACAAATTATTTAAGTATTATTAAACATGTATGATCTTTGATGAAAAAAAAAATGATATAGAATTTGTCTTTTTTATTTCTTATTTTCACCATCAAGAATTCTTAAGGCAAAGGGATCGTGTAATATAGAGTTCGTGCGAAATCTAATATCAAATAATTTTAATTCCTCCCAAATGCAGTTAAGAGAATCAAACTGTAGTCCATCCTACCAAATTCAACAATAATAATCACCATTAAAACAACTATCTATCATTTGGTCAATTTGTCACTTTATAATGTACAAAAGAAGAAATTTTTTTGACTATATCCATGCATCTGATTCAACATATTTCTTTCAGCATATATTTTTTTTTATCGTACGAGGTTGCTGATGTGTCATTTTGACAATGGTTTACACTTGTCTTAATTGGAGCATGATGATTATAGTGTGCTACTATAATACTATATGTTTTTGTAAAATTCATTCATTCATTTTCATTCATTGAATTTTATGGACATTTTTTGATATTAAGCAAATGTTGCTCCCCCATACATCGCCAACTCTTCCTCTTTGCCGCCATTTCTTCATAGGAAAAACCGAAATTCCTGTTCTTCTTCTTTCTCTCTCTCTCCCCATGTCGTTTCTGTCCATCTTCCTCAACCCATGTTCATCATGATTCTCTTTGTTTCTGTCTCAGAATTTCACCCTTTGTCATGTCAATAATAATTTTTCCAATTTGTAAATAAATAAACCAAAAAAAAAAGACAAAAAACAAATCTTTTCTCATGCCAAAATGAACAAAAGTGATAATAAAATAAAGAAACATGATTTTGTTGTTGTAATATTTGTTGTATTATTTAGTTGCACTGTTGGGCCACAACTAGTTTCTTGTCAGAAAAATGCCGGTGGTGGCAGCAGTGCTGGTGGTTCAGGTGCCGGCGTTGAGATATTCGCGCAAGAAATGTATGAAGGCATGTCCAGTTATACAAAAACTTTCAAAGCTACAATCAAGGAAAAGTTGGGTTATTGCATAGTTGATGTGTGAGTACCTTTGTAAATTTCCAAATTTGTACCCTTATCTCTCTTAATTCTTGTATTGATGATGATTCAAATTTGTGTTTTTATTTTTTTTCTTTAGGGATGCTGATTGGGATGGTGCCTTCAATTTTACCAAAGATCTCACATTTTTGACCATGTGTGCCCAACAAATGAAAGGTATATACTTTACTTCTATCATCAAATTCAATCCATTTGGAATAAACCTTTTTCTATCATTTGAAGTTTTTCAAATATTGCATGCAACTGCGATTGTGACCGCAATGTAAAGTTGATTTTTTTTGTTTGCATCACTTGCATTGTGACCACAATTGTGTCTGCATGCATATATTTGACTTGTAATTCTCCACGATATCAATTGTCTAGACAGTGCTATTTTCCATAACTCGAACCCAATTTAAAACCTTTAATTATGTGAATGTTTATGGTGACATTTTTTTTCAGGAGATATTACACAAAGGATGTGCACATCATCAGAAATACAAGCCTATGCCGAAAGTTTTGCTACAAAAGACAAGGCTGGTAGCAGAAGCAAAGCAAACTTCTTGAAGCCGAACAAAAACTGTAATATGAGCTCTTGGGTTAATGGATGCGAACCTGGTTGGGGCTGCAAAGCTAATGAGAAAGTTGATCTTAATAATAATAAGAAGGATATGCCTATTAGATCTGTTGATTGCCAACCTTGTTGTGAAGGTTTCTTTTGCCCCCGCGGCATCACCTGCATGATACGTAAGCATTTAAGCTAGCTTATTTAGCAATCATCGTCTGCAACATTCAAAAAGGATTATCTGCAGTCGGCTTTATGATGCAGTCGATCTCTCATAATCCAATGGCATGCAAGCGACTGCATCATGTAGTTATTAAACTTACTATATGTTCTCGATGTTCTACTTTTATTGATTTGTTGTGTTTTTTGTTTACTATTGAAGCATGTCCTTTGGGCTCTTATTGTCCGCGTGGGGAACTAAATAAAACTAGTGGAATATGCGCACCGTAAGTACTTCCCTTTTAGTTCTATTGGTTTTACATTCTTATTTTTGGCACACTTTAATATTTATCAGCAGAGTCAATCTGCAGATATCGTTATCAGTTACCTCCCGGAAAAGCTAACCATAGTTGTGGAGGAGCAGATATTTGGGCAGACATTCAAAGTAGTAGCGAGGTATTCTGTTCAGCAGGATCATATTGTCCATCTACAATCATACAAAATCCTTGCGGTAGAGGGTATTAATATTTTTTCCATCAACTTCTACTTTCCAACATTAATTTGGTCTTAAGTTTATAATTAACCACCCAACTTGGTTTCTAGCTTATTGTTTATAAAAGTTTGCAGTTGCGGGTATGCTGCAAACTTTTATATTGCAAAAAATACAGACAATTCAATTGAAATTGTTGTTGAGATGCCATGCGGAACCTCAAAATCTGTTATATTGCAGCCGCAATTACTGATGCACGCGACGCCACAATTTAAAACCATATCATATATTTATTATTACTACACTTTTTTAATACTTAGTCATTTTTTTCTTCCTTATTGTTTGATCAACTAAGTGATACTCACCTTTCATATATTATTCTTATGAGAGCTTTTATTTATATATGAATTGTAGGTATTACTGCAGAAAAGGTTCTACAGCTCAAGAGAGTAAGTGTATCCAAATTTGTTATTCTGTGAACTGTATTTTCTAGCACTATTATTTTTCCATTTTATTGATTTTTGTCTTCCTCAGGATGTTTCAAGCTAGCAAGTTGTGAGCCTAAATCAGCAAATCAAAATATTACTGCATATGGTCTTCTAGTTTTTGTGAGTAATCTTTAAAATTTTCATTTTATGAAATAATCAATGCTCATATAAGTTCCATAACTATAACATATGAGTTTAACTGGAATGCATGTTAGTGTAAAAAAGTTATACATATACATCCGATCACATGTTAGTACGTATAAGACATGATTGGATGTATGTGACTTTTTTACACTGACGGTGCATATCAATTAAGTTCAACATATATACAAGAAACAACCAATTTATATTTATTTTTTATGATTTTCAATGCTACTTGATACTATTCACATCTACTATTATGGTCCACAAAAAGATGACTATTCAATTTTCGATGTAGGCTGGCTTGTGTTTTATGTTGATTATCATATACAACTGTTCTGATCAAGTTCTCGCAACTCGAGAAAGAAGACAAGCGAAATCAAGAGAAAGGGCTGCTGCAAGTGTAAGAGAAACACAAGCGCGCGAAAAATGGAAATCTGCAAAAGACATTGCTAAGAAGCATGCAGTAGGACTACAATCACAATTATCACGTACATTTTCACGCAAAAAAACATCAAAAATGCCAGATTTCAAAGGTGTATTACCACCTATCGGACCTGGTGCATCAAAAGCAAAGAAAAAGGATAAACACAACCTCTCAAAAATAATAAGTGATATTGAGCAAGATCCCGATAGTCAAGAAGGTTTCAATGTAGAAATAGGAGATAAAAATGTGAAAAAGCAAGCACCAAGGGGTAAGGCGTTGCATACTCAGAGTCAAATTTTCAAGTATGCGTACGGTCAGATTGAAAAAGAAAAGGCGTTACAGGAACAAAATAAGAACTTGACATTTTCTGGAGTGATTTCAATGGCTAGTGACATTGATATAAGGAAAAGGCCTACAATTGAGGTTGCTTTCAAAGACTTAACACTCACTTTGAAAGGGAAAAACAAACATCTATTAAGATGTGTGACCGGTAAGTTATATCCCGGTCGAGTTTCTGCTGTCATGGGTCCATCTGGTGCTGGTAAGACGACATTTCTTTCTGCTTTAACTGGAAAAGCAGCTGGATGCCACACAACTGGTCAAGTTCTTGTAAACGGTCAGGAATCGTCTATTCAATCATTCAAGAGGATCATTGGCTTTGTTCCTCAAGATGACATTGTCCATGGCAATTTGACAGTGGAGGAGAATCTGTGGTTTAGTGCCAGATGCAGGTATGCCACATATTGTAGACAATCTCTGATCACGGAATAGCAGTTTGTTTAAATTCCTATAACCACTATTGTAGACAACACTATACTAAATAGCATATCACAAAACAATAACAATTTTTTCAAATTCGGCTACATTATAGCTGCTATTTGACAACACTATACAAGTACTTAAAGTGGTAATTTTTTACCCTAGCCTACGCATTCATGTGTCACGCAGACGTCAAAGTCAGAACTTAGGAGTCAGGAGTATATCTGTTATTTCTTACTATTATTATTCACATCTCACCTTTTCCTAATTTTGATGTCATTGTAGACTCTCGGCCGATCTACCGAAAGAAGAGAAGGTGTTGGTGGTTGAAAGAGTCATTGAGTCCTTGGGTCTGCAGGCAATAAGGGATTCTTTGGTTGGGACAGTGGAGAGACGAGGAATCTCTGGAGGTCAAAGAAAGAGAGTAAACGTTGGATTAGAAATGGTTATGGAACCTTCCCTTCTAATTTTGGATGAACCTACATCTGGTTTGGACAGCTCATCTTCTCAATTACTGCTTAGAGCACTTAGACGCGAGGCTCTTGAAGGCGTAAACATATGTATGGTCCTTCACCAGCCGAGGTAATTTTGAACGACAAATATTATACCAACACACTCACTAACACGCTTTCACAATAATCTCTATTACTAAATGAAATTCATACTGATCTCACTATGAATTTCAAATTCAACAATGGTGTCATGTACACAAATAATAACCCTTTTGTTTATTCTTTTTTCATGTGATGTTCAGCTACACGTTGTTCAAGATGTTTGATGATTTTATACTGCTTGCTAAAGGAGGCCTTACTGTGTATCATGGACCTGTGAACAAAGTGGAAGAGTACTTCTCTGGCATGGGGATCGTTGTCCCCGATCGTGTCAACCCTCCAGATTACTACATTGACATTTTAGAAGGAATATTAAAACCGAGTGCAAGCTCAGGAGTGAACTATAAACAATTACCAGTTAGATGGATGCTTCATAATGGATATCCTGTTCCTATCGATATGCTGCAACTTACAGAAGGAATGTCTGCTCCAAGTGGCATTCCAACACAAGGAGCCCCTAACCCTAATGCAAAGCTTACTGCCGCGCCTTCTTTTGCCGGAGAACTTTGGCAGGATGTGAAGTGCAATGTCGAGATGAAAAGAGACAACATTCAACTTAATTTCTTAGCTTCAAATGATTTGTCTAATAGGACTACACCTGGAGCTTTCACACAATACAAATACTTTCTTGGAAGGCAAGTTACAAGAGGGATGATATTTCAGCTAACTGTCATCAAAACTTGATTTTTGATTTGATCTTAATTGGTTCCATGCAGAGTTGGTAAGCAGCGGTTGCGAGAAGCTAGAACACAAGCTGTAGATTTTTTGATTCTGTTGCTAGCTGGTGTTTGCTTAGGAACACTTGCCAAAGTGAGTGATGAATCGTTTGGCGCAACTGGTTATACATACACCGTAATTGCAGTATGTAAGTTTCATCTGAATTTTTTAGGGCTTATTCGGTATCTAAATATACTGATCCTTTCCTAGTATCACAAAGTTAACCACTTTTTTGTGACCTAAATATGTCTTTATTTTCAGCACTCCTTTCCAAGATTGCAGCTTTGAGATCGTTCTCATTGGATAAGTTACATTACTGGAGAGAAAGCGCTTCGGGGATGAGTAGCCTTGCTTACTTTCTCTCAAAAGATACAGTTGACCATTTCAGTACCATTATCAAACCTCTAGTTTATCTCTCCATGTTCTATTTCTTCAACAATCCAAGATCATCTTTCACAGATAACTACTTTGTTCTATTATGTTTGGTGTATTGTGTCACCGGCATTGCTTATGTATTGGCAATCTTCCTTCAACCAGGTCCAGCCCAGCTGGTAAGCATTTCAATTTTCAACCACAGCTGAGGTGGTTATGCCTTCCTCACTCTTAGTAACAAGCCATTTCTGTGTTGTTATGCAGTGGTCGGTGTTACTACCGGTAGTTTTGACTCTCCTAGCAACTTATGAAAACGAAGAGGATAGCACTTATGTCACTTTGCTATCTGATTTATGCTACACCAAGTGGGCTCTTGAAGCATTTGTTATATCAAATGCTAAAAGGTTTGGATTCTGATATATGTTGATTTACTATATAACACTGACACTTTATACTAAAGGCGTGTTAGAGTGTATGACGCATGTTGATGTAAGACACTAATAGTTTGGATTCTTATATATACAATCACTTCTATTTTGTCGGTGTTAACGTGTCAATGTCAATGTCAATGCTTGATAACTGATTTATGTTTAGATTTCTCTGTGCCGACTAATTTATGACATGTTTTGTTGCATGTAGATATTCTGGTGTTTGGCTAATAAGCCGATGCGGTGCACTCCACTCATACGGCTATGATCTCAAAAATTGGTACCAATGTTTAGGACTCCTTGTTGTGACGGGAATAATTAGTCGAATGCTCGCTTTTTTTTGTATGATAACCTTCCAGAAGAAATAGTTTCAGCATTCAATTCCTTTGATTTTTTATTTGGACAAAATTAAAGGCTACATCTCCAAGACTCTAGCTGGTGCAACAAATCATGCATGAGTCATGATATGTGTGCTCATCAACTAGTAAATCAATGTGACATATGTTGTAAGAAATAGAAGATTGTAAGAGCATGTTTGAGAGCAATTGTTAGGTGTGGATAAAGTAGCATTAGACTTCCTTAGAAGATACCCTTTCTCACTAATTGCTGTTTTCAAAGCAATTATTAGTTTCTAATATGCTTCAACAGAAAGCTCAACATAACACAGTATAGTTCAACAGTTTTTTAGTTTAACATTATCATTCATTCCTCCACCAATTGGTTTGGTGGTGACAGCAGCCAAATGTATGATATCACACAATCAATGTATATCTATAAATTACTCTATTCTTTCAATAAAGTATGAATGAACTGCTAGTTGTAACATAAATTTGTTGCCTTATCAGATACTACAATTCATTAAACATTAAATGAGAAACTAACATCTAAAAATAAAAATAATTAATGTAACAAACTGTTAATACCCCATGTTACTGAAATTCGTTAATTATCTACGATGTATGTTTTATCTCCAAAGGTTATCTCCCATGAACTTGAGAGCTGGAACGCCCCTTATTTCCATATCCACCAACGGTGACTGGCATAATCTCAATCCAGCAAGTTCTGAATCATTGTGGATAGTTTCAATTGCGCGCATTTGATCCTGCATGTGAATCAACCAGGAAATTGTTTATATAATGCCGTATTTAGTTCCTTGTGTAAGCAACTATCATTCAGTATACTACTATATTTAACGAGTAAATAATCCAATTTGGTCCCTAGAATTGTAGTATTGTATCAACTTGGTCCTCTATTGGATTAATATTTCAAAATGATCCCTAAAATTGTAAAATGTTAAATTTGATTCATAACTCCATCGGTATTAGCAGGAAGCATAATGGCATTAAGTTGGCAAAGTAACGGATGCATTTGAAACTAAATGAATAATTTCAAGGCTGCGTTCAATAATTGATATGAATAGAGGGACAAACATGATAAACATTTTACAATTCAAAGCATCATTTTTAAATGTTGATAATATGAAGGACTGGGTTGATAGGATCCTACAAAGCATCATTTTATATCATGTACTGTCTTCCTAAAATCTGCAATCCGATAATATACTGCTTAGGTTCCCATGTTGACCCCAATACCATTTAATAACTAATCAAACCTATGAAAATTTTCATATTTTAATACAACAATCAAAATGAAACTCTAGCCAGAAACATTTGATAAAGTATGAAAACTCCAAAATACATGCATGACTACTACCATTCAAGGAACAGAAAGATGGATGAATAATTTCTGATTACCTTTATTCTCATTGAACAAAACTTGCAGCCCGACGTAGGAGGTAAGACTTGATTAACTATTAGTCTTTTAACAGGTACACTATCTTTCTTTAAGGATGCAAGTAATCTTGATGATTCATTAATTGCCATAACCTTGAAGAGGTCATAATCGAACAATCACAATGTGAGAAATGTGGAAATTATATTTATAAACTAAAATAAAGGTAATAAAAAGGAAAATAAGAGTAAATGTAAAGCAGATCAAAAGTATTTTATTTTTCTTAAGAAAATTATACTTTACGTCTTTTAGTTGTTTAACTTTTGAAAATATAAATTTAAAATTTACTAACTTAAAAGGCTTTGATTTCAAAAATTGCATGCACATGATAAAAACTCAAAGCTACTCACTAAAGTAAAATCCAAAAGATCAAATTTGGTTATCCAAAAATAAATCAGTAAATGACACTTCAGAGTCTGACCCTAAAATGAAGCACCAACTCCAAGAACATGGCACAACAATACAGAAATTTCCAAGAATTTTGTTTCCAGTTAGCATTACCGTAGGAATTGTTACTATTATGAATTCGATAGTGTCTGGATTATGGAAAAGATCATGTATTTTTGCCACTCTCTCCTTAAGCTTTTCAAGTTTGTCTAACTGCAAGTTCAAATACAAAATAATTAGAAATTTGAAAAGAGGGAATAATAATAGAATAAAAAATATAGTAATAGCTTACAGGATTGTTTTGAGGTTGTTCTTTTCCCAACAAGGAATTGAAGACTGAACCTAATTTCGTTTTCATCTGGACATAGCAATTGATTTAGTAAAATATTAGTATAGATGAAGATGATCAAGACCTAGTTAAATATAAAGTCAGATAGTATAAAGTTTATTGTGCATAAAAATTATACCTTAATAAGTTTTCCTATAGATCCATCCAAGAAGTCAGGTAATGACAGTAACCGAAGTGTATGACCCTATCGACAGATTCATAAACAATCACTACTTTTTCCTAAGTTTTCATAAACACATTGTAAAATAACTAATAAATAATAATGTTACCAACCGTTGGTGCTGTATCAAAAACTATCCGACTGAACATACTATATTCTTCGGACTCAAGAAATTGCATCACCTGGATCAAACAGCATAGTCAGGAAAAAGAAGCAGACACTGTTTTCATGCTGTGCTAAATATCTTCGATTCTTGTAGTTTGAATAAATCAATAAATAAACAACTATACATGCCTTGGTAATTGCAATGATTTCATCTGTTCCAGGTGGAGGAGTGTGCAACATCTCTTCAAGCTTAAGTTCTCCTAACTACAGCAATGTCATTAACAAGAGAAGAGAATGTTAGCAACATCTCATATATAGTGTTCACTTGCTTATGTCAGAAAACTTCTAAGAGCAGCTGTGATCCCTTATATAGTAGTCAGAAACCTTAATCATATGTAAATACAAATCATGAACAATTACACTCAAAACTAAATGCACAAACTACCTGGTCAGCAATCGCTCCAAGTCCCATACTTTGCATCAAACTCTTAGCACCCCCACCGCCAAGCTTTTGACCAGCTGTCTGGAATTCTTCCATAGATTTATCAGGGTTTATCTGTCATCAAACGATCAAAGATGCAACACAGAATGGCGTCACCGTGTTCAGCATAGACCAATAAAGAAATATCAACCAATTTTTTCTTAATAAAAAAGATTACCTCAAGAGCATATAATGGAGAACTCACTCCTTCAACTGGAACAAGCTTTCCCCCTGTCAAATCCTGTTAGAAGTTAGAGCCCTGAAGTTTTATTCACATTGCAGCATAACTAAACTACTGAGAGAAAAAATTCTTAAAGAAAGCCTATAAAAATGTTTGAATTCATAAGGTGTTTAATTTTTTTTTTGTGGCACATTATGAAGTACCTGAGCAAAAGAATCACTTAATGAATGAGCAGGATCAGTTGATACCACCATAGTGGGGTGTCCATGATTTGCAAATTTGACAGCAAGAGAGGCAGCACAGCTTGTTTTCCCAACACCACCTTTCCCACCTAGCATGTAATACTTCCTATCCTTCCCTTCCACCATCTCATCAAATCCACAAACAGTTTCTGCTACATTTCCTACCAATCTCACTGCATTTCACATATATTCAATTACTCCATTAGTTCCTTCTAACTATAGGTTTTTATATAAAAGAAAAGAAAAAAAAAAGTTCCTTATTATTTGACATTTTTAGAGTTCAACACTTAAACGCAACATTTGGTTTTGGGTTACTATGTTACAGTACAAAGTTTCCACTGGCGTTTTGAGATGACTAATCTCAGCTGGAGAACTTAATGGGCACAACAGGTAAGTTCTCTCCTCCCAACAAAATTTTCTCCATACACAAGAGTCAGGGATCAAACCTCTAATCACTTACTTAAGGTGTCCAAATCCCTTATCAACGCAACATTAATTATTGTTTTATTAATAATACATTTAACTATTTATTGCGCATAGAGAAATAAAACAAGTACAATGGCTCTGTTTGGCAAGGTCAAATTTTGAACTTACAAGCTCATTTTGAAAGAAAAAAAAGATCTGTTTGGTAACCATTTTTTCTCATGAGCTTATAGCTTATTTTTACTAACTTATAACTTATTTTGATAAGTTAATTCAATTAGCTTATATCTTTTATCTTATTATTTTTTCTTCTAATTTTATCCCGATCATCTTACTTGAAACAATTAAATATGTACAAGTTAGTTCAACAGTTAATTTTACCAAACACTTTCAATCATTCGCTATAAGCTAGCTTATATGTCATCCGCTACCAATCATAGCCAATATATCAAGGGTTATCATCACATAAAAAACATAATTAATTTAATAAAAAACAACAAAGTTTCCTCATTTCATTTTCACTCTTTCTCAAAACTCAAGTCATTGAATTATTTGAAATATAAGTGATATGCAATATATACCTTGAGATAAAGCTGAGAGAATGAAAGGTGATTGGTTCAACGAAGAGGTTGTGGTGATGTTGCGAAGAAGAAAGGAGTTTTTTTGGGTCTTCAATATGTGACCAAGCAGCGCCGCCATTGCTAAGTGTTTACAGAATCAGAGAAACTGTGACTTTATGAGAGAACAAACAACGCCAGTTTTTCTTTTTTCTTTTGGGTTTAACTTGGGTTTATGATTTCTTTTTTGTCAAATTAATTTAATGATTTTTTTACACAATTAAAATTTAAAAAAATTAATAACAGAAATTTAAAAAATTTAATCAATAGATAAAATCCAACAGTTGAGATTTTTTTTACTAAAACAATTGAGGATAAATTCACAAGGAATCACAATTATTTTTAATTGGTCTTGTTAATTTTATTAAGGTTAAATATGTTTTTGGTTCTCATAAATATATTAAATTTTAGTTTTAGTCTCTTTAAATTTTTTCTTTAACATTTAGTCTCTATTTTGATTCAACTCATGTGTAATTTTTGTATCTTTTAATGAAACTATACATAAATGCGTAAAATATTAAGAAAATATCTCTTCAAAAATATTGGAATTTTTTAACAAAACATAAATTAAATTTAAACTTTTAACCACAGAAAATATATAATTTCAAGTTGAGTGCTTGGAAGGCTTCCCTTCTTTCTCTTGCTGGAAGAGTCCAACTCGTTAAAAGTGTCATTCAGAGCACGTTGATTTACTCTTTCTTTATTTACTCTTGGCCCATCAGTCTCTTCAACACCATTGGCAAGTGGATAAGAAACTTCATCTGGGCATGTGATATTAACAGTAGGAAAATTGTCATAGTGGTTTGGCACAAGGTTTGCACTCCCACTCTTGAAGGCGGTTTGGGCATTAGATCGCTCAGAGACATCAATGAAGCAACTATGATTAAGCTTGGATGGGAGCTTCTTAGTTCACTCTTCTATTTGGGAAGGAATTAAAAGCAAAATTTGTGAGGTGAAGGATAATTGTAGGTGAATTGTTGGTGATGAGAGTTCTATTAATTTTTGGTTTGACAATGGATTAGGGGTTTCGCTTTCTATTAATTCCAGCCTTGTTCTCAATGCTTAAGTGAGAGATTTCGTTCTCAATAATCAATGGTTCATTCTTGTTTCAATTATGCAAAACATTCTAAATTTGTGTAACTTGCTCGGCAAAATAACTATCCCCAAAGTTAAATTTCTAGACAAACTGGTTTGAACTCATAGTGTGAATGATTTGCCTTACTTTTAAAGAGGCTTACAAGTTTCAAAGACCTCTTGGTGCGGTACTTCATTGGACCAAAATGGTTTGGCACAAAGACATTCCTCCTTCTAAATCAATCATTGTTTGGAGACTCATTCATAACAAGTTACTTATTGATGATATTTAACTAAAGTACTTTTTGGTGCCTTCTCGGAAGTGTCAACATAGTTGAAATGTCTTAGATATTATATTTGTACTCTTGTGGTCTTTATATAAAAAAAAATGATAGTAGTGTTTTTAATTAGTTTTTATGTTACTTCATAAAAAGTTTGAAACAAAATTTTATATGCATAAATTGAACATAAGAATAGAGTGGTCAACTAACTAATTATAATTAAATTTGTATGTATAAATTTAATTTTTTTCATATGTTATTAGGGATGACTTTTTTAGAAATAGGTTTGATCTCCCTTATAAATTTTATTAGTTTGAAGGTTTTGATTGTTGTCCCCTTCTTCGTATCTATTATTTTTTAATTTTTATATTTTATTGATGTTGGCTTATTCTAGCCTCATAAAGTTTCAAAAAAAAATTATAATTAATTTTATACAAAAGGATAGAGTGGCTATATATGATGGCCTTCGCAAGCTTTGCCTCATTGACAAACATGCTTAAAAACCATGCATGTAGGCTTAGCACGGTCCAGATGGAATGGGTGATGGGAGACTAAACCACACAAGAAAGAAGCATGGTCACTAGCCTCTTACATTACATATTGTTTCTTCTCCTAAAGTGAAGATATTTTTACTTGTTCTTAACTTTTGAGCCTTATTTACTCATTTCTCCTTATTTTGAGCCTTTTATCATTCATGTACACATTCTTTTCACTTGTGTCTCTATCACATGTAAATCACTTTCACTTGATAGTTTGTACGTCACTTGTTTAATTTGTTTCTAGCCGACATTTACATTATGAACCAACCAAACACAAATTTAAAGAGGCTTACACATATACTTTACTTAAAGTAACATACTAATTAATTAGAAAAAGAAACTTAGAGAAATATATTAGCATATAAATATCCACAAAACAAAACCAAGATTGCAAGCTACGCCAAGAGAACAAACCACCACCCTCACTTCACTTGTGATTGATACATACATGAATGATGTCCCACTCCTACCACCACTCACAACCACAACAAAAAATGTTACTATCTCAATACAACAATCTCAACAAACTTGATGATCAACGAATTTTCAATATTAATATTCCTCATAAGTCATTTTCAACTTCTCAAACACTTAACAAACTCACCTCAACTCACAACTTCTCTTTCTTTCATACCAAGCATCATGAAGAACAACCTTCTTACACTGCAATATTCCCCTATTGTTTCAATATTCTTTCTAATTCTAAGCGCTTCGTGTTTCGCTCTCTTTCTTCCATGGATCATTCTCGACTAGATCGTTTCTCATCATCACTTAACTCTCCTTCCAACATTAATAATAATGTAAGTATTATATTGTCACCCTTAAATTTAACTTCTAAATTTTCAATTTCTTATTATATTGTAGTTGTTGCTTATTACAATATGACAATTAATATTGTCATGATAAAATGTGGGTGATGCGCGCAGCTGCAATTGCAGTTGCAATATTGTTGCAGAGACTCTTAGGTGATCATTTCTAAAACAGTTTTTTCCTTGTCTTTTTCTTTTTATTTGCAGACAAAAAAGAAAATTAACGGACTGCAAAAGAAAGAGGAGCTTGAAAGAGAGGTATTTGGATTCATATGCACTTACATATGTACTTTTATGGCCGGAACTTAATTACATAGTGAACAATATATACATATAGAGATCGATTGAATTTCATCAATCTAACTGTCAAATCTTGGTAAATTAGTTCCACATATTTTCATGATCAAAACTATTTTATTCTTCACTAAATAATAATTTTAAAGGATCTTATATAAAGTTTTTAAAAACATAAGTAAATATTGACACTTAGATCACATAGTTACGACTTTCAAATTTTTCTAAAACTTTGTGAGTTTGATCGTTAATATATATAACATGACTGTACGGTTTAATTAGTGAAATTTAATGTTTATAATGATTTATTAAACAGAATAACTCATTTGACAGTTATATATACATAAGAGATATCGCTTTCTTCAAGAGTAAGTAATATACATGAACTATCTTTTATATATAGTAATTTATTAAGATGGTAATAACAAGTGTCACTAACCCAGAAGGTGTGATTGAGCTTTTAGGGCTCATCCTCCCTTAACCAATGTCGAGGTTTCGATCATCGCCTTGTGTACGGAGCAACTTTAAATCTCTAGATCAGCTATCATACTCTTTAGGTGCCTCCAATCTAGGATCCCTGGTCTCGACCAAAAAAAATAACAAGTGTCACTCTCCTTTTGAAAAAGCTATGACTGAGTTCATATTCATATCAAACTATAGCTATACAATAATAGTTTGCTATTTTTGCCAATGAGAGGACAATCATAGTCAATGTGAAACCATGCCGCTCAATTGCATAGCTTTAAATTGGGAAACTTATATAAGTACAGTATTCATATTCATAGATACTATCATAGATCATAGTAGAGTTACGTTTTGGACAATTATATGACTTATTTTAATGTAATAAACAGGTCACTATGCTTCAAAGGTTGTTAGACCAAGAAAACAAGGTTCATGAAATATTAGATATGGTGAATAGTAGACCAAATGGTTCAGCTATATCTATTCCTAATTTTCTTCCTTCCAAGGTAAAATATACTAGTATTTGTGATTTTATTGTTTGCTTTCTCAAGCTAACTTTTCATAGTGTTTGTTACATTTTATTCAAAACTTAATATTGGCAAAGTAATATATATTATGTAGGGATATGGGTTCAATTTATGTAGCATGTAAAAGGGCTTAACTAGAACCATCCCAATATGAAGTTTCATCATCACGTAGGAGTTAGGTCCTTCAAACCATACAAACATTTGTCAAATAGTCGCTACAGCAGTAATGCACCAAATTCTATCAGAACTCCGTAGTTAAATACTAGGATGGATAACCTCCTAAGCAGATTTGTTTTTCGATGCTATAGCACTGAAACACATTGGAATTTGAACAAATCACTATTTTTTGTGATCAGAAATTCACAACACCGGTTAAAATACAGTTATACAAACTGGTTGTACTATTTATTGCAAATTTGACACATGGATATTCTATGAAGTAAAAATACATGATTTGTTATGCAATTTGTGCAGATGAGAGAATTGTTAGGAGAGTTAGCCATGGTTGAGAGTGAGATAGCAAAACTTGAATCTCAAATTAGCACACTTCAAGCTGGTTTGAAACATGAACAAGAAATCACAAAAGAATCCAAGTCAAAAACATGGAACCAAGGGAATTTGATAAGCAATTCTAACTACAATCATTTATCGAATTCAACAATTACAAATCCTAGTTTTGTTCAAAGAAGTAGTAGTAATATTCATGAAAGGATGGCATTTGAAACCAAGGCATTGCATTTCATAAGTAAAGCTATAAAGGGTGATTATAATCTCAATGATTTCAGTCTTAATGAAAAATCAGGATTTCCTAAAAATTCTGTTGAACAAAAAGAAAATAGTTTTCAGGAAGATGTGAAATTTCATGAAAGAGTTACAAGGAAAAATGGAGTAGTGAAACCTCCCTCGCCTATGCGAGACCCGCGCCATCCATCACCTAAGGTATGGAGACCAGTTTTCCTAATTCATGTATGTATGTTTCTTTTTCTTAATCAAAAAGAAAATTAGTTAGCTTTGCAATTTTAGTCCCTGGATATCACGATTGCGCAATTTTGATCTTTGATATTTTAGTTGCACGAATTAAGTCATATTAGTATTGTCACATGCCATAACTTATAGTTGTCAACAATGTAAATTAACTAATTTGCAATCAATCACTGTCCTATTTTTCAGCTGCGCGAACGTAATCTAGACATGTACTTAGATCTTCCAACAAGATCACTACTTGATCCACTTCTATCAGAAGAGAATGACTTAAAATGGCAACCAAACAAGCTATCTGAAAGCATAATGAAGTGTTTGAATTTCATATATGTAAGACTACTCAGAACATCAAGAGCAATGGAATTGGAAAAATCAGGACCAGTTTCAAGGTCTTTGCATTCTTCTTTAAGCTCAAGAAGTTTCAGGGTCGATACAGGATCGATCCCGAAACCAAGTCTTATGTTGCAGAAGGAATCAAGACAACAAGACCCTTATGGTATTTTTAACACAGAAGAGTCCATTCCAAGGGATATTGGTCCTTATAAGAACTTGGTTATGTTCACATCAAGCTCTATGGATCCAAAGTTTATCTCAAGCCCTTCCTCTATTCCATTACTAAGAAAGTTAAGGTATGACATGAGTAATGTACTAATTTATATAGTGCTCTTAAATAGTAGTCGCGTCGCAATCCTTGTTATTGCAAAGAATCACGGTCAAATGTGGCCAATAAAGTCTCTAGTGCATTATTTGCGTTGTGATTTTGGCTACATCAAAAATCGTTATGTTGCAGACCTTTATTTAAAACACTGAGTTTCGATTGAGAGGAAAAAATTCTACTATTCAGAATAAAATTTAATTTGTTTCTTTGTGGTGAATAGGATCTTGATGAGCAATCTTCAGACAGTTGATTTGAAAAGCCTAACAAATCAACAAAAATTAGCATTTTGGATCAACTTGTACAATGCTTGTATCATGCATGTATGTATGGTAGAAATTTATTTAATAAAATTTCAACATATAAGAACTCAATATTATGAGTTTATGAACAATTAAAGGACATTGATCAACACTATATTTATATGATTAAATGAATTGTTTTTTTTTTCAGGGATTCATCCAATTTGGAGTGCCATCAACTCCAGAAAAGTTAGTTGCATTGATGAACAAGGTACTATAAATTATCTTAAAATTGATGTTACATGTTCTGTTTGTAGCATATTAGACTCTGCCTTGATTCAATGAAAAGTGCCATAACTCAAAAGAAGAAAAAAAGTTGTCACTATAGAAATTTAAGATATTTGGAAATTGGATAAATTCTTTGAAAACTAACACTTTTATGATTTTATCTTTTATTGTTTTAGAATTTTAATTTCTAACTTACAGAAAGAAGAAAAAAATATCATAACATTAAAAAACAACTTTTTTTTATTAAAACATTTTTATGGAAGTAAAAATTTATACTTTAATTAAAAAAAAAGTTTTTTTGCTTAGAAAGGTCTTTTAATGTAGAAATTGAATTGCTACTGTGTAGGCAACCCTCAGCATAGGAGGCAACATGATAAATGCTCAAGCAATAGAGCATTTTATATTAAGGAAAAGAGATACTTCTAATATGAAAGAGGTAAGCTAGTTTATTACTTATTCTACTTACTAATAGCATTTTGTTCATTCAAAATTATTAGCAGTCATAATTTTGCTGTTGTAAATTTCTAAAACAATGTGTCATACTTTTTTTTGGACAAAATAATGTGTCATACTTTAGGCACAAAAGAAGGATGAATGGGAAGAGAAAGAATCATTTATCCGTGAGCTTTATGGGCTTGAGGTTGTTGATCCAAATGTCACATTTGCTCTTTGCAATGGAACTCGTTCTTCTCCAGCAGTAAGTTCAGCTCCTCACACGCGCGCGCACGCACACATATGCTAGACAAGCATTCATATTTTCCCTATTTATGAAAAATGTTAAATTGTAAAAAAAATGACTAAAAATAGTAAATGTTATGAATTGGTTGGCTGCACAACACACAAAAACTAACTATAATGGTATGTTTGTTTTCATTTTTGAAGGAGTGAAATTGATTTTAAAAATGTATAGTTGATTTTGACATATTTAGTTGGATTTTTTTGGCTTTCAGATTTGTTGATCCTCAGGTCCAGATACCGAATATTAAAAAAAATTGTCTTTCTATAATTTTAAAATCAATATGCATTGTATATAAACAGGTGAGGATATACACAAGTGATGGTGTAACATCTGAATTAGAGAAATCAAAGCTAGACTACCTTCAAGCTTCAATTTTAGCAACTAGCAACAAAAGGATAGGTTTTCCAGAACTCCTCCTAAGAAACATGCTTGATTTTGCTATGGATATTGACTCACTAGTTGATTGGGTGTGCAATCAGTTACCTACTTCAGGGACTCTAAGGAAATCAATGGTGGAATGCTTTAGAGGTCATGGTGGTAATGTCAAGGCCTCAACCATTGTTGAACAGATACCATATGATTATGAATTTCAATATTTGTTGACCATATAATGTTTATTTCTTTTCACTTGTTATAAAAAACTTAATTTGTGTGTACAAAATGTTATAATATAGAAGGATTTTGAGGTATCTTGCATTGTCCCATTAAAGTTAAGGTGCAGTCTCTTCAGTCTACATATAGTCCGGATTATATAAAGCATATTTAACTAAAGAATAGGCAGTTTAATTGGTTGGCTTTACGCCTTACATGAACAAAATTTAAGCTATGAGAGAAAATATTAAAATTAATATGATCTTCAATATAGTGTGAAAGGAGCAACATAGTTGAAAGATTGTTGATGACTATTGAGCGCCGCATCTGATTCTGCTATAAGATTCAACAAAGACATATCTTTTGCAAATTTAAAACTCTTCCGCATTGTTAAAGCTTTTGCTATCAATGAGTCTGATAATGAAAGTACTTGTCAATAGCTAGTGGCAACCACGACACCCTCAACATCTCTCACCACAACACTAATACCCCACCTGCCTCCTTCTATCGGACTTGCTGCATCAACGTTAAGTTTATAATAACCTCTGGGTGGGATTGTCCAATGAATATCATTTATAAGCATAGTTGGACCTCCACTTAGCATCTCTAACAACACGCTACTAGTACTCTTAAAATTAAAAATAAATCTTTATGTGTTTTGAACAATAATATTCACATCAATATGAGCCCTTTCAAAACATTTTAAAATCAAACAATACTAAATTCTTTGTCTCTACCCTACCCGGTCAAATTTCACTTCTTTATCTCTCCCCTTCCAAATTCTGTTACCGAAATTGTAACGTCGCAATAGTAACTCAAAATTTCACCTACCTCCTTCTTTATTTTCTTCTGCATCTGCTACTGATTTGATGAAATCAAAGCATGTTACGTTGAATAAACATTTGTGAAATCCAAGTTACAAATCAGTGAAACCACACAAATGCATTCAATCACCTGTCTTCCATGCACACACATGGAGGCGAACTGCATGCACTGCACATTTAATGACACTGAAATACCATTAATATGGAATGATGGATTCAAGTTTTTACACATTTAATGATGGATTCATTATTGAAGCATGTGTCACATGCTAGATCCAATTGCAAGCAGAGTGATAGTGACTCACTATGGAAGATAATGTGTCACAGAAACAATATCCTCAACTCAACCATAGCTCTTACCGATTCTCGACTCCTGTGCCAATTTAGATGGACTAATTTAACTTCTTAAAAAAATCATTTGAATGGATTGATGGACTATTTTTCCACCACAAACGCCACCTACTTTTTTAGCATTTATCATGTAACACATGCTTAATTGAAAAATAGATATATGGAATCAGTTTTCAGGTTCTAATTAATTCGATGATAGAACCTTTTTTCACCACAAATGACACCTACATTTAATGACACCTTCTTTTTTTCACTATGGATACTCCAAAAATGATATATATTTAACACACCAAATTAAACCAAACCACAGAAACAACATATATCTGTTGGGTTAAAAACTCTATTGGGTCAATTTGTGTAAAGCCCAATTACAAGTAGTTTGTATTAGCCTCTATATAATGAGGTGTGTTTAGTAGAAGAATAAGAGATTGAGATCATTTCTTTCAATTGGTATCAAATCTGCTAAGTGTAGGTCAATTACAACATAAAAAGATTAGTATTGTTTTCAATAATGATACATGCAAAGCATATCATGATGATCATGGACTTCTGTTCTCTGTTCAAATGTCAAACAACAGAATGTACTTCATATATGCTCAGGTCATGATCTCAATGTGTCTTCAAGTCACCAAGCAAGATACTACTCAACTTTGGCACAATAGATATGCACATCTTAGCTTCAAAGGGTTGAATACACTTGTGAAGAAACAAATGGTAAGAGGACTACCAGAAGTTGTGAAAGTAGAAGACAAGTGTGGTGATTGCTTGTCTGGCAAGCAACACAGAGAAGCTATTCCTAAACAAGCCAACTGGAGAGCTACCATGAAGTTGCAACTTGTTCACTCAGATATATGTGGACCTATAACCCCTAAATCAAATGGTGGAAACAGGTATTACATCACATTCACAGATGACTTTAGTAGAACGACTTGGGTTTATTTCTTACAAGAAAAGTCTAGTGCATTTGAATGTTTTAAACATTTTAAAGCATTAGTGGAAAAGGAGTCAAAATGTGTAATTCAATGCCTTAGAACTGATAGAGGAGGAGAATTTATGTCTAGTAATTTCAATGATTTCTGCAGAAATGAAGGAATTAGAAGACAACTTACAACTGCTTATACACCACAACAGAATGGTGTTTCAGAAAGAAAGAATAGGACTATAATGAACATTGTTAGAAGTCTCTTATCAGCTAGACAAGTTCCAAAGGTTTTCTGGCCAGAAGCAGTGAGATGGGCCACATATGTGATGAATAGGAGTCCAACTGTAGCAGTCCAAAACATGACTCCAGAGGAAGCTTGGACTGGAAACAAACCCAATGTACATCACTTTAGAGTGTTTGGATGTGTGGCACATGTGCATATCCCTGATGTTCAGAGGAAGAAGTTGGATAATAGAAGCATTAAATGTATATTACTAGGAGTAAGTGATGAGTCAAAAGCATATAAGCTCTATAATCCAATTGAGAAGAAAATCATAATCAGTAGAGATGTGACTTTTGAAGAATCAAAAGCATGGGAATGGACTAAGGAAGAACAGATAGAATCATCTGTTAGTAATGGTGACTTAATTGATGATGATGAGTGGTTTAATCAAGAGAATGAGGAGAATGTGGTTGAAAATAATGATCCTGACACTAGTGTGGACACCAGTTCTGACAATAACTCTGAAGAGAATGGAGATGAAGATGTGATGAACAATGCTGGCAATAATGTTGATGCTGCAACATCTAGCATACCTACAAGAGTAAGAAGACCATCATCTAGATTGGAAGGATTTGTAACAGGAAGAGAAGCAGAAGAAGAAGAAGATGAGATGCAAAATCTGGCCATGTTCAGCACTTGTGATGATCCAATCACATATGAACAAGCTGTCAAATTTAAAGTGTGGAGAGATGCCATGGATGCTGAGATAGAGTCCATAGAAAAGAACAACACTTGGAAACTGACCAAGCTACCAGTTGGTTGCAATTCAATTGGTGTAAAGTGGATTTACAAAACAAAATACAATGAGAAAGGAGAAATTGAAAAATATAAGGCTAGATTAGTTGCGAAGGGCTATACTCAGAAGCATGGGATAGACTACAATGAAGTCTTTGCTCCAGTAGCTAGGTGGGATACCATCAGAACAATATTAGCACTAGCTGCAAACAATGGATGGCAAATGTTTCAGCTTGATGTCAAAAGTGCTTTCCTTCATGGTGAATTAACTAAAAGCATTTATGTTGATCAACCACTTGGATATCAGGTAAAAGACAAGACTCAAGTCTATAAATTGAGTAAAGCACTGTATGGGCTAAGACAAGCACCACGTGCATGGTATAGCAAGATAGAATCATATTTTCAACAGGAGAAGTTTGAAAAGTGTCCACATGAACATACACTGTTTGTCAAATACAGTGGGAATGAAGGGATATTGATTGTTAGTTTATATGTAGATGACTTGATCTTTACCGGGAATGACATGGTGATGATCAAAAGTTTCAAAGCCTCCATGAAACAAGAGTTTGCTATGACTGATCTAGGAAAGATGAGGTACTTTTTGGGAATTGAAGTAAGTCAATCTGATGAAGGAATTCTGATTCATCAACAAAAATATGCCAGTGAGATTTTGATCAAATTTGGCATGGAAAACTGCAATGCTGTATGCAGTCCAATAGTAACTGGGTGCAAACTTGTGAAAAATGAAGAAGGGAAGCCTACAGATGCAACTATTTACAAGCAAATGGTGGGAAGTTTAATGTACTTGTTAGCCACCAGACCTGATTTAGCATTCTCTGTCTGCTTGGTAGCTAGATATATGGAGAAGCCAACTGAGATGCATGTAGTTGCAGTCAAAAGAATCATGAGATACTTGAAAGGTACACTGGGATTTGGAATAATGTATAGAAGGAACTCAAACAATGATTTGAAACTGCAAGGGTGGAGTGATTCTGATTATGCAGGTGATTTGGATGATAGAAAGAGTACTACTGGGTATGTGTTCATGCTAGGGTCAGGAGCTATCTCTTGGTCCTCCAAGAAGCAAGCAATAGTCACTCTATCAACAACTGAAGCTGAGTTTGTAGCTGCAGCTTCTTGTGCATGTCAAGCTGTTTGGTTAAGAAACATACTAGGATACTTGCATCAGAAGCAAACTCAGGGAACCTCTATACATTGTGACAATAGTTCATCAATAAAGCTCTCCAAAAATCCAGTGATGCATGGGAGATGCAAACACATACATGTAAGATATCACTTTCTCAGAGAACTTGTTAAGGATGGCACTGTGGAGTTGCAATTCTGTAAGTCTGGTGATCAAGTGGCAGATATTCTAACCAAGCCATTGAAACTTGAATCCTATTACAAGTTGAGAGCTGCATTAGGGATGTTGGAGTACAACAAATCAAGTTGAAGGGTGGTGTGCAGCTTGTAAGAAGCTTCTGATCTGATAATAAGTGATTCTGGCCACATAAGCTCTTATGTCTAAGTGCTTATTGCTGATTAAGCACTTATACTAAGTGCTTATAATTCAATCTCTCCTACTGCTGTGCTTTTCATTCAGTTTTAAGTGCTTTTCTCTGATTCACAATGCTTTAGTGTTACTTTTGTTGTAGTTTTGTTCATTTGTATTAAAAGCCCTTTTGTTGTAAGCTGGTCAGCTTATTCATAAGCTGTAAACTGGTTTTTTCTGTTTTGTTTGCCCATTCCCAGTTTAAGGGAGGGTTTGTTGGGTTAAAAACTGTATTGGGCCAATTTGTGTAAAGCCCAATTACAAGTAGCTTGTATTAGCCTCTATATAATGAGGTGTGTTTAGTAGAAGAATAAGAGATTGAGATCATTTCTTTCAATATCCTCATTCCTCAACTCAACCATATATAGCTGCTGCTATATATTGAACAAATTAAATTAACAATGAAGCATGCTTCACTATCCCTTTGCTTCCTCCTCTTAGCTTTCTTCACCAACCTCCCCACATCTTTCTTAGATGATGCTGAGCAAGTTCTGGACGTGAACGGAAACCCCATCGTCCTGGGTGGCCGATACTACATCCTGCCAGACATCAATGGCCCTTCTAAGGTGCCCGGCGGAGGAGGAATAATATCTGGCTTCACAAAGAGCACAACCTGCCCTGTCACCGCCATACAAGACTATTCAGAAGGCATAAATGGCAAACCGGTGAAGTTCAGCATCGCGGAGGAGGAGAAGGAGGTAACCAATTGATAAGTGCCAAAAAGTAGTAAAATCTCATATACAATTTAGGCACTTATTGACTTGTTTTAAATACAATTTCATATCAAAACTCCAACTAAGATGTAGATATTATGTTTTGTTAGAAAATAGCCAAATTGTGTTTTTTGTACCTAATCCCAACCATTTTGTAGGCATTTGTGTTTGCCTTGTGAATCTTGACAAATGAAGAGTAAAATGAAGTTCAACATTCGGGCTAAGCGAGCTCAAAGTGCGGTCAAAACAGAAAAATGCAGAAAAATCAGTTGCTGTCACCGTGGCTGAGCCAGCTCTGGCTAGCCAGGCGACCCGTGGCTGAGCGACCACCTGGCGACGGAAGCAGAATTGCTCGCGGCCTGGCGACCTCTGGCGAGCTGAGCTCGCCCAGCGAGCTTTTGGTGGCCCAGCGAGCTGTGGCGGTTTGATGAGGACACGTGTCAGAAAACCCACAGATGAAGAAACATCATATCGCCCAGCGAGGGTAGCTCGCCCAGCGAGCTTGAAAAGTCATATTTGCTATAAATAGCCTTCAAAACAGATTTTTTAAGAGAACTCACCTGTCCCAAGATCCAAACAGTACGAAAAACAGAGAGGAACACCAAGGAGCAAGATTCAAGGAGATTTGAAGGTGAATGCACTACAATAGTTGAGACATCATCATTGCTATGTTTGTTCATCTCTTTTCTTCTTAATCTTTGTAAAGTTCTCATGAAAATGAAGGGCTAATTTCTCTTTTGTTGGGATTAGGTTGGCTATTTTGTGAGTATGTGTTCTTGATGATCATGGTGTTGTATGAATTTTAGTTTATTTATCAAAGTTGATGTTATCTTTGATTTACATGTTTTATCTTTAGATTTGAATTGTTATAGACATATACCTTTTGAATCAATGATCTAGGATAATATCTATTAAACTCTAAACTCTAGACATAGATTTGGGTTTAATATTCACAAATAGTATCGAATCTTAATGTTATTGTGTTGTGTATTCATCCGAGACATCGGAGTGTAAACAATACGGTAAAGCCGGTGTATTGATTAGTCACCCGAGACATCGGGGGTTAATAGATATAAACGGGACTCTCGTCGTGATCTGGACACGGACACGTACGTGAGCGATACGTGATAATTTTGATAAATAACTAAGATTTATATAACTGATTAAGATGATACGTACGATTGAAGTAGTGAAGTCTAATCCCAGCAAACTTATCTCTCTGTCAATCTTTTAATCATTTATAGTTGTTTTAGTTCTTACTTAAACAAACAAATATCTTTTAATCTATATACTTGAAATTATATTAATTGTTGAACGGCTACGATATCGCACTAGTCCCTGTGGATACGATATATGCAAAATACTTGCTTTTGTACTTTAACAAAATGGCGCCGTTGCCGGGGATTGGTGTTTAGATATTGGAGCATTGCAACAATTTATATTCTTTTAAGTATTTGTACATATTTATTTTTCTTGTATAGTTTTGCTTGTACTAATTCTTCTTTGCTAGTCAAAGTAGAATTTTCTTGTTAAGTTCAATCCTTTTCAGAGTCCCCATCACAAGCAGAACCATGACTGATCGTGGTTATAACAACTTCTATACTCCAGATGAGTATGATTCATATCAACAGTATCCTTTTGAAAATTATGTGCAGACTCCATATTATTACCCTTTTGAATCAAATGAGCAATCAACTATGGGGTTAGAAGGTAACACAGAGGCTAGATTGAGGGATACCATGATGAAATTTATGGAAATGCAGATGCAGCAGAACCTACAAAATCAACAATATCAGGAAAAGAATAATGTTGCATTAAAAAATCTTGAGAATCAACTTGGTCAGTTAGCTAAATTGTTAGTCAATAATGATAATCAAGGAGGAACATTTCAAACCAACACTCCAACCACTTTTGATGAGAAAGATAACATTCTTACAAAGAATGAGAAATGTGGAGAGAGTGTTAAAGGTGTTGAAAAAACTGAGGAAGAAATATTGTCTAAAGGATGTGGTGTAGTCGTGGAAGAAACAGAGACACCACATGAAGTTGAAATTCCTCAAGAATGGCCAAGTATCAAGGAGGATGACACTGTTGATAATGAAGAAGTGATGAAGGATGCAGAGAAAAATGAAGGATTATTTGACAAGGAAAAATCATGTGAGCAAGAGAAGGAAACTGAAAACAAGGTGGAGATTGATCGGGTCATAGATGAAATATGTGCCTTGTTCAATATGAAAGAATTGAGGAGGATATGGACTCCGCAACATCTATATCTTAAGTTCATGGAATTCCTCCCTAACCAAAGGAAAAAGACGGATGATGTGCTTTCCGTCTCATTTTGGCCACCCTAACGAATCAGGCGTCAAGCTAGTGACGTTAAAGAAGCGCTTGTTGGGAGGCAACCCAATTTTCTTTTCTTAGCTTTTATTTCATGCATTTTTTATTTATCATTTGTATAATAGTTTTTGTTTTATGTGTCTATGTCACTTTTGGAAGCAAAAAGTTTGAACTGGTGTGAATTTCACTTGAAATCCTGTTTCTGCTATGGTCGCTCAGCGAGACTTTTCTCGCTCAGCGAGGTTATCAGAGCTTTTGGAAATTCTGACAAAAGCATAGGGCTGTATGTTTACCATGTTGTAAATGCAGGAAGAACTTCATTTTTCTTGGCATGAGGACAGTCCATAATTGTTGAAAAGAAAGAAGAGCAGAAGCAGAGGATTAAAGCACGCCATATACAGTGACATTTTATTGTTTCAGTCATTTAAATTCATGTTTTATGTTTCATTGCAAAGTGTGACTGAATTTTTGTGAACAAACATGGTTTAGACTTTTGTGATTGCTAAATGTGCATATGAATTGAAAAGTTTAGGCTTATGATTGATCAAATTCAAATGCATGATTAGAATGATGTTTTCAATTGCTATTTTTGAGGTCAAGTTTTTGTGATTGTCTTTGAATTATAGGATGATTTTGAACTAAGTAGCTTTATTCAATTTGATTTCATTCATTCATTCCTTCTTAACATGATTAATTGATTATGAATCACATAGACCTAGCCGGGTGAGATTGTGTGAACCTTCCATTGTTTATATATTTGAGAGCCGACAATTGTGTTTAACTCTGTTGATTTTAACTGAATCTTGCTATTACTTGATGTGTTTGATGTCATGGATATGATCAAGGCCATTTTTCTAATTGAGTGCAACTACTTTGGCCAAATATAACCTACCTTTGTGAGAGTGTGATCCCTTGCACCCCCTTTGAGCCAAAAATATTTATTTTTAAAAATTTGTTTGTTGTGAACCCTTGAACCATAAAAAGGAAAAACAATGTCTTAACCCTTGTCTTAGGATGATTGAGCATTGAGTTTATGTAGGGTTGAAAACAAGTTGGGGAGAAAAAGGTTATTTGGGTGAGAAAAGGAAGAAGTAGTTGAGAAATATGAAATGTTGAAGATGGTGATTCAAAAAGAAAAAGAAAAAAAAAAACATTGAAAGTCATTTGACACACAAATTAAAAATAAAAAAAAAATGTGTTACAAAAGAAAAATCAATGAATAGAGATTGTGTCAAAACAAAAGAATCACCAAAAGAAAAGAATGGGGAAAGTGAAAGAGGGTGAATAGCTTATGTGATGAAAATACTCAAGAATTATGCTCTCTCATCCTTAGGCTCTTTGAATCCAAAGAAAAACAATGATTTCTTGTAGCCTAGCCCCATTACAAGCTTAAGAAAGTCCTTAGTGATCCATGATTGATAGCATGTTTTGTGATTATGCTAAGATGGATGTTTGAATTGATTTGTTGTGAACACATTGTTTGGATTGAGAGAAACACTCCACCTTTGAGTTGAAACACTTGTGAGGATTGTGATTCTAGTTGATTATCTTGTTGATTTGGAAAGCTTGAAATCTTACTTGAATCTTGAAACTATTTCACATTCATGCTTTGATTCTTTGATGATTATGAATGCTTGATGTTGAACTTGCAGCAAGTTGAATCATGCAGAATTGAAAGAATTTAAAAGTTTTTGGTTGATTGCAAAGCTTGAATGAATGATGCACTAAAGATGTTTGAGCCATGTTGTGAAAGTTTGTTTTGGACTTTTGTTTGAGGACAAACAAAGTTTTAAGTTGGGGAGAGTTGATAAGTGCCAAAAAGTAGTAAAATCTCATATACAATTTAGGCACTTATTGACTTGTTTTAAATACAATTTCATATCAAAACTCCAACTAAGATGTAGATATTATGTTTTGTTAGAAAATAGCCAAATTGTGTTTTTTGTACCTAATCCCAACCATTTTGTAGGCATTTGTGTTTGCCTTGTGAATCTTGACAAATGAAGAGTAAAATGAAGTTCAACATTCGGGCTAAGCGAGCTCAAAGTGCGGTCAAAACAGAAAAATGCAGAAAAATCAGTTGCTGTCACCGTGGCTGAGCCAGCTCTGGCTAGCCAGGCGACCCGTGGCTGAGCGACCACCTGGCGACGGAAGCAGAATTGCTCGCGGCCTGGCGACCTCTGGCGAGCTGAGCTCGCCCAGCGAGCTTTTGGTGGCCCAGCGAGCTGTGGCGGTTTGATGAGGACACGTGTCAGAAAACCCACAGATGAAGAAACATCATATCGCCCAGCGAGGGTAGCTCGCCCAGCGAGCTTGAAAAGTCATATTTGCTATAAATAGCCTTCAAAACAGATTTTTTAAGAGAACTCACCTGTCCCAAGATCCAAACAGTACGAAAAACAGAGAGGAACACCAAGGAGCAAGATTCAAGGAGATTTGAAGGTGAATGCACTACAATAGTTGAGACATCATCATTGCTATGTTTGTTCATCTCTTTTCTTCTTAATCTTTGTAAAGTTCTCATGAAAATGAAGGGCTAATTTCTCTTTTGTTGGGATTAGGTTGGCTATTTTGTGAGTATGTGTTCTTGATGATCATGGTGTTGTATGAATTTTAGTTTATTTATCAAAGTTGATGTTATCTTTGATTTACATGTTTTATCTTTAGATTTGAATTGTTATAGACATATACCTTTTGAATCAATGATCTAGGATAATATCTATTAAACTCTAAACTCTAGACATAGATTTGGGTTTAATATTCACAAATAGTATCGAATCTTAATGTTATTGTGTTGTGTATTCATCCGAGACATCGGAGTGTAAACAATACGGTAAAGCCGGTGTATTGATTAGTCACCCGAGACATCGGGGGTTAATAGATATAAACGGGACTCTCGTCGTGATCTGGACACGGACACGTACGTGAGCGATACGTGATAATTTTGATAAATAACTAAGATTTATATAACTGATTAAGATGATACGTACGATTGAAGTAGTGAAGTCTAATCCCAGCAAACTTATCTCTCTGTCAATCTTTTAATCATTTATAGTTGTTTTAGTTCTTACTTAAACAAACAAATATCTTTTAATCTATATACTTGAAATTATATTAATTGTTGAACGGCTACGATATCGCACTAGTCCCTGTGGATACGATATATGCAAAATACTTGCTTTTGTACTTTAACACCAATGGAATCATCTTCACCGGAACCAAGTTGAACATCGAGTTCACTGATAAGTTCACATGTGCTGAATCTCCCAAGTGGATTGTGGTTAATGATGAAGAGATTGGACAATCTTTCGTGGGGATTGGTGGACAGAAAAACCACCCAGGGAAGCTTATACTGAGTGGCACGTTCAGTATTCAGCCATTTGGATTTTCGTACCAGCTTGAATTTTGTGTTAAGGGATATTCTACTTGTTTTGATATTGTGAGGTATGACAATGGTGGTGAATGTGGAAGGCGTTTGATTTTGATAAAGAGAGGGAACCCTTTTACACTTTTCTTCGTCAATGCTGATGCTGCTGCTGGGATTAGATCTGTTGTTTAATTTTGAATTAGTGTAACTGCATTTTCACAGTATGCAAAATGTGTTGAATAAGTGAAGAAATATAATGAATGATGGTTGTGTTACGTTTCTTTGTTTTACCGTGCTTTGCTGATATGTCCTCAACCTTCATTTGGGGTATCAAAGCGAGCAGCCTATCCCGCCCTGCATCATGTCCACCTAAAAGTAGGGTGGACTAGCCACCCTGCATCTCGCAGGGTGGAAAAGTCTAGCACAAGTGCACAACCTATGTACGTAATGTCGGGTTTGCGGATGTGTATACAGTTTGCACAAAATAATAAATAACAAATTTTTAACTTTTAAAATGATGAAATTTATTTAAAAAAAATTGTCTAATATTTTATAAAGAAGATTGATTTTAGAATATAAATTGATGATTTTCTGTAAAAATAATTCAATTGTTACTTGCAGAATTTCCTAAAATGAAAAATTCCACCGGAAAGTGGAGTGCTAAAATCCGCAGATTTTTTTTTTAAAATACCTGCGAAATTTTTTAAAATAGCAAAATCTGCGGGAATGTGTTATAGGTGACAAAATCCGCAGAAAAAATCTTAAAAATATTTGCAGAATTTCTCGAGATAGAAAAATCCGCAGACAATTACTTTGAATGGCAAAATCCACAGGCCACAGCAAAAGCCTTGGAAGAGATTACACAAAAACAAAATAGGAGGTTGCAGTATACGCATAAGGAGAGGTTCTAAAACAACAATGATTTTGTAATGCTCGACTTCAAAAATGATCTAATAATTGATGTCTAATATTTCAGAAAAACCAAAGGAAACCAAAAAAGCATCATCAGATTTATGACAACATGAGAACCAGGACTTAATAAAACCAATTTATTTGAGCGTTTTACAGTTCAACCACTTAATAATATTTTAATGAATATAAATTTTATAAAATACTCTGTTGGATTGAAAGTTTAAATATAATTTGTGTTAAATTTCAAACAAATTCAAAATCATTTGATATATTATTGAGACACATCAAAATTAATAATTTGTGTGAAATTTTACAGAAACGATCTATATAAATTTTCAATTCAATAGTGTATTTAATAAAAATTTATATCGATTAAAACATTATTGAGTGATTGAAGTGTAAATACCCCAAATCTTAAAGGGGGTAGATTAGAAAAAACCAATAATAAAAAAACACATTTTATTTTTAGAAAATCAACAAAATTAATTTCATTTCTTATATAAATATTTCTTTCTTTTAAGTACTAGTATATAAGTATTTCTTTGTTCCCGAAATTGTACGTCGCAATACGTAACTCAAAAACTCTGCAGGGCAATTTGCACAGTACTACTAGTATTTGATGAAATCAATGCATGTTGAATAAACATTTGTGAAATATTCCAAATTGCAAAACTCAGAAATGCATTCAATCACTTGTCTTCCATGCAGAGATACACATAGACATGGTGACGAACTGCATGCGCTGCACATTTTAAGCATGTGTCACTATGTTGCAAGCAGAGTCAGCTAGTGAGTCACTATGGAAGATCAAAACTGATACTATAATATAACACACCAAACCACAGAAACAACATCCTCAACTCAACCATAAGCTCTTATTGAACAAATTAACAATGAAGCTTGCTTCACTGTCCCTCTGCTTCCTCCTCTTAGCTTTCTTCACCAACCTCCCCACATCTTTCTCAAAAGATGTTGAGCAAGTTCTGGACGTGAGCGGAAACCCTATCTTCCCGGGTGGCCGATACTACATCCAGCCAGCCATCCGTGGCCCGCCAGGCGGAGGAATAAGATTTGGCCTCACAAAGAACACAACCTGCCCTGTCACCGCCATACAAGACTATTCAGAAGTCAAGAATGGCGTGCCGGTGAAGTTCACCATTGCGGCGGATGTAAGCACTGGAATCATCTTCACTGGAACTGATTTGAACATCGAGTTCACGAAGAAGTCCAAATGTGCTGAATCTCCCAAGTGGATTGTGGTTGTTGATGAAGAAGTTATTGGAGAAGCTTTTGTGGGGATTGGTGGACAGAAAAACCATCCAGGGAAGATGATACTGAATGGCACGTTCAATATTCAAAAATATGGATTTGCTTACAAGCTTGTTTTTTGTGCTAAGGGATATCCTACTTGTTTGGATATTGGGAGGTATGACAATGGTGGTGAAGGTGGAAGGCGTTTGATTTTGACAGAGGAAAAGGAGCCTTTTCAACTTGTGTTCGTCAATGCTGATGTTGGGATTAGATCTGTTGTTTGATTTTGAATTAGGTCTGTTATCCATCATGAAATCTCACAATGTGCATGCAAAATGAGTTGAATAAGTGAAGAAAAATAATGATGGTTGTGTTGAATAAATAGTCTTTTTTTTTTTTCTTCATCACTTCATCTTCTCCTCCTAAACCCGATAATTTTTCATTGTTCTTCGTCTCTTTCCTCAATCTTCATTTGGGGTGTCAAAGCTAGCAGCCCGTCCCGACCCTCATCATGTCACCTAAAAACAGGGTGGACTAGCAGCTTGCATGATGATGAGATGCGGGGTGGAAAAGTCTAGCCCACTTTGTGTAATGTCAGGTTTGCGGATATGCAGATGGTCTGCGCAAAATAATAAATAATACTACCTTCATTCTTTTTTACTCGTTTTGGTAATTTAGGTTATATTTTTTTTATTTTACTCTCTTTTATATTTTATTTTAATGACTAAATTTTGTATAATTTTTTTTGTTGAAATAATATAATTTTTTATTGTATAAAAAAAAATATTTTAAATAAATTATTTTATTGAAATAAATTATTTTTGTGAAAAAGTAAGAATTTTTGTTAGATTAAAAATATGATATATTTTTAAAAAGGACATAATAGGAAAATAAAATGCAAAAATACACTCTCCTATTTTGGTCTTATTTTCTTAAACGACAAGTAAAAAGGAACGGAGGTAGTAATGAATTTTTAACATGTAAAAGGATGTTTTTTATCAAAAAATATTTTTTGTCTAATATTTTATAAAGAAGATTGATTTTAGAATATAAGTTGATGATTTAATCTATAATTGAGAACCATGAATCCACACCTAATAATAACAAATATGAATAACGGTAAAAAAAAAACTAAAACTAATATGAATAAGGGAAATTATATGGTATTCTTGTTAAAATATAATGTATCGGTACAATAGAAGATTTAACCAGTAAAAAAATATTTTTTGTCTAAATCATCATTTTTATATTATATTTTAAAAGTTAATTGTTGTCACTTGTAAAATATTATCCAACATGTCAAGTAATAATTGGTCAATATATTTTATTGTACCGGTATATGATGATTTATCAATTGTACTATAGTATCTCCTTATGAACAATTAACATTAAACGCAATAGATCAATATTTAGAGGACTTTTTTTTTTTTTGAAAGGAGACGACATTATATTTTATCATGAGTCAACTTGTTTTTCACATATATCGCATTTGATCTATAAAGCATATGTCAATTCTAAAAGGTGTATATAGAACTCATTCTGACATTTAACGAAACTCTTTATCAAAATATTTCGATTTAGATCTTATTATCGGATAACTATTTTGAAAGTCTGGTTTATTTTGACTTGTATTGATAGACAAAACTATCACTTAAAGTCTATAATTGAACTCCAGAGGTGTAAAAATGAAGTGTAAAAATTTTATTGGTAAAAAGGATAAAATTGTAATATCAAATGATTTATTAGGGTGAAAGGATAATTGTAAGTATTTGAGGGAAAAAAAATTAGTACATCAAAAAAATAAATTGTTCTGTCAGAAATAAAAATATGGGCCATCGCCTCATCTCCTTCACTCATTGGCTCATGATCGAAGTCTAACCAAAATTTTGCGCACGCAGCCGCGGCACACCCTTCTTCTCACCGAGTATTAAGGTTTTCTTTATTTCCATTAGACTATTAAATGCAACAACCGATTGCTTAATTAACCCTAGAATTTACATGCTCTTTAACTATGATTTCAATCCTCCTTTGCCTAAGAACAACCCACCCTTTTATGCTTAACTATGGTCTTTAACCCGCATTTATTTGAAACCGGGCGGTTTGGTTCAGTTTGTTGAGAAACTCAAGTGTGAGTAGTAAAAGTGTCAAGTGGGAGTAGTGTGGGGAAGTCTCACATTGGTTAAAAGTGTGGAGACTTGAGAATTTATAAGTGAGATAACCCACAAACCCATTACCTTAAGGTTTTAGGTAAGAGTGTGGTGTCCAACTCACTTATATGAATGCTCTTGGTCATCGTGTGAATGATCTCTAAGCTGCCCCCTGGTGATCCAATAGTGATATTAGAGTCTTTGGTTCAAGAGAAAGGGACCCGTTGAGAAAAGTGAAGTATCAACGGTGGTATGAGCTTCCGCTTGAGGGGGAGCATTGGTAGACTCATACTTGAGGAGGAGTGTTGAGAAACTCAAGTGTGAGTAGTGAAAGTGTCAAGTATGAGTAGTGTGGGAAAGTCTCACATTGGTTAAAAGCGTGGAGACTTGAGCATTTATAAGTGAGATGACCCATAAACCCATTGCCTTAAGGTTTTGGGTAAGAGTGTGGTGTCCAACTCACTTATATGAATGTTCTTGGTCATCGTGTGGATGATCCCCAAGCTGCCCATTCGTGCTCTAACACAGTTGTCAAAATATATCCTTTCACGCGAACTATAATGTTAGTATTAAAAATAAGCTCTATTAATAAGATATAAATTTTTTTTAGGATATATGCAATTTCTATATATACATATTATATAATATAAACAATAAAATAATATTTTTTATGTTCATTTTGTAATAAGTTGGTAATATTGTCATATTTTTATATAGCGATAAACTGCACAAACCGATCCAATCAAAACTGCATTGGTGTGATATAGATAACTTTTTAAGGCAAAATTACACCATTGATCATTTATCTCTTATAAATAGGAATGGAGATAGTATTATTTTACACTATTGGGTCTTATATAAAGGAACTACAATGCAAATTAATGAAGATAAATAACTAATTTGTTACAAAAAAAAATAAGAGACTAATTTGTTACAAAAGTAAAAGATAAATGACTAATTTATTACAAATGAATAAAAAATATAAAGATTCAATTTGTTACAAATGAAGGATGAAAGATAAATGACCAATTTATTATAATTAAAAAAAGATAAAAAATTAATAGTATAATTTTGCCACTTTTTAAAAATCAACCTAACTAACTTCATATATTTTTATCTCACACTTAATTTAATTTTTATGCTCATATTAACTAAACCGCACCGCCATTACCTACTGTACCGTCTTCATTCATTAATCCTCACAACTTCGTGTTTTTTTTTTCCTCTTCTTCCATTGCCCTTGTCCCGTCTTGATGTAGTAGCCAGTAGGTGTAGCTCCAACACGGCGAGAGTCCGTGAGTAGCAAAGGAATGAAGGAGAAAAAATCAATTCAGCAAATGATGGAAAATACAATGGCATCTATCATTCAGGTGGTGTCAGATGCATCATAAAACTGATTCCGTGTCAAAATTTTGGCCATTGAACACTTAGTAAATCATTTGAATGAATCGAGTTGATTAAGCGGTATTGGCTTAACATCTGAAAGTTCAATTCTTTTTTAGTTAGACTATGTGCATTGGTGTGTGAATGAAGTGTTGAATGTCAGAAAAAATCAAAAAAAATTCTCCAGCGGTTTGTGAATGTGAGCTGGAAGAGAGAAGTGGTGATTCCATTCAACTTGTGTGATTCTGAACGGGGGGGACACGCGGCGCCTTGCAATTCGCACAAAACTGGCGCGTGCACCACACGCGGCGACAGCGCGCGTGTGGGTCAGAGAGACGCAGAGAGAGAAGAGAGAAAGGATAGAGACGGATACGTGGCAGGCTGTGATTGGCTGGACGGATTTTATTTTCATCCTTATCTTTAAACTCAATTATTTCACTGCAAATTAATTTTTTATTTTTTCACCAAAATTCGTAAAAAAAAATTCTCGATAAATAGAGACTTGGTTCATTTCATTTGGACACAGAAAAAAAATCCGAATTTTTTACTCTCTTAATCATATTATTAGTGTTAATTTTGAAGTTTAAGTGTTCATTTTTAGTAAAATGAATCCCAATAATAATCTCTACACCCAAAATTCCAACATTTCTCAAAATCCAAACACTTCTCAAAATCCTAACCCTTCTCAAAATCCTAACACTTATCAAAATCCAAATCAAGTTTCTAACCAACATCCTCAAAACATGCATAATTTTGTTTATCCACCAAATTTCATTAATCCATATGATCCATACTTTTATGGATCTATGATGAGAAATTTATCTCAATCACCACCGTTTCATGGTAATATGCCAAGGGGAAATGAAAATGTTTCTGGTGGTGGTTCAGGTGAATTTCCCGAATTTTCAACACAAATGACCGGTGCTAATGAATTCACTCCAAATTCAGAAGATTCAACTCCTAAGAGCAAGAAAATTACCCAAGTTTCATGGAACACTGAACAAAATTTGGTGCTAATTAGTGGATGGATTAAATTTGGAACAGACAGTGTTGTTGGAAGAAACCAGAGAGGTGATACATTTTGGTGTAAAATAGCTGAATATGTTAATGAGTATTGCTCATTCGATTCTCCGCGTGATGCAACTGCATGCCGAAATCGTTTTAATTACATGAGCAAATTAGTGAATAAATGGATTGGTGCTTATGATAGTGCTAAGCGTTTGAAAGGAAGCGGTTGGTCGGATAATGATGTTTTGGCAAAAGCACAGGAATTATATGCATGTGACAAGAATGGGAAGAACTTTCAATTCACTTTAATGACAGAATGGGAAGCTCTCCGTGATCAACCACGTTTTAGTAGCCCAGGAGGAGGAACTATTGGCTCAGGAAGTAGTGGATCTAAGCGCTCTCACGATGATGCATGTGACTCAAACTCTATAGGATCTAGTGTCCGTCCTATAGGTAGGGATGCGACAAAGAAAAAGAGTAAGGGTAAAAAGAAAGCTGCCTTGGAGTCGGTGGACAAAACATTGGAAGAATTCAACAAACAAAGGGTGCAAGAGTTTGAACAATTGAAAATAATAGCAGAAAATCAAAAAGAGCATAATCGTAATCTAAGTGAGCAAACTCGTGCTCTAAGTGAGAAAAACCGTATAAAAAAAATGAACACGTATCTGAAGTTAAGTTCTGATCAGCATCTCGATGACCGGAAGAAAGCGATGATGGAAGAGCTGGCCAAAGAATTGTTTGATAATTAAATTTCAATCAAGTATTTGTCTGTAGTCTATGCTTTAATTGTTGTGTTTGGATATGTCAGTGTAGTTTTTGCTTTAAGTATTTGGCTGTAGTGTTTGCTTTAATTATTGTGATTGAATAAGTCAGTGTAGTCTTTGCTTCAATTAGTGTGATTGAATAAGTCAGTATAGTCTTTGCTTCAATTAGTGTGATTGAACAAGTCAGTGTAGTCTTTGCTTTAAAGTGTGATTGAATATGTCAGTGTAATATCTGCTTTAAATATTTGTCCTACATGTTTGCTTTAATTATTGTGTTCAATCTTTATATGACATTTAACTCTATACAATAACTTATTTCAAGTCTGTCAATGTTCTACCACCAAATTCGAATATGTCAGTGTCACACTTTAATTATTGTATCCACCACATGACTTGCTTTCATCATTGTGTCCACCACCCAACCTCCTTTAATTATTGTGTCCACCACTCAATCTTTATCTGATAATTAACTATATACAATAACTTATTTGAAATCCGTAAGTGGTCCAATTTAAGTCTATATATATGGACTCATACATCCATTTCCAATATCACAAATCTAAGCCAATCTAATTCCAATATCACAAAAAATGAATCCAACGAATCCATTTGATTTTGATGTCGCAGCCTACTTGCAAAATCGTCAAGTTCAAGATACTTACATACACAACCATTTGATAGAGCGTCGAAACAAAATATTGGAAGATAGTGCATCAACAAAAAGAAAATATGTCAAAAGAGATCATGCAGATGCAAACCAAAGACTCATTGACGACTACTTTGTCAATGAGCCCACTTATGACGATACAATGTTTCGTTGTCGGTATCGCATGCAAAAGCATCTTTTCCTTCGAATTGTTGGGGACCTTTCAAGTAGTTATGACTACTTCACCCAGTGAGTTGATGCTGCCAAAAAAACAGGTATATCACCTTTAGCAAAATGTACCACAGCCATGCGAATGTTAGCATATGGAGTGGCAGCAGATGCAGTTGATGAATACATCAAAATAGGAACTTCTACATCATTGGAGTGCTTACGTAACTTCTGTGATGGAATCATAACATTGTATGTGCAACAATATTTAAGAGCACCAACCCAAAATGACCTGCAAAAAATACTACGTGTTAGCGAAATGCAGGGTTTCCCAGGGATGGTCGGGAGTATTGACTGCATGCACTGGGAGTGGAGAAATTGTCCTAAAGCATGGGAAGATCAATTTACTAGAGGAGATAAAGGAACCACAACAGTCATTCTTGAAGCTGTTGCATCTCATGATTTATGGATTTGGCATGCATACTTTGGATGTCCAGGTACATTGAATGATATTAACGTACTCGATCGCTCTCCTGTTTTTGATGATGTTGAAAAAGGGAATGCTCACAAAGTCAATTTCTTTGTAAATGGAAACCAATACAACATGACATACTATCTTGCCGATGGTATTTACCCTACATATCCAACATTTGTCAAATCGATCAGACTTCCTCAAAGTGAGCCCAATAAGTTATTTGCAAAATATCAGGAGAGCTATCGGAAAGACATCGAGCGTGCATTTGGAGTGCTTCAAGCTCGGTTTAAAATAATCCGTGAACCTGCACGCTTGTGGGATCTTTCCGATTTGAAAATTATCATGCGAACATGCATCATATTGCACAATATAATTGTTGAGGATGAGCGAGACACATATGCTCAACGGTGGACTGATTTTGAGCATTCTGATGAAAGTGGATCTAGTGCACCACAACCGCCATATTCCACCGAGGTATTACCCGCTTTTGCAAATCATGTGCGTAGTAGATCTGAAATCCGCGATGCAAGAGGTCATCACAAACTGCAAGCAGATTTAGTGAAGCACATATGGGCAAAGTTTGGAATGATTCATGACTGAAGATGATTTATATCGACTAATTATGTTATTTGTGTGTTGTAGTGCATTTTAAGTTATTTTGCATTGTATTAATTATGTTACTTGTGTGTTGTATTTAATTTAAGTTAATTTGTACCGTACTAATTACGTTATTTGTGTGATGTATTGCATTCGATATTAAGAAAATAAAAAAATTATTTAATTTTTTTTTGTTAAGTGTTTGTTATTTTAATTTAATATTAATCAATAATTGTAATTTTATTTAATCATAAAAACAAAATTTTAAGTTTAAATAAGAATGTAAAATAAAAAGTGGTGGGGTAGAGAAAGTGGTGGGGTAGGGTGTTGAATGAAAAAACTATTGGAGAGAGTAAAAATTGAATGTGTGTGAATGATTAGATGGAAGAGAGAGAAGATGATGTGGAGTGTAAAAAGTGGAAATTAAGTGTTGAATGATATGTAACCAATGTACATAGTCTTAGGCTAAAGTTCTTAAATCTCTTTTTCTTTTTTAATATACACCTATTCATAATTTGGAGGTATTTATCCCTGACCACTTAATAATATTTTAATTGATATAAATTTTTATAAAATATACCGTTGAATTGAATGTTTATATCATTTAAATTATTTGTGTAAAATTTCAGACAAATCTAAAATGATTTGATATGTTATTAAGACATGTGAAAATTTACTTGAAATTTTAAACAAATAATTTATATGATATAAACTTTTAATGTAATGATATATTCTATACAATTTATTAATGTAAGAATATCATTTTCGTTTTAAGAATCTAGCATGTAACACATGCTTAAAAAATAGATGGACAGAATTAGTTTTCAGGTTCTAATTCAATGATAGAACCTTTTTCCACCACAAACGACACCTACTTGTTAACCATGTGTTACATGCTGGATCCAATTGCAATCAGAGTGATAGTGAGTCGCTATGGAAACTTCAAAAATGATATATATAACATACCAAATTGAACCAAACCACAGAAACAACATATATTCTCATTCCTCAACTCAACCATATATAGCTGCTGCTATTTAACAATGAAGCTTGCTTCACTATCCCTCTGCTTCCTCCTCTTAGCTTTCTTCACCAACCTCCCCACATCTTTTTCAGATGATGTTGAGCAAGTTCTTGACGTGAACGGAAACCCCATCTTCCCAGGTGGTCGATACTACATCCGGCCAGCCATCCGTGGCCCGCCCGGTGGAGGAGTAAGATTTGGCCTCACAAAGAACACAACCTGCCCTGTCACAGCAATACAAGACTATTCAGAAGTCAAGAATGGCATACCGGTGAAGTTCAGCATCGCGGCTGAGGTAAGCACCGGAACAATCTTCACTGGAACCGAGTTGAACATTGAGTTCACGAAGAAGTCCAAATGTGCAGAATCTCCCAAGTGGATTGTGGTTGTTGATGAAGAAGTTATTGGACAAGCTTTTGTGGGGATCGGTGGACAGAAAAACCATCCAGGGAAGCTTATACTGAATGGCACGTTCAATATTCAGAAATATGGATTTGCTTACAAGCTTGTTTATCTTGTTAAGGGATACCCTACTCCTTTGGATATTGGGAGGTATGACAATGGTGGTGAAGGTGGAAGGCGTTTGATTTTGACAGAGGAAGAGGAGCCTTTTCAACTTGCGTTCGTCAAAGTTGATGCTGGTGCTAGGATTAGATCTGTTGTTTGATTTTGAATTAATGTAATTGCAGTTTCTGTTATTTGAATGCTTATCCATCATGAAATCTCACAGTATGTGTGCGAGATGAGTTGAATAAGTGAAGAAATATAATGATGGTTGTGTTACGTTCCTTTGCTTTACCCTGCTTGCTGATCTGATATGTCCATTTTTTCATTGTTCTTCATCTCCTTCCTCAACCTTTGGATATCCAAGCGAGCAGCAGCCTGTTCCGGTCTGCATGGTGTCACCCTAAAAACTAAAGGAAAATGTTAACATGTGCCCTTGATGCACATGTTAATATAATCCAAAACTAAAATGTCAAAAAGTTTAAAATGTGCACCAAGAGCTTTTACCAAAATAAAATTCTAAAATAATTTTTTGGTTTGGATCTTCTTACTATAAAATCTTTTTGGAAAGTTCAATTCATCACTTAATTTAAAACAAACTTGATTACAATGACAAAACTATTATTAAAAGTCTAAGTCTATATTTGGTTGAGCGTTGAAGGCATAAAACACAAACATGATTTGAAATTGTTGTAACGTTGTTTGGGTACCTTACATGGAATTGCTTTTCATGCTCTAGGAGTTTGACTGAAGCTGGAAATCAAAGCTTCTGCGACGGTAGATGGAATCAATTTTGGAATTTAACAATAGTATTAGAAATTGTAATTTCCTCCCATTGTATATTCATGTCATGATTACAAATGCAGGCATGGATAAAAAAACGTCCACATATACTTACTTCTTTAAAAAAAATGAACTTTTTAAAGGAACATGTTCATATATATATATATATATATATATATATATATATATATATATATATATATATATTAAACAAGTATATTTTGCCAATGTATTAAAAAAGTATTATAAAAAATAATTATATATTAAAGTAGAAAGATTGCATAAAACGTGTACTTTTTTTTACAAAAAAAATCCCATTTTTTATTATAAATAATTGTATAAATATAAACAAATCAATTTAAATTTAATGTGTCAATTCCTTTCAATAAAACGTTTCAATGGAAGCTTCTACGGTACATTTAAATTTAAATAATTCAAATGCCCCAGTCAATCAGTCATGAAGTCGTGAAATTAATAAAGTATCAATTATTTTTATGAATTAAAAAAATTATGAGGTAATTATTGTATTTTAGAGATAACAATATCACAAGAAAAAATATTATTTCAAAAAAATAAATTAAATATTGACTATTATGAAGAATAAAAATTCAAAAAATATCAAAATTTATATTTTTGACAATTTTGAGTAATAGTCAAAAATACCAATAATCAGTGAGAAGAAGGATGCGCGCTCCATATTAGGAAAGCGCACATCCTTCTTCTCACACATTATTCAGATTTTTCTTTATTTTCCATTAGACTATGTGCAATAACCAGCTGGTTAACCCTAGAAGTTACTTGGTCTTTAACTATGGCTACAATCCTGCTTAGCCTGAGAAGATCCCGCCCTTTTTTGCTTCACTACCGCCTCTGTTCGACCACCTCCATCTGCAGCGGCGATGGTCCCAATTCCAAACACAGCGTGCTAGAGCAATTTGAGAACAAGTGGAAGCAGTTAGCCGTGAGTTTATTGGATAGATACGCTATTGATGGCCTACTCTTATTGGAGACGATCAAGTCTAGACAAGCTTTTATAGACGAGACAAGTAAGAATCTCTTGGAGTTTTCAAGTCTAGACAAGCTTTTACATACGCAGGAAATCATCTTGGCGTGTGAGAAGCAGAAAAACTTGAAGAGGTTGGCTAGTTTGACGCACTTGAATGACTTGCTGGTGAAGCAAGATGAGTTAGCAGCGGAGTTGAACAATTATAAACAAACTTTTCTCGCTGATATCATCTCCAACTTTTCCAAGATCCACAGTCAGGCCCCCTTGCCGCCGTTTTCCCTTGATTCGTGCCAGCGAGGAGAATTACAACGGGAACTGATTAGGTTGAGGGCGAGTGAGTGCAACTACAACCCCACCTCGCTATTCCACACTTTGGAAGTCATTTGTGAAAAGCTGAAAACGTTCAATTGGTTGATGAGGGAGAAGGAGAACATGTCCACCAACTCTACATAAACTTCTCTCGAAGTTGATTTGCTCTTCAAGATCTTCTCCGAGTCTGTCAATCCACCCCGCCTTGTTGATGGGTGGCCAAAGACGTGGGATGAATTGTATGAGACTTGGAATGAATTGAAAGATAGATTCATGAGGTTGATGGACAACAATAACAACATCACATTGATGATGCCGCTCAAAATCTTGATTGAGAGGGTCAACATCTTAAATAGGTTGATGATGTTGAAGGAGATGCTCCTCAAGGAAGATCATCGGTCAGCCGAGTTGACCTACTCCAGAGTAAGTTCTCTCCTAGAGATCATCGACAACTTCTTCGACATGCCTCCCCTGCTAGATGAAATGGAACTTGACATGGTTGGACAACATGGAGCACGAAGAAGCTGAGTTGTTTTCCATAAGGAGTAATAGTGAAGTACTTTCCAACAAGGGTTATTATATACATAAAATTAAAAGGAAATTGCGGACGCGGACAGAGCCGCCACCAGCCGGACCTGTTTACATACACTGGTTGAAGCCGCCGCAGTCTGCAATTTCAAACCATGCTTTCCTCAGTGCATCAAGAACCTCCCTCCGATATAAAGCTGCCACTTATTTATTATCATGCTAAGTAGAATTCCAATCTTGAGGAACACTCTCTTTTCAACCGTCTCTTATTTTGATCAGTTGAAATTCATGAATATCCCACTAAATTGAAAGTGAGTCCCATTTTTTAGTTGATGAGACAGTGTTGGAAAGAGAATGTTCCTAGCATTTCTCTTTCAATATTTATCATGTTAGTTTTAGTTGATCGTTTATCATGTTGCCTTGCTTATACATTGATGTTTATTGCCTTTTGTGTCCTCACTGAATGTTAAGGATGCACTTGTGGCCATACATGATCAGTTATTTGTTAAATTTGAGCTCTTATAATCTAAAGTTTATGATAGCAAAAAGTGTAATAATTGAATATAGCTGAATAATTTTGGGTTTTGGAGACTACTTCATACAGCCTAATGGAGTAATGGCTCAAGTAGTGCTTTTCAGTGTGGAACAAAATTTTGAATTTTAGGTTGAATGCTTCAAGTCTTAAGAGAAACTAAAAGAGGAACAATTCAGTCTTGAGTCTTGACTCTTAAGTTGTAAGTTTCTTATAGATCATTACAGTATTACACATTTCTGTGAGTAATTTTATTTTTTGTCCATTTGCCCCTTCCACAAGTTTCATTTTATGTACTAATGTTGTCATTAAATGTTTTTTGATTATTTCAAAATATTTTCTTCTACATTCATGCAACTTAAGGAAATGAGAATCTTAATATGCCCATGTATGAAATGAAAGCAACCATTAGACAACTTTATGTCAAATTGAATGTGGTAAATATAAATGTGTACTTATGTTTTTTCATCCAAGTAAACTTGCTATGAACAAGTTTCATCCTTGAAGAGTTTATTCCGAATTCTTAGCTGGTTCATAAATGACGCCTGCAAGTTTAAACTTCCAAGATGATTTTGTAGTAGGCTTAACCTTTTCCAGCCTGTGCATGTAACATCACATTTCTCCGGCGGCGAGCCATCTTCAAAATTTTCAGAATCCATTTTAAGAGGTTATTCTTCATTCTGAATCCATTCATAGGCTTATTTCATTGATTTAAAACTTAATTTACATAGAATTAAGGCCTGGATATGTAAGATTTGAATTGAATAAAGATTGAGAAATTTTGAGCCATGTAAATCGATTTAGGCTTTGTTCCATGGAGTTTGTTTAGAAGTGGTCTGGAGTGGTATAGTACAAAGAGGGAGAGTAAAGGAAGAAGGTTAAGTGATTGGCTAATAGGATTATATTGGAAGTTGTAAGCACATACTTGCATCTAAATTTAATCATTGTGACTCTGTAAGCAATTGCTCAACTTATTTATTATGAAAAGTTGTATTGTTTCAATTATCCATGAAGTAATGGTAGTTCATAATTTTTCTTGATTTACCACTGGTTCAAATGCTTTAATGGTTATGCAGATTTACCACCAGGTTATAGTAAAGCGACTCAGACTCTGCACACCAAAAGGTCTCGATATATATAAAGAGTGTCCATGGGCCGCTTTATTATCAAGTTCATTTTGATTGAAATTGGAGCATGGATACTCTATATTTCCAGAGACCTTTTGGTGTGGAGAGTCGCTTTACTATAATCCAGTTTGACATTTTATAGTTGCTACTTTAGAAACTATTTGTTTACAGCCCAATCCTTCATCTTGACAAGTAAACTGTTTCCATCAATTTGATTCTTTTGACTCACAAAGTTTTTTTTTTAAGCATTAATTGTAATTTATCAAGCAGAACCAAAGGGGGTCACTGATCTGATAAACATAACATGTGAATGTGTTTGTTTGCTTTTCTTTCTGTCTAAGTTTGACCTTTGGCCCCTCTTTAATTTTTTAGATTGTTCATTTAATTTTTATTCTTATTAGAATTTCTAATTAAAATCTGCTGCCAGATTTGTTCTTAATCATGCCCTCTTGTAACTGTCTTATTCAGTAAAAAAATTGATGTTACTTTCATATGAGCAATCCTTTTTTACATAGATTGTTTGGCAAGACACGAACACTAACTTATTGGCTTTTAGCTTATAGTAGTAGCTTATGATAAAAAAAGACTTGTTTGATAACGTCATTCCATTATGAGTTTATAGTTTATTTTAATAACTTTTAGCTTACTTTTTAAACGCTATTTTTTTTTGACAAAATTTTCAGACGCTATTTTAAATAGCGTTTTAATTTATAGTTTATAACTTATCACTTTTTATTCCACTTTCACCCTTACAATTTTAATTAAAATTCACATTTACCCTTTATTATTTATTACTATAATTTAAAGTTGTTGTGTTGTGAGTTGTGACTTTCGCGCTGCTTTCTTTTGAGTTTTTATTTTTCGCCAGTATGTAAAGTTTTTTTGGCCAGTAAGTAAGTTTATTATTATTTTTTTATTGAAAGGTTGCATGTTAGCTTTGTTTCGTTTTAGTTACTACTCTCTATTTTTATCATGCATGTGGTTACCGAGTTTAGCTATTAATTTTTTACGATATGTTACTGTTTATTATATATTCTTTTATGTGTTAATATCTATTTTATATTTTGATACAAAAGGATAAATTTTATGTGTTAAATATTGTTATTATCTCCTTCAAACAAAAGTAAATTGTTGCTATCTTTTATTGTTTTATAATTTTATTGAACGTCCTTTTATTAATTGTAAATATTTTAAATATAAATTATTATTATTATTTTTTAATGTCATTTTATGTTATTTTACATTTATTATTAGTTGAACTACTAATTTTGTCAAACATTTTATTTAGTTTATCAGCTATAAACTATCAGTTATAAGTCATGCTTGGATATTAGAGTTGTCGATGATGTGATAAAATACTTGGATCGTAAATCGTTTGTTTTAAATATCAAAGATTTGGCTAAATCTTCTCACGCAGGAGATGATTGATGAAATTTTCATCTTCTACGTTGGACATGAGATAACGAGCAAAAAGTTTCCGAAATTACCATTAAGTGTTCAAGAATCGCAGTTAACAAATAACTTGATATTCAAAAATTAGCGCAGCAGAAAAATGACAACTTCACTAGGGTACCTCATAAACACTATACAACAATAATGGTATTAATGGCTATTAACTAAAATGTTTAAACATCAATGTTTAAATAATGAGATCAATGTACATAACTCATAATGCTTAAACTTAAACATTGATGTGATAATGACAGCATTAAGTACATACATTATTGTCTTTAAATAATATTAAAAGTAACTTTTTTTTGCAATAAATAATTTTCAAAATGAAGTACATTAAAATTTTTTACGTAAAAGTTTGTTGTTTTCTAGCTATGTTAATGAATCTGAGACGTTGGAGTCACATAGGTTGTGCTCCTTCTATTGTCGGCCGTACCAAGAATTAAACACCAATTTTTCTAAAAACTTGTTCCACACAAGCAAGCAAACATTGTGAATAATCCTAATGAAAGAAAAAAGTAATTTAGAAAAAAATATTCACCTTTCCCTTGAAACCAATCTTAGTAGCTATGAAAGGGAGGACAACAAAAGTTGTTTAAGTTTCTCTCCTATGTATTTGAAAAAGTTTGTCTATCACAACCACCTTTTTATTGTAAAAAATAAACAACATTATACACTTAAGTAAGACAGAAATAAGGCAAAACTATAAATAACAAATAAAATAGATCTACAAGACAGTAGAACATTCCATGCATATTGTCATAGCCTTTGATAGGATCTCTCTGAAGAGAAAAATGAATTAGTGAAAAGTCATCAACCAAAAACAAATTAGTCGAAAACAAAAGAAATTTAATTGTTTACCCTTTGGAAGTAAATCATTTCCAAAACGAAGTAAATTAAATTTATTTCTGCAAAATTTCGTTTATTTTCTAGCTACCTTAGTGAATTTGAAACATTGGAGCCATATAGGTTGTGTCGGTGTTGGCATCGACACATATGTAAAAGAATACTAATTACTTACTCTTTGACAATTAGAGGAATTAATGAAATTTCAGCAAAATCGTCAACAGCATAGCAGACATATAATCAAACATTTTCTATAAATAAATTGCAAAGCGCAATAGTTATATTAAAGCAAAAATGTGAACATCAAAATAAAATAATGATAAAAACACATACATCTAGTATGCGCACAACATTTGAAAACAAACGAGTAGTTTCACTTCCAAGAGTAGCAAATTTACAAATAAGAATCTTTCACCTTATATGAAGTTTCTTATGAAAGCCCACAAGTGCATGTTTCTCCTTAATGGCATCTTTACTTATTGAAAGCCCACAAGTGCATGTTTCTCCTTAATGGCATCTTTACTTATTCTCCATTCTTGATATACTACATCAAGGAGGAAAAATAGCTCACAACAAATAGGCTACAAAACCAAAACCTAGGAAGCTCCTTCAAATCTTCAATGATATATACTGTATTCTATAATAATGATATATTCTAGCAATTATTTTGTCAATAATACCAATTTTTTTTTCTTTCATATGATTGACGCTGATTTTTTCATTCAAAGCTTAAATATTGTATTTATGATGCCTACGTGAATTTATTTTGAAAATCATATGAGAAAAGAAGCAATATAGACATGCCGAGTGTGAAATATTCTTTGAACAAATGCTCTTAAATAATATATATATATATATATATATATATATATATATATATATATATATATAGGCTCTTCAATGATTTTTTTGTTCAAATCCGCCGCCGAGTCAATTTCAGTCTAGAGTTTTTCTACGAAAATGAAAACATTTATGAAAAGAGGGATTATTTTTGCTGCATCCCATATGCAAAATCCGTTTGGAGATGCTCTAAGGGGCGTTGTTCCAGATGGTGTTAAATTTAAAAGTTTGTTGGTTAAAAAGTTACAATATGTCCCTGATGATATTAGAGCGGTCGACGATATGATAAAATGCTTGGATCATTTGTTTCTAATATCAAAGATTTGGTTAAATCTTCTCACGTAGGAGATGAGATTTTCATCTTCTACGTACGCTAGACATGAGATAATGAGCAAAAAGTTGCTGAAATTACTGTTGGGTGTCAAAAAATCACTCAGGGGCGTTGTTCCAACTAAGTTAACAAATTGCTTGATATTCAAATATCACCGCAACAAATAAATGACAATTTTACTGAGGATATCTCTTAAGAGGGTTAAAACTTTTATATATATATATATATATACACACATACGCGCGCACACACACAACATAATAGTGATTTTAATGATTATTAACTAAAATGTTTAAATAATGGCATCAATGTACATAACTCATAATGCTTAAACTTAAACATTCTAGGTGTGATAATGACATCATTAGGTACATACATTAATGTCTTTAAATAATATTAAAAGCTACTCTTTTTTTTGCTAGTTAATAATTTTCAAAATGAAGTATATAAAATTTTTTTATATAAAAGTTTGTTTGTTTTCTAGCTATGTTAATGAATCTGTGACGTTGGTAGGACCGGCTCAAAGGTCAAGCCATCCAAGCAAGGGCTTTATGCCCCTAAAATATTGAAAAATTTCTAAGAGAAAAATGCCCCCAAATAAAAAGTAAATCCAATAACCTGGAGTTTAATAGTCAAAAAAATAGGCCTCGAAAAAAAAATTAAAGTCTCACATAAAAAAAATTAATAATCTCAATTATCTTTCACATAAAAGTTCAAGTTCCGACTTAGTTTTTATTTTGTGATAACTCAATTTAGAGTAACATCCCACTACTCTATTTGTACTTTGCAATTCAATAAACAATTCATTCCAAGTAATTGAAATTGGAATTTTTTTGTACTATAACTCTTCAATTTGCAATCATTCAAGCAATTGTAATCTTTCTTTGTTACTTTGTAATTTTCCATTTAAATTTGTGAACTATTTGCAAAATCATAAAAGTCGAAGATGTTACTCCTATTAGCAAACCTTATTATATTATAAGACTTCATTCTTTTGTAACCCAAAAACAAACTAGATTCTTTTCGAAATGTTTCTATTATTTATAGAATAATGTTAACAATTCATATAATCATTACTTTGGTGAAACAAAGTTTTTCAAAATTAAAAAGTATTATAATTTTATCTTAGATCAACATTGTCTCAACAATAATTAAATAGATTGACTTTATTATCAAATTAAAAATGTTAAGTTAAATTAATTACTATAATTGAACAAATGATTTTGTGTTTCAACAACCTCAGAAAATAATTTTCAAGTAATGTTTTTTGATAATTTTTTTTTAGAAAATGCCCCATTTTAAAATTTTATTTTAGGCCTCAAGTAGTGTTGGACCGACACTGGACGTTGGAGTCACATAGGTTGTGCTCGTGTTCTTGTTGGCAGTACCATGAATTGGACACCAAATTTTCCCAAAACTTGTTCCACACAAGCAAACATTGTGAATAACCCTAATGAATGAAAAATGTAATTTAGAATAAAATATTCACCTTTTCCTTGAAACCAAACTTAGTAACTCTCAAAGGGAGGTCAACAAAAATTGTTTTAATTTCTCTCCTATTCGAAAAAGGTGAGTAGACCACCTTTTTACTGCATAGAAAAAAAAAACATTATACAGTTAAGTAACCAGAAATAAGGCAAAACTACAAATAACAAATAAAATAGATTTACTTGACTAATAAAACATTCCATGCATATTGTCATAGCTTGGATCTCTGTGAAGAGAAAAATGAATTAGTGAAAAGTCATCAACCTAAAACAAATAAGTCAAAAACAAAAGAAAATTAATTATTTATCCTTTAGTAGTAAATCATTTTCAAAATGAAGTAAATTAAATAAATTGTATGACTTTAAAATAATGAATTTAGAGTTTTAAATACCCCAAAAACTCTAAATTCATTGTTTCAAATTCATACGATTAGATTGTACCTCTAAATTCATTTATTACTCTATATTTATGGAGCCTTTTATTTCTTTATATTTATGAACCCGCGTACTTAGCTATCTAATTACCGTATATATTTCTATGTGTAGTATCTTTAGATTAGATAGAATTGTCTAATTATTATTGACATTGCATTATTATGTAGGTGTTTGAAGAAGATTATATATGTAATTTAATGATTACTATATTGTTTAATATTTAATGTATTGTTTAGTTAGGTTCGTGTTAAAATCAATTTTACACCAATTTTACATTAATTAAACTAATTGTTTAGTTAACTTCGTGTTAAATTCACCCACTAATTGATAATTTAACTAATTTCACGAAGATTTTACACGAAGCTAACTAACTTCACGAATTTAATTAGTGAAATTTGTGAAATTAATGTATTATTTCACCCACTCATTAAACATCAAGCTAACAAATCAAATTTTCACTAATTACACTAGTTTATACACTAATTGATTTTAACACAAAGCTAATTAAAAAATAGTAGGTGAATTTAATAATTAGTGTATTGTTTAGTTAGCTTCGTGTTTTAATACACTTATTATTAAAAAATAGTGGGTGAATTTAGTTTACTCATTCACTAAATCAAATTTTCTACTGGTTCTATATCAAATTTTAAAGCATTTTGTGTTTGATAATAATGACTTTAAAAATAGAATGTTTTAACCAAAGACAACAAAAACAACTATAACCTTAATTTTCTTAATCAAAAAATAATAGTGAAATCAATGTCCATAACCTATAATATTTAATTATCAATTTTTCTTGACGCATTTAAACATCAATATTTAAATAGTAGTATCAATGTACATAATCCAAAATATGTATTATTAAGAAAATAATTTACTGTACAAAATTTAATTAGTATAAGTAGTTAAAGTTATAGCCGATTAATTAGTTGAAATATTAGAATTTTGATTTTAAATTTTAGTTTCTATAATTATTTTGAATCTTTTTTTTAAGTTAATTTATGTTTTTGGTCACATAGTCTAGTAATTAAAATTAAATTTTTTAAAATGAACAAATAAATATATCGGAGTTTGAATCATAGTGCAATACCTCCAAACCAAATATTTACAATATTCTAGTTTTAGAATGTTTTCTCTAATCATGCAGTGGATAAAAACATTTATAATAACTCGAAGTCAAAAATAAACATTTGAATTCTCTATTTTGTCCTCTAATTTTTATTTTTATTTGCACTTTTTGGGTTCTATAAACCAATGTGTATTTTTGAATGATTTTTTGTAGATATGTGTAGAACATTTGTAAAATGTTACTCAAAACAAAATTCAAAAATTTGATTTATAAATCTAGATTTCTGTTACTTTTATCTTAGATTCTAATAGTTTTTTTTTATAAGTAAAATTTTGAATTATAAGGATTATAAGGAGTACTCAACCCTTACAATTTAAGGAGGATATAGTGACACAAAATTTCTCCGATTGCAATCCAATGAATTGTTGCACCAATCATCAAAAGATACATTGTTCGTATGCCCTCTTCCTATGAACAAAACCAAGACAAATGGACAATATTATCTAATAACAATGAAATATTAGGAGTGGACTCTCTAAACAAGATATTGTTTTTTAAACCCCAAATGCACCACAATGTAGTCAACCATATGAGATGACGAAAATCCTTGCCAAGTCGTCCTTGTATCAAGCTGCCAACTACCAAGAAATGGTCTATTATAGAAATCGGAGAAATAGGAATGCAATGCATATCCACCTGTACACATGCTGCCACACCGTATTGGTGAAATTACAATGAAGAAAAGTATGATTAAGGTCCTCATATTCCTGATTGCATAGAATACATGTCCTGCCAAAAATATGTACTTTCGAGGGTACATTGTTCTTCCAAAGCTTCCGAATTGCGTGCTTCGTGCTAGGTTGAGGAGACACAATTCTAATGGTGTTTGCGGTGGGGTTTGATTCGGTTTCGAACATAAATTAAAAGTCAATCAAACCGCGAGATAAAAACATGCAGTTCGGTTTGGTTAGTTTTTAAAAAGTCATCTAAACCAAATTAATACAGCTTGGATTTGTTTGCTTAGTGCGGTTTATTGCAAAATAAAAAATATTACAATATTATTAATTCTAATATTACAAACTTGTTACAAAATAAACATTAACATCATAAAGTATGTCTATACATGAATTGCATGATCATGAACTTGTATTAAATACCAACCGTATATTTTTGCCTCATAGTCACATATATGTTTTCTTGGCTCGGTTTGAGTTGGTATTGTTATAACTAATTGTTGAGTTGGGTAAAATGTTAGTTGGTACTAGCTGATAGAATTAAAATAAATATTGCAAATTAGTTTAATTTGATTTGGTTTGAGTTGAATCGTTAATTGTTGAGTTGGATAAAATGTTGGTTGATATTAGTTGATAGAATTAAAATAAATATTATAATTTAGTTTAATTCAATTCGGTTCAGTTTCTAAAATAAAAACCATAAATCAAACAAAACCGCATGGTTCATCAGAAAAAAGAAACAGCATGGTCTAAACTCTAAATGAAATGTAGTTTTTGTGATTTTAATATATATTTATGAAAACCTGTTAAAATCATTATGGAACAAAACAGTCATACGACCGACACCAAGACCTTCTTTCTAGTTCTAGTAAAAGGAGTATTTTTCATCTTCATCATTAAAATCATTAAAAGAAGAAAGAGAAAAAGGAAAAGTAACCATGGACATAACGGAAAGCATCCATTTCATTTCATACTTCAAACACTAGTTTCATTTTTGGTGAACATTTTTACATTTTTGACTCATATAAAAAAAATGTCAATTTTACTCTAAACTATTACATGATTTGATGCTGAATATAGCAAAGATATTACTAAGCATCAAGCGGGGCCATATGCACACTGCATGCTATTATGGGAGGGAGTAATTAAACATACGTCTATATATATTAATTACTCCATAGTACTACATAATTATTTTGGACCCCATCTTAGTAATTGAGGGTGTGATTAGAAATGTGATTGTACCTATCTAGCAACTTGACAAACAGAACATGTTCCATCTTAGGGAGACCCCATTTCTTTATATGTATGCTTTCATGTCATTAAGCAAATGAATGGTCAATGTGACTGATAAATCATCAATATACCTTCTTTGTGAAATTTCATATCCATGTTCTCACTTTCATATCATATAATATCATCAACACCTTATTCGCTAGCTGTACAACATGTATTTGTATATTATAAGATAAGAATCTTACATATGACCGGCCCCTTTAATTTCTTTGATATATATATATATATATATATATATATATATATATATATATATATATATATATATATATATATATATATATATATATATATATATATATATTATATTTTGTTTTTAAAATAATTATTTTCTTTTATTTTATTATTACACGTGTGCATGCAATGTGCATGTACATATGTTTGACAATATTTTAGTATGCTCACAAAAATTATAAAGAAGCATCAAATTTCAAGAGTTATTTGGAAAGGGTAAAAAAACCAAATTGATTAATATCTACATCATTGTAGCAAAAAAAACTCAAATTGATTAATTAATAGTATAATTAAACAATCAACTTTTAAATATATGATACTCCACTCACAAATATTATATTTGCACCAACCGTTGTAGCATGATCCCTCTGAATTTGAACCACTAGTTGGAAAAAAGAGGGCACATAACTTTCCCTTATCCAATTAATTGAGTTAATATTATCCAAAACAGTGGGTTAGGAAGATATTAGAATTAACTACAAGAAAAAAAATGAAAAGGAAAAACTCATGAATTATTAGTCAAATTAAATAAAAAATGATGGCATTCTTTTGTTTACCCAAAATGAATGTAAGGACAGGGACCTGTTTATGGAGTGAAGCATATTGATATTGATGGCAAAGGTACAACGAGTGCTTAAGCTGTTGAGTGTTCACTCCTTTCATCCTTATTGAAGGGACAGCTTATCACGTCGAGGGCAAAATTATTACTCCATAGAGTAGTAGTGGCGTGAGTTTAGAAAAAACCAAGGTGCCAAAAGAGAGGAGAGGATAAGAGGAATAGGGTTAACTACAAGTATATTATTACGTTGATTTAATTCTCGCAACTGCGTTTAGAATAGGACTGAAATAAAATAAAATAAACAACTCCAAATAAGTAGTTCATTTGATGAATTTGTTGGCTAACAAGTGTGAGAGGTCATATACAATATAACAACTTAAAATTGATATCATCATATTTAGAATTTGACTAAAATATATATTAAGTAGCATCATAAATATGTGTGTATTTTCAAATCCTAAAATGAATTTTAATTTTTTTTTCTATTTACTCTATGCGGGTGGGTTTCGATTATCTATGATCTCATTCTTTATATTTAGTTCCGTCTACAATAACCCAATTCAAACTGCATTTTTAACCAGCTAATTCGTGATCCATTGTAAATTGCCAATTTTTCTCTTCTTTTTTTTTTCTTTTTGGGTTGAATCGAGCTGCTGTTTTTTACCCAACCCTAATCGTCATCACATTACTTCAAGTAAAGCACCCATGTAAAAGAAGATTTTATACCAAGGTTTATACAAAATTTTAACTTTTTTTACTTATGTGTATATGACTTCTTTAAAACTCTTATATTTCTTCCATCTAAAAATATAAACAAAAATTAATAACATAAAATAAATTTTTTTACAATGTTGAACCAACAACCCTAGCTTTAGGAGGTTCAAAATTTTGAGTACTTAGAATTTTTGGGTTAGAAGTGAAATTTATTTAAGGAATACAAAATATAGATATAAGGGTATGTTTGTATATTTTTTTAATTTTAGAGGATTTAGTTGAATCCTGTCAAACTCGTACCATATAGTCCTTCTCCACTTAACAAAGAAGATTTTTTATCTACATACACTTAGCTTGCATCGTTATTAATAAGTCTTCATCAACACAATATATCACTTCATACATCATCATTGTTAGAAAGATTTTTGATACAAGAAATCAACATCCTTTAATAACATATAAGTTTGATACTATTGCACTATTAAAGATCATCATATCGATATAAAAACAACCACATTAAAAATTCGATACCAAATCCTTATTTCAACATTAAAAATTTTAGTTTATGAATTTTTTTACTTCCACATATGTCATATCACTCAAAATCCAACTTATCTATATCTAATAAACTCTCAATCCATCCCATTTTAAATGTCATAATTGACAAAATCACACACTTTAAAAAAAATGTGTAAATGAAAGAGAGAGAATATGACTTTTATAAAAATGTTCTATCTTTTTATTGGTAGTAGACATCAAAATACTAAAAAGTAGATATTTAAGTGTACTTTTTCTCTTATCTAATGATTACTTTAAAGGATAAAATAGTAAAAATTAATGTTATAAATAATATAAGACATTTATTTTTGGGATAAACAATTTTAATAAGTAGGACACTAATTATAAGACGGAAGGAGTAAGACTTTTAAGTTGCACTTATTATGTCCAAATGAGATATAGGTAGCAGGTTTTAGTTTGTTCCCAAAAACTAAATTAACATTAATTAAAGGCAAAAATGAGATTTTTAAATTACATTTATTATGTTTGAAATTATAAATTATTTTAAAAGTAATGTGCCTTTGTGAAATGTGCTACTAAATTTAAAAATATTATTTTTAAAAATTGTATATTCAATTTTAAAAAAATTGATTTTTATTTTCAATTTTAATGAAAAATTTCTATATTATTAATATGTCATCTCGTGCTATTAATTAAAGAAACATATATGTGTGACTCATTTAAATTATTTTTTAATATTAATATTATATTTTATTAAGATGAGCAAATAAAATTAGATAAAACAAGTGAAAACACTCTTTAACTTGTTTTTTAAGTTATAATTATTTCATACAAAATAATGTTGTGTCTCTCAAATCTGTAAGTGGTCTTTAAATGAATTAGTTTTGCAATTTAAAAGGGAATAGCATCGCAATTTATTGTTCATTTATCTTCGATACTACATATTTAATTATCTTTTATATATAAATCCTACTAGCTTTGAGAGCTTTCTTCTTCCTTTGCATAGAGGGAAATGCGGTTGGAAAGGTATAATGATGGTTTGACATGCGGTGGTGTGGGCATTGTGGTGTGCAAGTAATGAAAGAATTTTTTGCGGCAGTTCGCTAGAGGTGGACGATATTTTTGATTTAGTTAGATATGCCTATTGGAAGTGGATGTTATCAAAAAAATCTTGTTTGATTTATGAATGGTATGCAAACCCTATAGATTGATGTATACTTAGATAACTAGATCGAATGGGCGGGTGTTGTTTGTTTTTTTGGTGGTTTGAATACTACCGGTACTTCTCTTTATTATGGTTAGAGTACATCTTGTACTTTTTTCATTATGTTTTAATAAAATACACTGTTGTTCAAAAAATAAATAAATTCTACTAGCTGATGTGACGGATCTAAAGAAAAAAAAAGATAATATTGTAACTTAAAAAATAGTGTCAATATTTCTAGAAAATATTAACTAGTGCCATAAAATTATTAGTAAGAAAATAATCAAATATAATAAATTTATTTTAGAATTTTTAAAATCAATTTTTAAACAAAGATAAAAAATATATGACTTCTTCAAATCTTATTATAAAAAAGAGTTTATTTTTTAAGTTTATTGAAATTGTAATGAATTTAATCTATATTTATGTTATATACTATCAATTAGAAGTTTAGATTCATTACTTTTTCAATGAACTTAATAAATAAATTTTCTTTCATACTATCTCTAGTCTTTAATATAAGAAATAATTTGCTTTTTAGATTCATTGTGTTTTCAGTGTATCTAATCTATAATATGGACTAGACACATTGATAACTCAGTGAATCTAAAAAGTACATTTTTTTTATATTAGAGACCAGTGTGAGTAATTAATGAGAATATATGATACGGTATGTAATGTTTATGTGAGATTAAGTCGATTGTTAGGAACATTTTAAATATAGAATGATTTGAATTTGAATCTTAAAATACGTTTATTTATTTTTAAAATGTAAAATTCTAATCATTAATACAATTATTTTTAAATAATTAGAAGATTAATGTTTTAAATATAAAAGTAACCATTTTTTATTTTTATTTTGGTTTTCTCACTAGCCACTTTTATCTATTTAGCTAATGTTCGAGAGTATTATATGGGCTTATTTTTTATACAAGCAAGAGAAGGAGTGATATTTAAGAAATTGCTAAATTGAGAATATATATTGAAAGTAAAATAGAAAAGATTCAAGATTGAGATTGACAAGCATGATTAGAAGTTTTGGCCAATTCAATGGTCACACACAATGAGGTGACCCTCAAAGACAGAGCCTGGAACTACTGGAATGAATGAATATTGGGGATATTTATGGGTTTTCAGCTTTAATTTTGGGGTTTACAATGCACCCTCCAACTGATGCTACCTGCCGCAACTATAGGAACCTGTACTGTCCTTGTAGGGTTTCTGTACTTACGTCATCACTACTAATAACTTACTAATTGCACTTTTTTTCTTATAATAAAATTATTTGTTCCTTTTGCAGTACTATTACTTTCTTATGGCTCTATTACATTTTTACTTTTTTTCTTTCTTAATTTTTGTGTGTGTTTTGAATTTTGATCAATTCAATTTATGTATGTGACAACATGTCTTTGAACAAATTATTGAATTTTATTTCCAATTAGTCATGTTTCTATGCAGTTCAAGTAATAAGGACATGTATGTTAAATATAAGGAGATCATATGACGAAATAATTTATATTTACGATGTATGAAAAACTAATATTTTAGTCTTTTATTTGTTATTTGTAATATTTAATTGAACTCTTAATTAATTTATCAATTATCAAACATATAAATTAGTCCGTTATTAGCTATCCGCTACTTTTATATAGAACATATTACAAATGCACACTCTAATAATGATTTTGTTTTGAAACATGACTGAATTTCAACAAAATCAAATAATGTCAATAATTTCTAATAATGTACTATTATAATTAGGCAAAAACAACGTTTTTGCTTTGGACCTCCTTTATCACAAAGACCATGAACAATGAAACTAGGCACAATATTTATGTTAAATCAGCTGCATCCGAACTAATGGCACAAATCCTTTGCCAACATACAAGAAAACAATCACTAGCAACAATAAAATAAGAAAAAATTGAACTAAACTAATAAATAAAAAATAGTCAGTTAATATTTGTAATCGTTTCACATTAATAAATTCGAACTAAATCAAAGTAATAATTGAGTGTTATTTAAATTTTAAAACAAACACAACATATAAATTATATAATTATTAACAAAATTATGTATTTATACAATATATTTTCCATATTAAAAATCAACGATCTAATACTCTAATGAATTTTAGTCAAAAAAAATACTCTAATGAATTAATTATTTTAACAAGCAACTTCTAAAATTTGAAATTGATTTTTTTATCGAGTAATCTAATCATTAAAATTTCATCTCATAAAAATAAATAAGTGAGCAGAGCACAAACCCCCGCTTCTTATGCATTGCACGCAATATCTTCAATTTTTTTTTAATATGTATGTGAAATAAGGTTTATATTAAAGAAAAGATGAAATATTATCCAACAAATATTATAAGAAAAAGTATTAAACAATTGCAGCTTACGTCAACTTTATATTATACCTTGTCTGTATGTCATTCTGGAGAGGAGTGATAGTTTTGGGGTTTGAAACCCATCCATCCATCCATCCATCAGCAACGGAGCTGCATTGCATATCTTTTGCTTAACGGCAGTGATCATATCTCCATTTACCGATAAACTGAAAAAGCAACCCATTCACCTCACACTCACTATAACAATTCCTATTTAAGTGTAAAATTAGCCCATGTGTTTAGTTCCCTAACCGGGTTTATCACATGCATAATTCTAAAATTAACCTTATGAACAAGGCGCGACACTCATGCTTTGTTTGGTAGAAGAAACATTAAAAAGAGAAAAATAAAAATATGAAAATTATTGATATGAATTTAAATTAATATTAATTTAAATTTATGTATTAGTATCCGTATTTTTTTTGAAGTGATCAAAGAGAATATTATTAACTCACTAAAACGGCACAAGATGTGCAAACTCTATGACAAGAAATGAATAAAAATTAAATCAAATATTATGTCAGTCAAGAAGAACCACCCCAAAAAACAAAAAAACAATCATATGTTATGCTCCTTCCAACCTAAGCATACCGATGGATTTACATACCACATATTGAAATCATACACAAAATCCTTTCTTTTTACCTTTAACCACGGTCAGACCTGTAATTTGATTTGAAGTAGCCCTGATCAACGATTGGCAAAAAATATATTTTGAAAAAGTCATATTTATGTATTAGTGTCCGTATTTTTATTTCTCTTTTCCTTTTTTCTTTTTACTAAATACACCCTCAATAAGTCCACTAAATTAACAAAACTGATTGATTTTTGATAATGATCATACTCTTTCGTCCATTCTTGATAATCATATACTTAACTCAATAAAATCATGCATAATTAAATGGATCCATTCTCAATAATCACACTCTGGTGCAACCCATATTAACAACTTACACAAACTAATTTATGTACTTCTTCAAACAGACCCATAGCATGTTTTCCAAACAAAAATATTAACCGAACAAAAAAAACATAGCATGTTAACTTTTGAGCAAGGTTCACATTGTGAGAATACGTCACAAACAACATGTTCTAGCAAACAATTACACATGTATAATAAACACTCTACATTTAGCCTTTTGTTTGGTTGAAGATATATAAAATGTACAAAATTATTGTTAACCAAAAAAATGATTTTATGCTACTTTCTTCTCAATTTTAATTACACTTATTATAATATTTGGTTTAGACTTTTAATAACCTTGGTAATAACCTCGTTCATAGACATCCGATTAAATAATTTTAATATTTTTTACTAGTTGAATTAAAACTTCTTGACACATTTTTTTTAGAGTTAAATATGTTTTTGATTCCTATAAACATTTGAACTCTCTATTTTTACTTTTAGTTTCTCTAAATTTTTTGCCACTTTTTGCTCTCTATAAAATTATTATGCATGTAGTTTTAGTCCCTACTATTAAATCAATGTGTATTTTTGAATGATTTTTTCGTAGACATATTTAAAACATTGTAAAAAGTTTTTCAAATTTTTTAAAAAAAATTTGATTTCTAAATCGAGACTCGCTTACTTTTATTTTTAACTTTTAAAATTTGAAAAATTTATATTTAATTATTTTTATTTTAAATTTTTTTAAATATTTGTTAAGAAACTTTTTACAGTATTCTAAACACGTATAAAAATTATTTAAAAATTTAAAAGTTTAATAATTGTATTAAACAATTTTTAAAATTTTAAAAAGTCATATAAACTAAATTGCATAGATAAAAAATTTATAAGGATAAAAACATGTCACTTTTTTTTATAGGAATTAAAAATACAATTTTATACTAATATATATTTAATCTTTTTATATTAGTAGTATTATAGAATTAAAGTTATTTTGGTGATCATGGTAAGATTACGCAAAATATATATGTAGATGGAGGGTACAAAAGATGATGAATACGCTCATAAAAAATAGTCCAACTATTTGAAAAGGGCAAAAGTAAGGAAACCAAACAGAGAGAAAGTGTGAAAAGGAAAACATGAAAGGGACCACATGTGTTGAAGTTTAACCCCACTCACAACTCACGAGTCACAACAACGTCACAGATTCAATTTCTTCACCATCTCAACATTTTCACAATAAATAAAAAAGCATATAGTAGTAATTTATTTGTAACAAAAATAAAAAAGTTATCTGAGTTGACGTTAATTTAGACGTGAAAGCTAACGGATGAAAAATCGGTTTAGCAATCATTGTTTTTCTTTGACACACCTTGCTTAGCTTAGCTTCTTCCCACTTCCTTCTTTCTTGGTCCATATCCTCTCAACAACAAAGAATCCTTCTTAACTTTTCTCATCTAACTTAGCTTCATATCTATAACATCTCATCATATTCATATTCATATTCATATTCAAGGTAATTATTAAACAAAGATGCTTCACGTTTTCTTTTTCTATTATTTTTACTATTAATTCTTTGTGATATACTTAGATGTGAGTTCTTTTGTTTTGTTTGAAGCTTTGAGATCCATGAGTAGTTGTAGTAGGGGAGATCAAGAGCTAGGGTTTTACTCATCATTCCATATATTATACATGTTCGAGCTATAGCTTAACTTGTTTTCTTCTTTAGGATCGGCGCTTTTGCTTCACATCTTCATCACTTATAGATTGGAAGATTGTTACACTACACACTACTTTAATATACGGATTCAGTTTCAAAATATAAGAGAAAATCGGCCAAGACAAATTTGATGTATTTGGTTCAATTTTTTTTAGAAATAATCAATTTTATTTGACCAACATTTTCTTATATTTTGAGACGGAGAGAGTAGTCAAGAACTAAGATAGAAAATTTAGTTCTAGTATGACTTGCTTAATTAATTTTTTGTTGTATTTATTATTATTATTTTAAATTGTTGTATGTGCTTTTGTGTTATGTGATTGTGAATATACTAATATTATTTTGTGTTTTTCTATGACAGTTAAACTGGTGTGATTGTATTAATCATTTTTAAATTAGTTATTGTTGGGATGAGGCCAGATCAATTGCATGTTGCACAACAAATCAGGCGTGACAAATTAAGGATCCAAAATCATATGCAACAAGATTTCTCTAACAACAATATAGAAGAATTATTATCACTACACCAAACACCACAACCAGCATCAAGCTTCAACAACATGGATCTTGTTCATCTCAGAAACAACAACAACAACAACATGCTTGATGATGAATCAGGTCATTATTCGTCGAATCAAATGATAAATTTTTCATCAACAACAACTTCATCAAATAATCCTTTACATATAATAAACCCTTTAGATTATTATTATACAAATGAAAACAATATTCACAACACTTTCTTACCTTCACATGAACTTAACATTAATAATGATATTTTCAAGTCTTCAACATCCATGAATATTCCTCATACTACTTCAGAAATGGGTTCTTTAATGCACCATCACGGCATTTGGGGAGGTGGGAATAGTCATAATGCTAGTGCTAATAGTATTGTACCTGTATTTCATGAAAATCAATGGACAAATAGAAGTATCACCGTCGAAAACAACAACATGGGATCTATCAATCCTCATCAAGGTTTATCATTGTCACTTTCATCGAATTCGCAATCGAAACCACCATCTTCTACTACAAATTTTGAACAAGGTTGTTTAAATGTAGTGAAACCATGTACTACTAGTAGTGGTTTCAGGAATATTGGTCCATTAGGACCATTTACTGGGTATGCAACAATATTGAAAAGTTCAAGGTTTTTGAAACCATGTCAAGAGTTGTTAGAAGAATGTTGTTGTTGCAGTAAAAACAATGTTACAAAATCATCATGTACTAATGTTGTTCCAAAATGGGTTTCTCGAGATGAAAGTGGACATGTTTCTGCAAAAGATAGTACTAGTAATTCAGGTGGTACTTCATCTTCATCTATTATGTTGTATGGTTCAAAAGAGAAAGAAAACAGTAATGGTGATGGAGGAATTGGGAATAATTTTTGTCTTTCTTCATCTTCTTCTACTTCTCGACCAGAGTGCCAAAAGAATAAGGCTCAGTTACTGTTCATGCACGAAGAGGTTGGTTTTCTTCACTGTTCATCTATCTAACCCTTATAGCCTTTTCTTTTTATAATGTTCTTTTCTATGTTTTTGTTACATTTATTGTTTTTTTTGGTCAAGAGTTTTTGTCACACTAAATTAATGTCTTTTTTTTTGGTACATTACTAAATTAATGTCTAGCAGTAAATTACTGTTATAATTTTGTTTTTTTTTTTAAAAAATGATATTGTTTTTTTTGACAAAAAAAAATGATTTTGTTATAGTAGTAACTTAAATGAAAGGCCAAATATTTTGTTAACATTACTACTACCTCTATTTTTTTTGTAGATCTTTCTGGCTTTAAATATAAGCAATTTTCATTTTTTTGATACATTGAATAATTGATGTATCTAACCTACATCATAGATTGAATACATTAGTTATTCAATGTATCTAAAAAAGTAAAAGTTGCTTATATTTAAGATTGGATGGAGTAATTATTTTGTTAAATTCATTAAATAATCAATGTATCTGATTTATAATATAGATAAAATATTAATTATTTAATGAATCTAAAAAATGAATTATTTTTTATAGCAAGAGTCGGAGGTAATATCCGTCTTTTCATGTGTATGCAAAGCTCTTCAAAAGTAGTAAAATTGGAAAAACAACTTGCAGCTAGCTTAGCTAGGTTTGATGTTTAGAGAATCCAGAGTGCCAAAAGTGCATTTTATTTAGTTCGTCAAAATAAAAAGTGAATTTTATTGTGGTATATTTTTTCAAAGTAGGCTGTTAATTTTAAGGTACCGAATTTTAGATCGCTTAATTAGAATGTAAAAATAATAACCATCAGTGTTATTTTAACTAATTTTTTTTTTTAGATTATGGGATTGGAAATATTGTTCTTAATGCTTTTTCATCAGCTAGTAATATTATGGGATGTCATGTCATAATATGTTCTTCTACGTTGTTTATTTGTGTTCAATGTTTTTCATTGAAATTCTCATTCTTATACTGTCTTTTAAATAAAAATGAATTATAATAAATTAAATAAAAGTATAAGAAGTACTCTCAAATTATACATTACATAGAGTTTACATACTTTTTCTGTTTTTAAAGAGCCCAATCTGATTTTTCTAAACATGTTTTTAGTTCCTATAAAATAATTAAATTTAATTCCTACATATTTAATTTTTAGTCCTTATCTTTTTTTAAAAATATATTATACAAAATATGAGTGTGCTTAGTGTCTCTAGAAACTAACAAATAGTCCCTATATCTTAAAGCAAATAGGGACTCAAATTGAATAAAATTTATTTATATTAGGGCTAATTAAAATAATTGAAAAGTCATGAATATTTTGAGATCAAAAACTTGGTCATTTTTTCAATTAATATCTCCATATTCATCTTGAGGAGAATTGTAACATAGGAAAATCTAGTGTCTTTTCACCAAATGAAAATAATTAAGTAACATTTTTTTTTTTGACAAAATTTAAGTAACATTATAATAAACCACTTTTGAATATCAATAACTAGTTTTTTTAATAAGAAAAATGTAATTTGATAATGTACTAAAAAAAGTAATTTGATACAAGTGTTACTCCAACTCATTTACAAATTAGTTTTGAATATCATTAATAAATTATTTATTTAAATATATTCATTTTTGAAATGTTTTCATCTTACCAATAACATGTGGAATGAGTGGTAGATAATTAGGTGTCTTAACCATTTGGTTTTGGGTTCAATCTCTAATCAGTGTGCATCGAAAAAACATTTTTGACAAAGGTAAATCTCTAAAATGAATCTCAATTAATTATCTCAAGAAATTAATCTCTGCAGCTGCGTAGGAATTGTTTTAATGTTTTTGGTCAGATAGTCTATGACTAAAATTCAACCATTTAAAGATGAATAAGTAGATGTACCGAACCCTAATTTGCTATACTTTCCTAATTTGGAACTACAGTCGAGTTTTATTACTTTTAAAGGCATTGATGGAAGTGCTAGATGGATATCTTTCCTAATTATTTTATCTTTATTCTATTTTATGTTTGTGTGGTTGGCCATAGAGGCAAAAGGAGCTTACCTTAGCTTTAACTTTCTAGTTTTGGTTATTTGTAATTTGAGGAACAAAATTTCTCAAATTATATGCTTGGTTTTCTTGTGATATTGACTGTTTTTAAGTATGGTATATTGAAAGTAGTTTTTTTACCATGGTGGCTTTTCTGCTCATTATTTTGTAGTATATGGGTTAGAGTACTTCATGCATTAATGACCAATTGTGTGCATGTTTGTAATTATGGTGAATTTGACATAATTACAGTTTTCTCGTGACTTTGTTGAAGCTTCAAAATGTAGCTTATGTAATTAAGGTGGCTCATCGTGATTCAAAACATACAATACATCTTTTGCTCTTAAAAAAGATGTGTGCACACCCTTACTCCTCAAAATAATTTCAATTCACACATAAAAGTTTTTCTTTTTTCTTACTAGTTATTTTAATAATATATTTAATATTCATGAGTGATAGCTATGTATTACTAACACTTCATATTGAAGGAGACACATGTTGATATTGGCAACGATACATATGTTCATATCTTACTACAATCAACATGTTAGTGTTGATGTCTTGTTCGGTGTCATAATGAAACACATACCTCTAAGTTAGAGGTTGTGTTTCATTGGTAGTTATAGATGTTAGGTGCGTATTCTTTTATTACTTTGTCACACACACACACACACACATATATATATAATGCATGCTTTCAATTCTATTCTTATTACGTTCACATTCAATCACATTAAGATATACCACTTTTTCTTGTAACATATTAATCAGGTTTTTTTTACTTAGTTTGATGGAGAAGAGTATTTGTCAACTAAGATTTTGTAAATTACTTGTGGTCATGTTTCTTAATTTTGGTTGTGCAATCACAGTTATGTTACGAACCTTGTTAATGAGAAAAATTGCTGGCAAATGTGGTCGATTCGGCTGCAATTGCGGTTGCAATGTCATTGCAAAGATCATTAAAACCTTAATATTAAGGCTGCAATTGTAGTTGTGGACCGCAATATCCAGCTGAGTTTGAATTGACTGTAGTTTTAAGTCAAAGTAATGCAAAAGAATGAAATGAATAAACTCCATCTTTATTGTTAAAAAGTTAAGCAAACAGTGATTCTAATCTTGTCCACTTATTTAAAAATAATTTTATTGGTCCAATAAACAGTGTTTTTGATAACCCTTCAACAGTGTGTGTTCATTTTCTAAAAGTACTTTTTTTCAGAACTCTATGGAAGAGTTTGAGTGAATACCCTACAATGTTGCTATCAACTTACTCAATTTGGTTTTATTATAATTGTTACTTTCTGTCGTCTATCTACTTCAGAACATATTTAATATTTTTACCTTTAATATAATAATTGTGGTTGTTATAACAGTATAAAGTATCTAATCATATGTTTTAATTTGATACAAATAAAGAATTATGAAATTTTGTAGTGATTATTAGTTTTAAGAAGTCTTACATTGGTTGCGAGATGACCTGAATATGTGTTTATAAGTGGAGGCAACCCTCACCTTACAAGCTGGTTTGATTTTGTAGGGTTGAGAACATAGTTTCGATTTTTTAAATATTATACTTTTTTTGCTGGCAGTAAAGAACTTTCTTATTTACCAACATGAGATATAAAAATATGATGATGAATAGAATGAACACAAATCATAGGGGAGACAAAAAAGTGGAACAGAGTAAAAGCAATAAAAAGAAAAACTCCTTTATAATTAGACCTTCTGTGCAAAAAGCACAAATTGCTTTTTGTTTTGTACTAATCAGTATATTACCTGATGGAAAAGGAATTCTACTTTTTGTCATCTTAGTCATTTTCTTCATTGTATTATTATTGTTGCAATTTTATCTCTAGTACTTCAGATTGAAGGTATGTCTGTTGTCCGACACATGTAAGTTTGTTTGATGTAGTTGGAGATTTGTTAGAATTAGTTCAGTATTGTTTATGGTAGTTACAATTTAGTTATATTTGATTAGTTGCAAGTTGGTTATACTTAAGATCATATGGAATAAAGTGATCACATTCACTGTAATCAACTTTTCCATTCCATCAATTTCAAAATCAATCTTTTTGTCAATTTTATTTTCTTTTTTGTCAGGCTCTATCATGCTTCTCAATACACTATTCAACACTAACATGACAATGACACATGCGGTTAATTTTAATCATTTAATTTCTCAAATTATTACTCATGTCGATGTCTTGCCTGGTGTCTATGTCAATATTATGTATGGTATCTATGTCGTTACCATTCTACATTTGTTCAAACAAATTGCATTAATTAATTTTCAAATTGTAATATAGGTGACAAGAAGATACAAGCAATACAATCAACAAATGCAAATGGTGGTATCGTCATTCGAGTCGGTAGCAGGTCTTAGTTCAGCTACACCATACATTTCATTGGCTCTAAAGTCACTATCAAAACACTTCAGATGTCTTAAAAATGCCATCACAGATCAACTCAAGCTTACATGTCAAGTATTGGGAGAGGACTTTTCAATACTATCAACAACCACAAGTAGTAGTAATAAATTTGACAGTAACAATAATAATTTGACAAGGCTAAGGTCCATGAATCAGAGTTTTCAAAAGAACAAATCTGGAGGGAATAGTAATGTTGACTTTGTTGAACCTCAACAACATGTTTGGAGGCCCCAGAGAGGGTTACCAGAACGCTCGGTGGCGATACTTAAAGCTTGGTTATTCGAACATTTTCTTCATCCGTATGTTTCTTTCTGTCTATGTGAAAGTTTGATTATATTTCTCTTGTGTGAAAAGAACAAAAACTTTATAGCACTGACACTTCAAATTGAAAGTCTGACAGGTGTTTGATACATGTATGTGTCTGACACCGACACGATACTAACATACTTGGTTACATTTTATCATTTAATTTTCTCAAATTAGTACTGGTGACACATTAAATGTGTCAGTGTCAATATCTTATGTGTTTGTGTCTATTTCAGTGGTTGATTGATAAAATGAGTAAATTATGATATTTGTTTTGCTGTTCAATTGCAGGTACCCCACGGACACTGATAAACACATGTTGGCTACTCAAACAGGTCTATCAAGAAACCAGGTTGGGGTCTACTTCTTTTGAATTCATTATTATGTCTAATGCATATGCTCATTTCTATATTTGCTTGATGGAGTTTCTATTTGACATGCTCTCTTGGATGGTTTTCAAGTGGGTGGGAATAATAATTTTCTAAAATTATTTCTCACCCTAACGTTGAAGTTTTAAATGAGTAATAGTAGTTGCATGATTTTGTTTTTGTTTCCAGTTTTGAATTTCAAAGATTTTATCTATTAATAATGTTAGTACTAGTTTGTTTTTAGTGTCTCTTGTAAAAAAAATCTATTTCGTTTTGCACTAGGAAAAATTGATTGAGTGAATTGGTTCGGTAAAATTGATTTTGACAAAGCCATCCATGAGATGAGTCATGTTTTGACTTCGTATTTTATGAGTCTCCTGATCTTGATTTGATGGTCTAAATTGCGCAGCTGCTACAAATATGTGATGCCTTAAGTGATCTTAACCAAATGACTATATTATGTTTTGTTGGAAAAAAATCTAGTCTCATTGAAAATTGATGAAACCCGAAAAGAGTGACACGTTTCATTTTATAAGTTAATTATGTAAGGATGAGTTGGACTCGATGTTAAAACATAACATAGTATCACAACCTATTCATTTGAATCACCCACCAAATTATTTATGCATCAAAAGAATAGTATTGAGCGTGAGGGAGGGTGTAATGAAAATTGCGAATTAATTCAAAATTGTATGTGAATTTTTATTTTAGTTATAGAATAACAATGTGGCTGATAAATAATAATCATATAATGTAGGTATCAAATTGGTTCATAAATGCTAGAGTTCGTGTATGGAAACCAATGGTTGAGGAAATACACATGCTTGAATCAAAAGGCACAACAGAAGTTCAGAATCAGAACAATAGTAAAAATGAAGCCTCCAATGTTAGAACACATGAAAAGCAATTTCAGTGTTTGGAAGTTGGGTCATCTTCAGGAATTAACAATGTTGAAAATGTAACAAATGATGAACAATGGAATAATATTCAACAAGAGAAAAGGTCTAAATTGGAAAATGATCATATTACACCAAACATGGATACAACGGTGATGGGTTTTTTGCCGTATCAACGCGGATCTGTGTCGCTGACTTTGGGTCTTAGGCATGGCGTGGAAAGTGTGCAACACCAGCAACAGCAGTTGCAACAGGAGGTAGATCTTAGACACCAATTTGGTGGGCATATGTTTCATGATTTTGTGGGTTAGTTAGCTAGCTGATTAATGTTTTCTAGAGAATTATTGGAGATGGAAATGAAGGAATTGAATAATAGGACGAAGAAATTGAACATTTGTCGGACTTAAAGTTTAGGTGAATTGGGTCTTAAGGTTCATCCGAGTGAAAGACGTTGCCAATAATATGGTTGAGAAACAAAGGGCCTGCAAAATTGAGGTAACAACCAGGTTGAGATTGTAGTAAGTAGGTATGTAGCTCCAAGATTGTCTGACTCGGACACGACACTGATACATGTGGTTATATTTAATTATTCTATTTTTTCAAATTATTATGGATGTTGTTGAAGTATCATTGTCCTGTCCGGTGTTCATGTACAATGTGCTAGTGCTTCATAGGTGAGTTTCCGATGTGTTTCGAGGACTTTTCGATTTAAGGCAATGTTACCATTTAGGTTAAGCTCATTCTTGAATCCACTTTTGTGTAATTACAATTTGATATTTAAACTTAATGTGATGTGATGTTGGGAACAATTTTATCTTTACCACACCACCTCAAAAGTAAGTCCAAAGATGATGATATGTGTGTTTTCTGGGTAATCTAATTTTATAAATAAGTGTGAACTGTGGTGGGCTTCTCCTAATAATTTAGATCCATGTACTTCTAATGATTTCACTAATCAAATTAAATATTCAAAATAGACGAGAAGTGTGATGTATATGCAAATTGAATATTCAAATCAGTTCGCTATGTAGATAACAAAATGTCTTTTTTTTCCGCTTTTTTTTAATTTATCACACTCGCAGCATATACAGCAAGGGGTAAATTTGGAATTGAAGGGGTGCGCCATAATGTTGGGTGGCGTGAAAAACAATTTAAAAAAAAATGTAAGCTCTTCAACAAAGCGTATTAGGTTACCAATCGTTAGTAAATTCAGTGGGGATTAGCACTGAATTTGGTAGGGAGAACTAAAGTTCGATCCCCCGCATTTGCGATTAGGAGGGGGTTGAAACCACTTGATACCAGAATCGTCCTCCGAACCCGATTAAATTGATGGTAAAAACAAAACACAAAAATGTATTAGGTAAGGAAGGCCGCACAATCTTAACAATTAGGCCGCTGGTTTTTTTTTTCTGCTGGGTTATTTTTTTATTAAATTTTTTAGACTTCACTGTATTTGGATATATATACCCCACAATTAATGGAGAAACCGCCTATAATTTTAAGAAAGCAAAATTACTCTTCTTTCTGGGTATGTACTCTCATATTGGTTAAATAGTTAAGTGATTTGAACATAGAAGTATTGTTATAAATTATAACCATCTTACGTGCGATTTAGTCATATCCAACTGATTAATGTGCTTCATAAAAAACGAATCAATTCTATTACGTATTCCACATCAATTATATCAAAGTGTTCAATCTATTACTTAAACTATGAGGCTCTCCTACTTATTAAGTTAGTCTTTTGAATTGAGGTCTCCATGTACTTGAGTTTTGACAATTTGTGCTTTCATTGAGAGTTGTGTCATGAAAATGGATGTTTATAAGCTGGATTAAGGTACTCCACCGAATATTGATAGGTGAGTGAAGTCGCCGAAAAGGAAAAGACTATCATTGAGTGAATTGATAGGTGAATGAAGCTGTCGTAAAAGAAAGAGCTACCATCAGATTAGTGTCGATAGAGTGAAAGTCATTGTGGACGTCAACTCTTAAAGGGCGTGACAATGTTAAGAGTCTCACATCAAGTATATCAAAGTATTCAATAATGTAGCAGTCATGAGATCAAAATCAGTCCTGAAAATGCATTAATGTTAAATTCTCTTGAGAAAGACTTTTGCTATCCTTTGTCGTCCTACCCCGCTCGAGGGATTAATCTCTGCAGTTGTGCGCAGAGGGTACCCAGTTCAGACAAAAAAAAAGTATTCAATAATGTGGTACTTAAGTTATGAAGCTCTCCTACCTATTAATAATCTTTAGAATCGGATTCTCCTCATATACTTAAGTCCTAACAGGTTAATTCTTTCCTCTCAAAGAAAATAAAATTCCATAAATACCAATTACAGTTTGAATTTTCAAAATTAATACTTGCTTTTCTCTTCTACCGTATACTCCAAGTTAATCCTTGTGTAGCCATATGCACTCTACACATGAATTATTGACCTTTTGTCATCGGTGAAAACCTGTTGGTAAGGACACACATGAATTCATGGCATTGTGTGCCCATGCTTGGATTTGAATATATAGCCATAGGCAGGTAATTGGAATATAGTAACGTGGTACTATATATAGTTATGGTGTATGAGATCAAAGAGATATGTTTGGTCCCTAAATCGCCTTTTTTTATTTCCCTTTCATTTTGGGTTTGTTTGGTCCCTATCATATTTAAGCTAATTTCCACATTTTCTCTAATTTTCTCTTCTTTTATATATAAAAAAATAGGTGGTTTTAAGTCAATTTTATCCTGAAATCATCATATACACAAGGTATTAGTTTTGTTAACAATTGAGACAAAATTGAGAAAGAATAAAGGAGGGTTTCACTAATATAATAATGGCATAACATAATAAAAGTTATAGTACAAACAAATATATAGTAAAATTTAAGCCTAATAATTTATTATCTAACATCTCTCAAACTCATGAAACAACAACATGAAGTATTCAAGAGTTTGTAAAGCAAAAAACGAAAAGAAAAAAAAATATAGTCAATATTATAAACTAAACACTACCCCTCAAGTTAAAGTTTATTAAACTTTAAACTTGTTACAAAATTAATTCTAAAAAATAAATCAAACTAAGTAACAAAGTTGTAATCAACAGAGAGCAACAATCAAATTAAACAACTATCATTGAATGACACAAAAGAGAAATCGTCAAAGAAAGGAGTAGCAGCCAAAGAGAGAATTCATCGGATAGAAAAACCAAACCAAATTATATATATAAACTAATTCAAACCAACAGTTTAAAAATCTAAAAGCGTACGTCCAATGTATTATCTAACAAGTTTGATAAGAGTTGTTGAGAACGTTGTAATTGATCTTTTGTCTATGACAAATTTTGAACAATGCCACATAACATTTTTGGTTCTGTTTGGTTGGATGGAAAGAAAGTAGAAAAGAAGGAAAAATGGAAATCGATGAATAATCTAAATTCATTCACCGATTTCTGTTTTTTCTTCTTTTCTACTTTTTTTCACCCAACCAAACAGACTCTTAAAGTGAACACTTAATCCGCTACTCAATTTGATAAATATTTTTGTGGCATTTTTTCTAAAACCGATTTTTTAAAATAAAAAATTAACAAACTTTTTGTCGACAAAGATTGAACTTCTTTTTTTTTCTTCTCAATATGAAAAACGTGAGTGAAATCGATTTTCTCCAAAAGCCTATTATTTTGTTGGAAGCAATACCAATTACACGTATGGACTAAAAACGGGATCACATATAAATGCCATATCACAATTGTTGAGACTTTTTAATTAATCTTCATACCCTTAGCGTGTAGGTAGTTGTCTATAAATATAGTGATTGTCTCAATCCTTGCCAAAACAACTCCACTCACAAGTCACAACATCGATCAATTATAGCAAATTAAAAATGGCAAAGCTTGCTTCGCTAGTTTTGATTTTCGGTTTATTAACAACACTTGTTTTGCTATCATCAAGCCCATCTATGTCTCAAGAAGTTGGTAATGATCCCTTCTTATCTTAGTTGTGGTTAAGAGTTCACATTATAATCTTTATATCGGATATTAAGTTTACAAAAAAAAAAAGTTCAGATTTTAGAAGAGATTATTTGAAAATATATTTATAGGTGGAGCGATTCTAACTTTACACTGATGTTGTACGATTAAGTTAGCTTAGTTTAAAAAAATTATGATGGTATCCGGTTGGAATATTGGATCACCTAATATTAAATTTTTACTTGCATGATAGTTTTGTATATAGTTGCGTCTAATTCTCTAAAACTTTGTTAACCAACTTCAATTAAAATCGAATTCAATATATATTCAAAACAATGTACTTTTTTGGTAAATTAAAAAGATAAATTCCTCCCTCTAAAAATTAATCCCTAAACTCTCTCTATCAAATTTAAAGGTATCTCGGTTCTTACCACTTTAATTATTCTACAGTTACATTGAAGTCAAAACAATATTTAATATGCTTTGCTTATTAGACTTCATTTCCCATAATAATTAGTGTTAACACAAAAATACAAGGCCTTACACACATATTAACTTGGTAAAACATCCTAAGATTTTTTATTAGTGGTAAAACATTTTATATTTAGTTCTTTTTTTCCCTTCAAAAAGCCAAGTAGTACACTAGTCTAAGTGCATATAAAAAGACTATTGCAAAATGACTATTGCACATTCGAGCTTACACTCAATATATCAAATGTCTCTACAATATTTAATTACCATCTCAACTACAATTACAATAGATGTTTAATTAATTTTTAATTAACTTGATGGAAATTGCAGAGAACGAGAATGAGTTTAATTATGATGAAAAGAGTGAAAAAGGACCCCAACATTGGGGAGACATTAAACCTGAATGGTTTATGTGCAAAACTGGAACAAGGCAATCACCAATTAATTTGTTGACTCTAACGGCTCAAACTATACCCAATCTAGGAACACTTGACATCAACTACAATCCCTCTAATGCAACTCTTGAAAATAGGGGTCATGATATCAAGGTCAGTTAATCAAAAGTTCTATCTTATGATAAATAAATTATTAAAAAAATTATATTTTATGAACCCTTAATAATTTTGTGAATCAATTATTTTTATGAATAGTTGGGATTGATTGCGAACTCAAGCTATCTACAAATCAATGGAACTCAGTATGTACTTAAACAATTACATTGGCATTCTCCCTCTGAACACACCATAGATGGCCAAAGGTACACAATATCAATTGTTTAGACTTAATTCACGGTAAATTAAATCTATAATATATGGCAAATATTAACATATACCTTAACCAGTATAGGATTTTTACGGTCACAAATCATAAAGCATTTTGCTCTTATGGACCTTGTAATCCGGTTGTTGTGGACTAATATAATATTTTTATCGGGCAAAGAAAAAAAATTAAATATTTGGATTGTTATTGCTCCTTTAATTTTATTTCAAATGATTCAATTGAATTATCTTTATTTCTAAATGTGTGTCTTTGAATAGATTAACGAAGAATTTCATTTCAAACTTTTTTTACCACTTTTATAAATTTGAAAAATTTTGGATCAAATTTTAAATTTGAGAAATAGGGACCAACTTGCAATTGTAAAAAATCTAAAGGACCAATTTAAAACTTTTTAGAGGTCTATCTGTATTTTTGAAATTTTTTAGGTGTTAGTTTGAAATTTTTTGACACTGAGCCAAAAACCTCAGTTTGACCAACCAAAAATAATATATTAAATGAATCAGTTCTATATATAGATCTGACTCGTTTTGCAACCCCTATCTAAAGGTAACATAGGAAAAAAAACTATTTTAACTATTCAATAATTAATTGTGTTGTAGGTTAGATCTAGAGTTACATTTGGTACATCAAACTCCATCAGGAAAAACAGCAGTGATTGGAGTACTATATAAGATTGGATTAATACCGGATCCTTTCTTGACCGTGGTAAATTAATTAAGCAAATGATGATAAATGACTTTTAATTAATCAAATTAGTATTTGTGACTAATACTATTTTTAATGTTTTTAATTTATATAGCTGACAAAGGACTTGGTGGCAATTTCTAATAGCACCGAGGCAGAAAGGGCAATAGGTGTAATTGATCCTAAGTTGGTTAATTTTGAGAGAACTCGGTATTATAGATATTTTGGTTCGCTAACTACACCCCCATGCACTGAGATTGTTACTTGGACAATCATTAAAGAGGTTAGTAGTTATTTTAAATTTAATTTGCAAGCTCCACTTTAATTTGTAATTGGTCATATTTATCATGCTAGAAAATTTCCTTTTACTTTATTCCAATTTTATTTTATTTACTCTATTATAAATTGATTAGGTGAAACCTGTTTCAAAGGAACAAATCGAATTGCTTCGAGTTGCTGTTCATGATGTAAGTTAATTACTTTAATTTTTCTTTGGTTATATGAACATTGATCTAATTAACCATGCACAATATATATTATCTTTGTAGGAATCAAACACTAATGCAAGACCATTGCAACCATTAAACAACCGCTGTTTGCAAGCACATTGAAGATGACTTAATAAGGAAACTTATATATATATATATATATATATATATAGATTATTCTGTTTAGGAAGAATCACCTTTGTAATAAGCATGAGCTTTATCAACCTAGCTACAATTATATTATGCATGTGGTATATGTACTAGAAATTGCATTAAATAATCTATGATGAAAATATGAAATTAGTCTAAATAACATTTTCTTTATTGCCTTCTCTTATTTCAATTATGATATGATAAGTTAGCTTTAGTATTCTTCTTACATTTTGGTGCTCTCATTGCTTAATTAGTATATGCTACTCTCACTCTAACATTTTTTACTTTTAGGTCCCACTCTAAAAAACTTTGGTCAAAATTGACCAACTGTTAATTTTATCAAATATTTTAATTAATTTATCAGTCATAAATTATCAGTTATAATTTTTTTTTAAACAGAATTTAAATAGTTAAATTTAAATATCTACTGTTTATTTATGTTAAATATTATATTGTTATAAATTAAAACACCTATACCTTTTGATTTCTTAATACTTTCATGAATTATACACACATACTTTTATGGAATTTTTTGCTCAACTAATGCCGGTGATGTTCCGTTGCTTAATGGTATTTGTTTTTTATTTTATTTGAATGGCCAAAAGAACAATATATTATAAATGAAGATAGAATAAAGTATAAGTGATACTCAACCTATCAACTACGACTAAGCACAAATAAGTACTCTACCACAACAAACCAACATGGCCACAAGGGAAAAACAATGAAAACAAATCTTTAGAGGCAAACACCAATCGTTAGCTAAACATATACAATAAAAATGACATACATTTCATTCGTAAAATAGATAAGAAGAGCGAAGTTTCTTAGTCAACATCCACTTCCAAGAAATAATTATTCCTATAAATTTAATTTAGTAGGAACATCATATTACATGAGCGGTGTCATTGTTGAGAAGTGCACTTGAGCCCCCTGATTTTAATAATGCATCAATAGACTATTTGATTGAATTTTTTTTCTTTCTTCTCTTAATCGTATTTCAATTTGCTACTTATTCCATGACCAACTCAAGTTACTTAACGTCCCCCTTCAAATACAAAACAAGTCATAAATAAAACAAAGTAATTAAACTTGTCAACAAAAAATAGTTAAAGTTTTTCAACATGGAAATATTAGTAAAATGGATTTTCTCCAAAAGCATACTATTTTCTTGGAAGCAACGGAAGAACATACCAATTACATATGGACACAAAACGGGATCACATAAAATTGGAAAATTCTTATTGCTATTGGTTTCTACAATTTTATAATTGTCAAAATAAAAGTCTAAAAATGAGAATCTTAATAAAATAAGAAGGTTCTTCAATGACATCAAACTAATAAATTACTTTTTTTCCTTCATATTTCAAGTCTCAAGACTTTTTGATTAATTTTCATACCCTTATATCTAGCTGTCTATAAATATAGTGATTGTCTATCTTAATCCTTCTAAGTTCCAACAACATAACCACAAACAACATATATTGAACATCTTAGCAAATTAAAATGGCAAAGCTTGCTTCACTAGTTTTGATTTTCGGTTTTTTAACAACACTTGTTTTGCTCTCATCATACCCAGCTATGTCTCAAGAAGTTGGTAACGACCCTTTTCTTTTTTTGCTTAGTTTATTTGTTCTTAATTTGCATAATTACAATTATGTTCTTAGGAAAAAAAGTTTAATATAATTCATCAAATATCAAGGTCCCAATCGTACAATAATAGTGATAACTTTTATGATTTGCAGATTTTTTTTTATTGAGCATGACTCATATTCACTTATACGCGTGGCGGAGTTAAAAAATTTATATAGTTCGGAAAATTTTTAATTTTGAACAAAAAGTTTCAGTTTTGCTCTAAACTGATTTATAAAAGTATCTGTTTTGAACAGACAAATTTCAAATTTTCATAAATTAACTCTTAAAATTTTCAATTTTATCCTAATTTAACTCTAAAATATCAAACATTTTGACGAGAGCCTGGACAGTTACCAATGTTCGCGGGGCCTTAAATCTCCCCTACCGATAAGTGAACAGTCTAGTTGAATTGCATTTGTCACTCTACTGTCAAAGACGTAACGTAGATATAATTTATCAAACTTTGTTATTGATCATGTATGTTTTTTTTTTGTGAGCGTTTATTTATCTTATTTTAGAAACAATTATACTAAAGATTTCTTATATATTTAACTAATTTTAAATTTGATGGAACTTGTGTAGAGGATGAGAGTGAGTTTAATTATGATGAAGATAGTGAAAAAGGACCACAACATTGGGGAGATATTAAACCAAATGAATGGTTTATGTGCAAAAATGGAACAATGCAATCGCCAATTGATTTGTCAAATCAAAATCAAACGGTTCAAATTGTATCCAATTTAGGAGTGCTTCAAGTCAATTACAGTTCCTCTAATGCAACTCTTAAAAACAGAGGTCATGATATTAAGGTCAGTTCATTAAAAATATCTTATTATGAACAAATTATTACAAAAACTAAAAAATAAATTTATTTTTTGTGTATCCTTATAATAATTTTGTGGATCAATCTTTTTATGAATAGTTGGAATTGATTGCAAATTCAAGCTATCTACAAATAAATGGAACTCAATATGTACTTAAATCACTCCACTGGCATTCTCCCTCTGAACACACCATTGATGGCAAAAGGTACATCTTACTATTTACATAAGTTATTTATTTAAATTGGACCTAAACCAAAAGATTTTGACTTCTAGTTATATTTAAGATAGTAGAAAGTAGTTAATTAGTAATTGAATTAACAATGTAACAATTATTATTTTTTTGACAAAAAAGTAACAATTAATTATACTAATGCAGGTTTGATCTAGAGTTACATTTGGTACATCAAACTCCATCTGGAAAAATGGCAGTGATTGGAGTATTGTACAAGATTGGATTCATACCAGATGCTTTCTTGGCAATGGTAAGTTAATTAATCAAGTGATGATAAGTGACTTTAATTAATTAATTAAATTAATATTTGTGATTTATACCATTTTTCATTTTTTATATATAGCTAACAGAGGACTTAGTGGCAATTTCTAATAGTACCAGGACAGAAAGGAAAGTGGGTGTAATTGATTCTAGGTTGGTTAATTTCAGGAGAGATCAATATTATAGATATATGGGTTCGCTAACTACACCCGCGTGTACTGAAAATGTTACATGGACAATCGTTAGAGAGGTTTGTTAGTATTAATTTAAATTTAATTTTCTAACTCCACTTTTTTTTACAAAAAACTACCACTTTAATTGGTCATAATTACTAGTTTAATTTACTATATTCAATTGATTAGGTGAAATCTGTTGCAATGGAGCAAATAGAATTGCTTCAAGTTGCAGTTCATGATGTAAGTTAATTTAATTTTCTATGCTTATAAACATTGATCTAAATACTAGCTTATATAATAATATCTCACCTATGACTATGTATTATCTTATCTTATAGTATATGTTATAAACATTGACTTTAACTTGGCAGGTATCAAACACTAGTACTAATGCAAGACCATTGCAACCATTAAACAACCGCTTAGTGCAGCTAAACTATTATGGGCTGGCACCAGGCCCATCACCTGGCCCAATAGTATGAAGAGGAAGAAAATGAGAAAGGCTCTACTATGGTTAAGTTATGGGCCAATAGAAACTGTATGAAGTCCAACTTGTTAAGGGGGACTACTAGTCTACTACTACTATAGTTAAATTGATCATTGTATATCTTGATTCTTCTATTTAGGATGAATCCACTTTGTAATAAATAAATAAATAAGCATGAGTTCTTCTCACCCTAGAATTCTATTATGCCATGTGTATATGTAGTAGAAATTACATTGAATAATCTATGAATAAAAGTATAAACTTAATCTAGAATAATATTTTGAGATAATAATAATGATATTATTCAATGTGATTATATATAGCAATATTGTATTAGTGTCAGATAATAACACGCATCTTGCACTTGAATATAGCAAGGAGTATTTTACAGTCCAAAACAACTTTTAATATCAACATTGAACTTGATGGTATTTGCACTTGCTTTGAAAAAAGTATCTATACTCAATTGAAAAAGTGTCCATAATCAATGTCCGGCCATGTTTCTAACATAATCACGTCCAATGAAAATAATGTGTAGAGAAAAATAGAAACAAAACCAATCAATCAGCTACTAGGATATAAAGTTTTGGGAGAGGATTCGAATCACTGATATCAGACCTCACCTCAAATTATATTAGTCGGCCTACGAGCCATACTAGTGGTGAAAACAAAAAAATATTTTGTCAATATTGACAAATGAAGTAAGATTACTAGTATTTCTCATGATTAAAAATTTCTTACAAAAAAGTTTCATAATTACATTTACAGCCTTAAACATGGTGACTAATTTTCTTTCCTCTACACACATATCTAAACCATTTTTGCAAGAACCTTCATGATATCATCCATACTTGGCCTAAGCAATGGATCATCCTTCACACAATCCTTAGCTAAAAAACACAGACAAAGAGCCTCAGGAAGTGAATACTCTTTCAAATTTGGATCCACAAAACTCCTCAACCCTTCAAAACATCCACCACCTTCACTACCTTCCCCTAACAAAAATCCAACACAATCTTTCATCAATTTTCCATCCAAATTCTCTCTTCCTGATATCAACTCAAGCAAAACCACACCAAATGCAAAAATATCAACCTTTTGTGAAACTATTCCTTGCAAAAGATTATTAGACACTCCACCAACATCAGCCAATTTTCCTCTCAAATTTTCTGTCACAAATATATTTCTAACATTCACATTCATATGAGCATATGTTGGAAAAGAACAATAATGTAAATAGTAAAGACATGTTGCTATGTCAAATGCTATTTGTGTTCTTCTTTTCCAAGTTAATACATTGCATGGATCCATTAAACAATCCCTTAAACAACCATTTTTAGGTAACTCAAAAACTAAATATGACCATGAAATTTCATTACCTTCACCATAGCAAACACCAACTAAATTCACAATATTAATGTGATTTATTCTTGAATGTAAATCAATTACTTCACTAGTGTCTTCAAATTTCAACCTCTTTATCATCACTTCAATATCATTGATCAACCCTTTATAAACAAAATCACTAATCTTATTCACATCACTAAAAAAGTTTGTTGCTTTCTCAATCTCTTCTATATGGTAATTAAGCAAACAATACTTTATTCCAACAAGAAAATCAGGAGATAAGCATGAACTTGTAGATTTTCTCATTGGTGAATATAAAGTGGTTGAATTTTTTGGATTGAAGGTATCAACAATAACATCACTACTTTTTCTTAATTTCTTCATGTAGAATCCACTTGCAACCAATGTTATGATGATCAATAAAAAACCTATGATAGGTCCAGCAATAAACAAATTTGATGGTTGTGTTGATTCTTGTGTCTCAAGTAATGGATTTGTTGTAACAAAATTAGGAGGTGGAGAAGGAGAATCTGGAATATCAAATATTTTGATTGGACCATTTTCATCTCTTAATGGAATTAAAACAACTGTATTAGGAAAAATTGATGAAAATGTTTGCAATTGATTAGCTTCTAAGAAATCATCAAGTAAGATACCAAATTTCTTAATCAATATATCAAAATTATCTCCTTGTACAAGAGGGTATGTAAGAAAATACTTTATTACCCTTTTAACACTAGAGAATTTTTTTGGACATGCACACCTAAGAGGTACATTAAGAACATCACCAATTTTTGGTTCATTACCTTGTTGAAATTGGTTTTCATCAATAAGTGTGAGATGTTTTAATAATCCTTCAAAAACCTCACAAGCAATACTTGAAAGTGTTGTTGAATTCTCAAGAACTTTGTAGCTAAGATTTGCTTGGTAAAATTGGTTTGAACATGTACATTCAATAGGAATAAGAACTTCTTTACCTTGTTTGAGGATTTGAGAAGAAGATGTGATATTGTTTATGTCAAGAATCTCATTAGTGGTTTTGTTAAAGAGGTTTGAGATTTGTAAAATGGTTTTGAAATTTTGGTTGGCTCTATATACTAAGAATGTTTTGCATGTTTCATTTGTTGAATTGCATGTGTATCTTGAACCTGGTAATGTTTCATTTGAATAACAATTGGAAATGTCATAAGGTTGTTGAGAATAGCATGAAGTTATGCATATCAATGCAATAAACAAAAGATGAATCATGGTTTTGTTATGGATTAATACAAGACTAGTTTCCATGAAGATATAATAGTCACTAGTTAGTAGCAAAGAGGAAAAATATGAAAGATGAAGAATAGAAGAGTTTGAGAACTTTTTTCTTTGGAAATGGAAGAGTTTGATTTTTGAAGGATATATCTTGTGCTTGATTCATATAAATTGTTTTTGTTTAAAAAAGGATACAAAGAAAGATATCATGATGCTATTATTATTGTTTGTTTATAAAAAAATAAGTTTAGGTGAGTTGATCGGTTTTAGAGACTCATTATGTCAGAGAAAATTTCAAATCAAGATAGTGCTTAAAATATATTTTCTCTGTCCCAAAATATAAGGGAAAAAAAAACACACATATTTTTTATGAAAAAAATAATAATAAACATATTAAGAAAACAAAACATGAGAATTAAAAATATGGTTTTGTGCGATTTTTCTTAGAATAAGTGCATGGAAAATGTAAAATCAATTTTGATTGGTTGTTGTTTATAAAGAAAAGCGGAGAGAGAAAAAATTAAATGCAATTTACATTTAATTTCATGAGAATAAGGAAAAAACATTCTTGAAATTGATTTTTTCCTTTATATTTTGGGACAAAAAAAAAGGTTTTTTTTCCTTATATTTCGGGACGGAGGGAATACTTACATATTATTTATCACTAAAAATTTTATATCAGACTACAAAATTTGAATTTAAATTTTTATGAAATATGAGTTAAATCTTTATCAATTGAACCAACCTTTAACATACTCTGTACATTATTATAACAAGTATACAAAGAAATATGACATTATAGATTGTGATATTTTGACTAAGCTGATATTAATTTGTCAATATGTGTAGTCAAATACATTAATGTGTTAAGAAGCCGGCAGAAAAACAAATGGCTACAAGTGGAGATATAGAAAAAAACACTGATGCATTATGATTTATGCATATAGTCTGAATCTAATTTCCAATATTAAATAGTAGTTGTTACATGACATGATGCTTCATTTTTTTCTATTTGCTTCTTTCCAATCAAATTCAGTAAATTCCAAACAATATCATTTGTGCTATGTCAGCAACTAACTCTTTCCTCCAATTCAAACACATTGCAGATTGTCCATTACTCAATCAATAATATGATTAAATCCTTTTCAAAAAAAAAAGTAATATGAATAAATATTCTAAATGCTCTAGTTGCAAGAAAAATTAATATATAACATTATCAACTGTTAATCATATTTCTTTTTATTAAATTGACATATGGTATCTAATCACATAGAAGCTATATAAGGTTTTTCTTGAGCCTATTCATATGTATCGAATTATATATATGGTTGTTGTGATGGTATATAAGCTAGGTAAATTTATGATCCTAATATAAATTTAGGTCAACCAGCATCTTTTCAATTTTAAACGTGAATAATTATAAAGAAAATGAAGTTTTTTAATCATTTAGATAAATTTATCGTCGAACTCGAACGAAATTTCAGTGAGTCGAATATGGAGATACTTAAAGCAGAAATGACCAAATTAATCTTTTACAATAATTGAAACTATATTTAAATGATTTACTGACCCAGCTTATTGGTTGTTTTGCTTCTCTTTTGCCTTTTGGATTTTAGGGAAAAAAATACCCTAATAATCAAGAGTTCGGGACGAGTTCTGACATTAAGTGGTTTCAGTCATCTCTCTTAAACGTAGTTGTGGAGAATTAAACTGCGGTCTTCTATACTAAGTTTAACGCAAATCATCATTAGACCAACTAATGTTTGATAAGTTTGTTGGTGTTTTTCTGTTACTATCACACTATTTTTTTGGTTACAGCTTATTGGTTTAATGAAGGGAATTAATTAAATTGGTTTTATTAAATAAATTACAAAATTAATAAACATGTGAAGATATGTACAGTTTTGCTCATCACAATTTTCTCTCGGTTTAGATTAGTTCTAGATAAACCTAAATTAGACTCTTTTAGAAAATTTCCAATTTTTTAGAATGTATTTGGATGAGTTATTTTTTTGAGGGAACGTAATTTTGAGGGGAATTAAAATGATTTGGTCAAGAAATCCTAATTAAACTAATAGAAAATATTGAAATTATTAGGCATAATGTTTATGGTCGGTGTTCGATTTCTAATCACTTTATTTTATGTGTATAAATTTATGGTGACTTGGTGTCTCATCTATGTACTAAAATAAATGATTTGCTTCTAAATCTTTTGTTTGAATAAAGAAATTAAGAGAATCGTTAAAATGATATCATCTTAAATGTTATTTTAGAAAGACCAATTTAGAGGATTGTGAAATTCTTCTCTTAGAACAAGTCTGCTGTCCATCACTTTAGAACACTATTTTTCTTTAGGCTTAAATACATTTTCGATCCTCTAAGTATTTTTAAGGTTTCACTTTGGTTTTTTAACTATTTTTCGTTCTGTTTTGGTCCTCTAACTTTCATTCTGTTAACCTACTTGATCCTAACCATTAGAAAAATGTCAAAAACAAGAGGTAGAATACACTATTGAGAAAACGGACATTAAATTTGAATTCAGCGTGAATATTAAGAGATTTTGGAGTATTGTTTCTTAAGCTTTCGTGACCGGAAAGATCACCGGTGATGTGAACAAAGACGGTGATGGAGGAAGCTCCGTACGCGATGAAGAAGAAGGTCTATGGTCACGTGGCGTTTTCCTATTGGATCTCACACCAAAGCCACCAAGTCTCTAAGTGCCACGTACGCAAAATTAATGTTTTTCACATTTTTCTAACGATCATTAAGATCAAATAAATTAACATAATGAAAGTTAGAGGACCAAAACGGAACGAAAAAATAGTTAAAAGACCAAAACGGAACGAAAAATAGTTAAAGGACCAAAGTGAAACCTTGAAAATATTTAGCGGACCAAAAGTATATTTAAGTTTTTTCTTTATTATTTTTGTTTTCTCAATCATTGCCCTTAGAGCAATATTTATCATTTTCTTTTAGTAATATCTCCGTCATTAAATATAAGATCATGTTTGACCAATGTGCGTACGCCAATGTACAATTTTGATTACTAATATCTTTAATTAACCAGCGATAAAATTATAAAAATTTGATATTTTGAAAATACTTATCAAAATAAATCAAACAAGATCTTATATATTCTAATATTTATATCTATATATTGTTAAAAAAAATAAGGTCAAAACATGATAGATGAATAGTACAATTTAGTCAAATAAGATCTTGTATTTAGGGACGAAGGTAGTAAATGATACTCCCTCCGTACCACAATATAAGTCGTTTTGAGAAAAAAATTTGTACCAAAATATAAGTCGTTTTACAATATCAATGTAAAATTATTATTGATCTTCCAAAAATACCCTTCTTCATTCTCTTTTTTCTACATTTTTTTTCTTCCACCTTTCCAATACCATTTAAACTCCTTTTGACCAACAAACTCGCTACACTCTCTCTCTGTGCAACTCTCTCTACCAAAATTAAGTGTCACACTTGCCAAAATTCATCTAATTCATCTACTCCAGCCGTAATCAATTCATCCAATACCAAGAATGAGAGAGAAAGAGGAAGGAGTAAATGTATTACGGTTGTGTGGCATGATGGTTCAATATAACAAGTTTTTCCACATATCAAAAAAAAAAGAGAAAGGGGAAGGAGAAATGTTTTGTTAAGGGTAAAAAAGGAAAAATGTAAAAGTTATAAAATTTTTAATATGCTAAAAATGTCGGAACGATTTATATTTTGGTATGGAGAAAGTATCAACTTTACGGTAAAACACAGACTTTACTATTAAAATCAACACAATTAATCATTTTCTTTAAAATTGTGTAAAAAACTTAAATGACTGAAGTATCATTTCATAATAGATAAAATGCTAATACTTTTTAGACTTTTGAGGAGTTGGACCGCACAAATTTCAATGACATAATTCTCAATCGGGGGATAGAGATTAACATTTTCTTTAAGGAATATTAGTGGTTAAAAATATGTAGGAATATTGACTTATTGGTCAATGGTACTGTACTACTACAACTTTTCCAAAGTAGGACGAAGCAATGAATTTTTATGACTGAGTTGGCTTCAAACGGATTCAACAACAACACCATTCATACCATTTTCCTCAACCGTTATCGTCTCCGTAATATTCCTCCTAATCTTCCCTATCCCGTAATAATAACACACTCCTAAACTAAACACACATTAATAATACTACTATTACCATCTCTAATCTATTTTCCTCAACTAGTAAAAAAAATAAAAATCATTTCGAATCCTCACTTTCTAATTCCGCTAAATTAGGGTTACTGCATTTTCTCTCTGAAACTTCGCACTCAAGATTCCACAACCATTCTTCAACACAATGTCACCACAGAAAAAGATGAAACCAACAGTAACAACGCCGAGTCCGTTACGGAGATCTGAGAGAAATCGGAATGTTTCATCTTCTTCTTCTTCTACTGTGAATCGTTCACCTTCTACTTCTAGAACTCCGGTTTCTATGAGACACGTGTTGGTTAAAGAGATGAAGAATATTCATGAAGAAAATGATAAGGAAATTTCTTTGAATCGGAAACTTAGGAAAAGAGATGCTCGTATTTATCGAAATAGTTTAACAACTCAACACAAAAAAAATAAAGGTAATTAATTTTTATTTATTTATTTTATTTTAATTGTAAATGTTGTTAATACTACTATTATTAGTTTTATTTTGTGGTAATTTGGTTACATTTTGCATGTTGCAGCTAAATGTTACTATTTTTTTGTTTGTTTATGAAAAAGGAAAATTATTTGTTGTGAAATTAGGTTGTTAAGATTAGTAGTTAGTTATGAGTTAGTTTTAAGACAATTGGTAGAGTTGGTTATAGTGGTTAGAAGAGTTACATTAGTGTACAAGCTGGATGAGTTTTTTCACTCCTCTAAACTATGAAGCTCTGACACTCCTTAGATTAGGCGTGTCCCAGTGTCGCGCAGACACGACACCGACACTTATAATTACATTGAACTATATCACTTTTTCAAAAAAATTATTTGTGTCGGTGTACGTGTCCGGTGTCCGTGCTTCATAGCTCTAAAGTGAGTAATATCAACCGTTTAATTGATATGTACACACGCGTAACAAATCATGGGCGGTTAAAATAGGAACTCTTGATTTTCTAACTTTACTAATACTAATTACTCAGAAAAGCCAAATCCGAGTAGAATAGATTATAGAGGGACGATGAATTAGTTATAGGGTTGATTAGAGTTTTGTTAGTGGGATGAGTATAATGTTGGTCTTGTAAGTTTCCTAATAGTAGTAGTTCCTTTTGTTTTCTAAATATAGAGAATTGAAAATGGTGATAAGTGAGGTGTTTGTTTTGGTTTGGTATATTGTCGTTGTTGTTTACGGTGATGTTTTATTATTTTTGTTTTATTGATTGTCAGATTGCCACAAGGTGACAAATAATGAGGATGAAGATAGGTCGACTCCAGATGATAGCAACGTGGGTGAGGGCAAGGTTGATGAGCCCTCTAAAGGGGATAATTTAAATTGTAAAGAGGTTTCTGAGGATTGTAATATGCCATCTGAAGATGCCAAAGCGGCAAATACAAGTGCGGAGACTAGGTTGAGTGGGTCTGACAAAGAATTATTAGAAAATAATAATGCGACTGTAGGTTCAACGGTGATACCATCTAATTCAAGTTCTCACGAGACTAGTGGGATACCTGAAAGAGTTGAAGATGAGACAGCGCAGATGGTAGCAGATACGGATTCAGATTCCAATGAATGTTTGATTAGGAAATGTACTGGAAATAATAAGGGTGAAAATTTAACACCTAAAAGAAAAAGCACTGCGATGGATAAGTGTTCTGATGTTTCTGCAATAGTGATTTCGGATGACGATGACAACTGCAACCTAATTGTGGATACCGACCCTGAAAGGCTTCGCTGCAATGTTGTTGAGACCAGTAGGCCTTCCAAAAGGATAAGGTAATTGTTATTTGCTACAAAACTATGGGGAACTAGTCAATGCTAATCTTTGAAACGGTGATGACTGTATGAGTTATTTAATCGAGCATCTCCTAGAGAAAAATTGTGTACTTTATGTAGTATTACTGTTTAAATGTTTTCTTTTTTTGTATTGTAGTTTGTTTTTTTAAGTTTGTTGTTTTTGACTTTTGATTTATCAATTATATCATTATGATAAACTATCTAAATTGTTCAATTAATATGTAATGTGTCGTATATTGGAATTTTTCTATATCTAATACTAGAAAATTAATTCCTGTTAAACACATTACAATTTAACAAAATAATTTGGATGGATGATCACTTCAAGGCAATTATTTGGTTTAATGGGATAGAGTGATTGACTCAGATGAACAAATTGAAACTATAAAGGACAAAAGTGAATGTAGAGAAAAAAAATATAGGGACGACAAACTTAATTAAGCCATAATTTTATTTGTCATACATGTTAGATATGGGCAGTATTGTATGAAGTCTTTATTTTCTATCGTTATTCCTTTTAGTCATAAAAACACGGAAATAGAAATTAAAAAGGAGGAAGAACGAGTTAGGCAGTAAAGCATCAGTCAGAGTAGTTATTAATATTGTCGTTTTTCATTATCTAGTAAATGATGGAGCTTTAATTTCACTGCATTGGGTGTTTATTTTGTCACATAAGCTTATTTTTCTCTAGTCTTTGATCTGGTTTCATTAGGGGGATCAATAATGTTGATCAACCTGCTTCAAATTCTAATGATGAAAAGTCATGTACCAGAAACAAGAAAGGTCAGTGATCTCCGTCATTATGTTTTGTTTGTTTATGGCTGTTTACAGTTCAATGAGATTGGTAAATACTAAATAGTAAGAATTATTGTACTATTTGGTGTTTCCTACAGTAGCTTCTTTTGCATTGTGTACTTGTGCAGGAAAATCAGGAGATTCAGTGGGTAATGGCCCTTAATCCCTACTTAGTTCAATTGGTTTTGTTCAATGCTGTGTTTCTTGGAAATTAGGAAATCTTATAGCCGCTCATTAATTGAGAAGCATCAATCTTGATGAGGATGCATCCCATTTTACTTGAGGCTCAAGGCATAGATTAAGTTTTATCAAGACCTTTTTGGTCAAAATGGTTTTGTTTTGTCTTGGCAGGGATGAGGGATAGGTGACCTAGAGAAAATTTTAAACTCTAGCATCATTTGGCCTACATCTTAGAGATTGAGGCAGTACCAGTTAGTTGCCTTCTTATTGGTAGCTGAAATGACACTTAAAATCCTTACCTATTTACTCTTTATCCTATTGACTATGAAATAAAAGCTGCAGAGTTGTCAATCAGGCTTATCTGAGGGAAATTATTGGCAGAAGCATAAGCAAAAAAAAAAAAACTTTGAACAATGTTAAAGGAAAAATTTACTTGGCTCTTTGGTGACGATTCTTATCACTTATCAGAGCCATGGTGCATTTTCTGTTTTTTTTTTTTTCACTTTCGAACTGATACTTTATTACAAGCCAAACTGATAACAGTATACTTTATTCATTTTCTCTATCCCTTGTTTCAGGATTTGGACGTCTTTACTCTTTCTTACTATTTTTTATCACGTACCCTTATGATTAATTTCCTTGAATTCTCTTTTGCTCTCTCCCTCTAAATAAATTTTCTTGAATTACTTTCAAGAGTCATTAATATTGCCTACCGTCTCAAAATGAAGTAGTTTTTGGGACTGCTGCCGCCTCAACTTGACTTAATGCTCATTTTGATACAGATTGGTAATTTATTCCATGTAAATTACATCTTTCACTTAATTTGTTTGTTCAATTGAATTCAGAGAAACCTGAAGGGAACAATGCTGAAACTGAAAAAATAAGGAAACAGCAGAGAAGCTTACATCTTTCACTGAAGCCGGAGATAGCAAAGCTTTGTGAAATTCTTCTTCTCCCAGTATGCTACTTGTTTTACTTTATTAGGTTTTACTTTCTGTTTGTTTGTACTGCTGTTGTCCTTTTTCGTTGACAAGAGTACACTTGATTTACCAGATTGTTTTGGCTTGATCAATTATGACTCTAGTAACAGAACTTATAAAAAATGCTGTTCAATAACACTAATCTTGTAACATTTTGTTTAGATCAGAAAATTAATAGTGATGTCATGTATGAAATAGGGAGTGTGTCAGAAAATTAACATGAAGGGGATTTCTTGACACAGTATAGCTGGAAGTAAGATAATAAGTTGGAAATGGCTGCTATGTGCATGGAATGTGTAGGCGATGAGGTCAATGTGATACGGATCTAATTATAGTAGGAGACTTATAATACTTGCTCTAGACATACCCTACCAAATTCATTCTTAGGAGTTAGGACGACGATTAATATAATTTTCAAGTGGTGAAAGGAAAATATGTATGGAAAATTGATGAAAACTTATTTATGATATGAGGATCTGCTGCAGGTTTCTCGAGTTTTATTGGTAATTTGAATTTTTTGGAGAGGGTTCATGTGTCATTTAGTCGTTGATGGATTAATTTTGTTGTACTATGGAGTTATTAGACACATTGAAATAGCCGCAACAATGGCTTTACTTGTAAGCAATAAAACCTGGATTCAAGATTATGAATGCATAACCTAATGAATATTGAGTGCGTATCTTTCAAAATAGTTCACAACTTCATAGATATTTATATGCCTTTGACTTTGATTTTAAAAATGAATATTTCTGTGAATTCATCTAATCTAATTTTGCCTGCAACAGCAAGGACTTTAAAAAATTGTATCTAGTATGCCAATCTAAGCTCTATTATCAGCAAATTTTACAGTGTTATTGTGTCGTTGCAGGATAATGTAAAGAGTATGGCTGGAAAATTTCTTGAATATACCATGAACAACTACAAGATCTGTACAGAACCAGTATCAATATTACAATCTTTTCAATTATCTGTGGTCAGAATATTTTCTATATTTTTCTTCTGTTTCATCGTTTTATATTTTCTTATTTTCAGTTTTCTCCCCCCCTCTCTTTGCATGTCGACATAGCTTTTTCTTTTGTTTTTTCAGAAAATTGGAATTTTAATTCTCGTTGAAAACGGGCTACCCGGCCCGTAACGGGTCGGGTCTCGACGACTTGGGCCTTATCGGGCTCACAGACCCGGATTTTAAACTGGCTCAAATATATTTGTCCAAGCCCGGCCCTTTACGGGCTGGGCCGGTTAATATAATTTATTTATTTTTAAAAACATATAAATAAATTAGAAATTCCAAATACTTTTTTTTTTGAAGAGGAAACTCCAATACTTTAAAAAGTACAATAATATTCATAATGATTAAAGTGTAGGGGAGGGTTTCCAAAATTTGAAAATCATAGCATGATTCGCATCCATCACCACACCTTCTATAGCGCCATAAATATTCATATTGAAAGATGAAGATAATAATAATAGCTTCTAACAACAAAAACAAAACAATATAAGCATATAAACCAGTGAATTAGGATGTGCTGTGTGCGATTACTAGTAATGGTATTGGTATTTTCTTCACTTCAATGAATTTGGTAATTTTGAGCGTGTTAGGGCGTTAATTATTGCACTAGTAGGAGCGTTGTGAATGTGATGAGGTGAGTGGAATAAACTAGGACTTTGGGGTTGTGGGTATTTTATTTTGGATTATTTATTACTATAAATGTTGGGGGTAATTTTGATTTTTTTTATTTTATTTTAAAAATTATTAAATAAACGGGCTACCCGCGGCTCGGATGGGCTAGCCCGGTTAGAACACGGGCTTTAACGGGCCGGGCTAAAAAGCCCGGATTTTTAAACGGGCTCATTTTTTCGTGTTCAAGCTCTCTTATTTTTCGGGCTTTTAAGCTAGTAATCCAAGCTCTAAGGTCAATTGTTTTTGTGGTCATGAAGATTTTCTGTTCACAAATTTTTCCTTCTTAATTGTTTTCATGTCATGTAAGATTTGTTTGTTGACAACTCATTTTGTTTTGCACCTTATGGAACTAGTTTTGAATTATCTATGCTTGGTTTAATGATGCAGAATGAATTAGCATATTTCCCTTCGTTTCTAGTATGAGATTTGTTTTACCCTTTTATACTCTCTTCCTCAAAAAAACCCATTTAATATGGGAAACCCGTAGTTATACTGTTTCCCAACTGAAAAATGCATATATTTACTTGATTGCCGTTAATACACTTAACTGACTAGCTTTTTTCTGTACTGTTTCAGTGTTGGACTGCTGCTTCTTTGCTAAATCACAAATTTGACACTGAAGCTTCCCTCATTCTTGCAAAGCGGCACTTGAATTTTGACTGTAAGATAGACACGGTTGATGAAATTAATGAATTGCTGTGGGATCTGAAGGATAAGTTTTTATTACTCACAGAAAACTCTGATGTCAATTGCTCTCCAAAGGCTTCTGTATCATCAAGTAGGGTTCATTCAAATACAGATATAACAACAGATGTTGAAATGACCAAAAAAGATATTTCCAGAATTTTCAGAAATATTAAAGTAAGTCAGAAGCACAAAGACCAATGGAGAGAGCTACTTCGTATGCAAAAGGAAAATAAACTAAAGTTGAAAAAAGATTTGAAGACCAAAATAGATAATTTTAAAAAACAGCGCGATATAGAGTGGGAATATATCATCAAACCCAAAATGAACGAGAAGAACAGAGAAGAGATGATCAAAGAATTTAGAAGTGGATATAATAAAGGAATTGCAAAATTGAAAAGTCAGTATAGTGTAGGTCTCAAGGCTCTAATGACCGGACATTTAGAAGCACAGAAGAAATTCCGAGAGTCATTGTCACCAGATGAATTGTCAAACCTAGTAGTTTCTACGAAGGAACATGAAACACCTCATAATGCTCCTGAAGTCCTTCTGTCTAATGAAGGGCCAGAAACTAGTTGTGAACGGACTACTGCTAGTGAATTGAGTAGGGAGGCAGCTGTGGGATTGCCCAGCAAAGTCAGTACTGATTATCCGGAGAAGGCAGCTTCTTTGAATTCTTCTTCGTCCACAGATCAAATATCTGATGGAGGTTTAGATGGGGTTGTATCATCAAGGCCCTGTAGCTCTTCTAGTCCAAGTAATGGTTGTCCAGCTACAATTTCCCCTTTGAATTCACCTTCTTCAACTCAACAAGTTCCTTCTAGAGTCTTGCCAGCCGTAACTGATGGACAAATACCAGTCACAGGGCCAGAAAGTAGCCCTGTAGAGGCTGAATGTCAATTAACAGACAATATGCTAGTGGATGAGAGTACTAAATCAGACTACCAGGAAGTAGCACATCGAACCGTGACAGAAAACACCTTGTTCCAGGAGACTTCTGTATCTATACCCGTGGATCCCATTGAGCCTCAAGAACAAGTGCAGCCATTAACACCTGTAAAGTCACTGAGGATCTTACCTTCGGCGACTGGAGGTGAAGACCAGGCAGCAACCAATGAAGATCCTCTCTCCAGCCAGATTCCCGAGGCTTTGACTGAGGTTCAGACTCAAGCCGTTGAGCAACCTGCCTTGAATCTGGGAGTTGATTCACATTCACGTCAAATTGGAGAGAGGGCCTTACCTTCAGTGACCGGAGGTGAAGACCAGGCAGCGACCAATGAAGATCCTCTCTCAAGCCAGATTCCTGAGGTTTTGACTGAGGTTCAAACTCAAGCCGTTGAGCAACCTGCCTTGAATCAGGAAGCTGATTCAAATTCACGTCAAATTGGAGAGAGGATCTTACCTTCAGTGACCGGAGGTGAAGACCAGGCAGCAACCAATGAAGATCCTCTCTCCAGCCAGATTCCCGAGGCTTTGACTGAGGTTCAAACTCAAGCCGTTGAGCAACCTGCCTTGAATCTGGAAGCTGATTCAAATTCACGTCAAGTTGTGCCTCCAGTCTCAAACATGGTCCTTGATTCACTTGTGCCTGGTGGAATCCGAGCCCAATCGTCAGACACAAGGAATATGTCAACTCACAGGGCTACCAATAGTCATCCTATCCATACTCCAGCCTCGAGGACTGTTCGACCTTTCTTCTATGATCCACTTAGTTATGAATTGGCAAAAATACGTAATCTGATAGAGCAAAATCTGAAAAAACATGAAGATTCGGTTAGCTTCTGCTACTCATTGCTGTGAGAATAACTATTTAGATTATATATCTTATACATTCCTTTTATGCTAACTTCGATATTGTTCTATTTGTTGGAGCAGAAATTACAGCTGAAATGTAATTTTGAGAAGGAAATGGAGGAACTTCGCAGGAAGTATGATATTCAAATGAAGGAGATTGAGGTTGAATTTCAGGAAAAAAAGAAGAACTATGATACACAATATAAAACAGTTTATTTACATAGGATATTGGCTGATACTGTTATAAAGGCTAATTTTGATCCTAGGTTTTCTGGTGCATCAGGAATGCTGCAAGGTATACTCCCTTATGGTGAGTGCTGTGATTGTTGAAATGTCTATGTCATCTATTATTCTCTTGATCTTGACTAAATTTTTTACAAAAGCGAAAAGTATATTTGCTGCTCATAAACGTATCTGAATTGTTACCAATAACATATTTGTGACGGGCAATATATTGCTTCTATTTTTTAATTACTTTATATTTTTAAATACACCTTCCCAAAATAGGAAAATTTACCAAGTAAACAGTGTATTTGGTGCTTGTAAACGTATCTGAATTGCTGTTACCAATAACATATTTGTGGAGATATATTTATTGGATAATATCGTGCTTCTATTGATTAATTTGTTTTATATTTAGAGAGCTTTTCTCTTTGAGTGAGGGGTGGAGAGCATTTGAAACTAAGATGTCTAGCATACAATGCATAATTGTAGCTTTTGCTGGCCCTTTCTCTTTTTTTTTCTTTCTTCGATATAATGATGATGACCAATGTATTTGCTGCTTCTGTTTTTTTAAGGTTGGCTGTTTAGATTTTCCGAAATGTCTAGGGAAGGTTTTATTTTATTAACAATGCAATTGTATATATGTCTCTTGCTGCTGTTGTGAGCACATTCATCTCTTTTTACATTCTACTCATTTACAGACAAATCATCTGCTATTTTTGTTTCTTTTTCTAACCACATTATACTAATGTTAGATCCAGGATTTTCACAGCATTTATTTCAGCCTCCAAGGCAGCCAAATGCTACTTGGCCCTCTCCAGTTGCTAGTCCATCTTACCGTGGACTTCCTGCAACCACTTTCCAGAATTCACACGCTTCAACTGGCTCTCATACTATGGTTCCACCACCTATACGGGCCGCTTACAGTATAACGAGAAGTTTCAGTGGTTATTCTGCAAGACTACCTCATATCAACTCCATCGCTTCACCCTCAGGACATCTTCAAGCTGGTGGGGAGATATGCGGCCCTCCACCGCATCTAACGCCTTATAGACCCTCAGCATCTGCACCAGCCTCCAGTCTCAGTGGGGAGATCCGTTCCCCTCCACCGCATCTCTCGCCTTATAGACCCTCCACATCTGTACCGGCCTCCAATCTTAGTGGAGAGATACGCACACATGCACCGCATCTCTTGCCATATAGACCCTCAACATCTGTACCAGCCTCCAATCTAAGTGGGGAAATACGCACACCTGCACCGCATCTCTCGCCTTATAGACCCTCAACATCTGTACCAGCCTCCAATCTAAGTGGGGAGATACGAACACCTGCACCGCATCTCTCGCCTTATAGACCCTCAACATCTGTACCAGCCTCTAGTCGCAGTGAAGTTCCACATGGTATGCCAAGTCAACCTGCACCTGGTAACCCTCCTGCCCCATTGTCTCAGCAGTTTTCCAGACCAATGCCGACAATCTCTCAGTTTGGTCCTCATAGGGGGCATGGGCATGAGAACACAGGTGGGTTCCTCACTCCTAATGTATCTGCCATGGATATGCGCATGGTTGCTAATAGTCAATCTAGCGTTAATCTTCCAAATACTATGCAACAAAAGTCAGATTTGGCTTCTTTGAATCATTCTCAATTTGGCACAACCAGCAGCACGCCGGCTAACTCCGCCCAAGAACCCACACCTGATGTTGTCTGTTTATCAGATGATGACTGACTAAAGAAAATGTTCACACATTTTTTGCATATTTGTCCTAACACTAGCCAATGGTACAAGCTCCTTTTGCTAGTTAAGCGGGCTTCTAACTTCAATTTAGGACAGAACTTTTGTAATGGTGATTAATGATTATGGTGATTCCTCGCTCACCAATTTTTGATTTGTGCATCTTTGTAATCATTGGTTTATATACCATATATGTACATACATATGTAATGTAATTAAGTACATGGTTATCTTGGCCTCTTTGAGGATAGCAATATATGGCCGTATGCTTAAGTTTAGTATTGTACCAAAAAAAGGTATACTAAAAATTATACTCCCTCCGTCCCATTTTAAGTGTCACAGTTGACCAAATCACACACTTTAAGAAAAGTGTGTAAAAGAAAGAGAGAGAATATGATTTTTACTAAAATACCCTCGTTTTTTATTGGTAGTAGACATTGGAATACTAAAAAGTAGATTTTTGAGTGTACTTTTTCTTTTAGCTAATGATTGTTTTAAAGGATAAAATAGGAAAAATCAATATTATAAATAGCATGTGACACTTATTTTGGGACAAACAATTTTGGCAAGTGTGACACTTATTTTGGGACGGAGGGAGTAATGATTAAGAGAGTTATTTGAAAACCATGAGTTTCTATTTTGGTAATAATATTATTTGTAAAGAGTATCAATATCAACTAGCCTCATTATATGTGATGACCAATTTTCCCTTAAACTAAAATCAAGCTTAAGATATTTAGTTATTTGAAGATATTTAATCATTGTTTGATGTCTATGCATTTTTTTTCTTTGATCAATAAATGAAGAGAGAAACACTATCTGAAATTCACACACATAAAATTTAAGTTTTAGATTTGAACCCGACTGAAGATGTCGAAACTAGTAAGACCTTGTATATATTTTTTTGGGTACAAAGCAGGACCTTATATATTATTGGTGTATTTGTTAGAAGTTCTTCTAAATTGAAATATCCTTAAAATCTTATTTGTGACATCCTGCATATATCACAAAAAAAATTAAATATTATTGTTTTCATTTATCAAATATGATTTTAAAATAATATTAATCATGACCAAATTATCAATAAATTTTATAAAAAATCAAAAATTATATTTGAATGATTATTAATGCATTATTTTCTTTGATTTGCTTAAAACACCCAAATAGGCATTATAGACGTATGTAGTTTTTTCTATTTTATTTTTCTTTCCAAATGAACAACAACCCCTTTAATTATTTATTGATCATGCCACAAAAATGGTTGAAAGGCAGCTGTTGACCAAACTAATATCTATCTTATCATCTGTTTCCTTTTATGTTTTTAATTGTGTGATTCAGGAGAGCAGTTGCACATTTAGGGTTGAATTAAGTAGCTGATGTAATGTTAGTAACATATATTAAAGATAAGGGTTCACAATGAGGAAGATTTGTCTTATTTTCTTTGACATGACATGCATATCTATTTGATTGATTATTCTTGTTAAGGGGGAAAAAAAACTATGTGGTTGATTATTACAATAGCAAGTTGAATTATGAGTTTTTAATCACATCTGACAAAAACTCGTGGTCCATAATATATTCATAAACCACCATTTTTATTTTTGAAATTTTTTTTATGAAAATATTGTCACATTGGATAGTTCCTCAACAAAAAATGAGCTCAAAATTTGATTTTAAAGTCGTGATTTTCGTTACTTTTATCTTGAAATTTTACAATTTAGGAAATTCATATTTAATTCATACCATGTTAAAAAAATTTAAATTTTGGTAAATAAATTTTATATGATGTTTTAAATATGGATATAAAAAAATCATTCAAAGATTTAAGAGTATAATGATAATTAAACAAATATAGTTTTAGTCCTTACTAAAACTATGTGCAAGAAAAAAATTATAGGGACTAAAAATTTAATAAAAACAAAATAAAGATTAAACTTAGAAGGTTCACATTTTATATGAACTAAAAACATATTTAACCATTCTTTTAATTAAATTTGAGTTGTCACAAATTTGACTTGTAATTTAAATGATGAAAGGTTATATTTCTTAAATGACAGTTGGAGAATAATTTCTTTTTTCACTTTTAAAAGGCTAAAAATATATTAGCACATATCATCTAACATAAGGTATATGCATAGATGATAAGAAGAATTAAGATTTGTTTCGAGTATGCATATCAGGATCACATTATGAACTATTGTCTCCTTTGAGCCGCGTTGAAACCTTCACAAATTTATCATTTGTAAAAAACGTCTGATTGGGTTAAGAGTGTGAGTATTTCATATAAATTATACTTAACCTTGAATTTCAAGTAAAATGAAATTTTTTAGATGTAGCGGAACAAATTTCAACGTAAAACACCCATCAAAATCAAAACAACTAGTATCTACAAACACCCAAGATAAATAAAAAAACATTGTAGTATCTACAAGTACAAAGATTCATATTACGAAGTCATTGCAGTAAATTTGTCCACCAATAATTGAAGTCGATCATATATATTCAAAGTCTTTCTGAATCAACACTACGCTAAAATTTTGATTTTCTCAATATATGTTCAACGTTTATTTCCTTATTATAGAAAAGATGATTATTAATTACAAGCCTTCTAAATCGTCCAATGTTAACCAACCAAATGACAGAAATATTCTTTTGACAAATAGTACAAAATAAAAAACACAGTTTGCATCCTATATAGAGTTAGAACACAATTCACATCAATCTTATTAATGACAAATACTTTTTTTTTTCCCATAGGTTACATTCCTTCCATTAGAGGTAACACTATGTGAGACTTGTCGTATACTAATTGTGAATATCACTTCCAATTAATCTTTAAACTTTGATTCGTCATATATATTAGAATTGTTCTATGTTAAAATGATAAATACATTTTTGATTAAGTTCATTTAAAGTGAAATAACTAAATATATTTATAGTATGATAAGAATAAAATATCAAATATTATTCAAATTAGCCAAAGGGTGCACATTCATTTGACTATTAATAAATTATGTTATGTATGGTATGGTGGTTCATATAGACCATGAGTTGAAATTATGCAAAAAAGCCACTCTCTCATTCACTCACCTCATCACTCACCCAACATAAAACTTTATTCATTTGACAAAAACACAGTATATTCTTTGACAAGTCTTTCTTTTTCATTGATCAAGCAAGTTCACCAGTGGAGTCCAGATGGATGGATAACTTGATCATGATCAGTTTTTGCCTCTCAGGCAAGGCAATATGGCATGTGTTAGTTCCATTTCAATGATAAAAAGGGTGTGTGTCAAGGACAAAGTCATTTTAATTTCTTTTTCTGTTTTTGGTCAAATCAAGGTCATTTTCATTCTAAGCATATTTTCTTTCTCTTTTTCTTATTGTATTTTTTTTATAGAAAAAAAGGTCATATTCATTTATTCGGTTACTAAAATTTCACATGTGAGATTCTTAGCGGTCTACAGTAAATCAAACTATTACGTAAAATTATCAGAAAATTTAAGAATTATTGACAATATTCTTTAAAAGTAAACATTGACGACTCCTCATCTTTATGCATGGCTAAAAAGTCACGTGATTAATTTTAATTGAATACGAATCAAACTACTATAAATTAAGTTATTATTTTAATCTACAATGCTATCAAAAAATATATATTAATCTACAACAAACTATTTATAGAAGTGATTCATGTTAAAATTTTCCACTGATTCAATCATTTTAATTAGGCCTTTAATTATCTTTCCTTCAATGAATAATTGTCCTTTATATGAAATTATTTTGTGTTTTTGTTACCACCTATTTTCCCTTGACTTTTGAGGCCACAAAGGCTCTTCTTCAGCTTAGCTAGGACATACTATAATTTTGTCGTTGAAGATATCTTTCCCAATTGAATCACGTCAGAATGAATGAACAAATCAAGTTGTTGCTTCAAGTGCACCTTTTAATTCTAGATTCAAAGTAATCTTTTTCTTATAAAAAAATAGTGCCAAAAACTTATTTTCTAAGAATAATATGGATTTTTTTTTTGTCGAGACCGGGGTATTCACCGCCGAACGCAGTGACTAATATGGATTGATGATTCTTAATGCTACTTTTTTTTTTACATGTAAGATAATAAATTATAAGAAATATAAGGATATTCCATTCTTACAATCTATACAGAATAATCTTTTATATATTTTGTAAAAAAATAATAGGACTACTCCGTCAATTAGCTAGAAAAAACATAAAAAAGAATTATAATTCCTACTCTTCCAACAAATTAAAACTAAAAGAGCTGAATCGTTTATAATCTCACCCCTAAACATGACGTTATTTCTACGGCGTCATACACATCAAGTAGTCGCCAACAAAATTAAATGAATAGCATTTAGTCTATTTTAACTTAATTTGATTGTCAAACTGCATGAAATGCCTCCAAACCATATTATGTAGAAATAGAGGAATACCAATCCTTAATGTTACTTAATTTAATCAACTTTTAATTCTAAAGTTTCAAAAAGCAAATGTACCTCAAAGTTATTATAATATTTAAAATTAGATAACTTGAAATATCTTACTTAATAATAATTAAAATGATAATGATAATTATTTTTAACCGTAATTGAAAAAAATTAAACTTCATCCTTTAAAATTATAAGGTCGAATTCTTACTGTGACATTTTATGGTCAAAAGACAAATAATGCATGTCAATTATGATTTATCGAAAAGGACTATAGATCAACTATGGAGAGCAGTCTCAAATTTTGATATATTTTATTGACATATCAAACAATTTTAATGTATATATTCATGACAGATTTATTATTTCTAACACCAAATTTCTTTCTATCTTCCGACACAGTATATTTTTGATAAATTATTATTTTTTTGACCAATTTTGATAAATTATTATTACTAACTAAGTAAACCATATAGAAAGTTAGAAGTTTGGTTTGATGACCGGAGTGAATATAATGGAGTTTTTTTATAAAAAAAAAAAAAGTTTAAATATACTTTTGATCCTCTAAGTATTTTTAAGGTTTTATTTTGGCCCTTTAACTATTTTTTGTTCTTTTTGATTTTTTAACTTTTATTCCGTTAATCTACTTGATTCTAACCGTTAGAAAAATGTCAAAAACGAGAGGTAGAAGTTTCAATTGAGAAAACGGACATCATATTTGGATTCAGTGTGAATAACGAGAGATTTTGGAGTATCGTTTCGTAAGCTTTCGTGATTGGAAAGATCGTCAGTGAGGTGGACGGAGACGGTGATGGAGGAAGCTCCGTACACGATGAAGAAGAAGGTCTCTAGTCACGTGGTGTTTTTCTATTGGATCTCACACCAAAGCCACCAAGTTCCTAAGTGTCACGTACGCAAAATTAACGTTTTTGACATTTTTCTAACGATAATTAGAACCAAATAGATTAACATAATGAAAGTTAGAGGACCAAAACGGAACGAAAAAATAGTTAAAAGACCAAAACAGAACAAAAAATAGTTAAAGGACCAAAGTGAAACCTTAAAAATATTTAGAGAACCAAAAGTATATTTAAGCCAAAAAGGATTAATATATCAAAAAAATAAATTACTCTTACCAGAAATTAATTTCTAGACCTCCTATTACTCAAATCATTTTTTTATAATCTGATGACGGAGACAATATTAATACAAAACATTAGTCAACAACATAACAACTTTGAATACATCAAGAAAACAATTGTGATTGGAGTGGTTGGTTTTGTCACTGTTTTAAGACCCCATATATGTGATTTTTTTTTTGGCTAGTTGATATTATGAAATGACTGATTATCTTAAAAATTTAAATTGTTAGAAAAAATCATATCAATAATTTTATATCATTTCTAACATGCTCTTTTACACAAGAGTTCATTGGACTCACCTATCATATGCTTAAATTCTATTTTTTAATAGAAAGTGAGGGATGAGATTGAACTCTAAACTACTTAGTCACAGAGATTCTGATACCATGTCAAATGACTGATTATTTACAAAAATTTAAGTTGTTAGTTGACAAACTTCCTTGTAGAAAAGTTTGTCATTAACAAGACAAAACCTTAAATGGTTATCAAAAGGCTTTATAGGTATTGGATGTACGTACTTTGTATGGTTAAACTTCCTTGTAGAAAAATGTTCAATTAGAAAAATGTTCAATCGGAAGAATGTTGATAACGATATTTTGTTTCTGCAACTATTGATTGGTGGCCATCTAAAAAATTTGACTTTGAAAAATGCAGTTGGAATGCTTTATTTTTAGGTAAGTAAATTAGATTAAGATTTTAAGAGATTATTTTAGTAGACAAAATTTTTAAAAGATTTTTATTTATTTTTAAAATGTAACAACTTTTCAAATTTATAGTATAGCGATTTTTTTTTTTAAGCAAGTATAGCGAAAATTCTACATTAAATAGTTGGGTTTTTGTTTTAAATCAGACGGATATACCACCCAGTTTGCCTGGGCACTAGTCCGGGTTCGCCGATTTTTTTTGGTATTTTAGAGATTAATTTAAGTTTAAGGTAAAGTTGATTTTATAGATTTATTTAAGGTAAAATTGAGTTTTTTTCTAAAATGATATTTTTCATTGTAAAACAATTTTTTTGATATTTTACGAGTTAATTTAAAGTAAAACTTAGATTTTTAAGGATTAATTTATGGAAAAATTGAATATTTTTCTTCAAAATTGAAAATTTTCATTTCAAAACTGATTTTTTTTTAAGTTTTAAATTTTGTCCAGACTTTATAAATTTTCTGGTTTCGCCAGTGTTTTAAGTGATGCATACAAATTTGTTATATGTTATTGAAATCCATCAATATTACTAACAATTTATGAATTTTTATTGAAGACTCATCTAATTTATCAATTAAAATTTAAACTCTATTATCCGTGTCTCTTTAGCTTTGGTAGAAACATCACAATCTCAAACACTTCACTTTTTTTTTTACCAAACTCAAACACTTCACTTATTTATTTTTAAAAGTGAAATTCTAACTATTAGACTATTTGATTAAAAAAAAAAATCACTGGTTGTTTATCTCAAAACAAGTAGAATTAAAATAAGTTTTCAATTTCTATAAATATTTTGAATTTTATTATAAATATTTTAAAAAAAATTAGCAAGTTTTGGTTTTTCAAATATTTTTCGTCGTAATTTTTGTTTTTGTTTATAAATCAACTCATATGTATTTTTTTAAAAAAATTTATCAAATATTTGTATCTATGTTTATAATATTATAAGATCTCCTACAAAAATTTATAATTTTTATCAAAAAATGAATTAAATACAAAAATATAAACACAATTTTAAAAATCATAGTTATCTAATCTCCAATTAAATAAATAAATAAAAATTTTGCCAAAGAGATTCTTACAATATACTCTCTGTCTCAAATTTATTGTCCTTTTAAAGTTATGCTCGTTGATTAAAATATAACAAAGATTGATAAGTTAAATCTCTTTTACCCTTAATTTATTAAGAAAGAGAAAATATATTTAATTAATACTTTAACTTTTGTAAAAAAAACTTCTTAAATTTGGTCCCTTAACTAATTTATTATTTTCATTTTGATCTCTTAACTAATTGTTGTTATAAATTGGATTCTTAACTTAATTTTCGTTAGTCATTTTGGTTCTTTTCCGTTAATTATTAAATATTTATTTTTAGTTTTAATATTTTTTGATACACATCACAAATTATAGTTTACCACATCATCTACATATTTAACGGTTTTAAAAAAAGTTAAGAGAAAGGATTAAAATGGCTAATCAAGTTAAGTTAAAGGACTAATTTGTAACAATAGTTAGTTAAAAGACTAAAATGAAACTCATAAATTAGTTAATAGGTTGATTTGTAATAACAATTATTTAAAGGACTATAATGAAACTAATAAATTAATTAAAAGACCAAAATATTCAATTAAGCCTAATTTTTTTATATAAATTTAAAATAAAATTCAAAATAGTACTTAGTCCCTTTGTCCTAAAATATAAGGAAAAAATAATAATTTCATTTATTAAGAAAACATAATCATGATATTCGCAATCAAAATTATATATTGACAAATGTGTAGTGGTCAATAGAGTCATATATTTTGGGAACGAGGTAGTAGTTATTTAACCAAAATTAAAATATCACTACGTTATTGAAATAGCAAGAGATTACTACTCCTACTGTCCTAAATAAGTGTCATACTTGTCAAAATTGTTTGTCCCAAAATAAGTGTCATACTTACCAAAATTGTTTGTCCCAAAATAAGTGTAGTACTACATCCGTTCCTTTTTACTTGTCGTTTTAGAAAAAAAGACCAAAATAGGAGGGGTATATTTTTGCACCCTATTTTCTTGGTATGCCCTTTTTTAAAATATATCATATTTTTAATCCACCAATAAATTCTTTCTTTTTCACAAACATTATCTATTTTCAAAAAAATTGTAAGAAACTTTATTTAAAAACAAACAAAATTTGTATACAATAAAAAGATTTTATTGTTTCAACAAAAATAATTATACAAAATTTAGTCAATAAAATAAAATAAGAAGTAGGATATAATAGGCAATATATAACCTGAATTGCTAAAACGACAAGTAAAAAGGAACAAATATTTTTTTCTAAAACGACAAGTAAAAAGGAACGGAGGTAAGTAGTACTATTTATAACATTAGTTTTTCCTATTTTATCCTTTAAAGCATTCATAAGAGAGAGAAAAAAAAACACTCAAATATTTACTTTTTAGTATTCTAATATCTACTACCAATAAAAAAGAAAAGGTATTTTAATAAAAATCATATTCTCTATTTCATTTACACACTTTTTTTAAAATATATGATTTAGTCAACTGCAACATTTAAAATGGGACGAAGAGAGTACAAAATTGATTTCCATCTCAGCTACTCCACTCCATCTTCTTGTTTGTGACCACTAACTAACCATTCATCATCTCTCTCACCTCAATCTTCTTACATTCATAATTATTAATCCATTCAAACTCTCTCTCTCTCTCTCTCTCTCTCTCTCTCATTTGATTAATTAATTTTCACTCTTCAAACTTTCTACCTAAACCCCACACTTCACTGTCTTCTCTTCATATCCATTTCTACCACCATGTTTCTTCTCCACCACAACAAACTTCAATTCTTTCACACTTTCACATTCTCAATCATTTAACTCTCAACTCAACCCTTTCACACTTCAAACTTCAAACAACTAAACAATATTAATTATTATGGGAAGCAAATGGAGAAAAGTGAAACTAGCACTTGGTTTAAACTCTTGTGTTCACATTCCTACACCTTTAGATGATGATTCATCTTCATCACTCAACAACCCCGGAAGATTCTCCGCCGCTATTTCATCCTCCGGTGACACCTCCGGTTATAGTCAAAATACTCGATCACCGTCTTCTTCTGCTCTCCGGTCAATCAAATCACCCAAGGTGAAAACTTTGCACTACCCTTTAATCTTTTCATTATAAAGTTTCAATTTTTATCACTTTTTTTCTTGTGGGGTGTTTCTAAATTTACCCTTTTGCTTCAACTTCACTGTTGAATCTCCATTGTAGATTCAGCTGAAAAGTTTTTGTTTCTATGTTTTTCAATTACCCTTTTGGTAGATTAAGATGAAAATTACTATTACTTAGACTTTTAAGGTTAATTACTATTGTTGTAATGAATGGATATGATTAGATGGAGCTTAATTTCAGCTATAATCAAGGGTTAGTTTTGAGTTGTTGCTTTTTTATCTTTCAATTGGGTGGAGTGTGACTCATTCCTTTTTGACTATTCTTGTTACGTTTTGATTCTTGATTGTGTTGTTTTCAAACTTATTATGGGTGGGGAATGATATATAGTGGAGAGGAGGACCAGTTACTTGAAATGGTTTGAATTTAAGACCTTTCTTCTTGTTTGGTCCATTCCTTATTTACTGTTCAATTTTGTGGATGTGGTAGTGGATTGGATGCATTATTTCCAATTAACCTTTGACACGGACACAAGACACAATACACATAGATATTAGTACCAATATAATTTATAAGAGGATTGATTTTGCCATCCAGAAAGGATTAGCGGTGCAGCTTATTGTTTGCTTGTGTTCCATTCTTGTGTAGTATATAAAAGATATTTATAATTTGAACAAGTTAGAAGTGGTTAATTGTGATCACATGTTAGTTTTGTGTCACACGTCGACATATGTCAGACATCAGATACCCCTAGACATGAGACGCACCTTAAATCTGAAGTGTCTGAGCTACATAGATTGTTTTATTTTTCTATCCTTTCCATTATAAGAATGAGGACATAATCAAAACAAAATGACCCCATAACCATTGATTGTGAAATTCAGCTCAATGGACAAAGTAAAAGTTGGAATTTTGCAGGACAAACAATATAATATACTCTATTAAAATATAATAAAATGTTACATCATTGAATAAATCATCTTTGATTTCTCCTTCTTTCAATGTCATTTATATTTTATTAGTCAATGTCTTGAAAGCATCAATTCTAGAGTTGTGATTAGAGACTTTGTAGTATTAGTACTTTTTTTTTTGTAATAAATTATTGTGATTATTGTATCATACTATTACTATTACTAATTTATTATTTATTTTCCCTTGATATACTCAAAGGTTTTTGACCACTAAACGTTGACCTTAGTTTTATCTTTTGTAGTATAATTGGTAGATTTAGTTGAGAATCTTGGCATCTAAGTGGGAATGTGTGGTAAAGATGGGTTGTATTCTATTTCATCTTTTTATGCATTTGGTCTTATTAGTGGGGTGGACCTACATTGGGACAAGAAGGCAGTGTTAGACATTATAATGTGCTAATAGTGACCTTTGCAAATATTGCATTCTTTAAAGACCACTTTATTGTGCCACTGTTTAGATTTGCCTATTAAGTGAACTTGCTTGCTTCTTTTTCTTTTCATTAATTTAATAACTTATTAATGTAGATATTAGTATAGAATGACCATGTTTTTTATTTCTGAGTTTGTTTGATTAATAATAACTTTATCTTAAAAAGCTTTGATTATGTGTTGCCACTGACTGGGATTTGAGCTCAGAGCTTGTTCAAATTGGACTTTTTTGAATAAATTGGTATAACTGTATAAGCACATGTGTGACTGTTTGGAGGAGCTTATGAAACAACTTAAGACATGTACATAAATTGCTTTCGACTTATTTCCATAAGGCTCAAGAGATTAGTCGTTGCAACTGCACACAGAGAATACCTGATTTACGCCTAAAAAAACATATACATGTGCACTTATATGATAAGCACTTAATTATGTTGTTTAACTAAACAGGGCCGTAGTAGTTAGGACCCGTTGTTGCCACTGGTTACTTTTCAACCACAGTCAAATTTACAGTTTAGCTGTATTTAAACAACTGAGCTTCAAAATTAGTCTGAAGTCACAGATTCACAGTTATGAAATTATTAATATGTTTGTGGGGAAGATGTAGGTTATTTTCATTTATAACAAAGATTAATTAATTTAGATAGCTGTAAGAGTTTGAGGATGTTTGCATTAAGATCCTAGAGTTCTTCAAAAGCTGAGATTTATAACTTATATTTTTAAAGCCTATGGGGATCTTAATGCTCTCTTTTTCTAAGAGTAGATTTCAGATGTATTGGTGACTTTACGGTATGAAAGCTTGTTTGGATTGACTTATTTGAGTTTATCTACTTGCATAAACTATTGGGGAGACTTGTGAAAACTGCTTATAATATGTCCATAAGATGTTTTCATCTTATTTTATATAAATCCTCTAGGATAGTAAATAGTTTATGGAAATAAGTTATAGCATAACTGAAAGTAATTTGACTTTATTTTATCTTGTTATAGAAATAACTTATACATAAGCACTTATATGAGAAGCGCCGGTATAAACGCCGAATTAAACTGTTTATCCAAATACGACTGGTATTTTGATGGTATGAGTTTTCTGGAGTCTTTTTTATGTCTACAGCAGGGAACTTGGTTGATAAAAATTGGATTCTGCGTTGCCTATCTAATGTTTTGTACACTTTTGATTCTTCATCTGAATCATGGTTAATTAATACTCCCTCCGTCCCAAAACTATTGTCCTTTTAGTTTTTTAGTTTTGTCTCAAAACTATTGTCCTTTTCGGAAATCAATGTAAAAATAATGTTAGTTTATCATTTGTACTCAAAGCATTAATTAAATATATTTTCTCTTTCTTAATAAAGTAAGGGTAAAAGAGACTTAACTTATAAATTTTTGTTGTTTCTTAATCCACGTGCATAACTCTAAAAGGACAATAGTTTTGGGATGGAGGGAGTATATAGTTTTGGAAACCATATTGGCACTTATTGGGCCTTCTTATACTGATATTTTTATCCATATAATCTGCAGGGTACTTGTGCAATATGCCTGAACACAATGAAACCAGGGAATGGCCATGCCATTTTTACTGCAGAATGCTCTCACTCTTTCCATTTCCACTGCATCACTTCTAATGTAAAACACGGGAACCAAATTTGCCCTGTCTGTCGATCAAAATGGAAAGAAGTTCCTTTTCAAAGCCCTACTTTGACTCCTCGAAGCAGTCAATTGACAAGAGAGGATGGCTGGCCAACTCCAATAAGAAGGCTTCCTTCTACTCAACTTAATGCAGGTGGACAGATTTCATCGCTTTATCATGTTTCTGAACCGGCTATTTTCGACGATGATGAACCTATTGATCAACATGCTTCAATTCCTCACAACAACAATAGTAACGAGACAAATCACAATATAACAAACAAAGTTGAGATCAGAACATATCCCGAGGTTTCATCTGTTTCGAAATCAGCCTCTCGTGATGCCTTTGCTGTGTTGATTCACCTCAAAGCTCCTCAGTCAGAAAGAAAACAAAATATATCGGGAAACGATACCGACGCGTCACCACCTCCGGTTGAAAACTCTCGCGCTTCAGTTGACCTTGTTACGGTTCTTGATGTAAGCGGTAGCATGTTAGGTACTAAACTTGCATTGCTAAAACGAGCTATGGGTTTCGTCATTCAGAATATGGGTCCCTCAGACCGTCTGTCCGTAATTGCATTCTCCTCCACAGCTCGCCGCATCTTTCCTCTTCGGAGGATGACTGATATTGGACGGCAAGAAGCATTACAAGCTGTTAACTCTTTGGTTTCAAATGGCGGAACAAACATCGCTGAAGGTTTGAGGAAAGGTGCTAAAGTGTTTTCTGATCGTCGGTGTAAGAATCCAGTTTGCAGCATCATACTACTCTCCGATGGACAAGATACATACACAGTCAATAGCAGACCGAATGCTGGAACAGGTTACCAGTCACTTGTTCCAAACACCATTAACCGTAATAATAGTAGTATAGGCTTGCAGATACCGGTGCATGCATTTGGCTTCGGCGCAGACCACGATGCTACTTCAATGCATTCAATTTCCGAGATATCAGGAGGAACATTTTCTTTTATTGAAGCTGAGGATGTAATTCAGGATGCATTTGCACAGTGTATTGGTGGACTCTTGAGTGTAGTGGTGCAAGAAATACAATTAGAAATCGCTTGTGTTCATCCTCGGCTCAAACTTAGTTCAGTAAAAGCAGGAAGCTATCGAACGAGCTTGACGGACAATGGAAGAACGGCTTCTATTAATGTCGGGGATTTGTATGCTGAAGAAGAGAGAGACTTTTTGGTGACAGTCAACGTTCCAGTTGACGGTTCTAATGACGAGATGTCATTGTTGAATGTTAAAGGTCTTTATAGAGATCCTATATCAAAAGAAATGGTAGCTTTGGAAGAAACTAGTGAAGTAAAAATCGAGAGACCTAACGTAGGTAGAGAACTAGTTGTGTCAATCGAAGTAGACAGACAACGAAACAGGCTGCAAGCAGCAGAGGCAATGGCCGAGGCAAGAGCTGCAGCCGAACGCGGGGAATTGTCTGCTGCAGTTTCCGTCTTAGATAGCTGTCATAAGATATTATCTGAATCTGTTTCTGCTAAATCCGGTGATCGGTTATGCATTGCACTTTCTGCTGAACTGAAGGAAATGCAGGAGAGAATGGCAAACCAACATGTCTACGAGCAATCTGGAAGAGCTTATGTTCTATCAGGATTGAGCTCACATTCAGCGCAAAGAGCAACAACACGAGGTGATTCTACAGACAGCACTAGTCTTTTGCAATCATATCAAACTCCTTCAATGGTTGATATGGTAACGCGGTCGCAGACTACAGTCATAGGTGCTCCTCTAAGGCGTAGCCTTCAACCTGCTAAATCATTTCCTGAGAGGCACAGAAGATAATAGCAATGTATTTTAAAAATTCTACTTAGCCTATACATCATAAACTTGTGGGAAGATCTTTTAAGATTATTGTTATTTATTTTTTTTTAATTTTGGTTAAGGTGGGGGGTATAATTTATATGGAAGGAGATTTTGGGGGGATATATAAAATTCCTGATTTTTGCCGGTATAAAACTGTAAATGCATAGGTGGGATAATGTAATGGGATTATGCAGAGAATGGCGAAAATTTGACAAGGTTGGTTAATTTTCCAGTGTGATTGAGTGATTGATGTACATAATTTACTGATTTCAGTTGAATTGAGCTGGTGAATTTATGCACTTGATATTATATGCATCATATTGATATGATATAGTTATAATTATAATTATTTTTCATAAGTGGTGGTCTTGCTTTGTTCTCAAGAAATAAAAAAGGATCACTTCTAGATTTATTTTTTTGGTAAAAAGTAAGTTATAAATGTTGCTGCCCAGGATCGAACTGGAGACCTTCAGTGTGTAAGACTGACATGATAACCACTACACCACAGCAACCTTTCTTATTAGCTTTGGATTCTGAATAGACAAGATATTGGCCAAGATTATCACTTGATTTTCATTTAGTCATTTTGTATGACCAGTTACTAGTGGGGAAAATTTGATTCAATATCAATTTAATGGTTCCCAAATGTTACAACTTAGTGGTTGGCCTCTAGAAAATTTTATGGGAGTGTCGGAGTTCGATCCCAAGTTTTCGATCTTCCTCTTCCCCGGTGTGTGTGCACACATGTGATGTGACCACTAGATACTCATCTATGTAAGAAAAATATTTTGACAGATATTTTAAAACAAACTTGAAATCAGTTACTTAAGAATAGGAATATCAATTTGCACATACCAGTCAGTTACTTAAAATGAAGATTTCCCTGTTCAGGGATATCATTAGAAGTATGGCAACAAGAAGTGAAGTTTGACAAATATTGGGGATTAATAAGGTGATGAGGATAAGGTTGTTTTGAATAAGATAGACCGCAAATGTATGGTTTTATCGCTTAGTAAAAATATCAATCCTACAAATACTTTGATCATAGTAGATATAAAAAAAATTGAAAAATTGAAAGAAGAAATGAAAGACCAAGCCCAATGACTTTTGAGAAGAAACGAACCTAATGAGGGAGATTTAGGTTCAAAAGTCCATCCACATCATCTCCGTCGATGAGAGTGGACAACGCCTCATTAGGTGAAGGAGGATTCAAAATTGAAATAACTAGGGGGCCAAAAGTGAATTTTAGCCATTCATTAACAAAATGTAATGAACAATATCATGGTCATATATTAATAAACAAAAGTGTAAGTTGTAACAACATAACATGTAGCAAGCATATTAAAAAAATCATTCCAAGATAAAAAGATCTCATACAAGATAATAAAAAATCATTCCAAAAATTTAAATGTACAAAGCTAACTGATACATAGGTCCTCTCAGATGATTGTTCAATTCTCCTGAAATCAACTCAATTATTAAAAAAATGGATCCTATTATAGAAAGAAAAAAATTGATATGAAACTGGAACTTTCCTTATATCTAAATTTTCATGATACAACAGAAAATGATGTAGATCATCAGAAATAAGTTCAGCTTAGGCTTTCATTTTCAGTCATCATAACCATAGTCTAAATCGCCATCATCTAACTCGATTTCACCGTCATCGCTGATTCCGGACATGATACTAAGAAAAAGAACAACTGCAACTAGCTGGGCTACCACAAAATATTTGGCCCTTCTTTTATATTTCTTCTCTTCCTTTGTTTGCTGCTCCTTTTTGGGTTTCCTCTTGAATTTTGAACCTAATAGAAAAAAAAAATGAAAAATTAAGAATATCAGAAATGATCTTGAAATAGCAAATTAAACTATAAACAAAATATAGGAAATAAAACATTTATCATATAATTAGTATATCCTAACGATGCACAATAGCAGAAACTATTATAGCACCACTATAGCCGTTGTTAGACAACATTTTAATCTAAATAGCTAATCATGATTATATAGCGGTTTGTTCGAATTTTGCTATGTTGTAGGGCTCTAGCGCTGCTGTAGCAACTATTTAACAACACTAAAAAGTTGTCGAAGGTGAAATACAACTTTAAGGCGTTATCAACACCTTGAAGTGAAAGCAACAAACTCATTGAATAAAGGCTAATATTAATCAACAAACACTGTGTTTAGAGCATTTATTTGGACTTATTATAAAAACTTATATTAGTACTTGTACTTAACTAGATTTCTAAAAACAACTTATGTCACATTAATGCACTGTTTTCAACTTACCATTGCAAATAAACTCCAGAGAATAACTTATGAATAAGTGCTTGAGTAAACTTCCTAGAGTAGCTTATTGACTAAACTCTTGATGGAACAGTTTACCACCCAAATGTGTCCAAAGTCAATGACCGAGATTCTTTGGCGTTACAATGTTCTATCACAAGTCGTATCATTACATATAGGCATAATATTCAGGGGTACAAGTAAACTAGGCATTTAACAATATTCCGGTCCGTATATGAAAAATTGCATATTAGTTATATGGCAGTATTATGTCAACTATCCTACTATTGATACCATATCGAGCAGGCCACTGTTTTCAAATAACATTATTACTCTACTAAGCAATTCATATCGAAAAAGAGAGACAAGAGTTCTAGTGGAAGTTATCTAAAGTGAAAAAGAAAAGGAAATATGCATTGGCTACTTCTGTAATGGCAATCAAATCAAATTAAACGGATAAATTAGCAGAGTGAATATTCAGAAATTCTGAAAATATCTTACTTGAAGTCGATGATGATGCACCAACACCAAAATATGGATCATTGGATGAAAATGTACCAGCAGCTTCTATAAGTTCTTCCTTACGTTGTAGCACATACCTCACTAAATTAGCATGTTTAGAAAAATTGGTCCGCAAAATTGATGATTCCTGATGGTATATAAATGCAGGAACAAAAGTTAAAACTCCTCAAAGTAAACATTTCGCGTTTGTAGAAAGCACAGTTTTAGCTCATGGGAAAAAATTTAAAAAGTAAAGCATAGTACTACTTTTAGAACGAGAGATAACTGTGCGAGTTTCATTATTCAAAATATTGTCCGGTATAAGGTCATGATTCAAGAATAACATTTCACAACAAGAGTTGAACAAAGTTGTAAATCTGCAATCTCCTATTCACTCATCGTCGTAAGGTTTTGATAGGACTGAACAATTGCAATAAGAAACTGAATAGTGTATTGAAATAGAGAACTGCTATATGGCACGTAGCATATGCATCGCAAACTACAATGTAATACTTTCTTATTTAAAGAATGAGTGAACGTTCAACATGATGTTGGACGGAAAACAGGGAGGGATAATTCTTCTTTTAATGTAAAGTAAATTACAGTTCACAACATTAAGTAAGGAAAGGTAAAATAAATTTGAGCATTGGTATTTTTATATTGATAAAATTTTAAACATTAACTTTCATTTCTTCAGAACAGTTAATCAATTGTCTTTCAAATGATATGTGGAATAAGACGGCAAAAGATGTTAAAAAAGTAGCAAAAGAGAAGTTGGGAGAATCAAGATGTTTTGGACTTAAGGGTAAAAAATCTTGGTGGTGGAACGTAAGTGTTCAGAGTAAGATTAGAATTAAATGGGAATGTTTCAAAGATTGGTCTAAGTGCAAAAATACCGAAACATGGGAAAAGTATAAGATAGCTAAGAAAGAGACCATGAATGCAGTAAGCGAAGCAAGAAGTCAAGCTTTTTAAGGGTTATACCTATCCTTAGGCACCAAGAAGGGTCATGATTAAACTGTTTAGAGCTGCTTGAATTGAGATGAAACTACGATTGAACTGCTCAAATAACCAAACCACATACAGTGCTTGTTCATGGTTTAATTTTATATGCAATACAACTCTATAAAGCCTGATAATTAATTTGTAACTTTATACATTTTGAGTTTTTGTTTTAAAACATCAAACCACTATCATTTTAGGTGAATCTAGGGGAAGATAATCATTGTCTTGTGGATTCGTTCAATCATCATCAAAGTAACAACACTATGTGAGTCTATAAGAATCAATGCTACAACAAAACAATTTTGTATGAGTTAACTCAATTTTGTTACCGTAGATCGCAAACTCCTACAATTCTTTGAATTAACTTGTGAGTTTGAAAAATATGGTAATACCTATTGTGCACATTCAGAACAAGTTTCCCAAGACAACACTCAAGAGAAGGACCAAGTTTAAACAGTAATTAAGGAGAGAAATTTGAATTTAAGAGGTTTTTCTTAATGAGTAAAGCAGTGTTTTGTATGTAAATTTTGGCGAGCACATCATACAATAAGTTTCTTGGTTTAAAGTATCTAGAATCTTCTTACAAAGTGTTGAAGTAACAGTTTGGCCTAAAGTCGTCAAGAAAGAATATACGAAGAGGCTAAAAATAGATTGAATTATTGAAACCTACAAAGGTTCCATTGCCTACTAATAAATTTCCACTGATGATATATTTGTTATTAAGACAAGACATATTTGGTACACTTGCCAAAAAGTCATCATAGGACTATGTGCAACTATAACCATTCTAAGAAGAAAAACAAAAAGGGCATATAACTTGACGTTAAGGATAAGAATATAGACTTATAGTAGAGGAAAGACAGGATTGTGGGACATTAATGGAGATCAACATCATAGAATGAGTAGAAATAGAAAACATGGTTCCTTTCGATTATTATAGCGCAACAAAGATTCGTTGTCCAACTTTTATCGACCAGCAAAAGTCACTAGAGCATCCATAGTTAACTTAAAACAAATATCATAATTACGACATAAGTGTAAAATAACTCACAGGAAAAACTTGAAGAACTACTAATGCGTGTGCAAGAAAAATAGCATCCAGGCTTGATGGCCTGCATAAACAGAACAAAAGCATGGAACGACAAGGAGACCAAAGTCAAAGTTTGCTCAAATAATGAAAAATAAACTAAAACATTTCTAATATAAGATAAACTGATTTATATTAAGCTATGGGGTTCACCTATTTTCAAATAAGTAGTTATCTTCCCCTAACAAAGTTGACAAAGCATCATATGCAGAGTTTGCTCTTCCATAAATCTGTTGATCAACGGCAAATCAGTGTAATTAAATACCGGCTATAGAGGCGCTAGTGTAGCGGAATTTGAACAAATCCCTACTCTACTGCTATATAATAATTCATACAAAATGTTGTCAAATAGCAGTGTAATAGCACTATTGTGTAGCAGAATTTAAGCAAAACACTATTTTCTCGTATCTGCATTTGACAACACTACAGCAAAAATGTTTGAATACCTAAAAACCAAAGAGAAAACATATACAGCATTGAAACTACGATCAAGAAAGAAAAAAAACGCAACAAAATTAATGACCCAAAAAGTAAGAAATTAAAAGATATCATAGTCCCTCCCAAGTATTATCAAAGAAAGTAGCAAGAGAAACACACCTCTTCTTCCTTTACATCGGCATTGTCTTTACTTATCTCATGTTTTTGCTTCACCCAATGAGCTTTCTTCCAAAACAAGACTTTTCCTATAGGCCATGAAAGATCTGAATAGTAGATGCTATAAGCAGTTGAAGGGTCACTTCCCACCCAAAGTTCGTACTCAAGTGCATCGGCAAGCCAAGTTGTGAGCATCACCTTGTTTGGTATCCACTCCGGAAGTGAAGTTAACCCAACATCTAAATCACCTGCATCCTTTTTCAAGCCCTCAACGATCCCTTCCTTCTCATTATTATATGTCACAGAATCCCCAGCCTCAAAGTAAGGAATTTGATCTAAACACCATAAACCACAACCAATCAAATAAACAAAAAGACAATCATTAAAAATATAAAATCAAAGTTTGAATATGTTTTTATTCCTGTAAACTTACCACTTTTAATCCTTGCAAATATACATATATTTTTCTATATGTTTCTTTTAGTCTGTAAAATATATTTTATGCAAGAATTGATCCCTGAACATTTTATTTTAGTCTCTCTAATATTGATTACATAAAGACTAAAATGTAGATTACACTCATTGAGACATATAACAGCGACTAATTCGAACATGAACAAATTTTAGAGTAACTTGAGTAGCAAGGATCAAAAGCATAAAAAATAAAAAGTCATATTATTATTTACAAGGAATTAAAAGCAAAAAATATATATTTTGCATAGACTAAGAGGAAAAAGTGGTACTATATTTGAAGCTACAAACATAACACTAAACTTAAGGTTTTTTTGATTTGCTAAAAGTGAGTACACAAAACAGCACAAGGACAAACTTATTATGCTTTGAACAAGTACTTTATATTTTGTGCAATGTTAATGTTTGATACAACTTATACTTAGTACAAAAAGTTGTCTTCAATTTGTGCCATGTTCCTTGCCCCCAAAAAAGTTGTCACATGTGGTCCCTTATTTTTTCTAAAGGATCAAATAAACCCTAAAATAAACTAAAATTAATAATACCCAATTGCAAAAAAATTACTAAAACATAAAAAAGAATTTAATTTAATCAAATGTGCATGAATGTGAAATGACCCAGAAGGGTAAAACACAATGAAAAGGTTAAAAGAACAAAACTTTGAAAAAAAAAATACAAGAATTACCAGAATCAGGGTAGTTAAGATGGTAATCCAAGTGGAAGGAAAGTTGAGAGAATTTGAGATAGATGTAAGCAGATAAACATTGAGGACAAGCGGTTGGAAGACCAAAACATGGTTTCCTTACAACGAGGGTGTTCCTTTGTGTGCTTTCATTCGCCTCCATTGTTGTTGGTTTGGTTGTTATTGTTGTGCAAAACAAGAAAAGATGATGAATACTGCAATGGTTGTAGTAGTGAATCAATTAATAACTCCAATGGTTGTTTCAGAATTTGTTGGGTTTCAATTCTAAGCACCTCAAAATCGATTCAAGGGATTCAAAATCAATTTTCATTGAATTTGAAGCCACTTATTTATTTCTGTTTTCTTTGCTGTAGGTTACGTTGAAGAAGGAAAAAGCAATTGGACTTGGGCTCAATAAAATTAATTTTACCCGGTGGCCCATTTATGACTTATCTTTGAAAAATTATCTTTGCGCCCCCGACAAAATCTCGCGCTCTTGGGTTTTCAAATTTACTCTTTCGTTGTTCGTTGTGTACAGCAAAGTGAAAAAGAGTCTGCTGAGTTTGTTATTTATGATGTGAATGTTATAACAATTAATTTTTTTATTTCTCTCACTATTCTCTCACCCTCTCATGTTCTTTTTGTTGAATAAAACATAGTTTGTAAGATAAAGTGTGAACAATTTCATCACGATGTTTTTTTCATAAAATTTTTCTTCATGGGGGGTGGAAAATAATATTCGCTACTTAAGTAATGAACTCAAGAAATATTCTGATCATTTCCAAGGGCGCGTGTCATATGTTAGGGGGCGTGAAAAAAGTTTTCAATCTTTGTTGCGAAATTAAATTTATTTTATATTTTATAGTTAAAACAAATTTGCTAGTGTTCATGCAAGTAAGTATTGCGAAAATTCAATCTTTGTTGTACTTATGCTCATTGGCGTTTGATATTCAAGTGGTGGCCTCCCCTCACGGGTAGGGCCGCAGGGGTAGTAAAATGGACCGGGTCCGTCGGATTTGCTCATTTAATTTGTTATTTTTTTGCGGGTTGAACCCAAGGTCACCACTTTAAGTTGGCCCACCATGTTTAGCCTGCCAAAAAACAGTGCGGTTTATCTGTATTTAATTAGCGTTTCTTCCATAGAAGGGTCGAACATTTGAACCAAGTGGGATATTTTGGTGTTTTAGTGTCTTTGTTTTTATTTTTTTGGTGTTGTTGTTAAGTTGTTTTATTTATGTTGAAGATTTTGACATTGACATCTTTTATGGCTTAAATAATCAATTGATCCCTATAAATTTGAGTGTCTTTAATTTTAGTCCGTGTAAGTTTGAGTGTCTTTTATTTTAGTCCATAAATGTTAAAATAGTTTTTTTATTACGCATTGTTAAAAAATATCATTTGTCAGCATCATTATTGTCAGCATCATTGCTAATGACTAATAATCATATTTTGTGGTAGGGCTTTTGCCCTCTTCATGTACCAAAAAAATAAAATAATAATTTTGTAGTATGGCCAACTCGCCGATATATGGGACGGGCTTGAATTTTGAACTCAGACGCCTAAGTATAGCCACCGAGCCCTGTTTATAAACGGACTTAAATGGGGCAGTCCGCCTGTTTTGCCACCACTACTCACGCGCCGTCTCAAACAATAGTAGCTTGGTCACGCCCCCCCCCCCCCCCCCCAATGGGAATTTGTTGGGCCAACCACTGTTTCCAGGGTATGGAGGATTCTCCAGTGAGGCATCACAGACTAGTATCGCGTATGCTGATATTATGACTATGTTACATGGGCTAGAGTTATGTTGGGATAAAAGATTCAGGCAGATTGTTTGCTTTTCTAATTTGATACTTACATATACTCTTATTTTTTTTGAACAAGCCATACATATACTCTTATTAAAGATGATGTGTCGCTGTACCATAAGTTTGCGAACGAAAAGAATGGAAGACACTAATCACACCCTCTGGGAGAGACAAAGGGTAATGCTTGTGCGGATATCTTGGCCAAGATTTGAGCTAATTCGACATCTACAATGGTTCAATTTGATGTAGCAGTTTGGTGTAGCTCCAATGGAACTGTTTAGTTGGGAGTGTTTTTTATTAGATGATAGTTTTTTTGTTTGTTTTTGCCTTTTATTTTTTATTTCTCTCTTGTAAACCATAAAAATATGCATTTTTTATTTTGGTGAGTTCTATCTTGAATTCTTTACTTGTTCATTGTTAGAGTAAAAAATTTAAGGGTTGTTTTGAGTTTTTGCGGATTAATGGGGTCCACAGTAAGTCAAGAGATAAAAATCACCAATTGAGGTTCTCTAAGACACAAGAAGATGTACGAGGAAAACGAAATTAAAGTTCTACCATAGTATTAGTTAGATAATGGCTGACCCTTGTTATATCTGAAAAGTTACATGACTAGCAGATCCAATCCAACTAGGTATCATTGAGTAATTTTATTAATTTTTAGAGATTTGCACATGCCAATGAGATGGAGATTTTTCTGTTTGGGGATATCATTAGAAGTATGACAACAAATATGATAGTGAAGTTTGAATTTTTATTTTATTTTTGACGTAAAAAGTTTGACAAATATTAAGATTTGATTAATAAGGTAATTGCATTTAAGGGTCTGTTTGGATTGATGGTATAGAATGAAGCGGAGCGGAGCGGAACATAACGGAATGGAATGGAGCGGAACGGAATGGAATAGACATTCCATTCCATTGTTTGGATATTTTATGAGGGAATGAAGTTAATTTCCCACTCCATTGATTGGAAAGTAGATGGAACGGAATGAATTATAACTTGTTTATTCCAATTTTATCCTTTATTTATAAAACAATATTTTTTGAAAAAAAAAACTTTTTTTTTTCAATATCAATCCCTTCTTTCTAGGATTCAATTTTACAGATCTAAACCAATCCCTTTCATGTTCTACAAACCAATCCCTTTCATTAATATTTTTTTCAATGAAAAGAGAAAAATTAACCGAAACTAATTGGGAAACAAATTTTTTTTTCCATTGAATCAATTCCTTTTACAGAAACGTGAACCAATCCTTTTTTTTTCAATTGAAAGTGATCCCTTTTTTCAATTTTATTTTTCTTTCTTTTTGTACAGAAACATTATTAACAAAGAAAGTCATGTTCATGGTGTATATTACTAATATTTTACTAATATGAGGAAGAAACAACAAGTATGAGAAGAGCAAACAATACAATATATAGGGAGTGACGCAAGAAGAGAGAGTGAAGAATTAAAATAATATTATAAAATTAGGGATAAAGTTGTAATTGTTAAATTAATCTGTTCCATTCCATCACATACACCCCAAATTGGGCGGAATGAAAAATTGGAGTAATGGGTGGTATCGGATGGAATGAGTTCCATCCCACTCCATTCCATTCCGTTCATATTTAACAAAACCAAACAATGGAATCTAGTTCCATCTCATCCCATTCCATTCCATTCCACCACTTACCATCAATCCAAACGAACCCTAGGGTTTGTTTTGGTCTTTTGGATAAAATAAACTGCAAATGAATGGTTCTATCACGTAGTATAAATATCAATTCTCCATATACTTTGATAGTAGATCTAAGATCTAAAAAATAAAATAAAAATATTGAAAAATCAAAAGAAGAAATGAAAGAGATGATGCTATTTTCTAATGTGAAAACCTCTTTTTGTGGGCAATTTCTTGCTCGACCTCTCCTTAATGTGTAGTAAAATATTTAAGTTGTAAACGTTCAAAGGAATGAAATGTTATTATACACACCCACTTCTTTTCACGTTGGTGATGATTTTGATCTTCCTAATTCTCCATAGTTGTCTTTACTTTGGCTTTAATTTTAAAATATTCTGTGTAGCAGTAGTGGTAATAAATTTGCGATATAGAATGTACCTTGTGAAGAGTGTCATGACCATGAATCACGTGATATTCATGATATGCATATGGTTCATTATTAATTTATTCAATTACTCATAATTGCATGATACTTATGAATTTTTTAATAAATAAACCAAATGAAAACAATCATTAAATTTTTCACACATAAAGTTCTATTCGGGAAAAAATAATTTATAGTTAATTGATGATAGCTTAAAAGTTTATAGTTGATAATTTATGATTAATTTTTGATAAGTTAATTGAAATATTTGATAAAATTAACAATTAAATTAGACTATCTTGTAGGGGTATTTCACCATTTTTTATATAGTGAAAAAGTATAGTATATGTGATTCGAATCTTAAACTCCTACTTATAAAATTTGATGTTTTTACTAACTGAGTCAAATTAAACTCACAAGAATAATAATTACAGTAATAACAATAGTTTATGCGGATAATTTTGTAAAATTATCTTATTTATTGATTTATTTATTAAATTTTTCAGTTCAGTCTATGCTTTTTTGACAATATTTTTTTTTCTTTCAATTTAAATGAACAAAATTAAACAACATTTTTTTTACAATTGTGAAAATATTTTAAATCTTTTATAGTACTTCTATTTTTTTAAGTGTCGGTTTGAACCTTTCATTGTACTTCATTTAATTTAAGTTAATGTAGAACTTTGACTACCAATATTTATAGTTTTATTTTTTATAAAAAATTATAAATATATTTCAAAGATATCATTGACAAATTATACATTTTACATACTAACATATATTTTAATAAAAAAGTAAGATAAAAATATATTACTAGATTTTTTTGTTGACTTTGACCAGGAGATAAAGCGCATAATCTTATACTCCCTCTGATCTTTATTATAAGAAGAAATTGACTTTTTAGATTTATGAAATGTTTGATGTATGTAATTCATAATATAGTTCAAATACATAAAATATTCCATGAATCTAAAAAACAAATTTCTTCTTATAATAAGGAATGAAGTATTACATAGAGTATAACAACAATTTTTTTTTGTAGGGTAAAACAACTTTAGTCTATTTTACAAAGATAATGTTGAGAAACTCAAGTGTGACTAGTGAAGTGTCAAGTGTGAGTAGTGTGGGGAAGTTTCACATTGGTTAAAAGTGTAGAGATTTGAGTATTTATAAGTGATATGGCCCATAAACCTATTGCCTTAAAGTTTTGGGTAAAAATGTGGTGTCCAACTCACTTATAACATTGTTCTTCCTCATAGTGTGGATGATCCTCGAGCTGCCCCCTCGTATGCTCCAACAAGTAAAATGTAATTAACTCAATTTTTTCTAATTTTTTTTATATTTAACTCTTCTTCTATCAACCACTTCAATCTTTATTGATAGGAGATCAAAATGAAATAAAAAAATAAATTAAGAGAGCGAAATGAAAATTATGATAAATAACAAAACCAAATAATAAGTTAATGGTGATTAAGAGTAGATATAAATCTGAAATCAATAAATAAAATAAAATAAAACGTGGAGGAGCACACTGCACACACACACGTGTTAGGGAAGAACGCAAGAAGTTAATGACAACGACGACTTCCTTCCGATCTTACCAAACAGAGCAGACAGATAGCGCCTCTTCAATTAAATGCTTCTTTCTTTCGTCACTCACTTCATTTTCGTCTTCAACTCTTTTTCCACTTCTACTTCTAGCTACCACCATAATATATAGATACTACATCACAACCAAAACTCCTTCCAATATTCAATCCTCCTTCCTACTCTACTCAGACTCAGGTACATACATTACTCATTATATTCTTCATTCTTTTCTCTCTTTTGCTAATCTATCCCCACATAACTACTCTACCTTTAGTTAGTTAGTTAGTTAGTTGCTAATTAGGCATCATTAAGAACAATAACTTTATTTTATTCATTCATTGCATCATTGGATTCCATTCCATTTATTAGTAGCTAGCATATGTTTTCTAACTACTACTGCTGCACCTACTGCATTTTCAAAGTCACAACTGATTAACCAAACATTTAATCAAGTGGTAATTGACGTTGAATTTGGTAAAAAGAACCGCGGTTTGATTCCCAAACTACGTTCTAGAGTAGACCAAAATCATTTGATGCAGAACCCACCCGAACCCGAAGTGTAAACTACTAAGTCTATTTCTCTATAAACTAGAAGATGAAAGCTAAAAAAAAAAGTACCGCTGATTAAGATCCACTTTCTCTGTAACCATCTTCATTTTGCTACTAGTAATGTACTCCGTAATAAATGCTTAACGCTCTCATTCACGAGTGGACCTCATAATCGACTACTTCAATGGGCCCCACATTTTATTCTTAGATAGATTATAGATTAGATGATGAATCAAACAAACAAACAAACTCAATAAGTTAAAATTGAAATTGATCTTCTCAACCATTACTATCTGATCTGATATGATACATAACTTTTAAGCAAAGTAATTAAATCATGTACAATATACGGATCCGTTATTACATAATCTACCTTTCCTCTTTCCTTTCTTATTTATTTTCCCTGTTTGTAAACAGTCGGAAAGAGGTGACTGCACTGTTGTCGGTCATATGAATATCTAGTCCATTTGATTAAGATTTGACAGTCCATATTTTTTGCATGAATTTTATATTTTAAAACAGTTAAAATCTAATCATATAACTTGGAATATCCGATATTAATCGGACTCTCCATATATCCCGACAAAAGATAAATACCGCTGAAACTCACAATATGGATATTGTCAGTTGAATTATCACTTACTTATCATTCTTTCCTTTTTTTTTTTTTTTTTTGTGTCTTCAATCTTCTGAGTCAAGAAATGACAAAACATCACTTTATCTTTATAGCCGTTAGCCTACATACCATATCCTATCCTTTATATATTTGGTGCTTTAAAGTTGAACCAAAGTTTATTACTACTATTTTCTAATTTATTATTATTATCATTGATTTTTCTTATACCAATTAATCAGCTAAGTTTCTATTCTTCCAAAATAATTGGTGGTTGAGGTGTTGTTTTCAGTTAGCAAAAGAGTTACTTTCAAAGAGAGGTGGTGGAATTTTATAGTTCCTTTATTAAGCTTCATTTCAACATTAATAAATGTTTCTGTTTCTCTTTTAGCATATATAACTATTTATGAGATAGATCTCTATATCCTCTTTTATTAATTCTCTGATATTGAAACCTTAAGGTAGGTGAACATATTCATTCCATTCCTCTAATCAACTATTTTTTTTAGCTATGGTTTTGTTCATTAAACTAGTTTTCTTCAGACACAATCAAAATCATGTTATTTAGTGGAAAAATTCAAACTTTGTAATACCCTTTTACCTATATATAATAGACATTAGTCTTTTCCTTTATAAGATGCTCATTACCCTTTATCTTTTTGATGCTTTGACTTGATTCTAATTATACATATTTCAAAATGAACTGCTTTTAGCTCATGATTCTCAAAACCTTTGCAGAGTTATAGCCAAACTATGATGGTGGAAATTATGATGGTTACTTTTGGTAGTTTCTGAATTTAATCCATTCAAAGATTGCATTAATTCTCAAGCCAAACTATCAAGTGAGTTCTATTCTTCCACTCCACTGAGTTGCATTTATGGTCTAGTTTATGATGCAACTGTATACACTGTTCATTTGTTCAACTTCAATTGAATGTTTATGTAAACTAGTTGACTTTCCTTGCTACTCTCACTCAATACTACTGCTATTCAAGACCCTTTAGCTACTATCTAGGCTACTGAGTGTTCATGTTTTCAATGCTTCTTTATATGTGGAAATGTTTTAAAAACCGAACCAAACTGTTAAACCGGTTTAAAGCAGTTGAACTATGACTTGGAAGTCTCACCGGTTCGATGTCTAGTTCGGTTTTTAAAACATTGGTATCCGGTGCCTTTTTGTCAATACACTTCATACTACCATCATTTTCTATCTGTTTTGGTCCTTGGTGGTAATGAGGATGGATGTCCTTAGTTGTATTTATTGGATTAGAATTTATCTTGTAAGTCACTTTACCTTTTCATTTCCACAGATGATTATTACTTATTGTACTCATGACTTTTGAAGCTTAAGCTTATTATTCTTGATACAGGTTTACCAATTGATGCTACTTTCATTCATCTTCTTTTTCATATATGACCTAGATTGGTATAGATTTTATTAGTTGTTTCACAGAACTTGAAGTTTTTTGGATTGGTACAATTTTATTTTTTTGAGTCTTTTTTTTTGACAAATATTTTATTGTTTATGAAATGCAACTTATTATATATACTTTAAATAGATTATAACAATTAACTGGTTAAATAATTTGCTCTTCTCTATTTCTGTCTCTCTCACACACATGTTTTGCCGAAATATTTGTGTAGCGATTAATGGTTTCCTTTCTTTTTCTTGTAGTGCATGGAGTTGAATAAATGAAGACGCAGATCAAAATTGTTCTTGCTATTATTATTAGTTTGCTCTGGATTCAAGTCTCCCTTTGTGGTTAGTATCACAATTTTGATCATATCTGTTTTCAGTAGCATACTTTATGTATTGAAACTTAGGTGCTTGACTTCTTAAACAAAAATAAAAGATATAGCAACTTTTCATATATTCAGCATCACATAGACACACCATATTCCTGAAACATTAAATAGTTTATATTCGGTTTTAATCTTGCACTTGATTCAGAAAAACTCATTTTGTGGCCGGTATCACAAATTATTAAACAATCGAATGATCAATATTGGACTCTCTAATTCTTTTCAGTAGTAGCATTATATGTTGCATACTGATATAAGTATAACAAATAAGGGTTTAGCTGTAATGCATTCAATACACAGGGCATTGCTTGGAGCAAAACACATTTAGATTCAGTTTTACTTGTTCATCTCAGTGATAGGCAAAGCCAAATAAACTGTATATCTCACTATTTTTGTTTATTTAATTTTCCTTCTTTGTGTCGCATTGATTTTGGCAGAAGAAGCATCTGATACATCTGGTCTAAACAAGTGGAAATGTAGATGTTCTTCTTTTGAAGGGAACCAAAGCAACTCTCTAGCCAATTGTTCGAAATCATGTGATTGCCATTCAGGTATGTGCTTTTGTTTTATGTGAAACAAGGAGACAGTGATCACACCCTGAATATTATTATATGATAACAAATTTTCTTTCCATGTAGATACTGAAGAGGGTACATCCATATGGACATGTATATGTGATCCCGATGGATTTCCCCATGTAGCAGAAGATGGTCATAGCTCGAATTGCTTTCATGCCTGCAACTGCACCTGGGGTATATCTTTCTCTTTGTATCTTTTTCTCTAATCCAAAATTTCAATATCAAAAGTTACCATAATTATTGCTTCCTGAAGGTGATTTAGATAGACTAGTGCTAAACCTGTTATTATTGTTCACCAAACATAAATGCATATTTGTATACTAAGATTGTTTCCTGAAGTGTGATGATTTGTTTCTTCTATTTTTTCCCTTATTCCGTGTATTTGAGTGCTATGCAGGAACTGTTGGCGCGTCATTCGGTTCAAAGAAACACGTTTCCAGCAAGGTTGTTGTAATCATCCTATTGATATGTGTTATATGCACAACCATTGCATTGGTTACCTCAGTTGTATGCTACATCTGCCGAAGGGACAGATGTACTACTCAATCAGCAATATTCTCATCAGATAAGGATACGAGTAGTGGTAGTACTACAAACCTAATCAGTTATAGGACAGGAACTTCGTCAGTGCCAGAAACAAAACTTTTTATAAATTCTCCTATTTATCATTTCACAGGTAAGTTAATTCCTACCGACTTCCATTTCATTCTGATTTCTTACTTAATAGTTAATTGTAATTTGTATATGTAAATTCCAAAGTTCTGTCAATTTTCTATTATGTATTAATTCTTGATATGTTTCTTTTTATGCAGGATGCTTTCAGAAAGCCTCTTTTTCGTTTCGGAGCCAAAAAGAAACTTTTCATGGAAATATTATTCAATTTTCATTTACTGAACTGGAGAGTGCCACTGATAACTTCTCACCCACCAATCTTATAGGATTAGGCGGAAGTAGTTATGTATACCGTGGTCGGCTGAAAGATGGTAATATTGTGGCTGTTAAGCGACTAAAAGATCTTGGAGGACCAGAAGCAGACTCTTCATGTTTCAAGGAGGTAGTAACTAATCGGTGATTCGGTATTCTTTGGCTATTTTGTAATGTTCCATAATATCTAGACAAACCCTGAGAATTTTTTTTTTGCTGTACAATAGTCATAGTGATTATACTGTTTTATTTTTTGCAGATTGAACTATTAGCTAGACTTCATCATTGTCATTTGGTGCCATTGCTAGGATACTGCTTAGAATCAAAAGGAAAACATGTTCAGAGGTTACTCGTATTTGAGTACATGATTAATGGGAATTTGAGGGACTGTTTAGATGGAGTTTCTGGAAAATATATGGATTGGACTACTCGTGTTACGATTGCAATAGGAGCAGCAAGGGGTTTGGAATATCTCCATGAAGCAGCTGCTCCAAGGATTCTTCATAGAGATGTGAAGTCAACCAACATTCTTCTGGACGAAAATTGGCAAGCAAAAGTATGAATCTTGGTTATTCTTTTTAGATGGTAGTTTCAAATATTGAATTACTTTAGAGGAGATAATATCCTTGGATATGCACGCATAGGAGTCTTAGTGAAATTGGCTTATGATATGATTGAGGACGATAAGATACTAAAAAAAAGCAAATATGTAGTTTTGGGGTGGTTTTGAACTTAGATTCTTTAACCATGCCCTTACCTTTGGTGGTAGTTGCTATGAAACACTGACACTAACACAGACATATCACAGACACATAGGCACCGCACCGTAAATGATTTAAATAATAGAAGTGATTGAATGTAACCGCGTAAGGTATATGTATATAATTGTCACTTTAATCCAAGGTGATGGTGCTTCATCCTAATTGTCACTTTAATCGTAAGGTATATGTATATAATTTTTTCAAATAATCAACTTGCAGATAACAGATCTTGGTATGGCTAAAAACTTGAGATCTGATGACCTACCAAGCTGTTCAGGTTCTCCAGCAAGAATGCAGGGGACATTTGGCTATTTTGCACCCGAGTATGCTATTATTGGTAGAGCCTCACTTGAATCAGATGTCTTTAGCTTTGGTGTGGTTCTTCTCGAGCTTATTAGTGGTCGACATCCTATCCATAAAACTTCAGGCAAAGAAGAAAGCCTCGTTATATGGGTACTTTAAGTTAACCTAGATTTACATTTTTATCCAATTTTCATTGTTCTCAAGATAATGCATATATTCTACGAGTTTGTGACAATTTTCATGAGGATCTTCCTTATAATTGCTGAGTTTATTTTTTAATCATCATTTATTTTGCAATAGACGCCTGTGTATTGAAATAACTCGCCGGAACTTCTGTTCTAGGCTTCTCCTCGTTTGCAGGATAGTAGACGAGTAATAACGGAGTTAGTTGATCCACAATTGAAAGGAAAATTCCCAGAAGAAGAGATGCATATAATGGCGTATCTAGCAAAAGAGTGCTTACTTCTGGATCCCGACACTCGACCAACCATGAGCGAAGTTGTTCAAATTCTTTCAAGTATTTCTCCGGGAAAATCAAGGAGGAGAAGAAACATTCCCACTAGCTTGTTTCAGGTGAACACTTTCACTATCATGTTCTAATTTCTGTATAACAGTATTTCTAGTTTAATGAAAGCTTTTTAATTTTCAAAATTTTGATGAATATTTCGCTTGCCTAAATGTTAGTTACGTCACGCTGTCATTGAAGATCATTCTCAATTTTCATTAAAAATAAACCATATACTGAACTTTTTTCTTTATGTACATATAAAGGAACCAGAGGATGCAGAAAAGCACAAGCAAGCTCCATCGAGTAAATTTCCAACTCATAATTCATCATCGCTAGATATTGATCACAGTCTGTGTGTTAAAGAAGCAGATGCAGTTTCACCTGAGTATATGGAAAGTTTAGTCCTCTTGACATCAAAATCTGATGGATGGCATGCATCAGAAGAGCAAATGGTAGACATAATCGAGCCTCGGTTTTTAATCATTTTGCATTACAAATGGCACAGTCCCTTGAAAACACACACACCTTGAAACTGCTATTTATTGTGCATTGATCAATTAGATATCATAAGGGATGTTGAATCTGGTTTTGAGATTATGTTCTTCATTTCTTTTTGAAATGAAGAGCACATAGGTGCTGTTAGTTTTTAAGCACAAAAAATATATTCAATGAATTCATGTACAGAAAAGCTTAGGATAATGATAGGTGACATTGATTCTGGTTCTTTTATTTGGATAAGAATCCAATTTTATTAAATTAACATCATATATATTTTTTGACGAAAATATACACACCTCTTAAGGAGTAGTCTTGCAGGAGTTTGTAACAAATATAACGCTCTCTATGTATATACAAAAAACTACGGTAGCGTTTTATCTGCTAAAAAACAGGAGACTGGACAAGACAACTTCTGCTGTACTGTGTTTGCCGTTTGGTTAATCTAATAGGTCCGATCTCTCTCTAGACAAACTAGGGGTCAAAGGACCAGACAAAATCAGATAATCTTATCCTCTATTGAACCATGAGACAACTTTTTGTCCTCATCACAACTTTTCTAAATCACAAAAATAACATTTTTTCATCAAATATTGTATAAGACAAAATTTGTTTAATATCATAATTGTTTATCTTATGTTGTTCTACCTTGTACTGTACTATTCTGTCTAATACTTTTATTTTGCAGATCAAACAGACCTTAAATCATATCTTTAAATCATGGCCTACCTTAAGGAGTACAAGCCGCAGTGCCTCTATTTTTGGGGGGCTTAATTTATTATTATTATTATATGGTAATAGGTCTTTTAAAAAAAAGAATGATTCAACCAAATAAAATAAAAAGTTCCCATTTTTTTTAATGTATTTTTGTTGGCTCAATATAAACGTTAGTCGGTTTAGGCAAAGAAGAATATATTTTGTTATTGGTTAGAATATTTACATTTTTTTGGTAAGTTATGAGAAACTTTTTTGGTAAAATTAGAATATAAATATTTGATATGTTAATTATAAGATTGATTATTTTCAATATTGCTGTTATTTACAATTTGAAAAAGTATTATTCTTTTGAATTGTTTAGTTTTTTTATTAAGACGTCCACTTTTAATATTCAATGTAGATGTCCAAATTGTTGGGATTTGCCTGATTTTTTATTTTGGTTTAAATTGGGTATTCTCTGTATGTAACTGCAGAGAATAATCATTTGAGTCGGATAAAACCATAAATGGTGGTTAAATCTCTCTCTCAAGAAAATTTAACATTGTTGCATTCGTAAGATTAGTTTCGATCTCATAACTTCTGATTAACCTGAAAAAGATCCCTTACCATCTTATCTAAGTGCTCTTAAGTCCTACCTTATTTTAAATAACAAATAAATCTTAAAAATTTTAAACAAAAATATAAATTATAAATTCTGATAGTCTAAAAATATATTTAGACATATTATTATCTCTTTTTATGGAAATCTACCACTTTTACATGTTCGGTTTTTTGTTTTTGAAAATATATTACTTTTATACATTTGTGTTAGTTTTAATATCAAATTGTTACAACAACTTCTTCGTAATTGCGTCTTCCTACCAAGTCTGCACCAATCACAGGTGGACATGTTTGATATTTACACATATTATTCTCTTCCCATAGTATCTCTATTTTTGGGTATATTATTAATCCGTTCTTATTTATCTACATTTATTGTCATAATTTTGCACCATGCACTCGTGTTACTTCCAAAATCTTTAAATAAATAAATATATTGATACTTTTTCCGTTAGAAAAAATGGATACTTAAGTAAGTTATAACCCCCGTCAAAAAAAAAAAAGTAAGTTATAACCTTGAAATTAATTTTGTGATTTTTTCATTCTCTTTCTTTTATGAAATTTAATTTTATCATGTTAAGACTAAGATCACGCCAAATAATTTGATGTATAAATATACCCCAAATGATGATCTTGGGCATCAACACATATGCTATGACACACATTTCAGCACTATTAAGCACTCAAGCATCTGTTTCCATGGCTTCCAAAAATCTATTTCAGTTCATTTCACTAGTTTTGCTTCTCATATTTGGTTTCTTGTCTTTCAAGGCAAATGCTCGCACTCTTGATGAAGATACTACATTGTTTGTGAGGCATGAGAAATGGATGTCTAACTACGGAAAAATCTACAAGGACTCTAAAGAGAAGGCGTTGCGATTTCAAATCTTTAAAGAAAATGTTAAGTACATAGAAGAATTCAACAATGCAGGAAACAAATCTTACAAGCTAGGGGTTAACCAATTTGCTGATCTCACATATGAAGAATATAAATCTAGAAATAAGTTCAAGGGTCATATTCATTCTACTATAGCAACGACACCGACATTTAAGTATAAAGATGTGAAAAATGTGCCTGCTTCATTAGATTGGAGATTGAAAGGAGCTGTGACACCGGTTAAAGAACAAGGCCCCGATTGTGGTATGTATTTGTTTGGTGATTGATTTAGTAGCCAATCGGGAGACTTAAATTTTCATATTACATCATTAAATCGGTCGCTACATATTAATGTCTAGTGATTTAGTCTTTTGCAAATATTTAGAATCGGTCACACATTAATACTTATAGTTATTCAATGCTTGTATATGTTTCCAAATAGATTAACGTACGTTGCTTCATATTTTTTTTCATCTAGGATGCTGTTGGGCCTTTTCTGCTGTGGCAGCAATGGAAGGGATCATTAAGTTGAGTACCGGAAAATTGATCTCTTTATCAGAACAAGAACTTGTTGATTGTGATACAACAGATAAAGGTTGCCGTGGGGGTCGAGCAGACTACGCCTTTAAATTTATCACGAAAAACAACGGAATTAGCTCAGAAGACAGTTATCCATATAAGGGTAATGATGGAATGTGCATGACACAAAGCAACAAAGGCAAAGCAGCTAGCATTAAGGGGTATGAAGCTGTACCTGCCAACAGTGAGAGTGCATTGCTCAAAGCCGTTGCTAATCAACCAGTTTCTATTGCTATTGATAGCGGAGCTGATTTTAGGTTTTATTCGAGCGGTGTTTTTACAGGAGCATGCGGCGTTAATTTAGATCACGCTGTTACTGCCGTCGGTTATGGAGTAAGTGAAGATGGAACTAAATATTGGTTGATGAAAAATTCATGGGGAGAACAATGGGGTGAAGAAGGATATATTAGAATAGAAAGAGATGTTGGTGCACCAGAAGGTTTGTGTGGCATAGCAATGGATGCTTGTTATCCTATTGCATAATTGTTAAACTTTAATGTTACTCTTTGCAAAAACTTTCACAGTTATAGTTGTTCAAAATAAGTGATAGTACAAATCATGTAACACCCTTGCACAGGGGGTATAGAGCCTTTAAGGTGAATAAGTAGCTTTGGTTGCCACATTTTTTATTTATTTTATTTGAATGAATAAGTGCATTTGTGTATTTAGGTACCTCAATGATATATTTTAAATACTCTAAATAAGTCTATCTATAAAAAATTAGTATAAACTACCTAAAAAAAAAAGTATAAACAGAAAAAAGTTAAAAATAATATTATTTGATCGATGAATTCGTTTGTTTGATTTTGACACTTGTAATATTTATAAATTATAATTATGGAGAAAACTTTTTCAGTGTCACTCACAAATCAGAAATAGAGGTTTTAGATTTTTTTTATTAAATTAGCACAAAAATCATATATTTCGAATTTATATTTTATAAAATAATAAAAAATGATAAAATTTAGACCAAAAGTTAGTTCTCGTAAAAATGGACATATTTGTTCGCGTAAACATCCTTGTAAAATACCAACGGGGTTATTTATGTTCAAGCTAGTTTCAACAATACCATTGTGACTGTTACAAATGTACGAGGTCGGGTGATTTCTTGGTCCTCTGCCGGTTCATGTGGATTAAAATGTACACGAAGGGTAAACCATTTGCCGCTCAAAGTCTCAAACCACAACACGAAATGATATTCGTATAGTAGTCAATCAAGGAATGCAACGAGCAGACGTCAAGCCAGATTTTTATGACCGGAGTTCGAACTTCAATCTCTCCATTTTGTGTGTAAGTTTTCAATGACTTATTATCATTTTGTCTACGTACAAAAAAACAGGGAGTGTGGCTTATAAAAAAGAACAGGTGTGAAAAGCAACCCATAGCTATTTATAGAATCAAGTAGGGCCATAAAAAAGTAAAAGCCCAAATTAGAGTTATTAAACGAACCGTTAGTGTTGACACTGCCGTTAGAAATGGCCGGCAAAAGTGGAACAACTCCGGCGACATACTCGCCGTCTCCGACAACCGGTAAAAAGAAACCACCACTTTTAAAGGAAGGTTGGATCCGACCCGATGGTCGTGGCTTCCATCAGTGTAGACCCGCATGTAAGTTCTATCAATCTTTCAAACTGAATGATTATTTTCCTACGAAGCACGGACACAGACGCTGGACACGACAGGAACACTGACACGTCGACACAGAAAAACTTTTTGAGAAAATGATATATTTTAATGCAAATTGATGATACCTTAACATTTTTATTATTACTCTTTGGTATATAAGGTTTTTTATATGTATGATAAAAAGTGTAGTTATTCCATTATTCTGATAATTATTATATACTGAATTATGAATGTAAGGTTCTCAATTCTCATTGCATGAATTTTTTTAATATGTGTATATGAGTTTATGGAAGATTGTATAACTTTGATGTGAGTTTTGTTTGCACTAGTTTATGACTATGTAGAACTGGTAATTTAGATTGAAAGCATGTCTAATGTCTGATATCGACACATGTAGTTATATTTCTGTGTTAGTGTTGTGTCTGGTGTCAGTATGAATGCTTTGTAGGTTTATGATTTCGTAACGTGCAGTTTTCAGGACTGGTGCTGTGAATGCTGCATCGGGATCAGCTTATGCTGAGTTTGGAAACACCAAGGTCATTGTATCTGTGTGAGTGCTTTCTTTTATCTTAGAATTTTGTCGTTTCATATATTATTAAGCACAATGAGGTGTGTTATTATGTTTCCGGTTTTTATACTTTCTGCGTGATGTGTTTTTTTTATAGGTTTGGGCCAAGAGAGAGCAAGAAGGCAATGATGTATAGTGATACTGGGCGACTAAATTGCAATGTCAGCTATACAACGTTTGCAACTCCGGTTCGTGGACAGGTATGTAAAATGTTGTAATTTTTGGCTTTGTTTGACTCTTTCCCACATCTTGGTTATTTTAAGTAGCATTTAATATCTTTTATATCACAAAGTTAGGGTTCAGACCACAAAGAGTACAGTTCGATGCTTCAGAAAGCTTTGGAAGGTGCAATAATATTGGAAAGTTTTCCCAAGACCACCGTTGATGTTTTTGCATTGGTGCTGGAATCTAGTGGGAGTAAGTTTACAATTTCATGTTTTATTTTCTATTTAATTCATAGTGGTATTGTTTAAGATGATGGAAAGGTTAGAAATTATAAAGATAAAAATGTGATAAATATCTATTAACAAAACACAATAGAAAAGGAAGTCTAAGTTTATTGTTATTGTTGTTTACCTTGTCATCTAGTAATTGCAATGCTTCAACAATGTTTGTTCCCCTGTGTTAATACAAAGAGGTATTTAGCATTAACATATTTTTATTTTAGTTAATTAATCATTAGGTGTGATTCTATTTGCAACCGAAGCTAGATACGGATGAACTCTCCTAGAATGAAATGAAAGGGTTTGAATATAACTGGTAGCCTTAGTAAAGATTATTCCCTGACTTCTTGGTGTGAGTACAGCTTGTGGCCGACAAGAAAAAGTAGTTTCTTTTAGTCGAATTACTTGCATAGGCATTAGTAAGAGATATCAACCGGGACTTCTGTTTTGTGAGAATTGATTATATATTCTTACTGTCAACTACTGCAGCAACTTGTGTATTCCTACTCCAAGTATTCTTTGAAGGATACTGTGAAGTACATAAGGGATATATTCATTCATGATAAAAGGTGTTGTACACATTCGGTGTCTGTGTCTCGTATTTTTATTCATAGTTTATAGTTTTTCATGGCCACCTTTACCTTATACATTAAGGGATAATCTTCTGTGGTAGTCCAGTTCTTAGTGAACTTGTCTGAGATGCATCAATTTTCCTTTGGATATGCTTGTAAGAACTAAGGAGTAACTATGAATGATCCCATTTAATATTATTGGAGCAGTCAGAGTTGCAATTTAATTGAAGTCTTTAATCCGAATATGTTCTATTTGGTTTTCTGCAAAGTTTCTAGCAGTAATGTTATTATTGAACATGTTGCAGGTGATCTCCCAGTTGTTATATCAGTTGCTAGTCTTGCCTTGGCAGATGCTGGAATACTGATGTATGACCTCGTTGCTTCAGTTTCTGTGGTATGAATTTTACTCACATTTGTAACTCTGTGTAATTTGTGCTTGTTTTATAGGGTGTTTGACCGCCATGAACTATTCCTTCATGACATGCTTATTTTGCAGCTAAGAGTCTAATTTAATTCATTTTTATCATATAAAATGCATTTTTTAATGATTCCAGTCATGTCTCGGTAAGAACCTTGTCATTGATCCTAATTCGGATGAGGAAAGCCGCCAAGATGGAAGCTTAATGATTACTTGCATGCCTTCTCGCTATGAAATCACCCAACTGACAGTTACTGGGGAATGGTCCACCCCAAAGATCAATGAGGTCTGCCTATTCTGAACCTTTTAACATTTTTTATTTTTGGCAATGCCTATTTGAAGTTTTGAATTCACATCGGTATACTTCCTGACATTGAAAGAAAAATGAAAGAAGCATTTAGCGGATCATATGAGGTTTTGTACTATGAGGATTGCATGAATGCATTGCTACTTTACCAATTTTTATTTGTTGCTTGAAATTTAAGTATCTAACAAGATTTTAAACGCGGTTCCAGACTCCATGATCTGATTGCTGTCTCCGCCTCAGCCTCTTTTTTTATAAACCTTTGTATATAGATACTCGTAAAGCCAACATCTTATTAGACTGCAATAAAATAACTTAATTTTGAGACAATGCTATCCAAATTAAATTGTGCAAGTGTGATATCTTGCCCTATCTTTCGACCCGAATGGGTTATATTTTGCCATTAGAACAAATAGAGATGGAGGTACCTCACATATTTATTTCATTATGTAGGGGATGCAGTTGTGCTTGGATGCTTGTGCAAAGCTTGCTAAGATTATGAGGTCATGTTTGAAAGAATCTGCTTCTGATACACAGGATGAGAGCTCTTAGCAACACACATCACTAGATGCACTTTTAAATTGCTTTGTTTTTTCTTTTTTTTCTCTTCTAGCTCAACTTTAGGAGAAAAGCTTTTGTTGGGAGGGATGTAGGGAAAAATGCCCTGCAAATTTTGGTTTATGAGCATGTCAAAGATAATGTGAAAATTAATTATTGCTATAGCAATAGAGCTTGCAAATTCATGCCACTCAATGCACAACTCACATAGTTTACAAGAAAATGGAAATTTTCTTAACAATGGTAGTTTAGTGACAAGAAAATTACATTTATTAAGGTTCCATAACACTTCCATGTTTTTGGTGGAAGCATAACATATCCTGGAATAATTCACTTCACTGTTCGCATTCACATGCTAATAATATATTTGATCTAAATTTTGAAGAAAATGCATTCATTTTTTGGACAAGTTTTTGCTTATAATTAAGAACGGAGGGAGTACTAGTATGTTGAAGGAAATAAATTAAGAATCACCTGTATCATTTATTTAGGACCATTGACGTATCCAGCAAGCAAACCATCTCTTATTTGGTTGGACTTGAACACACCTATATGCCTCTCTTCGCCTGCTTATCTACCCACTGCCTCAATCCATTTTTAGATATTATTGATTTAAATATAAGACATTTTTGAAAACATTTCTCAAGGGTAAATTTGAAAAAAATAATACAAATTAATAATAAATTTAACCACTACTAAAATTTTTTCATTCCATAATTTAGTCTATATGATAAAAAATATATTTAGGAATGGATGTAATATTATTTATTTATATGGTATTCATATTACGTGTGCATGTGTATTTGTATTTATATGTATTTATGTTGCTTTCCTTGCATTTACATAAACTCTACCGTCTATGATTCCTATTAAATTAACAAATAGAATTCATCAAACGGTTTTGTTTTTAGTTTTGCTTTTACATGTCATAACCATTTTTATTTATAGAATCATCATCAATTTTTTAGCAGACAGCGACCAGTTTTCTTGTTTGCTTAAATTTTACAACTTATGCATGGTTGAATTGGTTGTTCATGCTAGATACTAACCCTTATTAGAACTAGAGTAGGTTTTATGTGACATGGCTTCAGAAGGTGATCTTGAACTAGTTAAACTCAATGGAAAACAAGTAGCTCCTAGAGTATTGTTAAGAGTATTCTCAGAAGACTACAAGAGAGTGAGAACAAGAAGAAGAATATTAGATCCTAGGGGACAAACAATTCACCAATGGAACAAGATTTTCTTGGTAGCATGTTTAGTTTCTTTGTTTGTCGATCCTCTTTTCTTTTATTTGCCAATAGTTCAAGGTGAAGTGTGCATTGATATTGGAATAGGACTTGAAGTTGTCTTCATCATTATTAGATCAATTGTGGATGTTTTTTACATTGTTCACATTTTCATGAGGTTTCATACAGCTTATGTTGCTCCTTCTTCTAGAGTGTTTGGAAGAGGAGAACTTGTTATAGACTCTTCTAAGATAGCTACTAGGTACTTTCATAAGGGTTTCTTCTTGGACTTTATTGCTGCCCTTCCCCTTCCTCAGGTATGTTACTCAAGAACAAGGTTTTAACTTTTTAAGTTGTAATTTCCATTGCGTCGCAATCTTTGATATTGCAGAGAATTTCCATAAAAGGTAGCAAATGCCTTATCGACCACAGTTACATTGTGGTTGTAGATACATCAAACATCAAAATAGTTGATGTCTTGCCCGGATCGTAGACATTTCTTTAAAAGGACGAAAACTTACTTACGGTATCATAAGTGCTGTTTTAGCTCAATTCTCAACCATTTACGTTGTACGATTCAAGGCATTATGAACCTATGTAGCATTGACACTTCATATTGGAAGGCATGTATGGTATGTCTGTCACGTCATATGTATCAGTATTTGACACCGACATGACACCAATACATGTGGTTATATTCAATCATTTCTATTTTTAAAATGATTATTTATATTTCAGCGTTAGTACCAATGTCGTGTCTGGTATCTGTGTCAGGTTTTCTTCACATTGTTTTTAGTGCAAAATAACACTTCCAACAATATAATAATTGTAGGTAAGTTTTGTCCATTTTGATAACCCAGTTATGGAGTCAAGACTTCCTTTATGGTGAACAAAAACTATGGTGTTTGAAGTGTTAACTAGCTAAATATGCTCTTTTATTGTTGTTTGAGACAGGTGTTAGTTTTGATTGTCATACCAAACCTTGGAGGTTCAACCATTGCAAATACAAAAAATGTGCTTAGATTCATCATCATTTTCCAATATTTGCCAAGGCTATTTCTCATTTTTCCACTTTCATCACAAATTGTAAAAGCCGCAGGGCTTGTGACAGCAACAGCATGGGCAGGAGCTGCTTATAACTTGATGCTTTACATGTTGGCTAGTCATGTAAATATATCACAACTTTCTTTCTATAATATGATATTATGTCCTAGGTTTTTATCTTAAGTTCCTTTAAGGTTATAACTTCTAGCTTAGGAAAAATTTATATCAGGATTTGTAGTTCTAAATTACAGTTGTGGTTGTGATTACACTATGTCGAGCAAATGCGGCTGCAATTCAGAACTATGTGAGGATTGACTGTTATACAACTATATCTATATTTTTGCATTTATGATATACCGAACCTATGAAGCACGACACAGACAGAACACTTAACACAACATAGATACTGACACGTTGACACCGATAAAAATTTGAGAAAATAATATAATTCAATGTAATCATAAGTATTGTGTCAGACACTGACGTGTGTCCGACACCAGGACATGCCTAATTCGATGAGTGTATGTGGTTCACATAGTACTGAACTCATACTTTATTATAATTTTCCTTGTTGAAGGTTTTAGGGGCATGTTGGTATCTTCTATCAATTGAAAGACAAGAAGCATGTTGGAAGAGTGTCTGCAAACTGGAGCAGTCATTTTGTAAATATGATTATTTTGACTGTAACAAGGTTAAAGATTCCCTGAGGGTGTCCTGGTTTATAACAAGTAATGTCACAAATTTATGTTCTCCAAATGGTCTCTTTTATCAGTTTGGTATATATGGTGATGCAGTCACATCCAAAGTTACAACATCTGCATTCTTTAATAAGTACTTCTTTTGTCTTTGGTGGGGCCTAAGGAATCTGAGGTATGTCTTTGATATATAGGGTTATTTTATGTGCTAGTAGTTCTACCATTATTCCTAGGACTATTAAAAAAAATTCAAAACTAAACAGAACTGTTGAACCGAACTGAAATGCATAAAAAAAACTGCACTGTGACCAACAGTTCGCGACCTAAACTCAATTTAGTTTGTGAACTATTGTCATAGTTCAGTTATTTCGGTGTGGTGCAGTGTAGTTTTGTTTGATTTTTGGTTCTTAAAATAGTCCTAATATTTGACTTGGTTTATTTTTGAGTTTTTTTTAGCAGTTCTAATTATCAGTTAATAATTGCAATTTGGTACGGTTTGGTTCACAATTCACTTTTTTCACTTTTTGTAAAGGTAGCTCAGGTTCGGTTCGGAACCATAGAACCAAGGCATCAATCAAACTTTTATACGAATTTGGTTCGTATTGTGACAAACCATTAACAGTTTGGATTACCTTCCTGAACCGCACGATAAAACAGTCCTAATTATTCCACATTTTCATCCAATTAAGCATTGAGATCATCATCATCATCATCATCATCATCATCATATGATTCACTAAGAGCATTTTTATGTTCATTGAGCACTTATTAGTTTCTGATTTCTTGGTGCAGTTCTTTGGGACAAAGTCTTCTTACTAGTACTTTTGTTGGAGAAATAATGTTTGCCATTGTTATTGCAACCCTTGGATTGGTTCTTTTTGGATTGCTCATTGGTAATATGCAGGTAAATGCACTTAAATACTGTCTCTAGTTAAACTACAAGTTCTATGCATATAGTATAATAGTATATACCAGTTACTTATGAAAACAAGCCGAAAATAACTTACAGACATATAATAAATTCTTCTAATATTAAATCCGTATGTTCTAAGATAAACTCAAATAAGTTCTTCCAAATGCCACTTAGTTTGCCTTGCCACATTGAATTGTACAAAATACATCACCAACTTAAATTGACTTTTCTCCACAGATGTACTAATAACATATAAAATTCAAATTTGCGCAGACATATCTACAATCAACGACTGTTCGGTTAGAAGAGTGGAGGGTAAAAAGAACTGACACAGAACAATGGATGCATCACAGGCAGCTACCTCCAGAACTAAGACAATCCGTGCGTAAATATGATCAATACAAATGGCTAGCTACACGGGGTGTAGATGAAGAATCTCTTCTCAAAGGACTTCCGTTGGATCTTCGAAGAGACATTAAGCGTCACCTTTGCCTTGAGCTAGTTCGACGAGTAAGTCAATTAATCGCAAACTTTCCTCGTCAATTAACTCACTCTCTGTCTCATATTATGTTTTGTTTAAGATTACATTCATAATACATAGGTTCCGTTATTCGACACAATGGATGAGAGGATGCTTGATGCAATATGTGAAAGACTAAAGCCTGCACTGTGCACGGAGAACACATATCTAGTTCGCGAAGGAGATCCTGTAAACGAGATGCTATTCATAATAAGAGGACATCTTGATTCCCACACAACTAACGGAGGCCGCACTGGTTTCTTCAACTCATGTCGTATTGGTCCAAGTGATTTCTGTGGCGAGGAGCTTTTAACATGGGCGTTGGATCCACGACCGAGTATGGTAATTCCTTCTTCCACTCGAACGGTTAAAGCCATATCTGAAGTAGAAGGTTTTGTACTTATAGCAGAAGATTTGAAGTTTGTTGCATCTCAGTTTAGAAGTTTGCATAGCAAGCAATTGAGGAACAAGTTAAGATTTCACTCACACCAATGGAGAACATGGGCTGCTTGTTTTATACAAGTTGCATGGAGACGTACATTACAAGAAAAGAAAGGGAGCTATTGACAGAGAACCGATGTTGAAGTATGACTCATATTCAAAACGCGGCAGGTTCAGTAGTAAATTGAATTGTAGTATTTCAACAATACATTGTACTATGTAACTCTAAGCATTGCATAAAGTTCGGCACAATTGGCCGAACTTTATGACCAATCGTGACGAAAAAACACTCTTTTTTCTCGCGTTCTGATGAGTAAATTTAGATTATTTAGTCCTTTTTTCCCTAAAGAATTGGCCACCGTCTAAGACTATTTGAATGTGACTACGGTTTAAAGTTCTTACCACCATTCACTTTTGAACTCTATGCCTAGAACGTAACCATGTTTTTTTAGAATTTGCATTTTTCAATGCTCAAATCCTAAATTTTGAGCGAGATATTTTTAATAATAAAAAAACACGCAAGAAGATTAAGACGCAGAAAAAGAAGCTCACAAATACTTTGAATAGCTAAAAGGCTACCCCGTCCGTTCCAAATCTTTCAGTCCCCTCCCAAGCGCTAATAGAATTTATATTAAAGTATCTTTATCATGTATTGGTATTTGGTATATTCATCTTTATCATAAATGCAAAGAAAAGAAAGTATATAATTGATTGAGAGTGATGTAAGTAATATTAATTACTAAATTGTAAAATTAAAATAATAATTAATATTGTATCTATCGGATGATAATTTCTAGTACTATATTTTGTTTATTTTTAGCAACACGGAGAGGGAAAAGACCAATCACCAAAGAAAAAAAATAGTGTTAGCATTAGTACACATTATTGAGTGAAGAAAATGGAATATTTCTTTGGTTGAGCTTCCATTAGGAAACAATGTCCGAATCAAAGAGGGATATATTACTTACTTGAATTGGACAGATAACATAAAGACAATTGAGCAAAATGAATTTTAGGAGCCAATAAGATAGTGAGTTGTAAAAATCAATACCCCTAACTTGCGTATCCAACTTTGCTTCTCCTACCTCATCATTCATTTTATTGATGCAATCTTTATTTTGATGTTGAAGTTTATGAAAGTGATCAGCTTGGAAAATTACGTGACTGGCAATCCTAGTGCACATGTGTAGGCAGTCGGTAGTTCAAAATATATTAAGGTAATTTTGTTTTAAATATTTTTATTTCAGCCGTGGATATTTTGATCTCGAAAAAGAATAAAATTCAGCTCATATCTAAGGGCCATTATATGATTTTTCAACCAAATTATATTGTAAAAAGTTGTTTTTATTGAGTCTAAAGGGAGTCTCGCTGAATTTGATTAATATGTTGGGTCTAGAGCAAATAATACAAGTGATTCTAACACTATATTTTCACTTAAAATTTTAAGATAATGAATTTATCTGTCCTTTCATTGCTCAATCTCGACTCTTCCAAATTCCAATAAATGTGAGATCTTAACTCACTTGATATATCTTAACCGCCCAACTTTTTCAACAAATATAAGATATTAACTCACACTTGATATATCTCAACAATATATCATCTCTGTTGAGTTTGAGCTCCCTTTCTATGTGGAGAAAAGTTCAAGTTTGTTAGACCATTATATCTCACTTATATAAGTGGAGAGTGGTCTTTCTAGAGCTATTGTGTGAGTAAATTCTGTGAAAGAATAACCTATAGAAAGAAAGAAGGGAAGAGAGAACGTTATTCCCGATTTTGAAAATTAATTCCACGAAAACTATGATTCTGGATTCGCTAACCGTTGAATCGAGCTTAAATTTTGTGACAAGGTTTGTAAGTCTTGTGGCTACCTTTTCACCGTTCCAATCTTCAAAACGAGTTCTGATAGTTCTTGTTTTGTATGCTAGCCAGAGCCGGCCCGCAGTTTTAAGAGGTCTTGTTCAAAAATAAAAAATAGGCCCTTAAAAAATGTAAAAAATTTAAAAGGAAAGAATTTGTAAATTAAATTACAAATAACATACAATGAGTTATTTTACTAAGACAACTATGTCGAATTAGTCAATAAAATGATATATACGATAATGTTAGGAAAACAATTCACGCATTTCAAAAAATTTAATAATATATCAATAGAGTCTAATCTTTAATTCACATAACATATTCTTTATGCTAGCTTGCTTTGGTTGTTGACACTTGTTTGTGCATTACTTTGAGACTCTCTTGTACTCTTATTTGATTATAGTGGAACTATATATTTCTTCGGTCAGGACGGCCCGTGATTTTTTACTCTCACATTGAGGGTTTTTCACATTAAAATTTCGGTGTTCGATTGTGCTTTTATTTTGTTCCATTGGTTGCCATATATTTGTTGATTGATCATCATAAATTCTTACAAGTTTAGAGAATATTATTTCCGCTGCATATACTTCTTTGTTATTATTATTATTATTTTTTTAGTCAGGACTTCTTTGTTATTATTATGTGTGTGAATTATATTATGTTGGAATATTTTCTGGAGGTCTGCTGCAAATACTCGAACAAGAAGATGAAGATAATGATGACTGCACATAAATTCCAAAGTGTGTAGGAACACTAACCTTTGGGTTTGATTCGCCCCCACCAGTTTATGCAAACTGGATGCAAATGGGATAACCAGTGAATCCCCTTCATGATACTATTGGAATCCTTGATATAAATTGCACACTCATATCAAGCGTATCGTCAATGATAGTTTACAAAATAAAGTTCCTTCGATCTCTCTCGTGCACTAGAGAAAAGAAAAAATGATTTAGATATTTTAGACAAAAATTATTCATACAAGTGTGACAACTGTTCTCTCTTTTTTCTGCCTATAAAGTGTCTCTATTTATAGAGAAGAGAAATGTCAAGAACACACTCTCTAACACACGTTTTCAACACACTCCAATTAAAATTTGCCACATCACCCCACTTCTCCTTTTATTTTAATTCTTTTTTTATTAATAAATAAATGAATAAGGAAAAGAGGTGATGTGGCAAATTTTAATTGGAGTGTGTTAAAAAAGTGTGTTAGAGAGTGTGTTCATAACATTTCTCTTATATAGAAACTTATGCCAACTGGTGAAGGGATACACCCTTAAAAAGTTTTCAGCAATGTTGATTAGAATTCAAACTAACCATTGCAACCTTTCAAATATATTTTGGAAATTCTCCCACATATTCCCCATCACCTTTAAGTGTGAATCTTTTCGTGTCCCCAATCTAACATCACTCTTATTGCTCCCTCATCGAACGGGCTCCAATGCCATTGTTGAATTGTGAGAAAAGTCTCATTAAATTGGATCAACATATTGAGACAAGAACAATCATACAAGTAACTTTAAGAATTTACAATTTCCCTTTTATCTATTTCTCTATTAATGATTCTTTTTAAATGAAACTCATTAATCATCATTTGAGTCAAATCTCTTAGTTGTCAAAAAATATTTTACAAGTGTTCGAAAATCTAAACATACTTAACTTACATAATTATCATTCATAAAATTTCTTGCAAGATAATTTATAAGATTAAAAAGTGCGATTGTTTTTACGTGAATAGTAAACCAAATTTGAAAAAAAATTATATAATTAATCAATCCTAAACTAAATATTAAATTTTATCGGCGGTGGATACTCTGGTCTTGACCAAAAAAAGTTTTTTTTATAATTTTTTGTGAAGCCATGATATGGCAATGGAGATGGTCCTATATATATTCAATAGGACAACGTGACCACGTACAGCCCATAATTTTCTCCACAAAGAATGGCTGGGAGAAGAAAGCACATGCTTGCTTGGTCCTATCAACAATCAATCTCTTAATAGAGCAAACCAACATTCGTGTCAGTGAGGTACGTAGTATTCACTATTATATCTTCTCTATTCAATCTCTTAAATTATTAACACCTATATATTATTGCACGGATGAATTCATTCATGGGAAAAACTTTCTTTTGACAATAACATCTAAACCTTTTTTTTGAGAAGCACAGTAACATCTAAACCTAAACCTTCATATATTTTTGATTAACAAAAAGTGATTAGAAATTGATATCAAGTTAGAAGAATTTGGAAATATATATGCTAAAATTCAAATTTGAGTGATCTCTATTTACAAGGAGTATTTTTATAATTAAGTCGCTATAATCAAATAAAGATACAAGACAATATATGTGATACACAAATAGTTGTAAACACGTTGAAAAATACTCAAATAAGTTCATTCATTGCGAAAAAAATTTCTCTCTATTAATTCAAACTTCATTTCGTCGATCCAAACGATAAAAAAGAAGAACCAAATAAATATTGCAAATCTGCTCTCAAATAATTGGCTAAATGCAAAACAAATAGACTAACATATAACCTCACTTTGTTAATGGTTTTCCTCACAAAGATTCACTTCGTTCTACCCTTATCATTTATATAAGTTAGACATAATTAATAGACTAACTAACATATTTATATTTTTTTTCCACATAGAAAGAAAAACAATTATACTTTAAAACTTGCTTATTATTTTGTTACCAATTCACAATGTCACACACTTCAATTCAAAAGTACCCTCATAAGTTTACTTGTAGTATATATTAAGAATTAATTGCAGCAAGCATTAAAAGGCAACAAAACAAGAAGACAGCAAGGTTTTGTCAGTGCATAATAGCAATTTAAACCTCAGTGATAACAAAGATTGAAAAAGAATAGATGTTTCCTAGGCACACATCAAATTTGTCTAGTGAAGGGAGTTTGTTGAGGATACATACATGCATGATACATCACAAAGGGATTATGTCCTCCATGTGACTATAGATGCTTAATTATGAAACTATGTCCCCGAGTAACGGTATAATAGTACAATTATTTTTGGGCATAAAAATTAAAAAAATAGTACAATTATTTTATACAATGAACATTATAATATTCCCTCCTTTCTTAAATAAATATAAGACTCTTTTTAAACTTTTTTATTTTTTAACATAATATATTTTTTTAAAATTTTCAACTTGCATTAATAATATGTTTACAAAAAATATATTTAAAGTGTCATTTGAAAATACTTTCTTGGATCTTTATTATAAGAATAATTGATTTACTTTTTAGGTTCACCAGATAACTAATATATCTAATCTATAATATAGATTATATACATTAGTTATCCAATAAATTTTGAAAAAAATCTTTTATAATAGAAACTAGATGGACTATAAATATATATATATATATATATATATATATATATATATATATATATATATATATATTATGTATGTATTTTTGTTATGCATATTATGTTTCTTTCTTATAATAATTTCAATAATTATTAGAATATAAAATGTTAAAATAACAACTTTTTGACAAATTTATCACAACTAACAATCTTCTTTAATAGTATTTATTATCATTATCAAAATGAATGTAATGTGAGTAGAAGATTAAAATTTAAAAGTCAACCTAGTTTTTAAGAAATTCTTTAAAATACTCCATCAACCTGGTCGAGAACAAAATATGTCAACTATGGTATAGCTAGACCCTATAATTAACACTTGTAGGGTACATGCATTCATATAATCAAATGCACCAAATCCAAATCCATCTCATAAAATATATATATGAGTTCAATAATCCTTAGAAAATTAAAGTCAAGTCTTAGTGCAAGGTTTTACGAGCCCCCCACTAGCAATAGTACTATGTGTCATGATACACTGTCGACCATTCATCTATATCTTGAAGACATTTTCAATAAAGTGTAACACCCTACATTCTCAATCCGATTTCAATATAATAACCACAGTTGTTCTAAATACATGAATATGACAAATACCAATTATAATAGGCAATCATGGTCCGTTAAATATCTAGCTAGTATGTACTCAATATGCAAATCAAATAATAATAGTAAGATAAAGGGTATAATATATATGTGTCAATTTGGTAGCTTCAATTGTAGTTAATAAATGCAGTTTATGCATCTTCAATCGTGATCACATAAGAACTAACATTAAAAAAATCATTTTGTAAAACAGTCCAAAATCGCAAACTTTTTATATATCAACTAGTTTTTACGAATGAGTTAGATCTAAACCCAAATTTCAAAATTATGTTAGAGCATACAAATGTTTTAGACTTGATAGTCACATTTTGCTTATATACATTTTCTTAATAACTCATATAGTAATAAGTTATATATATATATAAAAAAAAAAAAGAATAATAATGTTATAAAAAGTGGTACAAAACACAAAGTCACAAACAAAAACATTGAACAACCACTAACTAACCATTGATTCATGAAAGAGAGAGTTCATGAAGATCACCATCTAAGTCTAACCATATTAAGTTTCCTATTCCAATACTCAAATTGGTGAGACCAAACCAAACAATCATCTTCAAATAGGACCACGAATTTCCTTTTCTTACATATATATATTTTTATTTTTTCTTTCTTATCTTTTTAATGGTACAACTAGGGGACCATATAGTAAAGTAGAAAACAAACACACACGTCTATGCTATGTGTATGAATTTTTCCCTCATCATGTAGTACAATTTGTAAGGAGTCATCATCGTTATTGCTCATGATGTAATTAATAATGTTAATGTTTTCATATATATTAGAATGCTATATATATATATATATGCTAGCTAGCTTTATATATTGAAAAACAGAACAGAAACAGAGGAATATGGTAGAGAAGGTAGAGTTTGAGGGAGGAAAAGAGATGGAGGAGATTAAAGAATCAAGGTTTAAGAGGATTTGTGTTTTTTGTGGTAGTAGTCCTGGTAACAAGAGTAGCTATAAAGATGCTGCTATTGAGCTTGGAAAAGAGTTGGTAATCTCTCTCTCTCTCTCTCTTACTTGTTTGATTGTTGTTCTTGAAACAATGTTTCCTATGTCCACCCTCTTGTTTTGAATTGTGGTTACGGTTATGCTGCGAATTCTTGCATTTTAATAAAATATAGTTGATGTGGCCGCAATTGTGATTACAAGTCTATTGTTGAAATTTATAAAATATTTATATTGCGGCTGTAATTGAGGTTGCATATAATGTAATTTAGAACTACACACACACACACTCTAATCTCCTTGATAAATTAAGTTTACATGTTATTTTCTTTTTTTTGCTAGATTGAATATCATGTTCTATTTAGGTGTTTTTATATATTTTTTAATCCTTTTTGTTATGGTTTTGGTTTAATTGAAACCTTGTTTGGTAATCATAAAACAGTTTCTTGATACTCATTCATATTTAAACACATTTTCATCATGGCACTTTTTTTTTTGTTGGTACTATCATGGCACTTTTAGTGGTGGGGTTCTTCTCTTTCCTTAATAAAATTTAAAGTTAAATATGTTTTTGATCTTATAAATTTATGAGCTTATTAAAAAATTAATAATATATAGCTTGTTTAGTAATTAGATAAACAAAAATAATATTCATTTCAGTTACTCTGTTTCTTTTTTCATGAATATTTTAGAATATGTTTTATGTTTTATATACAAACTATATTTATCTTAGAGTTTCACATAGATAATGGTAAATGAAAGAGTATTGAAGAATATTATTGTAATAGTGTTAATTAAACCTTTTTTGGCTACTATATGATATCTTAAAAAGGTGTCAAGAAATATTGATTTGGTTTATGGAGGAGGCAGCATTGGTTTGATGGGGTTAGTATCTCATGCTGTTTATGATGGAGGTCGACATGTGATTGGGTTAGCAATAAGCATCTTCTTAAATCTTAATTTATTTATTTTTGACATGAGGAAGTTCTTAAATCTTAATTATTAACATGTTGCTAATTTTTCTACCTATTTCTTATCATTGTATATTGTTTGCAGGGTTATTCCAAGGACACTTATGCCCAGAGAGGTAATATTAAAAATTAAAGAAAAAGTTATTAAAAGAAGGGCACTCCTTTTAAAGTATTAAAAGGAGGGCCAAACTCACTATAACAATATATAATTGAGTTTAATTATTATAAAGTTATTTTACACATATTTAATAATATATTGTCATATTATTTCATGAATGTGATATATCATGTATTTTTAAATATTATAATGATATGACAAAATATTATTGGATGCATATGTAAAATAACTTTACACTAATAATATATATAAATTAAACTCATACTTTATTATGTATTTATCAATGTTCAAGAAAGTGGTAATATATTTTAAAAAAATTCTCTTTTAAGATACGATAATTATCATTTTTTAAATACAAGTTATTATAATATTAGAATTTTTTATCAATTATAAACAAATGAGTTTAATGAATGTGATATTATAAACAAATGAATGTAAATTAATTATACACTGACATTTAATAGAATTTAAGTATGTTTTTATGTAAAATGTTGATGGAATATATATAGTAATGAAGTATTGGATAACCGTGTAAAATAATTTTACATTATTTGTGTATATATTATTTATTTTTTATAAAAATTAATATTCCGTATTTTTTTTAACAAAATCAAATCTTAAAAAAAATACGAAAAAACATTTTTTGTTTGAAAATAGCTTCTAAAATATAAAAGAAATTGAAAACACCAAACAACTTTAACTTTATTTTTAAAGCTCTTATATTTTACCTTTAATTTTAAAGTAACTTTTATAACAAAATAAGTCGGGTCAAACGATAGTGTAATTTTAAGATGCTTTTGATTTGCAGTAATTCATTAATCATTATTGCAAATAAAAATAATGACCAAATTACTTTCCATAGGGATATGGAGAATTATCAACATACCTTTCCCTTTCTACCTCAAAATTTTATTTTGCTTTTCTTTAATGTATCAACTTTTGATTATTTTCCACCTTACTTTTGTTATCTCAATATATATAGTGATTTTCAACTTCTTTTTTATTGTGTGACTCATGTAGGTTACAAGTGGGACTAACTTGTGTTTTGTGCTAGCTTTTTCATTTTGATATTTTGATGTCACATTTTGACTCTCTAACAAACTTACATTACACCTGGCAATCTAGGGTCATTTCTTTCTTAACATTTTTGTCCCTCTCTATTTAAATCATATCTACCCTTTCTTTATATTCTTATATGTGGTTGAATTCCATTTTCTTATCATCGAAGAAATTAATAACTATTTTTAGATTTACATACATATACTTGAATCACAAAATATCACAGTTATTTGATCGTTAGATGGAGATCAAACAATTTATATTATAAATTTTCAAAATTTAATTTATAACAACTCTTAAAATTAACCCAAGGGGTGTGGTTGAACGGCATGAGGCTCATATCAAAGGTCGAAGGTTCGATCATCACCTTGGGTATGGAGCAGCTTTAAATCCTCTGGCCAGCTATTTCACCCTTCGAGGTGCCTCCAATCTAGCGAGGGAATAGTCACCGCGTTCGGCGGTGAATACTCCAATCTCGACAAAAAAAATCAAAACTATTCAATTTTCAACATAAACGGCACTATACTATCGCAATTCAATTGTTGAACTGAGAACTAGGCAGCGTATCGTTTGGTTCAACAACATATGAATCTTTTTTTGAAAACATGTTTATTAGTCATTTGATTCATTTGTAATTTAACTTATTGAATCATAAGTCGGAAGTCAGACTAGATGGTCATATTCTTATATTATGTGTTCATTTTTATCAATCTTTATTCGTCTTATGCAAAAAAAAAACTTATTAATATATTTGCCGTTAAAAATTGATCATATCCAATCTTTAAAACGTGGTTTGGTACTTTTTGTTGTTATTTTTCTCCTTTGAAAAAAATGCCAAGTTATACAATTTCCACTTGAGCCCACTTCTGAATCACTCATCATTATTCATTACTACTATTCTTTGTTGCATGCATTGTGGCAAGAATCACTTGCAAAAAAAGGTGTTTGTAATTTGTTGGTATTGATTTGGGTGAGAGTGACTTTTTGCAGATCACTGGAGAGACAGTAGGAGAAGTGAAGGCAGTAGCAGACATGCACCAAAGAAAAGCTGAGATGGCTAAGCATTCTGATGCTTTTATTGCCTTACCTGGTTTGGTTCCATTCCACTAATATTCTTTCTTTCTTTTAAGTAGTACTATATTTTTTTTTTGTGAAATTAAGTAGTACTACATGATTATACATAAATTCAATATCATACGCTATTTAAAAGTAAGGGTCTTGTTAACTAGTGTCCTCAAAGCACTAGATAAAATTACTAAAAAAAGTAATATTTGCATTGAAAACCGTGTTTTATTAGTTTAGAAAAATGGAATGCACAAGTTTCAAGAGTTAATTTATCACTTTTGCTTCTTTAACCATTGCCCTAAGGGCAATGTTTATCATTTTCCTAAAAGTAAAGCATTAACCAACAAATAATTGGTTTTATTGTTTTAGACTCTTTAAATAAATGGCCACGAGTTCGATTTCTGTCACTTGTGTTTGAACATAATTCAGTTGAAAGAAAAAAATTTACTTTGTTGCCCCATAAGTTCTTTGAAGAAGATTACTCATTTTTAATTGCGGTGAAAAATATATATTTATATCAAGCTAAAAAAATAAATTAAAATTGGCATGCATAAACTTTCAAAAAGATAAATTTTTTAAAAAAAAAAGGAGGGGTGTCAATAGTGGCCTAAAAATAAAATTGGCATTAACTTCCCCTCTAAGGTTTTAAAGAGGTCAAATATTATTGTCACATTTATAAAAATAAATTGTTCCAAAATAATTGTCTTTTGGAAAATGCTTAATGTTAAGATAGAGTCAAAACAATAAAATATAGGGTGTTAATATCCCTTTTGTTTTATGATGTGGAAGATTAGTCGTGGGCCCAAAAAAATTAAAGGCAAAGCCCCATAAACGTTATTCCAAATTCCATGTCGGCAAAAAAGGAAAATTTCTCTCCCCCATGCTTCTCTATATTCTCTAAAATCTAAAATATATTAGTTAGCGCTGTCATTTCATCGGCTAGTCGCTGTATTTTTGAAATGATACCACTTTGTATGACTTTCTTTTTGAATAATGAAATGATATAAGTCTTTAGTTATCACAATTGCCTTATAAAAAAAACATAGACGAATGAGATTAAACTGGTGATAAAAAAATATTAACAATTCATTAACAAATTAGGGTTACCTAAAGAGACTACACTTTTTTTAATATGGAGAACCATGTCTGAATTTTGACTAAAAGAGATAATCATATTTGAAACAAGTAAAAAGTAATTGAAAATTTTAATTTCTTCATGAATGTATTTGATCTGTTTAAAAATAAGAGACTAAATAGAATAATATAGGGGTATTGTATTTGAATTTAAAATTGTTCTTTTTAAAAAAAATTGGAGAAGAATAAAATTTTATTAATCATTAATACTAATAGTCATTTTACAGTTGTTCTTGATGGGGTTTGAACTCTACACCTTTAAAATTACAAAGCTAAACTCTTACCACTGAGTTATGTTAACACCGAATAAATTCTAAAATTTCTTGTCCCTCACAAAATTACTAGACAACTTTTTTGTTCCGAGTAGAAATTATCTAAAACATTGTTCAACACTTTAAAAATTTATAATATACTATCATGTCTATATTGTTCTATCTAATACTCATCTTTTGCGCATCAAAAGAACTCATGAATCTTAAGATTTTGTGTGCTTTAATTAAACAAACATATATATTCTGAAGCTATAAGGATGTAACAATTTGAGAAACATATATGGGCCCTTAACTAATAATGATGCTTCATGAATATGTTCATCATAGGTGGCTATGGGACACTTGAGGAGCTTCTTGAGGTCATAACTTGGGCTCAACTTGGCATCCATGATAAACCAGTAAGCTCATGTTTATTACTAACTCTCTTTTAATATAAACACACATTTTAAAACTGTTCTCTCTTATCTTTTAATCTATTAATTAAGAATTTGTTATTGGAAAAGGTGGGATTGTTGAATGTAGATGGCTACTACAATTCTTTGTTATCTTTCATTGACAAAGCTGTGGAGGAAGGCTTCATTAGCCCTAAAGCTCGTCATATAATTGTATCTGCCCCATCAACAAAAGACCTTGTCAAAAAGATGGAGGTAATTCACATGGATAATTTTTTCCCCCATATACAAAATTTGATTTGATAACGCGGGTCTCTTCTATCTTAATCAAGATCATGGGTTCAATATTTAATTTGGACACGCAGTAGCGTTAAAACTCTTAAAGAGAATTTGCTTCCTATTTGGGACCTACAAAGCTCAAAGTATTAATCTCTACAGTTGCGCGTAGATGATACTTGATTTATACCACAACAAGAAAAGATTTAAAATTATTTTAAATCTTTACCTATGAAGCACATACACTAACACAGGCACCGGACACGACACGGACGTTGACATTCTAACACGGGTAACTTTTTTGAAAAATTGATATAATTCAATGTAAGTGTCGGTGTCGTGTCGGTGTCAGACATGGCACATATCTGACACCGGGACACGCCTAATCTAAAGAGTGTCGGAACTTCTTAGATCTTTACAACTATGTTTGATAAATTAATATTGACAAGTACATATCACATTTTGACCAATACCATCGTTATATAATAAATTGAACTAAATATTTTTCAATAATTCAATTCAACTAAAGAGATTTAATTTCATTGTTATAGGAATATTCCCCACAACATGAAAGAGTTGCATCTAAGCAAAGTTGGGAAACTGGGCAGCTGGATTAGTCCTCACATCGTGACATCAAGTTGTGGTTAATTAGATGGTAATTATCAAAAATGTGGAGTAGAAACAGTTGTTAGTTTAATATCGGTTTAAGATAAAGTTCTATTATTATATTTATTATTAGTAGTAGAATTTCCTCAAGCTAGAATTCTTTTATGCTCTTGCATTTATTTTTTGTTAGTGTGAACTACAGAACTGATTGTAATCTAGTTGTGATACCTAATTGTGTATGATAGTTATGGGTTTTCAAGATTGAATTTCTTTGCCAAAATCATAGAATTGAACATATGTTAGAGGTTTTGTATAGATAAGTGATAAGTGGTGTATGATTACTATTTAGTATTTTAGAAGAAGTGCTGTAAGATTTTTTTGTGTGTATTTTTGCCTTTACCTACCTTACCATTTTGCACAAAATCTTGCAATAGATAAAACAATAAAATTGTATTTTGTACGGTGTTTACGGTGGGAGCGCAAAACCATTTGGCTCATTTTTCACTTCTTTTTTAGTGTACATGGGTTGGGGTTTGGATTTGAGCTTCATATGATATGAAGAATGTATTTGGTTCAAATGATGAGAATTTCATTTCCCATTTCGTAAATTTCTCGTGAGTTTCCGAATTTCTAAAAATATCATACTTGAGTTTTAGAATTTGAATATGTAAAATAAAGTTTAAAATCTAAAATTCAAGCATTTCTAATACATATATGAAAATTTCAGGATTTTAAACGTTCAGGTTTTAGAATTCGAGCATCATGTTCAAGTTTTAGTTTAAGCAAACTATTTTTTATTCTAGAACTTCAAACATGTTTTTGCTGAGACAATTCTAATTTCTTAAATTGTTTAGATATTGATGATTCTAAATTTCTGATGTAACAAAAAAAAAAGATATTGATGATTCTCATGATTCTCCTGCTACTGCTAATGCTGTGAGATCAAACATTGTCACAATTCTAGTTCTATTATTGGAATGATCCACAATTTTAGAAAAAACATAACTTCCAATTTTAAACATTGTTTGGCTTCACAAAAGTTTAAGGGACAAAATCTTGTGAAATATTTTATATAGATTAAAACTAAAATTTGATATATATATTTACAGAGAGCAAAGCTTATTTAATCCAAAAAATTTCTTACAAAATAAGTGTTTTTTTTTTTTTACTAAAACTATCCAAGCTCATAATTGTTTTTGCATATCACTTATATGTTATGGGCTCTCATAAGGACAAAACTTAATTAGTCTGACCTTTGGCCCTTGTTTGCTGACTTTTAGGTTTACAATTAAGATCCAATCTAGCCTATAAGAATAATTAAGACATGTGAAGCATTTTCACATTGTGGTTGATCACACCCAAAGCAAGAACGATTTTGAACATCATAAACCAATACCAAGTTGTATTTCTCTTTACATTTACATACTTATGTTTTGTATTAAAATATAATGGTCGTGCGTGTAAGACATTAGTATCAGATGCGTAGGCTAATTAATTAAAGTTTGTTATTAACTAATTTTGGACCTAGAAAAAGTCATAAAGGTAACGAGCTTGTGAGGCACCACTAGTTATTAGTTTTTCTTTGAAGATTATGTCAGAATAAAATGCAATTGTTTTTTTGTTCCCTCTTCATGTACCCAAAAAAAATGCATTTGTTGTTCATTTAAGACTATGAAATAAGAATAAAAATTTTCCGCAGGGCTTGACTAAAATTATAATTAAAAATACCAAACCCACATTCGGTACAACTTTGAATAAATTTAGTGGAACTTTGTATAAATTTAACTACACAAATTACTTAATATTATATTGTTGTAAATTATGAAGATAAGTCCAGTTGATAAGAAGTTAGTTCATATATCTAACGACGAAAATTTAACTGTTATACTTTTTGAATGATAACTTTTTTATGGATGATGTCTTATCAAATGTACGTCGTTGTTGTAATAAGCATTATTCATACACATACATACTTGTGTGTTGTCTCGATTGTGTCCTTCGCCCTAACTAATTTTGACAAGGGCAAGAAAGAAGATGGCTTATATATTTAGTTCCCCACTAGGCCACTACCCTTCCTTATGTTTTACTAATCACCAACCAAATGCCTCGATGAGATTATTAGTAGTATATACCAACTTTGACTTTCTTCATGTATAGATAGATCCTTCACACGTGCATAGGTGACGTTGTTGTCAACTTTTAATCATATATTCATATAACAAAATTATTGTAAACATTTTACAAAGAAAATATCTTTCTTATTTTATTTTATGACCAGTGTAACGTGTTAACTAGTGTTTTAAAGACGTAGTGTTTGCCATTTTTCAAAGGTAAATCACACAGATTTCAAAAAATTTACTATTTTTTTAAGTATCCAAAGACATTTCTTAGCATTTTTCAGTTTTTATTTATTGATGGTAAGTTGTTTAAAAATCTTCAAACAAATAAAGAAACTTTAATTTCAATGAAGCAATTTTATCTCAAACAAAATTATCAACGAGTTATATGGTTATCTTTAACAAAGTAAAAACACCAATGTACCGAACATGATTCCAATTACCATGAACCCTTAATATCATTGTCATTTAAAAAAAAAACATTAGCCGATAGAGACTTCTCTTTCCACTTATTTGGAATTGTGGCAAGGAGCTCCCTTCAATTGATAATGTGATGGTGGTGTTAAATATGTTTAGATCTCAATCTCAAAAGTTAGTTTATAGAGTGAGGTTGTCTTCACATATTTATACACCTAACAGTCTGAAAATCCCTCACACCTAGCATGGTCCTGAGTCAGATATCTATTTTTATCATAGATGATAAGTAAATTGTTGAATATGGTGTTGGATATTATTTTTACATATTTTTATGAGCCTCTATGATAAAAATAATACAATTTGTGGGGGTTTCTATTGCCAAAATTTACTTGTTTTTTAGAAAAAAATTAACCAACAACAGATCTACTTTTTGTGGCAATTTTAGATAGACTTAGTGGAGGTTTTTTTTTTGTTACACTTGTGGAGGTTTGATGAAACTACCCCAAATCTCTGGATAATTTTTAAAAATAATATAATTTTTAAAAACAATTTTGTTTTAAAAGTAATAACAAACTTATATTTTTCCCTAACTATGTTTACTCTATGATATTATTCAAGTATGCAAATGAGAGAGAAACCCGAGCAATCCATAATATTCTTGATATGCATAGATTATAAATAATTTTACCAAGAATATGTTTGATGAAATCAAGATAGTCATACATTCTAGGTGGTAAAAATTGTGCTGGTACGAGCAAGTATCATTTTGCTAACATTCATGATAGAACGCAAAATTAATTTATCTTTCTACATAAAGGATAAATGATAGAATGTGAAAGCGTATTTCTAGCTGGAATTATCACATGACGTAATGAAATATTGCTTAAATCATATGTTCATGTTATTCAATTTCCTCTTATCTTGTATGAATTTTTTCTTTGTTGCCTAACTCTATAAAAGAAGACATTCAAAAAATTGATGAAAATAATAAAAGTTAATTTGGTTACTTTGAGTAATGACTCTATCAAGTTAGCATAATCCCTATTCTTTTAGCAACAAAGTAATATGACTCTATCAATCATGGCTGTAACTCTATCTATGAAGTTAGGCATTTACTCAATATGGAAAGTTGCCAGAAATAAGAGGAAAAAATAAATTCGAAAGTCAAAACGACTTAATGTTTGAATTTTTTTTCTTTATCAATGACTTAATGTTTTTGGACAAGAAAATATTTGTTAAAATAAATATATAATGACTAATTTGATATCTAACTAAGAAATATAATGCTGCGTTACCATTATTCCACCAATGCCATATACCTTTTTGATAGTCTAAGCAATAAAGATATATTTGTATTCTCTTCTATAAGCTAAGTAGTAATTAACCATGCAAGCCATGAGATTTCTTCCATCAAATCCGCTGTAGTTCGGCAATCAACCATTAAAAAAAGTATGCTACTAATTTCATCTACGTATCTCCCTTCAATATTAATCAAGGTCAACCACGTACGCTATATACTATACAATACTCCATTTTATTTTATATTCACTAATAATTTCAATGAGTTCACACTATATATACATATATATAGTTTGTAATAAAAACAAAATACTATACCTAATAGCGGTTAAATTAGATGACAGAGTCTCTTCTAGTTTAACCAATGTTTTGTGTTTGACTATGATTTGATCATGCATCAACGTTAAGTTTCTTAGGGAGAATTTATCTCTCATTTAAGTCTCACAAGATTCGAAAGATTAATCTATGCAGTTGCGCATGAAGTATATTACGTCCAAAACAAAAAAATAACTATATAAATCTGTTTAATATTTTAAAATTGGGCAAAACAACACACCCTTGACAAACTTTTAAGATATTGTACAATTTGTTATATTGTACAATGTTTGATGGACAAAATGTCATTATGATATTTAGACAATTTGTATTCGGGACAAAAAGTTATATTGTGTTTTAATGATTGACAAGAATTTGAGTTTTCGTCTTGTCTCTTACATCCAATTTGTCTAATTATTCCACGAATAATTTCAAAATCAAAGACAATACAATTAAAGTTTTTTTTTTTGTGTCATTAATATTTTAGCGCACTCATGTTGCTTGTAATATAGGCTCTTCATTAATTGTGGTACGAGTCATATATATGCGCCTATAGTTTCAGGTCTCTTATATATATATATATATATATGTAACCTTATTTTGCTGAAGAAGCAAATACTTTGATTTGTTTTCTCTCTTTTAATTTATCCTACTAACCAACCTATATTCATTAATGTACGTATCATCCCTTCAATTTCATTCCATCCCATGTTCTTTTTTCATGTTTGTTTGTGCCTATTGACTTAATTCCCTTAAATCACAATATAATAATTAAATTATTGGTTTAGGCTTAGCTTATAGTTTAGGTAAAAAAAAATGATTTAAGTGCCAAAAACGCAGCATTACCTTTTTCTAAGGCACCAAATTTGGCTTTTACTTGTATCTTAAGGTCCATAGGGAAAATATATGTGAATGTAACGCGTTTAGGACATGTGACATACATTAAAATTTTCGTGCATACTTTTCAACTTGTATTTCTATATCTATCTATATATATAAAAAATGGGCACACAAATCGTTACTCTTCAAATTTCAAGATACCAATCAATTCTTTCCTTTGGTTTTCTTTCTTCATCTTTCTAGTGCATTCAATTACAATCTCAAAATCTAATCATTGACATACTTGGTTAGATTCATATTGAACTATAGTTTCATTTTGCGAATATTGTTATTTCAATTATGGTTTTAAATTAGCAGTATGCAACTACAATATAAAATATTTTGATGTCTCTGCAACGGTGTCACAACTGCAATTTTAAACCATGATTGCATTGTAGCATATGTTAGCGACGTAATCAACTAACTTTGTCTATATGTTTTTGTTTTTCAGGTTAGAGGGCATTGAATCCATAAGTACTCCGATTAGTAACATGAGTTTTAGTCGAAATTTGACGGCGAGAAGTGGAGATTCCTTGGATGGAATGTTGAATGACTATGTTGTTGGAAAAACAAAAATGAAACCTCAAAAATCTAGCACTTCAAAATTTGTTGCAGCTTTAACATGTCTTCAATTTTTCTTTGCAATTTATGCAACATTTTTATTGTATTACATGGGTCCTTCAATTGATTTAAGAACCAAACCAGATTTCTCAAGAATTGCACAACAATGGAAACAACTCATGATCACACCACACATTGTAGGACATTACCAAGAAGCTGCTTCTTCACTCATTCAAGAAACAAATCCATCTCTTGTTTGTGAGAATGAGAAAATAGATTTCTTGCAAAAGAAGTCAAATGATGTTCAAATGATCAAGATAAAAAGAGAGCTTTATGAACAAGTTTTGAATTTCCAAACCAAAACCATTGGAACAGAAACACTTGAAGAGCTAATGAAAATGAAATCCAAATATGATTTAAAAGTTCCAAATCCAACAAAACCAAAAATCAATGTCTTGTTAAACCATTTCAAGAGAAAAACACTTTGTGCTCAACTTGATTCTTTACTTCAACAAACACTTCCTTTTCATCAAGTTTGGGTGCTTTCATTCGGGAGTCCGAACGAGGCATCACTCAAGAGAATCGTCGAAAGCTACAACGACTCAAGAATAAGTTTCATAAGTTCGAGTTACGATTTCAAGTACTATGGAAGGTTTCAAATGGCTTTACAAACAGAAGCTGATTTAGTTTATATAGTTGATGATGATATGATACCTGGAAGAAAAATGTTGGAGATTTTGGCACATGTTATTGGGACTGAAAAGTATAAGAATTCTGTTTTGGGAAGTATTGGGAGAATATTGCCATTTAGACAGAAAGATTTTACTTTTCCAAGTTATAGGAAATTTAAGTCTAAAGAAGCTGGATTATATTTGCCTGATCCAGCTTATGATATCACTATTGATAAAATTGTGCAGGTTGATTTTCTTTCAAGTTCATGGTTTTTATCTGCTGAGCTTGTTAAGACACTTTTTATTGAGACTCCTTTTACTTTCTCTACTGGTGAAGATCTACACCTCAGGTATATAATCTAATCATATTTTTAACTTCTTTGCTTTTACCTATTTTTACATTTTTTTTTCTTTTACCATTTTATGTATATTTTATTGTGTAATTAATGAATTTTGTATGTGTAGTGTGAAAGTGTCAAACAGAAAAAAAGAATTACATGTTATTACTAAATATTACTGCTTTAGAGAAGAAACTATTCACTTAATTACTAAGCATAGTGAAAAAAAACAGTTTATCTTATTAAAAATATTCTAATCCAAACATGTATTTTTTTTGTTAAGAATAAGTCAAACAATTATAATAATTAAATAATGATGATTTATTTAGTGAAAAATTAACAAGCTAGCTTTGTGAATTTTTTTTGAACTTGACCATACAAGTCAAACTCAAACAATGAATTATTTGAACACCCCACTTAGTATTTGGTAGTGCTCAACTAGTTATTGCCATATTAGGTTCAAAAACACTTAGTGAGCAGCTTATATTCTTTTGATAGTGTCAACCATTGTGCATTTTTGTCTTACTAAAATTAATGTACTTTATTCAACTTGCATATGAAAGAATCTTCTTATTCTTATTTTTATTTTTACATTTGACTCAAATAGTTTTTTAAGTATAGTCCATGAATAACAACAATTGTAAATGTTGTATCTTATCCGTGTAGAATATTGTCATGTGTCGGACACCTGACACGTCTTTGATAAGAATTTACATGATATATTTTTAACCAAATTAAACTCGCCAAAAAAATTTAGTGGTACATTAGACAAGGCACACACATATCAGACAACGAATACACACGCGTTAGATTAGAAGTGTCGGTGTTACATTTCAACAAAATTAAACTAACCCAAAATTTTGATTTTGTTTTTATTGCAGTTATCAGCTTCAGAAATATAGAAATGCAGGATCATTTGTTCTACCAGTAGACCCAAATGACAAAGAAACATGGGGTGATAGTGAACACAGACTCGCCTACGTATCAGAAACAACAGTAATCTTCAAAGACATAGTTCAAGTTCGCGATGATCAATGGTGGAAAGCACTTTCATCAGGCTACATAACTCAATGGGCAGCAATGTACCCTCAAAAAGTTGATGCACTTTTCTATGCTCATTCAGTTTCCGAAGTAAAAGCACTTTCACCACTTCTTGAAAAATTCAGATCAACAGTTGGAAAAAAAGCATACATTGTTGTCTCTGGTGGTAACTTTTGTCCTTGTGAACAAGCTGCAGAAGCACTTAAATGGCCTTTAGTGGTTTGCAAAGAAAGAAGGTTTAAGATCTTTGATTTGAGTGTTGGTTCAATTTCTGGTGTGTCAAACTCTGAGGCACCAGTTATACAAGCTGTGTATTCTAGTTTGAAGGGTTTGATTAAAATTCATAATCCAAGTGTTGTTATTACTGTGGATGATATTGGTGTTAATGTTAGAAAAGCTTTGAAGATGGCTTCAGAAGCTAATTCTAATGGTACTACTTTGGTTCTTTTGCCAAGGGCTTCTGTGTCTAAAGTTCTTTGGATGGCTGATTTGAGATCAACAGCATTGCCAAGTAAGAAAGTCTTTTTCTTTTGTTTCTAAATTGCATTTCTAAGACAGTTAATTCAAAATGATCTAAGATAGTATCAGTACAATAAAGTTAGATTGAACCGGTCGGTTGAACCATTTGGTCAGATGGTTTGATCCCGATTGAATTGCAATCTGGTTGAACCTGATTGAACCGTGGTTTGTTCAAAAACGGTTAAATTGATTGAATCAATTAAACTGTGACCCATAAATATCATTGGTTCGATATTAAGTCAAATTTTTAATACATTTGTTGAACTTGAGATACAGGTCTTCTAAGACCCTAACGAGTCTTCAGAATCCAACTCACTTAAGCTTTTATATAACTATATAAAAGAAATTTAAATTATATAACTTAGTTTGTAACCTAAACTCTACAACAAATGTAACTACATCTAATAAATTTTTAGCTAGTATTAGTGCAAAACAGTTCATTATATTGTCTTAATTGGAAAAGATCATATAAAGCTCTTAAGTTAATAATAATAAATTTTATATAATTTTCTCTTGTAGATTGGAACAAAATGAGGCTATCAATCAACATCATAACACAAAACAGGGTAAATTCACTATCAAGGCTTCTAAAATCACTCACAAATGCATACTATCTAGGAGATGAAATTCCAATCACATTCAACATGGATAGTAAAGTTGATGAATCAACAATAAAACTAGTAACATCATTTGATTGGCCACATGGACCAAAAACACTAAGAAGAAGAATCATTCAAGGTGGACTCATAAGAGCAGTTAGTGAAAGTTGGTATCCATCATCAGATGATAACTTTGGTTTACTCTTAGAAGATGACATTGAAGTCTCACCTTATTACTATCTATGGATCAAATATGCACTCATGAATTACCATTATGACCCTCAAGTTTCTCTACCTGAACTCTCTTCAATCTCTCTTTACACACCAAGAATTGTTGAAGTTGTTAAAGAAAGACCAAAGTGGAATGCAACCGAGTTCTTCAAACAAATCCATCCGAACACGCCTTATCTTCATCAGTTACCTTGTAGTTGGGGAGCAGTGTTTTTCCCTAAACATTGGAGAGAGTTTTATGTTTACATGAACATGAGATTCACCGAAGATCCTAAGAAAAACCCGGTTCAAATTCCGAAATCAAGAACAAATGGTTGGCAAGCTTCATGGAAAAAATTTCTTATTGATATGATGTATTTAAGAGGGTATGTTAGTCTTTATCCAAATTTTCCAAATCAAGCTAGCTTTTCAACTAATCATATGGAACCAGGTGCACACATTAGTGCTAAAGATAATGTGGTTAAGCATAATAAAATGGATTTTGAAGTTCCATTATTGAAAGATGATTTTAGAAACTTTTTGCCTGGTATGAAAATGCCTTCAGCTTCAAGATTACCATCTTTGAATCTTTTTAATCAAGCTGTTTCTCTTAAGGGTCTTAAATCTGCTGGTGCAAAATTGGGACAAGATGTGCTAAGATGTGATAATGGTACTGAGATTGTTGCTGTTGATCATCAAACTGGTCTACCACATCATTGCTACAAATTCTGAAGTGTTATCATTAATCAATTAATTAATTATTCTTTGTGGTTTTATTTTTTTAAACTTTGTAATTTATTCTCTTTTGAGTTGAAGAATTGTTTCTGTTTTGTTTATAAAAAGCAATTTTGCTGTTGATGGAATAAGTATTATATATGAGGTAACTCATATATTTCCAAAAGGATAAAGTGGTCTTTCTCAAATGCAATTGTAATTAATTGTTGAATGTATCATGTTAAGAATTTTCTGCATAATCAGTGTTTTATTTTCATGCTTTTTTAAAATGATCAATGTTATTTTTTTTTGTCACAAAATGATAGATGTTATGATGTGACAGTTATTTTTTTCAATGTGGTACTTAAGTCGGGACAGATGTTTGTGAATGTGAAAAATGTATAAACTAGTCGCATTGTGAATCCTAAATTATGTTTCCATTTGGTGCAATAAATGACACATGTGAAAATAGTGAACTTCACATGGGAGGATCACAATTCGATTTTTCTTAACTTTGTTTTTGAAGGGACTGAAATCATTCGATACTAGATCTCTTTTCAACTTTCAAATAAGATTAATCAGTCTAATAAGCTAGATACTAGTGGTAAAAAAAAAATTTAAGAGCTTATTTATATTGAGTCAGCCAACCCATATCACAAAGTAACATAGCAACAATGAAGCAAACATGGTATCCTTCAACTCAAGCTTAGGTCTTAATTTTGTGTGTTTGGTATGAAAAAGAATGAATGTGTAACTAACTATTTTTGGTACCTATATCATATGGAGGGAACTTGGAAATTTCCCACCCTATATCATAGAAAATTTCTCTACCCATCTCCATCGTTATATTTCTCCTCCTAACTATGTTATTTGCTTTTAGGGGGTATTTAAGCGAAACTCGAGACAGAGATCCCGATTTAAGGTTCAAGATGTAGAACCTGAAATTTGTGCGGAGTTTCAAGAGTATAGGAACAAGTTCGAGAGGTATGGGCACCAGTTCGAAATCTAAAACTCGAACCGGTGCCTATAACCTCCCAAAACCCCGTAAGGGTTATAGACTCCAGTTCGAGATCTAAAACCTGAACTGGTACTGACACCCCAAAACCACGCACAAACTTTGTGATCTAGATTCCGAATTTTGGTTCGGGATCTATATCCTTAATTGAAGGGTAATTTGAGTTTTTAAGAGGTAATGGAGAATCATGGGGAAAGAGAAATCTTCATCATTATAATTATACTCTCGTTAGTTGTTTATTTCTGGTGAATTGGTACCTCGTACTAGTGATCCAGCCCATTTAAATTTTGTGAATATTTTTTTTTTGTAAGAAATTTTTTGAATGTCACATTACACACTTTAAACAAAAAATCTTTAAAAATGGTTTTATATAAAAAAAGACTCAAAATAGATTTTCATTTGTAGTAGATTTTATATTTTATATTGTATTTATATATTTTTCTAAATTATCAATTAATAAAAAAGTAATAAAACTGATTATTATCTTTTAGGAATTTTTTAATATTATTATTTTATAAAGAATTATATTTCAATAATAAGAAATTTTTACAAATGGGTTCTTATTTCTTAATTGAAGTTATTCAATTATTTTAATTCAAATAATTTATTTACTTTTTTTAACTTTAAATTATTTTTTTGGTACAAATTAATTTTTTTTGTAATAGTATTAAATTTTGTTTTTGGTTATAGGGACAAACAAAGTATTAATTTGCCCATAAATTTTTTTTCCCAATTTTGTTTTTGGTTACACGATATTTTCAATATTTAAATTTTTATTTTTAGGAAAAACTTAATTAAAATTATTAAATTCATTCATAATTATGTACAACAGATTTCCAAAGACAAAACGAATATTTGGGTTAGTTTCGTCATTACTGATCTTTTATTTTCGTCGTTACTTTCTTTTCTTACCAGTTTTCAGAGTGTAGAAGCAACAATTGGCAATACCGTGTTTTCGTGCGTTTTTTCGATCACTCTTCTTCTTCTTTTTCTTCTTCTATTCACAAAGAACCAAAACCTGAACCCTATCTTCTTCTTCTTCTTCCTCTCGCATCGATTCTGTAAGTTCATCTATTTCTCCTTCAATATCCTCCATCACATTTTTCGCGCGAATCGATTTTCATTCTACCTACATTTCATTGATTCCGATTCTAACAACAATTTTATCGTCACATTAACGTTTCATTCGAATCACTATCGTTACTTCTTCGTTAAATTTTAGCTCTAATGTTTGTAGATCCAGAATGCAATAGTATGTATTATTATCACGTGAACTCATATTAACGTTTCATTTTCCGATTAAAATGCGCCGCAATTAGTTTTCGATGTTTTTGACTGATTTAATTTCATGTATATGTGTTCACATTATAAGCATGCATCCGATATTAGCTTTGTTTGCACGTTACTATAGTACTCCCTCCGTCTCAAAATATAAGAGAAAATTGGTCAAAGAAAGTTGATATATCTGGTTCAAATTTTTAACCAGATACATCAATTTTTTTAGACCAATTTTATCTTATATTTTGGGACTTGGGACAGAGGGAGTATATATTCTATTAATTTGTGTTTCATTTACTGAGTTACTCTTTCTGTTTTTGATTTGAAGGATGACATGTTTGATTCATAGTTTGCATAATTAAGGAGTACTTGAATCTCTTTACTTGATATTGGAAGATCGTTAGTTGCTAATTACTGGTTTAGTTGGAATGATGCAAATGCAACGCAGGTAAGAATAGTCTTTAGTTTTTAATTAGAGTTTGTTATTATGAGATCAATTTGGATGATTAATACAACTCAAATATGTGGTTAGTTACATGGAGTGAATGGTTAATGAAAATATGACAGTATGGTAACTCGTTAATCATCAACTCTGAACACAATTAAGTACGATTTTGAACGTCATTAACACAAATTGTGGTTAATGAATCATATAAAAGAATCTTGTGGACATAATTTGGATGATTAATGGATATGTGTATATTTGAATGCCTAAAATTTGTGGTTAGTGTGTATCCAAAAAAAAAAAAAAATTTGTGGTTAGTGGTCCTGAAGTCCTAGCTCAATTGGGGCCGAAATTGCAAGGTCGGACGTCAACGACCGGGGTTCGTACCCTGGTCATCCACTTTGTGTGTGTGTGTGAGTTTTCAATGGCTTTGTCATTACGTCGTACTAATAAAAAATTGTGGTTAGTGACGTTCAATGTTGTGGTTAATTGTCTTTAACTAGTAGATGGGTAATGAGTTGCAACACTTTGTTATTTTCATTAACCATTCAATTTGATCTCAAATTTGTGTGTCAAAATATCATTTCTCTAATAATTTAGAACCTTTCTTTGTTTTTAATCATAGAAATTTATTAACTTTTTTTTTTTGAAACGGGTTATTAACTTAGTTTATGATTTCTTCTGTAGTTTGGTAAAAAGATCGCATGAAAGTGTAAAGGCTATCATTACAACAATTATGGCAGTTGCCTTTGGAGTTTTTATTGGTGCTTCCATTCCATCTTTGCATTTGACTAAGGTAATATTTGCCACTTCTAAATCTCCAATGTTGAATGGCGAGTGTAACATCCATTTTTAATATATCTTCCTCTCATTTTTCTTTTCTTGAATTTTGCAGATTAACTTATCTTCAGGCTTCGGATATTCTTTTGGGCTACCTATGTCTGACATAGACAAATTTGCAGCTGATCTAGAGAAATCTTTAACTATTGATGACAAATCTTCAACCAAGCGTATTGAATTCCTCGGGTCCATGAATTTACCAAAGGTCACTCATGCTTCTTAATTACTTGGTGTGGATGTATTCACTTTTCTTATCAAAAATGTTAAGCTAAAATATTTTATGGATACTATACCTCCAAGAATTGGTTTTATATATTAAGAGAAACTAATCAACATAAAGGTTATCTTTAAATTTTGTTTTTGTTTGTTCCCCTGTCAAGGCCGTGTTGTATGCATCTGATATTTGAATTTTGAATTTTGAAATATTGTAATAGTTTTGCCATCATTCTCTGTGGAGAAAGAATTGTGTATCGGATTTTCTCTCTTATAATGCTTTTATGTTGCATTGTATCTATGGATTTCATTTAGCTTGTCCATATTTATTATATTTGCTTTAGGTTTGCAGGAATACTATTTATCCAGATGATTAGAAAAAAACAATTATGGAGTCTGATCGAAAATTGTTACTTTTGTAGATGTATGTTCCAACCAATCCCCCTGGAGCAGAATCACTACCCCCAGGAATTGTTGTATCAGAATCTGATTTTTATTTGCGCAGACTATGGGGCGAGCCTAGTGAGGTATGAATCGTAATGATCTGTTACAGTTATTTAAAGGAAATTGTATGTGGCCTGTATTGAATGGTAAGCATACAAGTATTGCATTTGATATGATAGGTAAATACTAAATTAGATTAGTGTAAGATGAGTTGGAAACATACAACTGCTCTTAAGTGGTGCAGATGATTTATTAAATGTCTAATTAATGACTTGTTAAACTATATATGTCACCCTGAATTTTACAGGATCTGAAGAAAAAGCCAAAGTATTTAGTAACATTCACAGTTGGCTATGATCAGAGAGAGAATATTGATGCTGCGGTCAAAAAGGTTATAAAGATGGACTACGTTTACATACGTGAAGTTATTTTCACGCTTTCATATTGTATTCAAAGTACTAACTAACATCATACTGTTCTATAGTTCTCTGATGATTTTGCGATTTTGCTCTTTCATTATGATGGTCGGACTAATGAATGGGATCAATATAAATGGTCAAAGAATGTAATCCATATTAGTGCTAAAAAACAAACCAAATGGTATGTTTTTTCATCCCTTTTCGCCCTCGACTTTTGTTTGACAATTTACAGGCTACTTAAGGATTCTTGAAGCAGTTTATCATTTAATGAGTTTTCTACTTATATCAACAAAAGAAGAAGAAAATAGTTGATCATCATTTGGAGTGTTGAAATCATTAATGCCCTATTAATGTTTCAATTGATTATATTGTTTTACTTTATGCAGGTGGTATGCTAAAAGGTTTTTGCATCCTGATATTGTGTCGGCGTATGAATACATTTTTATATGGGATGAAGATCTTGGATTGGAAAACTTCAACGGAGACCGGTATCTTCTTTCTCTCATCTGTTCTATGCTGCTCATATTTTTCATTGAATGTAACTTTTATTTTATTTAACTGTATTTTACGTACCAGGTATATTAAGTTGGTTGAAAAACATGGTTTAGAGATATCACAACCTGGACTCGGGGCCAGTAGTGGGTTTACATGGGAGATGACAAAGAGGAAGGATGGTAAAGAAGTTCACAAGTATGCCTTTGACCTTCCTCCCTAATTTCAATCATTTCTCTATTAAGATGCCTTTGTCATGATTTTAAATGTGTTCTTAAACATCTTTATGTGTCTATTGGTGAAAAGATTTACAGATGAGAGACCAGGCTGGTGTAGTGATCCAGATTTGCCTCCTTGTGCCGCGTATGCTCTTTCCTCTTACTTTATCCAAAGTTGAATTGTAATGTATAACTTTGTTTAGAAGCTTTATGTTTATTCAGTTAACATGATTATCACGCCTGCTTTTTTTAGATTTGTGGAAATTATGGCCCCTGTCTTTTCTCGAGAAGCTTGGCGTTGTGTCTGGCATATGATTCAGGTATTGTTTTGATTTCAAAGAATGTGTTAGTTGTTTGACCTTATTATGATAACATGACTAAGTGATTTGATTTTGTTTTTTGCATGAAATATTCAAACTTTTAATTGCCTGACAAACTTACGAAACATATGCTTGCAGAATGATTTAGTGCATGGATGGGGATTGGATTTCGCTCTCAGAAGATGTGTACATGTTAGCGGACTTTCTATTACTATATTTTATATATCCACTGTATTCCTTTCTAATGTTGGGCTTTTGTATCATACTTTTAGCCTTGTTTAAGCTTTTTATGCTTCAATTGTTTGCTTTCCTTCTTTTCCTTTTGAACTTATTGTTTAATCAAAAGGTTCCATGGCATGATGTCTCTGCTAAGTAAGCACACATAGTATTTATTTGTCAATATTTATGATACCGCACCAATTTAAATAGAATGAATGGGATTGAATATTGATGAATACCCATTTAAATAGGATTTAATCATCAAATTTCATTCCATTTTTTAAAAGAATACCCTTTTGTTTTCATGGTTTCGATTTTTTGAAGGGATTTTTGGTCTCTGCCAAACAAGGGTTAGTTTCTGTTCCCTTCAATACCTTACCTTTTGTTTGGTTTTTGGCAGCCAGCACATGAAAAAATCGGTGTGGTTGATACACAATGGATTGTTCATCAAACAATTCCTTCTCTTGGAAACCAGGTTAGTTATCACTTATCACTCATTTATAACTAACAAGTAACAAGATATTTGTTGCCACATATTTTCTCTGATATTAAATATTGATTGTGCTTTAAAACCTGAGATTTATTTTATTAAAATTAATTTTTATGAGATGTCTATGTAAAATTTTCAGGGAGAAGCTGATGATGGAAAAGATAAATATGATGCGGTATGTATATTTCACACGGAATCGATGTTACTTTTGTACAATTATTTGTATTGCAGTACATCTATTACCTAGAAAAAAGTTCAACTCAGTTAAATTCTATTTACTTGGAATGAATTTACATGTCAAGTTATTTAGTGAATTGTATAGGTAGCATTACTGTATAAAAGAGTAAATGACAACTTCCTCACTACTATGAAGTGTCCCTTAGTCCCTCATTTGGTCGAAACTAGAAAGTTAGTCAAGTTAATCTCTCGGTCCATCTCAGAGAGCTTGTCATTTCAGATTGGTCTCTAAAGTTGCATATGGAATATAGGAATATAAATTATGTCCCTGAAATTACATATTTAATGTTTATTTAATCCTTGAAATTACATACATAATATCAATGAGGCCCTCGTAATTAACAAATACAAAACTCAAGGACTAAGTTCACATGTTTTGTGCAAAGTGATGAATTAACCTAACATTTTATGAAAATGATGGACCAAATTGAAACACTCCGGCAAAGTTAGGGACTAAGTTGGACATTTACTCCAACATAAAATAAATTTTCAGTTGCACTGCATACTCATTGAATTTGTGTGTGGTGTCCTAACCTGGAGTTTGTGATTTTTGTCTTGTAAATTAGGTCAAAACGAGATGCAGGAGTGAGTGGGCCGAATTCCAAGCTCGACTCACCAATGCTGATAAAATGTATCTTAAAGGACATAGACGAACTGGGAGGAGTTAACATCTACAACCCCAGCTCAATCTCGAATTCTAATGTACATGTTTTACTTCATTGACAGAGTGCATACAAGTATATTTATCAAAGGAAAAAAATTTAGATATTATGTCTCAGGCAAATTGCCACAAACTGCTTGTCTTCTGCACTCAATTTGCAACCAAAACCAGAAAGTAATATTTATGTGGTTCAAGATTAGAAAGTATTGTAAGTGTTAGGAGTGCTTACAGATTATACCATAGTCATTCAACAACTAGAAAAAAAAAATTAAAATGTATCCATTGATAGATTACACTATTAATTGTATGGGTTTAATAGCATTTTAATGCAGGGCAGAGTTAAGTTGACATTTTAGTGAAAAGGAAAATTGAATTGACCAGTTCAACCGCTTGAATTTTGATCGCGCAGAATAATTATTTAACAGGTTCAATTTCAAACAGTTTACCAACAATAGATTGGTATAAATGGTAAGAGATTGAACATGATTCAAAGGTTTTGTCAATAATCATCAAACAAAACATGTGTATGACCTATGAGGAGTCCACTTTCAAATTTCACACTAAGAGTAGGGCTAGCAACACACTCTTCAAGGCACATTATTTAACACACTCTCTTTTATTGCTTACAGTTCATGTGTCCCTATAGTAGTTTTTAAAAACTGTAATCAACAGAACACTAGTTTCTCAATCCCATGGACACAGACTCAATATGCAATAAGGGGATGATTTATTTTGCATTTTTCAACACTCTTAGTCTTCATTAAGTCTAAGAAACTAAATGGAAAAAATTCTTGACCAGTAACCTCCCCCATTAACCCAATGAAAAAGATTGACGACGTGAATGTAATTGTGACTCGATCTCACTCTCAGCCATCAAATCAAATTATGTAGTAAAATTTGATCTCTAGATTGCAAACCACTGCATTTAGTTGGATAATTAATATTGTTTGTACAAATGAAAGCAACTCATCGAGCATCAGCATCGTCATCATCTACAATTTCAGCTCATGTTGATGATTAATCTGTCACGGTTGAAGTCTTTTGGGTATGTGTTGTGTTAGCTTGATAAGCATCTTAAATTGAAGGATTCTTGTTATATAATGTTAAATATATGTTATGAAGTGCAACTACTAAGTTTGAAATCTTTAAACAAACACAAAACAACCAAGTCTCAAATCAATTGCATATAAAACAAAGTACTTACAGCCTAAATGCTACATCAGATCACAAATGCGCATATCACATGCAGCAAAGAAAAATTGTTAAAATAGGGTTAGCAGGTTTTTATATAAACCGGGTTGCAACCTCAAACCAGGTCAACTTTTACAAAATAAAAAACTCAGAATCAGTAGAAACCTATTACTATGCAAGTTCTCTGCTAGGATTTTGCGATTCTATGGAACATTACTAGGATTTTGCGATTCTACTCGCGATTCTAATAACAATGCGTATGAAGAATACAATTTCTATGCTTAATACCTATTCATCCAGATTTTAACATTATCTAACACCAAAAAGACTGAATTCTCCCCGTTTCAAATCCTAAAATATAGTAATCGCGATCAAATTTACCAGTAACTAAACATGGCATCAGTGTTCCTTATTATTTACCTGATACAGAAATTATTAAAAATGGAAATAGAAACTACACATTATCTCAAAGATAAACAAAAGGAATTGTTGGAAATTAGTAAATGGTCCGATGCTTCTTCGGATAACTTAATCCACAAACCAATTGCATTATGAAACAGAACAATCCATTTAAAATAAATATGATATATTTGTTGGAACAAATGTGGTTCTAACTAAGTCCTTAAAGTTTTGATGATAACAAAAGTATTAATGAACAATAGGGTATTTTAATATTTTATCTAAGTGTGCAGGATTAAAATTATATTATGTTCACACTTGATATAAGAAGCTCTGAAACAAGCGCCAAAAATTGATATCAGAAGCAACGATATCAGAGGCAACGACATCAGAAGCAACACTGATCAGAAGTTACTCCAAAGTCAGAAGCTGGTTAACTCAGAAGTTGTGTTGAATCTGAAGGTCATAAATTTCAGAAGCTAAGGAATCAGAAGTTATGTTGGAAACATAAAAGTCTGATTAAACTATCAGAGAATGTCAGTGTTAACTGATAGTGATTCAATGATTGGAAATCATTTGAATTTAAAGGCTGTGATTGATTGTGAAATCATAGTACTACATCCTTATCATCAGAATAGTGACGTTAGTACTATTTTACTACATAAGGGCGAATATTCTCATACAAAATGAATAAATGGATAAGCTTTACCAGAAATGGCAAATATCCCATGTTACCTTTGTCCTTACACAGCTGGTGTGACAATGACCTCTGTAACGGTCAGTAACATCAAACGTCTCTTTTTCTTCTACCTCATATAAATAGAGAACAACTCTTGAAGATTAAGTGACGCAAAATTCAAAAAGCAACAACACCTACTCTGTTTTTCATACAAGACTGCAAGCACTGCTTCTGAAGTTATTCTGTCTGTGCTTCTGACTTTTGTTTTCTTAGGAATCATTTGTTAGAGTCTTTACAGTTGTGTTGTATTGTTTTTAAGAGCTTTTGATTTTAATATCAATTGCTCAAAACTCAATTATCTTTTGCTTTTGTGTTAGGTAGTCTCTTGTTTAGAACTTGAGCATTATGAAGTCTCTTACTAGTGTGTTTGAGCAATTGTAATCAAAGTGATTATAGTGAAATCCCTTGGAAGTGCAAGGGGACTGGACTACTCTCGGTTTGTGAGAGGAACCAGTATAAAATTGCTTGTCTCTCTCCCTCTATATATCTCTTACTCTTTCTGCTTCTGTTTCTGTTTACGTGCGTTGCTTGTGTTTGCTTTATCCGCTGGTGCTTCTGATAAGTTTTCTAAACTTAAAGAAGAAGTTTTTAAAATTACCAAAACACAATTCAACCCCCCCCCCCCCCCCCCTTCTTGTGTTTTTCACACCTTCAATTGGTATCTAGAGATCTGGTTGTTACACATCACTTAACAGTGAAACAAAAAGATCCTGAAAAACACAATGACTGAAACTATTGAGAGTTCTAAGAAGATTGAAATTCCATATGATTACAACTCTGAGAAAGGAGAGAAAACTGGAAGTGTTTACAGCAAAGCACCTAAGTTCAATGGTGACCAATCAACCTTTAGTTGGTGGAAATACAAAATATATCCACACATTATAGCTGAAGATGAAGGGTTGTGGGATATCATTGAAGAAGGTGTTAGCTTTCAAGAACACCTTGATGAAGATGACAAAACTACTGCTGCTGTTAAGAAGACCTTCACTGCTGAACAAAAGAAAGAGTGGAAAAGACATAATAAAGTTATATCTATTCTTGCTGAATGCATCACTCATGATGAATTTTTGAAACTTGGAAACAGATCAAGTGCTAAAAGTATTTATGACTCTTTGTGTGCTACATATGAAGGGAACCAACAAGTGAAAGAAGCAAAAGCAAATCTTCTAGTCCATCAGTATGAAATGTTTAAGATGAAAGACACTGAAAACATTGAAGAAATGTATGCAAGGTTTAAAATCTTCGTTTCAGGTCTTGGAGTCTTAAAGAAGAGTTATACAACTTCTGATCATGTGAAGAAGATTCTGAGGTGTTTACCACCCAAGTGGAGACCAAAAGTCACTGCTATTCAAGAAGCAAAAGATCTCAATACTTTGAGCCTAGAAGAGTTAACTAGTTCTCTTATAAGTCACGAGATGGAACTAGCTTCTGATGAGCCAAAGAAGAAATCAAAGTCATTGGCTTTGCCAACAACTTTCAAGTCTCCTAAGGCTCTAAAGGCTAAAATTATTGAATCTGATGCTGAGGAATCTTCTGTAGATGAACAGGAAGATGGATCAGATGAGGAACTTTTTGCTTTAATTTCAAAGTTCAGAAAATGGAACAAATACAAGAACAACAAAGCCTCTGGGAAAAGTTCTGGTTCAAAGAGTTATGGAAACAAAAATTCAAGTTTGAAAGACAAGAAAGACAGCTCTAAGAATAGTTGTTTCAACTGCAAAAAGACTGGTCATTTCATTGCTGATTATCCTGAGTTAAGCTCAAATGATAAAGGGAAAAAGGGCAGTTTCAAAAACAGAATGAAGAAAAGTCTTATGGCAACTTTTGAAGATCTAATGGCTAACAACATCTTCTGATAATGAATCAGACATGGATGATGAATCTGATACTGATGATATTGATGAGGTAATCTCTAAACTCCTTCATGATAAGCTTCTGATTGCACTTAAAGACACTATGAAGCAATATATAAACAAGTCAAATGATTTCAAAAGTTTAAAAAATAAAGTTGACTTGCTTATAGAGAAATCTAATCTACTTCAAACTCAATACAATGAATCTATTCTGAAAATCAAAGAGCTTGAAGAAGGTTGTGTTGCTTGTAACAAATCTCATGATAAGCATGAAGTTGCTCTTCATGAATTTGTGAAACATAATGTCAATAAGAGCAAGGTTGCTTCCATGATCTATAGTGTTAGCAAAAACAAAGGTTATGGGCTTGGTTATTCTGCATCTTCTGATAAAGATAAATCAACTCAATCTGATTGTTTAAGCAAAACACCTCCTCCTCTCTATTCAACTTTTGTTTCAGAATCTGGAAACTCTAAGAAAGTTTCACAAACTACAGTTTTGAATAAGGGTAAGTCAAAAGTTTCAGAAAGTAACACTTCAGAGACTAAGACAAACTCTAATTCAAAAATGAAGTATTCAGAAGTTAAGATTCTGAAGAGACCAGTTCCTAAGGAAACTCAGGTTCTGATAACTTCAGAAGCTAGTACTTCTAATACAAAGTCTGTGAAACCTATTAGAAGCTTTGGCAAGAAGAAGTATGCATCTCAAACAAGTTTTCAAAAATCATACTTCTACAAGGCCTACACTAACAAATCAGGACCCAACAAGTTGTGGGTACCAAAATCTGAAATAGTTTATTTGACAGGTTTGCACTCAAAGAGAGAAAAAGGAAAGTACTTGGTACCTGGACAGTGGTTGCTCACGTCACATGACAGGAGAAAAGGATTTGTTCCTCACCCTAACTCACAAAGAGGGAGGGAATGTAGGAAGGTGGGAACCAGAAAGGAAAAATAATTGGTACTGGTACAGTAGGTAACTCTTTCTCAACTATTTCTGATGTTTTGTTAGTTGATGGATTATTTCATAATCTTCTGAGCATAAGTCAATTATGTGACAGTGGATATGAAGTGGTATTTAATAAGAACACATGTACTGTAAACAAAGACTCTAATAAGTCTATTGTTTTCAAAGGGAAGAGAAAAGGCAATGTTTATAAAATCAACCTTTTTGAACTAAAAGAACAAGATGTTGTTTGTTTATTGACTTTGAGTGAAGAAAAATGGGTCTGGCACAAGAGATTGGGCCATGCTAACTGGAGATTAATCTCTAAGCTTAGTACACAAAATCTTGTGAGAGGCTTACCCTAACTCAGATTCAGTTTGTTGTTCTTGTCAAAAAGGGAAGCTTTTTAAAAGCTCCTTTAAAGATAAAAACATTGTCTCTACCTCTAGACCTTTGGAATTACTTCACATTGACTTATTTGGACCAGTTAGCACTGCTTCAATAAGTGGTAAGAAGTATGGACTTGTCATTGTTGATGATTATAGTAGATGGACATGGGTTAAATTCCTCAGATCCAAGGATGATACATATTATGTGTTTAGTACCGCACTCAAATACAAGTTGAAAAAGATTTGAAAATTGTTAAAGTAAGAAGTGATCATGGTGGTGAATTTGAAAATGAACCTTTTGAAATCTTTTGTGAAAATAATGGAATTCTCCATGAGTTCTCTTCTCCTAGAACTCCACAACAAAATGGGGTTGTAGAAAGAAAGAACAAATCTTTATAAGAGATGGCCGGAACCATGATGCATGAAAATAATTTGGCTAAGTATTTCTGGGCAGAAGCAGTAAACACAGCTTGTTACATTCAAAATAGGATCTATATTAGACCTATGATGAAAGTAACAGCATATGAATTGTTCAAAGGAAGAAAACCTGATATTTCTTATTTTCATCAATTTGGATGTACTTGTTATATCTTGAATACAAAAATCCATTTAAAGAAATTTGACTCTAAAGCATCTAAGGGTATCTTCATTGGATACTCTGAGCATTCAAAGTCATACAGAGTGTATAACTCTGAAACTAATACAGTTGAGGAGTCTATGCATGTAAAATTTGATGATAAAGTGCCTGATGATGAAAAATCAGAGCCTATTGAAGTTATTGCAGATAAACATGATTCAGAAGAAGAAAGTTCAGAAGTTTGTATGAGTTCAGAACCTGAATCACCTTCTGAAGACAAAGCTGCTTCTGAAACTGTTCCAACATCTCAAGAAGATAGTGAATCAGATGCTGAGATTGAAGAAGTTATCAAGAAGAACTCATTCAAATATAAGTCATCTCATTCTCAAGAGTTAATTCTGGGAAACAAAGATAGTCCTAGAAGAACCAGATCAAGCTTTCAAAAGGAAGATTCAATGGTGTGTTTAGTCTCTACCACTGAACCTAAAAATGTTGATGAAGCTTTAAAGGATGAAGTATGGATTCTAGCTATGAAAGATGAACTATATCAGTTTGAAAGAAATGATGTTTGGGATCTTGTTCCTAAACCTGAAGACAAAAACATTATTGGAACAAAATGGGTTTTCAGAAACAAGCTAAATGAACAAGGAGAAGTCATAAGAAACAAAGCAAGATTAGTTGCACAAGGATATAGTCAACAAGAAGGAATTGACTACAAAGAAACTTTTGCTCCAGTTGCAAGATTGGATGCAATCAAACTATTCCTATCCTATGCAGTTAATCATGGTATCATCTTATATCAAATGGATGTGAAGAGTGCCTTTCTTAAAGGTTTTATCTCTGAAGAAGTATATGTCAAACAACCCCCTGGATTTGAAAATTCTCAAAACCCAGATCATGTGTTCAAACTAAAGAAGTCACTTTATGGTCTTAAACAAGCACCTAGAGCTTGGTATGATAGACTAAACAACTTCTTGATTGATAATGGTTTTGAGAAAGGGCAAGTTGATTGTACACTTTTCAGAAAGACTTTAAAGAAAGACATTTTGATTGTCCAAATATATGTTGATGATATCGTGTTTGGGTCAACAAATGCTAATCTTTGCAAGAATTTTTCAAAGCTTATGGAGAAAGAATTTGAAATGAGTATGATGGGTGAAATGAAGTACTTTCTTGGAATACAAGTTAATCAAACAAAGGAAGGAACTTATATTCATCAAACCAAATATACCAAAGAGCTTCTGAAGAAATTCAACTTGGAAGATTGCAAGCCTATGAACACTCCTATGCATCCAACTACAAGCCTGAACCTGGATGAATCTGAAGGCAAAGTTGATCAGAAAGTTTACAGAGGTATGATTGGTTCCTTACTCTATCTAATTGCATCTAGACCTGATATTTTATTCTCAGTTTGTTTATGTGCAAGATTTCAATCAGATCCTAGAGAATCTCATCTCACTGCTGTGAAGAGAATCTTTAGATATCTTAAAGCAACTTGTAATTATGGATTACTTTACAAGAAATCCAATAAATATGAGTTAAATGGATTCTGTGATGCTGATTATGCTGGAGATAAACTTGAAAGAAAATCAACAAGTGGTAGTTGCCAATTTATGGGTGAAAATCTTATCTCTTGGTGTAGCAAAAGGCAGACCACCATTGCTATGTCAACCGCAGAAGCAGAATACATTTCAGCTGCTAAATGTTGCACACAACTTCTTTGGATGAAATATCAATTAGAGGATTATCATATAAGCAGTCACTATATTCCTTTATATTGTGATAATACTGCAGCCATTCAGCTTTCTAAAAATCCTATTTTACACTCAAGAGCTAAACACATAGAGATCAAACATCATTTTATTAGAGACTATGTTGAAAAAGGGGTTATAAATATCAAGTTTGTTGAGACTGAAAAACAATGGGCTGATATTTGTACTAAACCTTTATCTGTTGAAAGATTTGAATTTATAAAGAAAAATCTCAACATGGTGTTTGTTCCTGATTGTTAGCTTTTGAGAGTGAAATTCTTTTAAAATCTGATTTTAATCAGAAGCTGTTGGATTTCAGAACCTCAAGGTCAGAAGTTCTGATAGACAACTACTTCTGATAATAATCAGAATCAAAGAATGGTTCTAATATGGTAGTGGAACAGTTTGTGTCCTATATCCTTTTAACTGCTGTCCACTAACTTGTCAGTTATTTAAATAAACCTCTATACACGTGTTTGTTTGTATTTAGATTGATTGTTGGTTAATGATGATTAAGTGCTTTATTTAGAAAATGACTCTCTCATCCTTTTGCGTGGTACTGTTTTTTTTTTGTTTGTTTGTTTTCTAAAAATATACATGTCATACACGTTATACACTTACACACAAGCACTCACTACAAACACTTTTCATATTCTTCTAAATCGCTACGGATACGATGAAGTTCAAGAGTCTTCATCTCAAGTGCGTTGTTGAAAAGAGAGTGGATTTCAACAGTTTAAAGGCAAATGGTTATGATGTACAGAAAATGTTCTTTGAACAAGGTCTTGAAAAGTACTTTAACATCTTAAACGGTCCAGTTTATGATGAAATGGTAAAGTAATTTTGGATGAAGGCATCTGTTTTTGACAGAGAAGCTGCTTACCAAGAAGTGGTTAAGTTGGCTAAGACAACTCCTCACTTAAAAGGAAAAACAAGAGAAGATATTGTGATTACTGCTGATCACACAGCCAAAGTTATCAACCTACCCAACAATGGAATGTATCTGGGTGGATACAAAAACAAGGGTCACAACTCATCTATTCAAACTCAGCTGTTTGATAAAGAAAAATCCTTTGAGCAAAGAGACTTGAAGAATCTGTTTAAGGTTGTTTACAAAATTTTGTTTGAATCTATTGCTACTAAGGCTGGTGGTACAAACTGTATTTCTTCTGAACAGAAATACTTTATGTTCTATTTACATAAGTTTGTAAAGATGAACAATCCAAAATACATCTTTGATCATCTCTATGAAGTAATTAATTGTAGCATTGAACTTGGTCACACCGATTGTCATCATGCTAGGTTACTCTCACATATGTTTTTCTTAAGCAACTTTCCACAAATTCTTGAGAAGGATTATCCTGGATTTGTGAAGGCATCTTATTTGGAAGAGAGAGTGGTTGATGGAAGGTCTCTCAAGAAGATGCATCTGATAAGTGGAAAAGTGGTATTTACAAACAATCCACTTCTGATGGTTAAAGAGGATCAGAGACTGTTGTCAACCTTCCCTGAAGTGAATACAGAAGGAGCAATGGTAATTGTCAAAGGTTTAATTAAGCATTGGGAGGAGTATGGTTTTGAGACTGCTGGTAATGAGGTGGATATCACCAAACTTGGTTTTGACAAGAAACAAGATTTTGTGATGAAAACTACTATGAGAAGGGAAAGAATACCAAAGAAAAATCCAAATGCTGGTATCTCTATCATAAGTATTCAAGAAAGGGAGAAGCGTGAGAAGGAGGCTAGAACAAAGAAGTCAAACGAGAATCAGAAGAACAAGAGGAAGCTTGTCTGTTCTAATGATGAAGAAACTGATGAGGAATCTCTGGAAATAAAAAGAAGAAGGATTAAGAAGCTCAAGGAAGAAGAAGCAACCATGAATCAAATGCAGAATCAAGGTATGTCTTCTAAAAACATTGTTAATGAGCCTACTGAATCTCAATCTAGGGATGTTAAGCCTAGGAATGACGTGTCTTCTATGCCTAAACCTTCTTCTGAACCTGATGTTGTTGTACTAAAATCATCCCCTGAACCCACAACAACTGCTGAACCTTTGCATGAGCCCTCAGTGTTAGATATGCTATCTGAGCATTTATCTCCTCAAACCATTCATACTGAAACTACAAAATTGCCTGAAACACCATCCAAACCAATCTCTGAAGAGAAAAAGAAAACTAAGTTAGATGAACTTGAAGAGGAACTCTTCAAGATTGTTACTGACTTTAGTTCTGACTCTTCTTCAGAATCATCAATCCAACCATTCAAATCATCAATCCTTTAACTAAAGTTACTTCTGAACCACCTTATATTGTTACTTCACCTCCATTATCTCCAATTCATAATACAACAACTTCTGAGCCACAAAACTTTTCTCAAACCTTCTATGAGCCAGAAATTTCCTATCAATCTATACTTGACAGCATAGTGTTTCAACACTCAAACAACACTGTGTCTAGTATTGAGATTCTGGACAGGCTTATTAATAATGATATTAGAATATTGCATGACTTGAAATCTTCTCATGCTATCATGCCTAGTCAGATTGTGCAGAAGATTGATGAAATTGATGGTTATCAGAGGTTAATTATGGCTGCCTTGAAGAAGAAGTATGTTGAAGAGCTTACTTATGAACATCTGCAGTTCTGTGATGAATCTGAGAATGCTTTTGAAAAATCTATTCAGAAACAGAAATTTGCTCTTACTAACTGCTCACATGAAGAGATGGTTTTAATGGAAATGGAACAGAAGCTGATGAAGTTGAATGATATAAACAAATATGATAGTGGAGAATCAACAAAGATGATAATTGAAAATGCACATATTGATCATGAGACAAGATTCCTGAAGCTTGAAGAAGTTCAGAAGGAGCATACAAACAAGTTAATCTCTTTGGAAGCTGGGGTAAATGAAGTCAAGTCTAATCAGAAAGATCTGAAGGAAACTATTGAAGGGAATGCTGAGAAGACTGACAAACAGTTTGAGAAACTGCTGTCTCTGTTTGAAGCTCATTTGCTACCCAAATCTTCTTCATCTCAACCCTAGGATTCTATGTCTGTGCACACATTTTTTATTGCATTTCAATTTGGTTGTAATGCTTGAACATGTTATTTTCTTTTAATTGCATGAACATCTTTGCTTATATCTTATCTGTGTTGCATTATATGTGTGTTATTTTTTTAAAAAATGTTTTTGAAAACGTTTTTCAATGTAAAAGCATAGAGAAATAATAGAAACAATTCAAAGCATAAACCATGAGACTTTTATTGATTATAAAAGAATAATTAGTACATAAGATCTTAATTCTATTTAGAGTCTACATCTGACTTCTAAGAACTAGTAGAGCTTGAGTTCACTGTTAGAGATTGAAGAATCTCTAAGTAACTCATATAATGAAAATCTGTCCTATCAGAATCAGAAGGGGATTCTGAACCTTCATTAACAGATGGATCATATGTTCTGAGAAATTCTACATAATCAGAATCAGTTTCATCAGAATCTGATGAAAGTGTTATATACACTGGATCTTTTGGTGCTGCTTTTGATCTGAGTCTATTACTTCTTCTTAATGGAGCTGAAGAAGAACCTTCTCCTTTCAATTTCCTTCCTTTTGGCTTGGATTTTGAAGCTGATTCTTCTTTCTTCACTTCTTGTGGCATCTTACCTTTGTTTGCTCTTCTATCCTTATCCATTATTCTAAAAATAATGTGTGGAAGTGTTGAGTAAATTGAACTTGGTAACGTACTGCTTTTATAGACTTCAATTGTTTAAGTCATGTGGTTTTTCAAGAATGTCATTTATGATACAGTTGTAACTGTCCATTGACTTAACTACTTGGAAGTTGTGCTTTGACTGTTTTCTGTCTTTTATTAATGTCTTTACTTCTTTTTGTAAAATTGTTTTTGTTTGATAACAAAAGGGGGAGTAAGAGTCATTAATCTAACAATGTGAAGCACAAAACTGAAACCAAAAATGAAACCAAAAATCTTTACAGTTTTGTTTAATTTATTTTTCTACCTATATTATGTGGGAAACATAGGTTTATATTGAACTAAATTTTTCATATGATGAAAATTTGAAAAGAGTGCAATTTTTTCATTTCTTATCAGACTTAAGGGGAGAGCGTGCAAAACTATTCCCTGAGAGTCAAAATATGAAAAATTTGAGTCAAAATAAAAATATGTTTTATACTATTTTAATTATTCAAATGTTAAACTTAGGGGTAGTTTGCAAAGCTTGTGAACCTAAGTGAAACTTGGAAAATTAAAATAACAACCATAGTTAATTAATACAAAGTTTGTCATCAATCAAAAAGGGGGAGATTGTTGGAACAAATGTGGTTCTAACTAAGTCCTTAAAGTTTTGATGATAACAAAAGTATTATTGAACAATAGGGTATTTTAATATTTTATCTAAGTGTGCAGGATTAAAATTATATTATGTTCACACTTGATATAAGAAGCTCTGAAACAAGCGCCAAAAATCGATATCAGAAGCAACGATATCAGAGGCAACGACATCAGAAGCAACACTGATCAGAAGTTACTCCAAAGTCAGAAGCTAGTTAACTCAGAAGTTGTGTTGAGTCTGAAGGTCATAAATTTCAGAAGCTAAGGAATCAGAAGTTATGTTGGAAACATAAAAGTCTAATTAAACTATCAGAGAATGTCAGTGTTAACTGATAGTGATTCAATGATTGGAAATCATTTGAATTTAAAGGCTGTGATTGATTGTGAAATCATAGTACTACATCCTTATCATCAGGATAGTGACGTTAGTACTATTTTACTACACAAGGGCGAATATTCTCATACAAAAGGAATAAATGGATAAGCTTTACCAGAAATGGCAAATATCCCATGTTACCTTTGTCCTTACACAGCTGGTGTGACAATGACCTCTGCAACAGTTAGTAACATCAAACGTCTCTTTTTCTTCTACCTCATATAAATAGAGAACAACTCTTGAAGATTAAGTGACGCAAAATTCAAAAAGCAACAACACCTACTCTGTTTTTAATACAAGACTACCAGCACTGCTTCTGAAGTTATTCTGTCTGTGCTTCTGACTTTTGTTTTCTTAGGAATCATTTGTTAGAGTCTTTACAGTTGTGTTGTATTGTTTTTAAGAGCTTTTGATTTTAATATCAATTGCTCAAAACTCAATTATCTTTTGCTTTTGTGTTAGGAAGTCTCTTGTTTAGAACTTGAGCATTAGGAAGTCTCTTACTAGTGTGTTTGAGCAATTGTAATCAAAGTGATTATAGTGAAATCCCTTGAAAGTGCAAGGGGACTGGACTACTCCCGGTTTGTGAGAGGAACCAGTATAAAATTGCTTGTCTCTCTCTCTCTATATCTCTTACTCTTTCTACTTCTGTTTCTGTTTACGTGCGTTGCTTGTGTTTGCTTTATCCGCTGGTGCTTCTGATAAGTTTTCTAAACTTAAAGAACAAGTTTTTAAAATTACCAAAACACAATTCAACCCCCCCCCCCCCCCCCTTCTTGTGTTTTTCACACCTTCAATATTCTACACGATACAAAAAACAATACAACAACTTAAATTAAATGAAGTGGTTAATGTGCAATGGTAAAGTCTTTAAAAAAAGTGATTTTGTTTTGAATGAAATTAAGCCATACAAAATAAATAATCATAACCTTACAATATGTATGTTAAAACTGAAGCCAAGCTAAATCAATGATCATATACAAGCTATTACTTCATGAACAAGTTAACCACCTAATGCCACTTCATCAAAGTTAGTTGAAGTTTGTTTTGAGGTAGTTATAGTTGGTTAGAGTTTGTTACAGCTCAACCAATAGGAAGCTAGCTTTAGAGTTTCACTTCTGTGTATATAAAGAACACTATGATCATTGTAATAGTTAGCTTTTGTGAATAATCAAAACTTCTACTTTCAGCTTATAGCTTATCCAATGCTTAAGCAGTTTTCATTCATTGTTTGTTCTTAGCTTAAGCACAAATTCCTTTGTGATTTTTCAACAATGGTGATTGATCTTCATTTTTCACATGGTATCAGGAGCAATTTATATTGATCTCCGCCATTGTTATCTTCCTCACATAGCTCAATTTGTCTGATTCATTTTTCTTTTCACCTTCACGATTCTTTCTGTTTTTCTTTCCTGATTAATTCATCATGTCAGAAGCTTCTTCTTCCAACAGTATCAATGGAGGAACTACTCCAACTCAAAACAAAGGGTATCAAAATGATATTCTGAACCCTTACTTCATGCATCCGAATGAAAATCCTAGTAATGTTCTTGTTACTCCCCTTCTTGCTGGACCAAATTATCATTCTTGGTCACGCGCCATGACTGTTGCATTGCGTTCTAAGCACAAGCTACATTTCATCAATGGTTCTCTTCCACGTCCAAGTGATGATGATAAAGATTCTATTGCTTGGGATCGGTGTAACTCAATCATCATGTCATGGCTTAGCAATTCTTGTGAATCAGAGATTTCCCAAAGTGTGTTATGGATGGATACTGCTTCTGAGATATGGAAGGAACTGAAAGATCGTTTCTATCAAGGTGATATTTTCAGAATTTCTGATATTCAAGAAGAAATTTACACTTTAAAACAAGGTGATAGTTCTATCTCTGCTTATTACACAAAAATGAAGAAATTATGGCAAGAACTTGATAATTTTCGCCCTATCCCTGATGCTTTTTGCCTTGATGATTGTCAAGCTGTTATCAAAATGCGTGAATATCGTGATAGTGATCAGGTTATTCGTTTTCTTAAGGGTTTGAATGATCAATATGCAACTGTTAGGTCCCAAATTATGCTTATGGAACCTCTTCCTATAATTGGGAAAGTTTATTCTTTGCTTGTTCAACAAGAAAGACAATCTGCCCTTGTTCTTGATGATTCTAAAGTACTTGCTGCTTCTGGTTATTCTAATAACTCTTCTTCTGGTCATAATAATGGTGGTAGAGGCCATAACTCCTCATGTGGTAGAGGAGAAAGAGGTGGTAGAAGCACTTATGGAAGAGGCAGAGGTAGAAACAATAAGTTGTGCACTCATTGTGGTATGACTAACCACACAGTTAATATTTGTTTCAAGAAACATGGTTATCCACCCCATATGCAGCAAGGGGGGATGGTGAATAATTGTCAGAACAATGATGGTGAAGATGATACTCAGTCTACAGCTTATGAAGAGAATGGTGACAATGACTCAGGTAAGTTGTTTTTTACTGCTGATCAGCACAAGGCATTGTTGGCACTTCTCCAAAACTCTAATCATATGCAATCTCATAGTGTGAACCACATTACCACTCAACCATCTCCAAATTCAGGTATCCTATGCACTATCCCTCACGTTTCTATACCTATTGATACTTTCATTCTAGACACAGGTGCCACTGATCATATATGTCATTCCTTAAAAAAATTTCAATGCATAAAAAGAGTTAAACCTGTGCAAATTAAGTTGCCAAATGGAACTCTTGTCACAACCAGTTTAGCTGGCACCATCTTGTTTGATGATAACATGTACATCACCAATGTCTTATACTTCCCAAATTTTTCTTTCAACCTCATTTCTGTCCCTAAACTCACACAAAATTTAAACTGTTCTTTGATCTTTGATGGAAATACTTGTTTGATACAAGACATCTCATCCAAGAAGGAGATTGGTGTAGCTAAGATGAATCATGGATTGTACACATTATTCAAACCTACAGTCACAATATCTAGCTTACCCCCAAAGGAGTTCACCAATATGTCCTATAATTCCATCAATATTGTAAACAATGTTACTAAATCTGTAGATAGTAACAAAGATTGTATTTTATGGCACATGAGACTTGGCCACACTTCTTTTGATAAACTTGTTGAAATCAATAAAGTTTTCCCTTCTGTCAAATTTTCTAAAGATGTTATTCCTTGTGACATATGCTTTTATGCAAAACAGAAAAGATTGCCATTTCCTTCAAGTTCTAGCATTTCAAACCATATTTTTGATCTTGTTCATATGGATATTTCGGGTCCTATATCTATACCTTCTATGATTGGTTATAGATATTTTTTGACTGTTGTAGATGATAAAAGTAGATATACTTGGCTTTATCTCATGAAACTTAAGTCTGAAGCTTCTGATCTTCTTAAAAATTTTGTGACAATGGCTCACACTCAATTCAATTGTTCAGTTAAATGCATTAGAACTGACAATGGCCCTGAATTCAAGTTAACTGATTTTTTTAACAAAACTGGTATTGTGCCTCATTGTTCTTGTGTTAGTACTCCACAACAAAATGGGATTGTGGAAAGGAAACATCAACACATACTTGGCACTGCTAGGGCTTTGTTGTTTCAGTCACATTTACCTAAAAATTTTTGGGATTTTGCTGTCTGTCATGCTGTGCATATAATCAATAGACTCCCTACACCTTTTTTGTCCTCTAAATCACCCTTTCAAGTTTTGTACTCTAAATTACCTGACATTTGTACACTCAAAGTGTTTGGTTCTTTGTGTTTTGCTAGTACTCTTCCCAATAACAGAAAAAAGTTGGATTCAAGGTCTAGAAAATGTGTGTATTTGGGTTACAAATCTGGTGTAAAGGGTCATATTCTGTTTGACATGAAAACTAAAGAAATTTTCTTGTCTAGAGACATTACATTCTTTGAACATTTGTTTCCCTATAATGCTGACAGTAAAAGTTTAGATAAAAATCAGAATATGCACAATACTACTTCTCCTTCTAATCAATCTTTCATTGATTTTGATTTCTGTCATACAGACACTACTTATCCATCACCTTCCCATTCTATTCCAATTATTCCTTCTCTTCCCAATTCAGACTTACATCATGATAAGTCTTCCAATACCAATAATTCCAATCACTTTTCTGATGACAATGAACATCATCGTTCTGATTCATTGTCAAACTCTTCAATACATTCTGAGCCACATCCCTTACCTGTTCATCCACAACCTCTTAGAAAATCTACTAGACCAACTCATCCTCCTGCTTACTTAAAAGGTTATATCTGCAATATGATTAATGATACAATCCTTGATGCTTCATCTGCTGCAGACATATCTTCTTCTACAAGTAAGTACCCTATCTCTTCATATATTTCTTACCAGAACATTTCTTCTGCCCATAAACATTTTTTGTTTAATCTCTCTACCATTTCTGAACCTACATGCTATGAGAAATCTATATGTGATGAGAATTGGAAAAATGATATTAATGATGAGTTGTCTGCATTAGTAAAAAATGACACTTGGTCTCTTGTTCCATTACCTTCTCATCAGCATGCTATTGGTTGCAAGTGGGTGTTTAAACTCAAATTACATGCTGATGGTTCTATTGAAAGATATAAGGCTCGTTTGGTGGCTAAAGGATACACACAAACTGAGGGTATTGACTATATGGATACTTTTAGTCCAGTTGTGAAGATGACCACTGTCAGAATGTTTTTAGCCATTGCAGCTTCTCAGAATTGGCCTTTATATCAGTTAGATGTTAATACTGCTTTTCTTCATGATGATCTTAATGAAGAAGTTTATATGGTTCCTCCTCCTGGGTTAGCTCTACCACAACCTAACTTGGTCTGTAAACTACAAAGATCTCTTTATGGGCTTAAACAAGCCAGTAGACAATGGAATACAAAGTTAACTGAGACTCTTATTTCTTCTGGTTTTACTCAATCCATGTCTGACTACTCTCTATTCTCAAAACAAGCTCCCACTGGACTCACAGTCATTCTTGTTTATGTGGATGATCTTGTTTTAGGGGGGACTGATGATGGTGAAATTCAGAGAATTAAAGCTTTGTTGGATTCAAAGTTCAGCATTAAAGATTTGGGTTCCCTCAAATATTTCCTAGGCTTTGAAGTTGCCAGAACACAAGCTGCAATCTCTCTTTGTCAAAGGAAATATGCACTGGATTTAATACATGATGTTGGATTACTTGGTGCAAAACCTTGCAATATACCAATGCAACCTCAATTACAATTGCACCAACAGTCTGAAGAACTTATATCTGATCCCACTACTTATAGAAGACTTGTTGGAAGACTGCTTTATCTTACTCACTCAAGACCAGAGATTGCTTATGTTGTAAGCAAACTGAGTCAATTTCTAGCTTCACCAACCACTGAACATATGCTAGCAGGTCTTCATGTACTCAAATATATCAAAAGTAGTCCTGGATTAGGTCTATTTTTTTATTCAAAGTCCTCTTTAACTCTCAAAGGGTTCTCAGATTCTGATTGGGGAAGTTGTCCAGACACTAGGAGATCAACAACTGGTTTTTGCTTCTTTCTTGGCAATTCACTTGTAAGTTGGAAAAGTAAGAAGAAAAATGTGGTTTCCAGATCATCCTCAGAAGCTGAGTATAGAGCATTAGCTCAAACCACTTGTGAAGCACAATGGTTAAAGTTTTTGCTAGCTGATTTTCATATTTAAGCACACTACACCTATAGTGTTGTATTGTGATAACAAATCAGCTTTACAAATTGCTGCAAATCCTGTTTTTCATGAGAGAACCAAACACATAGAGATGGATTGCCATGTTGTCAGGGAGAAAGTGCAAATTGGTCTTATCCACCTATTACCAGTTCCATCAAAAGAGCAGTTGGCTGATATATTGACCAAATCTCTTCACCCAGGTCCATTTCATACTTTGCATGACAAGCTGGGAATGATTGATATCTACTCCAGCTTGAGGGGGGATGTTAAAACTGAAGCCAAGCTAAATCAATGATCATATACAAGCTATTACTTCATGAACAAGTTAACCACCTAATGCCACTTCATCAAAGTTAGTTGAAGTTTGTTTTTAGTTAGTTATAGTTGGTTAGAGTTTGTTACAGCTCAACCAATAGGAAGCTAGCTTTAGAGTTTCACTTCTGTGTATATAAAGAACACTATGATCATTGTAATAGTTAGCTTTTGTGAATAATCAAAACTTCTACTTTCAACTTATAGCTTATCCAATGCTTAAGCAGTTTTCATTCATTGTTTGTTCTTAGCTTAAGCACAAATTCCTTTGTGATTTTTCAACAATGGTGATTGATCTTCATTTTTCACAATGTAGCTGCAACATGAGCAGAAAACAAGTAAAGTGAACAATCATGAAAACTGGTAAAAGTTTAAAAATGACTATAGATGAAATCAAGATAAAATCGATAAAAGCAGAAACTCCGGATGCAAAGAAGAGCTCTTGTTCAGATTTCTAGTGTGCCATAGTCCACTCAAAATGAAGTTGATCAAAAGCCCTTTGACATGACTGTAATTCTTTCATCATGTGGAGCTCCACTTCTTCCTGTAGTTTTGAAGAGCAACTATTTCTGTAAATCGTCACATTGCGCAAGACTCTTGCATTTTGGATAATATATTTGGTAAACTGAAAATCACTTTCCTTGCCTCCATAATTTCTAAAAGAGAACATTTGTAGTTGTGACGAAAGGCATTCGGGGACAATAAATTGTGGATCCAACCAATTTTGAACAACACTATGATTACCACCTCCATGGATCTTACCAATCACAAGACATTGAAGAACAGGGCAGCCATGAATTAATTCGATCAACCAATTCCAGACATATTTATTATCCTCAAAGCTAAGCTCCAAATGAGTTAAATTAAGAAATTTGAAAGCATCATCATAATGCAAGAAACGTGTAGAATAAGAATAGTTTAAGAAAGTGAGGTTGAGATGTTGAACTTCATCGAGAAGAGAAAGCATGTCCATAACTAAGGGGCCCCCGGAGGACCATGCAGAGACTAAAGTGAAAGTAACGAGACGACAATGAAACAAAAACCCTACTACACTGTGATAAAACAATGAAAGAGCCTTTTCGTCATTGATGTAGGGTCTGTCGTCTAAGTTGAGTTCGGTCATTCTTGCATGGATTCTTGCATGAATTGATATCCATCGTTTTGAGAGAACTCTTGTGACCAAGATTTGGTGGAATGGCAAAAGAGATAAAATGCGGCATTGTAGTTGAATTGGTAATACACTGATTCTATCTACGTTTGGCATTGTTTTCAAGACTGGTTTCCATCGTTTTGAGAGAAGGCTTGTAAGGAAGATTTGTGAGGATGGTAAAAAAGAGAGGATGTGACACAGTATATCATTCGATAATTTGCTTATCCTATCTTCTAATGATGATGCCACCGGCGACGACATACTTGCTTTACTTACAGAGATTTATGAATCACCGGAAAAGAATATTTGGAATCCACCAAATAAAATTTTGAAATATAAAACTTTTGAAATATAACTGGAATTTATAAGAGTTTAAAATTAGAATCCACCATAAAAGAGAAAATTCTCAACTTATAATATTATTGAACTTATTTTGCACTACAATAGATATTTATATAGTAAAATAAACCTAAAAAAGTAGAAATAAATTTGTTTTAAAATAAAACAGAATCATACAATATTTTTTTTATTATTTTAACTTAAATCTAAATTTAAAAGATATTTTTTTATTTTAACTTAAATCTAATCTTAAAAGATATATTTTTATTTTTATTCTAACTTAAATATAATAAGATAATATTGAAATTAAGATTAAAATAAACTTAAAATAACAAATAATAAAATAAAATAAACGCTTGAATTGCTCTTGAATCAACATATACATTAGGAGAGGGAATAGATTAGATGGAGCTGAAGTTGGAGTTGGGTTTGAAGTCTTGATTTATAGGCATAAGTTTTTAATATTTACTTTTTTTTTTAAAAGGTAATATTTACTTTTATTTATAATTATAAAATTAAATCTAAATTATATTTAAATTGTTTTCTCTCTCTTTTTTCTTTTCCCGATCAATGATCACTAAAAAAATTATATATTTGGATCTTCCTATAAAATCTATTTCAAATAAAACACAAAAAATTATATTTTCAAGTTATCATATTTTGTTTTAGTCAAAAACAAGTAAAGTCAACAAAATCATGAAAACTGATAATTTAAAAATGACTATAAACAAGATCAAGATAAAACTGATAAAAGCAGAAACTGTGGATGCAAAGAATAGCTCTTGTTCAGATTTCTACTGCTCCATCGTCCACTCAAAATGAAGTTGATCAGAAGCTCTTTGCCAGGAGTGTAATTCTTTGATCATTTGTAGCTTCTCTTCTTCTGGTGGATTTGAAGAGCAATTATTTATGTGAATTGTCACATTGCGCAAAACTCTTGCATTTTGGATAATATATTTGGTAAAGTGAAGATCACTTTCCTTGCCTCCATAATTTTTAAAAGAGAACATTTGTAGTTGTGACGAAAGGCATTCCGGGACAATAAATTGTCGATCCAACCAATTTTGAACAACATCATCGTCATAATCATCATCATCATCACTTAATAATCCATAATAACCTCCTCCACCGATCAAACGAATCACTAGACATTGAAGAGCGGGGCAACAACGAATGAATTCGATCAACCAACTCCAGCAATATTTATTATCCTTAAAGCTAAGCTCCAAATGAGTTAAATTAAGAAATTTAGCTGCATCAAAATGTTCATATTATGTTAATTGTACCGGCACTTGTGTACGTAGAAACTCCACATTGTAGAACACTTTGAACGGCAACAAATAACAAGAAATATCAGAATGAGAAATCTCGAGTTTTTGCAATTTAGGAAAGGGTTTTATTAAGTCTTCAATAGTAGCAGCATTAGGAAAAAATATGGTGTTCTGAAGAAGGTTATGAGTAACTTGTAAGTTATTGAAGAGTAAGTCCTCAAGAAGTGGACATACAGATAGGAGTTTGATAAGAAACTTGATATAGGTAACACGAACATTAGTTAAGTACATAACCCATACATAACCCATGTAATAATTCTCGAAAAATGTTTAAGCCAAATTTCAATGACCATAATTTTAGACAGTGCACAATAATGTATCATCTCATGAATCATGTATTCATAATGAGGAAAATATTGGCACTCCAGGTAAGGTAGCACCAGCATCAGCAATAAAAATATTTCCAGTGACATATTCTGAAGAATCATGAATTAAATAGCGAACAATTGATGTTAATCCTGGATTTGTAGTGCCATATGTTCTCAGTGGTGCTGTTTTCATAATCACATTGTTTAACCAATCTTTCTCCATCAATTTCTCAGTAATTTCAGATTTAAAAAGTCCAGGTGATATTGAATTCACTCTGATCTTGTATGCTCCCAATTCCAATGCCATCACCTATCAATCATCATTAGAAAAAGACTAAACTATGTTAGCATGTCTTTGTTAAATATTATATTTGTTATAATATTATTCATATTATACATTGTAAAAGACATTAGAAAAACCATATATTAATACTACCTATGTACCAAAATATAAGTCATTTTAATCATATTACATGAATTAAAAAATATAATCATTAATATTAAATGTTGCATTGGTATTGTGAAGTGACTTATATTTTAGTACAAATTTTTTTCTCAATGTATTTTAGTATGGAAGGAGTATTAATTTAAAGGACCCAAGTCTTTCTCGCCATTCAACCAAACAAAGTCCACTCTCGTTAAATTATTCTAACATAAAACCTGACTTGTATTTTAGCTATCATATGAATATTCCAAACTTGCTTAAAAAAATTCGTTGATCATTTCAATAGAAACCTGTATGGACCACACATAGCTACGGTATATTCACATTACAAAATAAGAAGAAAAAAAATTATAAAATTCAGAGAAAGCTCAAGAGACAAAGATTGATTAATTTAAATTAAGTTGCCTAGTTTATAAAATTGATTAATTAATTAATTAATTACCTTTGTTAGCATATTGACACCTGCCTTTGAACAAGAATATGCAGTACCTCCAGGCAATTGACCTCTCTCTAAGGCAGAAATTGAAGAGATATTAATAACTGATCCTTTCCTCTTTGCATCACGCATGAGTTTGCATACATATTTTGAAACCAACCATGTACCGGTTATGTTTGTTCTAAACACTTTGTTCCATTCCTCTTCTGTCAATTCTAAGGGTGAACTCACATTTCCTACACAACACACAACAATTACTATAACTTGAGAATTTATTAATCAATTTCATGTGTCCGTTGAGCATATAGTCAAGTTTCAATGTCTCATTACACAAATGAATATATGTCACTAAATGTCGCCTTAATTATAAATGCTGTTTAATTTTAAAATTGTTCTTAAGATTTGATAAACAGAAGCAAATGACTAAATAAAAAAGTAAAAGGTAAAAATTCATTTATCTTATTTATTTATAACTTTTTGTTCCTTTATTTTTTTTTATCAAATTGATCATTTATTTTACTTTTTTTTAACATTTTGATTATTTATCCTTAATTTTCATTAAATTGATCATTTATCTTATTCTTTTTTTTTTTTTTACCAAAAGGAGGAGTAGCAACGTGCTACTACCTCAAACCTGAATATATATGATAAAAGAGAGATATACAAAAAGAGGAGGGGGACTAAGCCAATACCTCCTTAAAAATTTACAACTCTGAAAAAGGGTTTCCCCATTCTATTAGCTTCAAAAAAATCCTTAATGAAATGAGGAATCTCGTACCAAATGGTAAGACTATCTAGAGTTAGTCCTACATTAGCTAAACTATCAGCACAAAAATTACCCTCTCTACAAATATGAGAAACTATAAAATTCATAGACTGTGTAATAGATTTGCAGTTGTGCCATCTATTACTTAAATGCCAAGGAACAAGCAAAGAAGACTTGAAGGCCATAACCACAAGAGTGGAATCAGTTTCCAACCACAAATTCCTCCAATTTCTTGATGCTGCAATTTCTATAGCTGTCATAGCACCACATAATTCAGCAACGAAAGCAGAGACTATACCAGTAGTGTTTGCAAAACCACAAAGAAATTCAGCATTATTGTTTCTAAATATACCCCCACAAGCAGATGAGGAAGGAGTTGAAGCTCCGTCTGTGTTACATTTAACCCAATTAGCCAAGGGAGGTTGCCAAATGACTTCCCTTAGAGTAGTGGGTTTAGGAGAATGAATATTGACATTGAATCGTTTTAAAATGGTGAAGTCTGTAATTGAAGAAGAAGAAACCTTTTTATTGACATTTATCTTATTCATTAGTAACACTTTAGTCTTTTTTCTCATTATAAAACAACACTATAAGTATATAATTTTATTTTTTAAGACTTTTATTTTTTTTAAAAAAATCAAAGATGGATGAAGATGAAGATCTTCATCTTCTTCCTTTAATTTTTCATCATCTTCTTTAATTAAAAAAATCTATTAAAATACATTTATAAAAACAAAATTATATGATGTGGCTGTATTTTTTACTAAAAAATGAAGAAAATAAAATTAAAGTGTTATAAATTAATAAGATAAATGTCAAATTTGATAAAACTAAAAGATTAAAGGGTTAATTACATTTTACCCCTGTAAAATATGCCAAAGTTGTTTTACCCTCTGTAATTTTTTTTTGTTGCTTTACTCCCCTGTAATATAAGATTGTGTGTTTTACCCCCCTTGACTCAAATCAACCATAATATAATTTGAGACGGTTTTGTTTTGTGGCGGTTTAAAACTCTCGCTAAAATTATATTTTGCGGCGGATTTTTTAAAAATCGGTTTAAAACCCTCGTTAAAACGATTTTTTTGCGGCGGTTGACCTGAGTCAAGGGGGGTAAAACACAAAATCTTATATTACAGGGGATAAAGCAACAAAAATATTTTACAAGGGAGTAAAGCAACTTTGACATATATTAAGGGGGTAATAGATAATTAACCCAAGATTAAAATATTATAAATAAATAAATAAGATAAATGATCAATTTAATAAAAATTAAAAATAAATAATCAAAGTGTTACAACAAATAAACAAGATAAAGACATACCAAAAAAAAAAAATAAACAAGATAAAGAAGACTAGTCTATTTTTCGCCAAACTAACACTAAACTATAAAGCAATTTATTGTCTAAAATACCAAAAATAGTAATAAATTGTTCAATATCATAGAAACATTCGTCTATTTTAACCTTTTCTTTGAGGGTTTTAAAATAAAATAAAAATCTATACAATTTTCTGAATGGAAAAAAAAAAAGTTTCAAAAGAGTACAAAAATGTTAATTAAAAATCCAATTACCTCTAATCCCTGCATTATTAATCAACGCATCAATATGCCCAAAAGCCTCCCAAGCTTTCTGCACATACTTCTCAACAACGGAGCCATCAGCGGCGACGTCAAGCTCCACCGCAACAGCACGGAGAGTTTCCAATTCCGGCGAACATAATTTTCCATTAATTTCATCACAAAGAGATTGAAGACGATCAACCCGACGAGCTGCCGCGATAACACGACAGCCAGCACGAGCGAGATCGAGACAGAAATCACGGCCTATTCCGGAAGAAGCGCCGGTGACGAGAACGACTTTTCCGGCGAGATTGTGCCATGGCTCTAATTGGCGGTGTGAAATCTGCATTGTTGTTGTAATAACGGAATGAAATGAACCTGAGAAATAAAAGTGGTATTAGAAGTATTTATTGAAATGAAATTAATGAGAGAAATTTCGAGGAATGGAAAGGAAAGTGTAAGATTTAAGAGAGATTGGTTCGGTGACAACAACCCTGAAGGAAGTTGTAACTTGTAAGAGTTAACCAATGAATCCTTCCTTAATACTAGTATTGACTATTGACTCATCACTACTGTCGAGTGAGTACCAAAAACTCATGTCGGCATAGTATAGTATGTGTGTGGTTTGGCAATAAACATAATTGAACCGATTTATTTAAATAAATCTGGATAATATTATTACCAGTATTAGTATTATTTTTGACACATATAATATTATTATAATTTGGTTTAAATAAAAGTTGTCTTGTAAGTTTGTGCTTTTTTTATATAAGTAGGTAAGTTTTTTTGTTTTAAGTATGTCCCCGCAATTATATTTTTTTTTTTTCAAATTAGTCTTAGATGTCAAAATCTATAAAAAAAAATCATATTCTCTATCTTTCATTTATACATTTTTCTTAAAGTGTGTGATTTTGTCAACTGTGACACTTAAAATGGGATAGTGAATATTTGATGGAAACCAACCTTAGAAATGTATCGGTGTTAAAAAATTTAAGAGATAGTATTAACTACTCTTTAGTCATATTCAGTTTAAATGACTAATCTATATAGTTGAGCGCAGAAAATACTTAATTTATTTAAACAAAAAAACATCACTCAACTAAATTATTTCTACAAAAGGTTCAATTACTAATCTCTCATTTTAGGGAGTGGATTGTCTCGGTGACAATTCTATAAGAGGGTATGCAATGTGGATCTCAACCTTCTCAATTTATTGTTTTTAGTTGAACCACTAGCGAACAAAAAAAATGAATGGGTGAATTAATTTACATATAACTAACGGTGACCTAACACTGTTAACTGGGAAGGAGGTTGGTGTTGAGTTACAAAATAGAGAGGATGTGAGTGCTATTCAATAAAACCTCGAGGGAGGTGAGTGTAATTTCTTCTAAAAATTATAGTAGAAAAAACTTGCACTGAGGATAATCTTTTTCCCCAATATAAAAAACTTACACTTTCCTAACCTCTTTGACGGGCGGATCTTGAGCCCGAACTCCGACATAAAATATTTGTATTTTAGAGTTAATATAGATAAAAATTGAGATTTTTAAGAGTTAATTTATGATTAGATTGATTTTTTTTGTTTAAATTTGAGATTTGGCTAAAATGTTCGTATTTTTAGGATTAGTTTAGGCCAAAATTAAGTTTTATAAAAGTTAATTTAAGATAAAATTATTTTTTTTTGTTTAAAATTGAGATTTTACTCACACTTTATAAATTGTCTGACTCCAGCATTACTCTTTTTGGTATAACTCCAGCATTACACTTTGACAAAATATAATAAAAAAATTACAATTCCTTCTCTTGAGAAAAGCTTGCATTTCATTCTTGCTCCCTTATATTAAAACCTACATCTTCTTTCTTAATAACACTTCATTTTAATATATTAAATTTATAATGTATATGTTTTTATTATTATTTTTATTATTATTATTATTATTATTATTATTATTATTTATTCACATTACAATATTGTTGAGAATATTATATCTAAGTATATTTTAAATTTATATTTAAAATAAGATATTAGATGAAGACGTCAAAGATATTTTAAATAATAAATATACCTAAAAAATTGTGACTTTTTTTATAAAAAATAATATTAAAAAATATTCTTATAGTAAAGATTAGAGAGATTACCAACAAAGATATGAGAGAAGAGACTATTAACATATAGGTCAATGCTTCCATGCATACTATTTGCATGTAGTGCATGGTGTATTTACAAAGTTATTTATAACACTATAACGAATATGAATTTTAGATTGATAGTTTAAATTATATAGATTATTAGTACAAAGTTAAATTTTTTCAAAAAAATTTAAAAATCATATGATATGTTATTGAGATCTATCAAAATTAACCGTATGAATTTTTATTAAATATCCATAATCTTTTTAACATATCAAATAATTTTAATTTTTAAAAAATTTATATAAAAAATTTATATAATATTAATTTTAATTCTAATATTAAATTAGTGTTACGAATGATTTATGATCGTACAACAGTAGACAAAGCCCAACAAAGACATTTTTAATAAATTTAACTTATAGTATTTTACATGAAACTAGAAATTAATTATATTTAACTAATTTTATTAATCGTGAATGTTTTTTCTTTTCCTTCTGAGTTCTAATAGTTACAAACTGACACCACATGCAGCCACAAAATGGTACTACTGACATTTGACAAGACAGAGGGGTGACTGGTGAGTATGAGTGGGGACTGGGGACATCCAACGAACAAGAAGTATAACGGGCGAATTCTAGGAACCACGTGTTTTTTTTTTAAAAATGTTACTAAATAGTACTCCCTCCATCCCGAAATGTAATAGAAAAAACAAAAATCACACTTATTAAAAAAAAGTAAAATATAACGATTGAAAGTATGTTTTTTTGAAAAAAGTTGTATGGAAAGATGTAAAAACAATTTTTATTGGTTGTTGGTTATAGAAAAAGTAAAAGAGAGTAAATTTTTCTTGAAAAATTAAATATTTGAACTTTTTCTCTTATATTTTGGGACAAAAAAATTGAAATTTTTTTTCTCTTACATTTTGGGACGGAGGGAGTACTACATTTATAAAGATATTTCCTCGGTTCTGAAATGTAAGAGAAAAAATAAAAATTACACTTATTAAGAAAAAGTAAAGTAAAATATAATGATTGGAAGTATATTTTTTTTAAAAAAGTTGTATAGAAAGATTTAAAATCAATTTTTATTGGTTGTTGGTTATATAAAAAAGTAAGAAAAAGAGTAAACTTTTCTTGAAAAGATAAATGTTTGAACTTTTTATCTTATATTTTGAGACGAAAAAATTGAGTTTTTTTCTATTACTTTTCTTGGGAGTACTACAGTAAAAATACATTAAAATTTGTATGGTCAATATTTTTTTTTAGTTGTGTGATTGTGTGTGGATGGATTATGTGTTCCCATTTTTAATTATATTAGATCTGGACCAACAATTATACCTAATAGTAAAATTTGTATGATCCATGTTTAATGATATTTTCATAGCTTGGAGTCCAATAATGTTGAAGCACTCACAAATTTCGAAGTCCTTCAAGTTTTACAAGCTAAAGTAGCTTCAAATCATCCAACAAGGGATACCTTTTTTTTTTGGGTACCAACAAGGGATGTCTGCTGCAAAAGCAACACATCCCCAAAACAAGATTTGTTCCATATATATTTTGAAAATATTTGGTCTAATATATAGTGATATGATCTATCGAGTTTCAATACTTCAAAATTAATTAAGTATTGTATTAGATAACATATTTGACATCGATACTTCATATATGCAGTAAACTCACGCGTTTAAATTTTTTTTTTTTTTTTTAATAAGAAAATTATTGACGCTTCTGTCATATTTGTCTCATGAGTTTAATTATTGTACACTGACAGTGTAAAACTTTTTTAAACATGCATCCAATCAAAACACAACAAAATGCCACTTGTATAGGTTAGTTCCTAAAATATCTCCATAAATACTTACATGACGTGATTTAATTGGATGTACGTGTAAAATAATTTTACACCGTCAGTGCATATAAATTAAATTCTTTGTCTCATACTTATAAATACGTATAAAAGACGTATTTAAATTTTATCCATTCTTTAAAAATCAAAAGAAATAAAATGATCCAAAAAAAATTAAATTTTGGTTTGTCGTTGGTCTTTTTCCATCATCATCATATTTCACATCATTTAAAATATATATCATATCATAATTTTTTTAGTTCAAAATATTAATGGAGGGACCAAAATTTTAAAATAGAGGGACCAAATTTATAAAATAGTGAAAGTAATTGGACCAAAAATGCAACCAACTAACCAAGCTTATGTTTTATTATTGGTTAATGATTATGTAGTTAATTCTCTTATAGGTTTATGATTATTTGGTTAGTGCTGCTGTCTGAGTGTCTGTTATCAAACAGGGTAGGAGAGTGTGAATGAATTTTTGAAAGATAGTATTAAACAATATGATCAGCCACAAGCTGAGGTTACACTGTCGGCTCAACATTTTAAGAGGCTTAAAGTAAATTTTAACGGGAAGTTCTGTTATTTTTATTTGAAGAATTTTTCTGAGGTATAAAATAAATTTTATTTAAACTTTTTTGAAAAGTTACAAAATTATTGTCTCATTTCTATAATTGTTTTTTTAAGAGGCCTTTATATTTATTTATTTTTTAGGCTTTTTTTAAAGAATTTATGATTTATTTGAGGCTTTTATCTTTAATAAATTTTATATAATTTTCGAAGGTTTAAAGTCCTTGCTTTAGTTGCTTTACCCTTGAGCCGGCCCTGTGAGATTAACATTATAAATACCAGACCACTTACTAAATTTGAAGTAGTTAATTTATTTCTACTTTTCCAATAGATTTTTTTTAAAATAACCTTCAAAGCTCCAAAAAACACCAATCTACCCCCTTTTTTCTGATCTGTCCTACTGACTCGTTGTAGGTCAAACACGCTACTACAGGTAGCGAGTTTGACTGCTTAAACGCGCTAATTGAACGAGCTAGTTTGAGCACTACATTTGGAACCTGTCTGACATGCTGACATTGACTGAAAAAAGCTGTATGACCAAACTAGCTACTTGGAGTAGCTAAGTAGCTAGTTTAAGCTTCAAACTAGCTACTTGGAGTAGCGAGTTTAAGCCTCAAACTAACTACTGCAAGTAGCGCGTTTAAGCTTTAAACTAGCTACTTGCAGTAGCGTGTTTAAGCTTTAAACTGGCTACTGCAGTAGCGTGTTTAGGCTTCGTTTTTTATTTTTTTTTCTACGTGAACGGATTTGGGCTGATGAAAAGTTTAAGTTTTAAAATGAAAGTTAAGTGGTAGTTTATTATTTTAAATGATATAAGTTGAATTTTGAAGTTTAGAGTAAAAAATATAACAAATATTATCAAACATAATTGTATCGTTAGTGGATCCTAAACATAATTGCTTGATTACTATTATTGAAATACACTGCAGCAAGGTGAGTATTTACATTTCGCTGATCCCAAATTTTAGTAGCCATGAAAATATGTAAGCAAAACTTTGGTTATGCACTAATCATTCACACATACTTCGTTTTATAGACCCGACAAAATAGATTAAAAGTGAGTTTGAAGCCTAAACGCGCTACTGCAAGTAGCTAGTTTAAAGCTTAAACGCGCTACTTGCAGTAGCTAGTTTGAAGCTTAACCAGTAAAGTAGTGCTCAAACTAGCTAGTTCAACTAGCGATTTTGAAGCTCTAACTAGCTCAGACAAGTTCCAAAGTAGTGCTCAAACTAGCTAGTTCAACTAGCGTGTTTAAGCAGTCAAACTCACTACCTGCAGTAGCGCGTTTGACCTGCAACGAGTCAGTAGGGCAGATTAGAAAAATTTAAAAAAAAGAGGGTAGATTGGTGTTTTTTTGGAGCTTTAAAGGTTATTTAAAAAAAAATCAAACAAAGATTTTTTTTTACTGATTGAATTCACTCTGATTTTGGATGCTCCCAATTCCAACGCCAATACCTAAATATTATCATTAGAAAAAGACCAAATGATGTTGATATGTTTTTTTTTTTAGAAAAACTATTTAAATTCTGACACATTTTATTTAATTAGTGAATATCAAATGAGCATATATGAACGTACTCCTTTCGTTCCATTTTAAGTATCACAATTGACCAAATCACACACTTTAAGAAAAGTGTGTAAATGAAAAAGAGAATATGATTTTTACAAAAATGCCTTCTCTTTTTATTGGTAGTAGACATTGGAATACTAAAAAGTAGATATTTGAGTGTACTTTTTCTCTTACCTAATGATTATCTTAAGAGATAAAATAGTAAAAATCAATGTTATAAATGTTATATAATATTTATTTTGAGACAAATAATTTTACCAAATATAACATTTATTATGAGACGGAGGGAGTATAAAATTAGAGCACAAAAACCCAGACTAAGTAGCAAATTCAATAAACTTTTTAACATGAAGAGCATGTGTATCGATCGATGTAAGTGTTTCAACTCAACACTAATTAAGTAACAATATAAATTTTAATTATTTGGCCGATATTTCCATGCACAACTTCAATATATTGTGCACAAGTTCGATATATTGTGTATGGTGTATAAGTCTTTGTAATTATTATAATAAATATGAATTTTACAAAATTGATCGCTGGGTTGAAAATTTATATCATATAAATTATTTATGTAAAATTTTAAAAAATTAAAAATTATTTGATATGTTATTAAAAAAATTCATTTGTATTTTGTATGGTGTATAAGTTTTGCCTTTTAATAAATTCATTTGCTATTAAAAAAAAAAGTAGATCCAAAAGCAATATGTTTGTTTTAAAGGTTCTATACTTGTTTGATTAAGAGGATCAAATGTGAGTATTTGAAGATAATTCTTCATCAAATTTTAATTTATTTATTTTTTTGGATTTGGGTTTTAAGAGTGTTTTTAGATTTGGGTTTTGAGATTTGGGGTTTGTGTTTTTTAATTTGAGATTTGTTTTAAATTTGACAATGATGATGCTATGATGGTGTTTGGTGTTGTTGATGATGAAGAGAACTGTTTTTTTGTAATTGATTTTGTTTGTGATGACAATAGTTGTTGGTGATGATTGATGAAGGAAACATATTTTTTGTACAAAGAGATGAAGAAAATATTTTTTTTGTTGTAGTTGTGATTGTGTGTGGGTAGATTATGTGTTCCCGTTTTTAATCATATTAGATCTGAACCAACAATTATATCTAATGGTAAAATTTTACTCCCTCACTGGTGAATGACTTAATAGGTGGTTCACGTTAGAAGCCACCATGTCTTAGTAGAGAGATTGATTTGTTGAAACATTTTATTGAACACTTTTGACAAGAATAGTAAAGACGCTTACATTTTCATTTTCTTACTAAATGATGATGGGCCTCTTCAAAAAGAGTCGATTGGGCTGAGATTAAAATCACATTCAAAATTGATCTCTTCGTTGAAAAATTGTGAAAATTGCTTTATCCGCCCCCTAATTACTCCCACGCCTCCTAAAGTACCTAAATTACCCTTCGGAAAATATCTTCCAAAACATGGTAAGACCAAAAAATTTTGGAAGATATAATACGAAAATTCATAATTTTTGGTAGATACGATTGGAAACACAAATTTTGATAGTTACGATCTGAAATATCATATTTTTCGGAAGTTACAAACCGAAAATATCAAATTATGAGTATTTTCTCCCAGTTTGGTAGTTACGATCTGAAATGTATATAATTTTGGTAGATAAAATCCGAAAATGCAAGTAATGTGACTGACCCACGTGAAATATGTAGAAGAGTATGCAGAAAGATCAAACAAACATTAGATACATGTTTGGAGATTTTGAATTACTTAAAACTTATGTAATATCATGCGTTTTGAATAACTTTAGACATATGTAATATTATGCGTTTATGTGGTACTTGTGCGTTTGATTATGTGACAAATTATGATTATGCGTTTTGTATTGGATTGAACTAAATTGCCAGGTATTTTAGGTTACAACATGGACAAATCCATGGTCGAAATGAAAAAATAATTGACTGGTTTTGTTTTCCCCCTTTTTTCGGATTTTATCTACCAAAATTATATACATTTCAGATCGTAACTACCAAACTGGGAGAAAATTCTCATAATTTGATATTTTCGGTTTGTAACTTCCGAAAAATATGATATTTCAGATCGTAACTACCAAAATTTGTGTTTCCAATCGTATCTACCAAAAATTATGAATTTTCATATTATATCCTCCGAATTTTTTTGTCTTATCATGTTTCGGAAGATATCTTCCGAAGGGTAATTTAGGTACTTTAGGTGACGTAGGAGTAATCCAAGGGGTGGATAAAACAATTTTCAAAATTGTTGTTTAGGCCTTCTATAATGATTATAGACTCCAAAATTCTCAAAATGCCCTCTATATACCGATTGAAAATTACATTTTGAATAGTGTATAGAAGATATCTTTCGATCGGTGGATTTCAGAAGATATTTTTCTATCAATTCTAATGTATGTCAAATTGCACCTTTTGTACTATTATGTTCTTCTACGGTCAACCTTTCATTCTCTTTACTTTTCACAAAATTTAGGTTTCAAATCACCATTCGGTCATTCCTTCATCAAAACATTCTACACTATCCCTTGGTTTAAAAAAACATGTAATGCGTCTTTTAAATCGATTCTTTATTCATTTTTAGAAAATGTATCATCTTGGATCAAACGATACAATATGACAGGAGATTAAAAAGTAACTTCCAATCCACTTAAAAATGTCTATTGCGTACTACATTTTCAGTTATGTTTGTATTCTTGTTTTAGTTTATTGTTTTTGGGTTATGTTTTGTGATGCATATTGTTGATAGTGTGAGTCCATATGCCTCATATTTTCTTTAGTGTGAGTCAAAAAAAAATGTTGAATTTTTCAAAAACAAGTGTTTATGTACTTGTACATAATCACTTTGTGTTAGAGCACGAGGGACAGTCTGAGGATTATCCACATGATGACCTAGAGCATACATATAAGTGAGTTTGGATATCACACTCTCACTAAAAACCTTAAGGCAATGAGTTTATGGGTCCTATCACTTATAAATATTCAACTAACTCTCCACATATTTTTTTAATGTGGGACTTCTTCGCCATACTACTCACACTTGACACTTAAGTTTTCTCAACACTTTAAAATATTAATTAATGATTTATACTAAACAAAGACTAAAATGACTCGATCCATGTATATAATATTTGCACCGTTACATTGTTCAGTTTTTCGAATCTCAAAACCATCACATAGAAAATGACTCGTACATTATTATGTTGCACCAGTGCATTTTACAAAATATTAATTTTTTTAAAAATCTTTTTGTGAAACAGATATTCTCTGTGTGTAATGATAACTTAGAACCCTTGATTAAGTTGAAAGAAAGTCATTTCTATCTAATCCAAATCCAAGTGTTCTTTAGTAAATATGAAAAAAAAATTATGACATTATAAAACGTACGATTAATACTCCATCCTTTTGGTCCCTAGAAAATTGAGAGGATCAAATTTTAGTCCCTAATAAAAAAAAGACTATATAACCTTGTCATTTCAAATTCTTCATTTTACATCCTTCATTTAATCAATGTCAGCTAAATTTACACAAATAATACACTGATTATGTGATTGTTTTTTATTTCTCTATATAATTTATTTCCATATGACATTATTTCTCTTATTAATTATTTAAACATATAAAAACATTAAAACAAATGAAATAATTTTTGCAAGCACAAAGAAAAAATTAGATCAAATAAAAACATAGAAATAAACAGATAGGGGACAAACAATATTGTGACCCAATATAAATCCACATAGGAGTCTAGTTTAATCCTAGCGGGTAATACAAATAAATATATATCTCTCTGATTTTATTTATAAGCAAAAGTTATATTTTGAATACATTGGATAACTAATACTATCCTATATATAAGTTGGATACACATTAGATATTAGTTTTTTTTTTTGACAAAAAGATATACTCCCTCCGTTTTAATTTAAGTGTCACAGTTGATCAAATCACACACTTTAAGAAAAGTATAAATGAAAGAGAAAAAAATATGATTTTTACAAAATACCCTATTTTTTTTATTGGTAGTAGACATTAGAATATTAAAAAATAGTTTTTTGTGTATTTGTTTCTCTCACCTAATGATTGTTTTAAAGGGGTCAAATAGAAAAAACCAATGTTAAAAATAATATAAGACATTTATTTTGGGACAAACAATTTTGGCAAGTATGACATTTATTTTGGGATGAAGGGAGTATTAATTGTTTAATGTATCTAAAAAGTAACTTTTACTTATAAATAAAACCGGAAAGAGACTTTAGTTGTAGTCTCATTGCTTTCCTTCACACTATTTGTATGTCGTTGGACACTTTCCCCTCTTGTATGATCAGGTGGTTTTGGCGGAATGGAATTTTGTTCCGACGTCGATCGATTTGCCTTGAATAGAAAAGACATGCTTATGCAAGAGGGGTTTTTACCCCTCTTTTTACCCCACTAGAGGTATTAGACAATGAGACCCACTTTCCCCTTATATTTTTGTCCTTTGTATGGATAGACTCTCTCACATGATAGCTGATCAGGTAGAAGCTAATTATTGGAAACCTATGCGTGCTGGCAAGTATGGTCCTCAAATCTCTCATTTACTTTTTGCTGATGATCTTCTTCTTTTTGCAGAGGCCTATATTGAGCAGGCTCATTGTGTTTTGCATTGTCTCGTTACCTTTTGTGAAGCCTCTGGTCAAAAGATTAATAGGCAAAAGACCCAAGTGTATTTTTCAAAAAATGTTGATGATTGTCTTCGCGGTGAAATTTTACAGCATACAGGGTTCACTCAGATTAATAGCCTGGGGAAATACCTTGGAGCTAACATAGTTCCAGGGTAACTCTTGCCAAATCTGTCCTTAGCACAATACCTTACTACCACATGCAGTATGCTAAGATACCAAAAACTATTTGCGATGAAGTGGATAAAATCCAACGTGGGTTTATCTGGGGTGATTCAGATTCAGGAAGGAAAACTCATCTCATTAGCTGGGAGGTTTGTTGTTTACCTAAGGTGGATGGGGGTCTGGGATTCCGAGAAGCTCATAATATGAACAAAGCTTTCATGATGAAAATGCTTTGGAATTTAATAAATAACCCCAACGACCTTTGGTGTATGGTTCTTCGTAGTAAATATGGACGTAACAATAATCTCATTGCTAGTATTAGTGCTCAACCTTATGATTCCCCTCTTTGGAAAAGTTTAGCAAGTATTTGGAATGAGTTCCAACGGCATGTTGTATGGCGAGTTGGAGATGGTAGGAACATAAATTTTTGGTTGGACAAATGGCTTTCAAACGAAGGGACTCTTTTTTCTAGTTGCAATCAGAGCTATGTTGACACAACCTTATTAGTTAAAGATGTTGTTAACCCATCTGGTGAGTGGGATCTTGCTTTCCTTACGAATAATCTGCCATCAAACATTGTGAGTCGGGTTCTTACGCTACCGGTGCCTACTGATACTGGTGGTCCTGACACTCTTGGATGGGGAGGTACTAACACTCGTCAGTTTACTGTCGAAAGTGCCTATAGATTGCAATGTCAGAATAATTCGGTTGTCGAGGGAGAATGGAAAGCCCTGTGGAAGTGGAAGGGACCACACCGCATTCAAACCTTCATTTGGTTGGCAGCTCATGGACGTATCCTAACAAATTTTCGCAGAAGTAGATGGGGAGTTGGAATTTCGCCCACTTGTCCGACTTGTAGAAACGGCGAAGAAACTGTTCTGCATGTGCTGCGAGACTGTATTCATGCAACTCAGGTATGGCTTCACCTTGTACCTTCCAATTTTATTACTGATTTTTTTTCTTTTAATTGTAGGGATTGGTTTTTCAAAAACCTCAACAAGAAAAGGGAAGCGACAACAATTAAATGGCAGACCACCTTTATGACGACATGTTGGTATCTGTGGAAATGGAGAAATAAAACAATATTTGAAGCTGACTTCAAGAGACCAAGCAATCAAATCGCAATCATTCAAAAGTTGACCAGAGACATTGAAGATTGTAAGTTAGAGCATCAACATCAAGTTCCTTTTTCAAATGAAACTATCTACATAGGATGGAAGCGTCTACAAGATGGATGGATCAAACTCAATAGTGATGGTGCGTGTAAAGACAAGGGTGGAATCGTCGGTTGTGGTGGGCTCATTCGAGACTCGGATGGAAGATGGATTAAAGGCTACATTAAAAAAATTGGACCTTGTGATGCCCTCTATGCTGAAATGTGGGGCTTATATTTGGGTCTGAAGATGGTCTGGCAGGAGAATATATCTCATCTCATTGTGGAAAGCGACTCTAAAATCCTTATAGACATGATCTCCAATAACTTCAAGTTTAACGGGAATATCCCGATTTTGGTTCACCGCATTCGTAATTTGCTTAATTCTAGATGGCAGGTCCAAATTTATCATATTTGGCGCGAAGGCAATAGGTGTGTTGATTGGCTAGCGAACTTTAGCATTTCTTTAGGCGACTCAGAGGTTCTAGCTATAGAGAATCCTCCTAATGAGCTTCAACAGCTTCTTTTTGATGATGTTTCCGGAGCTTGCATGCTTAGAAGTGTTCGTGTAATTTCTTAATTTTTTCTTTGGACTATGCCATCTTTTAGTGCCAAAAAAAAAAACCGGAAAGAGTATCAATTCAAGTGGATCCAAACCTCAAGAGGTTAATTTGACCAATTTATTTTTTTTATAAAGATTTTGACCAATTTAAATTATAAATAACAAATTGTTATTCAAATGTCAGCTCCACTTGAGTTTTTGTTGATTAAAATATTAATTAAATATTAATTGAATAAATTTTTTTATATTCAGTGATAATTTATAAAAGAAACTTAAAATGCTTAATATAATAGTAATTGGTCAAAAAAATCAAACAATACTATTAAATAAATAATTTTCCTTATTATTTGTCATTTTGTAGAAAAATTTGTTCTTATTTCCTTTTTTTTAAGTTCAATCAAATATTTAGTATGTTGAAATGAAATAAGAAATGATTAAAATTATTATAGAAATAATAATAATATAAAAAATAATAAAATTTATTGGTTAGTATATGTGTAAAAAGTCAAAAAATAACAAGTAAAAAGAAACCGATGAAGTATTACTCCCAAACAATAGAATATAAGACTTTTATCTATAAGTCAAAGTATGATTTTGGTTAGAAATTAAAGTATTAAATGTAAATATATAATTAACTTTTTATATTAATTTAACTATTTAAAATAAAGAACACATATTAAATTAAAAAGCTTTGACCCTCCCGTTATTATTCTGAAATCAAACAATATAAAAGAAACTTTGTGAATGCCAAATATATGTTTTAATTAAGCCCTTCAAGGTGTGAGCTACCAATATCCACAGGTATGTGTTTAAGTATATACATTTTCTTGGTTTATATTTTCTAAATCTCTTTACATATATCTTTATCAAAAAAATAAACAACAATAAGTAGGAGCTTGGACAAAACGTTTTTTTTTTTGTTTTTTTTCTTCTAATGAAGTCTCATTCAAGAATTAGGAGTAGGATTGAAGTTTATGCTGAATTGGGTTGAGAAGTCTTGCTTGAAGTGGGAGACTACCTTGTTTAAAAAATAAGTGTTAGTTTCATTCTCACCATCCAAACTTATGAGTTAAGACTCAATTACTATACAATTTTTGAAAGCTACATGTTACAAAAAGTGTTTGGTAGAAAAATCTTAGTAGAATTATGATGCATCTAATTGGACTATATCACCCTCATGATTTTAACATCTCATCTATTTATTTATTTTAATGCATACTTTGGCCATTAAAAATTAACCATGATAGCTTAATGTCCACATGTTAATTTTATGTTATGCTATTCTTCTTTTTTGCTTCAAATGGCCGTTAACTCAACCAAACCAACAAACACAAACTCTATGAATTGAGCTTCTTCTACATCAAAAATAAAAAGGCACACCAAAAATTGTATTCCCTAACAAGATAGTCAATAGTACTCTTCTTTCTCTCTATCTATCTCTCTTGTACATGCTAAGAATTTGAGGTGTGATTTCTTTTGGAGTTTTAGTTCTGTTCTTCAAATCAAGGTATTTGCTGTGAATTATGATGATAACATATTAGTTCTCTTACTCACTTTCTAGGCATTTTTTATCGGTAGGAATCGAACTAAGTACTTGACCGACACAATTTTAGACTTCCTAGCATATACTACCTCTAGTCTTATTTATAAAAAGAATTGAATTTTTTAGATTCATTGAATAACTGATGTATCTCGCCTATACTTAGACCGGATACATCAGTTATTCGATGAATCTAAAAAATTCATTTTTCCTTATACATAAGTTTAAATACAATAGGTATTAATTCATTAGTAATTTCATTTCTGTACACCTAACTTTTGGATTAACCAAATTATCATATATATGCATTAACCAATAAATAGTTTGTCAAAAAAAAAACCAATAAATAGAGTAACTTGTTTACATGTTGTTATGATCAACTTTGTATATCATTCAATGATATGATGTACTTGATACTTTCTTTACATACAATTCTTTTGAGTGTTCATGGAAAGTGATTATTACTCTTTGCACATTATGTATTTATCACTCATATTTATGTCTACAGAAGAATCTTGAAAACAATATTGGTGGCAAAGATGGGAGAGATGTCAAAAGTTCAATTGGGTGTAATTGGTGCACTATTTCTTTCTGTGGCTTCATCTGTCTCCATTGTCATATGCAACAAAGCCTTAATGAGCAATCTTGGCTTTCCATTTGGTAATTATTATTTTTTTCACCATTTAAATGTTACAATATGATATAATATAAAGTTTATAAACTCTTCATGTTATAAAATGAATCCATTTAATACTATAACTTTATTTTTGTTACATTTGGATTTGCAGCCACAACACTTACAAGTTGGCATTTGATGGTTACTTTTTGCACCCTTCATGTGGCTCTACGTTTCAATCTGTTTGAGGCCAAACCTGTTGACATGAAGACAGTTATGCTTTTTGGCATTCTAAATGGTGTCTCTATTGGATTTCTCAACTTGAGTCTTGGCTTCAATTCAATTGGATTCTATCAGGTTTTACTTCAACATTTTTAACATTAGTAGTACTAGTAACGAATATATTCAAAATTTGGTCCTTGATATATGTCTCAGTGTTTCAAAAATCAAACTGAACGCCGGTTTAACCAGTTGAACTGAGAATTGGTCAATTTATCAGCTGTTTTAATTCCAATATACTGATTTTAATTTTTAATGCTTATTTTGTAGATGACAAAACTTGCAATCATACCATTCACAGTTATGCTAGAAACTATTTTTCTAAAGAAGCAATTCAGGTAACAAAATATTTATGAAACTATATACTAGTGATATTGAAATTAAACATGACCATGGTCATGTTAACTTGCTAGCTAACTGACTGTGAATTATTTTGCTACCATGTGCAGCCGGAACATAAAACTATCTCTATTCTTCCTACTTGTTGGTGTTGGCATTGCATCTATCACAGATCTTCAGCTCAATTTTGTTGGAACCATTCTTTCACTTCTAGCTATCATAACCACATGTGTTGGCCAAATTGTATCCTTTACCATTTTCTCTTTATTATTATGATGATGATTTAACTTATTCACCTAATTTAGGACTTATTTGGTTTGGTTTATTTGAGCTTATACACTAGTATAAGCACTTGTGCTACTGTTTCGGAGAACTTATGGAAACAGCTTATGACATATTCATAAGTAATAAGTTGTTTTCAAGTTATTTCCATAAGTTTTCTATGACAGCTTATGAAAAAAGCTTAGATGAAATAATTTGACTTCATTTTATCCTTAGTTATAGAAATTAAGAGGTTGTTGATTCTTAACTTGCTGAACAATTCAGCTTACCAACACAATACAGAAGAAGCTTAATGTGACTTCCACACAACTTCTCTACCAATCTGCTCCATTCCAAGCAGCAATTCTTTTTGTTTCAGGCCCTTTTGTAGATCAGATGCTAACCAAGCAAAATGTCTTTGCATACAAATATTCTCCTATAGTCTTGGTAAGTAATATCAAATAATTAGTTTTTCAAGTCATATCTCATCTAACGTCAAACTCTCATCAGACTCTCCTCACGTCCAGGATTTGACATTTGAAGCTTGACTCGAGTGGCCCAATGGATTTTAGATAGACTATTGAACCTATCTATTGGCCCACTCACTATAAGATCACTTGAGTCACACTTTAAATATTGAATCCCCAGCGTGAGAGATATATTGGAAAAAATTTAAGTCTCACTCTGAATTGAGATAATGCCTAAATGAGTTTATAAAGAGTAATATCCCGCAACTTAAAAATATGGTTTTGGAGGGTATAGTCGGTTCAACCGAAATTCTAGTTTATATTAGCTTAAATGCATATGTAATTGCTTGTATTACTATAAAGAATATGACTATATGACTTATTGTCACTTTTATATTTTCAGACTTTCATCATCATGTCATGTGTTATAGCCGTTTCTGTGAACTTCAGCACATTCCTAGTTATAGGAAAAACATCACCTGTAACATATCAAGTATTAGGCCACCTCAAAACTTGTCTAGTTCTAGGATTTGGTTACACATTGCTCCATGACCCTTTCACAGAAAGGAACATCATTGGAATATTAGTAGCAGTTTTTGGAATGGGTTTATATTCATATTTCTGCACTCAAGAGAGCAAAAAGAAACAGTTAGTTGAACCTCCTTTGTCATCACAGGTAAATTTCTTCATCATTATTTGTCTCTTGTTTTTTCTCATGTTCATAAGAATTTTGTTATTTATATATCTTTGATTATATTTTTCAGGTTAAAGATAAAGATATTTTACCACTTTTGAATGTCAAAATCATGGATAATCAGGAAAAGGAGAATCATGAGAAATTAAACAAGGATTCTCTTGTTTAAAAGAACATGATATGTCATGTGTGTTATGTTTAAGATCTTTTATATTTTGAGGGTTATTTCAATTGTTTACTCAGGGGCACATTGTCTAGTGTAAATCAAATTTTGTTTAGAGATTCATTTTGATGCACTCTCTTAATGTAAAAGAACTTGTATACCCTTTACATAATGTCATATCATTTTATGATTTTGACAAATTCATGTTTTATCAATCAAACTCCATCATGTGTCAATGTACCTTTGAATGATGATTCCAAATTATTTTATGCAATATAATCAACAGATACAATTTTTTTCAGTATTTTTGGCACCACCTATTCTTAGTGTTCATCACAAAGTGATAAATACAAAAAATGTTAACTTGTGCATATCCTCCACTAATTTTTGTTATTTTCTCTTTACGAGAAATTTTATTTGTTGAATTAATCTAACAACTAAGAGATTGAAAACAAATACAACAAGGAACTAAAAAACAAGTTGCAATTTCGCCATCAAGAGAGAGTGCTGGAGGAAGTACCCCAAATCTTACGACTTTGCCTTCTAACACTAAAACTTGATGGGATTACAAGAAGACTGCGAGATCGTCGCAAGTAATGAAAATTGAGTACAAAATGATACATTAAATCGATGGAACAAAATTGTCAATAATGATCATCTAGACACATTCATGTACCAACTTTATTCTCACTAAACGTCGCATTCACATTACACTTCAATTTACCAATTAATCGTCTTTTCCATCTAGTAAGGGTTGTCGTTCCCCGCTTTCATCTCTTATGTGATTCTTAAACTTTGCCCATCGCCATTGATTGTGGTGTCGTTACAGCAACATCGTCAATTTTATCTCAACACCTTAAATTGCGACTTTTCCAAATGCACATTCTAGAACACCATATAACACGCTTAACCTGAGACATTTGTGGCGCAAATGCGCAATGGTGAATAAAGATCAACAATGCCATTTTTTTTTTGAAGAAGGATCAACAATGCCATTAATTGTCAAAATATATGTGGTTCTATCATATCCCACAATCCCAATATTTTCCAAATCTCTAAAGCAATCAGACATGTGATGAATACATGCCAAGAATTTTCATTATATTCCCCACAATGAAATGCAAGCTTGGCTCTAGTTGCAATTAGGAGTATAATGAAAGAATTAAACTAGCATTAAATTTTGGTGACTCACTAAAAGTGATGGAGCACCACACACAATTATACTGAAAAGTTGAATCAACTTTAGGAGAAACCATATCACGTTCACCATGTCCAACATTCACATGCATGCCATAAGCAACTTGACCCAATGTGTCGCACTTTCTAAATTTTTTTCCCTTTTAAAATAGTAAGTAGAAGAATAGGTTAATCTTCCAATTTTCCATTACTATTTGAAGGAGGATCAAGAGTTGCTTGCTCCATTAATGAATGTGTACACTTGCATGCAATTTTCGATCTCGGCCGTTAAATATGAGATTAGATCGATGGTTAATATTTAAAACATGTATTTTGAGTTAAAGTAATTATGGTCATTGGTTTGAGTCTAAGCAATTGAGATTTATTACAACATACAATTACTGCTGCAAGAAATCATAGAGGTTGTTTTTTTGGTCGGGATAGGAGTATCCACCGCCGAACGTAATTATGGTCATTGGTTTGAGTCTGAAAACAAATTGTATATAAAATTTCATAAGAATCCACCTTCTCATCACTCAAATATATTTATAAATTTCATAGAAATATTGAAAATTATAGAAATACCTTGATTCTTAAGCATAATTTAATTTTGTTTCCCAAACATACCCTTTGGAAGACAACACCATCTTTTACAGAAATTATTTGTTTTTTCAAAAGTGTTAAATGCATGCCATACCAAAACAACAAAACAAAACAAACAGAAAAACAAAAATTGCACTTCATTTCATTTCTTCCACTCTTCTCATTTTTCAACTACTAAACCTTCATTCCAATTTCACCTTCACTCACCTTAATTTTCCCGGGAAAATTTTCTATTCATTTTTTTTTCTCGAGAAAAAACAAAAACAAAGGGTTTGTTTTCGATTTCATCTCGATCGCGATATTTGTCCTACCAAATCCCAACACTGTTGTAAGAATTTATGAACACGAGATCCCGAAATTCAATACAGGTAGGTCCATTACCAACCATTCTTGTTTCTATTTCTCTTTTACTTCATCAATTCATGCTTTTCTTTGTCTCTTCAGGGATTTCGTGTATGTATGTATGTATGTATGGATCATATTATCAAGTTCATCTTCTTCTTAATCATCATTGGATTAGGTATGTTAATCAACGATTATTATTTGTTGGATTAATTTTTGTTTGATTTTGATATTTGTGTTTTTTTTTGTGTTAGTGAATGCGGAAAATGATTATGGAAAGTGTGAAAGAGTTGTTAAGAGTTGGGCGAGTTCTAACCTTGATAGAGAAATTAGACAAAACGATGATAAACATATGCTTAGGGATTTATTGTTTTTCTTGCATGTTCCTAGAACTGGAGGACGAACTTATTTTCACTGGTAAGTTTGTTTCTTTGTTTGTTTTTGAGTTTTTTTTTTTCTGTTAAATGAAATTTATTGACATATGGTTTTTGATTCTGTCATATGCAGCTTTTTGAGAAAATTGTATCCAGGATATTTGGAATGTCCTCGATCTTATGATAAGTTGCGCTTTGATCCGAGGTAATGCCCCAATTCTTGCTTATTATGCGTGTATATTGTTTTTTTTTTGTTGCTAGAATTTCACCCATTAAAGGTGAATAAGTGGGCGTACCAGGGTTCAAACCCCAGTTCCTGCACTTAAAATGTAATGTCCCTACCTACCAATTGAGCTAAGCTCACGGGGACTCTGCATGTATGTTGTTCTTTTTGATACAATTGCTACAGTTGGTTGTTCATTGAGTAAAGGTGCTGTTCTTTTTGTCATTATCCCTTTCAATTGAGGAGTACCTTAGAATTAGATAACTCTTTTCTACGCTGCTGTGATTGTTAAGTAATCTTTAACATCGAAAAGGGCCTTTCGCATTTTGATAGTTGTTTGATGTCTACTTTGTCCAGGTTTAGATTCTTGTAGGTTGTCATGGTAGTTAAAATCGGGATTTTAGGCAAAATCGAAAAGGGGATGTAAAATCATAAATCGTAAGATTATACGAAACCCAAAAAACTCAAATATATGCATATAAATTCATATATATGGATATAGAATGGCATAAGAAGAAAAAACCTTAAATCACTCTTGTGATACTTATGTAAATTTAAGTTCATTACCATGAGATTTTGAAGCCATTTGGAAATGAAACATATGAAGGATGCGGGAGATTTTTTTTCCTTGCAACGGACGCAAGCATAAGCGCTAAATTGCGAGAATGTGTGTAAGATTTTACAATTCAAATTGGGATTCCACCCGATTCCACAAAAGTAGGATTATATGTGTACTCATAATCGTTGGGGGCAAGTATTTTACGATTAAAATCAAGATTCTAATTACCATTGTGATTATTCATTACAATATATTTCCCTTTAAATGTAGATGCATTCTGCGGCTTTGCCTATTAGTCTTTTGATACACTGATTTGCATAAAATCCCAGCTGCTTTTATAACATTTGTAACGAGATAATGACAAATATTTGCAGTTGTTTTTTTGTTTGAGTCTTAAGAATAACAGCTTGTATTAGGTCATACTTACTCTTAGTCCGGTATTGAAAACCCATTTCTTCGTGTTAAAATCTATTATGAAATCCATCCTATATTTTGCTTATTTTCTGTTGTTTGCGTATATTTGCAGCAAAGAAAAATGTAGACTGTTAGTTACACATGATGACTATAGCATGACATCTAAACTTCCAAAGGATAGGACTTCTGTGGTTACCATACTTAGGGATCCAATTGACCGTGTCTTTAGTACTTACGAATTTTCAATGGAGGTTGCGGCTAGATTTTTGGTGCATCCAAACTTGACATCTGCAACACAGATGGCTTTTCGCTTGCGCGCTAAGTCTAAAGGAATAAGCACATTGGATATCTGGCCATGGAAGTATCTGGTTCCATGGATGAGAGAAGACTTATTTGCTAGGGTATATATATTATTTTATCTGCTGTTTGAGATTTGTCTATTTGTGAATCTTATTTCAATGCTTCTAAATCTGGGTTTGGTTGTAAAAGGATCATTTTTATGATACCATGAAAAAAATTTATGATACCATCTAAAACTCGAACAAAGAGCATGATTCCCAATTCTTATGTGCAGATTAATCTCAGACATAAATTTTCTATCTTAGATCTGTTTATGGATCTAGATGCGTTTAAATATGCAAGTGTAACCAATTATGTATTGTTAAAGATAGGAATATTAATAACTAAGTTGCCAAAAAGAATGTGAATTGATATCCTTATTTCATTATGTCATTTTGTTTGCTAATCTTTGTAGCATTACCACATGCTGGGTGATACTCTATGGCCTTCGTACTTATAAAATATGTTCTTCTGTATTTCCATCTGATGTGCGTGTGATTGATATAAACCTTAATGTACAGAGGGAAGCTAGGTACAGTAAGGGACTGAATACCGTTGAGGGAAGTGATCCTTATGATATGGAAGATTTTGCAATGCCTTTACAAGAATACATTAATCAGCCTGCGGCTTGGGATATTGTACATAATGGAGCCACATTTCAGGTACTTCAGCATGTGTAATGTGTTTCTTTTGTAGTGTTGAGATTCTTAGGCTTCATCAATTTCTATAAATGTTATGAATGTTTAATTGTTTTCTAGAATCATGTTTCAATTAGAATATGTTGCCTGAAATCTGTTTTCTGTTCTGATGCCATGCCGATTATTGCCTCAAAAATATGGAAGCATTTTTTTAAGCTTCAAGATTCCTTATAATCACCCATTTTATTTTTGGATGATTCAATCCTGACTTATGTCTCAGCGGAAAATTCCACAGCTTTCTTTTGAATATTAATTTGCAAGCAAGATGGGCATGTTCATTCTAGTTGTTTCCTGCAAATTGAAATCCCCAATTGCAAATGAAAAACTCAGATCGTGTATTTACAGAGTTTCTTTGGTTGTGATGTCTAATATATCTAATGAAGTTTGATGAATTGTTCAATCATCAGGTTGCAGGCTTGACAAACAATTCTTATATAGCAGAAGCTCATGAAGTGCGTCATTGTGTACAGAAATATAAGGTTCTCGGTAAATATGTGCTACAAGTTGCAAAGGTAATTTTGAAGTTTCGATAGTTGCATCTCATAATTGTTTGCTTGCTTCTCCCAACTGCTACTCTCATCAATCCTTTTACAGCATGTACTTGTACATCTTGCAGAAGAGACTGGACGATATGTTATATGTTGGTCTTACCGAGGAGCACAGAGAATCTGCAACAATGTTCGCAAATGTGGTTGGTTCTCAGGTTATATCACAGCTTAATGCACCAAACACCAGCCTGGATATTATTGAAAACACAGGTTAGTGTGGTTTAAACACTTTTTTCTTTCTCTCAAACTTTTTTCTCAAGTTAGAAGGGCTGAAAAGTCGTTGGGAATGGTACAGAATTTGGAGCATGAAGCTAGCGCTCATATTCTTGCATTCACCAGGACATGTAATATTTTCAGAAGATATGGGTGGGTGTGTCAAATATCATGTTTTGAAATGACCTTTGGGTGTGTTTTGCTGTTGACATTTGTAGTCTTTAAAATTCATTGTGTTGTATTATAATTAACATATGGCAATTGTCATGTACTTGTACAACAGAACAGAGTTCATTTTCAGATGCTGATCCTGATAGCAGTGAACATCAGGTAAGAAGCATCTCTTCGATAGAGGAACTTAGTTATTGAGGTTTGAATATGGAAATCATTCTTACAACATTTCTTACTGCGAGACAGAATAGCACCTCGGACAAGGGAGCAATTGAGGCTACTTCAAGTGAAAATGGAGAAACGAAAAAATCAACTGTAAGCTCGTTTGCTTAGCAAAATCTGTTTATGGACATGCCAGATATTACCCATTTCTCATTTTATCAGTTTGCTGATCTTTCATTGATTTCAGATGACTGTTGGGAAACTCATGAATTCTTATGAAGTTTGTATTTCTAAGTTACGTCAGTCCCAGTCTGGCCGACGCGTCGCCTCTTTGAAGAGGATTCCGGTGAACTTTACAAAGGAGGCAAGCTTAACAGATCTAATGCTAACATATATCATTCTATGATTCTTTCACTCTCACTATGTTCCGTGGATATCTATTGTTTATTGACTCACTCTTTTAGTATCAACATCTACAACTGCCTGGGATATGTATTTCTTAATTGTGCCTGTATTTCAAGTTACTTAATCAGACGGTTTCAAATTTATGGTATTCAATCTAGGATAACTTTTGTATTGCTAAAATTATTTCGCAGGCTTTCAAAACAACTTGAAAAACATGGAGTCATGGACATATGCTTTCATTTTAGCTGGAAATTTCATGATTCTGTAATATAACAGTTTCTTCACAAGATTAAAACATCTGTTCTGAACTTTTTTTTTTTTATATTTCAGAAGTTTTTGCAAGCTAATAAAATTTATAATCTGAAACACACTTATTGCATATCCTTTTTGATTGGGGTTTCGTTAGTGCAGATTCTCGTGTATGCTAATCAAATTGCATGCATATACATATTGGAATATGATGGCATGAATGATGAACATGTTTTGCATTTGCATATTGTTTCAACATCTATTACTTTGCTTTTACACGTATTTATCAATGACATTGAGTTAATGTTACTATTTGACAAGTATTGGATAGGTCTACGGCCTTCTGTCAGCTTCTATTTCTGTGTTATCCCTTTCTAATATTTTTTACGGTTTTACAGGCACGGCTTCAAGTTCCTGAAAATGTTCTCCAGCAGCTACGATCTCTTAACGATCTTGACTTGGAGCTCTATGAATACGCGAGAGCCATTTTCAATAACCAACATAAAACATCATTGCTGATTACTGAGGTATTAATTGTTAGTTTTGATATATTGTCTATAAGGGCCTTATTTGATTGCCTTTGGAAAAATATATTGTCTATAAAGGCCTTATTTCGATTGGCCTTATTTTAATAAGCAACATAAACCTCATTGCTGATTACTTGATGTTTATAATATGCATTTGTTGTCCATGAGCTAGAGTTCATATCTTATTCATAAAATAGATAAGAAATGAAAGATATATTACCAAAGTTGGTAACATTTTGATCTCTACTTATTGATTGAGCCAGATGCTAATGCTATCATGTCTCATCACTGAAATCTTCTGTCTTGGATTTTGATTGTTTTTATTGTGTTAAATTAAATTGCAGGAGAAATTGGACAACGTATCAAGTAGTCCATCTGGCATCATCCTGTGGAAGTTTCTTACATTGGCAATAACTTTCTTCTTCATCTTATTTTTACTAATTGTAAATGTAAGAAGAAGAACGTTTAAGGTTAAGAAGTAAAATAGTTGAACCTTAATTTGGGGGAACTAACACAGATTTTAGAGAACAAATATATTTAGACAGAATTACGATCAGATTTGGCTGAGTGATCCATATTTCCATCTCGGGTCGGATAAGCAAAATGATTTTGTTTCCATGTTATGTCTTTTGATGAGTAGAGTTTTATTAGGCATTTCCTTTTTGTTGGAAATTCTTATATGGATTAATCAATTTGTTCTCGTCAAAGTTTATGAAATGACAAATTAATCTCTAAAATTAAAGGTAGTTGATCAATTTAATTTGGCTTTCAAAAATTTTAATTACCAAAAAATATCTGGTATCGAATGCATAGTTCTCAACATTTGTTTATTTTAATGTGTGAAATGAACTAATATGACACTGATTGTAAGATGAAATGAGTAAAAAGATGGTAATTTTACTGTTTGACATTTTATATTCTCAACATTTTATATCTTAAGTTAATTGTAAATGCATGACTGGTTTGGAAAAAAATTCCACTTGCATCAAATGCTTGATAATATATATTTTTGTTATTGATAATATATATTTTTACCAATTAAGTTAAACTTGTGATGACAACTTTATCATGTCTATATTATACTTCTTCCGTCCCTTTTTATAAAATTTCGTTTGACAAAATTGCACTATTCACTTATCATGTTTTGACCGTATTTTTTTTAATAATACATAGATACAAATATTAACATATAAGATTTTGTTTGATTTGTTTTGATGAGTACTTTTAAAATATAAAGTTTTTATAATTTTTATTATTGGATAATTAAAGATATTTGTAATTAAATGTATGCATTGACGTATGTGCAGTGATCAAACGGGGTCTTATATTTAGGGATGGAAGGAATATCATTATTTGACTTTATATTTCCAACATAATTTTAAGTTCTATCATATCTTAATATCTTATCCACCAAACAAACTCTTAATATTTTCAAAATAGTATTTACTGTATTACATATTACATAAAAAAATTGTATTACACTTAGGAAAAAAAAGCCAAAAATGTATTTAGTTCAAAATTCAAATGAAAGAATATTATTTTGTTTTTGACAATTGAGTAAGAAACAATTAATTAATTAATTAATTAATATTTAGTCAAAAAAATTAATTAGTTAATATAATATTATCAAATAAAAAATTAATTTATAATAAATAAAGTTCTTGACCAAAAAATAAAATAAAAAGGAAATTCTATTGTACATTTGAATTTTCAAGTATATCGGCACATTAGATTATAAAATTAATAATTAAATTAGTATTTTGAAAGAATTTTTTTATTTATCATTAAAAATATTATAATATTTAAGTATTATTTATCGAAACTATCAAAAATATAAAATTTGATTTTGTTTTAAATTTTTATCCTTAATAATAGTGAATATTGAATTTTCTTATGAAAAATTGTAAAAACATATTGTAATGCTTATAAACAATAAAATTATATTTTTATTATAAAACACATTATCCTTAAAATACAATAATAATAATAATAATAATAATAATCAACAAATAGTTTCTTAATCAATAATTTTTTTTCAATTTATGAATTTGTTAACTTAATATCAATATATTTTTAAATGTACAGTAGAAAAAGAGTTGAAACATGTCACATGGGAGAATAAGAAAAAAGAGGCAAAGATTCATTTATGTTACAGTTAGGACAGCTAACGCAGAAACAGCATACAATCAAGTGCACTGCAGCAGATAAGGGCCGCTTTCCTTTCCTCTCCTCTCCCCTCCTTCCACCGCCGTTTGCTTCACTTCCGGTTAGTTACTTCCTTACTTTCTTCAAACGTCAATTCCCTTTCTTCTTCTTCTTTCCAACACACTCATTTTTCACTTTTTTTGTTTTTTCATTTTTGGTTCTAACTTTTAGTTTTAATATGTAATGTAATATTCATAATGTTCAATGTTTAGCTTTTTGTTCTTCAATTTGCAACGTCAACATTGTTACTAGGTTTTTGTTTTTTGGCTTACACCCTCTGGTTAGTAATGAGTTCGGGACGATTTCTGGCAGTGGCGCAGCCAGGAAACTTATAAAGTCCGGCAAAATTTCAAATTTAAATAAAATTTTCAGTTTTGCAATGAAAATTTTCAATTTTGAAAAAAAAAAACTCAATTTTGTCCTAAATTAATCCTTAAGAATGTCAATTTTACTCTAAACTAACTCCTAAAACACCCAAAAAAATTATTTTGCAATGAAAAGTCTTAGTTTTGAACCAAAAGACTTCAATTTTGCCCTTAATTAATCCTTAAAAATATTAATTTATCCTAAATTAATCCTTAAAATACCAAAAGTTTTGGGCCGAGCCCGGTGCTAGCCAAGGCAGCGCCTGTGCTATCTCCGCCCATGATTTATGGCATCAAGTAGTTCCGGTCCTCTCCCAATTCCCAAACACGTTGTTACTTGGTTTAATACATGCAATAGGTTACTAGGTTTAACAAGTGTTGTTGGAATTTGTCATATTTTTCATATTGTTGCTAGGTCATTGAACAATGTGACAAACAGTTGAAGAAAAAGAATAAACCATCAATTTAGTCCTTAAATTATCAATTTCTCTTCAATTTTAGTCTCTAAAGTATGCAAAACCCGTCACTTAGCCCGTGTTATTATGATATTACGGACTGACCTGATGGATTTTCATATATTTTAGGGATAAGAGTAAAGTGACAGGCTCCATATTAAAAATAATTTGAAATTATAGGGTTAAATTGAAAGGATTTTGAACTCAGGACTAAAGTTCAAGTGACCCCTATTTGCAAGGACCATTTGAGTAGTTTTAGGACTAAATTGAAGAGAGTGATACTTTAAGTATTAGTTTGATGGTTTATTCGCAGAAGAAAAAAGAAGTGAGGATGGTTTTCTCTTTGATTCTTTTGCAGGATAATGCTAATATGAAGAACAATTGGTTTTTTGACAACAATTTTAATGGTTTGCCGGATGAGGTTCTTGAAGATGTCGATGAGTTTTTTGATTTCCCAGTTGAAGATGCGGAAAATGATGCTGTGGAACATGATTGGAATGATCGATTCAATCACCTTGAAGAGCCATCTCTTGGTATTTTTTCGGTACCATCATCTGAGCTGTATGGCGAAACACAAAATGAGAAAGTGAACAATTTCTCTGCTGTTGTGAGTTTTCTGCTTCTATCAATGCAGTTTGAACGAATGTCTCTATCTTATTTGTGATTATATTTGATAAATGAATTATGTGAAACCAAAATTACATGAATATATCAACATTGAACCATGTATTTCGATTATTCGGGTGATGTTTTCCGTGTTCACTTACTTGCAACGGCTAAGTTGTTTGATAGGATTTCTACCTCTTTAATTGGAAAAGTTTGTCTGCTTGCTTTGATGACTATATGACATTTTGTTGCTCAGGATTTTTTGCGGGAATTGAGAATTACTACAATGATGTTATGCAGGAACTTACTCATATTGACAGACGAAATATTGTTAATTCAAGCTTCAACGATCGACAAGTTCTAGTAAGTGAAAGGGGAGAATGTGATGATTTTAATTTTTAACATTCATTTGGGGTTTGACGCAACTCTTTTTAAATGTGTTCTAGCTCTGTTAGGGATAGATATGGTATCAAATGCTAATACACAGTTTGTATGCAATTAATTGATAAGCATGATTATTAGAATGTGCTGTTAGTTCTATTTTTGTTGGTGTACATTTTGGTTCTAAGCTAAAATCAAGGTTCAGGTAACATTTCTCGCGTATAAATGACTAATAGCTGTGCTATAAAATCTGACTTAAAAGGTACAATTTTTTTACATATGATTAATTTGCAGATATAAGTTTTAATTATCTTCATAAATAGTATCCATGCCTTAACATTTTGGGGGGTAGTGTCCTCAGAAAGTGAGAATGTTCTGGCATTAAGTGTTTTAGTAATGAATAGATGATATCCGTACAAAATAGTTGTAAATTTTGCTTCTTTGATTCCATAAGAAGTAGGTGTATAGATGTTCATGTGTAGGGTTGAAGTTGGTTTATGGATAGGTAACATGGTAATGAATGGCACTCCTTTGGTGAAAGACTTTCCTGTCTGCATAAATTTAACTCGAGTAAAATTCATGAGCTTACATGTGGCTGACATGACAACGAGGCTTAGATTGATCAATGATCACATTAAGTAGATACTGTCTCATAGCAATTTAGATTGAAGTACTTTTATTTGTAAATTCTTTCTTAACATACATGTACCTTAATTTTCTAAAATTTCAATCTAAAATTTTTGTTCTACATAGATGTCCTATTGAAAATTTATCTTTTACATTTCTTTTGTCAGAGGCATATCCATCATTTGTTTTTTGTGATTGTTTATATTCTGTGTTTCCCAATAAAACCAGCTAGGAAGGACTGCTAGACCAACTTATGGCAAAACTATTCCTATCCAAATGGTCTCTTTCAATGGAACAAATTTGCGCAAATGCCAAACCTACAGCCCTGTTTCAGTTTTTGAAAGCAGCAGTTACTCCTCCGTTGAGAACATCAGCAACGACTTACCAGTGATCCCGGAAAAGCGTCCTCGCAGTAAACGCCAGCGTCTCTCAAGCTTGGACAAGCTCTTCAATATTCCATTTATCTCTACTTCACCTGCTTTTCGAAAACATCAGTCAGAGAAACAGTGTGCTGGCAAATCATCAAGCACAGGCCAAAGTAAGCAGAAGAAAAATGATATCTCCGCACTATCTGACAGTATTGAGATGAAGAAATCCTCATTACAGGAATTTGCTACTGCCAGAAAATGTATGCATTGTGAGATAACTGAGACGCCACAATGGAGAGAGGGGCCTAATGGTCCAAGCACCCTATGCAACGCTTGTGGAGTTCGATACAGGTCTGGTCGACTCTATCCAGAATACCGTCCTGCTGCTAGCCCAACTTTTGTAGCATCATTGCACTCAAATTCTCACAGGAAGGTCTTGGAAATCAGGAAAAAGGTTAGCTAGGATAGGAGACTGTTAAAGGTTCTTCCATGTTGTATTTATCACCAAACTGTCCCGGAAATTCTCTAGGTTCATATTATGTTAGTGATTTTATCGAGAAAGAACAAATGTTAGTCCTAGGCAGGATTCTTTGGGATAATCTTACTTTTGTTAGCATTATTTGTTTTATGCAAATTGATTGCTGAATATTATGAGATGAATTAAGTGAAGTTGAACATGAAGCAAAGAGGCAAAATGGGACTGGTGGTGCAACAGTTCTTGTAATTTATCCTTACATTTCATTTTTATTTTTCTTTTCATTTTTGGTTCTAATTTTTATTTTTATTATGTAATGTAATATTCATAATGTTCAATGTTTAGCTATTTGGTCTTCAATTTGCAATGTGAACATTGTTACTAGGTTTTTTTGGTTTTCACGCTCTCGTTCCTAGGGGAATGGGACTCTATTAGTCTAGAGATCGGGGTGAGTTCTGGCATCAAGTGGTTCCAGTCCCCTCCCAAACGCAGTTGCAGGGGATTGAACCGTGGTCATGCAATATGTTACTAGGTTTTACAAGTGTTGTTGGATTTTGTCATTTTCTTTTTTCATATTGTTGCTAGGTAATTGAACAATGTGACAATTGAAAGAAGAAGAAAAAAGAATAAACCGTCAATTTAGTCCTTAAATTATCAATTTCTCTTCCATTTTAGTCTCTAAAGTATACAAAATCTGTCACTTAGTCCGTGTTATTATGATATTTACGGACTGACCTGATGGATTTTCATATATTTTAGGGACTAAAAGTAAAGTGACGGATCCCATATTAAAAATAATTGAGTGACCCCTATTTGCAAGGACCATTTGCATAATTAATAAGTCTATTATATTTATTTAGTTTTAGGATTAAATTGAAGAGAGTGATGCTTTAAGTATTAAATTGATGGTTTAATCACAGAAGAAAAAAGTGAAGTAGCATTTGTTCTGGTTAAATTCTCAACCGTTAATGGATGGTTTTCTATTGATTCTTTTGCAGGATAATGCTAATATGAAGAACAATTGTGTTTTTGACAACAATTTTAATGGTTTGTCGGATGAGGTTCTTGAAGATGTCGATGAGTTTTTTGATTTACCTGTTGAAGGTGTGGAAAATGATGCTGTGGAACATGATCGGAATGATCGATTCAAACACTTTGAAGAGCCATCTCTTGGGATTTTTTCGGTACCATCATCTGAGCTGTATGGTGAAACACAAAATGAGAAAGTGAACAATTTCTCTGCTGCTGTGAGTTTTCTGCTTCTATCAATGCAGTTTGAATGAATGTCTCTATCTTCTTGATGATTATATTTGATAAATGAATTATGTGAAACCAAAATTACATAAACATATCAACATTGAAACATGTATTTCGATTATTTGGGTGATGTTTTCCGTGTTCACTTACTTGCAAAGGCTAAGTTGTTTGATAGGATTTCTACCTCTTTTATTGGAAAAGTTTGTCTGCTTGCTTTGATTACTATATGACATTTTGTTGGTCAGGATTTTTAGCGGGAATTGAGAATTACTACAATGATGTTATGCAGGAACTTACTCATATTGACAGACGAAATATTGTTAATTCAAGCTTCAAAGATCGACGTGTTCTAGTAAGTGAAAGGGAAGAATGTGATGATTTTAATTTTAACATTCATTTAGGCTTTGACGCAACTCTTTTTAAATGTGTTCTAGCTCTGTTAGAGATAGATATGGTATCAAATGCTATACCCTATGATGCTAAATACTCAGTTTGTATGCAATTAATTGATTAGCATGATTATTAGAATGTGCTATGGTGTCTATTTTTGTTCGGGTACATTTTGGTTCCAAGCTCTAATCAAGGTTCAGGTAAGATTTATCGAGTATAAATGACTAAAAGCTATGCTAAAAAATCTGTCTTAAAAGGTACAATTTTTTTACATATGATTAATTTGCACTTGCAGATATGAGTTTTAAATATGATAGTTGACACTGAAAATCTTTCTCAATTATCTTCATAAATAGTACTCATGCCTTAACCTTTTGGGGATATTGTCCTCAAAAAGTGAGCAGTTCTGGTTATAATGTTTTTACGTTTTAAGAGTTTTAGTTATGATGAATAGATAGTATCCATACAAAAAAATATGTAAATTTTGCTACCTTGATTCCTTAAGAAGTAGGTGTACAGATGTTCACATGTGTGCTTGAAGTTGGTTAAAGGATAGGTGACATGGTAATGAATGACACTCCCTTGGTCAAAGACTTACTTGTCTGCATAAATTTAACTCGAGTAAAGTTCATGAATTTACATGTGGCTGACATGACAACTAGGCTAAGATTGATCAATGATCACAAATTCACAATAAGTAGACACTCTCTCATAGCACAGATTTAGATTGAAGTACTTTTCTTTGTAAATTCTTAACATACCTGTACCTTAATTTTCTAAAACTTTTGTATCACATACCCGAACTGGTATCATACCGCGTATGTGTATTCATGCAACATAGACTAACACATACACTAACACAAGACATGACATGACACTGACACGCCAATATTGATAATAATTTGAAAAAATGACTTTATTGATCATATGTTTGTGTCATGTCGGTGACTGACACCAAACATCCAAACATACTTTCAATCTGAAATGTTGGTTCTACATAGATGTCGTATTGCAAATTTATCTTTTTTCATTTCTTTTGTCAGATAGCCATATCCATCATTTGTGTTTGTGATTGTTTTATATTTTGTGTTTCCCAATAAAACCAGCTAGGAAAGACTGCCCGACCAACTTATGTCAAAGCTATTCCTATCCAAATGGTCTCTTTCAATGGAACAAATTTGCGCAAATGCCAAACCTACAGCCCTGTTTCAGTTTTTGAAAGCAGCAGTTACTCCTCCGTTGAGAACATCAACAGTGACTTACCAGTGATCCCGGCAAAGCGTCATTGCAGTAAACGCCAGCGTCTCTCAAGCTCGGACAAGCTCATCTCTACTTCACCTGCTTTTCGAAAACATCAGTCAGAGAAACAGCGTGCTGGCAAATCATCAAGCACAGGGCAAAGTAAGCAGAGGAAAAATGATATCTCCGCACTCTCTGACAGTATTGAAATAAAATCCTCATTACAGGAATTTGCTACTGCCAAAAAATGTATGCATTGTGAGATAACTGAGACGCCACAATGGAGAGAGTGGCCTAATGGTCGAAGCACCCTATGCAACGCTTGTGGAGTTCGATACAGGTCTGGTCGACTCTATCCCGAATACCGGCCTGCAGCTAGCCCAACTTTTGTAGCATCATTGCACTCAAATTCTCACAGGAAGGTCTTAGAAATCAGGAAAAAGGTTAGCTAGGATAGGAGACTGTTAAAGGTTCATATTATGTTAGTGATTTTATTGAGAAAGAACAAATGTTAGTCCTAGGCAGGATCTTTGTTTATTGTTAATTATTTAATTTTTGGGATAATCTTACTTTTGTTAGCATTATTTGTTTTATGCAAATTGATTGCTGAGTATTATGAGATGAAGAAAGTGAAGTTGAACTTGAAGCAAAGAGGCAAAATGGGACTAATAGTGCAACAGTTCTTGTAATTAATTGCTTGATGATTGTGTCACAAGTTCACTGAATATTTCCTTTCAGGAACTTTCGGGTTCACAATTCATCGACTAATTAACCACTTGAATTCAATCACTTAATTATATTCTCTTTTTTTCCTTTTCTTTTGTCTTATTATCTAATGGTTAGAATTTCACATTTTAAATAAGTTATTTGAATAAGTGGTTTTCACATAGTTTTTAGGTTTCTTTTCAGTTTTTCTTTGTATCTTGTGTTGTTTCACACTCATATTAGTACGTAGTTGTGTTGATTTCTCGTCTTAGTACGGAGTTGTGTTGATTTCCCGTCATAGTGTGGTGATTTGTTTTTCGGTCTTAGTGCGGTGTTTATTTTTTATTTCTCGTCGAAGTTCCGTGTTTGATTTGTTCAGATTTGCAGATTTACTTCGATCCAAATTCAGTGCAGATTCAATGATTTTAGCATCAGCAACGTTGCAGATCCGGAGGCATGACTATTCCGGACATTTGAAGATTATCATATCAATTGTAGGTTTCGTCACATTTGTAGACATTAGGCCGTTTTATGCTATTAACTCGAATGTTGTGAGCTTGTTCACAGATTTATCCTTTTTAGTTTTTAGCGAATTTGAATATGTAATGATTTCGATTGATGTATTCTACTCATTTGAATGAATGAATATAGTTGTTTTTGAGTAAAAAAAAAAAAGTGGGGTACTGAGTTTAAAATTCGGTCCATATGCATAACGTGCAATATCCCTATTACCCGAATTCATTTAAATAAAAGTTTAATAAAGTTTTTAAAATGGTGATTGATCCATAAATCCAAAATAAATAATTGGACCCGACTTTGATCCCATCAATATCAATTTAGTGGACCCGACATTGGTCCAAACCAAAATGGGTTGGGAGCTGAAGGACACCATGTGGATTGCATCCACCCCTTGCATAAAGCTATTGAAGTTACAGCTTAGTTTGTTTGTACCCTCAATTTCTTTTGTTATTTATTTAGGCCTACAAATTTTGGTCACTTTTTATTTTATTTAAGAATAATAAGAAAATATTTTTAAAGAATTTATTAACACGGTATGACACAAACGATAAATATTTTCGATCCTCACCTTGAGTATGGAGCAGCTTTAAATCATTGGGCCAGTTATCCCACCCTTCGAGATGCCTCCAATCTAGCGAGGGATTAATCATTGTGTTTGGCGGTGGATACCTCGGTCTCGACAAAAAAAAAGATAAATATTTGGACTTTTTACATATTTGGTCTAAGGTTCTATATTTAATTAGTGTGTATAAAAAAATATATGTTAAGAGATATCAACTCCTTAAATAAATCACAATTATCTCAAAAGGATAGTTTCCGTAATTACGTACAAGATATCTTAACTTATAGAGTGGGAAAAAAAAAGATAATACTCCCTCGTCCTTAAATATAAGACTTCGTTTGACCACTGTACGTACGTCAATGTATAATTTTGATCACAAATATCTTTAATTATCTAATAGTAAAAATTATAAAAATTTGATATTTTGAAATTACTCATCAAAACAAATCAAACAATACCTTATATACTAATATTTACATCTATGTATTATTAAAAAAATACGATCAAAATATGATAAGTGAATAGTACAACTTTGTCAAACAAGATTTTATAAAAAGGAACGGAGGAGTAACAACTTTTTTTCATTTATAAAAGGAGTGGTTATGTTGAGGCAATGCTCATGGGTAAGCATTAAAGAAAATGTTAAACAATTGGAATAGAAGTCAACTAGTTTGTTGACTATTTGGTGCTTAGTGTATTACACTATACATGTTCCATTTAAAATGAAAACCATGAATCACAATGTTCCTACTAAACTCATAATTAATTAATTAATTAATTAAGGAACCCTCGTGTTGTGTTGTTGGTTAGGTTTTCACTCCTCACCTACATGCATCTATGATCTATCCCCATCCTCTTCCTATTGCTACATAGAATATAGTATATAGGTTCCAATTTTAATTAATTAGTTGAATAATTATGTATCTATTTTTACCACTATAAGTCTAAAAAGACTACACATAATGCCCAACATCTAACGTTTGTCAAAAGATAAGGTTTAGCTAAATTTGAATTGGCAGGAATGAAATGAAATTGAAATAAAAATAAAAAGAACATGCATTAATCCTAAGTCTAAAAGTACATATGAATGAATATGCTTCTTAATTAATTACATCCTTCATGGTCCATACCATAACTTTCTGTTTTATGACAGCAACATTCTCCCAATTCCTTTAATTTTCTTAATAACCCGGTCCTTTTTGGGTTATAAATTACAGTATTAACTAATTACCGTAAAAAAAATTAAATTAATTATTATTTTATTTTTAAGACATTTTTTTATAGTGTTTTCACTTTGAAGCGGATTTTTTAAAATATGACATGAGTCAGCCATTTTAACAGTTTTTATTGATCTAATTACTTTGTTAAAAAAAAATATATTGACATGCAGTGACTAAATATAGTCTTATATTTAGAGACAGAGAAGGTAGTAAAATTACTTATCATCATAGTATGTTAATTTTTTATCTCTAGCATTTTATCTTTATGTGAATGTATCTAAAGATATTTTATTTGGGTCATAAATATTTCTCTCTATTCTAAGTTTAATAAAGTCAATAGAATAATGGTGATATTTTGAATGAAGTCAAGAGTAAGACTCGTGATATATTAGCATCACAAAACAACTTTAATTTGCTTACTATCTTTATCACATCATATGAACATCATTATAAAACAAAAATTAAAATTACTTTCTCATTCTTTTTATTCTTATTCTTATTTATCTTCAATTATAAAAGCAAATAAATACAATATTCATTAAAATTGATGACAACTTAGCTCGGTCGTTTGTTTTCTTCATAGATTCCGGAGTGTGTCTGTCTGTGTTGTTGTTGGAACACAGAGAGAGAGAGAGAGATAAAGACACAGACACAAAAATAGAGAGAGAAAAAATGTGTTTGTTCATTTCATTTTTCTTTGGTTAAGATCTGAAAAAAGAAGAAGAAAACAACAAAATCAGGTTAGTGAAGTATTTGTAATTTGCTTGATGTAGCTTTTTCACCATATAATAACAACAGTGTTGATTCCATTTTGATTCTTATTTCCATTTTCAGATTCTGTAAAAAAATTAAAAAAAATAAATAAAAAAACCCTTTTTCTTTCTATTGAGTAAACCACAAGAAAACCAAAAAAAAAATTAAACTTAACATTTCTAACATACCCTTTACTCAAAATCTTGTTTTTCTTGTTAGAGAAGAACATAGGTTTCTAATTCTAGAAGAAAGAGTAATAAAGTTTGTATCTTTTTTTGTTGGGTGTGTGTAGATTCAATCTGTGAAAGGTTAAGGAGTGTTTCAATGAAGGAAACTGAAAAAGGGTATTTGGATCCACAACTATGGCATGCTTGTGCTGGTGGAATGGTTCAGATTCCTCAAGTGAACTCTAAAGTTTTCTACTTTCCTCAAGGTCATGCTGAACATGCTAACACAAACATTGATCTAAGGGTTTCAGTTCCACCACTGATTCTTTGTAAGGTTGTTGCTGTTAAATTTATGGCTGACCAAGAAACTGATGAAGTTTTTGCTATCATGAAGCTTCTTCCTTTAAGGAATTTAGAGGTTGGTTATGGTGAAGAAAGTGGTGGTGGTGGTGGTGATGGTTTGGAAAATTCAGAAAAGCCTGCATCTTTTGCAAAGACTTTGACTCAATCTGATGCAAATAATGGTGGGGGGTTTTCTGTTCCTAGATACTGTGCTGAGACGATCTTTCCGCGGCTTGATTACGCGGCTGAACCGCCGGTTCAGACAGTGGTGGCGAAGGATGTTCACGGCGAGCTTTGGAAGTTTAGGCATATTTATAGAGGGACGCCACGTAGGCACTTGCTTACGACAGGATGGAGTAGTTTTGTGAACCAGAAGAAGCTTGTTGCTGGTGATTCTGTGGTGTTTCTGAGAGCTGAGAATGGTGAATTGTGTGTCGGAATTCGTAGGGCGAAAAAGGGAATTGGTAGTGGTTTTGAGGGTTCATCTTGTGGTTGGACTTCAGGTTCAGGTTCTAACAATGGAAATTGTGGAATTGGACCTTTTGGAGCATTTTCTTTTTTCTTGAAAGAGGAGAATAAAACATTGAGAAATGGTTTTGTTGGTGTTGATGATAATTTGAGTGGAAGAGTGAGAGTGAGACATGAAGATGTTATGGAAGCTGTGAAATTGGCTGCTAATAACCAACCGTTTGAAGTTGTTTACTATCCAAGAGCAAGCACTCCTGAGTTTTGTGTTAAGGCTTCGGCTGTGAAGGCTGCTATGAGAATTCAGTGGTGTTCTGGAATGAGGTTCAAGATGCCTTTTGAAACTGAGGACTCTTCTAGGATTAGTTGGTTTATGGGAACCATTGCTTCAGTTCAGGTTGTTGATCCTATTCGTTGGCCTAATTCGCCGTGGCGCCTTCTTCAGGTATATTTTTTGTTACTATTTTGAGAAAATCTATAGCACATATTTTCATAAGTGATTCAGTTTGTATGCTTCTGTGGATATCCATATTTGCTTTGTCAATCAATATTCAGTTTTATGATTGTCTCAGGTGTTTGTGGTTATTTAATGTGAATATCTGTAAAACAAGTTGATTGAGCTGAAATCATAGATTTTATTTGTGCAATAATTGAAGTGAAATTGTGCAAAAAAATTAGTGCAATTGTTGAACTGTGAATTTTTAAATCGCAGTCGCAATGCGAGCCTGATATTATGGAGAATCACAGCCAAGTGTGACTAATATGTGTCCAATATGTTCACGGAGATATTTAATCCTTGATATTGTAGCCCCGATTGTGGTCGTGGACTTTTATTTAAAACCCTGGGGGATTTTCGTGGTTATGTTTTTGTATGCTTGATTTGATTGCATTCACATCTTAGTTCTACATCAATCTCTGTGTTCTTGATGAAATAATCATGCATTCTCTATTATCAATATCTTTTACCCCTACTACAGGTTACATGGGATGAGCCAGATTTACTACAAAACGTGAAGCGCGTTAGCCCGTGGTTGGTCGAATTAGTATCAAACGTACCAGTCATTCATTTCTCACCATTTACTCCACCGAGGAAGAAGCTGAGGTTTCCACCAAACCTCGACTTTCCCCTCGACATTCAATTTCCGTCATCGACGTTTTCAGGCAACCAGCTCGGGCTAAACAGCTCTTTGTTTGGTTTATCTGTTAATGCTCCTGTGTGTATACAGGGAGCCAGGCATGCTCAATTTGGAGGAATATCACTTTCAGATTTCAACCTTAACAACAATAAACTTCAGTTAGGGTTATTTCCTACTAATATCCAGCACCTCGATGTGCATAATAGGATTTCAAATGGAAACAACAATGATAAAACCAAAGAAAGTTTATCATGCTTGTTGAGTATAGGGAAAATATCTGATAAGAGTTTGGAGAAATCTCAATCTGATGATAATGTTGTTAAGAAACATCAGTTTTGTCTTTTTGGTCAACCAATACTCACTGAGCAACAAATTTCTAAAAACTTTTCTGAAAAAAATTTAGTTGATGTGAGTAAGGACAAAGAGAAATGGTTTTTGGATGCATTTTCAGCAGGAAAAGGTTCCGATGCTGCTGAGTTTAGTTGGCAACTTGGTTTGGATATTGGTCATTGTAAGGTTTTCTTGGAGTCAGAAGATGTCGGAAGGACACTTGATTTATCACTTCTTGGTTCTTATGAAGAGCTCTATAAGAAACTGGCTAACATGTTTGATTTAGAAAAATCTGAGATGTTGAATCGTGTGTTCTACCGTGATGCAACGGGTGCTGTGAAGCAAACCGGTGAAGAGCCCTTCAGGTATTGCTTTTGTGTTTGAGTAAACAAGTGAATTGGTTCTTGAATATGTCACACATGTCATTGTAGTCCTTGAATGTGTCAAAATTACAAAAACAGCATTGAATACGTCTTTTGCTAGTCAATTTTGCCTTAAATGTGTCTTTTGTTAGTTTGTTTGGTCCCCGAACAAGTCTTTATGTTTGTCGATATGTTGTTTTCAATGAAATTACTAAGACTATGTATCATATCACAATGATCCACCATGATTTTCCAAAAGCTACACTTTGTAACTTCTACAAAATCACGGTTGATTATCATGATTCTGACATATTCACCTTGATACCAAATATACACTAATAGAAAAAACAGTAAGGTATGTTTTTGAAGTTTCAATACATTCAGAGACTATAAATCTATAATGATATTGCCACACAGATTCAAGGACCAAAATGACTATTTCCCTATGTGTTTTTTCCCTTTTTACCATGACTTTTTTCAGATGCATGTTACAGTCCAAATCTTGTATTGTAACCAAAAAGAAAAGTCATGGCAGTGACAGAAAGATTAACCCCATTTTCCCATTTTCCCCTTTTTACCATGACTCTCATTGCAGTGAATTCATGAAGACAGCAAAAAGATTGACAATTCTGACAGATTCAGGCAGCAAAAATGTCAGAGGGTAAGAGACAAAATGAGCTCAGTCTTGTTTTATTCATCTGTATAATCATGTACTAGTTTAATAGTATTTTGGTGAAATTTTTAAAAAGGGATACAATAAAATATCTCCATACACCATAGCTTGTTTACTCTCAATTTAGTTCTTTTATTTTCTTTGCCACTTAGTTCATAATACAGTATATAGAAACAATTAGTCATGTACGAAAAATCGGTTTTATTAGTCTCTGATATTATATGTTTATGTTAGAGGTTAACAAAACATATTTCATATACTTTATATCACAAGTTGCTTGAGATCAAGATCGGACGATCACAAATACCCTGACATCAGTATATTCGTATAATCGTATTCATCCCAAAATTGTTGTGTACTAATACTTATTATTTCAAATCTGATTTGCAGGATCTGGATTACAGGAACTCACAAGGGTGAACATGGATTGAATGCATCAAACAAAACAGGTCCTCTAAGCATATTTGCTTAATGTGGTGTAACATTTGAGATATTGTTATTTGCTTAATGTGGTGTAACATTTAAGATATTTTTAATTATGATAATGTGAAATTGAAAGACAGTTTAAGATATTAATTACCTCTGAAAAATCTGAATATGAAGAGAATATTTTTATTGAGGTTACTGTTAGTGTTATATCCATAAAAAGAAGATTCTCTTATCAAGTAGAATGAGATTGTTTATGTTTATTTTAAGTTTAGAAATAATGATGCTTACATCATGGTCAACTATTATAGTAATAATGTTAACCAAGATTTGGACCCCACATTTGGTTAGTTGTTTATTTTTTTCATTATTATGTACTTAATTAATTACGCACTTTCTGTCTACGTGTCTCCACGTCACTAGTTCTAAATGCACCAAACTTGTTACTATCATGACATTCATTCATGACAAACCTTGTAATCTTTTTCCTCCATTTGTTTCCGCTATGGTCTTAGAAGTAATTTAGTGACTAGATTCACATAAGTTAAGTGTGAAGAAGTGCGGAATTCTAATTTCAAGATCAGACTCCTATATATCAATATATTTACGATTACCAAATAACTTGTACTTCAAGATCATTTTCCATTGTTGGTGCGACCAATTTTGAATTTTTTTAGAGCTTCTTTTCATTGGCAACTCATGATCTATTGTTTACATCGACGACAAGAAAAATGATTGAGTATGGAAGACGCATTGTTACACGCGAAGATTTAAAAATAGGGACTAAAACTAAATATGGTCTATGTGGATCACTTGTGGTGGGGGACCATATTAGGTTTAGCCCTTGCCCCGTCTATTTTGTTGCTTGTCATTTTATTTGTTTTTGTTGACATTTTCATATTATAAAGTGTTTTAATTGTTTCAATTTCTTTTACACCTTTGTTTCATTGTGATATTTATGAAAAAAGTGTAATATGTCTTTGTAAGTTTTGACTTTTAAATTCTTTTCTATCTTATATTGGAGTATTACATCGTAAATTTTTATAAGCAAGAAAATATTTATGAAAGAAATAAAAAACACATTACTCATATAATTGGATATATCTAAGGAAGTACTCACTCATGAGTCTCATATTTTGCAATTTTCCTTTTTTAAATTATGTATCACTTTAAAATGTCAAAAAATATTTATTACTTTTCTAATAAAATACTAATAATATCCTTATTTAGTCGATTAAACAATCTATCCACCTACCTAACTAGTGAATAACTATCAGTTTCAACCATACCATTTAATATGATATAACAGAATTTGAACATCAATCTCAACATATAACATTCAATGTCTCTATCAACTAAGATATGTTCACAGAAATAAATATATTTTGTTTGTCTTTTTGGTAGATAGAGAACATGACAAATTATTAGAAAATCACACACGTAAAATGGAATGATCAAAGTTCAAATTATGATCATAACATATCATTTAACAATTTCAGCATTTCCGCCGGTTGAATATATTGTTAGTTCAAGTATTTGGGTTTTTGAGGGATTAGGAATATTAAATAGGGGGGGCAAGCGTGCGCACGTACCTGACTTTGAGGGCGTTTGATTGATTTATTAGGTAACTAGCTAGGTGGGTTTTGGATCTATAAATCCAGAAAACATGGTATGGGTTTTGAGGGCACTTGTTTGTTTGTTTGACGGACAAACAGGAACTGGTCTCCACACACACACCCCACACACAACTAATCTACTACTCCTTCCGGTCTTTAATATAAGAAGATTTTTACTTTTTAGATTCATTGAGAATCTAATGTATCTAGACCACATTATTGACTAGATACATTAGATTCTCAATAAACCTAAAAAGTAAAAATCTTCTTCTATTAAAGACCAGAGAGAGTATTATGTTGTCCAAACCGCACCAATTACCATAGTACTAGTAATGTAGAGAGTATTAAATTTGCATGAATGGGTTTTGTCATTTTGATTCTCAATTCTCAATAATATGTGACGTCATGCGTGGTAACTACACAAACAAATTACTCCCTCCGTCTCATAATACAATACGTACTACTACATATGTCCTTAATTATAAGACTCTTTTTGACCACTGCATGTATGTCAATGTACAATTTTGACCACTACTATCTTTAATTGTCTAATAGTACAAATTATAAAAATTTGATATTTTGAAAAAACTCATCAAAACAAATCAAACAAGATCTTATATGCTAATATTTATATCTATGGATTATTAAAAAAATACGGTTAAAACAAGATAAATGAATAGTGCAATTTTGTCAAAAATAATCTTATAAAAAGGGACGGAGGGAGTATATCTCATTTAATTATATTCTCTATCTCAAATTATTTGCTACATTAAAAAATTAAGACAAATTTTTTTTATTCTTTTTAAACATATTTCATTTCAAATCATCAAATTACTTCACTAACTATCATTAATAAAAATATTTTAGCAAATAAACTCATTCTATCAGCATTAAGATCAGGGACGGATCTAGAATATTTTTTTCGGTGTGGCCAAATTATATTTGCATAAAAAACCATAAATAAATTTATTGTACTCAAACATGAAAAATATATTTTATCTGTCTTAAAATTTTGGTTCTTTTGGAGTTTTGCGCATAGGTTAAAAAATAAAAAATGTTAAAATGTTAAGTTATTTTTACTCTTACTTTTTAAAAAAAAAATCAAAGTTTAGAAAAGGAGAGAATAGTAAAAGCTTAGTATTCTCTTCATCATACTTAGCATTGTACTTCTCTTTTATTTATCATATTTTGACATGATATGAATATATATGAGTTTTTTAAAAAACAACAGTTCAAGATAAAAATAATAAAAATCATGACCAAAAATCAAATATTTTGAATTTATTTTTTCTGGATGATTTTTTTCTAAACATACATGAAAGAAAATCATTCAAAAATACACATTGTTTTAACAATAGAGATCAAAATTGAATATATTATAAGAATAAAAACATATTTAACTTATATACCCATACATGTATAACAAAAAATTAAATTTTTATGGTGTGGCCATGGATCAACAAAATCAATCATTTATTTATTTTAAAATGTATGAAAAATTCAAACACTTATTGTGAGAAGGAGGGAGTAATTAAAGTAGTACTAGTAATTAATATTGGTGTTTAGTTTTGTTGAGTAGGAACCAAGTACTAATAACTAAGCACACGTGAGAATGGGGACAAGATACGTTTCAAAACAAAAAATTTGACTGAACAAACATACGTTTCAGGATTACTTTAACTTTCACATGCAAACGCCACCTATGTCGCCGTTTTGATGCCCGGTCCTTTTCATTTCGGGATTTGCCACCTCCCCTTATACCCTTATACATTTCTACTTCCTTCCTTTCCTCAGTACTAAAATATAAGTCGTTTAAACATATCATACATATTAAGAAATGTAAACATTGTTGTATCAAAAAGAGAAATTATGAATTAATTTACAAAATTGTCTTTTATTAATAGTATAAAAAAGATAAATTATAGAAGTAAAAGAAGATAGAATAATAAATAATTAAGGATATAGTAAGAAAATTAGCATTTAATGTTGCATTGGTATTATAAATTAACTTATATTTTGGTACAAATTTTTTTCCAAAACGACTTATATTGTGGTACGGAGAGAGAGTAGTATTTTGGACTGTGCATATTTTGCATTGGGATGGAGAGGCATCTCCATACTTCATTATTACTTCCTCTCTCTCTCTATGTTTTTTTCTTATCATGTTATATGTTGTGAGTTTTAAAATGTTTTATTTTTTTCATGGTTAAAAGTTCAGGGCGGATTCTAATAAATGTGATCGAACCATGATTCTTTTTATTAAATTCAGAGTCCATCATCACTGAACCAACTAAATTTAAAATTCATATATCTAATAATGATACTTGTTGTAAATGTCAACAAAGGTCTGAAACCGTCGTGAATGTATTAAAATATTATGAAGAAGTTAGACTATTTTGATCCCCATTCATTCAAACTTAAGTTAGGACAAAATGTTTCAGTTTAAGCCTTATCCATTGGCTTGAAAGGAACCTTAATAATGAGACTATTGAAAATTCTTTGTGGAATTAATTAGACTACATTCTTTTATGTTTCTGTTAATATCTTGTGGAAATATCAAAATGAGTTTATTTTTAACTAATTATTCAAGCTTCATGTGAATTGATGTGTTCATATAGCTAATCAACTCAAATGTGGTTGTTGATATCAATACTAAATCATCTGCATATTAAGAGCTGTCTAACTCTGTCTTACCTATTAAATAAAGACATCTACTTAATGATAAGTACAAGTTCAATGTTAATGGTTCTAGAGGTTTATTAAATGAAACTCGAGGAAAGCTTATTTTAGAGTTTTATTATAAAATCGGTGCTAGCTAGTAACTCCCACCGAAATGTGAAGTTTAGTCCATGAAGTGCTAATATCATGTCATCTCCAAATAGACTGTGTCATCACCTGCCACACAATCATATATAATCTTAAACTTTTATTTAAAGAGGTAATTAGTCTTCTCAATCTATCTTATTGATATGCTTCCATTTGATTTCAAAAGGTTAATCACTGATATACTAGCTAAACAAGGATACGAATTCCCCTTCTATCAAGTTTTACTTTATGATAAGTGTAATTTTCTTAATGTCCTTTAATTTGTTGGATTGTGATGATTATTCATTTTTCGTTTAATTAGTCGCATGCCTCTTTTTACCATAAATCATAAAAATTAGGTTTTAGTACCGTGGAAAATCCAAGGCGTGTGAAGGAAGATGCATGGCGCGTGAAGAAAAATGCAAAACACTTTAAAATAAGATTTCTACATTTCCCAAAGGACAGGATCATGATAACCTCTGGCTCGCAAGTCCAAGAGCAACGGACGGAAAGCAAGGAAATGTCACCTACAGAAGGAGGAAAGAACTTCGAAGAAAGACTAGTCCAACTCTTAGATGGACAGATGCCGACACTTGAGTCAAAGTCTTCAACCGACAGTACAGAAAGAACTAATGTCCCCATTGTTATGATCAATACAAACATGGAGTTTGTGAACAGTATGTAGTAAAAACCATAAGTCCTTAAAAACTCACATAAAATGAAGGGACCAGAGTTCAAACTTCGGTCATGAATATTCGACACAACAATTTTGACATTTTCTACCTGTTGAAATAAAATTTGTGAACAAAATTGCAAACCCCCACTATGGGGGATAAACCATGTATACATTGTAACCTAAAAAAAACCATATAAAGATTAATATGACAATGTATAAGAAACATCAATTTGACGTAAATTCTTCACATTCAATTATTTAAAAAAAATTAAAAATTCAAAAGCTAAATTAATATAACGGCTTAAATTAAACATTTTTTTGGCCAAACAAGCAATCTAAATTGAAAACCATATCTAAGTATTCAATAAATGCAGAAATTCTCTTAAAAGCTAAAACACACTAGCATAAGGCAAAACTTCAAATTGATAAGCATGCTTAATATCTCACAAGCTGAAACAGAATCATAACCTAATTTAAACAAAAATATACTGTACACTAATTTGTTGAATAACCTTGCAAACCGATAATAAGGTCCACCGGTGTTGGTCCAATTTTTCATAGACAGTAAAATCAATATTTACCACCATGTCTGTCACTCTAGAACAGTAACCTCTTGGTCAACCCTCCAGTAATTTGTATCATTGAACTCCTTCACACCTTGACTACCCTCTTCAGAATTTTCCTTTTCTGGCACTTTAGGGGATCCGTTTGTTTTTAATGGTCCTGCTTCTCCAACTATCCCTTCTTTGAGAGCATGTTCCATTGCCTTACCTGCGCCTTCTAACTCTACGCCTACAAACTCCACATCCTCTTCAAATAAGGAGGGCACAGCTACCGATCTTTGACTTGAGCCGCCACCTGCATCAGTCGAATCGCTAGTAATTGGTGATCCATTTGATGGTACACATTCCCCATTTGAAGAATTTGGATTCTGGTCGCCTAATTGAGACTTACTAGACACATTACTACCTGATTCATTATGATCCAGAAAAGGATTCATACTTGAGCCAGCAACTTGCATATCTGATGGTTCACCCCATCCCACCCAATCTGGTAAAGGCCTATCCCCAAACAAGTCCTCGTTGTCTGTTGCCTCAAACTTGTAGAATCCCATGTCGTGCGAAGTGCTTGCCTTCTCACTTTCAAAATCTAAAGTGCCTTCATTCATGGGATCACCACTGCCAGTTAATCCACCAAGTATGTTTGTGCTTGAACTAGACGTACTATTCACATTATTTCTGTTGTCAGCCAATTCTTCATCCTCTCCAACCACTACCTCGTCATCCTCATCATCATCATCATCGTCGTCGTCATCACTACTGTTGCTACCACCATTTATGGCTCCATTCAAGTTTATCTCATCCATCATCTCAGAGGATGTGCCCCCGTTTGCATCACCAACTCTGTCATCTTGGAATGCAAACCAGTTGGAGTTTGTAAACAGACTGCTGCGTAAAACAAAAATGCCAACTTATATCAACATTTACAGTTGAGTGATATAGAAAACACCTCGGACATCTAAAGCTTGGCTTCCATGTTAAGTAATCATCCATAATAATGAGGGGGAATAAAATCATATAGCAATGCACCTTAAAATGGGCCCTAAAGGATTGAAGATCAAAACACATATGCAATCATGTGAATGAAGAAAACAAAAATTAAGCAGGACCTTGTAGAAAACTTGGTCAAAAACTGTAAAAACAGCTATATGATGATCATTTGTGGGTAAGTATCATTCATATGTTTCCTTCGGCGAATTTTTGTTAACAAAAGTTATCCATTGTTTAAATCTATCAAATTCAAAATATATACTTAAGCACAATATTCAGATTAAGTACTAAACTGCAGTAATTTCCTGGTTGCAATCTTAACTGCTATATACTACTTAGCTTTCATACTTTTCCCACTTCTATCACTTAGCCACCCCTAGTACTAATTTCTGGATGTGAGGAAGGATAGTAGTACAAAAGCACAGGCAAGTCAACCATTAAGTTGAAACAGAAATATGTTCAGAGCTGAAGAAAAGAAAGGGAAAAAAAACACATTCTATAACAATAGCTGACAATATATAACATGTTTTATGTGTAAACCTAAGTGATTTCTTAATGTATCAAATTTTGCATAAAAATACCATACTACCTGTTAAAACAAGATCATATCATACTGCCTGTTAAATACTCACCTCCCTTGATCATCACCGAGTCTAAGTGATGATATGACTACTTCAGCAGAATCATCATCAAAGTAGACATCCTACATTTGATCAAACCAAAAAAAAAGGTTAACAAAAAATGTAAGAACGCTTATAAAATCAAATCAGTTATCTGAAACTACAAGATTACTATGTGCTGGAAACGCTAGCCGCCTCCATTGCAGCCACTTGGGTTGCCTTCATTGCAGCTAACTTAGGGTTTTGAGTTAGACTCAGTCCAAATTCTGATATGAATATTCGGGCAAGAAGGTCTCCAAAACCTAAAGTGCTCTGATATGTGTCTTTGGTTTTCGGTTTTAATGGTGTGTCCGAGTGATGACACTGATTCTGATCTATATAATTAGGGTGTATACATGTTTTTCCTCCATTACATGCTTTGGGTGATTACTACTTGAATAGGAGGCAATCAAAAAGTAAAGCAATTAATGTTCAAAATAGTAAAGCTACAAACTACAAGCCACAGAACATTGCAATGGTTGCTTCATATATGTATGAAGTACACGTGGCCATATTGAGCATGGGATAGTCACCAAATTTTGAAGTGAGAAAGACATTTAAAAGAGCCAAAGTGGTTCTCGAAAACAGTGGAACCAATCAAATACAATTACTTTAAATACCATAAACAAACAAAGCTGTTACCTCATCATCTCGCTCAACACCACCGTTATCCTATAAGTAAGATCATCATCACATTAGTTTGGTATATGTAGGTTGCAGTGACCAACATGAAAGACAAAAATGAGATGTTATAAAGGGGGAGAGGGAGAAAAATGAAAGCACAAACAACTAACTACAAACAAACCTCTTCATTATCCTCATTGCCATAAATTTTATATCCAAAAGCCTGGCTCAAATTATTTGCTAATGCTGTAACATCATAGTCTCTGTCATGTATATCATCGTCATCACTATCCCTCATCCTATCTTGTAATGCAGTTGGACGCCTGCACACATAACAAGGAAAATAAAATATCAACCAAACACCTATTCCTTCATATAATCGCCGCAGATGTCATCATATGTCTACCCATTTTAAAGATTTTGGTACACTAATACCACATATGATACCCTTTTACTGCACATGTTATAAAATGACCTGTAATATACAGATATATATGAATAAAAACATAAGCGTTGCCTATGTTTACCTATATCACTAAACCAAAATTTACACCACCAATGAAGACATTATGCCAAAGAAATACACCTTGATTCTCACACTGACTTTTTTTAGGACCTTAAAGCTTGATAATTGAAATCAGAACTTACCCACAAGCCCAGCGGTTAACGTTCTCAACCACATTCCGCTCCTGAAGAACTGTAGCTTGCCACTCATTCCACTCGTGGTTCTCCTACAAATGATGAATAAATAAAGTTATAGTATATAAAGAGTGTTCATCCAAACATAATTTCCAGATGTAAGTTCAACCTCATTATTTTAAGGCACAGAAGAACCACTCAACTGAGAAAGCAAGAGAACAATGAAGTCCAGTGGAACAAACACATACAAAATAATGCAGTTCTTTAGAAGAAAAGACATTGCTCAGAGATCTAAAGCCTAAACATCTTGGATGCTTTTGTTATGGAAATGATTATTAAAAAGTAAACTTAACACATCAATGAAGCTTATCCTCAAAGCAAAACAAATGAACCATTACACAAGACTGTCAAAATGAGACACCAAAGCATCTGTGATGAGTTTGTTAAGCAAACTTTTCAAGGATTCAATTAAAGGCATAAGTTGGCAAAGTTTAATGAATTACTTAGTACTTTACTTACTATGAAAACCATGAACCTTGTTCTGTGAATGTGGAGAAAACTAACCTGAAGACGTGCCAGAATGTGGTTTTGGTTATGAGCCAAATGTACGAGTTTATTAGCAATTCGAGTAATATGTCCAATATTTCCTACCCGTGTCGCCCGTTTTCCAGCTGCGGGTACTGTTCGCTGCAAGATCACATAAATTCAGTTAAAAGATGTTCCTGTACAGTGCATAGAGGAACTCATGTTTGATCTACTTTATTTTCTCATTTACTTCAATAACATGAAGAAAATCAAGATAGCTGAATTTCACGTGCTATCAAAACAATTCAAAGTGTCACATGTTTCTCAGCATCATACTTTTAAGAGCTGTATATCAGTGACCAAATACAGATAATCTCATTTATTAGTTTGAGGCCTCCGTTTACCTGATTGCCTTCAGCAGAAAGAACACATTGTTTATCTACTTGGAGAAATCTCCCAATTAAATCACAATCTTGGAGAAGATGATCAACAATAGCATCAGCTTTGCTTTCCAAACATGATAATATGATGCTTTCTATGTGATGGTGTAATGAATTATGGTAGGGATACCTGTATTAGTAGATAATGCGTCGAGAGTGAGAAAAACATATGCACAATGCATCAAGTTTACTTTAGACATCTACGCAACTTTGCAAAACTGAAATTTAAAAGTTTCTTACTCAAAAAAAAGGTCAACAATTCGTCCAATGGTGCCTGAGTTAACCAACTCTTTTTCCGACACTTCATTTGTAGTTTTTAAAAGTTCTGCAATAAATTCTACGATCTGAAATAAATAGGAAATTGATCAGAGAAAGAAAATGTATTGAATATGATAATAGAGCTATCTTTGTTTAGGAATTGAAGAACGCTAGAGGTACACAATGAAGGTTATCTGTAAAATAAAATTAAATCTCAACCGATCAACTACTACCTAGTTCCAAAAGGGGCAGCCACGTCAAATTTGTGATAAAATATACAAACCTTCAATCGATGCTTGCCAAGTGGAGGTCTCAATTCACCGTAAGTTGTCGGCAATACCTTGTCATCAGATGACACATCCAAAAGCACGAGCAAATCGCCTGTAGACAAAATATACAACCTTAATGATGATGTGACAAGGCTGCTCGAACAAGATGTTCCAGACTGTGCACAAAATAGAAGTAAAGAGTTTTTCTTATCATTCTTCAAATATAATCAAAGGTGCATAACTACTGTCATTAACTACATCCCTCACCTCCCCCCAAAAAACGCTAAACAACACTAAGGGCATGTTTGGTTCAACCGAGGGGGAGGGGAGGGATTTTTAAGGAGGTGAAGTGAGATAAAACATAATTTATTATGTTGACAAAATTATCCTCACTTTTTTATTAAAATCCTAAATTATCCTTGTTGAAATATTAAAAAATTAGGTTTTTCTTTTTTTGACAACAAAAAAAATTAGGTTTTTTACTCATTAGATTTTTTTTGGTTATATATCCATTAGATTTTTTGACATAATATATCCATTATAATTTAATCCTTATTTTGAGTTTATAAGGTTAAGGGTAAAAAAAGTAAATTAATTCTCCCCTCCCCTCATTAAAAAGTTGAACCAAACATAAAAGTTTAAAATATCCCCTCCCCTCCCCTCCAAAAATCCCAAACCAAACAGGGTGCACAACATTCTAACCAAAGGTATTTTGATAACTATTGATGGCTAGAATAATTGGGAAGCAAATGTCTATCAAAAATGAAAATCAGTGATACAAATAATCAATAGTTCTTAAAATAATTAGAACTGAAATCGCATTACAACCCATTTTATTGGCAAAGCTCCATACATCTTTCTTCTAGGAAAAGTATTGTTCCACTTCCTTCCAATTTATAAATCACCAACACGGACACGACATTGACACGTCAACACTAGTAATAACTAGAAAAATAATGACTTGAATGAAATCACACATGTCAGACACCTAAAATGTCTTCAGTCGGATGTGTCGGTGCTGTAGAGCTTTCAATTGGTAAACTCCAGAATATTCTTCTACTCATTAAGAGAAACTATCAAGAAGGATCTAGAGATAAATGAGTTGGAGATGCACATCGTTTTTGATAGAACACTATGGCGTCGTTTGATTCATGTGGCCAACCCCCCTTGGTGGGATAAGGCTTGGTTGTTGTTGTTGTATAATTTTATTTCAACAAATGGAAATCTTAATTTGAGTTTCCAAGTTCCAACCAAGTAAAACACAGGAAAGGTCTACATTACAATGTTACAAAATCACCAAAAACTATAATTACACAGACCTTTCTTGAGGATTCCACATAATACACCTCCTGTCTCCTAAGGACTTCACTCTAGTGTTTTTTTCTTCAAAATCATATTATTCATCAAAATGACTGTGCATCTCATAACATAAGTGAAAAAACCTATAAGCTTTTCTAAATTGAAATTCTAGTATGATCTTTTTATATATTGTTTAGGATTATTGTGTAGGCATATCATATCAGGTAAACACGAAAAATATCTCCTATATTTATCTCATATTTATTTCCTTGAGCCTATAAAAAGTTGAGTCCCGTGTGTAGCTGAAACACCCAGTATTCAACATGTCTCTCTTCCCTCTCTTTCGACAAGGAACATATCATTCTAAACATGTAACATACATAAATGGAAAATCCTAATGTTGGGCATATAAACTATTCCACACACGGGGATAACAAATTATACTTACCAAGTTTAGGGAGCATTGCACCAATAGTATCTGGGTTTACAGGGATTGTTGGCTCATACATGTTTTGACTTCGGAATGAATGAAAAAATGAAGATGAGACAGCTGATTTTTTGGGATCCAGCAAAGAAATACACACACAAAGTGAGTTGACAAGACTAGACTTCGATTGTGAATCTTCCAATGCATAATCCAGGATTTTTGCAACAAAACTGCAAGGTAATAAAATAAAAAATTTACTAATAATTTACAGGTATATACTGAGAAAGCAGAAAGTAAAGACTTGCAACGCAAACCTTGGACTTGAAAGCTTAATTGCTAAAGTGGATGATGGAATTCGTGTTATTGTACATAATGTTTCAGCTACATTGACATGAACTTCAGGAGGACTCTGGTTCAAACAAAACGGAAGCCTTTGTCAGATTATTTATAACAAAATACAATATGAAAGCCAAGATCCTATAAAATTCAAACACTCCATCTTTCAGTATGCCAAAGGATTTCTCTCCATATTTTTCCATTAACGGAAGGGTGTGACTTCGTGTAAGCTAAATGAACAACAGTGCAATCAAATTTTAATAACCATCCTGGCGATCATCCACCAATAAGTTAATAATCTAACCACCCACAAAATGTGATCAGCACTATGATGTTTTGTATTCAGCTAGGCGCATATACAACACATAGCTAATCATGAACGTCTGGTTGGAGGAATATAAACCCACACTAAAAATGTTTCGCTTACCGAGGGACTTAATTTATCAACAATCATCTCTAGCAGGTTGCTCTCAGCCAACCATTGCATGACATCTATAAAGTTGGGATATGCATGGTCATCAGCACCGACTAATCGAACCAAAACCTGTGCAAAAAACTTACTCAGAACCCATTCTAGCACATAAGCAAGATCTTTCAATTATATTATAGCCACTAGATAGATGTTTACCTCCATGATGGAAGTAATGCCTATCAAATCAACCAGCTGCCGAAATACATGCTGATGGGCCTGCAGAAAGTATGCTGAAGCGTGAATGCAAGACGATTTGACAAGGATACCACGTAACATAAATGTTAACTCTAAAATAGACTACAAACTGTTTCACATAAAGATGCTATGAACAAAAGAATTAAGTTTGATACCCAGTGGTAGTTTGTTGTCTCATTAAAAACACATCTATAAAATATCACATTGTAATAAAAAAATTACTAAAAATCAACATTGATCTACTTACTTGAACATAACTGATAAGTTGTGCTGTCTTCCGGATCATTAGACAAACAACAACCTGGAAATGGCAAGAAATCAACATCAAGTGATTTCAATGCATCCATATAGCTACTGTAGACAAAATGTCATAACAAAAAACTCTGACTGTAAAACATATACCTTGCTGAAGTACCCAGCCAACAAGGTACTATGAGAACGATCAGGTTCCAAGAAGGAGAACAATAAATCCATGAGCTGCAATAACAAGAATGGTAAGTGGAAACAATTATAAGCAGAGCATCGCCATATAAACTAGTACAAAATCAAGGTGTGTCGCAAAAATAGAGTACAGACTTCCTCTTCTTCCACCAAGGTCTTCAAAATGACATCAATTTCACATGTAAAGATCTCACAGGCCATGAACGGAAACCTAAAGAATAAACCAATGATCAGATGCTAAAATGGGGAAAACAATAAAGTTGAAACCTAAGCTCTTTTGAAACAAATTATTAATTAAAACTGCATACTTGAAGACCCGTTTGTTTTCAGCATCGATTGGTGGTTCTTCAATAATGTAGCGAAGCAATTGCTCAACCTGAGCTCTATCTCTTAGACTGAAAGCAAAACACAACAATAGCATAAAATTGGCAATTATCTTTCATTGAATCATCTTTTTGTATCATACCTGTGCTTTATCTAATTAAACTTACTCTCACTCAATACTGAAGGTAAAAAATGGGCAGATACAGAAAATAAGTAAAACAACAACAGCTAAGCCTTAATTAATGAGACGACTGCATAGATAATTTATTAGACAAAAATAAGCACAGGAATGGCTGAAAATTGTTAGCTAAGGGAAAAAATCGATTATTTGAACTGATCGAAAACATACAAATTAATGAGACGACTGTTTAAGGCCTTGCATTCCTGGATTATTTCCTCTTCATCCAGAAGCTCTTCCAAAGTGTAGTTCTCCTTGTCCAATACTGCATCAACCTATAGACCATCAGAAACAAACACAAATGAGTCATTAAACAAACAATTAATCTGGAAAAACTTCCAGCACCCTAAACTTCAATCATTAAACCAAGCAGCCATCTTAATAATTTCAAATTAATTTATCTATCATTCCACACAACATAGAAATATAATAATCTTTAAAAAGCATAGAAAGATTTCAAGAACCATAAACACATGAAGCAAAAACTTCCATATCACAAAAAGACGATAACCAGTTTGAAATTTGAATTCAAATCTATAAAAACACAAAAGCTAAAAAAGATTTTAAAGAAACTTTTTATCAGATTCTTTTCTTTCTTTCTTTCTTTTTTTTTTCATAAAGTTTGATTATACTTATACATCTTTAAACACAAACTTTTCAATAATCAGTAAATTATGCCCAAATTAACATCTTAAGATAACTAAAAATAACATAATCCAAATTAATTATTACTAGTAATTAATTGAATAATTCGTTAACTAAATAGACTGAAATTTACAACCGAATTAAATTATACAGAAGCAAAAAAGAAATTAGTTAAGCTAAATTCAGTTCAGCAAATCAAAAAGAAGAAACACGTGAACCTAGAAAAAGGTTAATCACAGTATAAGAACAATTAATTATGCGGAATTAAAGTGAAATTAACAAATCCTAAATATAATAAGCACGAATTTGAAAGAGAGAAACAAAAATGAAGTTAATTAAGTGATACTGGAACTAACAAGAGAGAAAGAATTGAGTAAGAGTGATGAACTGACCGGAGAAGAGGCGGAAATGGAGGGAAGCTTCCAGAACATGACGGCGAAGAAGAAGATGAAAGAGAGAGAGAGAGAGAGAGAGAGAGAGAGAGAGTTAGGAGGAAGGGATCTGTGGTGAATCTAGAAGAGGAGCATGGAATTGGGGGGAATTGGAAACCCTAATTTGGATGGAGATCGAGAGATAGAGAGAGTGTTGGTTGGTTGCTGCGGTGAGTGAGTGATTGGAGGAGAAGAAGTGAATGGAGGCGAAGTGGCTCCGGTACAAAAATATACTACTACAATAATCTACTCTTACGGATTTTTATTTTGTGAGAGAGATTTTGTAATAGGGTTCAATTTATTTATTTATTTATTTTACAATGCAAAAAAAAAAAATTAATATGTTCGATCGATCAACATGTTTTTATATCATTTGAATTTGACATTTTTTGTTTTCTTGTATTCGTGGATCTTTCAAATAAAGTTCAAAAGGTCTATGAATGTAGTCTTGAGTTTTGCAATCCAAAAAGATAAAAGCGCAGTTTGTTGCGTTACCTGATTATCTTCTATTCATGAGTAATTAAATTAGATATATATTATGATATTTGTAGAGTAAAAAGAAAACAAATTATTTATTTTAATTCGTTAAAATATATCTCAATTTTTATTGACTATTTTTTTTTTTGAAAAAAATAAACTAATCCACTTAAATTGCTACTGACGAGACGGATATGAGAATTCAATGAGGAGCATATTCACATATCTCAAAATAATATTATTAGGTCAACCCAAAATAGATTCAATTTTGATTGACTATAAGAGTGTGTTTGATAGACTAAAGAACAAAGTAATTGACATGACAAGTTCGATTGTACTATGTTTGATCGTAAAATAATTCTAAGGACTGGATAAATTGGATGACACACCTTAAGAAAATGATAGTTGGTTGTCTTTTTTTTATTATTTTTGACAAACCTGTCTTAGGAACAATTTATATATATTTTTTAATTATATATGGATAGAAAGTAATCATGGAACAAGTTGTGCCGTTGTCTTTTCTTGAATTGCAAAGCTCGTTCTTTTAAAAACGACATCTATAAATCTGGAAGAAACAACATTGTTATGCATGACCTTTCAAACTCTATTTAAAATATTCACAGCTTGTGGTACTAAAAATCAAATACAAATGATATAAAAAAAATTTAGTCAAAAAAAAAATGATATAAAAAATGTTGATTATTAAATTTTATTTTTACTCTTTAACAATTTTCTGTAATTTCTATCAAATTTTTTAATATTCTATTTTGATATTTTTGTTGAAAATCAATAAATGTTAGGTTGTCTTGTTTGACTTTGTAATTTGATTCATTTTCTCATAAAAAAATGAAGATTTTCTCTTCTTTTTTTATTTTGTAAGAAATATTTTTATTATAGTTGTAAAGTGAAAAAAACCCAAGATAACATACTATTAGAAGGATTTCAAATTAAAACCAATAAACCATTCATAAAAATTCGTTACTCAATTTTTTATTTTTTGACAAAAATCACCATCAAAATTCACTACATTTAAATTTATAACATGATTCTCTCTCGTGATCAATGGTAACTGGTAATTGATCACACTCTATTAGTGAAAATTACACTTAAGAGAATCGACTCTCCATATCTTCTACAATTACAATCTATATTCATAACATAATATCATTTTTAGTCTTTCAATTTTTCAAATGAATCGTGTGTCGCACTAACAATAAGTCTTTGACTAATTTTATAATACTAATTCTTATAAATGAGTTAGCACCTAAAATATAATTATTAGTGTTAATTAAAGACATATTTCAAAGAGAAAGAAAAATATATCTAGTAATTTGGATTTGAGTTTATATTTGAAGGTTTAAATCTTCTTCTATTATGAATTCCATTTGAAGAGAAAAGACACAATTTTTTTAAAAGTTTTTTTTTATTAAAAATAAAGGATATTCATTCATTCAAATCGAAAAAGTACAACGATGTAATACAAATTCAAAATAGCCAAAAACAGAAAAGATAAAACTGCAAAAAAACTCACAACATTCATGCTAATAATGGTAATAATAATAATAATCAGAGTTCAAACTTTGATACAATCATTTATTCACATTTAAAAAATGAAATTCTAAGATCTTGCTATCTAATCACCCCATATTATCAATGGCAACAAGGTCGGTCCTCACCCCAAACAAGCATTATTGTTGCTTGGGGCCTCAAAAAAAAATTGAGTGCTTATAGTATTAGATTCAATCTATATTTGACCCAAACAAAATAAAAATGCTTAAGAGCCTTACAAGAAAGGTTTAATGAGTTAGCAATGATAGCAATTGAGAATGATATATTGGAGAATATACAATATGAATACTTGATTGAAAATTTTGCTTCAAAAAATATTAGGAGGAAAACTTTTTTTGAGTGGCTAAAATGTTGATTAGAAAATGACATTTTGTTTATGTAATTTTGAAGTTATTGATACTACTTATAACTTTAATATATGATGTTATTTTAAAAAAAAGTACTATATTTTTTAGTGTAATTTTTTTATTAGAATCCATTTTTATTATTTACCTGAGATTTCTAAAATGTCGGGCCAACACTGAATGACAAAATATAAATCTTGGAGTCACATGTCACTCAACGGGAGGATGGGAGATCTTTTTTGCTCAAGCAGGATGAGTCAACAAGGACACGATAAATCTTGTTTATTATGCTTTCGGTGACAATCATGTGCATGTAGCTTAACTAATCACATTCTTTAGTCCACTCACTCAAACATAGATCATGGAATGTAAGATAATCAAAATGAAAAATAGTATGTTTAACTTTTAATGTGTAATAAGATAAGATAAGATTGAAAATGAGTCGAAGTTCACTTGAATTTTGTGTAACTCAACTTGATAAAATTATACTTTTAATTTTCTATTTTATTTATCGTTTTAGAATATAATAATATTAAATTAAGTGTTCAAGTTTCCAAATATTTTGTCTGTCCACATGTGTAAACTGTCTGTCATATGAAATAAAATTGACGGAAAAGAATAAATTCACACTTTAAACAAACGTTTTGGATCAATATGAAAATTTTAAAATGTTTAGACCAAATTGAAAATTAAAATAAATATTTGAGATTAAATATGTAACTAAACCTAAAAATTATCTAAGATCATAGTATTATTTACATTAGGACTAAAGATCAACTTTATTTAAAAGAATAAAATTTATCATAAGACGTCGCTTATGTTTGTTGGTGCGCAGTACTATGTCTTAAGAGGAAATGCAAAGAACTATATTTTCCAATATGAGACTTAAATAGTAAAATTATAGAGAATTTTTTTTCTATCACGGAAAAATAATTAAATTTAATATATGTGATTTATTTTTGTCATATGCAAAATAATTGTTTCACCATGTTGGGTGATGTTCAAATAAAATATCATATTTTGAGTTACACTTTTTCAAGTAAGAAGTTCTTTATATCATTTTGAAAGAAAAGAAAAAATATCTACAACTCTATTGTTTATAGGAAAACCAAATTTAAACTAACACATCAAAATTCGTAATATATTGTGTTATAAATACCCTTTTGAAATGAAACTTTTGTCATATAAAAACTAAAAAATTGTCTATAACTCTTATGAATATTAACTATGATTATAAATAAAGTTGTTCTAATTGTCATATTATTATTTAAAGTTTACTATTTAGTTAAACGCAATATTTAGAGAAAAAAATTCTCTATAATTTTACTATTTAAGTCTCACGTTGAAAAATATAATTCTTTACAATTAAAATAGTAAAATTATAGTACTTCTTTCGATCTTATATATAAGAAAACTTTTACTTTTTAGATTAATTGTATAATTGATGTATTTAGACAATATTAATGTCTAGATACATTTATTATACAATGAATCTAAAAATAAAACATTTCTTTTATACATAAGATCTGAGAGAGTATTAATCAAAAATATATAAGAAATAAAATTAAAAATAAACTATTATTAGTCAAAGAAACAGTTGTAGACTTGTAGTTATAAATAGTCAAAGGAATTTTTTTGTAGATAGTCAAAACAAAAATAAACTTTTTTTTTTTTATAAGCAAAACAAAAATAAACTTGTTATAAGAACTTAATTTTTTTTGACAAAAGGTTTATAAGAACTTAATTAATACTAGTAATTAATTAAAATTATTAAACCTATTTAAGTGCCCTAAATCATGTATTAACTTGATTTTGTTTACTTAAAAAAAAAGGAAAAAAAGAAAAGTTCACAACTGACGCGTGCACAACACCACCAACATTCAACAACAACTGCACTCTGCAGGCACTGTACTGTGTCTCTCTTCCTTTCATCCTTTTCCATTTCCATCCTTACAATACAGATCTCACTTCAATTCTTCTTCTGGGTATGTCTGTTTCTCTGTTCCTTATTCTATTTTCTGTTTTTTCTCTATTTCATCAACTATAGATTAAGGAATTGATTCTGTTTGGATTTGTTAGTTTTGATTATCAAGTTATAATCTTTATTTGATTTAAATCAAAGGGTAATCGTTAGTTTATAATAATCAAACAAAGTGAATCCTGATCGCCAAATATTAGTTGGTTTAGTGGTGATTGATGCTGAACTCGGTAGGAGGACTACTGTTCGATCCCGGCAACTGCGTTTGAGAAGTGACTGGAACTACTTTATGTCAGAATTCGTTCCGAACTCTGGACTATTGGGTCTTTTTCCCCTAGGAACCAGATGGAAGCCAAAAAAAAAAGTGAATCCTGACCCCCCCACCAATAATATGAAAATAGTAATAAAAAAAATAAAGTTCACATTTTTATTGATTTTGATTCGATTTTAGATCATGGGTGATTAATTGGGTTATTGAAATTTGATTAGATTTGGTTGAAGAAAGAATCTGGGTTGTGTGATTATGAATTGAAGTGTTTGGTGGAGAAATGAACGTGAGCCATGCTTCGGTTCACCCTGTTGAAGAGGTTCCAAATACTGATGGAGCTGTTGCTGTTGCTGAACAAAATGTGAATGTGCCTATGGTCAGGATGAAGGATATTCAAGGCATGCCTGGTACTGTTGGTGGACTATCTTTGCGTATTTCGCAGTTATTTTTTGGTGCTGCTGCACTCTCTATTATGGCTTCAACTAGTGACTTTCCTTCTGTCACTGCCTTCTGGTAATTAATTTTTGTTTATCTTCCTTTTCAGCACTAGTGTTTCACGTTTTTAGTTCTTACATATAAATAAATGCTGTTTTATTTGTGATTATAAGAAGTGTGTCGATGGATTTGGTGAATTTGTCATTTTTAGATCCAGGAGATTCCAATTGAGGAGTTTTGTCTATCATAATTAAGAATAGTGTTGTCAATCGTAGATCGTGACAAATAGCAGTTTGTTCAAATTGCACTATGCTATAGTGTTCTTGAGATGTGTGATTGTGCTGCTGTGTGGAACTTTATCAATTAGTAGGTTGTATTTCATTTTTTATGGTTTGATGCTTGTGAATTCAACAAGTTTGAGTGTGATAGAGCTGCATGTTTGTACACCCTAATGGTATCAAATTTACTGTATGAAGCCATCCATGTTACTCTTTGGTGCCAAAATGGAGCTGTTACAATTATAACATACAATGACTTTCAAATATTTTGTTAACATCTACATAAGCTGCTCTGATAGGTTACACTATAGATTTCTCAATTAAATAGAAATTTTCCGTGTTATTGTTTTTGTTGACACAAAATGATTTCCCTTTCCCACACATCATATAATTTTCTAGTAAAAAATATGATAGCTGTCAATGTTGTCAAATATTAGCCATGGCAGATTGGGGTGGAGGATTTTAACACAGCCGCCATGGCCAATTTGTGAAGAACAGAAGCACCATGTGGCAGATTTTTGGCTTTCCGTCGTCGAAAACATTGATAGCAGCAGATATGTCATTAGACAGGTCTGTGACTGTCAGGAGGGGTAGTGGGCTGAGGGATAACCAGACCCAAGAGGATTGGTATTTTGTTAGTTGAATGTTGTGTGTATATAGCAGTAGGGTGTGGAGAATATGTGATATGTTGAAAATAATAGTAAAAGATAATGTGAATTTGTATTGAAAACAAAGGATAAATGAAAAGACAAAAAATCTGATAGCAATATTGTATTGCTACAAGCCCTTTGCCCAGTAGCTCCAATTGCTTCTTGAGGTTAAGGTTGGTGTCCTGACACTCTGCCAGTTTCTCTGAAACAACTATTATCTCCCATTCAGTTTTACCGGCTCATTTTTCTGATTAACATAATCATTTGAGCGTGCCCTTTTCATACTTTCAAGCTGGAGCTGAAGTTCAACACATTCTGTGTCTAATTCTTCACAATAGTTGTTCTTGCTCGTCAGTTCCACTTATAATGCCAAAATCTTGTGATAAGCCTCTTTTAATTCAGTTTGTGTAAGTTGAGTGGTAAGATCTGTATTTATGGATGCATCATTTTGTATTTGATCTTCAATTATTCTATTGGATTCTTTCAAGGTTTGTAACTCAAATCTCAAGCTGGCAATTTTTTATGTAGTTCCGGAAGTTGATTTGTATTTGTTTGAAACCACCCTTCCAAGTCTTCCTTTTCATATTCAGAACTGTTCGCTTTACTATTTTCAGATTCTCACTTTTCAGTTGGATTATCATGACATCCCGAATAAGTTGGTGCATGACTCATTATTCCCTTTCCCTCTTCCTTATGTAACCAACTCTCCCCTCAAACATATCATCTCTCGCATTGCTAACTCTGCCTCCCCACTGTCCTTATACTGTTTCCTATAATAAGCTTCCCATATTTTGGACCTGCCCTCCACATTGGTTGTTACCTGGCCCAATTCATCCGCACAATTCTCAACACTATGTGAAAAGTTGTAAAGGAAGTAGGAGAGTTAATAGTCTCCATTTCTTTGGTCTTACTGTTTGTAATTGTAATTTCTGGTCCATACCCACATTGAATCTAGTCTAGATTTTGCCCTTGAAATAAAGAATTTTGTTTAAAGTCCCACATTGAATGAGATAAGACCTAAAAAGGTGTTTATAAGCCGGTTTTGTGGGGTTGAGTCCAGACATGAGGGGTGTATGTTGTGAGTCTCACACTGGATGTGATATAGCCTGAAAGTGTTTATAAGTGTGAGAGACGTCCCTTATCTTATAAGCTGATTTTGTGGAGTTGAGTTCGACTCAACTCAAATTCTAAGAAAGTCATTGGCTATTTTCTGAGTTACCAGTTTCTATCAAATTCTAAGAACAGTAATTGTTGTATGAATGGAATGAAAATATTTTGATAATGTCAAATTTTATATCTGGCCTAACTCATCCTCACAAAACCGGCTTGTAAGGTGAGGGTTGCCCATGCTATATATAGCACTACACAGGCCATATCTCTTAGCAATGTGGGACTAAATCTACCCCTTCACACAATGAAGGTGTTGGAGCCTTGGAGGCTGCAATGAAGGCAAGCCAAATAACACAATTAAGGCAGGCTAGGGGCGGGCCGCAATGAAGGTGGAATTTCCAACAGATAATTGCTTATTGCCTTGCCTTAAAGCATTTGATATTGTTGTATGGACGGGATGCTTTTAATTTAATTGAATGTATATATAGATGATAACAGGTTTTGATGGTTCTGATATTAGACACTGCATATCTCATGGCTTAGTTCTAACATAAATGTCCGTGTAAGTGTTTTAGTTATCTTATGAAAATTACATAGTGCATCTCCATTAGATGTTTTCAGCTTATTTCATTAAGTTTCTCGGTATAGCTTATGAATCTTACAAGCGTTTATGCAGTAAGTACCTAATCAATAAGCTAGTAATCTGTTTATCCTATTGAACACATCATTGTATTTTTTTGGCTTTATTCCTTTTGAAGTCATCTCTTTTGATTTGAAATGCTACAACTTTTCATGAAACTCTTGTCTCAACTTTTTTATCAGTTTCCTTGTTGCGGCTGCCGGCTTACAGACTTTGTGGAGCTTTTCATTAGCTATTACCGACGTATATGCCATTTTAGTAAGACGGTCTTTGCAGAACTATCGACTTGTCAGTTCGTTTACAATTGGGGATGGGGTAAGATCTCCATAATTTTGTTACAACAATTGTCACTATTCCATTGATTCCTAAGCTTCATAATGTAGACATGTGAATATTTTACTTCTATTATCATTATTTTCCCATTTGAAAATGACAAAGAGTTAATTCAGAACACCTGTCCTATATGCAGATTACTTCGACGCTTATATTTGCGGCAGCCTGCGCATCAGCAGGAATCACAGTGCTGATTGATAATGATCTTGGTAATTGCGCAATGAATCACTGTGTGCAGTTTGAAACGGCTACAGGCATGGCATTCATATGTTGGTTCACCACAGTGCCGTCATTTCTTCTGAACTTCTGGTCTTTGGCATCACGGTAATTAAAAACAGTGGCATGCACAGCAGCAACAGAAACAAAGGAAGCTTATTGTAAAGTTAAATTTTAGTATCAGGTTTGTGACTGTTGTTTGAAATTTGTTAAGCTTGGTTTCTTGTGTTTGTAGCTAGTAGTAGTACCAAATTGTGTCATTCATTTACTCTTTCCTTGATCAAACAAGAATTCTGAATTGGTATTTTGGAATGTGTCGTGGTTTATTCACATTTGGTGTTGGAATGAGTAAACTGGACTTACAATATAAGTAGTAATGTGCATTTCTCTATTGGCAGTTTCACATAAATATATATACTCTACTGATCCTAATCCGCACGCAACTTGATTTCCCTTTCGCCAAGTATGGTAAAATTATACCTTAGTGGCTTAGTGTGTTCGGAGACATAGTAGTAAAGTTGTGAATGTGCGGTGGTCTAACTCTACAATGAGTAGATTTGTCCTAAATTTGTGGCATGGCCGTGGAAACTGTTATTTTCAAACACGTTTGGCCGCATAAAGAGATAGAGATAAAGAAAGAGAACAAACACAAATTTATACTACATGATTAAAAGTAGGAACTAAGGTGGCCCAATCGATGAGAGTGTATTAGTGTGACGGAAGCATTCTTCCTGAACAAAACTAGCTCGCAATGCGAGTTTGTACCTTCAGGTCTAGCAATGCAAGCTGCCCTCGTTGTCACATTACAAGATTGGATAGAAAAGAGTACTTTATAACTAATTTTTAACATTATTGTGTTGATTGTTTTGTATCAGTTTATTAATTAATCAGTGGTGTTTTACCACAACGGAAAATTAATACACACAAGTAACCAATTTTAGAGAAATAAGTGATTTTCTTGACTTGAAACCAATTTAATTTTGCACACCCAACATCTAGGGCTGAGCACGAACCCGCAGCCCGACCCAAAATCGATACAACCAGTATTTGGTCGAGTGTGGATCGAGTCTTGGGTCAAAAAGGTAAAAAATTGGTCATATAAAGTTGCATATGGGCGGTGCATGTCTTTAAAAATCTATCTTTTGGTAACCGAAATAGACCATACAACTATTAAGATGCAAATTAAATCAATTTTTGTTCTCTCTCCTTTCCACTCTCAATCTCTTATATTTTTTTTGCCTTTTGTTTTTATCTATTTTTGAAATATAAGAGAAATATTATATTTTTATGTTTGTAATATGTTGATGAGTAAGGTGCGAAAGATATTATAATATTCTATATCTATTTTAATTTCTACTTCTCATCTATTTGATCTATTATTATCTTCAGATCTACAATCTACAGATTTGAAACAAAGTAACTACATCCCACTTTTTTGTTGTTCGTTTAGTTTTTTTAATCATCTGTTGTCTTGTATATGAGGTATTGAACTATTTAAAAAAATGAGTTTTGGATCAATGAAATTTTAAATATAGCAACAAAGTTCCAACAATTCAACCTAGCCCACAACAACCGAACAAAGCAAAGATGTAGACAGTCATAATCGGGTCCAAATTAAGTGGTTGCAGTTTTTGTAGGTTTAATGATTTACTGTCCGAACCCAACCAAAACCGACCGATCCTTCTAAAAAGAAAGTAATAATTGTTTCTTTCTTCTTTTTTCATGTAACAGAAAATAAGGTATGGCACACTAAAATGTAAAAAAGAAACAATGGAGTGCACGTTTTTACTTTGGATTGTAATTGACATTGACATATGAAATAAGTAAGACAAGCTTAGGTTGGACAAAAGGAAAGGAGATGTCCATTTTGACTTTTCCAGTACCACTTGCAGATATGATCATGATAAGTTTTTTCCTTAATTTTACTCCCTCCGTTCCAAAATAAGTGTCGCAGTTGACCATTTTGCACTATTCACATAATCTACTTTGACCGTATTTTTTTACTAATATATAAATGTAAATATTAGCATGTAAGATGTTGTTTGATTTGTCTCGATGAGTATTTTTAAAATATACAATTTTTATAATTTTTAAAGATATATAACTAAAGATATTAACGATCAAAGTTGTGCGTTGGCAAACGTGAACTGGTCAACTGCGACACTTATTTTGGGACGGAGGGAGTAGTATTTTGTTGCTACTCTACTTGTCTACCATATCATCTCAAACCATTACATCCATTTGTTGCATTCATCATTTATAAGTGATTAATCTAATTAGAGTTTAGACCACATTCATTTTGGCTTGTGAATTCTTTAGATAAGATGTAAATGCTCAAGAATTGCAAAACTCAAAACAAAACATCTCAAGAAAAAAAAGGACCAAAATTGCAAGATAATTTGCTCAAGAATTATGTCCTTAGACCAGCTTTTACTTGGTTTCCACATTGTTCCTTGTTTCTTGTATTGTATCTTTCTCATCCAAAAAAAACACTCGACCAAAAGATCAAAAATGTAATTAAGCCAAAATTTCAAGTGTTATTAGAAACACATTTGAAACCGCAAAACTCACGGTAAACATGAAGCCGGTAAGTATAACTTAACATCACTGTGATTTGATCAAATTCTAATTTCATTCTAAATCAAACCAAATTTACCAATGGACATAGCCATGCTAAAAATGTGCTGCAGAATTGCTTAAATTGTACGCTAATACAAGTACTTCATAGTTCATACCAGTCTAAACTTTACTCTAGCACCAGCAACAATTTACAAGATTACTTCAACTTGGTCATTGCAAATTAAATAAATAAATTAAATCTAATTAAGCATGAACCTGATCCTGTGTTATAAGTACATGAACAAAAATTTCTGATAATTGGATTTTTCATATAAATGACCAATTTATGAACGAGAATGCTAAGCAATGAACAGTATTATCATCTGCTGTAAGCACTTTCCATGCAATGGCTTGCTCGTAAGAAATGTGCCGCCCCATTGTCGACATGCAGATCCCAGCTGGCAGGTAAGCAAATCCCTAATGAAAGTATACACACAAATTAGCCATTTTCAAAATCGTAAACTAAGTGCGTATATATAAACTATTTCTATAGCAAAAGATGAAATAAAGTCGAACTGTTTTTATATAAACTATAAGTTATTTCCATAAACTATTCTAGAGAGTTTATGAAAATAAGCTGAAAATAACTTATGAACGTGTCATAAGTAGTTCTCATTAGCCCTATAGTCTTGCAAGTATTTGTCAGTAGATAAACACAAATAATAGAAACCATACAACCCTTAGGTTGTAACCGGAGAACACCAGCAAAAATTATCATCAAAGGTTATTAAGAACTGTTATTTGTAAAGTGTTTTAAAAAACTTGTTTTAATCAAAAGATGTGTTGCAATAATTTTAGAGTCACTTTTTTAAGCTTATACATAGGAGTCGTTAAACTTGCGAAAATCACCTGCTGCATTAACTTGGCAAAATCTGTACACAATGCCTTGCGACCCGACTCGTCAAATATTTTATCCAACGTGATGTCTTGTAAAGCCACTAGAGTTGTTTCCAACATATCAAGGCCAGCTTGATTTGCAAACACGAACACTGGCTGAGACTGCAAAATACCAAATCGAAAATCACATTAATAAAAATTACAGTTCCTTTCTAAACCAAAGAATCACCACCACCTCGCCACCATAAAATGAATTGAAACTACAACCATACCTTCAGTGAACAGCATAGAATAGCGTCAGGGTGATGCCACAGCTCTTTTAGCATCAAGTCACCGACTAGAGAATTTGATCTGAGTAAGTCTGTCCCCAAATAGTAACTGATTAAAGGGAAAGATTAAAACATTAGACTTTTATCAGAAACCATATATCAACTATAATGCTCGAGATTTTCGAGATAAATATGTAGACTTGCCTATAACTCTGACAGATCCAATGAGCTAATGTAACTGCTTCTGGAGAACCAGGAGAAAGTTTTGCTCCAACAGTTGGATTGATACCGGACGGAGATATAGCCATGGCAACCCTCTGCACAGAGGAAATCACACTACGGACATATTGGCGAGCCATGATAATAACATTATCTTGCATATTTCTGTCAAAAGGGAACTGAAAGGCAATAGTCAACACTGATCGGGTGTTTTGACTTGATGATGAATCTGCACCACCGTGAGTTGTTGCTGGGCCCACTTCAAGACCTGAAGTCATCAAATCCAGGGTCCGGTTTGAATTTGCTGTATCCTTCTTATCACCCTAAAACATGAAAATAGTAACATTACAACAGGGGTATTAAATGGGATGTTGACGACAGAATGTTCCTCCTAGGCTCCTAGCAGTAGACCTATGTAGTTACTTCAAATCGAAGACATGTCTGGTGTCTAACACTGACACATGTGATAATATTCAATGGTGATGAAAAATCGAAAAGGAAAAATAAGTTACGAAATATTAGCTCGATAAAGAGTATAAAATAAGGGCACAAAACTCAACTGGTTTTGAATCCAATGGTATGATACGGAAACCAGAAGGCACCAATGGAGCATCATCTGGGAACATTTCATCAATTGGAGCAAATATGAGCTCAGAACAAGTCCCAATAGCGTTCTCATCAGTTCCACTACATATCTGCAAAAAGAATACACGTAAAAAATCTTAGTGCATGCGCCTATATCAATCATATTTGTTCAAGTATAGACCACGACTACATACACAGAATCATATCATCGGTTGTACAAAATAACAAATTGTATCAAAGTTGATATATTCGCAATGGATCTGGCCAAGTTTATGTAAGAAGAGATGAATAAGGATAATGTTCAACAATTGAACAAGAGTCAAAGGTGTCACCTGTAAGAGATGAATGTCCCTAGAAACAAAAGCATCTTCTTGAGCAAGAGAGTGGCCTTCAAGCCTAATAACTTCAAGCATCTGCAACGAAAATTTAACTTCATCAGGAACATTGCTTTAATGAACAAATGTTTGTAGTTATCATATAAAAAATTGATGATATCACTCTGCACAACATGTTAATGGATTCCATGCACTAGACATGTCGATCTTGCATGTGAATGCAAACATTGACGTACCTCTTCGTGTTCAATTGTATGGCCAAGAGGCATGATTATTTGATTGCCGGTAAATCTTGTAGGCCTCATCCCTGGATAGGCATAGTTTCCAGCTTTCAATGATGCAGCCGAATAAGCATCAACATTGAAATCAGCCCATTCTGAGCGGTGCTCCCTTAAAAAGCGAACCAAAACTGCAGGAGGTACGTTCTGCAAGCAAAGAAGTAAAACAACTTGTTATATAACATTTCATAGAGGCAAACACTGTTGAAAATACCATGACATTGAGTTCTCAAGACTCACTTGGAGCAACATAGAAGCTTTTGCACAGAGAATTCCTCCAAGGAATGTAAGGGAACTTGCTGGATTAGAAGTGCTATTCAAATTCTTGGTTGAATTAACGGCAATAATTACATCCTCAGCACCATCGCAGTTCATTATAGACCAACCATCGTCATTGAATCCATTTACAGCATCATTAAAGCCTCTGCAAATATAACACATCAGTTTTCCACCAAAAAAACAGAAATACAAATGCAATATTGCAAAAATCAATATTCCAGAACTGCACAAAGATATGACGATCAAGGAAACAACTTATTTCATGTGGCTACCTGCTCAATCTTTGGCTGAATGTTCGTAAAACAGCAGGCTGTCTACCCAATCCATATACTACTTCACCACTCGATTCCTGAGCTATTTGTCTAATATATCGGAGCGCCTATCACGAAAGCCAACAAAAACATTAGTCAATGAACTTTTTCAATAAATCCCACTTTATGAATTAACAATAGTGAACTTACCGCAATGGTCATTTTTTGAGCCACCACCTTTGGTGATTCATATAGTGGTCGTAGCACTTCTGGGACGCTCCACGGCTAGAAGAAGAGAATAAACATATTAATATATGTTATGTGAGAAATGAAACATATACATTATATCATTGTGTCTAACCTCGAGATTTAGGTGGTCTACTATGTGGATGATTGAACCTCCACCGTCACATGGCCGAATCAAGTAGCCACTCGGGAGTGTTTCGGCCCTTACAAACTGAGCAGCAACCGCCGGATTAGGGCCAGTGCCAGAACCAGACAGGGACCTCTCACAAATCTTAAACAGTTGAATCAAAATGTAAGTGCTAAGTACACTAAATCATCTCATAACGACAGCACGATGAGGTCCACTTTCATATGTAAATACTATGCAACTATTATAATGCAGCAGATGAGAAAATATACTCACCACAATACTACCATTGTCCAAAGTTGTAGTGTATCTCAGAGTCCAAAAATCACGTGCAGGAGCTAGCGTTGTTGGAGCATATATCTGTCTCAGACTTGAAGGTTACTCACAGATATTATAAACAAATTGACAAGAGATGTTAAATTTTATTTGAACCTCACCTGCGTGTAAACAAGCTCAATGGTTCCTCCATTTCCGGCAGGAAACACTGTGAAAACTTCTAGGTTCCGACATTCTCGAAACCAAGATAAACGATCTTTAAGGATCTCTGCAATCTGTTGAAATTTTGAGATTTGAGATTCAGAAATTCGAATTCAACTTGCATGGCAAAATATGAAACTTCAAAAATTGCAAACTATACTTTTACATCTTATTTGGAAGTGTGAATACCTTTGTAGGTTCTAAACTAACAAGACCGCATGCTCGAGCTGCCACTCCACTACAACTTTGTGAAATAGCAAAGATCCCAACCGAATCCGGACCAGGCTGGCATAGAGAAAAATAAAAATTAATAGAGATTATCGATGTTACTTTGGTATAAGAAACTTAGCCTTCATATTCAAATCAGCATAGTATCATTATGAAACTCACAATAATTCTCTTATAAACGCCGTGACCAATGTTTTAAAAACTCACCGAACCAGCTAGTTCAACCGGTTGAACCTAGAATTGGCTAGTTTTACCATAGTCTGGTTGAACCATAGTTGGCGAACCGGTTTTAACTTTTTAAATACATTTTTGCTTTTATATTTCTTCGCCATCCTGGTTGAGCCGATTGAACCATGACCCAAATGTCTCACCAGTTTGATATCCGCTTCAGTTTTTAAAACATTGGCCATGGACCATTAATTTCATTACTAAATTTATAGCAAGGAAAAGTAATAAGAGACCTTCATCCCAGGCATCTGGACCCAATCAACAGCAGTTCCTGTAGCCTTTGAAAGGAACTCTGTCAAAGTCTCCTCCGCAATTGATAGGAGTCTGCAAAGGATTGCACAACAGAAAAATAATTATTAAACCTTCAAGACAAACAAAAAAAAATCACACAAAGTTCATTTCATAAGCCTCCAAATTACTCAGCAGGGTTATTAGCATCTCTTTTTGAATTTTGAGGAGTTGTAACCACCGAATCGCAACTTGCATCAGTATTTGCTGCTGATGGCTGCATAGATCAAAACAACCAAATAAGTTTTACTTAATCTCATTGCATGACATAGAACAAAAATATAATATCCATTAATATCAAAGGCCTTAACTTAGTTTGCGACGTGTTTGGTTACGCGCTGACAAAAATAAATTTTGTAAAATTGATTCTGAATAAAAGTGATTTGATGCAAAATGATTTATATTTGAATACATTCATGTCATAAATTTGAAGTTAATAATCAATTGTAGAGTTAAAATCTCTAAATTCCAGCTTCTAGAGAATCAATTATACTCGAGAATATTCAAACATGTCAAAATCGAATCAATTTTGCTTCTTCCAAAAGTAGAATTATGAAACATGAGACATGTTCCTCACACACTTACAGTATGCAATTGTTGCCTCATAAATCCATTCTCACACACAAGCTGTGACACTTGTTTCTGCAATCTATCATTTTCCTCCATCAACAACTTATTCATTGCAGACAATTTTCTATTCACAGTTTGAAGCCTTGAAGCCTCTTTTCTTTGCTTCTCTCTACACCTGCAAAACATTCAACACCAAGAAAACAAAAACCACATTTAAGTGCTAATTTCACACATACTAATGAAACCAAAGATTTGAAACAAAGTGAGGACCACGATCCCCAACAATTCCGCTTGGAAGGGGACTAGAACCACTTGATGTTAGAATTTGCTCCGAACTGAATTAGTCGGCCCAGTGGACTGGATACTGGTGGTGAAAAATAAAAAAGATTTGAAACAAAGTAACTACCTTCGATTTTGGAACCAAACTTTGATTTGTTTTGGTTCAATGTTGGAAAGAATAGGACACTCACGAATCAATTGTTGTCTTCTCATAGAACTAGGCTTAGGACACTCAGCATAAACCCTTTCCAAGGCTTCAACTTGTTCAGAAGTGTACCTAACATATTTCCCTGAATCAAGATGCTTATCAATGCTTCCACCACTACTACTACTTTCTCTATGATGAGCTATAGCCATAGCCATGTTTCTTCCCACACACACAACAAAAAAAAAAACACAAACTTTAAGGAAGAAGAAAATTGTTGGGTCTAGTAAAGCATGTAACTTTATATGAGAAATGGAAAAGATTTAAGGAAAAATGAAAATGGGTTTGTGTGAAATGTGAATGGAAGAAAATGAAGAAGAAAAAGTTTGGTTTTTTCTTAGAATGGTATGAAACAACAACAACCTTCACCTTCAACTGTTCCTTCTTTTTTCACTTCAACTTTGACCAATAAAAACACCATTACCTTGTGAACAAAGGTGGTTTTTAATTTTATTTTATAATTAATTTATTAATTAAAGTGATTGGAATCCATAAAAATGAAAGTGAAAGAGAAGGGTGGTTTGAAAAAAATGAAGATTTAAGAGCTTTTTAGAAGAAGATAAGTTTGAAATGGAGCTTGAGGTAGAAGGAAGGAATATGGAGTTAAGAAGAAGATAACTTTGTTTGGTTGGAATAGAAAGTGAAATTGTCCTTGTCTGTCTATTGTCTTTGTCCTTTGTCTTGTCTTATTAGTTGCTGTGTTGTTTTGAAGTATCTGCATCAAAATCAAGGTGAAGAAAAACCCTAATATGCATTGTTTGTTTGTTGGTGAATGGTGATGGAGGAGAATAGAAGAGAGTGGAATAAAGGGTGAGAGTATAGAAGAGAATATAGTAAGCTCGGATATCGAGAAACATGGCTTGATAGTGATGTTTTTCTGTTTATAAATCATTACATCAGATTTAAAAATTTATTAAATACTCCCTCCATTATTAATTATAAACACATTTTAAAAAAGTTTAATTCACTTAGTTTGAGTTTGGTTTAGTAGTGATTGACACTGAACTTGGTAGGGAAGACCACGGTTTGATCTCCCGCAATTGTGATCGAGAGGGGCTGGAACCACTTGATGCCGATGCCAGAACTGACCTCTGAACTAGATTAAACTTTTGTTTAAAACCAAAAAAGTTTAATTCTTAAATATAGGTTCATTTACTAATTATTAGATGTATTTTTTTTTTTCTCTATACATATATTTTTTTTCCGTGACTAATCCCTTGCTCAAGAATGTAGAGCTGCTCCATACCTAAGGTGATGATAGAACCCTCGACCATTAATTAAGAGAAGATGAACTTCAACCGCTCAACCATACATTGGATTTCACTATACATACATTTAATTATTATATTAGTTAACTTTCATTAAAATATAAAAAGTCAAATTAGAAAGACACACAAAAATTTTTACCCATATATCTCTGTTACAACTCAAAAATAACAATCTGCCCCACTTTAAAAATAAATTATTATTTTTTTTGACACCAAAAAAAAAAAATTACTTGTGTACCCTACTTTTGAATTTTTGTCCTATTTACACGCATAAACAAAGGATAACAAAATTATACACAAACAACTAAACACAATAATTATACTATCAATTTTTTTTAATATATACAAAATTAGTGAAATGACTTATAATAATGAATGGATGAAGTAATTGATACTCTCTATCTCAAAATATAAGAGAAAAAAACAAACATTTATTATTTTTCATAATAATAATTAATTAAAATTGTAAAATATATATAAAAAAAACTTCCAATCACACTTATTAAAAAAATTCAAACATAATGATTTATTTAAAAAGTGCTATAAAGACATACTCCCTCCGTCCCGAAATATAAGGGAAAATAAAAAAAACACACTTATTAAGAAAACATAAACATGAGAATTAAAAATATGGTTTTGTGGGATTTTTCTTAGAATAAGTGCATGGAAAGATGTAAAATCAATTTTGATTGGTTGTTGTTTATAGAGAAGAGTGGAGAGAGAGAAAATTAAATGCAATTTACATTTAATTTTATGAGAATAAGGAAAAACATTCTTGAAATTGATTTTTTTCCCTTATATTTTGGGACAAAAAAAAGTGGTTTTTTTCCCTTATATTTCGGGACGGAGGGAGTATATTAATTTTTTGGTTTTAACTGGGTATAACATCCTTACAATTGTAAGATTAATGTCTTGAGCCGAATAATAAGATTATAAAAGATGACAAAGTTATTTTTCAATAATTTTTAACATAGTTATGTTTTTAAAATTGATTTTAATCTCATGATCTTTAATTAAATTGAAAAAGATTTTTTACCATAACATCCAGTGATTTTGGATAGACATTAACTTGATATCTCAATAAAATGTGAAAATTTTGTGAGATTAAACATAGTATAGAGAGACTAAATTAATAATTTAGTCAAACATTTTCAGAGCATTTACATCTATGTCCTTCTTCTTGTCTCCTTGTTCCTTCTAATTTACTACATCATCCAAGTTACACCCCACATTTCACCAACTTTTCTCACCACCACTCCCAGAATTTGTCTTGTGAATCAATGAATTAAATAAGTGAATCACTCTACATTTCTACACACGTGCTTTACTAAACAAATTTACCTTATATTTTTCAATTTTACCACTCATAGCCGGGTTGAAACCAGAAAATTATGTTGTAAGTGGTAAAAAGTTGTAGACTAACTCTTCAACTATGAATATGTTGAAAGTGCAATCATACACGTGAAAAGAATTCGATTAAAGAGAAAATTCACTTTGTTTATTTCATAAATTCTTCAATAGAGATTAATTATTTGTTAACTGTGTTGAAAATTTTGTATCTATAATATAGTAACAAAAATAAAAGTTGATAGTCCAATTGTGATATATAGATGAAAAAAATATTACAATTTCGAGTTGTTCGGAATGAATCGTAACATTGAATTTGAAGATTTTGTTCATTTTATAAGTTATTTATGAATATGAAACTTCAAACTAATCAATGAATAAGTATAATAAAGTAAAAATAAATCAATTGTATCACTGCACCAATTTTTTCGATCGCAGGGAAGCTGAATCTCAATGAACCGTTCATATGAATGATTGTGAGAGTAGTAAACAACATGTTCCATCAACATGTTCACTAAGATCCCTGAGGCTCAAGAGACTAAGGACTCAAAGTGATTATTGATGCGTGCATGTGCATGAAACATCATTTAACGATCAATCTCTTATCTCTGGACAAAATAAATGCTTAAGTGGATTAAATTTATATTGAAATGAGAGACATTATTAAGATCGTGCAACTTATAAGATTATCATGCAACTTTTTTTTTTTTTGAAACAAGATCGTGCAACTTAGATTGTATAGTTGAAAGAAAAATTATAATTAATGGATGATATCTATATTTGTGAGTAGTTTTTAAATCTAAACACTAACAATGTTTAATTTAATTATGAGAAGTATTATTTTTTTTGGTACGTAAGCTTAAAAGAAAATAAAAAGTAAAAAAGAAAAACGAATTATTCATGAAGGAAGAAGGTCCCAAAATTATTCATATTTAATATCGAATAAACTTCATATATGAAATGAATCTATTAAAAATAAACTCAGAAAAAAGTTGCATCATTTTTTTTTTGACAAGGAAAAAAAAATAATGTGTTGCGTCAAAAAAATTAAAATAAATGTGTTAAAGTGAAGTGAATCTTCTTATAGCATTAAATTTTTAAAATAACAAAAATTCAAAAAAAATCCTTTCAAAAAAAATAAAGTACTACTTTAATTTGTTATAGCATTATTTATTTTGAATTTTTTATAGAAAGTGAAATATTAACACATAATAGTAGTAGCAAATTAAATTATGACGTGTCATTTCCATGTTTTGCCTGCTTTTGGCATGCGCAAAAAGCAGTGTCACGTGCTTCCCATAAATAAAATCTTACACAGATATAATACAGCATGTAGCTATCGTTTTAGTTTTTAAATATATTTTTGTATAATAATAATAATATTTTAGTCATCTTTTTTAAAAATAATAATAATTGTTAATATAAAATTATTTTCGGTATTTGAACAATATATATTAAATAGATAAATTTAATTAAGAATTGTTTTTGTTTATAATTTAATAATTGATATAATAGTCTTTTAAATTTTTCATAAACAATTGTTTCTTAAAGAAAACTATAAATTTTGTCCCATTTATATTATTTTGTGTTACATTTCTCATTTATAAATTATTATATATTTATTTGAATCATATAAATATGCAATAAAATTGTAAAATTCTTTGATATATTATAATTATTACAGTATTTAAAATCATTATACAAAAAATACAAATAGCTATAATTATTTGGGCTATATAACCTAACTATAGTAATACAAAAAGTTCTATAAATTAACTTCCTCTAATTAACTTCCTTTTTCCTATAATTGTTAAGACAATTTGTTTTTTTTCTTTTCCCTTCCTCACGGTGTCCTTCTTTTTTTACTCACAATTGCAACACCTTCGATTAACTATTGCTTCTCCTTCAGATCTTCTTAAATCACGAAATCACCACCATTAATTCCATTATTTCTTCTCTATAAAATTCACTAATTTTTTTTAGATTGGAGATATTTCAAAAACCTCAACCACCACCTCTCATTTATTTTTCGGCCACCACAAACATATATCAGAGAAATGAAAATCATTTTTGAACTCTTTATCATCTAAACTATCAATTGAATTAAATAAATTAAAGTTTGGAGTAATTTGATTACAATTCATTTTTTCTCACGAAAAAAATAAATTTTTTTATTGTAAAAGAGAAATAAGAGAGGTAAGAAATTGAAAGAATAAAACATATTTAACTCTTTTCGTTTAAATGAACAACTTTAAATAAATTAAAACATATTTTGATGAGAATTTGTGGTATGATGTTACCACTATTAATCAATTCACAAGATACAAACTATAGGGTCCATTTATCATCAATAAATAATAAAAAATATACAAATCATTTGGAATTAAAAATTCACTGCGCCATTCGGTGGTGGTAAACGAAAATGTTATTATATTCAAAGTTCAACCTCATATACAAAAGCAAACATGAATGCCAAAAGGCATATGATGATAATCTACAAAATGACATAAACAGAGAAATTTTGACATGTCTATCTATTAATAGTTGAAAATACACGTAAAAAAATAGTCAAGATCTTAGAAAAGATTTTCCAATATGCTCTATATACGACTTTGTGTTATTTACATTCCAAGTAAACCAATGGTAAATAGCCACGTGGACAATGAGAAACACAAAGTTAAAAGAAATTGACTCCCAACATAGGAAAAAGTCCTTTTTGCTTCCATTGTGTTGTCGGCATTATTTGGGTGCAATAGCCTCACACCAGACAACAATCCACTCTCCCATTCTCTCTTTTTTCATTGTGATCAATTTTTGAAAAGAAGCATTACATTACTATGTAGACAACACTTTGTTCCTCATTATGTGCATCTCTAGGGCTATAGCACCATTCAATATGTTATATGTGTATTAAACTAAAGTGAAACCTAGCTAGGTGAGGGATTTAGACAATTTAATCACAAACAAATAATTCTTCATCAATGTAGTTTGGTTTGCACTCAGTGGCGACTCGCTGACCTTGGGTCAGGGGGTGCAAATAATTTAAAACTCGATTGTGAGATATATAATATCTATTTTTTTTAATCATTCATACCGGAACACTTGAAAATCGTTTCGGTTTGTTAAAAATATAAGGATAGTGTAAATATGTATACCGGACCATGTTGAAAAGTATTCTGATATCATAGTGTTTGAAAACTATTACACTATATTTTTAACAAACCGAAACGATTTTTAAGTATTCCGGCATGAATGCTTGAAAATTTGATAAAATTATTATACCGAAAGACATTTAAAAACTGTTCCGGTAAACACATCAAACCGGAAAAAAATCACCGGAACAATATATTGTAGGGTGAACAATGTATCAGAAAAACTTAAAATTAATGATAAAAACTTAATAGTAAAAAAGCACATCTGCTTATCTTCTACCTGTTTGCTTCCATCTTTTCTGCCACCACTGTGTGTAAGTGTAACTGTGTATAGTACTACTACTTTTTTACTCTTAATACTTCTTCATTTTTGTTTTGTGAGCGTGCATGAGAGTGCAACATCGGTGCAAAATTTATTTTCCAGGGGGTTTAAAATGAAAAAATATAGAATAGTATGTAAAAAAATTTAAAGGTCAGGGTGTGCAGGTGCACCCCCTCAGCTGTACCTGGAGTCGCCCCTGTTTGCACTTTGCAATAACAATAATTGTCTCCATGATGAGGGATTTAGACACTATGCATGAAATCTTAGGTTTAAACATTTTTATCTTCGTTAAATACAAAAATAAATAATTATATTCAATGTTTATAATTTTTATAGAATCATTAGTTTCGACGTTAGACTATGTTCTAAACCAATTAGTAAGAGATTATGCAAGAATCGTAGAGGGTCTCAATGTGATTGTGGATCGAGGAAAATATTCAAAAAACACGCACACATCCAACAAACAATCACTTGCGATAATATTCTTGAAAGAATCTAAATATATACTTTATAAACAAATAATTTATTCACTAAATCATTGGACTTGCAATAGAAAACATAGTTGAAAAACAAGTTTGATTTCATTCATTTGTCAACAAAGGAAAGAACAAGAGGCACATTAGGGGGTGACATAAAGACCAAATGTGAAAAAAATTTGCCCCTAAATACATAGTACAATCAATAGCATATGATGAGATATAACAAAGTCAATTTGAGAATATTTTTCTTTAAAAAACTTTACATGAGTGATGTGATTAACATTCTTCCACTTTGTCCCCCTCTTCTTCTCTGATTGTTCCATTTAATTTTTGTTTTCTTTATATGATTTAATTGATGTTCTCACCCCTTCTTACTAATGGGTGGAGGGTTCCCATCTCCTTTTTTTCTAAGTTATTGCTTTTCTCATAGGAAAGGAATATAATGCCAGTGTGCACCCTTTGGGCCCCATTTGTGGTCCAATAAAAATGGGCCCTACATGTCTGGGCCGGGCCCATACACTTACACACCCCCTCATTTAATTTTTTACTATTAAAAAATGGTTTGTTGCGTAAATAAATAGAATAATGAGGTGGCCTTTGCTTTGAGGGGTTGGTGTCTTTGAAGTGGAGAGTGGGTCCCACATAAGTCAGCCACTTTGACACACAGTGAATCTTCTCACTTTTTTTTTTTTCTTTTTCAACTCTCGCTTACTATTGCTTGTTTGGCACACTTATTATTTATTGTCATTATCTTACCCTATTTTTTTATTTTTGCCTTTTTATATTTTTTTTTTGAAAATTTCTCACATCATTTCACCCCCCATGCCTTGTTGTTTTCACCATAAAGCTTTATCCCACAAATGGATAAAAGATGACAATTCAGTGTCTTGGTGGTTAAGGGTGTTGCCTAAGCAAAACTATGTACTATGCTTGGTTTGAATTGAGCACACACTCACCATATACACACTCTATCCTTTCATTCATTAGAAAATATGACTCATTGATTGACGTGTCATTTTCTAATTAGTCTAAAATTTGAGTTCACATGTGGTGTGGACTAGTAATACTATGGCCTAACATTATATTTAATCTTACGAAACAAAATTTATATATATATATATATATATATATATATATATATATATATATATATATATGATATTACGGTGAATATATTAAAATTACAATCGACTATAATTTTTAAAAAATTATATTTTGTAGCTTTGTGATACCAAACTCATGCTTATGAGTAAAAACCACCTAGATATCACAAGAATTTTCAAGTTTTACCAGATGTAACATTCTTAACAAATAGTTGGTACCAACCAAGGACAAGAAAATTATTTGTCATTGTTTAACTACCTGATTCAAGAACCTAGCTTGTGATAAAGAGGACTATAATTAGACCAAAGGGGAAGAAACAATGGACCCATTAGTCACTTCAAATGAATTGAATGTGATCACTGATCATGCACCAATGCTTGACAAGGTCACTCATTGTATGGGTTGTCTTATCTTTCTATTCCTTTTTGCACTATTGATTAATATTTGAGACCTTGTTGATAATTGACCTACAATCTAATAATGCGGCAAACCCTTTTGATTTTATTTATATATATTTAAACAAAGACATATTGAATTATTTGTTCTTAAGTATGTCATGTTAAAAAAGTTCCTAATTAAGGTCAAAATAAACTAGGTACAATAAGGTTGTTTGGTAGATTGGCTATATGAATATAAAGGTTGAAGATATAATAAGACATTGTGAGTTTGAATTTTGTGACTGCCATTTCTAAAAGTTAATTATTGACATTTATCATTAAAAAGTTCCAATAAAATGTAAAGAATCAATAGTGATTAAAGCTAAAACAAATGCATTCAAATTGGCCATGAATTAAATTTAAAGAATCATTATATTTGTCAAAAAAATTAAATAAAGAATCATTTATACTATATGCTATTCTTTCATAATACTCTATCTTTCTTGGCTTAATGAGTAGTGTTTTTTTCTTCTTTGTAAAATGTTGGCTCCATACATGCAAGCAAGTGTATGTTTGGTCCGACTTTATTTTAATTTACTTCTCTTATAAGTCATAAGTATGGCCAAATACATACTTTATGAAGCTCTTGGTAAAAAAAGGTTGCTTAATACTTATGAAAAAAATAGGATTTGTCTCGATAAAAAAAATCAAAATACACTATGTAACAAAAAAGATAAGTACAAATTACAAATTATATCAAAATATTTTAGTTTAAAATACCAAAGAAAAAGATAAGTACTTTTAAATACAAAAAAATTACCAAACAACTTTTACTTTATTTGTAAAATTCTTTTCATTACTTTTAAACTTAAAATAATTTTTACTCTTAAAAAAAGCCCGGCTTATTTTTTATTTTTTGTCTTCTCCTTAAAAATAGTAAAGAAGGAAAAAATTGTGTTTGACTTCATTTCTCTGTGTTTTTTTTTTTTTTATTTTATTTCTCTAATATTTTTAAGGGGAAATATGACTAAATTCAATTTTATATTTCTCTATTTCATTTAAAAAAATAGAAAAATAGAAAATAAGCCGGACCAAATAGAACTTTTCCAAAATCCTAAGTAGTGTTTTCCAATCATTTTCTTGAATTTTTAAAACATGCAAAGTGGGATAACGTCGTATCACTTTAATAACCTTAACTTCTTTGTCTTAAAGGAACCGATCAAGTTTGAAATGCATCCAAATTCTAAAGCCAGCCATTGAGAGTTTTTGCATGACAAATGTTTTTAATTTGGACTCATTGCATGTCAATTTTAAGATCCAAATTATCGGCCAAAAAAACATGTAGAAATAGTTAGTACTCAAATCCAGAGTACTGAATTTTGAGTTTGCTTCTCTTGTGAATTCTGAATCTCTTGTTCTATTTAACAATCAAAGTCGAGTAAACGATCAATGACAACATAGAACAGATATATTAATTATCTAATCAATCTAAAAATATGAATTTTGTTTTTAATTTGTTACAGAACGAGTAATTAATAAGAATAATTTGATACTATCATTTTTGTATTTATTGAATTTTTTTAATGTGTGAAATGAATAAATGTCACGGTTTATTAGCATTTTTCACTAGAGTCGTGTTAATTAGCGCACTCCATGCATTAATTAAGAATACAAAAAAAGTAAAATTTGCATTAAAAACAACACTTTATATTTTTCAAAAATTAATTATACAAGTTTCAATTTAATTTGTCAAAAAAAAGTTTCAATATAGTTTTACTATTGGTTTCGTTAACTAGTGCATGCATGTGTGTACCAGTTAACATTTTCCTTCCTACAAAAGTATTCGCATGTGTTGTGTTCCCCTTATAGACACTAATAAATTTGTTTTAACGTGTGTGCATAATCTGCATCAAGTTTTGATTTCTATGGAGTATAGTTGCCTTGAATTCTAGTTAGATATCCCCCCAATTTGAGAGTCCATAATTAGGAAATGCATTTATGAAATGAGGAACTTGTCATGGATGATGAATATGAAACACAAAGATAAGTTATGTGGTGACATTACAAGACGGTACAAATGATAAATAAAAGTACTAGTGGTAAAAACAAGTTTTATTTGCAGAGCAATAAATGAATATGAAGAAGCAATACTTATACGGTTATGGGTATCTGTGGACTCAATTATGAGATATAGTTTGCAGTTTCTTGATTGTAATTTTTCTAGAAAAGAGGACCTGGCTGCCTCATAAGATCATTAACATTTTCTGTCCAAATTTAAACTCTCATTTAACAAACACCAACTACCACCCCATCACTCATTCTTTACTTCCATTTATTCAATGTCACACACTCACACCCAATGTGGTTAGTTATGTCGTTACATTATGCTACTTCTCTAGTAGATAAAGATAATAGTCTCATCAAAATTTCAGTGATGGTTGACGTTTAACTTAGTAGGGAGGACCACGATTCGATCCCCCATAACTGTGTTCGAAAATAGTTAAAATTATTTGATGTCATAACTGATTCCCGAACTAAATTAAACAAAATGAAATTCATGGGCGCCAAGCCCGTAACTGGTGTGAATTCAACTATGAAGACATAGATCATTGTTGGATAGAGTAAAAATGATATTGTGTGTTTCTTTCTTTTTCCCCTTTGTCGTGCTACTTATTTTTGTTCATGATTATTATTATCGTGTTCCATTGGTTTGTTAGCTATTAAATTTGCTCCTTCCCTCTAAATTTCTATCCAAATATCGAAGAACAATAAAAAATAATGGTTTTGACTTTTGACTAGCCAAAGGCCATTTCCTGATTGTGGGCATCTTTCTAAGGCCCAGCCCATTGTTTTATCAATGTTAATATATAATAATAATAACAACAACAACAACAACAACAACAACAATAATAATAATAATAATAATAATAATAATAATAATAATAATAAATTGTTTTATTTTTTTGGTTGAGACCGGGGTATCCATCGTCGAGTGCAGTGATTATTATCTTCGTTGGATTTGAGCACCTCAAATAGTGGAATAGCTAGCCCTGAGATTTAAAGTCGTTCCGTATCCAAAGGAAAATTGAACCATCAACCCTTAGTTAAGGGAAAATGAGCCCTAACCATTAAACTACACCCCTAAATTAATAAATTGTCTACAACATTTGATGCCAAAAAGTTAAAAATGTCAAATATAAAAGGTATAATAACATGTTAGATTGTCACAATACACTTATTCATTGTTTGGCCATGCAGTTTACAAGTTTGTAAGTTTAAAGTCATCAATCTATTTCCCTTTGTAAAGATGTGTTTAATTGTGGGTTTTCATACTTCAACAGCACAAGATAGTAAGTGCGAAAAAGTTGGTTCACAAAGTTAGTTTAAGAGGTCCCCGCAACTGTGTTTGGGAGGAGGCTGAAATCACTTGATGTCAAAACTGACCCACAAACCATATTAAACTGGTGGTTAAAACTAAAAAAAAACTTAAGAGGTCATGTCTAAGTATGTGATAAACTTTAAGATGGTTGTATAAGTATTGATATTTTTATGGCCGACTTAGGAATGTCAACGGAACAGAGAATCAGAGTAACAATAATAATGCAAGAATCCCACAAGAGAGGAGCAGTGAATGAAGCTTGCTGAACAGGTATACTAAGATATGACTAACATACATAACAATAACAATAATATCAAAAATATGAGCAAATTATGTGCTAAGATAAATGCTCTTCAATTTCACATATATATTCATTCATTCCACTGCTCATGCTAACCTTCATCAACTAGTAGTATTATATCACTCATTATAAGATATCAGAAACAAACTCTAGATTCTCACAATCAAATTTTTAGCTGCTCCAACCTCTGAGTGTTCTCGAATTCTGCTGGAATATTCTCGGTTTTGGTGTCAACTTTATCTTCCTGGTCAGGGGCGCCAATAGTAGGCACTGGATCATCTTTGCTGATGGGAACAGGTTCATCTTTTCGAAATGCTGGTGTTGGATCATCCTTGCTAATATGAACAGGTTCATCTACTCCAGCAGTATTTTCTGCCGGTGCTGGATCAACTTTGCTGCTGGGAACAGGTTCATCTACTCGAATGGGTGGAGCAGTATATACTGCTGGTGCTGCTGCTGGTACTGCTGGTTCGTCTTTGCTAATGAGAACAGGCTCATCTTTTCGAATGGCCGGAGCAGCATACACTGGAACTGCCTGCCGAATATTGATCGGAGGAGCAACTCGTATAGGAGGAGGCCGCATTACTTGAGAAGAGACTGCCGAAGGTGGCGGAGAGAATACAGGTATTGCAGTCCTTATGGTCACTGGAGGTGCAACTCCCTGGCAAGATGATCGCATATGTCGAATGGGCACATAAGGCGCTGCTCCTGCTGCAGGGAATTTCGGGCGACGGGCCCATCGGCTTTCTGGTGTAGAAGAAAGTGATGACATAATGGAATTGTGATCACTGCTGGCCGATGCCGTTGAGGGGTGCCTGCTTCGATGAGCTGACTTTTGGCAAATTAGAGGAAGTATCTTTGATGTTGCTGGTCGAGGTTGAGGGCTGGTTGGCCTTGGATTTTGAAACTGAAACTTCATCGGAAATGGAATCATAGCATTTGGATTTGACATTGCCATCTTTTCCTTCATACGGTAGTTCAGTAAGGCCCGTGCTATGGTGATCTGTTCTAGTTCATCATTGTTCTCCGGTTCAGTTGAAGAGCTTGCAGTTTCTTTCGCCACTGTCAATGAACAAAAATTATTGTCAGATTACTATAGTAGTTAACTCCAGTCAAATTCGAATCAAGATGGCTACTCTAGCAGAGATTAAGGATATAAGATAAACTAATTTATAGCACACTCACATAAATATTCTAAAATAAAAAAATTACTTAATTTAAAACATGTTTATTGTTTATGATAAAATTCATAATAGAACACAATACCACCATGAATCTAAGGCACCGTATCAAGTTAACAATCAAACAAAGTGGACATGGGTGGAATTAGAACGGTGGCTGGGGATTGTCGAAACTGAGCACGTAGTGAAACAATTTCTGAATGACGTAACAAATAAAAATTGACCAACAATTTTGAATCTAATCCTTTCACCCAAATATGAAAAACAATAGTCACACACACACACACACTGAAAAACCTTTGAGAAACAGAGATGGGCCAGAGCTATGACAAAGACGAAGTAGCCGTGAAAAACAATGGGTTAGGCCGGAAAATAATAGAATTGCAGTGTAGTAGTTGGAAAACAATTAGAAGAACACTGCATGTTGACAGGGTGAGGCTTCGGGGTGATATCTTTATGGATGAAGAGACTCGAGCCCCTAAATCTATTGTCCTTGCTCAGTGCAGAAGCTGCTATAGGGGAGAGATTTTGTCTGTATAGGGGGCACATTTCAGCTGTGATCTGCCGAATCAAAAGTATAACGCAACATACAACTTAAAACAACAAGAAGCTGCTCCATTCTGCATTGCTACTATAGTGGTGTGATGTGCTACTACTAAACCACTAAATGCATAAAACTCAGAGATGAATGATGTCAATCTCAGATAGCAGAAAATGTCAGTTTACTCAAATTCCACTACGCTACAGTGCTATAGTTCCACAATAGCCGTTATTTGACAACACGTACTAAATACCGTCTCGCAAAACTATATCAATTTCCGCTACTTTATAGCGCTATAGAGCTACTATTTGACAACATTTACAGAGATGTGAAGGAGAATTAAAAAGGTGTTTACAGTGTCATAAAGACAAGCAAAACTATCTGCCGTGAGATAGGGTATTGGCAGGGTTTTAAAATACTGCCCTGCTACTGCAATTGTGGCCACGGCATTGATGTTTTTGACCTCAATTTTCCGCAATATCAAAGATCAAGACCACAATTTAAACCTTAGATATTGCCGATCTTCAATTTTATGGCCTATTTTGATGGTACATACATGGCACAATTGACATAAAGTTCCAATTTTTATCATTGAAGAAAGAAAATCATTTACACAAAAGCTCGCAAGTCACTTACATTGCTTTAGAGACGACCAAGCTGCCATAGCTGCATTTTTCTCTGCTTGTTTCTTATTCTTGGCATGTTCACCAGTAAATGTAATTCCAGCTAACTCTACCGTCCCAGTAAAAACAGGTAGATGTCCTAGGCCTGACCTGAAAGTTGTGTACTGCGGCAACGGAGCCCCTACCCTTTGTGCAATCTCTTGTAAAAGATTCTTGTACACTCCTGTCTCATCCTAAAATTTCATAAGTGATCACTGATCAGCATTCAAACAATAAAATCACCAATGACATAATGAAGACATACAATGAATTTTAATAGATAAACATTTTAACACTGATAAGAAGAGATATTTTGAAGAAAATGCTCCGAGAATATGTATAAAATATATACTGTGAGCATAGCTCTAAATTGCATTTACAATTACAATTGTGGTCGCAATGTAAGGGTTTTAGATGTCATTGCAACTGTATATGGCTGCAATATCAAGGTTTGCAGAGTAACTGCAACTGCAATTTAGAACAACGGCTGTAACTTGTGGTGGGGAGAAAAAATAGAACCTACAAATTCCACTTTAGAAAACATGTAAAAGGTCACAGAATCTATTCTTGGCTATTAATGTTTACAGTTATTCTCTTCTTTTTTATTTCACATCGTGATTCAAGATAACAAACAACAAAAGGCAGTTAGCCATCAACAATCACAAAGGGAAAAAACTTTTCAAATTATACACAACAGAGCAGTGCAAAGTCCAATCCCCTTTTAAGAAACAAATCTAAATCTTACACCACATTTGATTAATAGTGAGCTCAGCGAAATCATAGAGTGCGCAACATTGATTTCGACAAAAACTACACTTCAAACACCACGGTGATCATGTAAATTTTACTTCTTTCCAATTATACACCATTCAAATTCTAATCAAAACACTATTCAACGACAATCATCAAGTGATACCGCTGCACTGACGATTGACATTGCATACAAAAAAATGTCAATCATCAAGTGCAGCAATAGCATCACTTGATGATTGAACCAATAAAACATATAAAAATTAATAATCAAAATTCAAAAACATCAAAGAATACAGCATTACATTGCACACACTAACAAATCAACAAACACACATATATTGCACAATAAATGGAACCAAATAAAGGGTAACTAGGTGAAGGGCACTTATGTAATTCCATAAAAGAAAAACAAAAACAGAAACAAAAACAAAAAAGAAAGTAAAGAAAACAGAAGCACCGACAGAAGAGAAGAAACTCACAAGAATTTTAGCAGCAAGAGAATGAGAAGGACCACGATGAGAGAGTGAAGTGAGTGCCACCTCAGCAGCTGAATGTTCAGCTTGACGAAGTGTTGAACAATACTGTGGACTCTCATAGATCTCACCGTTAAAGTTAACCGTTGCTTTAAACCGTGGCGCGTGATCAGGACCTTCTCTAAGGCACGTGTATGAAGGAAGGTTGAAACAGCTTCTTTGTGCCAACTCTTGAAGCTGGTTCTTGTACATTCTCACTCTCTCAAGAAAGTGGAGTTAATGGTTAATGGGTTAATGCTATACCCACCACAGATCCGATCCGTTTAAGGATTCGGGTCGGGTTGAAATGGTTTAAAGTTTGGAACTTTGGTTTGTTTGAAGAAGAATTGGGTTTGGAGGAATCATGGGTGGTGATGGTGAGTGTGATGGTGTTTTTGGGGTTTAGAGAAAGGTTGAAAGAAAAGAGAGAAGAGAAGAGAGAGAAAGAGAAGAAGAAAGGAAGAAGATGAAAGAAAGAAAGAGTGTGTGAGAAAAAGGAAGAAAATGAAATGAGCATTAGAAATGTTTTTTATTTGATTTGATTTGATGTAAAAAAAGAACATGTAAAAAAAATAGTAATAATAATAATATTAAATTTAATACTAATGTTATAATAATGTTATGTGGAAAAAAGAGAAACTTTATTTATTGCGTTGGTGTTTGGGAGTCAACTGAAAACGTTTGGTCGCATTGGATTGCATTGCATGGATGTGAGAATGTGATATTGTCTTTAGATTAGATTTTCTAATGTTTTTGTTAGTCCGAATCGAATCTGTTTTTTTCTATGGAAGTACTGTACTGTACTCGTAAGGTGCAACTTGCTTAGCAACACTCATATTAGAATTTAGAATACTCCAAGTTTAGTACTACAACATTTATTTATTCTGAACTAACTCGGATTTTTTCGTGGAGATGAATATGTTCCGACTTGATTTTAAGTTTATATTTTCGAGAGATTGTTTGTTTTGAAGTTAATTCATCACGGTTTTGTTCTTTATAGAAAAAACATTTCGGAGGATTGAAGAGTGTGATATGTTGTAAATAAACTACCGTTTACCTCGATTTTGAAGAGATATGGGACTTATAGGTGAGCAAGAACATATGCCTTAGTCGAGGCTAAGGGGATAAAGTGTCGACTCGCGAGCATGTGTGGGTTCGTTTCCCACATACGGCGTCATTGATCTTACCTGATTAGAAGGGTTGGTTGATCGTTGCTTCGTCGTATAAGTTGTTGAAGTGGAAGGGGTATGTACATGCGAGACACTCTGACGCTCAAGTCATTATAGTGTGAAGTGGAGGTTGTCGAGAGTAAGGAATTAGATTTCTAGTCATTGTTGAGAATGGCGATTATATAGTCACCAACGCTATTGATTAGGGGAGGAGGATTCACGCATGTAAATGTTCATCATTTTGATGTCAAGCGTTATAGATTTACTGATTCTGTTAGATGCTAGACGGGAACGATGATGTGGATCGTTCGTTATTGGACCCGCTCAGCGCGAGCGTGATTGGGTCTAATCTTTGTCAGGTCCAATCCAAAACAGTATTACTACCAAAGCATTTATATTAGTATACTAATAAAAAAAATTGATACTGAAACTTATACATTTTATATTTTTAAAAGTTAAAAATTGTTTTATCAAAATAAAATTATCATTTGGAGTATACTTAACATGTACCCTTATTTATGATCCAATTCATGGTTTATTTATGATCTCGCTAACATATATTAAGATTAGGGTTTTTTACTGGTCCCAAATTTAGTCACGGGTTAAATATAACGCGAACACACTCGAATTCAATGTCTTAATTAATCAAAATAAACAAATTGTTAACGATAAATAAACAATTAATTGTTTAATTGGTAAACTTATAGAAAAATGTTGACATAAAAAGTTTTGTCTCATGCTAAAATTCAACCATTTTTCTTTTATGAGATGACATTCAACCATTAAACACGAGCAAAGCAATATATTGACAAATGAGTGAACCCACCTAAAAATTGGGGTATTCAATCACTTTGGACCACTTTTGATTTATTTAACTTTTTTCCCAATGCACTTGAATTAAAGTCTGTAATGGTGCATATATGAACACAATTATACACTAACCATATTTGTTGAACTAGTGCCCCCTCTTTCCATATTGTTTTGTCTGTGTGTAAAGCATCTTGCGGGCCTCTCTTGGAAGAAGGAGCAAATTAAAGAAGCATTTGAGTTTTCACTAATTTGTGTAAGTTTATTTTTTTACCACTAATTTAATCTAGTTTAGGGTCAATTATGACATTAAATAATTTTAATTATCTTTCAAACACATTGCAGGGGTTAAATTGTGACCTTCCTAGTTCCTTATTAAATTCAACATCAATAACCACTTATTAATCGACTACCGTTTGGTTTTGTATAAGATTTTTTAAATAATTAAATTTTCAATATTATTTTTTTCCCAATTGTAACATCCAATTAAAACTAATATCTGTATAACTTTCAACTCAATATTTTTCACTATGCATTTATTTGTAATAATTAAAAGCAAATACATAAAGGTTTTGTTTGGGAAAAAAATAGTTTATGGCTTATAGCTTATAATTTATTGTAGCTGATAAACTGATTGCTTATGATTGGTAATTGATAAATTAATTGAAGTGTTTGATAAAATTAGCGGTTAGATTAACTTATAGATATGAAATGACGTAAAAATAAATATTTAATTATTTTTAAATAAGATGATAGGGGTAAAGTTGGAAGAAAAAATAATAAGTTAAAAGCTAGTAAAAATAATCTATAAACTCATGTAAAAAAATATTACCAAAAATAACTTTTTTTTCTTCATAATGAGCTTATAAACTATAAGCCATGAGCTTAAAAACGGTCTTCCCAAATAGATTCAAAGGCTTGATATGAAAACTTTAGTAAAAATATTCTTCTCCTTCTTTTTGTTTCGAATTATGATAATCACATACTAGTTTAATAATGAAAACTCAATTATATTCATTCAATAATAATTTTAATAGTTGTTATCGTGAGCATAACTCAATTATATTCAGACCAAAAAAACAATAATAATTTTAATAGCTACCAATTAAATTATATTTATGAGATTGCTTATATTTTTTTTGTAATTTATATAATTTAGTCAAGTAAATATGGTGTGTTTTCCTCAACATTACTACGTACCAAATAGTGGCTTCCGCACTATATACAGCATCTCTCTTTTTGTAAATGACAGATATAAAGGGATAATAAAAGATGATGTGATAGTTATATATGTTGCCACTTATAAAAAGAGTTATGCTGCCCATTTAATCCTTGTATATTCTAAATCTTTGATGGTATAAATAAATTATTTATACTTAGACTAATTAAAGTTATTTTAGCAATATACATTTATATTTAAATATTTTTATTTTTATTTTTATTATTGAATAAAAAAAATCTTGACATGTTAATAGTATTATATAGGTAAAGAAACATGTAAATATGCAAACAAGTTTAGTTATACCTCAAGTATATATTTGAAAAATAGGATAAATAATATGATAGTGCTAGATTTCTAAATACAACTATACCTTTTTGAAAATAAAATAACCCAAAATTTACGATGGCAGTAGTGTTAGTTAAAGTTCTGAAAGTGGGGAACATAACTTTTTGCAATCTCCGAAATTGCTGAATAGAGCCTTTGACAAATTTGAGCCACCGAATCCACAATGAACGAACAATGAAGACCAACGTAAATGATGAAAGAAGTTTGGGAAGAAAAAGTTTGGTCTTATTTATATCTTTTTCCCCACCCAACTAAATTGAACACAGTCACCATCCTCACCATCCATATCCATGCATTTAATGGAGCATCATATTTTGGTACAGTACATATATATAACATTCCATGGAGCACCCTATATCTAGAATGGTGGTGAATTGGTTTGAATTGTTAGTGTCTTTAATTAGCTGGTTGAAGATTCCATTTTTGGCTTCAGTGTATGGAAATTTTTTATTAGAAGCATAGAATTTATCTTGTATATTCTACATGTTCCTTGACAAAAATTAATCATCCTTAATGATAGTAAAAAAGAAACATTATTCTTCCAACATTTATTTTAACACATTAGCTGAAACTTATGTGGATCACACTATTTTAAATGTTTTTTTTTTTGACGAACTATTTTAATGTTATAGTGGTAACTGAAAATATGTACATAAAAAATGAAAAAAATTAATAATTAAAAAGAGATAGTTCGTAACACTCTTTATCTTAATATATGACACTTATACGAGAATATATTTTCTAATATCAAAATTCGATTTAATTGTTTTTTGAAAGTAAATTAACTTAAATAGTTCTAACCAAAAAAAAAAAGTTAAATAGTTATCCACCATGTCTAAATCACCTTATGTGACACAATTAATTATACTACTCTAATTGTTTTTTGGTTTACTATACTACTCTAGTCATAATTATAAGCAAAAATTAACTTTAAAATTCATTGAATAATTGATGCTATATACTCCATCTGGCCTTAATTATAAGCAACTTTCCATTTTCTAGATTTAATAGATAACTAATATATTTGGTCTATAATTAAGGTTAGATACATTAATTATTCAATAAACTTAAAAAGTGGAAAATTATTTATAATTAAGGGTGGAGAGAGTATAATCTGTATTATATTTATTCGTTTGACATTCAGTACTTCTCTGTTATTCATAATGTCGTCTTGCAAGAATCATTTGAACATCTGGTTGAATTTTATACTATCACAAATTCGTCAAAACAACATAACATGTGCACGGTTGAGCTTGAATTGGACCTCATTTATAAAGCTAGAACTATAAAGTAGATCTGCTTTGTACAATTTATGATGTAGCTCTTTGTAGTGGTTATTAAGGAAGGAATTGATGATGTGAGACTATGTTTTTAACATTCTCTTGGTTATACCAACATAGATTGGATTGTGCATAGATGTGTAGAAATGGATTATCTCAATTATATAGCTCATGTTTTTTCCATTGAACTGATATCCATCATTCAAATACCATAATCTTATATTATATCACAAAATTCTGCCACCATTTTATTTATTTTTTGGGTCTAGATTCCACATGACCATAATGTCACTCGAGGGAATCCTATGTACTCATGTGTTTATGCACATATGAAAGTTTGAGAGTACTCTCACAAAGACTAAAAAATGGATCAATAATAAAGAATCCTCTAAAAAATATACCAAAAAGAATGTTATTATCACTTCTACTAACAAAGGTTGATTTATTAACAGTCCTTCAAAACGATGACTAGCTGATGAAAACTTGAGTCCGACATTTCAGAAACTGATGATAATAATTTTCACTGGATAGTTCTTTCTCAACAATAAAAAAATACAAATATAAAGACTAAAGGAATTTTAAAAAAGAAAAAATGCTAGAGGAATTTTATTAAACAAAATTATAGTACATGTTTACAGTATTTGCAAAGAAATCACCATGAAAAGGGGCTAGCTCCTAGCAAAAATATTTCATTTTCCACATCTTTTATCCATTGACAAACACGGTTGCATGTCTTTATTGCCAAGGCCTGCATATATTCAATGGTGTACAAACATTTAAGAATTTATCAAACCAGAGTAGCACAAAAATACATGCAATTTGTAAAACAAAGAGAAGAGCCTTATTACTCTTCCCAAACAAATAGACCAAATAATGCTTTGTTTAAAATACAAAAGTACTGTACAAAACTACACCAAATCCTAATTATTTTGTCCTATAAAAAAGAGAGAGAAGAACAACATTGATGCGATTTGAAACATGGAAAAGATAGTGATGATGAATTAAAATTTGTAATATATATTTTTTTTCTTTTTTGACAAATAAAATTTGTAATATTTTGTTTTCTAACAGGTCTTCATTGACAGTTAATTATGGATTATGAGTTTATGCCTAGACTGGATAACATAAGGAGAGGTAGAGATTCTTAGTTGTAAAAATAAAATAAGAGATATCAAGAAAATAAGGAGAAAATTGTACCTTGTCTGCAAGGGGATCAAAGGCAGCATAAAGCTCAAAATCCTGTGTCACCCAACATAAAAGAACTGCCATAAAAAAAGTTATATGAGTTCATTAAAGTTCAATTGATTTATCTTTTTATGGCATATATTTAAAAAATGTCCTCATGGTGCACAAGCTATTTCTCTCCATAGAATAATTTCTCTTTCTAAAATAACCATCAAAGCTTCTTAAAATTGAGAACAATGCCATAAAACAATGCCATAAAACAAATTGAGAACCCAGCTGCCCCATTTCCCAATTCCCATAAAATTCAAATGATATTGTACCAGCTCACTGCAGACATGGAATATTATAAATATGTGTAAATTGGATGTCAGTAACTATGGATGTTTAGATTACCAGTGCAGAATGGCTTCTGCGTAAATTGTATTGGGAAATAATAGAGTTTTTTAGAATATTCAACAAATGTAAATTTTTCCGAAATAATTTTATTTGTGTGATGTTAAGTAAAATTACCAAAAAGATAGAAAAGTTAAATATTGTAAATGAGGATAAATTTGTAAAATCATGATCGATACATGTTGATGCAAATTGTTACAGCAGACCTGGAGCGGAGATACATTTACATCCTGCTTATATTACATTAATGAGGGTGTCACAAAATTATGTCAAAAATGCAGTATGCCATTTCCATACATATTATCTCCACCAAAATGACAGTTAAAATGAAGATGCACAGTGCAAATATCAATTTTATTTTAGACAGAAACCCAAACTATGAGGTAAGAGCCAAAATATTTATTACCACAGTTTTCATCTCTTCTAAATTGAGTTTTGTGTGGTCCGATTCCTTTATCATGCATTGATGCAAAAAGTTTCTGGTAAGCTCTATACAATCTGCAACAGTTAAGACAAGTTATACTTCTGGCAGGAAGAGAAATGCATAAGAGCGATGAAAAATAAAAAAGGCCATGGCACCAAAAGGCATAAAAGCTGTAAAAGTCGAGATAACATTGAATAGTAGTATAGTACCTTTTCTGCTGTTGACGAGTACTAATTGATGACGAAAACTCTGAAGAGACATATTGATCCAAGTATATACTGCGGTATATGAAATGCCACAACCCAGCAGGACCCCCAATGGCATGATTAGCTTCCTTAAATCTTTCAGGAGAATCTGATGGAAGCATGTGCTGGCCCAAATGAGATGCTCCAGACTGAGGTATTGGAGGTAGATCCTCAACATGCATTCCTCCATCTAACAAGGACCTCTGAACTTCACTAAGGACATGTGACTTCAAAAGGACCGATTCAATTCGAATCCTACAAATTTCCATAGAAAGATGATTGATAAACAGAAACATGTGATCACTGTGTAAAGTTAAGGTTTGCACCACCACCAACAGTAGTAAGATTGGATAATAACTCATCATTTACCGGCAATCCTTAAGATGATAAAATGCATCTGAATTAGTGGTTAGCAACATCAAGTATGTGTCGGCCTGCCACAAATATACAAAGCATTGTCACTTGTGTACTAATGTTAAAAAAAAAATGCCCAACACAACATGTATTAAAATCTAACTCACATCAAAATAGTGGATATAAGCATACAAAAATGCTGAAGGGTTATATCTTGGCAAGCAAACTGGAGAAAATGATTCTGACGTCCTGCATAATTATAGCCCATGAAATAGAGTAAGAACGTGGAGAAATAATGCTCAATAAGAAAACCATATACTTCCGTAAACATATAAGTTGTTTTGTTGTACGAATGCTTAATAATCAATAGCAACAGCCAACAGTAAATGAGCCAGACTGGATATATACACAATGTTAGGGCTAAATGAGAATGAAGCTGTGAAGCATCAAAATATTGATCCCCAATCTAAAAAATGACCATTTTATAATGTAAGACTATTCGAAACCTATTTATTTGTGGAAACTTTTGGCCGAACTTTACATGTGAATGTAAATTACATCCGGATAAAAATAAGAATCATGAGAACCTAAGGATCATCTCAATCCTAAATTGGAGAGCTTCAAGCATCAGGTTTTCAGTAATCCTAAATTGGAGAATGTATATAACTTGCATAACCAAAATAAACAATTAGCTAAATCTTTAAAAACGGGGAGTAACTTATAGAAGTCAAATCAAACCATGTGTCAGTGAATACCATAAAAAAATCAGTTCTACTTGCCTGAAAGATTCTGATGACATAACAAAGTTGGCCAGCAGCAGCATATCATCTGGATGAAGGGAAGCTTTCTGAGCGCCAACAAGACTAATCACCTGCATTCAACCTTCAATGTGTTATTCTAATTTCTAAGTCAATATATAAATAAAAGTAATAATTAAGTAGAGTCAAACCTTATGCCTGCACATCAGTGTTGCAAACAAAACACCTGAATCAGCAATGTCTTGCAAGACAGCACCGGCAGCTTGCCTTGTTGCATAAGAAAGAGGAAGGCAAGTATAGGCATGAAGAAATGTAGCTGGGTTCCTGAAATAGCCAGACACATAACAGTATTTACTACCTACTACCCAGACATAAAATAGAACATGGGAAACAGAGCATGGTAAGAGCAGAGAAACACACCAACCAAAAGAGTGGATTAGAGTAGAGAAGACGGCGTCTGTTCCACCAAGCAAGGGTGTCATATCAAACTTTGGATTCTTCTCAAAACATCTGTTTACCGATCTTGTTAATATAACAAGCATCTGCAGACGTGCGGACAACAGCGAAGTGTCATATAATCGTGATGAAAACATAATGCGTCCATTTAAATGTCCCAATGAAGCAATATCAATTTGAGAAGTAATAAATCCAGTAATTTTCACAATACGATAGAATTATACCTGGCCATAAATTAGTTCCAACTGCCCCCTTAACGACTCATAAGGTTCTTCCGTGGAGCTAATGCAAACCAAGTAAATTGGTCCTTTCACAAGAAAAACAACCTACACCATATTTTCAAATCATAATATTAATAATAATGAAGCGTGCAATATTCAAGCATATTAAATAAAAAGCATATGATCAAATTCAAACCTGATGCTTTCCAGCCCTCACCCATTTGATAGAATCACCCCTAACAAGTATCAATTGCAAAATCATATTAAAATATCTACATTACTGTTATCATTCTCTTAACTAACAAGAAACATTACGAGCCACTAAATTAATACCCGTTCTCAACAAACGAAACGATTGCTTGCAAAGTAGCTGAAAACCCTGCAAGCTTATGTTCATCTCCATACCTAAAAGGAAACAAAACAAAACAATGCAACTAAAACAAATCAATAACAAGTTCATGTAATTGTTAAGTGATTAACAATTGAATAAACAAATCCATAAACTAACCTAGAATATATAGGCTTTCCAGAATTGCTAAGTATAAAGAAATGCTTCTTCCTTTTTCTCCATGATATAGAACCATCATCCTGCACTTTATTCATCAATCAAACAGAATATGATATCTATAAATAAATTATGAAGCGCAAACACTCCTTGGATTAGGCGTGCCCAGTGTCAGATACGCCCGACACTTACAATTACACTAAATTATATCACTTTTTCAAACAAACTATGTGTCTGTGTCGTATCCGGGGTCAGTGTCTGTGCTTCATTCTACACATAGAGAGAAATTCAATGTATATACCTCATCTTGGTGTCGTTTACCAGGAATCCAAGAGGAATTGGAATCAGAAATTGAGATTTCATCGATTTGATTTTGAATACTCAATTCTTCTTTTTCTTCAACTTCAATTTCACCGTGTTCGATCTCAATTAACGAACCGGTGGTGGCACTAGTACTACCACCACCTTCACCGGCGTAACCGCTACTACTAGGGCTTGAAGGGAGATCCTGATCCATTTCTGGTTCGTTGGATTGAGATGATGATGATGAATCCATTGTGTAGAGAGAAAGAGAGTAAAGTGATCAGTGAGGAATTTGTTGGTAGTTTGTTTTGTTGTTTACGCTGTCTGTCAGTCGTTGATTGCCGTGGCTCAGTCTGACCGGTTGGTTCGTTGAGACCAAAACTTCTCTTCCCACCCCATTAGTCTTTTATCCTCTTCAAATTACTCGGCCTTAAATAATATTCAGATCTCTATCAGTTTGCTTTTTCGATATAAATTTCTGTAAGTTTATTTATTTAAATAAGTCTTTACAATTACGTCTCTTTTAAAAATTGATCTCTAACGTCAATTTCCGTAAAAAAAAAATAGTAGTAACTGATGTGATAAGTATTTTGCAGCGTGACAGCGATGATGTGGTAAGTAGACATTAATGAAAGACCAAATCCAAAACATAATTGATAAAATAGGGACTAGCTCTAAAAACCCAAAAATAAATGTTAGAATTTTATGCCAACTTCAATTTTACGTATTTTTAGGTTTTTGGATTTGGTCCCTATTTTATCAATTGTGTTTTGGATTTGGTCCCTCATTAATATCAACTTATCAGTTATCACATCATCACTGTCACGCTGCAAAACGTTTGCCACATCAGCTTTTTCTTAACGGAAGTTGACGTCAGAGACTAATTTCAAAATAAAATGTAACTGTTGGGACTTATTTAGAACAAAAAATTTTACAAGGACCTATATAAAAAAATGCGAACTTACAGGGACCTGAACATTATTTAAGCCAATTACTTTTTAGCGGAACATATTCGAACTTTTTTACTGTAAAAAGTTAATATTTGAACTAAAACAAAGTTTAGAAAATAGGTTCCGAAATTTTTCACAAGGGGAAAAAAAAAATTCATAGGAATAAAAATAGTGTTAGAGGTGAGAAGAGAAATTTTCCGTTCAGACAAAACATATGCTTAAATTATTTAACTTAAGAGTTCGTTTGATATGTAAAAGATAAAAATCAAATAGAAGAACACAATATAAACTTTTAAGAATTGAATAATTTGTTGTTTCATACGATATTTGATAGACAAAAATGTTATTTTGGTATTTTAAACAACTTATAAATAGACAAAAAGTTGTGTTGTAGTTTTAGCAAGGGACCAAAATTTCAGTTTTTTCCGGTCTTTGTCCCCAAATTGTAATGTTTTAAGAACAATTTTAAAATCAAATACAGTATAATTGAAATTGTATTGTCATGTCCTTTACTTTTTTAGCATATCAAGCACATTCTAAAGTTTTGTTTTAAAAAAATAACGGTTAACTGATAAAATTGTTTATAGCAAATGAACTTATAACTTATAGGATAGTTTATAAAGGATAAACTATCTGATTGAATTTGTAGTTATTGATAAAATTATTGATTGAACTAACTTATAAATATGAAATTAGATATAAAAGAAGAGAGGAGGGGTCCATTGATTGTAGGAGTAATTCTGAGTTGCGTGCATGAGAACATAAAAAAACTCGATCATCCCCCACCAAATTCTATATATATATATATATATATATATATATATATATTTTAAAAGTTTAAAATTTATTTTAAAGCAATTGGTCAAAGTCAAAACATGATAATATTTGTTAATTCATTGAACTAGGAAATCAAATATTAATTAATTCACAATTATTTATTGCTTTATTTTCAAATGTACGTATCTTTTACCGTATTTTGTTTTCCCAAATATATTTTTATCAATTAAGTTAAATTCTTTATTCTGTTTTGCAACGTCATATAACCATACTCGACTCAACAAATTGTGATATCGAAATACAAATTTGAATTACAAAGCAACAAGCTTGTTGGAATTCACTTCACAAGCGAGCGTATGGTTTCCCTTTTGTTTTATAATGATATTTTTCATTGAGAAAAATGGATTTCCTCAACAATTTTTTAACTGTTCTTAGGGTTCTTGTGATTGATCACGATATCAATCTTCTCAATGCTATTGAGAAAATGTGCAATCAATCAATTATCAAGGTTTGTGGATATAGATAATTCAAAAACCTTGATAATTGGATTGAGTGTACATTTTCTTAATAGAATTGAGTTGATCGATATCATGATCAATCACAAGAATCCAAAGATCAATTGAAAATTGCTGAGAAAATCTTATTTTTTCAATAGAAAATGTCATATTACAAAGCAAACGAAACCAAACACTCGATTGTGATGTGAATTCCAACAAACTTGTAGCATGTTGTTGTTTGGGCTATTCGGCGGGTGAGGAATGACAAATGCTTCTCCAGTAAATAGGTTATTATAAACAATGTTGTGGATATGGTCAAACTTAGTTATTGGAAGTGGTTGTTAGAACGAAAAGACCACTCACCATGTATTTTTTTATGAATTACGTGCTAATTCACTAAATTGTTTGGTTAGATGATTTTTGGTTGATTTCAAAATAGGAGGCAGGGGTGAATTTTTTTGTCCCAGTTTAGGTTCATTTTGTTAGCCTTCTTGAGTTGAGTATAACCTTGTACTTGTCCCATCGTTGTAGGATTAATATCACTTGTACTTTTTTTTCCTTCACACTTTCTCTTATATATAAAAATTTTGTTATTCAAAAAAAAAAAAGAGGAATTGACGCAAATAGCAACTATATAGTTTTTTTTTTTGTCAGAGGAATTGCTATTCGCTTGATGTTTAACAAACTTCCTTTTATATTGTACCATTAATTTATTTATATTTACATGTGACACTACTACTTTTACATGTGACATATGCAATGACATGTGCTAATGGATCGACAAATATTTACGTAACGGAGCTTGTGAATATTTGTGTAAACCAGGGACGGATGTAAGTAGAGTGTAGTGTAGGCACTTGCCTGCACAAAATTTTGGAAAATTTTTATTTATTATACATAGTAAGTGTTATAGTATATGTTAACATTTTGCCATGCCCACACATATCATAATATTTCTTTTTAAGTCTACACCATTATCACACATACCTAAAGTAAATAAATATTTTAGTCTTAAACTTTTACCCATCAATCAATTTCGTTCTTGAATTTATTAAAATAGTTAAAACATCTCTTAATTTGTAAAAGTTTAATCAAATTAGAGTCTGTTTGATCTGCAAAATAAAAGTACTGGACATAATAGTATATGACATATAACAGCACAAGACAAACATTTAAAGTATTGAACAAATTTTGTATTGTAAGATGTTTGGTGGAAAACAATGTTATTTTAGTGATTTAGACAACTTGTACTGCAGACAAAAAATTGTCTCGTGGTTCAGTGGAGGACAATAATATCTGCTTTTGTCCAGTCCATTGACCCTCAGTTTGTTCAGTCATAGTGAGAGTTTTAAAATCAAACACAATACAACTAAATTTTTTTAATTTTGTAATAGATTATATTGTTACCCTTGTTTGTTAAAAAATGATCGTGTGACCGTTTACTGAGTGACATAATATTGCATATTTACGTGGCCATTATAAAAATACTTACACGATTGTTATTGTTAGCTAGAATAATCTATATGTATGTATATTATTGATTGATTTTGATGAATGATTTTGAAAAAGTTATTACGATGGGAAGATGTTTACCGTTCTTGATAGTGATCCAATTTATCAAATCCTACTAAGAGCAACATCAATTGTTGAAGCTTAACAACTACATAATCATTTTTGTAACATATGACCATTAAAAGATAACCGTGTAATCAATTTGATATTTAAAAAATTAAAAAGATCAATTTGATACTTAAAAAACTAAAATGACTAATCTCATACAAACATTAAACTTAAATGATGATTTCTTAATTCATTTGATCTTTAAAAAAGTAGTTATGTATACAAGCAAGGCACATGTAGCATGATTAAAAGAATTACACCAATTTTTTTTAATGATTTTTAGCTAAACTTTGTTTATCTTTTGTCCAAACTTTAAACTATTAAGACAATCTTTCTTAATACAAAGAAAATTAGATGGGTCGTTATTAAACATAATTAATTAGACGACCTTTGAGATTTTTCAGAATCAAATTAATCTGGTACGAGGGTTATATCAATGTTTATATTTAATTGTTGATAAATGATTGAGTAAATCATATAAAAATATCAAAATTATTAAGTTATAACATACATCATGATGGAGATTCAAACTTTAATCCTTTAAAATAAGTGTATAAATTTTTAATTACTATTACCGTTTTATCTATATATCAAACGAAAACTATTCCATCCCTTTATCGATCGGTTGATATTTTTTCTTTTGGCTTTCACTCTCTGTTCTTATGGGAAAGGACTCTTGTAGTGCAGAGGTCGGGGCGAATTCTGACATTAAGTGATTTGAATCTCCTCCAAAACGTAGTTGCGGAGAATCGAATTGCGGTCTTTCATACTACCAATTACCACTAAATTTAATGTTAGATCGATAAATAGATATTTATTTGGTGTCTATGTGGTAGAGAATGACCTGCATGTGGTCATTACTCCCAAACCTAAACTGCCCAAAACCTAAATCACATCGAAGCCCCACCACACCATGATACATGCACCAATCATTGAACCAGTGAGACTATTTTCCATTTTTGCTACTATAATGACCCCATTCCCTCCTCCTGCTCTAACATCCACATTCATGTAGATTTTTTAGAGGAGGCTTCACTTTGATCACTTAATTATAAGAAACACCGAATCAAATTTATTCTATTGGAAACAACACATTTTCAAACACATGAAACTAACAGATCCAAAACACAATGATCCTAAAATATCTAAAATACAATGGTCAAACAAATACAACATGAAAATCCAAAACATTATAATACCAAAACAAGCTAAGATACAACCAAAACAAAATAGTAGAGAATTCTAAACACAGACAACCATAAAAAATAACTAGGAATTACAGGAGGAGCCAAATTTTTTCATTTAGTTTTTTTTTTGATAATGGATCAAAAGTATATGAATAAACTATGTGATTTTGGTCATTCAATGGAAGAAGATAAAGGATAGAAAAAAGAAGTACAAGATGTGATTTGTCCTCAAGAAAATTTCCTCAGGCACCTAAATGTCTATTATTTCATTTTAATTATATATGGTCTACCACATTGCAAGGTCAATATAAGATATTTTATAGGTTTTAATATCGTTTTCGTCCATGTATGTATGCAGAATTTTGGTATTAGTCTCTATATCGATTTTTGTTCTAAATATGTCTCTGAATCAACCAAACTTTTTAATTTTAGTCTCTAAAGCAAAAATTCGCAAGAAAATTCGTAGAAAAATCTGCAGAAAACTTAATTTCAAAAAGTTTGGTTGATTCATGGGCTTATTTAGAACAAAAATCAAAATTCCATGTACTTACAAGAACGAAAATGATATTTAAATCTATTTTATACTATCAACGTAAATCATACATAATCTTGTCCCGTGAGCTTAACCCAGTTGGTATAATATTTATACGAAATGTGTAAGGATCAAGATTCGACTTCTAGTACGCTCAATTATGAAATTTTAGCCACTAAACTATTGAACAAAAAAAAATCATACATGGTCTGGTCTTTTGGATAACTTTTAAAGTAAATATAATAACATTCAAATGGTTTTAGTAATCCAACAATTGTGTAAAAAATCTCTACACTATTGATGCATATGTATCAAATTCAATTATTAATTCTCCAAATTGTAGGTGTTCTCGAATAATATTTTTAGTGTTATCAACTTAGTTACATTTATGGAAGAACACTCTCCAATTATTAATCGTAAAAATGAAACATAAGAATTACAAAAAATACAAACTACAAAATCATAATAAGAGAGCATAGCCTCGTCATTGGTATCATCTAAGAAATTTTTTGAAGAAAATTCTTTCAAATTAACGATTGAAACCTCATACATGACTGTCTCATGCTAAACAAAAAAAAACACATATTATATCTCACTAATGAACATGTACCACTGTAACAATATTTTATGGCAAAATGTAGCGTGAAATCAAAACAAAAATGAAACAGAGCAAAAAATAGTACTCTTCCCTTATTGGAACCCAGTTTTTGCCCAAATTTCATTTCTAAGTCTGCTTAGATCTCTTCCCTTAAGAGTCCTTCCAATACCCTCATGTACCGAGAACGAAGCCACCCTCGTCCTCGCCAAAAACTCGTGTGGTGGCAACCATCCACTCTCGTCCTCATCCTCATCTTCATCCTCTTCCATACCATTTCTCTTCATGTAACTATTTTTATACTCGTCCCCGAGGATCTTAGACCAATCAGGGACGTTGATTGGCATGGACGCTGGAGCACCTCCAGCGTCCTTTACCTTTGATGAAGACTTCTTCTTGATCGAGCAAGAGCCTTGAATGGATTTATGAAACTCGACCGAGTTAGCATGATTGGAATTGTAAATGTCCGATTCCTCGAATTCAAAGACGGAATTTGAATCCGATAGAGAAGAGTTTTTATCACTAGAAACTGAAAGAAAGAGATGGTTTCTTCTTGCAAAGTAGTTATTCTTACTGCTAGCCATGTTGGTTTCTTCTTGAAGTTTCTCACCTTTTCTCTTATTATGCTTTTTGATCAATGTTTATTTTCTTTCTTAATTCTCCTACGTTGTTAATGGTTGCACACAATGATACACCTTAATCTGTCGTGCTTTTATAAAGAGAGATATATATGAAGCTTTTTATTTATTCTTGTTGTTAATAAAAAGAAGAAATTATAATGGTGGGTGACATTGTGGATAAGGTTCAAATATTTAGTTCGTCAGTTAGTGGTTGTGTGATTAATCAGCTAACAATTTTACAAAAGAAAATTCCAAATCTCATGTCGATGGGTCGTTCATGGTTGGATTGTCCATGTAACCAATCCTCAAGTACCACCTGTTATAACTATATATCATAACCATAACCATAATAAATAATTTTATAACCATACTCTCATAAAAAATAATTTATTAGTTATAACCATAACTAAATGATGAGCTGATTATAAATATAGATTTAGTTATTGACTTAAGTTATAGTTACACGTAATTATTTTGGTAGATTGGTTATAACTAAGATATTCATGAGCTATTTTTGTTGAATTTCACATGGTTTCACAAAATTATCTTTCAATCTATTTAAAACCTGAAAATATGGTCTGTTTATTTTTAACTTTTTTTAAAACAAATCAAAATAAAATATATTATAAACACCTGGCGATCCTTTCTAGTTTCTAGCACAAAGGGTGCTAGAGAGAAACATTACAAGGAGGTGGTCCGTTTATTTTTAACTTTAAAAAAATGATTTGTTCTTCATATTTTATAAAATGATTTAACTTAATTAAAAGTAGTGAAAATTATTTTAAATAATTTTTTTATAAATTAAAAGAGTGATTTTCATATTCAATAACTTAAATATTCATGTCAGAGATTTTAACTTAATAAAAATCACATTTCTTTTAAAATGATATATCTCCAAAACAATTTTGATGAAAAACAATTTAAAATAGCTTTATATTTAGAGATTGATTTAAAATATTTTAGGGTTAAATATGTTTTTAGTCCCTAATAATATAACTGACTCTTCTACTTTTAGTCCCTCTAAAATTTTTTCCCACTTTTTGGTCCTCCAAATACTTTCGATCATGATTTTGGTCCCTGCTTTTCACTCAACTATGTGTACGATTCAAATTTTTTAACGAGTTTTTGTGATCATGTTTATAATATTATAAAAATTATTCAAACCAAAATTCATAATTTTTTAACAAATAATGAATTAACTATGAATTTTTAAGCGCAAACACTTCAAAAATTCATATTTAATTCATCACTAATTAAAAAAAATTAAATTTTGCAAATCAATTCAATTTATAATATACTAAACATTATTGCAATACATAATTCCAAATTTTAATTAGTATACATGAGTTGACTTAAAAGTAGGGATCAAAATTCATGTAAGAGAATTTTGCAGGGACCAAAAAGTGGGAACTTTTTTTAGAGGGACTAAAAGTAGAAGAGTCAGATGTTTATAGGGACTAAAAACATATTTAACCCAATATTTTATAACAAAATGGTGAAATACTTAAAATGTAATTTTTTTTTGTTAAACTTAAAATGTCTAACAAAATCTATTTAAACCAAATTTTCATTTGAAGCTTTAATATAAAAAAATTTGTTAATAAAATTTCAACAAAAATAAATAATACACCATAAAAATTATTATTTTTGGTCAGGTAGACTAATAGTTAGAATTTCACTTTTTAAAGATGAATAAATGGGCGTACAAGAGTTCGAATCCCGATCCTTACACATTACGTGCAAATATCCCGCCAACTAAGATAAGTTCACGAAACTAAAACAAACCGATCCTATAATGGAAGTTATATTCCAATAAACATTTTTAGGACATTTGATTTTTTAGAGATTTTTGGGCAAAAATAATCCACTTATTTAATTTTATGTCTAGAAGTCATAGCTCAGTTGGCAGATAATGTTGAAATTGTTAAGCAAGATGTTTATGACTGAAGTTTGATCCATATTCACTCTATTTTATGTGTATGAGTTTATTATGACTTTATTATTTACTATAAAAAAAAATCATTTTTAGCAAAGCTAAAACAATCTGACCCTATAATAGAAGTCATCATATCATATTCCAATACAGATTTAAGGACATTTTTTGATTTAGATTTATGGGCAATATAGGGAAGTGTAAAGAACAAATGTTACTCATCAAAAAAACTCATTTTTTTGGTTTTCTTACAATGAAGTAAAGGCCCAATATACAATTTACCAAAAACAAAAAACAGAAAGCCCAATAGATAAAAAAACCCTACATATATATATTTTCTTCACTAAACCATTTTTCTTTCACTCAGTTGCTGCTGCGGCTTCTTCTTTTTCATTTCACTCCGAAACCCTAATTTCCCCAAAACCCTTCCAAAATGCCGCCAAAGCTCGATCCATCCCAAGTCGTCGAGGTTTACGTCCGAGTCACCGGAGGTGAAGTCGGAGCAGCGAGTTCACTCGCTCCAAAGATCGGTCCACTCGGTCTTTCCCCAAAAAAGATCGGTGAAGACATCGCCAAAGAAACCGCCAAAGATTGGAAGGGTCTTAGGGTTACAGTCAAACTCACCGTTCAGAATCGTCAGGCTAAGGTCTCCGTTGTACCCTCCGCGGCGGCGCTGGTCATCAAGGCTTTGAAGGAACCTGAACGTGATAGGAAGAAGGTGAAGAATATTAAGCATAATGGGAATATTTCACTTGATGATGTTATTGAGATTGCTAAGGTGATGAAGCCGAGATCCATGGCGAAAGAGCTTGCTGGTACTGTTAAGGAGATTCTTGGGACTTGTGTTTCTGTTGGGTGTACTGTTGATGGAAAAGATCCTAAGGATTTGCAGCAGGAGATTAATGATGGTGATGTTGAAATTCCTCAGGATTGATTTTTTCTTTTTTGAAGTCTGTTCTGTTTTGTTTGATCTTTGGAATTGTTGAAGTTTTTTGTTGTTGATTTACTGTTTTGGATAATTTAGATCATTTTGAGAGATTTTATCAATTTAGCTAAATTATTATGTTTACAAATTATTGTATTTCGGTATAATTTTGTTGATGGGGATTGCGATGAATGTTATTTTTTCGTATGATTATGTCGATGGGTGAGGTTTTAATATGTTTGATAATTGTTGGCTTGAATTTTACCGCATTTGCTTGTTGAAATTCATTTTTCATTTGTTGTCACTATGGTAATTAAGTAGTTTGTTTTGTTTGGTATTGTCACATTGTTGGATGATGATTGGTGGTAGCTTGAATATTTTGAAAATTTTGCTTGTCAGAAATCTTTTTTCGTGTTTCATTTGTTTTCACTTTGTTGAGCAGAGAATCGGTAATCTATGTTTATAGGTTGAATTAGAGTTGGTTATGTGTTTCTTTGTTTTGCTAAAAATGGGGATTGCGCAATTAAAACATTACTTGTGCTGATATTTGTGGTGTGTTTTGGTTATTGTGGTTCGTTTCTTGGATATTTTGAAGAACATTGAGTTTTAAGTTTAAAGCTAACATTCCTTGTTGGTATTAAGATTTATGACTGATGATTTATTTTTACAATAGACTTAAGTTGAAAGTTTTTGTAGTTTGATATTTGATTAACTTTTTTTTTCTTCTTGTTTTTGTATATTTACTCATGGAAAATTGATTAATCGAGTTAAGTTGAATAGGAAAATGCATACCAATCGATAATCAACTAAAGTAGTTTTCTCTGACATCTCTTAGTAATTGGCTATGTGTAGCTTGGATTGTGTATGCTACAAATTGCTGTGATTGTGCATTGTCGTTGTAGTTGATTGGTAATTTGCCTCCATGGTTGAACATACCCGTTTATACATTATCTTTATTTAAACTTTTCTTTTTGCTAATCATAGAAGTGTTGGCTGTATATTACAATATCTTTATTTGCAATCTCTAATTTTGGTTAGGTGTGGATATGACTAGGGAATGATTAAAAGATGATGAAACATATTTAGATTATACATATTGATGCTGTGATTGTTTGCTACACTTGCAAGATGTTTAAAAATTAATTGGTTCCTAATTGAGAAATAGAGTAACCGATGAAAGGGATTGTTAGATTGTCAAACCAATGTTTTCTTTTACAGTAATAGATACTCCTTTCTGTAGGCTGTCATCATTGATAATTTGATTTGCTGTATGCCGATCCTGTTTTGGTTGAAGTTTTTTGTGACATGTTAATTGTTTGTTTGTTGAATTAATTTTTTTGAAAGATTTTTTTTTTTTGAATTAGCTTTTGTTTTACCTAGCTATCAAACCCACCTTGTTTCTGATCCCCTTTGCACAATCTTTCCATACCAAACATACCTTGTTAAAATCACTACAGCACTTGACACATAATCATTTAGTAGTACATTATAGCGTGGCTGTAACTAACTCCGTAACATACATTTTTCACACAGGATATGCACTCCTCTGTGTCACAGTGAACCTTTAAACTAATTTACATTTGTTGAATGAATGTTACAATATTATCCTATTTTAGCCACTTATAATTTGTTACTTATGCATTCGTTTTCAAATCTTTTTGACTACAAAATAATTGTGCCTATATTGCTCAAGCCATGCTATTTTAATTGTAAATATGTTGTGTGAGAAAGGTGTGGAAGTGAGTGAGTATAAAGAGTGATCGAGTAAACAGATAATAACACTACACTTTTGGCTCATAATTTGTATGCTTTATTCATTCTCTTCAAGTAATATATAGATCAGGAAAGGAATCTAATTTACGCAATGCAAGATATCCAAGCTAACAGAAAAAGGGTGACTCACCCTACAGCAACAAAAACATAAAACTCTCCTAACAGAAAGCTTCTAGATCCTTTTTTTGCACTCCTCTCTCCTGAAAATTTCTCTTTCCCCCTCATGATTCTCTATTATTACTCTAAATCTCCAAATTACCTTTCAATTTGGGATTTGTATCCCGAACTTGTGCCTATACCTCCAAAATTACGCACAAACCTAGGGTTCTACATCCCGAACTACTCCCGAATTTTGTTTAAATAATAAGCCAAAGGGCAAAAATGATAGTTAAGGGGGAAAGAGAATATAGGGGGGCTTGAGAAATTTTCCTCCATCCTTAACTTGTGATTTCTTTTGGCCCTAACTCGAGGTTCAGCTTCTTCTTCACTCGTGGGCTCAATTGTCTCATCATTATTCATAACAAAATATAATCTATTATTTATAATTATTCTACTTACAAAACAATCAATTAAATTACTTGTTGAAGCTTAGTGATATGAGAGTAATATATTGATAGGATAAAGTAGATTCATAGTGGCAGTTTGAAGGCATACTGTCAGCAGCAATTCCCTTCAGAGGATTTCTGGCAAACCACCATTTTGGTCTCTCTAATTGTAATTCATTGTTATATTGGTTCTTGAATTGTTATATTTTGGTCTCTCTAATTGTAATTCTTGAATGTATCGAAATTGCAAATACATCATTTGATAAGTAGTAGTTTTATTGACTAAAGTGACCAACAAACAGCACATTAAAGGACTAAATTGACTACTTAAAAGCATATTTAAGAATCAAATTAAGTACGCTTAATACATACCGACAGTATCAAATAAGTCTACATTATCTAGCAATCCGGTCATGTCTCATTATATATTTTGTATTTAGAACTCTTGTTTTTCTTTTCACCTCTAACTTATAAGAGGTCTAAAACTTAAATTTGTGAACCCTTAGTCCTTAGATTACTGTCTATAGGATTTGTAATTGTGTGTAGTATCACTGTCTAATATTGACATGTGAAACAATAGAAGTGTGTAAGTGCGCCATTAATCTCTCGTCAATTTATATATCATATTCATTTCTTGCATTCTAAGTTGCAATGCAAGTTTTGTTTTGATTTGTTAAGAAAACTTAGTGGGATATCCAGTGTTCCATGTATCTATGTATTTTCAACAATTATCATGACTAGGCAGTAAAGGCCAACCGACTATTTTGTGTGTCAATATTATAACATAATTGTTTAAGCAATATGTAGCTATTACAAGAGTATTTAAACGATAAAGGAAAGGAACAAAACAGAGAAGAAAAAAAAGACAAATTAACTTCTAGCAAAAGAGATTCCCATGAATGGAGACCATTTGAGAAGGAGCTCCTGAATCACATATTGCCTTTGAAAAGTTATACAATTAAAATCAGCTAAATAAACTCAAGTAACTATGTCAAACATAGAATTCTAGAAGAAAAAAAACTAGCGTTTGTGATTAATTTTATCTCTTAAAATGATTAAATGAAGAATGTTGGTTCGAATCTAGACCCTACTCATATGAACTATATGGACGTGGTTGATTTTAATTGGTTATGGGTAGTGGGATGATGACTTTTCCACAATTTTTTTAAAACAACCTATTTTTTGTCAAATAAAAACATAACGAAAATCAAAATAAGAAAGAAACCAGTTTCCTATAATCTAGATTCCAAACATAAAGGACTACCCTAATATAAGGTTGCAATTTATGGTACCATAGAATCCACATAAAAGCTCACCTGAATGAATCCATGGAATTACAATGTGATGGAATCAACAGAATCCATTTAAGTGCAGATTTCCATTTGATTGGAAGGAAATAAAGTATGAAGGAAGGAAAACACAGAATTCGAGTGATGTATTTAGATTATAAAATAGTCCAAATACATGCATTGATTTCCGTGTTTTCCTTCCTTCCTACTTTCTTTTCTTCGAACCAAACGGACTCTTAGTTCTCATAGTACCTCAATTAAGTGCAGATTTAATATCACAGTAGATGTGTCAGAATCACGGTGATATACCGTGATTTTCAGAAGCAATAAGTTGTATCTTCTACAAAATACAATGAATCACCGCAATTCTAACATACTGGCCGTAATACCAAATATAGACTATGATTATCTTTATTACAAGAGATTAAAACACTTAAAGTATAATAATATGTTTAAGAAAAGAGATATACTAAGTAGTGCATCTCATACACTTGAAGAGATAACATAAGAATAATCATACAAATGATTTTAATATCATATATCTTCTCCTTAAACTTCAAATATATTGAGTTAATGAATTCTACCACTTTTATGTTGTTCAATTTAAACTATTTTAACATTTCTTCTCAATATGACGTTGTTAGCGCCCGTGTACCATCACCATTCATTTATTACTCTTCAACCAAACTTTGATACCACACTAGTTGGACATTAAGAGCGATCTCACCTGTTGGATCAACACATTTGATTAAAAGTAATCATACTATTGAAATTTCTCACTTATATGTTATTCAACTTTAACATTTTTAGTTAATGTCAAACTTATTGCACATATAATTGATCTCGATAAATTCTTGGATATTCCCTAGCATGAATACTATTATCCAAAAATTGTGTGAGTGAAACCTGAAAAGCAAAAAAGAAATGGGGACCATAATCATTAATAAGACATTCCCAAACTAGTGACAGACAGAGAAGCAAAAGAAGTACAACCTGTTGTTGTTGGTGCTTAATTTGCCACAGAATTCTATATCTATCTACACACAATCACTTTTCAAATCCCACCCTTCCCCATAATCACATGTAGCCGTTGCTCTACAACTACCTTTTTAGGTCACATTGGGCCATTTCACATGCATAGACTCCCGTTGTAATGTGGGCCCCACAAGTAGGCCCATGCAAGCGAAATTAAGCTAAGTAGGACGGCAAAAAAATATTGTGATTAATCTTTAATCATGTCATTGTTCATAAACAAACAAAAATTAAACATTTAATTATTTGATTATTTTCCTTTTCATTTCTTACATAAATACCACCTTATTCTACTCAAACCATACTCATCAAATCTATTCACTACTCTCCCACTTCACAAAAGCAGAGAAAATAGAGCAATGGCTAAAGATGTTGAGGTTCAAGAACAAAGAGAATACTCAGCAAAAGATTACCAAGATCCACCTCCAGCACCATTGATAGATGTTGAGGAGTTAACAAAGTGGTCTTTTTATAGAGCTCTTATAGCTGAATTTGTAGCAACACTTCTTTTTCTTTATGTTACTATTTTGACCATCATTGGTTATAGCCATCAGACTGATCCTAAAGCTAATGGTACTGATTGTGATGGTGTTGGCATTTTGGGTATTGCTTGGGCTTTTGGTGGCATGATTTTCATCCTTGTTTACTGCACCGCCGGTATATCTGGTACGTTACCGTCTCTTCTCTTTTACGTCTAAAAAATAGTATAGTTTTAAACTGCAGTCTGCAACCGCAATTGCGTTGTGGGTGTAATTTAAAAGTTTTAGAGATCTCTGCAACAAAATAGTAACCATAATTATGACTCTACAACTTAAAATATGATTTTGTTATAATTATAGATATCTCAGAATTGCAGTGACCAACTATGATTTTGCAGATGTTATACTTTATAATTTTAAAAAATTACGATAGATTATTGTGATTCTGACATATTTATAGTCATAACAAACGTATTTTAAGTTACTTTTATAAGTAAATAAGAGTTTATGAAAACGTCGCAAGCTATAGTTTAGTAGTTTACTCGTATTTTTATAGATAAATGTTAGTTGTCAGTTTGTTATGTTACTGAGTTTATTTGTGGAATTGTGATTGCAGGAGGACACATAAATCCTGCGGTGACATTCGGGCTACTTGTTGGACGGAAGATTTCCTTGGTAAGGGCGATATTCTACATGGCAGCACAGTCCGCCGGAGCGATCTGCGGTACCGGACTTGCCAAAGGTTTCCAAAAGGCATTCTTTGACAGGTATGGAGGTGGTGCCAACTATATCCATGATGGTTACAACAAAGGTACAGCTTTAGGTGCTGAGATTATTGGTACCTTTGTTCTTGTCTACACTGTCTTCTCTGCCACTGATCCTAAGAGGAACGCTAGAGACTCCCATGTTCCGGTAAGCTATACTTTGTGCTCTGTAAAATCACGATAGATCACTCTAATTATATCCACCGTAATACCAAACATGCAATAAGTATAACTAACTTTTTCTTTGGTGAAATGATGAAAAGGTTTTGGCACCACTTCCCATTGGATTTGCTGTTTTCATGGTTCACTTGGCTACTATCCCCATCACCGGAACCGGTATTAACCCGGCAAGAAGTTTCGGATCAGCCGTAATCTTAAACCAAGAAAAAATTTGGGATGATCAGGTAAAATGATACCAATAAGTATTTTACAACCGTTATTTCTGGTAAAATTTGAACACTAAGTAAAAATCCATATTATTAATTTTTTTGTTACAATGATATTCTAATTAATTTATGTTAAATTGTTTGTGACAAACAGTGGATTTTCTGGGTTGGACCAATAATTGGAGCTACAGTAGCTGCAATTTACCACCAATACATTCTAAGAGGATCAGCAATTAAAGCACTTGGATCCTTCAGAAGCAATGCTTAAGTAATTAAGCTATCTAGCTCAATTGATTTCTATGACAAAGAAGCTATGAAGTTAATTTCTCAAGAAGAATAATGTTGATGAGTGCAAAGTGGTCCTCTCTTGGCTTTTTAGTCTTTTCCTTTTCAGCTGCAGCTGTAGTGGGGGAGTATGGAGTTAAAAAAACCAAGACAAGGGACCATGAAATTGTAGATAACGTTATTGGCTTGTGTTTCAAGGGTGTATTTTGTATCACCTTTTGTGTCTTTTTTTATTTTTATTTAAATTTCTAATGTATGTATTTAATTCCTATGTGTTTGTTTTGTTTTGTTTTGTGTATCCTTAATCATTTTTCATGTTCTCTTTTATAACTTTAAGAGCTATATTTATCATTTTTCCCTTGTTTTGAATTTATTTCTTATCAAAATTTGCTTGTTTCAAAATGTTTTATAAATTGTTATCTATGTACCTTAATTTAATATCTTTGATATGATTAAATTTGTCAATCCGTTCATCTATATGGTGTTGAAGATTTGATAACATGTATGTCATTTGTGATAGTCAATTTAGAAGGTAATTCAATCTTTTATAAAAAGAACAAACGAATGTGTCATTTTCTATTCGAGAATTAGTACTCTCTCGAGTAGTCAAAGAACAAAATTACAGTGAGTTTAAAAAAAACAAATATACTTATTCGAGAACTAAAAAAATCATCATTTAAGAAGAAAAATAAAAGAGAGGAACAAATTCCTAATTCTTAAAAAAAAACTTTGGATTCCTCTCTTTATTAGGCACACTATCATCATCTTCTTGAAAACAATGACATAAAAGGTGAAGTATCATCTTAGATTGATTGGGAAAAATATGGTGTGCCATTACTCCTTACTAAATATGCTACATTAGTTATTGGACCTTCAAACTTGTACGTTATTCCAACAATAACAAAACATCACATTTTCTTCTTCTTTTTATACATGCACTTAGAGTTTTCAATATAATGGGGACTAATTTATCATGACAACTGTCATAATAGATTTCTGTTGAGATGCTTATCCTAATGTACATTAAACTATTGCATAATAGTGAGCTTAAAAGCTATCTAGCACTATATAATAGATTGGCTTTGTGGTGGTGGTTATTGGATGTGATGAAACTTTTGATTTCTTTAAGAGATTCATTGTAATTGCTGAGGACAGTATAGTATATAAGTGATAAAAAATAGAGAGAAAAAAATGGAAAGAAAGGAAAAGGTAAACAAGTTAGGTGGATGACTTTGGATTCCTTACATGTGAATTGATCCTTTGCTATTTCATATGAATAGATAATACAGATTGGTGAGGTAACACACCTTATCTTCTCCATATTTTATGCCTTAATGATTATGTAGCCATTGCCATGTAGTATTAATTTTGTGATATGTCAAATGTGATTAAAGTTCAACATTAAATGAAATTAAGATATTTGATTTAAAAACATTTTCAACGGTAGAATTTTAAGATATCTATTTTATTTTATGATTTTAAGTAGGTTTATATGTGCCAAATCAATTTTATGATACTCATAATTTTTTTACTCCAATGAACGATTTAATCTCTAAGTTATTTAACTCAAAATTATCATTTCTCTTTTTTCTATATTTCATATTTTCTTTCTAATTTTTAGATTTTTTTCATTTTGCCACATAGACGAGATGACAAAATCACCAATAAACTTACACACACAAGTGGAGTGATCGGGGTTCGAACCTAGGACATGGACGTCTGGCTTAGCAATTTCGGCATTTTCTGTCAGTTGAATTATGACTTATGGATAATTTTTATATTCTTAATTGCATGTAATTAATATATTAATTGTATGGAACTCATTTTTGAGTTCCTTAAATAAGCAACTTTGACTAACTATTCAAAATCTTACGTAGCAGGACAAGTCAACATTTTATTATTAAGGAACCTCTATGATACTTTCATTAGAGATGCTCTAAGTAGTCAATGAACTTTCACTTTAAAAAGATGTATATTTAATTTCTGACTAAAATAATTTTGATTAAAAATCAAAGTATTAATAAAGAATTGTTCAACATTAAATAAAATTTAATGTTGAGGAATATAAAAGCAAGAAGATCTATATATCTAATAATGTTCCTTTTTTTGAAAAATATGGTTTTAGAAATAATTTCTCCAAAAATATATTATGATAATTAGGACCTGTTTGATCTGCAAAATATAAATATTTAATAGACAGAATAACACAAGAAAAACATTGAAAGTATTGATCAAATTTTTTGTTGTAGAATGTTTGGTAGATAAAAAGTTATTTTGATATTTTGACTTTTTAGACAACGACAGATGACAAAAAATTATCCTATGGTTAAGCGAGGATAATAATTTTAATTTTTGTCCTGTTCTTTTGCCCCAATTTATTCAGTATAAGAACATTTTTAAAAGTAAATACAGTGCAATTGAAATTGTCTTATCTAATCTTTTATTTATTAGCAGATCAAACACATATTTAAAGTATACAATTACAATGGGTTAGCAAAAAGGAAAATTTTACGGTACATTAGAAAAATTCTAATGTACCGGTAGAATTATATTTTTAAATCAATATGTAAATGAGTACTTTTTTAAATAAACTTTTTTTTATCATTTAAAACATTATATTAATTAAATATTATTTATCAAAATTATAAAAAAAATAAATTTTAATTTTTTTTTGAATTTTATTATTCATAATAGTAAATATTGAATGTTTTTATAAAAATATATATAAAAAAATGAAATTATAATTTTTCTATCAAATTATTTTCTCTAAAATACTATAGTCAACAATTGAATTTTTAATTCAAAAAAAATTGCTTACTTATTATTTTAAAATCGAATTTACCAGTACATTAGAATTTTTCTAATATATTATTTGAATCAAATTTCTCTATATATATACCATAGAAATTCCTTTATTTTAAAAAGAATAAAATAGTGCAAAGAATGTTTAAAAAGAAAACAAAAGCCAAACCAAGAAAAAAGAAAGAGAAAAAAAAAGCTGAGATTTTGACGCATATTCTATTATGAAGCGGATATCCATGGTTACAGAACTAGAAGATGATGGAACATTCATGATTATTTAGTAAACAATCACAATCGTTTTATGTCCACAAGTTAAGTATTCATCTTTCCTTAAAAAAAGTACTTTATCTTAGAAATTAAAGAAGTATGATTTATTGTACATTAGCAATTGATGGGACTTATAAACTACATTAAAAGAGCAACTTAGTTCCATAATTATCCCATTAAGCTACTAGTATTATCTTATTTTCTTCTATCTTTATTATAAATAAAAAGTTGTTTTTTTAAATTTCATAGAATATTTTATGTGTTTAAACTATATTATAAACCAAATACACCAAACATTCTATAAAAATCTAAAAAATATTTTTTTTATAATAAAAACCGTAGTATTTCAAGAATCAAGAGGATTAATTCGCTATAATATTATGTCACTAATTAAATTTTCTTTTGTTTAAATTCAATATTCTCCACACACAAATGTATAAATTATCTGTTTCATACATTTAAAAGTTTCACATCATTTAAAAATCGATACTAAAATAATTTATATATAATATTTACATTTCTCAACTCAACAAAACATCTTTTACACTCTTGTCCAAAAAAAAAACCCATGTTTTACAAAAAATAAATATGTGAGCGATCACATCGGTCAAAAACAGACAAAATATGTAGGAACACAATAGTGTATTTGAAGATGGAACGAAACACTATCAATTTCAATATTGTTTCAAACTCTAATGCAAATATAGAATTTTGATTAAAGTAGACAATCTTAAAGTGATCATTTTGACAACAAAATGATAGAGAGCAGAGTGATAATAATATTAACCATAACAAATTTTATAAGGGAGTACTTTGTAGCCAATTTACAATTTACTGCAGGATAATTTCGTGTCGACGTATCAGTGTCGTGTCAAAAAAATTATTTTTCAACGTTATGGCATTCTTAACTGTTTGCTGTAGGGTAATTCCTATGTTTGCAAGAAAGCGTGTTAAATTAATTAGTTAATGTGGAAGTGAGAGCCTTTCAATGTTTTCAAAACATTGTTTAGCTTCGGCCTCGGGCACCACTCGGAGTATGTTCTCTTGAACAATTGTTTTCAACCTCATGTCATGTTTGGTTTTGATGTTACTTTCTTTGGTGTTGCAATTTTTGACATAAAAAATTACTGAGATTATTTCGAAACAGGATGTTCATTTGCCTGAACCATCAATTCTGTCAAACTATATATGTTTCGTGCATAATGAAATAAATTATCCAAACTAGGTATTAAGGTTGTGTATTTATTAACTCCTTAAACTTATTAAGATAACAAAGACTTTCATGTTGATAAACATATATATTTTCATATCAAAAGTGTCATTTGTTTGGCCTTAATTCTAGATATGAACAGTTGAATACAATAAAATTTGAAAGTCTGGTAAGTGTTTGAAGACGTACTTAACTAGATGAAATATCACATATGCATTAGGCAATAGAACTTGAACAAACATGTTTAGTTGTAAGCAAGTTTAACTTAGCGGAATGATGTAATAGATACGCTAAATTGTTCATAGTGATATATACAAAGTATAAGAGCACGTGTTTGTTGAGTTTTTTTTATTTTATGTAGAATTGCTTCTAGTGTCTTAAAAGTGATTTTATCACTTTTCAATGATATTTGGTTTAACTTTATTTTCATCTCTAAAAACTATTATTATTGAAGTCAAGACTCTTAACTTTTGATTTTGGTAGAATCAATTTTAAATTCAATTTTGTCATTTTGTAGTTGTTAAAGATCTTAAATTCTAAATGTACTCTTCATTAATTTTCGTTTCTTTCTCACCCTCCTTCATAGTTCCTTTATGCTTTTCATTACTTCCTATTTCCTTTCTAGTACCTTTCATCAATTCATTTTTTCTACTGTCATTTCATCAACCACTTTTTTTCTTAATTTTTGCTTTGAATTTAATTATTTGAACCAAACTTGTTCAGAAAATTGATTATCATTTTCTCTATAAAACACCCTCACTTCAACAACTAAAAATTGTGCTCAAGAGAACAATAACAAAGCAAAATTCTACTTCAAAGACAAATGATATGTTAAGGCCAAGCAAGTTCAAGACAACAGTCTTATGTATCAATGTGTGTTAGTTTAAAATAGCTGCACATCAAAGATCTGTTGAGAATAATGCCTAAATATCTTTTAAAGATTTTAGATTAAAATATAGTTTAGATTTATATTTAAAATAAATTAATATTAGATTTAAGATTTATATTTTTGTTTAGAATATTTATGATTTGTTTAGAATTTATAGGATTAGTTTGTTATTTTTAGAAGATATGATTTAGAATTATATTTTTGTAACTTTATAAATAGAGCATTATACCATGAATTATAATGAGAGGAAGAGAATGAGAACAATCAATACTATATTTGTTATATTCTCCAATCTCCAAAGCTTCTTCATATAAAAATATATCCCACCAAATTCCGCAATACAAAATCAAAAATCACATCAGTGATATATACTAAAAATATAACCCATCAAGATCATGAATAATGGAGTCGGCCTTAGCTCGCTCCCACTCCATAAGCATGGTTTCAAACTGTAGCCTACAATCGCAATATATATTGTTGATGTAGCCTGCAAGTCTAGATCTTTGTAACGGCATCACATCGCTATTGTGGTGTGATTTTCAATCATGAAATGCATCACACTATTATAGCCATTGTAACAGTCACATCATTTTACCTCTACTATGTTTTTGGAAACTTTTAAGGAAAATAATTAGAAATTTAGACCCCAAAGTCGTTGTCTACTTAAAATTTGAGGATCTTTTTACATATTTTAATTCTCTTGCAATTGTGTTTGCAAAGCACCTCTGAAAGAATATATATGGAGCAAACTGAAACAATTTTACTGTGATTAAGCGAAAAATTATTTTACACCGCAATATTCACCATAGGGACCGCATTTGCAATGACCGCAACTGCAGCTGAAAGCACAATTTGAAATCATGATAATTGTGATACCCATAAAATCTGAATTCAAAAGCAAATTCTTAAAATTAGTAGAAAGAAAGAAACCTTAGAAGGGTGAGAGGTGATATCATTAGATGACTATGAAAACACTCTTGAATTATCAAGTATACAACAAAATTATAATTATTAATGTAATTAAGGAGGATTGTGCTAAGAGGATGCCATTTTCTTGATGCGGCTCTCTTTCAGTGGGATGCAGATTATAACCGGCTCCATTTCCATGTTGATTGAATTGCTTAGCCTTCTTAATAATTTAGGAGTGATGTAGATATCACAATCACAAGATAAAGGGAGTCTCCACCAAACGGATATACTGAGTAATGGTGTGATCATTGTGTGGTGGCTGCAATAAAATTAAAACGGATGAAATGTAGCTTTGAGCACTGAATGATAGTTTTTTGTTATAAAAAGATGAATAACGACTAGTCTAAATGAAGAGGCACAAATGTGGTGCAATGTGCAAAAGTTGAAAGTTGTATCAAGAAGAGTTTTAAGAAGAGACATGTCAAAATTTGATTTATGTGGCAAAAATGTTGATGAGATGCCAGAATTATGTTTTATGACTCTAATTTAATAAATTAAAATAGATAGATTGGTAAAAAGAAGAGAAGAAGAAGAAGAAAATAATAGTGTGTACACTACTATGAGATTTGTGAATAATATAGAGAGAAAATTTAAGTCCCACATCGGTGGGTTAAGAAAGATTGAAAATACCAATTGTCTATAAATAAGTAATACTACTAATATGATCAGTCTTTTCTTTTTGGGTCTTGCCACTAGTTAAGGTTACCAAAAAAAGAAATAGTTGCATTGGAAATTGTGTTTTATTGTTTTAGAAAAGTAAAAAACACAAATTTCAAGAGTTTTTTACTTTTTTTATTTCTTAAGGGTAATGTTTATTATTTTCCTTTCTTTTTAGTTTGAGTTTGAAAAAATATACAGAGATGACAGATGGTAGCTCCAACATGAACATCATCACCCCATCTATGAAGTTCCTCAAGTAACGCATCATTAATTTTATATTTAGTTTAATCGACTTGTTGAATTCATTCATCTTATAGTACTAATTAGTTACATTTTCGGCAAATTCTACCATACCCATGAGGTACGACACCCAAATGAGTTGTTTATATCTGATTGGTACATGTGTTAATTTTTTTTTACATTATTTATAAGTTACCATTTTTTAATGTTACCTAATCCTTTCAGCTAATTATGTTAAAACCACAACTGAAATTTTATTATTTACTAATTGGTCCTCATTGTTCTTCTCTCACTAAATCAATTTCTTCCCCATCTCTACTCATTGTCTCCCATCCCTTTTGAGATTGAAACTGTCTTATTTCACCTTCCTTCCCATAAACTAACTGTTAATCTTCATTTCTACTTCAAAATATCGGGTTTTTTAAAACAAAATAACTCAGATCCCACGAATTCTTTCCCTCATCAAATCGGATTTACAAGAATATTTTTCAGATCTGAGTTTTTTACCATTTTAAGTTCTTTCACGCTTTAGAGATTTGTTTAGATCTGAGGTTTTAACATATTTTTTATTGAAAATCCGTTTGAAAAGCATATGAAAATATATTTCACAAGGTTTATGTGATATTAATAATTGATTTCGCCGTTAAAAATGTACAGATAAAAAATCGGATTGCGATAAGGTAACCGGGTCGTATTTCAGACCCGGATGGAGGTAGAAGAAGACTCGTTTCTGTTGAAAATAATACTAATAAACCTGCATAGTATATATATTGCATGCAAGCAGGTTTAATCAAAAATACATTAACGGCCTAGTGGTTGAGTTGACGCTCTAAAATCAGGGTGAGTGGGTTCAAGGCTTTGCTAAGGCTATTTTTTAATCATTTCATTTTTTTTATTATCATATGCAAGTTATATTTAATTATATTTCTTTTTTCTTTTCAATAAACAAAAATAGATAAAACAAACTTTTACATCTTTCCATTCAACTTATTTACAATAAAAATCTCCAAAACAACACTTCAAAGTCTCATTTTTTATTTTCTTAATAAGTGTGATTCATTTATCTTATAATTGTGAACGGATAGATTAATATGAATTTGAGAAAAATAACAATGACTCGTTCAAAATTCTGGTTTGATCAATCCAAGTTAGTGCGATTTAATTTTGATAGGTTTTACGACATCTAAATTACAAATTATAATTATTTTATCGAACATATCAATATTATAAAGGATAACAAAATATTATTAAGTTTATTATGTCATAATTAGTATAATTAATTGGATCGTCGTTAAATTTAACAGTAGTTCCTATGAAAGGATGGTTATGTGACTTATGTCTCAATTATTTGCACCGATTATAGCTAAAGAATCCAAATTTTTACTATCAAGAGTTAAATATGTCTTAGTATAATTAGTTCAACCATTAAAAAAATTAAATTCATAGATAAATTCAAAAAACTTGAAAATCGACACTAAACCGGATCCAAACCCTAAAATCAAGCAAAAGCTTGAAATCTACACAAACATCGGTTCAAACCCTACAATCATTCAAAAAAACTAAAATCGATCCAAACCTTTAAAATTTACACTAAACCCGAATCAAACTAAAATAGGTCAAAAACCCTACATCATACATGAACCATAAAATTAGCTAAAAATTGTTGTCAGTCATAACCTTTAATATAGGCAATCATAGCATTCAATATCACCTAATTGAACTATGTGTGATTAAGACGCGAAGAGACTAAGTCTATATAAGGCATTTTTACCTGTTTCGACCTCAACACATAGTAATCCACTTTTTTTTAAGGTTAAATATGTTTTTCGTTTCTATAAAATGGTGACCATCTAAAATTTTAATTTATTTATCGAGACCAGGGTATCAACTGTCGAATGCAGTGACTAATCTCTCGCTAGATTAGAAGAAAAACATAAAAGGGTGGGATAATTGGCCCAAAGATTTTAACGTGCTCCATACCCAATGTGATGATTGAACCGTCGACCCTTGATTAAGGAAGAATGAGCCACAATCGCTCATCCACACCCTATAAGTCTGTGGCCTCTAATTTTAATCACTGTTTAATTTATATTAAATATTTAGTTTTAGAAATATTATTTTGCACTTATTTTTAGTTTTTACTATTAAGGGCCTGTTTGGTTCAACTGAGGGGGGATGAGAGGTGAGGGATTTTTAAGGAGGTGAAATGAGAGAAAATATAATTTATTATGTTGACAAAATTATCCACACCTTTTAATTAAAATCTTAAATTATCTTTGTTGGAATATTAAAAATTTAGATTTTATTTTTTTGACAACAAATGTTTTAAAACAAAAATTAAAATAAAATTTAAAACAAAAAAGACTAAATAATACAACATACGAAAACAAAAATTTAAAACAAATAAAATCACACTAAGAAGACTAAATAATAAAAGAAAAAAACTACTCCTTCCGTCCCTAATTATAAGACTCTTTTTGACCACTGCATATACGCCAATGCACAATTTTGATCGCTAATATTTTTAATTATTGAGCAGTAAAAATTATAAAAATTTGATATCTTGAAAATACTCATCAAAACAAATCAAACAAGATCTTATATGCTAATATTTACATTTGTATATTATTAAAAAAATAAGGTCAAAATATGATAGATGAATAGTAAAATTTTATCAAAAAGAGTCTTATATTAAGGGACGGAGAGAGTATGTATAGAACACTTACTTCTAGCGCCCATTAAACTACTCTTTTATTGCTTTTACCAATTAAATACTCATATTTTTCCAATGTTAGTTTTAATACCTTGTGAACATAAAAGGCAAGGCACCATAACTACGCACAATGATCAAAAAACGTGAAAAATTTAAGTTTTAAAAGGGTACTATTTTAATCTAATAAAAATAAAAAAATACTCTGCCCCCCCAGGATCGAACACATGCCCGTCGTGTTGTTGAACAAGGCTTTGCCACTGAACCAATTCTTGCGCTTAGATTAATTAACGCTGTTGCACGACTTAATTGCACAAAGGTTTATTTACAAAACTCATTGTCTTCCACCTTCATCCGGGTCATCCGGGTCTTTCCGACCCGGCTCCGATCCACACTCTGAAACATAATCCGACATTTTGCTACCTATTCACCGCACCGAAATAAAAAAAAAAATCAGAATATTTTGAAATTTATTTATATATTGCTTTGGATTGGATACATGTTTATTTATTACTCAAATCTGGAAAAAAATATAATAACAAGGTAGATGTATCCATGAACTCTAACATCAATTCAAGAATTCCATTTGATAACCAATGGCGATGATGTAGATGAAAAATTCAGTTCCGGCGGTGGTGATGTCAAGTTCCGGCGGACCTTTCATATGAAGAAGAAGAAAAAAATGTTCGGAGAAGAAGAGGATTAAAGGCTGAGTGTTGTTTTTTATAATAATTACTTTAATTTGATAGGGGTTGGTTTGCAAATTTAAAAAATAAAGTATATATTAACAAAATATAAATAATTCAAGTGACATGTCAAGTGAGAAACAAATGGCAGTTTCTTATTTGTTTGTGTACCATACCCAAATAAATTTAGAGGGTATGTGAGTGTTCACCTACATTTTCAATTTCTCAATCAGTCTTGTAGGGATCATCGATTTGGTTTCATTATTGTTTTTTAATTATTTCTCAATTTCATTCATTCACAGAACTCAACAAGCTGCCATCAACGCTCGTCGTATATTCGACAAAATGTGTGCCGATATAGCGTTGGATCACTACAACAACATAAATGTACATACATACATACATTTTTTGTATTTATGGTTTCTTTCACTGTTTTTTGTGTTTTCCGCCTCTCTAAATTAATAATAACATTGTTATGTATATTATTTACATGATGATAAAGGATACCAAGTTTGAGCTTGTAGAGAATGATGAAACTATGGGCAGTTATTCAGTTAATGATAAGATTTCAGCTGGAACCTTGACTCGTTGTATCTTTAAAGCAAAGGAAGAAAATTCTTGTATCAATAGCTTCCGTGCTGAAATTATATATGCATGTTTCTCCCTTGTCCCCGTCTGTCACTACTTGCAACATTTTCACACCAGCTGAACCGTCGTACTCGTACAAGTATCATTTCTCAACTCAACTACTTTCTTCTTACTTACTACTTACTATGTCGTCGTTATCACTCATTGGTTTTGATCGAATGATCTCAAGTACGTAGTGCTAATATCTCCTTTAATGTTTTATTCGTTCGTTTGCTCGCACACAGAATACCACCTCCAACATATCTTATTCAAAATGCACAGCCAACATATCACCCCAAGCTTACAATTGGCTTATCTGCCTGGTGGAAGTCGCTTGCAAATGACAGAATTGCCAATCGCGCACTCGATCACTACAACAAAACAAATGTATATAGTAAATTAATATTAACTATCCTTTATGTTGCCTTTAGTTAGTTATTGCTTCTCTAAATAATCTTATCTTTGTTTTTATGTTATATACATACAGGGTACCAACTTTGTGCTTGTAGGTAATGATGATACTTTGAGATCCAATTCCTTTTCTGGAAAATGGATTCATATCTGCTTTAATGCTGAAGAGGATTCTCGTATCAAGCTGTTTTTTGCTGAAATCAAATATAATCGAGTTTCAATGCCGGCTGTCACTATTTGCCAGATTTTGGATGATGGTAAGAAGGGGACTCATGATGAGCTGTAAGAAAAACTATTCCCAGGTTTTCTTGGGAATGAAAGCTCCAACTTCTGATAATGTGTTTTGATGTTCCCAGGTGAAACTAAAGTTGGTTGTGAGAACTGTGAATCTTCTGAAGTCATCCATCCAGTTGAGGGATTTCGGAGAGAATTCCTCGATGATATGCAAATTGTTGAAGAAGACAAAGACTCCTGGAACAAGTATGCTCTCTCAACTCAATTACTTTGTTCTTAGTTTATTGTTGTTTGAATTTTACTAAGCATTGCATTTTTTGTACTTCCCTTAGAAGCCTAATATAATTATCTCATTTTGATGTTGACAGGGTGTATGAAGAGGAATATCTTGGACATATTGGACGAGAAGAGGTTTCATATTCATAAATTATGCCTCTTGCTCATCCTCATATAATTAAAAACTGGCTCCTAATACGAACATCTTCAGATATTGTCCACTGGATATTTATTTTTCTATAATTTTGTTTGGTTGCTATATTTCACCTCTAATATTATAAATATGGTTTGTTTATTTGTGTCAATTTTTGTTGTTATACTTTACATGTTAACGGGAATTTTGGTTTTTACCATATTTTAAAAAATTATTTATTGATCGACACCAAATCCTTCCAATATAATGCGTTGAACCAATATAATGTGTTGAACCAATTGATCAACATTGCTGAATGAAAAGAGCTTGTGCCACAATTTTGTTAGAATTTGGGTTCTGCATAATTAGGTTCTGAATATGGTTCTGCATAATTTTGTTAGCATTTTCTTAATTGTTATTGCAAAGGATGCTATCTCATGATGCTGGAACAACTTATATACATGTAGCTTTTTGTAGTTTGGACTGAAGCCTAATCATGTATATTAGTGATGTAGTAGTTGTGCTGTAATTGGTGTTTTGTATTTCCTAGAGATTTTCTTGCTTCTACCGAGACATTGTATTATTTTGCATCTTTGCACTCCCTATGCTTGGATTAGTATAGAGAAAAAAAATTAGAGAAAAAAACCATGTTTAGGCGAATAAATCAATTTTAGGGGGGAAAAACCATTTTAAAGGCTGCAAACCGATTTAGAACCAGTTTAAATAAATAACCGTTTTTCTTAATAAAATGGTTTTAGGATAAAATGGTTTTGTGTTGAAAATCTTTACTTATGTATGTGTTTTGCTATTTTTTGTTGTAGGCATTTGTAACTTTCTTATTTTATTTCTTAGTCATTAGTTCTCTTCTGTGTAACACTTTAGATTAAAAACATGTCAGGTCAGGTGTTTGACATTTGTAGATTTTGATACTAACGTATGTGGTTTCGTTTAAAATCTCATTATTATCAGTATTTATGTGTCAATGTCGTATTTAGTCTCAGTGTAACAGCTTGATAAATTCTCTTTAATTTTTCCCTTGTTTATGATAAACTATGTATCTAGGATTGAGAATGCTTGTTGTAACTGCTTCACACAGTTACACACATTAAGTGATCTCGGCCGTCCAAAAGTGATCAGACGGTTCGGATTTATTACTTAAGTTTGAACACAATTTTGATCTCAGCTGATCATTTTTAATCGGACAAACGAACTGATAACGATTACTGCATTAATGCTGTTACAATGTGTAAATGTGTAATCCATTCCCCTCCAACTATGATTGTGATTAATCTCTAATTTAAATGTTCACACAATTTTTTTATACAGTGTATTAGGACAATTAGAATCTATATGACAATTAGGGAAGCAGAGGATCTATATGTTCAATAGTATAAATGGTTCCATAAGAAGAATGATGTTTGAATGCAATATTATATTGCTGCTTATTTAGGTATTTAATTACTTAGCAGTATTACTCTATATAGGACAAATGCACCAAAGGGATTAAAAACCAAATGGTGATAAAATAGACTAATTTCTTTATTTTTACCTGTTATGATGTTTTACAATACATATATAAAGCTTATGCATACCCATAATAAGACACAACTACACCCTAATAATAAGGTTTCTTTTTTGAGTATCTATGGAGTGACATCGTAATTTTGTTGAAACATCAAAGTGTTACAGCTTTTTGTCACAATGGCACTATGATTTCATTAAACTCATTGTGAACTAAACATGTACTTTGTTCACTTCTTTCCCTTGCAAAATAAAAAGTTGTTCAGAAAACTTGATTGGCCTTTACTTGTTTTTGTTTTTCCTTAGGAAGTGTTTTGATGTGTTGGATTTTTATCTTGACTGTGAATAAGTTATTCATTGGTTTAGCATTGGATCAATCTTTCTTGCATTTTGATGTCAATTTTACTGTGATATTACATAAATAAAATTTGAAGCTTCACTCCGTATGTTCGTAAATGATATTACATAATAGTGGTATCTTGATTCAGGGTATTCAACTATGTTATTTAGAACAAAATAGCTGATTTGAAGGTGTCTTTATTTGTTTGGAGGATATTACATAATAGGCTTCCAATAAAAGACAATTTGGTTCGTCGCGAAATGGTGAATTTAGATGTGTGTGTTTTTTAAACCTACGCGTTCTTAATTGGTTAGGTGTGTATGGTCCGTTATCAATTTAGTTGTTGATGGCATGTTTACAAGTTGTTTGGTTGACTTGTTGGAGTATATGGAAAGAAAGAAACAATATGATTTTTAAGCTTAAAAAATATATCAATGGAGGTGTTGTTTGACAAGGTTAAAGTTATTTAATTTAAAGTGGTGGTGGTTGAAGAGTAGGAAAAATGTTTAATCTTTGATTTGAATTTGTGGTGGTACAATATCTTGCCTTGTTTTAGGTTACAATTGGGGTAGACATGTTTTGGTGTTAGTTTATGTTATTTTGTAACATTGGTGTACATTTATTTTAGTTAGACACTCCTTTTTTTTTTTTTTGAAACAAGTTAGACACTCCTTTTGCTTGAATTTATTTAATTTTAATTTTATTGACTTTTCAAAAAGAATTAAAAAAATAAAAAATGACAATTATATGATAGAGATATCTTTGTCATTTACTATTAATGAATCAAAAACAAATCAAAAGCATATCTATGGGATTATTTGAATATTTTCCACATTAACGTTGTGTATCTATGTCAATAAAATATCAATTATTGTTGATCGATCTCAATAAAATATCAATGATTTTCAATTTCTTTAAAAATTTATATTGATGATCTATATGATATAAATTTTCAATCTAATAATAAGTTTTACAAAATTTATATTCGTTATAACATTATTGACGACTTGTGCATGGTAGAAGACTTGAACAAGTCAATACGTTTTCCTACGCCTCTTATAGAATATCTATGTCATTTATTGATTGATACATCTACCTACCATTAAAAATGCACCAAAAACATCATCATATGATAACTCCAGTTCAGTTTAATAATGCAACTACCCATCATGAGCAGAGCAATGGTGTAACATAACATCTGCTCCATTATTCTTTAAGGTGGAAAATAATAATAATATTAATTTTATGTTTAAAAGAGCATCATTGGTCACCACTGTGTAGACCATTCTTAGAAACAAAGGAAACAAATCATCAAAAATGAGTAGTGAAATCATTACCAATGGTGAGCTACATGTAGCTATGTTTCCCTTCCTTGCATTTGGACACATTAGTCCATTTGTGCAATTATCCAACAAGTTATTCTCTCATGGAATTCACAAAATCTCATTCTTGTCACCTTCATCTAACATTCCTAAAATCAGATCAACTTTCAATCTCAACCCTTCAATCCAAATCATTCCACTTGACTTCCCAAATAACATACCAAGTAACACTGCTGAATTGGACCCTGAAAATGTTGGTGCACTCTTTCAAGCACTAGACTCAATGTCAATGCAAGATCAAGTAAAAACCATTTTGTTCAAACTTAAACCTCATTTTGTTTTCTTTGACTTTGCACATAATTGGATCCCAAAAATAGCTTCTGAAGTTGGCATCAAATCTGTTTATTTCTCTGTCTATTCCGCCATTTGTGGTTCTTACGTATCTCCAGATTCGAGATTTGTAGATACTAAAGGAAGAGACATAACTTGTGAGGATCTTAAAAATCCTCCACTTGGGTATTTTTCAAATTCCAAACTCACCCTTCAAACCTTCCAAGCCAGAAACATCTTCATGATTTTTTTCCAAAGATTTGGTGACAACCCGACCGGTTCTGATAGAATGACGCAAATACTTAGCGAGAGCTCATTAATAGTGTTCAAAAGTTGCAAGGAAATAGAAGGTCCTTATCTAGATTATATTCAAAACCAATATGAATTACCAATTCTTGTTTCAGGAGTACTTGTTCCAGAACCATCAGAAGATATCCTTGATGAAAAATGGACAAAATGGTTAGATAATTTCCCAACAAAATCAGTTATATTGTGTTCCTTTGGTAGTGAAACATTTCTAAGTGATGATCAAATCAATGGACTAGCTAGTGGGTTGGAGCTTACAAATTTACCTTTCATTTTGGTCTTAAACTTTCCATCGAATCTCAAAGCCGAGGTTGAGTTGGAAAGAGCATTACCTAAAGGGTTTATAGAGAGAGTGAAGAATAGGGGAACTGTGCATAGTGGTTGGTTGCAACAACAACTTCTTTTGAAGCACTCAAGTGTAGGATGTTATGTGTGTCATGCTGGTTTTAGTTCTGTCATTGAAGCTATGGTTAATGATTGTCAATTGGTGCTCTTACCTTTCCAGGGTGACCAATTTTTAAATTCTAAGCTCATTGCCGATGATTTGAAGGCAGGGATAGAGGTGAATAGGAAAGATGAAGATGGATTTTTTGAGAAAGAGGAATTGTTAGATGCTGTGAAAGCTGTTATGGTGGAAGTTGATGAAGAGCCGGGGAAAAAGATTAGAGAAAATCATATGAAATGGAGGGATTTTCTGTTGAATAAAGAAATTCAAGACAAATTCATCACAGATCTAATTGCACAATTGAAGTCTTTAGCTTAGTGCATGTTTGGATTAAAGTTGTTATGCAAAATCACAATGGCACTATGATTTCCGAAAACTCGCTGTGATATCAAACATACACTTTGTTAACTCTATTCCCTTGTAAAATAAAGTTTTTCTGAAAGCTTGATTAGCCTTTACTTGTTTTTGGTATTTTTATGGAAGTGTTTTGATATGTTGGATTTAGAATAAGTCGGTGACATTGGATCAATTTTTCTCACATTTTGATGTCAATTTTACCGTTATATTATATAACTTAAATTTGAAGTTTTACTCCATTCGTTCGCCGGACCAAACTGACAATCAATTTTAATTAAACGTAGACACATTTTTGGATACATACACTTATAAGTTACTTTTATCCTTGTCGACTTGTCTGTGTCATGTCTTTTTTACTTCCATGCTTCATAGTTCCTTAGTAGTGTGTTGCCAATTATTAAAACATGCTACTAGTAATAAGGTATGACATTTTTTAACCAAAACATTAAATGGGAGCTCCATTGGGAGCTCGTCAATATCACACCCAACGAAGCTCCCGATAACCATTCCTAACTTATGCATTCATTATTATAACAATTACAACAAATCAAAACTTCAAATAATCAAATTTCACAAATCATCACTAATTGAAATAAAACAAAGAAAGAGAATCCTAAATTGAAATTCCAAGGAGAGAAGATTACTTGAGTGAGAATGCTAATCATCATTTCGATTCGTTTAGTTTTCCGGTGATAGAATTCATCGGAACAATGTTTACCTCATTTCTTCTCTATTTTCAACTACACTTCTTAAATCCAAACATTCACCGTATTTTCGGTTGATATTAATGTAATTGATGCAACAATGACTTTATATTAGCTATGCAATTTTTTATTTGATTTAGATTTAATTTAGATAGTTTGAGACTCATACTACTCTGATTTTGTATTCTTTAATTTTGGATTCTAGAATTCGAACATATATGTTGGTTATTTCTTATTTGATTTAGACTTAACTTGGATAATTTGAGATTCAAACTACTTTGATTTTGCATTCTTCAGGTTCAAATTCTAGAATCCTAACTTTTGAAAAATTTAAAAAGTTTGAATTCTAAAATATGAACATTTGCTGCATTTGTGTTAATCATTTTATAGATATGAATGTAATTGACATTTATGTAATTCATATTAATTGAAATATTAGCAATGACCTAACGTTGAAGAGAATGAAGCAGAGACAAATAAAATGATGGGTGGCGGCTGTTATCTCTAGGTTTAGAGACTGAGTCACACGGTTCAATCGGTTTAATATCTATATAATTTTGTTATTGAGGTCAATTTATTCAACCGAATTATTTGATTTTATCCGGTTAAGTCGTGTGGTTCGACCATTGACCTGACGGTATCCTTACCGATTCGATTTTTAAAACATTGGATTCTAGAATCCAAACTTTAAGTACGCCACATTTGAGTTTATTCACACTACTCACACTTGAGTTTCTTAATACTCCCCCTCAATTGCGAGTCTATTACAATGCTTTCCCTCAAGCGGAAATTCATACCACCGTTAATACTTTATTTTTCTCAACGGGTCATTACTAAGCCGGTCTTTTTCTCTTAAACCAGAGACTCTGATACCACTTTTAGAGCATGAGGAGACAACTTGATGATCATCCACACGATGATCAAGAACATTGATATAAGTGAGTTGTACACCACACTCTTACTCAAACCCTTATTTCTCCTCTTCTTATAATTGTTCAAGTTTCCACATTTCCAACCAATATGGGACTTCCCCACACTACTCACACTTGAGTTTCTTCAACACTCCCCCTCTAGTGTGAGTCTAACACAATGCTTCCCCCTCAAGCGGAAGCTCATACCACAATTGCTACTTTACTTTTTTCAACAAGTCATTACTAAGTCGGACTTTTTTCTTATACCACTATTAGAGCACGAGGGCACAACTTGAGGATTATCTGCACGATGATCAAGAACATTGGTATAAATAAGTTGGACACCACACTCTTACCACAAAATCTTAACACAATAAATTTATGAGTCCTCTCATTTATAAATGCTCAAATTTTCATATTTCCAACCAATATAAAACTTCTCCATATTACTCACACTTCAATTTCTTACCATGCAACATATATATGTTGCAACCTCTCACGTGAATAAGGTATCCAAAAAGCCATCCAAGGAAAGGAAGAAACAAACAAAAGTCACATGTCACTTATAACAGTACGCGTGTCACACACATACACATACACATATGCAAAACTAGATTTTGCATTCTTTCAATTAACTAGACAATATTCAACTAGCTATCGTGACGAATATGTCTCGTGACTTAGCGTGCATGAAAATTTAAATTCAGTGGTGGTACTGTGTGGTTCAGGTGGACCTAGAATTTTCTTGTGTCGACAGTCGACACGGATTAATTTTATGGTTAACAGAGCACCTCACCTAGATTTATGTACTATAAAAGAACACCATTGTGAAGACCATTTTTAAAAACAATAATCAATCAGACAAAGATGGTGAGGAGTGAAATTAGTATAAACAATGGTGAACTTCATATAGCTATGTTTCCCTTTCTTGCATTTGGACACATTAGTCCATTTGTGCAATTATCCAACAAGTTATTTTCTCATGGAATTCACATTTCATTCTTGTCACCTTCATCTAACATTCCTAAAATCAAATCAACTTTCAATCTCAACCCTTCAATCCAAATCATTCCCCTTAACTTACCAAATAGCATACCAAGTAACACTGCTGAATCAAACCCTGAAAATGTTGGTGCACTCTTTCAAGCACTAAACTCAATGTCAATGCAAGATCAAGTAAAAACCATTTTGTTCAAACTTAAGCCTCATTTTGTTTTCTTTGACTTTGTACAAAATTGGCTCCCAAAAATGGCTTCTGAAATTGGCATAAAATCTGTTTTTTTCTCTGTCATTTCCGCCATTTGTGCTTCTTACACATCTCCACATTTAAGAGTACTTATTGATACTAAAGGAAGAGACATGACTTGGGGGGATCTTAAGAATCCTCCACCTGGGTATTTTCAAAATTCCAAACTCAACCTTCAAACCTTCCAAGCCAGAAACATCTTCATGATGTTTTTCCAAAGATTTGGTGATAACCAGTCCGGTTCTGATAGAGTTAAGCAAATACTTAGTGAATGTTCATTAATAGTTTTCAAAAGTTGCAAGGAAATAGAAGGTCCTTATCTAGAATATTTCAAAAACCAATATGAAAAACCAGTTCTTGTTTCGGGAGTACTTGTTCCAGAGCCATCAAGAGATATCCTTGATGAAAAATGGACAAAATGGTTAGATAATTTCCCAACAAAATCAGTTATATTGTGTTCCTTTGGTAGTGAAACATTTCTAAGTGATGATCAAATCAATGAACTAGCTAGTGGTTTGGAGCTAACAAATTTACCTTTCATTTTGGTCTTAAACTTTCCGTCAAATCTCAATGCTAAGGTTGAGTTGGAAAGAGCATTACCAAAAGGGTTTATAGAGAGAGTGAAGAATAGGGGAACTGTGCATAGTGGTTGGTTGCAACAACAACTTCTTTTGAAGCACTCAAGTGTAGGATGTTATGTGTGTCATGCTGGTTTTAGTTCTGTCATTGAAGCTATGGTTAATGATTGTCAATTGGTGCTCTTACCTTTCCAGGGTGACCAATTTTTAAATTCTAAGCTCATTGCCGATGATTTGAAGGCAGGGATAGAGGTGAATAGGAAAGATGAAGATGGATTTTTTGAGAAAGAGGAATTGTTAGATGCTGTGAAAGCTGTTATGGTGGAAGTTGATGAAGAGCCGGGGAAAAAGATTAGAGAAAATCATATGAAATGGAGGGATTTTCTGTTGAATTACGAAATTCAAAACAAATTCATCACAGATCTGACTGCACAATTGAAGTCTTTAGCTTAGTGCATATTGAAACTCGATGTGATACCAAACATACACTTTATTAACTCCATTCCCTAGCAAAATAAAGTTTTTCCGAAAACTTGATCGTCCTTTACTTGTTTTTGTTTTTCCTTTGTAAGTGTTTTGATGTGTTGGATTTTATCTTGTCTGAGAATTTCACTGACTAGCTATTATGTATTTTTTGTTTTAGCATGTATTCCACTCTATTTGGCAAAAATTGATTTTGACTTGGTGTGTTTGGTTTAGCATTGGATCAACCTATCTCACCGCTAGACCAAACTGGACAATTAATCTATCTCATTCCCAAGTAAACAAGAAAAGGAGCAAGTCCTATTAAGGTTCCCGGTCGGAAAAAGGGACAATGCCTTAGCACATGGGTGTAAAAACTCTTGCTCCTGTGCTATCAGGTTGTCCAAAGGGCAGAGCTTTTGATATAACCAATGCTATAATCTTGTGGTGCACACTTATACCACCTATGAATTTGGTGTACTGTATAATTTGCCTTTTTTGGATAATTGAATTTCAAAATGAAATGGTTTCTAATTGAAAGTTATTTGAATGATGCATTTCTTGCACCTAATTTTGTTTTCTATTTTACGCGCACAGTTCTTCCTCGCTGAAGTGGCTCTTCAACACACCTCTACCTTGGTTTTTTCATCAACATAATCAAAATTTCAAACTCATTCCATCACCGTGAATTAATAAACCCAAGAAAATCAAATTATGAGAAAACTTAATTCACAAAATCATCACTATGAAACATCATCAATAAACACAACCCTTAATAGATAAGGTTCATAAATTTTCACAAGATTCTTCAAAATCTTAGCAACAGATAGGAGATAGAAGGAATTATTAGCCTCCGCATGGATGGATGCCTCCGTGAAGGCAATCTCAGAAAAAGGGTACATTGTCATTTTTGCATTTTGGTTCACCACCCATGTCAACAAAAGTTACATCTTTTTCAGCAAAAAAATAGTGCACACGAAATGGTTCTCGTCTTAGTGTTTATAGATACTAAAAACTAAAAAAAAAAAAAAAAAAGTCCTTCTAAAGTAAGGTTGGTCATATAGTGGATGAATTGGTTTATTCTTCAAGGTCTATTCCCCAGAGTAGTCCATTTCTATGCAATTTCTAAACTAACTCATAAAGTAGCTTTTTGTCTGAATACAACTAGAACCTAAGAACTGCCCAAAGTGCAAACCAAGAGAATCATACATTTGTACAATACTGGCCAATGAGTGAATCATGAAGTGGTTTTTATTGGCAACAGGTACAAATAGTAAATTCTAATATTAAGAATGTAGTAGTGTTACAAAGAAGAAAAATCAGGTATTTTGATGCATATATTGAAGGAACATGAGTGTTGCAGAAAATATTACATTCTCCAGCACTGCCAGTTTGACAAACAATTTCGAAAGTGAAGGTAAATTACTGCATGCTCTGATATCACAATCACACAAGATAGTATTGAAAATACAAAAATTTAAAACATTTCTACCATCCACGTGAGCTGAGAGACTTTATCAAAGGTCCAAATGTCTGATCCACAGTTTTATTCCATGAATGTGCAAATTCAGAACGTGATTTCTTCCCAAATATGGGTTCTCTGGCCTGGTAAAGCATGAAAGATGAAAGTTTAGAATCTAACCGTAGCCGTGAAATTTGAAAGTCAGCAGTGACACTGATCAACATTTCAAAAACAGTTACTCAAACTTGTGAATTCTTAAAATACTACATAATATAAATGGAACAGTTCAACATTCAAAGTTATTGATCAAAGGGAAGTTGGGATTTGAGCTAGTTAGGATGAACTTTTCCCCAAGTTGAAATTGATTACTCCACCTCAATTTTTCAAAAGATGTCTCATTTGGCTGCTTCATAGAAACTTACTACTAATAAATGCTTATTTCTTCTTTTTTAGCTATATAATAAATGCTTATTTCTTCTTCTTTTTCATTCAAAAGCTGACTCAATGGCCACATATGGGGAAATGGGGATTGAGAATGCAGCGCATTGCGGGTTTGAACCCACACTGACTATTATTATGAGTAGCAGGAGCAACTTTTAATTTATTATGAGCCCCAAACGATGGATTCAATAAGTTCTTGCCAATAACCACGCCCGCTGAATGGAAACATTAAACTAAAAGCCCATACAAAATGGGCACCTAAGAAAAAAAGAGCACGAAACAACAAAATGCTTATTCCATAAGTAAAAAATAAGTTAGAAACAAATTCAACAGAATCATAAGTTGTGTTATTAATGGGAGAAAAAATCAAGAAATATTACAGAAGAGATCCCCGGGAATCTCAGATCAAAACTCCTCAGAGACGAGATAATTCTCACTCTACCCAACCTAAATGGTTCCGAACTGAAAAGATAAATCACTCCCCCTTTATTCTATCCTTCATTCTATATAACAAACTCACCCTTCTTCTGTCTCTCTCACATATCTAATTATCCTGCCCTTCCTAATTCCCCACTTAATAGGCCTGCAGCTGTCGATAAGGAACCTATCATTCAGCTACCTAGAAAAGCAAACGATGCTAGCACATAACTTGTTTTCCTAAGCTAACTTCGAGAGCTTATAAAAATACACTGAAAACACCTTATCAACATATCACAAAAGCTTGAACCAATAAGTACGCTGAACTAAGCCAATCCAAACCGGTCCGTACACAAACATCTAATTTTCCATCTCACACTTGAATCATTCCTTAGCTATGAAGCCCAGACACCAGACACAACACTGACACGGATAATTTTGTTTTTAAATAATAATTCAATGTAATTGTAAGTTTCGGTGTTTGACACTGGGACACGTGCTAGTAGTAAGGTATGGCGCTTCTTAACCAAAACAACAAATTATTCAATTCATTAAAATTACAGAAAAGAACAACATTGAAAAGCTATAAAAAAAAAGGTTTAAACCTGAGAATGAGATTGGGAATCGGAGATAGAAGCGAAGATGTATCTACGTTGCTCGAATACAACAACACTCGTCAATAGAACACCTAATGAAGCTCCCAATAACCGTTCCTATATTATTACAACAATTTCAACGAATCAAAACTTCAAATAATCAAATTTCACAAATCATCATCACGAATTGAAACAAAACAACGAAATAGAATCCTAAATTACCTGAGTGAGAATGCTAATCATCGTTTCGTTTCTTTTTCCGGTGACAGAATTCGTCGGAACAAAGTTTTCTTCACTTCTTCCCTATTTTCAATTGCACTTCTTCTATTCAATATTCACTGCGCTTTTTTTTTTTTGCTTTCTGTTTGGTTTTGCAAAACGATTTGCTATTCCAACGGCGTCGTTTCTGTGAAAGGCTTCTTTGATCTTGGGCCTGGCTCTACCGAAAATTGCTTTATCCGTCCTCTAAATTACTCCCACGCCCCCCAAAGTACCTAAATTACCCTTTGGAAGATAACTTCCGAAACATGGGAAGACCAAAAAATTTCGGAAGATATAATACGAAAATTCATAATTTTTGGTAGATACGATTGGAAACACAAATTTTGGTAGTTACGATCTGAAATATCATATTTTTCGGAAGTTACAAACCAAAATTATCAAATTATGAGAATTTTCTCCCAGTTTGGTAGTTACGATCTGAAATGTATAAAATTTTGGTAGATAAAATCCGAAAAAAAGGAGAAAACATAATCAGTCGAAACAGGTAATCTTTTAGGTTTTTCACGTTTTCAAACTATAAATCATCATTTATTCGCTCATTTGGAGCATCACACACTCATTTGAAGGCTTAAAACATGCCATCTTTGTTTTAAAGTGATTAGTTTTTGATTTTTTTTAAGAAATTTTGTATACATAAAATATGGAAGATAACTTCCGAAACCAGATTGGTAGATATCTTCCGAATTTTCTCACAGTTTGGTAGTTACGACCTGAAATGTATATTATTTTGGTAGATAAAATTCGAAAAAATGCATTTTACATATTATACAATCTGAAAATTTTATTTCCCTAAATTGAGGGTAATTTCGGGTTTTTGGGAGGCCTGAGAGCATTTTGAGGGGCCTAAAAAGCAAATTTCGGCTCTACCTTAGAACTACCCTTTGGGTCCAAAAAGTATAACCTTGTGTAAAGTGATATGTTTTTCACACTCAATCCAACCCATGAAAAATATCATTTAGTTCAGTATTAATATTAATAGTATGACCATAACTTAAAACTAATAATCCCACCACCAATTGAGTTTTTGATAAGACTCTAAATGCCTGATCGACATCAAACTAGCATCAACATTATCCTTAATCATATTATCTGAATGTGCTAATATATCATTCTAAGAGAAGAAATAGAGGAAGAACCACCAAAAAAAATTTTGGCGGGAGGGATTACAATGATAGTAGAGTTGGCTAAGAATATATCAACGAAAATGACTAATATCAGAGAGTGCTTTGCCATTTTTAGATTTTAAAATAAATCAACATTCTATAAGAAAGATAATAATTTGTCGGTCGATTGCATACATCATGAACCATAAACGAAGATCATCTTCACAAGAAACATTATGGAAATCAAACTTAAACTTATGTCAAACAAGTCTACCCTTTGAACAATCACTTAACAAATGTTAATTAGTTTTCAATGAGTCACCGCATGTATCAATATATGACATGTCCACATATATTTTCAAGGCTCATGGTGAGCTTAGCCCCATCGCTAAGTAGACTAACCCATAATCCGAAGTTCCGAACAATAACAAACTTACATAAGAAGATCACATGTGAATTAAATCGTTTAAAAATAATACTCCATTCAGTCCTAAATATAAGAGAACTTTTACTTTTTAGATTCATTGAATGATTGGTGTATTTGGACCATAATATGAACCAAATACATCAAATATTTTATGAACCTAAAAAGTAAAAGTTCTCTTATATTTAAGATCAATAGTAGTAATAAAAACATTCGTAACATAACAACAAAATGATAACTATAATTTAAGATTAAAAACCGCGAGGAGAGCACATCTAGATATCTATACACCCAAAAACTATACACCAAAGCCTTAATCATAGCACATTTCTAGCAAAATTCATCTTCACATAGTACTTAGCAAGAAAAGTCCCAATTAGTAGTACTACTAATTAAACTTAAAGAACCCACTAGTACTACAAGTTGGTCTAGTTCTGTTCTGCGATCTGTCTGTCTGTCATGAGGTAGTGAGTGTACAGTACACTAATTCAGTGACTTACGTTGGTCAAAGCTACAAACCCCAAACTCACTCACTCACACCATCACAAATCAACACTTCTTCACAATGCTAAACCATAAACGACTCATCCTTTTCCTCTCCCTCACCACTCTTCTTCTCCTCTCTTCATTCTCTCTAACTCTCTCCGATAAACCCGACGAAGACGAAGAAGATCTCAGCTTCCTCGAAGAACCAGAAGACACATCCACAACACACAAAAACCCCACCAATTTTCCAGATCCCGATCTCTTCGAAGACAACGACGACGAAGACAGCGAAGAAGACTTCGCCGACTTCTCCGGCGACGATCCTAACTCAGACGAAGATTTCAACGAACCACAAGTCGACGAGAAAGACGTCGTCGTTTTGATTGAGCGAAACTTCACCACGGTAATTGAGAATAATAAATTCGTGTTGGTTGAATTCTATGCTCCTTGGTGTGGTCACTGTCAAGCTTTGAAACCGGAGTATGCTGCTGCTGCTACTGACTTGAAGAACGATGCTGTTGTTTTGGCTAAAGTTGATGCTTCTGTTGAAAATGAATTGGCTCATGAGTTTGATGTTCAGGGTTATCCTACTGTTTATTTCTTCATTGATGGTGTTCATCAAGTTTACAATGGCCAAAGAACTAAGTAATTTCTCTCCTCTTATCTAAATTTTGATCTTTTGGTTTTTTCATAATTGTGTATAATATATGATGCGGTTACACATGATCAAGGTTTTAAATAGCGGTCGCGTTAAGGTTTTCGCGATTTCAGCTGCTACGATGTTGCAGTTTTGATCGTCGCAGTGTGAATTGATCATAATATCGCACAAATTGTGTTAAATTTATTCATACTATCATGTATGTATTAGAGATAAATGCGAAGTTTTGCACTAGGAAAGAGTTAAAAGGAGATAACACTTTGTAACTTACGTTCTTATTTGTACTAAAAATGTGATTTTTATTCATTTCGACTTGTTAAGAAGTCCCACATCGGTTGCGGGTTGCGAGATGGTCTATATGTGTTTATAAAGTAGAGGCAATAAAAAAGTATCTGTCTATTAGCATTTTGTTGCTTTCGTCACGGCCGTAACAGCGTTTCCAGCATGATTATTTTTCACTCTATAAAGACGGTGTAAAACAGTAACCGCAAGTACCTTTACCGTTTTGTCGCGGCCGTTTTTGCGGTAACAGACCTTTTTTAAAACCTTGCACTTGATGTATATGACACTGATACTGATAATAATTTGAGAAAATGGTAGTGATTGAATGTATCTATATGTGTCGATGTCATGGATATGTACGGAAATGTGTCAGACACCAAACACACTTTTAATTTGAAGTGTCGGTGCTACATAAGTTATAATCATCAAATTTTGCTTTCAATTGATGCGACATTGATTTTAATACCGACTTATGAGTTGCAATTTGGTTTTATGTAGAGATGCCATAGTGACATGGATTAAGAAGAAGATAGGACCTGGTGTATACAACATAACTACGTTGGATGATGCTGAACGAATATTGACCTCGGAAACTAAAGTCGTTTTGGGCTTCCTTGATTCTTTAGTTGTAAGTTTTTTTTTTTTTTGTATAATTCGTTTGCATATCTATTGCCCATCTCTTATCTTTTATCAAACACAATTTAGGAGTAGAATTTATTCAAATTTTTGTAATTTAAATGCCTATTTCAATATAGTTTGATGAATTAGTTTTCTTTGTTTCTTTATATAGATCATAATAAGGTAGATTTGTCAAATAGTTAGAAAAAAGATAAACTGTTTTGTTTGCTTTTCTAGTTTAATTAATCTATGTATTGTAATGACCATTTGCAATGTTGATTCTCTAAGTTAAATTAATGGATCTGAACTTTGATGGTTCAGTATATGAAAGTGTTGGTTGACCGATTGTTAGGTCTCATGCCTCATTTTTCCTGTCTTAATTTGCAGGGTGCTGAGAGTGATGAGCTAGTTGCAGCATCAAAACTTGAAGATGGTGTAAATTTTTACCAAACTGTGATTCCTAATGTGGCTAAGCTTTTCCATATTGACCCAGATGTCAAGCGCCCAGCTCTAGTCTTGCTCAAGAAAGAGGAGGAGAAACTGAACCATTTTGGTTTGTTTTCTTGTTCCACTCTCTCCTCCCTCAAGAATAATGAAAGGACATCATTAAGATTTTAATGTAAACTTAATATATTTTATCTGCAGATGGACAATTTGAAAAAGCTGCAATAGCCAAATTTGTATCCTCCAACAAGCTTCCGTTGGTCTCAACTTTTACAAGGGAAAGTGCCCCAGTGATTTTTGAAAGCCCAATCAAGAAACAGGTAATTTTTTATGGGTTTATATTGTTAATCTAGGAAGAAACTTCCTTTGAAAATGGGATTATAATAAACCTCTAACATTATTGTTGCTTTTAGTTGTTGCTGTTTGTGACTTCAAATGATACGGCGAAGTTCATTTCAGTATTTCAAGATGCAGCAAAGTTTTTCAAGGGGAAGGTATGTTTCCTTGCAGTCCATTATTTCATACTCTGTCACTGCATTCATTCTCTAGAGTCTAGACAAATTTCTATTTTCCTTTTATCCACCAAAAAATGAAATAAAGTTCAATGCTTTGCTGTTTATTATATTTAGACTGCAGCGTGCGACTGTGGATAATGGAAATAAATTGGGGGAAACTAAGGGTAGACAAATATTAGTTTACATGGCATGTAACTGACTTGATGAATGTTGTATGTACTTTTCTTTCCTATGCTGTTTGCCAAATTTAAAAGTCCGTATATGCCTAGTGGTGTCATTTGCGGGTGAGTAGGTTAAATAACATATTTGTGTCATTTGCTTCATGTAGCTGATTCCCCTTGTCGTAAAAAGACTTAATCTTTTCCGTAACCAGTTTCAGTGGAGTAAGTAAAATTTTGTGTTTGTAATTTCCGGGCTTTAATGAAAACTAGTTCTGTTTTATTAGCTTTTGAGTCTTAAGGACGGATTGTACATCATAGAGTTTTTTTTTGTTGACTAAATCATAGAGTTGCTTCTTAAACCAATCACTTTTTGATTTAATATCAAGTTTCCTGTTTCTCTGTCTCTTTGTTGTTTTATATTCTTGAAATGAATGCACTACTTGTTATAATACTGGTACAAAATCATTTCTTTTTGTTGAGATACAGTTATTGATTCTAATCAGATTTGTTATTATCCTCTTTCTATCATTAGCTTTAATATTTGTAGGGATATTTGATTTGATTCCACAGTTAGGATCGCAGTACTATTTAAATTATTCCCCTCATGTCCTTATTTGTTAATTATCAGAATATAGCATTTGATATTGCCTATGCTGAATCTTTTGATATTTCAGATTTGATAAATTTCTGCTCATACAAATTTGCTGAAAATAATCCTATGCATCAGCCCTAAAAATGATATTCTATGCATCATTTAAAATTTAAGATTCTTGATTTCCAGACAATAACATATTTCTACTGTACAATGATCCTTTGCAGCTGGTCTTTGTTCATGTGGAAATGGATAATGAAGATGTTGGAAAGCCTGTTGCAGACTATTTTGGTATCTCTGGGAATACTCCCAAAGTAATAATTCCCCCTTTTCCTTTTCTTCTTGTGTGTGGATAAGTCTTAAGGTTCTTGACATATTAGATAATTTAAATTTAATTCCAAGTATATAAGGTAACCGATGAAAATTTGAATGTAGGTACTTGCATTCACAGGAAACAATGATGGCAGAAAATTTTTGCTTGATGGCGAGGTGACCGTAGACAATATTAAGGTACTGTTTTCTAATGATCTGGAATTTGTATGAATGCTTTCTTCTATGTAAGTAAAGCTTGAAAGATATTGTGGCTAAATATTTGAAGTCTTTGTTTTTATTCAGGCATTTGGGGAAGATTTCCTTGTGGACAAGCTAAAACCTTTCCTCAAGTCAGATCCAATTCCCGAAAGTGTAAGTCATTCTATTTCCACATATACCCTGCTGGCCATGTTTTTCATCTCTAACACATTTTCTAACTTGATGGCAGAATGATGATGATGTGAAAATAGTTGTTGGCAATAACTTTGATGAAATTGTCTTGGATGAATCGAAGGATGTTCTACTTGAGGTATAATTTTAGTCCACAAGTTTCAAGTCATATTTTCTTGTTTAGCTTGTTCTGATGTTTGTCTTAATTTAATGGTTGCTGTAATATTAGATTTATGCTCCTTGGTGTGGCCATTGCCAAGCCTTGGAACCAATGTACATCAAGCTCGCAAAACATCTTCGTAGCATCGAATCTATTGTAATAGCCAAGATGGATGGAACAACAAATGAGCATCATAGGGCTAAGGTAAACCCAATTTAAACTAGATTGCATCATAGCAAATAATTAAATAGTGACATTTGATCCCAACTCATGGTAAATTTTAGATTTTTCTTTTAAGCATCACATCAGAAGCTATCATAACTTTTACATGTGTACTTACCGAGTTATGTTCACTTCGCAGTCTGATGGTTTCCCGACTCTCCTCTTCTACCCAGCAGGAAAAAAGAGTTCTGATCCTGTAAGTGAATATTTTAACGACAACGCACAAATTTGGTTCTACATATACTCCCTCCGTCCCAAAATGTAAGTAAATTTGACTTTTTAGGTACATTTGACTATTGATGTATTTGGCTCATAATATGAACCAAATACATCAATAGTCAAATGTACCTAATAAGTCAAATTTGCTTACATTTTGGGACGGAGGGAGTACTAACTTTATCCTTTGATGATCTAATATGTATGTGGTTCATTGTGTATGCAGATTACTGTTGACGTGGATCGCACAGTGGTAGCCTTTTATAAGTTCATCAAGAAACACGCATCAATCCCATTCCAACTCCAGAAATCAACCTCAACATCTAAAAGCGACGATAGTGAGAGTTCTGATGTCAAGGAGAGTCAGAGTAGCAAAAGCTGCAGAGTGAAGGATGAATTATGAGAGTTAAAGGACACTTCTATTTATAGAGGTATGGCTTATGGTAAGATGAGAGTTACTAGCTGATCAGTTGCAAAATGGTTGGGGTGAGAAAAAATGCCTATTTTCCCTAAACCCGGCCAAGAGACAACAAATAGCTAAAGAAAGGGGAGTAGAAAAATGATGTTAACATATATATATTAGCTTCTTCAACTTTAAATGTTTTTGTATTAGTAGAATTTTGTGAGAATGAATTAAAAAGTGGCCAAATTTTTTACTTTATAAGCAGTCTATTTATATTCTGTATTAGGTTGTTGTTTACTTTATCCTTAGTTTTAATCTTCATAGTTGATTATAGTTGATAAAGCTTCTCTGGTAAGTAGGTAAGAACCCTTCTTTGTAAAATGACACCACCTAAATGTTAGTGAATATTTTTTAAGAACTCACCTATAAAATGACACAATGTTTATAAGAGATTTATGACCAAAATATTTGAGGAGATATTTTAGGAGGTATTGAGGTGGTACGATAATTGCAACGGCCACTTAAGTATTTTTTGTAACTAATTGATGGTCATTAATTTACAATCTATAATTTGTGTTTAACACAAGGACTAAATCGATACAAAGATCATTAAAATAAGGACTAATTTGATGCTAAATTTTAATATGCACAATGATCTTGTTTGGTCCATTATGCGCAAATTTTAAGATTACATAGATGTGAATTTTGTAAAATCTATTGTTTGATTAAAAAATTATATTATATAGATTATTCGTGCAAAAAAAATTAAAAATCATTTAATATGTTATTGAGACTCATCAAAATAGTTAAAGAGCTCAAGTATGTACCACTTTTGTCACACTATATCTTGTACTCTTGTACGAAAAAGATTGAATTAATACAACTTTTACAAATTGAGAAATATTTTAACTATTTGGAATAATTTAGCCATTTAGGTATTAATTTGATTGTTAAGTGTAAATTAGGAAACAATTTTGCCCATTTACCCACACGAGCATTAATTAGTGATAGCTGGCTAAGCTGCACACACAAGTGCGTCCCATTTTCACGTTCACTTTCTCACGTCACCAAACTTCCAACTTTCAGCTACACTACGTTTACCATTCCCAATTTTACACACAACCCACGTGTCACACATCACTAACACTCAACAACATTTCCATTCAATCCCCACCGTCCAATTCTTCCCTAAATCCTCTATATAAACCCCACCATCATCATCATCCGTTTCTGTCTTATCATCGTTCCTTTTTCAGATCCATTCATTCGTAACCGCCATTTCAACTCAATTTCAGATCTAACCATTTTTTCAAATTTCAAATTCAATCAATCAATGGCGTTTTCAAGATTCTCGATTCTTCTTATCTTCGTTTCTTTGTTAGTCAACATCGCTTCATCGGCGGATTCATCGCCCCATTCACCGGCACCGGCGCCGCATTCATCGGTAAAATCGTCTCCTCCTTCTCCTACTCCTGCACCGGAATCTTCTCCGATAAATTCACTTCCATCTCCAACTCCGGCGAACTCTCCTCACTCCGATTCGCCTCCAGCACCTTCACCGGAAAACGAAAAATCTCCGTTTTCTTCTCCATCTCCATCTCCGTCTCCTGATAAGGCGGCTGATACTGGAGTTACTCACACCGGCGTCGGCGATGACAAAGGAAAATCATCCGGCGGAGGAACGAGTGCAGGCAAGAAAGCAGGAATAGCAGTCGGAGTGATCGCAGCTGTAGGTGTGGTTGCAGTTGGAGCGTTGGTGTACAAGAAGCGCCGGCAAAATATTCAGAGATCTGAGTATGGATACACAGCAAGGAGAGAACTTCTGTAGAAGTTTCCATGGCAGTTACTATATGCTTTGAAGTTTGAATTGCATCTATGAGTTTTTTTTTTTTTTTTTTGCCAAAGGTTATATACAATTTATTGGTAATTAGTAATAGTAATTAGCATTCATTCATATATACTCTATTCTAGATTTTCTTTTTCTCTTAATTTTGATTATTATGATTGATTTTTCGCAGTAATATCTGAATGAATTGAATATCGTGAAAAGGTTATCCATTGTAGTGATGAATTTGAATTGGTTGGTCCATATCATTGTGTATTTTTGTATTTTCATTCAGGTTAATAAAAATATGAGTATTTATAATTCCATGCTTGAGTACTCATTTACAAAAATAAATAAATTAATTAATTAGTCTACATTGTCTGTTTATAAGTTAATTAAGTTTTGAAAATTTTCATGATTATTTGTAGGATTATAGAAAAATTATGTAGTCAATTTTTGAAACTTGAAAGTTTAAAACAATTTGATTTTCCCGTTTAAAATTTTGAGCATGCGTGACCTATAAATTATAATATAAAAAATTAATGTTACTTATTTGAATGGTATAAAGTTAAAATATTGTGCCAAAAAAAGTTTAAATAATTTTTTAGTGTAACATTGCTGTTAGCAATATTGCATAATATGTACGGATTTGAATTTTATTACATTTATTTATTCATCATCTTTAGTATATCAGTATATCTTTGATATAAATGGGCACAATTTTTTTTTGTTGAGCAATAAAATATCATTTGCGCACAATTGCAAATATTAATATTTTGAGTTTTGCCGAATGATAAACTCTCTCTAAATTTTTTAACAAACCCATAATATTGATTAAGCTAGAAGATACTCCCATCATTTCATATGGTAATAACCTTTTAAAGAAAAAAGATTTTAGTAGTTTAGAGTTCAACTACGGAATAAATATAACTAAAAATTGTTCATTCAATAATTAAACTTAAATTCTTCCAAAGTTCATTTTTTGACGAAGTTCTTTTACCACTCGAGCCTAATATCTTGTTGTGATCTTCTACTCGCACTTTTAATTGCAATATGCATTTTAGTTACTATTTCTTATTTAATTTGTTGTTTATCAGATTTTTCTTAAGTATAAGATTAATATTTGTCTTATGTATAGTCTTTACTCTTTAACACTTCTCTTGTTACATATTTTCAAAAGTTCAATCATAGTTTTCTGTTTCTTGAAAGGAAGTTGTATCTTCTTTGTGAGTATTTTGGTGATAGTAAACTCTTTTACATGGTGATAGTTGACTTTATTTTTTTTATAAATGTTGATAAGATGTTAGCACATGGTTCACAATCTTATGCAAACAAAGGAGAAACAAGAGATGATATTTGAATTTTTTAACTATTTCATCAGTTAACATTGTCCTTGGAATTTTTTAACTATTTAATTATTATGGCAATGGTTAAAAAAACAAAAATAGAAAAAACACTCTTGAAATTAGTGCAATGTACTTTTCTATAATAATAAAACACAATTTCTAATGTAGATATTACTTTTTTTGGTAAACTTAACTAGTGCCCTTGGAGCACTAGTTAGCAAGACCCTTTAATTATAAGTTCTATAAAAATTGTTATTGAAATCTATTTAAAAATTATTATATACTAATATAAACTTTTTTAAATATATCTCAATAACTTCAATAGAGTAATCCCCAAAGTTATGTTCAAAGCATTACTTAGTTTAACAACAACAAAAAAAGTAGTTATACGACACTTGTGCATCAAAGAAGGAAGATCCGATTGTTCAAACAAAAGATGAACAACAAACACTAGTTGACAACAAAATTATTGTTTAATAGTTATAATAATCAAATCAACTTTACAAAAAGTACAAACTTTATTTTCTAAATTTTTTCTAGAAATAGAAAATAACATCCGATTGCAACTAGAATGCGTAATAGACATACTTTGTTATTTAATCATATTGAGATGAGATGAACTCTATTACAAAAGCAACATTTTGACAAACAAGTAACATAATTCATGATGCACAAGTAACATGATGAAGCATCCATATCCTATGGTTACAAATATAGCAACAGTCCACCAATTCATAATTTAGCAAATTTGGCATGATCATAATGCAATGCATCTTATTAACTGTAAAGAACAACTGCACAAAGTTGTATCATTTTCATTAACTTAAGATAATTATCATTTATCACTGGTACCTTGTAAGTGTAACATGTTACTGTGTTAGGTTCTCAAGAATCCAATTTAACTATAACATAATATAACAAGCTTTTACGACACATGACACAAAGCCTATTGTAACTCAGACAACACGAGTCTGTTTCCAACAGTTTCAAATGTACATTCATGCGCCGCAGAGATCCCGTGGCATAACTTATACATAGGTAATGAAAAGAAGTTAGCTTGGAGTCACATGTCCAAGCGAAAGAATTGGTTTTTGCAAGAGAAACATTTATGCCTAGAACATGGCACTGCAGTCGCACTGTAGGCGGGTTTGAACTAACTTAAGTGGTCATACTGTCTCAACAAACGAATGCTTCTCCAAGATGGCAACTGTCTCCTCCTTCGCACTACACATAGCAGTGAACAAGTACACAATCAATGCATTTTTATGCAACATAAAATTCATATCTGTATAATTTAAAATGTACATAGTAATCGTAAAACTGACTTCTCTCACACAAGTAACCTCCTCGACGCTTAAAAAATGTGTAGTTTTGAGAATTATTTATTTTCATTACTTATAAAGCTTCAAACGAAAATTATAACGACTGTGTTTCATATGCATTCTGCACAGGTAAGTTCTCGCAAGTGGAGATGAAATATAGTATCATCCTATTTTAAAGATATTCACGGTGAAATATTATAACAAAAATACCGCCACTTCAATCCTAGATTTTCGCATTTGCCTCTGATATAATACTACAGTCTATGTTTTAAACAATGCAGCAAAATAGAAGTTTAGACGAGTTACCTTCCAGGCCTAAGAATCTTATATTTGTATGGTGTGGAGAGATCCACAACGGTTGAACCTGCACGACCGGAAGGCAGTGTACCACCGTCATAAACAGAAGCACAGTGTTCCCATAGTTTTTCAAAATCTTTGATGCTAACACTACTTGGTTGTCCACTTAGGTTTGCACTAGTAAGGGCCAACGCCGTACCAGAACCACGGGCAATGAGCCTAATGAAATTGCAATCAGGCACTCTAACTCCTATACTATCAAATCCTGGGTTCAAAGATCGCTCAAGAGCACTTGACTCTCCTGCAATATTCAAGCATACATAGGATATTTAAAATAAAATCAAAGGTTCACAGAAGAAATCTTGTACAAAGGGATTGAAGAAATAGGACTATTGTTGCGTTAAACAAGTTTTGTGAATTAATTGATTTAAATATATACTTATCCATAAATTAATTTTCCATTACGCATACTCTCACACAAAATAGACATAAGACATACAAACCTCGTCTTAGTACAACTGTAACAGGTCCTGGTAGTAAGGAATCAAGCAGGCCATGAGGTAAATGATCAGTGAGTGCGAAACGGTCTATGTCTGATACGTCACCAACACAAATAGCTAACGGACTTGTATGTTTACGACCTTTAATCTCATAAATTCTGTTCACTGCTTCCAATGAGCTGCCATCATTACCCAATGGTAAGAGGCAATTAGTAGTTATCATTCAAAAAGAAACTGAACAATATAAGGTTTAAATATATGGAAACTGTGTCAGTGCAAATGAGACTTTATATATACTGGCTAAACACATAAAACATATTGCAAGGCTTTTTTGTTTAAGAGAACATATTGCACGTCACATTAAGCATAGTTGCTTAAAATGAGTGGCTAAGTTTGGATAAACATTTAGTTTCAACTCAAGAGATTCATAACAATGAGAACCCTGATGATGTTAAAATCAGGTAACGCAATAAAATCATCTTCTAACAGGTAATGCTATAAAACATTATCAGATGCAGACAATTCGTTGTTATCATTGCAGCAGGAAGGAGGGGCACATTCACATACAGACTGAGTGTGTAACATTCCAATTTTTGGAACCTTTGTTACAAAAATAATTTATAAAATACCGTGCTCACCTGAAACGTGAACATATCAAAAAATGGTTTGGACCATGATTTAGTTCAAGATAATATATAACATGATTGCAAATGCTTATTCCCTCCTAGATTGTTATTCTGTACTATTTAAGTACCTAATTACTTACTTCGGACATCGATTATCACTTATCAGTATATGTCAAGGCTACATTATAGGCAATAGATTTTTATGTGCAAATTAAAATAACATACCAAGCATCACAAGCAAATCCATATAGTGTATCAGTGGGAACTGCAATGACCTTCCCAGATTTCAAAGCTTCAACTGCCTCTCCAGCATAATCATCTGTTGCAGGATGAATCACTCCACACTTAACATCAAGACCCAAGTCACATTTTTCCATACTCCAAGCCATGTTTTTGGAGAAACCCCTTCTAATCCCTTGACTCTGTTGCAAACGTTGAACAAGCGAAAACCTACACACCCCTGAAATAACAATGCAAAGTTAACATTTTTATTGCTGAATGTAATCAAATGAAGCATATTTAAGCATGAAATTGAAGTGGGTATATGTAAAAAAGGTTAATTTGAATGAGCCACCAAGTGTTTGATAAAATGTCGCAAACAAAGAGAAGAAGAGACTAACGATGATTGTGTGACTAAAGTGCACCTCGAGAGGAGAAGTTGTGTAAGAAGGAAGTGTTGAAAAGAAACCGTCCTTGTTGTATGAATATGTTCATCATCATCATCTTCGTTGACAATTATATAGGGCAGCATGAGAGAGAGGATATAACTCAGTAGGATTTTTATTTTTTTTTATAATAGTAGGATTTATATTATTACTATAGTATATATTTTTGAATTTACATTATTAAGATTTTTCTTAAAATATAAGAGGAAAAAATCCATTTTATTGTCACAAAATATTAGAGAAAGAACGTAAACATTTATATTTTCAAGAAAAAATTAACATCAAATAAGTTGACCACTAGACAAATCATAAATACGTTGTGCTTAAATTTAGTCTTTCGTAAATCAAACGTTAAGTGGGTGGTGCTATATTTAGTATAAATAATCACAGTTCGATCTCTCACAATTGGATTCAAGAAAAACAAGTTTAAAGAGTATTGTTTTTTTCTTCTTAAAAACATTTTACTAAAATATATTTTAAAAACTAAAAACCAAAATTTTATCAAACGTACCTTAGTTTACTATTGTAGTTAGAAGAAATTATTATGTATTCCTTATACACAAGGTAAAAAAAAAAAGGTATAGTGAAAAAATAAATAATTAAAAGCGAGTAAGGGTAAATATTGAGTGTTGTGGAGTTGTGCTTTGGAGAGAAAAATGACAAGATATGAACAATTTAGAAGCGGTAAGAAAAAGAAGGAAGTTGTAACAATTATTGCAATGGTAAGAATGTCTATTTATAAAGAGAAACCGTTAGAAGGAAGAGTCAAATGAAGAATCGATGATAAATAAATAAAACGTGAAAGTACATATGATGTGACAATAATTTGTATTGGAATCATTTAAAAGCTTAAAATAATAGGAGTGAAAGAAAAAAAAATTGTTGGAATAAATGATCAATTATGAATAAATTGAGACAGGTCGACTTGATGAAGATTAAAATAAACAGTTATTTCTTAATAGGCTTAACGCTTGATGGACTGTGGACTAGTATATGTCAACTTGATGAAGAACAAACGTCTACATCTTGACAAGCTTAACTCTTAGTGGACTGTGGACTAGTATGTACACGTTGACCTGAGAATGACAAACGTCTACGTCTTAACGATTTGACGCTTGGTGGATTGTCAACCAGTAATTAGTGTAATTGTCAATAGTTGTGATAAAAACACTTAAACAGCTTTAGCCTTTAGGTAAGATTTGAAACATGTACATGATGCTTACAGCAGAAGAAATGCTTAAAGCAATTCTTTGTAATTCAAAGAAACTTATCAGCTTTTGATTCTGGTCCACATTCATTGTGTAACCAAAAAGATGAAACCAAGTTGTTGTCACTGTGTAGCGCGGATACGAATTTTTTATTCCTCCCAAAATAAAGGAAAAAGCATAGCCATAAATAACAGATAAAGTTTACAACCCAATTCTTTGTCAGCTTGAATATAAAGCAATCT